>OX422218.1:126295206-127663420 GCA_949130495.1 Sambucus nigra
AAATGTGAGCAGCGCACTGGACCATAATCCATCATGAAGAATGGAATACGCATGTCAAATGGGGCCATTAGATATATAATAAAGAGAAAGGCTTTGCTATGATCATAATCCACTATGAGAAACTATATATGGATGCCTAATGGGATTTCAAAAAAGTAGGAGAATATAAAATATGGAAATATAATGTAATGCGAGCAACGCACGAGATCATGATTCATTATGAGTAAGTGAATATGCATGTCTGATGGGGTTGCTAAGAACATATAAACTAGTATACATTCATATATATATATATATATATATATATATATATATATATATATATATATATACGATTCCTCTATTCCCACTCCACCAAACACTTCCTTCACTCCACTTTTATGTTCAAAGACCGAAATATCCTTAAACCCATTAATTCTTTTTCATTCATCCAAAATTCACATTTATACCCCAAACTTATAGCCACTTTCTTATCTCACCTAAAACAAACATTTTATATATTTATTAACAAATTTTTATTTATACTAAAAGTTATTTTAATTATAAAAAACTGTCTATTATAAAACACTGTTTTTTTTTAAATTATAAAAAAATGTTTTATCCTTTTATAACTTTTTAAAAAAATAAAAAAAAAAATCATTTACACTGTCTTAAAAACATTAACTGTTGTTTTAAAAAAAAGGGTAATGGTATGGGGATCCAGTTCGTGGACACATTTCTCAAACCCAGTGACATGTCGGACACGAATTGGGTGGATTTCTATATCACATGGGACCCATTACAAAACACACACAATCCGTGTCTGACACGTCACCAGGTTTCCAAAATATGTCTACAAACTGGGTCCCCGTATCATTATCGAAAAGAAACCATTTCCTCTATTAAAAACATTTCTTTTACAAAAATAAAATATTTTAGCTATTAAAAATCTTTCTTTATATCTATTAGATAACTAAAATGTTTATCTTTTTTTTTTATATAAAAGACCTATTGTTATCTAATAGATATAAAGAAATATTTTTAACACCTAAAAGAGTTGATTTTTATAAAAAAGTATTTTTTAAATAATCCAAACAGTTTTTAATATATAGAAAACTTCTTTAATAAATAAAAAAATGTTTTTATAATATTAATATTTATTTACGTATATTTTAAAATCTTTTAAACAATTTATACAACAACAATGCGTTATTAAAAACTATTTTTTTTATTATAGAAAACATCTTTTATTGACTATATAAAAAAAGTATTTTATTTAAAATTGTCAATATAAACCTATTTTTTTTATTTAAACAGTTTTAACTATTTTTTAGAAAATATTTGTTAAATAAAGTAGTATTGTGGTGGAAGTTTGGGGTGGAGTGGGAATAGATGGATCAATAGTATTTAGACAGTGCATAAATAATACATGTTTGTGGTGGACCAAAGTTTCATCATTATATATAAAAGAAAGTTTTTTAACAGCTATAACATTTATTTTTTTTAAAATAGCAGATAATGTTTTTAAGACAGTGGAAATGATTTTTTTTATTTTTAAAAACAGTTATAAAAAGTTAAAACATTGTTTTATATAATTTAAAACAAAAACTGTTTTTTATAATAAATAATTTTTTTTATAATCAACATAATTTTTAATATAAATAAATCTTCGTTACTAAATAAATAAAATGTTTTTCTTAGGTGGGATAAGAAAGTGGATATACGTTTTGGGTATAAATGTGAATTTTGAATGAATGAAAAAGAGTAAATGAATTTAAGGGTGTTTTGGTCTTTGAACATGAAAATGGAGTGGTAGAAGTGTTTGGTGGAGTGGAAAAAGAGGGATCCTATATATATATATATATATATATCTGTGTGTGTCTGTGTGAGAGAGAGAGGATAAATAAAATGAAGAGATGAGAAATTAAGGCTCGAAACCTCTACATAGCCAAAAATGACATCAAAATCCACATAATGCGATAACATGCAAGGGTGGGATTTTACCATGAACCCAAAACTAGAAATTTCTTTAGTTTGTTGGAAATGTGTATAGATGTAAAATGTAGGGGAGGAAAATTCTAATTTGGGGTTTAAAGATTAAACCCTTGCTTTGGATTCTTTAGATTTATAAAACAACATTTTGTGTATATAAGTTATAAAAAAAAAAATTATTTAGAGTGAGAAAGTGAAAATAAAGCAAAAAAATGCTAGGAATAAAGAAAGTGTGATAAATGACACTAATTAAATTAGCTTTCAAAGGATAAAAGTAAATTTTCTATGAAACTTTGCTAATAATTTTAAGGTGAAGTGGGCTGGTTTTTATGATGGTGGAGTAGTGGTCAAGTGGGTGAAAAAAGGTGGGGGTGAAAGTGATGTAAGGAAAGGTGGAAAGAATATTTGAAAAATGATATTTTTGGAAAGACGACGCATTGATTTCGAGTCAGAGGAACTTCAGATCTCAAAAAGGATCCTTGGGAATGAGGTCATGGCCTCTTTAAATAACAAATGCACTGGCCTATCGATTGGCATATGCACTGACCTGCCTATCGGCATAACCTTGGCTACTGAAGAAGTAAAGTACCCCTCTGCCAATAGGTAGAGGATCAGGGGTGCCTATAGGCCCTCCAAAAGAGAATTTTTCAGAAAAGACCATAAAATGCAAACCATATGTCTGAATTGTGCACAACCTGTACAGATCAAAAGGGTATTCAGAGCCCTATGAAAGTACATTTAACTACTATTGGGTCCAAGAGTTGACCAAATTCAGATGAATCTTGGAAGCGCCCGATGTCCTCTAGGACGGGGTTTGGAGTAAAAAAAGAAAGAAAGTATGAACGAGTTGTAAGGCTAATTTGTCCATGGTATAGACCGTTTTAAAGGGTATTTAGGGCCCTATGAAAGTGCAATGATATACTTTTAAATATAAGAGTTGACCAAAGTCCGACGGAGCTCAGAAGCGTTGGTGGCCTTTATCTTAGGCTTTGGAGTAGGTGATAGGGTTTTAAGGAGATATTTGAAGGGTACTAGGATGGGGTATCTACAGAGACTATAAGTGGGTGAACTTGAAATAAGCGAGGGTCGTTTAAAGATAGACACCTCAATCGACAGAGGTCAGCTTGTGAGGACCTAAGGAGCATAAGTGACTAATTCGATAGGTCGAGGCCAATGTTAGGGACTTTAGGGTATCCTCTTGGACATAAGGCGTTAAAGAGACTTAATTCATAGGGTCAAGGCCATTTTTACGGACCTAAAGAGTGCTAGATACCTAATTCAAAGGTTCGAGGTCTATTTTTGTGGACCTAACAAGGAACCTAATTTAGAGAGTCGAGGCTAATTCTGTGACCCTAAAGAGTAAAAACAACTTAATTCGGGGATCGAGGTCAATTTTGCAGACCTAAACAGCAAGAGAGACCTAGTTCAGAAGGTCAAGTCCAATTTCAACATACCTAAAGAGTGAAAGATACCTAATTTAGAGGGTCGAGGCCAATTTTATTAATCTAAAGAGTGAAAGAGACATAATTCAAATGGTCAAGGCCGATTTTGTGGACCTAAAGAGTGACAGTGACCAAATTTAGGGGCCAATGATTCAAACCTAAAGAATGAGAGAGACCTAATTCAGAGGGTGGAGGCTGATTCAACAAAGCTAAATAGTGATATATTCAGAGGGTCGAGGTCAATTTTGTAGACTTAAAGAGTGATAGAGACCTAATTCAGAGGGTCGAGGCTAGCTCTGTGGACTTAAAGAGTTAAAGAGACCTAATTCAAAGGGTAACGTCAATTCTCTAGATTGAAAGTATAATAAAGACCTAATTTAGAGGGTCGAGGCCAATTCTGCAAACCTAAAGAATGATAGCAACCTAATTCAGATGGTCAAGGCCAATTTAGTGGACCTAAAGAGTGATTACAACCTAACTTATAGGGTCAAGGAAAATTCTATGGACCTAAAGAGTGATAGTGACCTAATTCACAGTGTTTAGGCCAACTCTTCAAACCTAATGAGTGAAAGCGACCTAATTCAGAGGGTCGAGACTAATTATGTTGACATGATGAGTGATATCCACCTAATTAAGAGGGTTAAAGCCAATCTTATGGACCCACTACACCCAAATGGTCAAATTATCACCTTTCAGCTGGCCACCCTTGTCAAGGTCATTGACCATGACAACAAACACGCATTTTGTGTCACGGTCATTGACCGTGACACAACCGTGATAAAGAATTGTCACGATCATTGACCTTGACAAGTCCATGATAAATGAAGTTGTCACGGTCTTGTTACGGTCAATGACCATGCCAATTCTTTAAATAATTATCACGGTCAAGGACCTTGACACGACCGTGACAACTTTTGTAGCAAAAACCCTTGGCCCTTGTTTTTTCCCCCTGTCGTTTCCCTCCTTTTTGCAATTCTCTCTCTCTAAACGCTCTCTCTCTCTCTCTCTCTCTCTCTCTCTTCCATTTATATATATATATGTTTGTGTGTGTATATATATATATATATATATATATATGTGTGTGTGTGTGTGTGTATATATGTGCATGTGTGTGTATCTGTGTGTGTGCGTGTGTGGGGGGTGGGGCAGGGTGGGGGTAGGGGGTGAAGCAGGTGGGGGTGGGGCGGGGGGGCTATTGTGTGTGTGTGTGTATGTGGTGGGTGGGGGTGGGTGGGGGTAGGGGGTGGGGTAGGTGGGCTATTGTGTGGGGGGGGGTGGGGAGGGGGGGCAGGGGGGGTTGTGTGTGTGTGTGGTGGTGGGTGGGGGCGGGGAGGGGGGGGGGGGGTGAGGCGAGGCGAGGTCCCATTGTAATTCTCTTAATATTGTGTTTTGATGATTCTATGAGATAATATATATTATTTCGCATTATATGTCAATAGAAAAGCTCGTGCAAGTTGTGCAGTCGTGATAACCTGAAAATTTATGGGACGCAAGATGTGCAGTCCTTAGATGGAATCGATTTTTATGATGAGTATGATCACTGGTTGTTTTGTGGTTCTCTCTTCATTATACAGAGGATTATCGTAGAGTCATATATATGCTTTGTGTGTTAGTCAAGGTATCCTTAGGATGCTATTGAACACGATCATCACATGAGTGGAGACTCGGAGCTGATTATGTGACGTTCATGGTTAGCAAAATAGTGAGTGTTAAAACATGTCGCATGTTGAGCCTTTAGTGACCAACCCCATGTAGGTACATGAGGTGTGACCTTAACCACGGGAGACTTTTATGATGTTGTCTTAGAGGGTTCTTTGACTTATAATGAGAATTAGTAAACCCCATGAACTTGAAGAATTTACAGATCGAGAATTTTGGGGACAAAATTCCCCAAGGATGTTTGATGATAATTGTAGAAAATTTGTACTACCCTGCCCTAATATTTCATTTAAATTTTTGTATAAATTGTAATGAACTGAGGTTTGATGATAATTGTAGAAAATTTATGGGTAAAATCTAGAATTTGGAGAAAGAACAAGCAAAGAGGGTTTGAATGAGAGTGAGGTCGCTTGAACGAGGTTTGGACCTCGTTCGACGTAGGGGATCAAGTGAGGTTTGGGCGAGGTCCCACTACCTAACAGTTCCTGGTCACTAGAAGGTCGTTAGAATCCATGGATCGAACGATATGCACTTATCTTTCGAATGAGGCTCAATGTCGTTCGAACGACACCTTTCAAAAATATTAAATCTGACTTACCCTTGTGTGCTGTAATATTTTTTGCCCTTGGATTATTGAGTTGTCGAGATCTGGGGAGCCCAGATGGAAAAAAATGAGATTTTGATGGATTAGGGGTGTTTTATAACGGGTATTTAGCTCATTTGGGTTAGAATAAAGACAAAGAGAAGGGTGGTTATTCCACCATTTTTGTGTGTTCTTCCACCTCTCTCCACCACAAACCACCATGCTACCACCCCTCCACTTTATAGCTCCATATTTGTTACGTATTCCACCACATTTATACAATATATACCCATTTCCACCATGAATGAGGAGAGATATGAATTTATGGAGTTATTATTGGGGGTTCTTGAAGATGGAATAGAAGATTAACGGAGTTTAAAGGATGTTTTGTTTGGTTTAAACTAGAAATAAGAGAAGTGGAAATTATAATCTTCAAAGTGTAAGAAAAAAGGATTAAATGTGTGATGAGTGTTAGGTTGTAAGACTACATATATTGATAAAAAAATGGTATTTTCTTATAAAGTAGTCTTTAAGTGTAATTAGATTTCTTGAATAAAGAAAATAAAGAAATGTCTAATATAGAAATAGGGTTAGTAAAGGTGTTGGATAAGTGTTAATAGTTAAACATTGGGAAGTTGGTGTGTGTAACTTAATAATATTCGAAAGATTAAGACTTATGAATTTATAAAGGAAATAATTGAATAAAGAGGTTTCCAACTTGTGAAGAATAATACTCCAAGGTTAAAAAGGTGTTAAAAAACACCTAAGAAATTAGTGTGGGTAACTTAAACGTGTTTTGGGAAAACAACACTCGTAAAATGGAGGAGAATGACAAGTTTGGAAACATATGGGTGAAATGATAATTTTACTTAGAGTGGAACATTTTTATGAAATGAAAATGTTGGAAAATATTTTACACATGATATTCCTAATGAACATGATTTTTGGAAAAAAATCCAAGTTAAAGTGTAAAGGACGCGAAATGATGATTTTCAAAGTGTAACACAAGTTGGGGTCAAACCCCAGGTTTTGGTTTCGACCAAGTAAAAGGAAAAGTGAAATAATATGGATATTTGCAAAATGTTACATTAAAAAGGAACTCGTATGACTCCTTAAAAATTAAGGAGCACCCGGAGCCCTGGAGTGAAAGACTCAAAACCTTTGGCTAGAGACAATGGTGTGGAGCCCGTTAAAGTCTACAGTAATTAGAAGATTTTGAGAAAAAGATGAAGGAATAAGGAACATCTTAATAATTGGTTTGTGTGGTGAAATTGTGTTAAGACAACCTAACTTTAATGAAATAATAAATGTTCCAATAAATGTAAAATGGATAAGTAAATGTGAAATTTATTAATGTCCATAAGGTAAAGAAAAAGGGTAAAGTAAGTGAGTAAATGGGTGGTCAAGCAACCTAAGACGTTTAAATCATAATTAACAGATGAGTGTGTTGTGAAAGATTTTTCAAAGGCTAAGTGAGTAGTTTCTAACATGGCATTTTTGTGTGTTGAAATGGTGATTTCTAATAAAAATACTAATGTGTAATAGTTCAAATAGAATGTTTATTTTGGTAAAAGAAATGTCTTTAGGTCAAACCAAGTGGAGTTGCTTTATATTTGTTATAATGAGAAAAGAAAGTGTTTTACAAGATTAAGGTGAATTAATCTGGATAAATAAGGTTTTCAAAAGAAAAAAATATTTCATGCATTAAGTATATGTATATGTATGTTTATATAAGTATACAAGGTAGTTGCATATGCACGCGGGCATAACGTGTTAGGGTTTTATTTCTACAGTTCGATTCTATACTGCATTTTGTATATTTCCCACTGAGGATTCGTCTCACTCCCTCATTTTGTTATGGAAGGTTAGGTGAAATTTTGTATTTTGAGAGTGTTATACAGGTAAAACTCTCTTTTATATTACGTTAGTAGCACTGAATGCTTGTACTCCACGGTGCTCTGCCTAGGTTCCTCAATAGTTTGATTTAAAATCGAAATTGCGTGGTAAGAAGTGAAACGTTAATTAAAAATAATGCCTGAGTAGAAACATTATATAGGTTGTTAATTGCACTTCACACCTAACACTCGGGTCGGACGGGGTTGACTATGGGTAACCCAAAAATTCGGGTCGAGCCATTACACAAATTTCCTAAGATAAATATTCATACCAAAAATCCATATGTGTTACAAAGGAATTTAAACTTGAAATCTCTCTTGAACCGAACTACCAAAAAACCACATATATGATAAGAGATTAAACCCCAATATCTTAATACATTGATCCCAAACCATACACCCCCTTAAGAAAAATTCATGAGAAATATGCTTGTTTACTTTTCCAGAAAAAAGAAAGTAAACCCACCTCACCCTCGTTTTAGTAAAGTACTTGCTTTACAAATTAGGTACCAAACTTGTACTGTTGTTTGCGGGGAAACTTCATTGTATTTTCATAGCTAGTAGAACCATTATTGCGGGCCGTCAAGGAGTTTAAAGTCCTTGAACTATTGCATGGGCACCTCTTAGGCAAGGGAATAGGTTTCATCCTATTGGTTGCGATTGCTAGGTGTTGGCCCTTATAAGGTTTTGGTTCCACCATAAGTGAACCGGAGATAGTGAAGTTATCGATTACCACCTCGAGCGTAGACGTAGGCAAGGACAAAACATGTTAAGAATATTGGTTTATAAAGATCCTTTAAACCCTCTCACTTACCTTAGTATATTTACATTCATATTTTACTTTAAATTCAATACTTATATCTTGAACGTAAATATGAATGGATTGAAAATAATAAATAAACAAGTCATTTTATCAACAACCTAAGAAATGTTTTTTCACTAAGTTCCATTGCTTATAAAATGGCTATGAAAAGTAAGTAAGAAATGTTAATCTAGAAATAGTTGACAAAATATCATTATCCTAGTCCCCCCCCCCCCCCGATATAATTTTATGGCCAGTAATTGGTATAAGAGCATAGCTCATAGATAAGTATTTTGAAAATGTATATTTAGAGTTTAAAGATCACATCTTAAAAGTAAAATTTTATAAATTTAAAAAAGGAATCTTCTTTGAAAAACTAAAAGGTTTTAAATATTGATGTGAAAAAAAAAAGAATGAGAAACTCCTAAGAAAATATATTTTGAAGTGAAATGGATCTTGAAAAATGATTCTTTAGGGAAAAAGATCATGTTTTGAAAGGATAATGTTCTAAGGAATAATTAATAGGTTCTTGCTTTTGAACATGTTTAGTGAAAAGAGGAGAAAAGTTCTTTTTGAAGAATGAATTTGAAAAGTTGTTGTCAAAAAATTATACACATTCACTTTCATGTGAAAATATATTATTCTTGATTTCGTATGATTATTGGTGTTATTACCCATATGCCATACATGTATAATAGTTACACTCATACTCTTTCGTTACAATAACTTGAAGATAATAACCCATAAATTAAATCCGAATTTGTAAGTGGATCAAACTTGGTATTCTTGAATCCTTATTCTAGAAGTTTAATGATACTTTCGTAAATAAGTCAAAACAAGGTTTTGAAAAAGAAATATCTTTGGAATTTCATAAAAATCCAAAATACCCATTTACCATTGTACACATTGAAAAATTGCTTCTAAAATTAAAAGGATAAACTTTTGGATGAAAACCCTTGGAAATTATACGAATATTTTTTAGGAAAGTTACAATTAAATGTTTGGGAAACATACAAATAATACTTTGAAAATGATACACTTATAGATGTGTTTTACACTCATATCCCTTTATGTTCCCTTGATTTTTCCCTAGATGTTATCACACTAGCCTATAATATCAATGCCATGTTAAATGTGATGCTTGACATAACTAAGTGTTTTCACACATGCTTCAAATATAAGTATTATTATTTTAGACACATGCCCATTTGTTTGTGCCCATCATTGAAAAAAACTCAACACATACTACAAGGGTAGTTCATGTTACTCACTAGCACATTTGAACAAATATTTTCATTATTATTATATGACTCGTGAATTAGTATGCTAACACTCAACGTCCCTGGTGCCTAGAAATTGTTAAAAGTTGTTAATAATATACACTAGTTAAAATATGATCCACCTCCCGAGAGTTAAAATGCTACATCTATATGATTATTCTCACACCTATTTTCTCGCATGCTCAAGAATATGCTCCATTGTGTTCACATGCTTATCTTGGTAAAAATATACCATGCTAAAAAAGTCATAAGTTGTTAGACATCGTTTTCACAATCAAGTCACACTTCAATTGTTCTCACATAACTTGAAAATTGATGGTGTTCCCACCATTGTGAAAGATGAGGGGCTATCATACTCATGAGATAAAGATGTAAATCCCACGTTAATGAATATCATATGGCATTCCCATCCATAGGATATTTTGGTATCAATCCTACCCATTTGAAGGTAAACCCTTCGCATAGTGAAACTTAATTAAATGAACATATATTCTCATTTATGACATAATGGCAATCTCATTATGGTTGCACAATATTAAGCCTAAATAATATGCATGCTTAGTTGAAAATTGATGGAAATCCCTTCACCCTAAGTTATTTCTTCTGAACTGAATCGATAATATATTGCATTCCCATATATACATCATATATTGAAATACTTGCATGAAAAGTGCTAGTAATGGCAATCTCATTACGTTGTGAGAATACATCGATCTAATTTCTTTGATTTGTAAGAAGCCTAAAGACTTTATATATGACTTATGACAAAAAATGTGTATTAACAAAGCAAATGTGATATTATTGACATTTCATACACGTATGATACTAATGAACATATTTAAAGTGTATATGTGAAAACAAAATTATTGAGAACCAATGAGGACAGGAAAATGGAGTACATATAAATGTGAGGCAATTACACGGCCAAGTGAAGTCATCATCATATTGGTCAAACCTTCTTGAAGAGGAGGATGAAAAAGGAAAACAAATTAAGGATGGGTACAAAAATGAATTTTCATACACACACATCTTAATTTCAAAACACACCTTGATTAAATCTCACACACCTTAGAATATGAACTTTACTCACTGTTGATGTCTAAAACTGGTGAGGGTCAAATTTTATAATCACGGATAAATATGAAAGGCAACTAAACAAAGCGAGCACAACAACCAAGGTTTTTAACATGGTTCAACTAGATAATATGCTTATGTCAATGGTTATAGTATTATAGTTCTTGGTGATTACAATATCCCAGAGTATTCTTGGTATTGCTTACTTTAATCATTTATAATGGTTAGGAACCCAAGGGATGGAATGACTTTATCTATTTGGGCATTTACACCCACGTACAATAAATAAAACTATTGATATTCGTAGGCACGTGTAGAATGGCTATTGATATCCCCATGTGAATGATCTTTCCTATTCTTAGTGGATCGCATTCCTGATGTTAGTCGGCCTGTTGGCCGACCAGGTAATTCTAAACAGGACAAAATGTATAAGAACTCTTGAAGTATCCATGTATGGGGATATGTGTCCTTGCCTTATTAGTCCACGAGGATAAATAATTTTGACATACAAAAAAAGTCCCCAATGCACCATGCTTGATGATTTATTAAAAGGATGGAGAATTTGTTCTAAACTGTTACTCGACATCCCAATATAATAATGGTTGGTAGCCGACTTCTTGGACTTGTAAATTTTCACTGGTATATCAGTCGGTGGCATTTTGTTGAATAATTTGAAAAATAGAGAATCGCCAATGGGTATGTTGGTCTTTTCACTCTTTTAGGACACATGCAACCATTAAGATTTCAATCACATGTTTAGTTAATCATTTTCTTTCAACTTTCGCGATAAATCTATAAAAGGACGGAGCTTTTTCTCCCATTTCTTTTCATCACAAATCTTCACACTTGAGAAATTTCTTACCTTCAAGTTTTTTTTTTGCCCTTCATTCTTTACTGCTCTTTAGTAAACTCTATAAGATTTCCTTCCTCTTTATCCCCTTCTTTTTCTTTGTTTCATTTCCATAATGGTGTACATTATTGATGAGGGTTCTTTAGAAGAGTTTAGAAAAAAGCGAAAAATACCCAATTAGGTGTCTTTAGAATTAGTAGGAGTGCCTATAGATGTATTTTCATTAGATGAGGGTCACTGGATCCCCACACTATTTATTGTAGATTGTGATATAACTTTCCCTTCAAATAATTTATTCCTTAAATTATCTCAGTATTTTGATGTGGTCCCTGGAAGAGTAGCCCCTAAAATTTGGAGGGTTGTTAATGGGGTTGATAATTTAAATGAACTTCATAGGACCCATATGGGGATTTTTGAATTGATGTATTGCTAAAAGTGGGGAACAATAAGAGATAATGAATACTACCAAAAGACTAAGCAGGCCAATAGGGATTTAGTAGTTAATTTTCCTGATTCCAACAAGGATGATAGGGATTATAGAGTCTTGGTTAAGAACTGGGAGCATGCCCCCTTCCTAAGGGGGTGAAATACAAGGATCCAAAAAGGTCTCTGGGAAGGGTGTGGCATAGGTTGGTTAACACTTTGAATTTTATTTTTCTTCAATGCATGCTAACTATTTGATAATATGCCGACTAACAATTCTTATTTTATTTTTCTAGAGGGAAGTAAGAAGAAGTGTCCCGAAGATTTCAAAATGAACTTTGAAGAATTAATATTCTTGTGGTCAATCCATCAGAGAATAGGGGAAGATCTCAATCACATCCTTTGTTGGGTGACCAAATGATATTGAACCCCACGCTCCAGTCAACTTAGAGGAGGATCCCGTTTCAACCTTTTTTGCTACTCAGTCTTTTGGAGTAGATAAGGAACTAGCATTAGGAGGTACATCCTCCTCCTTTATTTCTTATGACATCAACACTATCTAAACTTCACCCACTACTAAAATGGGAAAGAGGAGATTTCCCTCCCTGATGGTTGGTCTACCTTCTCCACAACCCAATGAAGAACAATGCTGTCAACAAGAGGCCCCTGGTCCTTAATGTTAAAGAGTCTAAAAATATAGAGCCTCAATTTAAGATATTGAATACGAGACCAATTATTCATAAAGAGTTGGTCCACAAAATCTCACCCGAATAAACTGTTGTTGAATATGTCTTAATAGCAGGGCTAGCCAGGGAATTAATTTTTATCGGGGTTCTTCTGGCTAAAAATTCGACGGTATCCCCTATGTCTAGAGCTAGTTTATTACAGAGGGAAAATCAAAATATATCCTTAGTAAAGTTTTTGACCCTTTGTTTTCTTTTAGAAATTTTTCTTTTCCTTACTTATGTGTGATAATGATTTTGTTGTTTCACTGTTTGTGACACCCCGCCTAATTAATCCCGGGTGATCAGTCCTAAATCAAGTTAGAATAGGTTTCTCATTTGGTCCATTCTTAGCATCACTGTCGTCTTATTTAATTACTAACCACCTAAGTGAGAAAAGTAGACTGGTGCCAATTTTTATCTTTCATTATTTAACAAACACCCATGCGGAAAAATAAAACTATATAACAATCACAGATAACTGAGTTAATCATTCACAAGTAAAAATATAATTGACCGAATAAACCAACGGTCCAAATAATAAATCCCATAAAGATAAGAATAAACTCTCAACAAGTCTAATACAAATAAATGGAAAGTGAGCAATATGCTCGAATACTAATCATGAACTTCTACATTTAAGAATGAAGAATGAGGCGTCTATCAAAACCCCGCAACATCCACACATGCTGCAGCAACGGATCCCTGGAATATAGTCAAGGCTGGCGTCCCTGTGGTTGGACACCTAAAAGGTTTTTAAAAGTTTTTATAGCAAGGGTTAGTACCCAAAACATTTGAAAAACATTTAACAAATGATTAACTTGCAGTAATAAATAAATATGCATGCTCTTCATATTTTTAGTTAATAACGCACTCTCTTGAGGACTTCCTTACCCTTCCTCTATTATACCCTACGAATGCTTTAATTAAATTACATAGTTACTCATCTCATGACTAGATAATTAACAAAGTTCCTTTATACCCACCCTACTCTAACTGAGTATGTAGTGATTTTGATGTATAAGTTATTGGTAACATCAACTTAACTAAATCACTTCCCTTTTTTATATTCATATAACTTCTACACTTGTTATACCTGTGAAATAACTCACTTTTCATTAATATTCCGTATATAATTAATTATAAAATTATATACTTATAATCATATTCCAGCATTCACAATCATACTGTAATATATATAATAACTTGCAACCTCCCGAGTAAAATACTCCCGGAATGTAAATTCTATAAAGTGCTATCCCACTAGGTATAATCACATAGCCTAGTTATCCCAAGTCAGAATTTTCACACCAACTTGATAAAAATAAATAATTGGAGGCGGTCATATTCCTTCCCTGAAAGTGAGTTGTCCCTCACCCATATAACGGACGCTATGACCTCGGGAATATACTCACCCTACTCCTCAAGCTAGGGGATTCATCCACTACGCGCAACCTCCCCCTATAGCACTATAGTAACAAATATCCAATCACTGATATTAATTGAGCAAACCATATATATATACTAACACCTCCGTATATATATAAATATCAAAGTCCCGGCTATACCGTTCACTAAAATCCGTAACATAAGCCTATTAAAATTATTAAGAGTTTATGGTCCAACTCTAAGTATTAATTAAATTGCACTTTAATTAATTTAGTTATTTTTTTGGTGTCGCCCCCACCAAAAATTTGGACTTACTCCCGTAGCCCAAAATAAATTTACCCGCGTCACAATTCCCGACTCTAATTTATGAGCCTCAAACCCTAATTAATCTATCTACAATTAATTAGATTCAAACTCATGTATTTAATTTCTCAATAATTAATTACATAAGATTTTTATATAAATATTCCCTCTTATATAACCAACTGGCGGAACTGCCAGATTCTGGCGACCGTCGATCGATCGACCCAGACCGTCGATCGATCGATCGAACAGGTCTTCGTCTTCTTCGCGAAGACAGGGCAGCCATGGACGGATTTTCTTAAACCCTAATCTCTTCTAACGTGAGTTTTAAGCCTTCTTAACCCCAGAGTATACTAGAAACCTTATTAGGATAACCCAGAAAGACTACAACAACCATCAATTCGTCCATAAACAACTGATTCATAAATTTTTGGGGAAAATCCATCTTTTTCCTTAAACACATTTTTACTCCAAATTTCTTCATCAATTTCATTCTAATTTATCTGGATATCCTTCTAACAGATACACATCAATATTCCAATATCAGATTTTACATAACTCCTCATAATTTCGGCCAAAACAGATTCATGTTTTCTTTAGAATTATCAAAGCCCCATGTTTATACCATAAACCCCAAAACGAATTTTAAATTCATAACAGCACACAAATATGAATTGAAAGACAGTTTTCATGCTATTGCAAGTTATTCACTTGCCTTAGGTTTCGTAGTGTCTGAATTTGTGATGGATTCCAAGGTTGAAGATGACCTTGTTGGTTCTTTGAGATCCCCAAGATGGCTTTGGCTGCTGCTAGGGTTTCCTAACCCTTTAGTTCTTTTTTCTAATTAAGCTCAGCCATGCCCTAATTTCTTTTTATTAGGTAAAATTTTCAATTCCCGTTTTTTGACTAATGGGCCAAGCCCAAGTGACCAAAATGTCCCCGAGTGGGCCCGGCTATGTCTAAAAACGTCCCGTGACCCGTTTACTAACCCCGGGTACACTTTTTCGACTATCTCGGCCCATCCGGACTCAACTGTACACTCAGAATTTGCATCTGAATTAATTTATAAAAATACTTATCCCCCACCCAATATAGTCTATACCGACTTCCGAATGTGATAAGTACATACCTCGTCATTAATACTCGAAACGACGAAATTTCATTATTACTATTCACTTAGTAAATAAATTTTTCCTAAATATTAACCATTCAATCCCAGATTAATATTTATATAATATTCTATCATAATTAATTCATTAAATTACAACACACTAGTAATTTAGAATTTCTGAATTAATTCAATTTTAAATGTACCAAAAATACGGGGTGTTACACACTCCCCCCCTTATAAAGGAATTTCGTCCTGGAAATTAGATTGTACCTGCGTTGAAAAGCTCTGGATATTGTTCCTGCATATCCTCCTCTCGCTCCCAGGTAGACTCGTCAACATTGTGATGACCCCACTGTACTCTAACCAATGGAACAACCTTGGATCATAATTTCCGCTCACTATGATCCAGAATAGCTACCGGCCTCTCCTCATACTAGATGTCTGGCTGTAAGTCGATCTCCTCGAGTGGAATGTGCCAAAAGGCTCTCTCTCTCCTTCGATATTTCTTCAGCGATGCCACATGGAATACATCGTGTATCCGCTGAAGATGTTCTGGTAACCCAAGCTTATACGCCACCGGTCCCACCCTCTCAATAATAGGGAAAGGTCCTACGTATCGCGGTGCTAACTTACCCTTATTGTCGAACCTCATAACCCCTTTCATTGGGGATACCCGGACTAAAACCTGGTCCCCAACTTCTAGCTCCACATGTCGTCGAGAAGTGTCAGCATAACTCTTTTGCGTGTCCTGAGCTATCCGAATTCTTCCTCGAATCAGCTCTATCTTGGAAGATATCTCTTGAACAATCTACGACCCCAAGAGACATATATTGTTTTGACTCTCTATTCTTTCATTGATCGTTCATTAATTGACTTTATATCTTGAAATGTGTTACTTGAGCATGATTTTCATATATTGTTTTGACTCGAGAATTGCGTAAACTTTATGAAATGATCATAGGCAATCTTTGTTATATCACCCATATTAGCCTTAACCTCACCTTATATGTTTTGCCTAGTCAACCCCTTTGAGCCTTAATATAGACTTTCATTTCATTACCCAAAATCCTATAACCAACTCCACATTAGATTTATAAATCATAAATATTACTTTCCATACCTTTGTTCGGAATGTTATTTGGGATTGAATGATGTTCTCACTTTGTGGTTGCATTTTAAGCATATGAAAAGGTGAGAAAAGAAGAAAGTGTAGTGAAAAATAAAATAAAAAGTAAAAAGCAAAAGAAAATAAAAAAAAACATGAGAAAAAGAAGAAAAGAAAAGAAAAGAGAAATTCTGTATATATGTTTAGTAGGTATGGTTCAATAATCCGTGTTACTCTACATTGTCATATTTAATGCTTGTTTGGGAACTTGTTTTCCAATTTTGGAATTGCACACTTTTTCCCCAATATTCCAAGTTTTCATTCTAAACACTTTGAATCCCTACATACATTCCTTTCATTCTGTACCCTAGCCTAGCCTACATTAGCCCCCTATACAAGTCCTATGTTATCTTAGGGTGATTTTAATTCGAAAGTTTAAATAGTTTTGAGAATCAGTGAAAATGCATTTCGCCTCTTTTAATGTGCGATATCTTTCATTAAGATTATAATTTTTTCATTTCATATATAGCGTTCTTCATTTGTGACATGTGCGTAACCTAGTTTCCATTTCCATTTACTCTTTATCCCCGCATGTCCCGTGTATTACCCCCCATTCCGAGTGAATTCATTTGATGAGTGTAATGCCCATGAGGATTGAATATATGCTTGCTTTAATGTTTATCCGACTTATTTAAGTTTTGTCCAAATCATACTATGCATGTTCTCTCCTCCCTCCCACTGTTAAAGTTTCAATTCTATGAGGTGCATTCAACTTGTTAATAACAACAGACTTTAGCTTGAATTCGTTCGATATGGTAATAATATGTTTGAAATCTTTTTCGTTGTTGTTGAGTTGTTGCATGTTGGGTTGGGCATATTTTGAGGAAATAATTTGATGTTTGTGGGTTTGATCCCTGAAAACCCTCACAAGACGACACTCATCCATTTGGGTAACCAAGGGTTTAACGTCTTATTGCATACACTAAATGAAATCGTTCGCCCGCGAAACTGGCCTTATCTTTTTATTGCCTTTTCATACCATTTTATACTTGTATCCTGCTTTTGGTTTACTTGTAGTTCTTGTTGTTTCCTATTTCATTTTTAGGGACTAGCAATGTGTAAGTTAGGGGGTGTGATACACGTAAATATTGCACATTTCACCTGTTAACCTACGGATTATTAGCCCTCTCGGGTATCTTAATCCCTATATTTTTCCTCGTTAACCAGAAAACCTCCATATGTCAATGTTAACATGTTTTACAGGGGTTTATTATGCTTTTGTAGGAATTTTTATGCTTAGTATGATGTTTGGACGCATTTCGACAAAGTTTCGTACACAACTGAACGCGCAAGGGCAATTTAGTAATTTCACAGTTTGGGCACCTGGTCCAATATATTCACGAAAGTTGTATCTCCCTGAGAAAGCTTCTCGTTGCCGTAAATGGTGCATGATTCGGATCATTAATGTAGAAGTTATGGGCTTTTGAGCGGAAGGAATTTACAACACAACCAAAACAGAGGAGAAGATTCAAGACATATAGGTCCAAATCGATTCGGCCCCTCCCGAGTCGATTTGGGTGGAGACAGTGTGCCACTTATTCCTTTTTGAATTGATTCGGCCCCTCCCAAATCGATTCGGCCCAATTAGGCTGCCAGATCCCCTTTTTCGAATCGATTTGCACCCTTGCGAATCGATTCGGCCTGTTGCAGTTTTGAGATTTTCCCTTACCTGGATCGATTCGGACATCCCCCGAATCTATTTGGTCCTGCTGATATTTGTTTTTCTTCCCTTTTATTTACAAGTTTTTCATGGGATATCTTTTGTATAACCACCCGATTTTTTCTCTCATTTTGAGAGGATATATATCTTTCATTTTAATTTAGGTTAGGGTTAGGGTTTGGAGAGCTCTTCTTCTTCTCTCTTTGGTTGTGTCCCCTTTGGGTGTTGTAAGTTGAACTTTTCATTACCCATACCATTAATATAGTTGTATTTTGTTGTTTATGTTTTATTTCCATTGACGTCATTTAAATTCCTTGTCTAGATTAACTGGTATTTCATTTATTTATTGATTTCCTAGTGTTAAAGTAGTTTAATTTATGCATTGCCCTTTGATATATAAGGTCGGGTTTGTGTTCCTCCATTAATGGGTTTGATCTCTGAAAACTATGTTTTGTGTAAAATTGTGTTTAATTGAAACTGCGCGTATCAAAGTTGGATTGTTATACATTATCTTTTTTCGTCACGCAACGTTAGAGTTTATAGCGACAATCCAAATTTAATCCGCGTGTGACCATTTTTAGTTAAATGTTTATTCTCGCAACTTTGGGTTAAATTCCTTATTGTGTGATGTTTATGATTAGTTGATTATGTTCGATTAAATTTCTTTCGATCCCTAACTCTAATTAGTAGTTGTTTCGATCCGTCTAGTGGAACGCGATCTCGATCCTCGCTTTACTTTTGTGTAGCGTAACTTATTCTTTCTTTTGTCACCATTCCCAACCATCACGTTTTCTTTTATTTATTTTACACTTTTATTCTTGAAGTAATTAAATAATTAAAATCTAAAATTCAATCACTCCCCGTGGATTTCTTACGATACCCGACTTACTATTGTGCTTGCCTCGCAAGTGTAGTAGTTGTTTACGTTTTTTCATGTAGAGCGGGAGCCGAAATCAACGACAGGGTCCCTACACGAACACTCAATTTTCGTCTCATCAAGGTGCTTCTTTCTTGGAGATCAAAAATTCCGTACTGATGGAAGAATTGGAAAACTTGAAGAAGAGGACCAAATATAGCCGATATTTTAGGTAGTGATCATTGTTCGGTCTATTGCAGATGAAAAAAGAACCCACAAAACTTTACCCGACCAGGTAGCTCTATTGAACGATAAAGATAAAACTATCAAAATGCTTTAAGACCAAGTGGATAGAATAACCTTTCATTTTAATAAACTACCTAAAGTAGTCTAAACTCATGTGGAGGATCAATTAGAGCAGGCTCAACGAAAAGGTTGTAAGTGGGGATGGCTGAACGTGCTAACCTTATTAAAAGTTGTTGAAAAAAGTGAACCGTGGCATTGGTATGATCTAGGCATGTTGGATTATCCCGACCCTCCGTTCAACATTGATGCCAAGTGGATTCTGACTGATGCACTTCCGCAAAGCTTGGTGAGAAAGTACTTTGGAGATTATGGCCTTCACGGTGAAGATTCCTACATTCATCCTTTTTATTTGTTAGACTAACCAAGCACTAGTAGTCGCAATAGGTTGGGGGATTTTAGTACTACTATTCTACCTAATAGAATTGATGATCCTCTAGCTGGGATGGACAAAGCTAATGGGAAATGTCCAATGGAATGACTTTATTTTTCTTGGCATTACCTGTTTCAAATCATTTATGTGTTTGCTTTCAATTGAAGTTTGTTGGAATGAAAAAGACTTTCTATTGCATACATATTTATCTATGTAATTTAGTATTTGTTTTAAAATTAAGCTTTTTATTAGTTGATTGGATGTGCACCTGACTAAGTTTCTTGATTGATCTGTGCTTGGTCAAGTGTTAACTTGAGTTATTGGGCCTTAGGTTCTACTAATGTATTTAGGTAAAATGAATCTTTGTTATTTTTAGAGCTAAGTGTTTGCATTAGTTACCATTGGAATGTAGGGTTTTCCTAAATTTAACTTGGTCTAGTAAAACTTATAGTTCTTGACTTTAGGTCATACATTAAGTTTTAGGGACTTCTTGTTCGTGACTCGTTAAGGATGAAGTCATACACAAAGTCTAATTTTTTTTAAAAAGTTAGAAATTTTTTTTGGAGATGTGCCTGCCATCTCCATACTCTGGAAAAAACACAAAAAAGGAAGCATACTTGATTGGAAATCACAACTTTATTAAACTGGATGAAATGATTACATCAAATTCTTAACAAAGCTTCAAATAATATTTTTTAAGTTCGTCGACGTTCCATGGGTTCTTAAATTCTTCCCCTTCAAGAGTTTCGAAAAAACAAGTTCCTGGTTGAACAACTGTCGAGATGCGGTAGGGACCATGCTTGTTTTCTTCTAACTTGTTTCCTTTTCCAATGACCTTCTTAAGAATATAGTCTCCCTCTTTCAAGTTGGTCAGATGGGCCCTCCTGTGGTAAAATCTAGAAGCTCTTTATTGATAAGAATCCACTCAAAGAGGAGTATCCTCCACGACTTACTCAATCAAGTTTATATCTAATCTTCTCATGAGATCACTTTTAGAGGAATCAAAGTTCAACACCTTATGAGTCAGTAGACCTATCTCGGTTGTTACCATTGCATCAGTCCCAAAAGCCAGCATGTATGGAGTTCCACTTGTGGTTGTTCTCAGCATAGTTCTATATGCCCAAAGAACATTGTGCAACTCATTTATCCAGTTTCCCTTAATATCATCTAACCTATTTTTTAACTAATCAAGTATTGTTTTGTTGGTGACCTCTGTTTGGCCATTACACTATGGCTGTTTAGGTGTAGAGTGAAGTTTTTGAATCTGGGACTGAATGCAATACTCCTCATAATCCTTGTTGTCAAATTCAGTGCTTTGATCGGTGATGAAGGAACATGTCATTCCATACCTTCATATGATATGTTTCCATATAAATTGGAAAATTCTTTCAAAAGGCATTTCAACTAATGCCTCAGCCTGCATCCATTTTGTAAAGTAATCCACTGCTACCACCAAGTACTTGAATATTTTTTTGGTCCTCAGTAATGGGTCGACCAAATCAATTCCTTATATAGCAAAAGGCGATGGAGAAGTTATTGGAGTTAAGGAAGCCGCTGGTCTTCTATAAATTGCAGCAAACTTCTAACACTTATCACACTTTTTGGCGAAACAAATACAGTCTACTTTTATAGTCAACCAATAATATCCCTGCATAGTTATCCTTTACACCAATGGTCGGCCAACTGAATGAGCTCGACGAGAACCTTCATTCACCTCTTTGATCAAGTCTAGAATATACTAGATGCTTTGTACATTAACTTCCTAACGTCTCTTAGGTTAGCAGGCAATACACCTTTGTCAATATAGCTTTTGATAGGATCCATCCATGAGGGTTCCAAATCTAGTGTAATGAAATGGATAACAAATTCCATATCTATAATTCTATGTATAAGAATTTCCATCGGGATGGTTCTCCTGAGCTCTCTTCGGGTAGCTGAAGACAATCGAGCAAGTGCATTTACTCGAGTATTTTCTATCCTTGGTATCGTGATCAGTTTGACAGCTAGAAACTTAAAGATAACTTCCATAGTTTCAGATAGATACTTAACCATGCGATCTCCCTTGACCCCATACATTTGAAGCACTTGGTTAACAATAAGTTGAGAGTCACTATGAGTCATAACCTGCTCGGCTCCCAATAATAAGGCTAACTCTAGGCTTATGATTAGTTCTTCGTACTCTGCTTCATTGTTAGAAGACTGGAATTGAAAATGAAAATAATATTCCACATTTATGTCATCCGGAGTATTAATGATAAGGCTCGCTCCACTACCAGTGGCACATGAGGATCTGTCTACATATAACTTCCAAACTGGCATGTCATCGGTAAAGTTCCCCTCAGATAATACTCCTTGCTGGAATAGTCTCTTGCTATGCTTATTGTATCACTGAGACATCTCTTCTATAGATGATATTTAATTTACTCGGAGGTAACTTCAGTTTACTTTGGAGTAGAGCTCTCTTCCAAGGAAGTATGCTCAGCAAGCAAACATGAGTTATTGACTCTTTATGGATATATGAATACTATGTAAAATCTTCTACAGCCTATCACTTTAGTGTGGTTCACGGATCATAAATGATTTAATCTTCTCCGACATCAATCTCCCTGATTTCTCTATTTTATGAATTGACCAGTGCACAGGTTAATATGTGTAAACCACGATGGCATGTGCTTGAAAATATGGCTTCATCCTCATTGAAGCCTCACTACGAGTAAGGGCTAGTTTTTCTAGGCATGGATACCTGATTGTTTCTCCTCTGGATGCTTTGTTAGTGTAATACACCGTCTTTTGAACTACACCTTCCAATCTGAAATATGTACTTTCTTTGTCCTCCAATTTCATTTTGATCCAGTTCTAATCAGAGTATGCTTCCATAATCCTCAACAACTTATGACCTTCTATTTCATCTACCAACTGATTAATTTGTGGCAATGGAAAATAATATTTTGGGCATGATTTATTGAGGTTAGTTAAATTCACACACATTCACCATTTTTTATTTTTATTTTTCACCATGACCACATTGGCTAGCCAGTTCAGATTTTGACAGCTTCAATGAATTGGGCTTTTGTAGCTTGTTAACCTCTTGTTGGATAGCCACATTTTTCTTGGGGCTAACTATCTCGCGCTTATGCTTGATTGACTTAGCATCCTTATTGATGTTAAGTTCATGGCATATGAAGTTTGGGTCAATTCTAGGCATATCTTCATGGTTCCAGGAAAACACATTTTTTCGTTCTTTCAGGAATGTAAATAATTCCTCTTTGAGGAATGGTGCTATAATTGAGCAAATCTGGATGATCCTCTCTGGCTTTTCATTGTCTAGTATGATGGTTTATGTGGCTTTCACAACCTTCTCTTTGACTAAATCAACCTTTTTTCGAGGATTTGGAGTGTTAATTAGGTAAGTGGTGGTATTCGTTTTCACTTCCTACTAGTTGGCTCAAGTATAAAAGCACTATCTGGAATCCAGTTGGTTGCCTTTTACTACACCAACCCCATAGTGAGTGGGGAACTTCAAACATTGAAGAATTTTAGATAGCACTACCTCGATTTTTTTTAATCCGACTCTGCTCATGATTATATTATAGGCTGAGGTAACATTCTTGTCTAGGATGAAAAATAGGACCTTATTAGTTCTTTTTGCTGGTCAAGAACCAATCAAAACTTCTAACTTAATATTTCCCAAAGGATAAACCCGTTTTCTGAGAAATTGATTAAAGTCCTATGATAGGGTTTTGATTTTCTATCTTATATTCCCAGATTTTTAAAGAAATTATTGAACATAACATCTACTGAATTTCCATTATTCGTGAGAACCATGGACACCCTTACCTCATGTACTTGTAAGGTGACTACTAATGAGTTATCGTGAGGGTAGATCACTCTTGATAAGTCATTCTTGGAGAAGACGATGACTAACCTATCCTTATTCACCATCTTAGGATTGCTATTTGTCCTATTTGATATGTTGATTTGCCTAATGTAAGAACAAGCTTTGGCCTCATTTAAATAGGCCTTTCTCTCGATTACTTCATCTCCACCTCCAGTATCTCCTCGTGCAATGAAATGACAACCCAGAGATATCATGACCACCTTAATGTCAGGCTCCCTAGGTTCCTTTGGAAAGTCAGGGTCATCCTCAAAATCATCATCTCGACCTTTTTTTTTCTTATCATCTTTACTTTTATAAGGGGACTCTAATATTTTTCTCGTGTCCCGACCTACCTTTCGGTCAACATACTTGTTCAATTTTACTTAGCAAATGAGAGACTCAAATTCAGTTTGTAGGACGATGCATTTATCAGTGGTATGTCCATGATCTTCATAAAAGTCATAGTATTTAGACTTATCCTTCCAATTAGGTGGTGATTTCAATTTCCTAGTCCACTTCAAGACCATACTGCCCCTGATCTCCTCCCAGATATGATGCACACCTATAGTAAGTAGAATATATTCCTCATACTTCTTAGGTTTCTCGATCTTTTTATCTTTTTTATCTTTCTTCTTTGAGCTCTTTTGGCCATCAGATTTTGTCTTGGGGGCTTTCTTAGCAGCCATAGCTTCTTCGAGATTCATGATTTTACTATCCTTGGCCGTCAGTTTAGTAATGGTTCTGGAGGTTCTTTTTCCAATGCATTATACAGCTTTTCAGGAAGCAATCCGCTCATCAAAGTGGCAATGGAAGTTTTCTCTTCATAATCTACTACTTCTAATTTCTCATTATTAAAGCGAGTAATAAATTTGCGGGTAGTTTCTCCTGGTCAAACACTTAATAAATGGGCTACTCTCTTGATCGACTTTGCTCTAAAGAAGAAATTACTGATGAATAGCTCGATGAGCTAATAAAAATTAGTAATTTATCCTCGGGGCAGATAATTATACCATATCTGGGTTAGACCATCGATTATACTTGAGAAAGTTTGGCATCGCATCTCCTCACGATCAAAATAAATATCAACAGTAGCCTGGTACTATTTAACATGAAGGACGAGATCGATTTTTCCATCATAATTTGGGGTAATTATCGATGGATTGAATTTGGAGGGTGTAGGGTAATCCATAATGGCCGAGATAGAGGGAGATCCTTTTACAAAACTCCTATGTAGAGGATTCTTAGTCTTAGCCATTTCTGCCAGACGATCCTCCAATCTTTGTATTGATCCCTTATAATAATTCCCTCCTGTTTTGGACCTGACTGAGGTGGATTTGATGGTGATACTATGCGTTTGTGCTGAGCTTTCTTCCTGAGAAGTCTGCTCAGCACGCATGGATCCTTGGATGCTCACACTTAACTAACCCTTCCTGGTGCTTGCGGGACTCGGATGGTTCTTTATAATGACCTCTGGTTGTTCGGGGACCCAAACGATCAAAAGCTAAGGACATTCTTAACCAATCTAATACGCTCGACCACTCAGAAGTGAAAGAATAACCATCATAGTAATCAATAGAGAGGATCAATGAAGTTACTCCGGGATGATAAGATCTATCACGTGAGGACATGGAATATTGACTCCTTTTATATATAGAAAGAGTAGCTGTAATTTCCCTTCTATGAGACGGAGTTGCAAGGATTGGGCTTGTATTGTTTAGGCAGGTTGCCTCACTGTTTCCCGAATTGCTTCTTACCCTTTGGAAAGATGCATTAGGATCCCTTGTTGATTTGTTACGCTAGGTGGAACAAATGGGGTGAAATTGTTACCTCCAGTGGAAAGCATCTTTTAGGATGAAAAGATTAAATAAATGATAGAGAACAATGACAGACAAATATTTTTACAGAAGGCACCAATCTGTTAATGTCTAAAACTGGTGTAGGTCCAATTTTATAATCATATATAAATATGAATAACAAGTAAACAAAGTGAGAATTATAACCAAGGTTTTTAATGTGGTTCATCTATATAATATGCCTACGTCCAGGGTTATAGTATTATAGTCGATGGTGGTTAAAATAGATCAGAGTATTCCGGATAATTCTTACTTGAATCATCCCTTTGAGCTAAGGGAGATCATGTATTTATAATAATTCAGAACCCAAGGGATGGAATGAATTTATATATTTAGGCAATTACACCCATGTATAATAAATTATACTATTTATATTCGTAGGCACGTGTAAAATGGTTGTCGATATCCCTATGGGAATGATCTTTCCTATTCATGGTGGTTTGCATTCTTGATGTTAGTCGACTTGTTGGCCGATCAGGTATCTCTAGAGCCAACAAAGTGTATACGGAGTTTTGAAGTAGCCATGTATGAGGACAGGTATCCTTTTCTTATTGGACCACGTTAATATATATATATATATATTAACACACAACACTCACTTTTTATGAAAGAAAGAAAATTTTTGGAAAATATTTTCATACTAACCAGTTTTTGAAAAATAAAAATAAAACACTTCAATGAAACCAACCAATTCTCTATCAAGGATTACAACCAAATATTTAAACTAATAGAAACCTTATTCATAAGGACCAACCAAGAACCACCACAAGAAAGAAGCTTTATTGAAAAATATGAACCTACCTAATGGATTTTAAAATATTTCCTAACCAAAACTCTTTTGAAGGATAGGATTTATCTAAACCAATAATACACTTATTAAACTGGTAGAGAAAATTAATACCCGATCACTCACATCCACTTGGTTGAAATTGACTTTCGCACACCTTAGCATGTGGATATACTTGATACACTTAGTGAAAATAACATACTTTAAAAACCAAGCCTTTAAAATTATCCATTTACTTTGACTAGTGTGTCAGGCACCCATTACATATGAAAGGGATATAAAGTATTTTTTCCATAGAAACGATTGACTTTACCAAAATATAAGATTTCAATAAAACATTTTCCGATTTAAACTTTGCACCATCCCAAATAAGATAGGCATAAGCTTAGCATGACATATGAATAACTACTTTTAATCCATATGAATTCCTTGTTCTCGTATATGTTGTACTACACCATCATTGCATCTAGTATACTTTTACATCATAAAAAATGTACTTTCCAAAATCACCCACCCTTTTCGATAACGACAAAGGGGGAGAAAAATTGTTTAAACTAAGTCTCAAAGAGAGGGGAAGACATGTTTTCTTAAATTATATAAACTGTATTGTCATCATCAAATGGGGATATTGTGAAAAAAATGTATTTAAACCATAACAAAATTTGTATGATTACAACATAATTAATGTATGATCAGATTTCACTATCTTCTCTCTAATGTAATTAAAATAAAAATAAGCATTCAATACATGATAGGATATGTTACAGGAATCACACCATCTATGCAATGATACCATCATTCCCAAGAAACTCAATGAAAATACCAATCAATATAAGAGAAAACTCAATCATACAAGCAATCCCATCATCACATCACAAAGTAATCATCAAACCCTATCAAAGTTAATGGGTCATGTAACAAGAGTAGTTCAAAGCACAACCATGAAGTTCGAGATTAATCAATCACGCAACCAAGTTTATTAACATATCACATAGTCCATGAAGACCAAGCTCAAGATTGAATCATATTGTAAGCCAACATTGCATGATTCAAACAAGTCAAGTCAATACTCAGAAAGCCCAGATGTTTATTACTTTATTTTGTTGTAATTTAGGAACCATTGTACAAAAGTGAAGTAATATGTATATGCTCAAACCCACTCACCTAAACCTTACCTAAGGCTTGGACCCTACATAAACATCAATCTGACAAAAACTAGGTGTTTCACGCGACTCAAAGTTAGGGT
The DNA here is from genome assembly GCA_949130495.1 of Sambucus nigra. Lineage (NCBI taxonomy): Eukaryota > Viridiplantae > Streptophyta > Magnoliopsida > Dipsacales > Adoxaceae > Sambucus > Sambucus nigra. The sequence goes on from OX422218.1 coordinate 126,322,831, forward strand.
TCAGTCGACAAGCCCTGTAAACCAAGTTCAATCATATCATCTTAACTCGATCAACTGAAACTCCACTTTTAGACGACTAAAAGTGACAGAATTTTATGTTCTCACCTTGGTAAGTTCTTGCAACCTTTCAACTAATTATCCCATGGTTTTCTAAATTTCTATGAATAATTTTTCCTACATTGTCTGCCCTAACCCTCTTCTTAACACTATAAATTATGGTATCTCATTAAAATTCAGTTCACCAAGTCCTCTACCCAAGCTTGTGTCATCTTACCTTCCTAAACCCCATGCCCTTTAATATGATATTAAACCCCAAATATCCATTGTATCCAAAGTTCCATTGATGATATGCTTCAAACCCCAAACCCTAGATTTCCATGTTCCGAACAAAATGAGTTCCAAGAATTAAAACCCATCATGAAACATGCTATTTACCCTAAACCATTTGAGCTTATGTTCTTGACGATCCTAAAAAAGTTGCATTATGAGAGAGAGGGAGAGAGAGAGAGTCCCACCCATGTTAAAAGATTCCTTTTAAGCAACAAAAACATGTGAAAAAATTCTCCAGATCCAAACTGTTCCTAGCCATGTTCCATACCCAAAACCCACCTTTGTTTCGAAGTGATTTAAACAAAAAACCACTCTTGAACCAAGCTACAAATTTTTCCTTAGATATTAAAACAAAAATATCCTAAGACAAATATTTATACTAAAACCCCACTTTTGTTACAAAGGGATTTAAATATAAAGTTTCTCTTGAACCAAGTTACCCCAAAACCATATATAAGCTTAGATATTAGACCCAAATATCCTAAGACATTGATCCAAACCCATACATGCCCTTGAGAAAAATAAATGGGAAACATGACTGTTTACTTTTCTAGAAAAAAAATAGTAAACCCACCTCGCCCTTGTTTTAGTAAAGATCTTTCTTTACACTTTGGTTACCAAACTTTATTATTGATTGCAGAGAAAATTTATTGTATTTTTATCATCGGTAATGTCGTTGTTATGAGTAGTCGAGGCATTTAAAGTCTTTGGCTACTGATGCTTGGGAAATGGTGAAGGTTTCATCTTGGTGGTTGTGGTTTTTCAAGGTATTATTACTTGTGAGGTTTTGGTTCCACCTTAAGTGAACTGGAGATAGTGAAGTTCTTGAGCGTGGATGTAGGCAATATCGAGCGACGTAAAAAAGCTCGATTTTTAAAGTTCCTTTGAACCATATTAGCTCCCTTACTATTTTTGCATTCATGCTTTACTTTAAATGCTTAATACGTATATCTTAATCGTGAATATGAATGTGAATGTGAATGGATACAAGACAACAAATAAACAAGTCATTTTATCAAGAAACTAAGAAATGTTTTTTTTTACTAAGCTACAATGTTTATGAAATGACTTTGAAAAGTAAGAAACAAATGTTAATCCAAAAAAATTCAACAAAATGTCATTATCCCAATTCATCCCACTCTTGGTTAAATTTTCAAGCCAACATGGGTGATGAGAAAGAATCTTTACATTAGGTGGACAGTTGGCAGTCCTTTCTGGCATTTAAGGGTTCGTGGCCTTTCACATTGATGTTATGTTGATGTGTGATATTTGATGCCTTTGATGTACTAGGTTGTGCCCTTATGAGCCTTTGGGATTTGTCCTTGTGATTTAAAAGACAAAGTGAGTATATACATCACGTCCTCATAAGGTACAAGGTCATGATGTTGTGTACATGTCGATGCCTTTTGCTAGTCCTTGAGAATATCCTCTATTTGTATGGTTTTTCATTCCACATGTCTCTTCATCATTGGATGAAAGATTTTAGTCACAACAATTGTATCCCTTGTCTAAATTTGTAATACTTAAATATTATTTCACTTCATTGATGCCACATGTTCTTGATCATTGGATGAAAGATTTTATCCTTATATGATGATTGAAATCCCCTATATTGAACTTAAACATTATGCTTGGACTTGATTGAATTGATTTATCCATTGATAAAGTTGGTTTATCTTGTCTTTAGTTGTTTTATAAACTTGTCCTTGCTTTATTAATTATTTTGTGAATATTTGGGATCTTTTTTCCAATTAGTATGTTATTTTTAATTAATTATTATTGCAATTGGTCTTGCTTTTAAGACTTATGTTTTTGCTTTGTTTAAAATTGTTGGCTTTGGATAGTTGACTTAAGATTATCTTGATTAGATTTGTGAGTATCTTAGTCCTTAACTTGGTTTGTGATTTGATCCTACAATAATCTTTGAGATCCTTAAAACTCATATACACTAATAAAAAGATAGTTAATAGGACATGTAGCATTTTTGAGTTGTTATAATCAAAATTGGTTAAGTATTCTTTATAAATCACTTGGATTCATAATATATAGATCAAAGTAGATTACAAAGTTAACAATATAAACAATATACAAATGAGAAAAAATAATTTAAGGCCCCATTTGGTACGCAATAAAGTTAGGTGGAATTCGATTCCTTTGAAAGATTCCTGAGAAAGTGTAAGTATAGTCCCTTGATAAGAATTTTATATTTATTGAACAAAATACATCCTCTCTATCCAACAGTGCCAAAGAACTTATAATAAGTTAAGCTTAAGTCTCCCATGAAAGACTCAACATAAACACATAAACACATAAACAAATAAACACACACACACACACACACACACATATACATGCACATACATACATACATACATACATACATACATACATACGGACAAAAGATTTTTACACAAAGGACATGCAAGTCCAATTAAAATAATTTTTAAAATAACCTTCTCAAATAAGAATATCATAACTAATAAAATAATTCTAGCAAAAATGTATTTACTATGTTTTCCAATTTCTTATATTAACATGACTTTGTAGAACAAAAATGAAAAGAAATTCTATAATAATAATAATAAGAGATCTGAGACATCAGATTACACCACTTAACAATAAGGAAGAATGCGTATAAAGCACAACATTAACGACATCTATATCATGTATATACGTAAATGAACTCAAGAATTAAAATATTTAAAGACAAATGTGTATGACAAGGTAATAAACAATATACAAGGTGACAATGATTATATTTATCTTTAGAATATCATTATTACCAATGATTAAGCACACATGGTATCTCAAGGAATTTGTTAATGAGATTATTAAAATACCAAGATATCATATTTTAATACCAACTATTAAGTTATTAATTCAAAATATGATCATTAACAAGTATCACAGTGTACAAGAGATGTAACATAAGTGTTATTAACTTTTATCAAGTAAATGCCATTAATAAATATCTCAACTAATTCTATGATCATAATAGAATTTAAAAAATAAATTTAAGCGAGAATCAATAAGAAATATTTTTTCAAATTACTAAGTAATATTTTTCTCAAATGAAGACACAAAATCGACAAAGGGATAACGTATCCCTACCTTTCTTGGTCCAAAGATAAATTTACGTAGAGAAATTTTGGAAAACCTTCAAATACTTCAACCCAACTACAATGATGTTGCTCTTTCTATGCATAATGCAAATAATTGAGTGGATGTAAGATCTGATAGTATTGTAGGTCTCAAAAGTTAGAAAAAAGCGGGTGTTAAAGTAGGCTTTGAGGTAAAAAAATGTTTTAAGTGATTTTACTAGGGTTTCATGTATTTCCCAAGGTCTATACAATGGAAAAAGTTGGTTAAATAATTACAAATGAGTTATGACCCATCAACATATTCTAAAATTAAAGAGGACTTGAAATGGCTGCGAAGTACCATCTCATTGCAGAAAATCAATAGTGACGCAGGTCACGGATCTAAAATGATATTTTGGGTTTCATTCACAATCTATTCACATCCAACAAAAAATAATGATGTCCTTCTTCACAAAAATGAATCCACGTTGGAGGCCCATGAATCAAGGAACTAAAGTGTCAATAATGAACAATAAAGGTCAAGCTTTGATATACTGGTCATTGCAAATTTCACTCTAAAGTAAAATTTTGTCCTCAAAATTAGGAAGACGTACTTCATGTAAGAGCAAGATTTTATGATTTCTCATAGCTTAGTATTTTTTACGCATCTCGTTATAAACCATTTCTATAAACTGAACACTACATTCGCTTATGCTTCCGTGATCATTTGAAGATGAGTTAGTGATCGCGTTTCGTGTCTTAGATTCAAAACGTCAAGGACATTTTATGGAGGTATACGAACTTATGGTTTTGATTTTACTCGGTCAAATTATTTTGGGATATTAGATGTTTATTGGATGCATTTTTTTATAAATTAATTTTTAATATATTTTTTTATTTTTTAGTTCGTTGGAAAAAGATTCCAATCTCGTTGGAGCGATGATTCCTTTATCTCTTGCTCATTTCGAAGTTTTATTTTTGTTAAAATGAACTTCAAATGAAAGGGGCTCTATTTGATCAAGTTTCTCTCGTTGGAAGGTTATTGGAAAGACTATCAGATGAAATAGGAATCTCGTTCGAACGAGATCATATCATTAGAACAAAATTACTATTTTCGTTTGAACGAGAATACGTTTTTATTCAAACGAAACCTTCATCACGAAAAACATGTTTTCCTATAAAAAGGACTCTTTTGACTAGTTTTACACAACTCTTTTGGCAAAAATCAGTTATAATACCTACACTAATAGCTTTCCTCTTTGTGTAACTTAAAAATAATTTTATTTTCCAAATTATACACCCCATACATGATTTGTTGAGTTTTTTCAAACCCAAGTTTCTATACACTTAATCAAATCCTTGTAGAGTTTAATATACTACTGATTTATGGAGCCAAGGCTCTAAGACTAAAGAAGAAAGGATTCCAATATCTTGAGGTTGATCGGTGCATACTATTTGAAGATCTGCTTCTCATGGGTGGTATTGGACCATATCGTATATGTAAAAGATTTAAAAACATGCACATTACACTTAGTGGAGCTTTAAGTAGTCTATAAGTCGTTTAGTGTCTGCCAAACTCTTAACATTGCTGAAATTTAGGTTTTTCCCGAAAGGGATTTTTTCTCAGCTTCCTCTTTTGTGTGTTTGGTTTAATTATGTTTATTGGAACATTTTAGTTAGACTTTATCTTTAATGCACACCTTAATATAATCAATATAAAATCTAGATTAAAAATAAGATCTTGTGTGTGCATAACCTAATATACGTACTATCCATATGACCCTGATTTCTCAAATTGATAGCAGAATACGGCTACATAAAGTTTTTATGTGATCTTTAAATTGGGATTATATGAATAATTTTTATAATAGGCTACCTATTTTCGATGGGTCTAATTATGCTTTTTGGAAAGCTTGAATGAGGTCAGATTTGAAAGCGATTGACGAGCATGTGTGTTTTTTTTATGAAAGAAGGTGGACACAACCCATTATGACTAATAGCGATGTTATTAGTCCTAAACCCATTACCACTTGGACGGAGGATGAACACAATGGAGTAATTTTAACGCTCGCATTTTAAATGCCATTTTTGAAGCCATCATCCCTAACGACTTCTGTCGTATCATGGCAAAAACTACGTCTAAGGAAGCATGGGATATCCTCCAACTCACTCATGAGGGTACCAATGATATGAAAGCTTCTAGGCTACAAAATCTCACCATACAGTTTAAGACTATTACTATGCAAGAGAGTGAGTCATTTAATGAATTTTATGCACGAATGTCTGCTATCATTAACTCTAGTTTTAATTTGGATGAGAGAATTCCTGAGACGAGAGCCGCGGAAAATATTTTGAGATCCCTTTCGTACCGATTTATTCCCAAGGTCACTGTATTTAATTGTTTGGGAATTTTAGATAAACTTAAGTTAAAATAACTTATCGGAGACCTTCAAACTTATGAGATCGATATGTTTCCCAGAACTGCTAAAATAAAGGAAAAGGGAATTATGTTGAAAGTTCAATCAAAAAAGAAAGAGGGATTTTTTTCCTGAATATGAATACGATTTTGAACTAGATGATCTTGCCCTTTTTGAAAAAAAAAATCAAAAACATTCTCAAGGTAAGAAAAGAAAATACTTCCAACGAAAACAAAAGTTTTGAGAAAGATAAAAGTTTAAATTGGACAACAAAAATGTTGAAAAAACGAAAGGAGAGTACACTAAGAAAGATGAGGAGAGATTCTATGAGTGAAAGGTTAAGGGCCACAAAGCTTAAGAGTGTGACATGAGAATAAAGAGACAAGGCAAAGGAAAATACGCTTTCAATGCCATGCTTAGTGATAGCGATATCGAGTCGATGGATTTCAGGCATGGATCACATTCATGGCTAGTCATGTTAGTTGTTTGAGTACGTCTCACACCAATGAGGATGTGTCCAAACATGATGACCTCAATAGTGAATCTAGTCATTTTGAAGAGAGTGAGGGTGATGAGGTTTTGAGTGAGGGATAAACTAACCCTCAATGCGCTTAAGCCAAGATTTACATCGAGTTCTTTAAATAAAAAGAGAAAATAATAGTTTGTCACTTAGGGTACTAGGTTTAGAGAAGGATTCAAGAGAGTCGGGAGAGAACGAGTCCTTGGTGAAAGTTTATTTAGGAGAGAGAATAGTTTTAGTGGAAAGGGAAAAAGGTGACTTGACCAGTAAAGTGGCTAGTCTTACACAAGATCTTCAAGCTTCAGTGGAGACTCGTGAGAAACTTTAAGCCCTTGTAACCCAACTCAAGAATGATATCGAACATGCCTAGGAGGTCAAGGTTACTATAGATAATACATTGAAGAAGATTAAAAAGATATTCCTCGATCCCACTTAAGGTTTTAGGGAAAGGCAAGGAATAGGTTACGAAGGGGAATCCACTTTTCATGACACACCGAAACCAATTCCTAAGTTTGTGTGAAATCCTTTTGGTCCTCGACCTAAACCATAAAAGAAAGTTCAACCGCGGAACCCCCATTTAAAAAGAATAGTTGAAGGTTTTGGGCCTATAGCTTTCCCCTTCCCCCCATCGTCAGGCGGTTCTTGTGTGGGTGGTGTGCCACTAGAAATTGGGCTTTGAACCAAGGTAGACTCAAAAAAGTATATGTTTGCACCTATTGTAAAAGAAGAGGTCACCGTAGGGAATTTTCCTAGTTAAGGAGAACTAAACGTACACATACTCCCCCACCCTACTATAGCGACTTTTCTAGTCTTAGAGATCAAGTTGAGTTCCTAGTCGCGACTTCTCAAAGCTTAAATTAAGAATTTTAAACTATGTTTATGCCTCTTAAGAATGCTTCTAACACCAAAAATAGAGCAAAAAGCGATAAGGGCAAATAAAAGGTTACCTCCACTTGGGTGCCTAATAAAGATGACAAAACCCTTATTCTTCACATTGCTCTTAAGGTTCAAAATACTTCCCAATAGTATTTTGATAGTGAGTGATCTAGGCACATGACTGGTAACAAGTCGTATTTTAGTGAACTTGTGGATAGCAAGGAAGGAAAAAGCACCTTTGGATATGGGAGTAGGTCTAGTATTTTAGGACGTGATTATATTGAGATATTCAAATTTCCTGAACTAGACAATGTGTTGTACGTTAAAGGGTTAAAAGTGAACTTGATTAGAAAAATCTAACTTTGCGATGCAAATTTTGCGATAAACTTCTATCGGTCCTAGTGTAATGTATATGATTAATTCGGTGAACAATTACTTCAAGGAGTAAGAACTGATGATAATTGCTATGGGATCATTCCCAAATCCTTCTTTGTGTGTAATAGTGCCACAGTCTCATCTACAGACCTTTGGCATCAACGATTAGGTCATGTTAACTTTAGATACATTGAGAGATTAGTGAAGAAAGACCTAGTTCGTGGCTTACCATCGCTTGGGAAACCAACTTCCTAGATTTCTGGTCCTTGATAGCAAAGAAAATAAATTCTAAGTCTCCATCAAAAGTTGAATACCAATGCTACTTCTTGTGTGTTGGAGTTCATACATATGGATCTTATCGGTTCTACTCATACAAAGAGTATAATTGGAAAGAGATACATCTCATGATGATCGATGACTTTTTGGGATACTATATTGTGGGGGTTCGTAGAAAAAGTCCGATGTGGTTGAGTTCCTAACAATAAAGTGTTGTGTCCTACAAAACTAAAATGATGTTACTATTATTCGGATGCATTGTGACAATGAAACATAATTTTAAAAAAGTCAGAGTGGATAGTTATTGTGATGGAGTGGGAATCAAACACGAGTTTTCAACTGTTCGTACTCCTTAACAAAATAGGATAGTTGAGAGGAAGAACCGGACGGTTCAAGAAATGGCTAGATCCATGCTTCTTGGGAGAAATGCGCCTAGATATTTTTGGGCAGTGATGGTTAATACCACATGCCATACGGTGAATTAGGTATATCTTCATCCACACACGTTACACATTCCATATGAGTTATGGAAAAATAAGAAACCCAAGCTATTGCATTTTCGTGTCATTGGGAGAACTTGTTATATCTTGAGAGATAGAAACCACTTAGGAAAGTTTGACTCCTGAAGCGATGAGGGAATATTATTAGGTTATTCATCGTCGAGTAGGGATCATAAGGTGTTTAACCTTGCAAGATCTAAGATTATGGAGTCAATAAACGTCATGATTAAAGACGACGATCCACCTACATCTCTTGATCCAAACCATGAGTATGAGGATGATGCACCCCCGGTGATGATCCCATCGTTCTTCGTACTACTCCGCTGACGTCTAGGAAGGTTCTTACTTTGATTGATGTAAAAGTATTGTGTTTGGAAACCATCTCAATAAGAGAGGTTTCAAACTTGTCTATGACCCGGATAATCTTGTCTTAACTAAGAAGGGTCAGTTTATTGGCAAAGGGTACTTTTGTCATGGCATAATCAAATTTAATATAATAAATGATATTAGTTCCATTGATATGTTTGATTTTATTTCTTTATGGAATAATAGATTAAGTAATGTTAATTATAGAGGTATTAAAATATGACTATTCTCGGATGAATGGTTGTAAAATTGACCATTACGATAAATGTTAAATTTGTGCTAAATTTATGATAACTAGAAAGTCATTTAAATCTGTTGAGAGGGCATCCGAAATACTTGATATTATACATAGTGATATATGTGATATGAAGAGTAATGTCACTCGTGGAGGAAATAAATATTTTTAAACTTTTATCAATGATTACTCTAAATATACATATACATATTTACTTAAATTAAAGATGAAGTATTCGAGAATTTTTTTATTTTTAAAGAAAAAGTTAAAAATAAACAAAATCAAAAAATTAAAGTCCTTCAATCGGATAAAGCTGCTTAATAGTACCCAAATGAGTTTATTTAATTATGTAATACTCGTGGAATAACCCATCAAATTATGACACCATACACACACAACAAAATGGAACAGTGAAAAGAAAAATAGGACTTTTTGTTTAAATGATAAATGCAATGTTAATCAGTTTTGGTTTGCATTTGCTTGTGTGGGGTGAAGTAGTTCTATTTTCAGGTTATATTCTAAATAAAGTTTTGTTGAAAAATAAGGGTATTACACGATATGAATTATGGTTTAATCATAAACCTAATCTTAAATTTCTCAAAGTTTGGGGTATTTCTTGCTTATGTAATAAAATCCGAACCTAAGAGACCCAAGTTAGGAAATAGGACTTAGAAATGTGTTTTTTATCGGATACTCTAATAATAGTATGACTTATAGATTTTTGAATCTTGAAACTCAAAAAAGTACTGTGTTGGTGGATATGCAATTTTTTGAACATCTAACAGAGCCAAGTACTTTGAATCAGGATAGGAAAATAATAATCGACTTTTGTTGCCTCATTTTCTAATGTTTCATCACAACCAATATTAGTTTTGGAATCAATAGATGATGTTGAACCAAGGATAAGTAAGAGACAAATAACTGAGAAGACATTTGGACCTGAATTTATAATTTATCTTATTTAGGGAGATATGAATGAAACTAATAACAAAACCAATTTTTTTCTTAATGTGGAAGATGAACTGACTACATTTCATGAAGCGATAACATGTAGAGATGATATATTCTAGAAAGAATTAATCAATGATGAAATGAACCCAATTTTAAATATAATATGGACAATATAGGACAATCTCTCAACGATCATATTGGACATACTAAAGGTAGAATTGTCTCATATTAAACTTAATATGGACAATAATTATCTCATATTAATTACATTATTCACATTAAAGATTTAAAGTGATTATATTATGGTTTAATTATAAATATTGTGTTGTGTTTTATTTAATATTTTATTAATAAATTCAAATCATATATGTTTAATAAGCACAAAAACACAATGATTATCCTATGAATTATTTTCAATAATTGAATTGTTTAATCTTAATTTAATATCCATCTCATATATATGGTTGTTCATTCACTATTTAATATTAACTTTTCATAGCATAGTTTTTTATTAACTAAGTTCTCCTAACACTTTAACATCTCCAACTGACAGAGGACTGTTTTACATTGTTATTTTAATACTTTGTTATTTTACATTGTTTTACACTTTAACACTTTAATACCTTGTTATTTTAAATTTTGTGGTTCAAGTTGCTATTGAGTATTGTTCATATTATCTTAATGTTATAAATTAATTGTACTATTTTATATGTGTGTTTTACATTTTGTCTTAAAACATTGCGTATTTTATATTTATTGGAAATATGTAAAGGGTCCATGTTTAAGAGTTCGCCTAGGGCCCCCAAAACTCAAAGTTGATTCCAATGAAGGAAAATGATATCTATACAATGTACTTATGTTAGGAAATTATTAATGTATGTGCTCTTAACTAAAAGAAATAATGTAATGATCTATTTATTAATAATCTCATTTTGTTTCTCTTAAACTACTTGTTACACTTGTTCTAGTTCCTTTACGGGCTAGACTTTTAGAATGATGTGAACAAGTTGATTTTTAACTATTCTAGATCTTTATATGACACTTTTAATTGATGAACTCATTGTTAATGAGTAAAGTAATGTGGAACACTATTTTTGGGTTGAGGAGAAATTACATGGATTAAGAGTTATATTTATGCAAATGCTCATTTGACACAACATAAACTCATTCAAACACTTTAACGTATATTATGTGAAATTTAATATAAGGTCAATCTTTTTTAATAATTTTATGTCTTTTGTATATTTCAAAGGGTGATACAAAACTTCATCGTAATTTAATATTGAGATACTTTATGACTAAACCACATTCAGTTAAGTTTTTTTATTTTTTATTCTTGGAGAAAAGTCAACATTTAGATTATTTACAAAACCTCAATGTTTTTAATTTCTTGAAATATATTGTATATGCTAGATTTGATGAGAAATTTTATTTTAGTATTTTTAAAGGATCTTTAACTTTATATGAAAATATATTTTTCATTTAGATTGGTGGATTGTGTTAAATACATTTTGACATATTTTTTTTAAAATCCCATTTGACCATATATCATAATGTTGAAGTAAATATAAAATTAAACCATGCGTCCAATCTATTGGCCTCTCTACCCCCCAACTCATTAAAATCATCTCCTGTAACCCTTCTCTTTTGATTATAAGTGTACACAATCAACTCCTTCCTTGTTATACCTTCTTAAGGCTATACTTGTTCTTGATCAACACGTGGTTAAGATGATAAATCGTAATTCCAGAATACTTCTTCACGATGTTGATAAAATAATTTCTCCTAATATATCTACTTTAAAAGAAATTAGGGTTCCTCAGTCCCTTATTTTATTTATGTTACTAGGTTTCCGATTATAGCCCATCAGGATCATGGTAAGTTTAAGAGATGTTAGGAGGAAGTGTTGAAAATGGGATTAAACCCTTTGAGATGTTCATCTTTACAAGTAGTCTAGGTGGTGGTTTAGATGAATAAACCCACTTGGGATCATAAAATGGAGGTTTACAAGAGATGGGGTGGGAGTGGGGGTAGGGGAAATTTATATTAAAAAAAACAAGTGAGTGCGTGTGTATGTCACACGCATGTCCATTTTCGCTGGCGCGGAACAAGGAATTCGGGTTTATTTTTTAATGTCATATTAGGTTCATTAAAATATTCATTATTTTGGTTCACTTAAGAACGTACCTCTCTCTCTCTCTCTCTCTCTCTCTCTCTATCTATCTATCTATCTATCTATATATATATATATATATATATATATACACACACACACACACACATAAGATTCATGTGTATGGACAACATTACGAAACATAAGCTGAACACACCAAGTTTACGCCACAAGATATATTGTGTTTGATCAAATTATTCACATATATATTTACAAACATTTTATTCTTCTATATGAGATTCATGTGTATGGACAACATTACGAAATATAAGCTAAACAGACCAAGTTGACGCCACAAGATATATTGTGTCTGATGAAATTATTCACAAACCTTTTGTTCTTCTGTATTTTGGGAAGGAAAATTCTTTAATGATATGCGTAAGAGTGTGTTATGTAATTCTAATTTATCCACAATTATTTGGATACATCCTCTTAAGATTGTTATATAATTAGTTATTTATTAAGGCAATTCTAAAGACTTTTTTGAAACATGTATGGGAGCAAACCTATCTGACACACCTGCATGATTAGGGATGTCTGATGGAGACAAAGATTCATATTCCACTTAAAGAAGTTAATATGATCACTCTATACTTTATCAATTTCTAAAAAAAATTCAAATGCTATAGGCTTTATTGTTTGGATCACATTAAGAAGGGTGAAATTATTAAAAGTGCATAATAATGAACATAGGTTATTAAGGGAGTTAGGGTATTATTACCTTTACTCGTAACTTCAAAAACTAACAATGTAAGTACCCAAATCCCACAACAATCATGTCACCTATGTAACTTATATCCCGTACTGCAATATAATTTTGCATCTTTTTCTTACATACTAATGATAATACACACGTGTCCCTATATTTCACTATATATAAATAAGTTATGCCTCTCACTATTGAGTAAATACTATCCCACATAATATCCATGTAAGCCTTATTCATCATTGGTCTAACTACGTACTGCACAATATCCCAGTAAATCATACCCATCATTACTATAGTTGCAATGTTATACAAAGGGCCTCTCGTTCCTTTATCGGTTAACTCCATATAAGGACCCACCCCTAATTTATCAAAACATACACAAAGAGGAAATCATAACACCGACACATCAATAGTGCTACCGCATACCACATTAAATGATATGATTAAGCCTCTTATGTATCCATCACACGAGGAAAATGACCCTTAGCATGTTAGTTTAGGATACTATACATGTACGTAACCCGCATCATCTTTTAGGGGGGCATATTACGCGGTCCTGTGAACAACCCTATCAAATTACCACATATAAATTCATCACGATTCTACTTACACCAATTGGTATGTCCACACAAATACCATATAGAAAACACTCAACCAAGTATAATAGTATATGATGCCTTATAACTCTAATTGTACAAGTCTCATTATTCATCCATAAAAATAGCCCCGAATCCACATAATCGTTGAACAAGGTTGTGTGAGGTTCTAGGGATTTAAATAATAAAGTTTCCATGGTTGTAAATAGCTAAATAGAACCTTTACTGGCATGAATTCTTGTTTTTCTTCAGTGACTGACCAGCGAACAAGATCGCGAATGAGATTAGATTTTCCTCGTTTTTGTTCTATTTTCACAAACATAGAATTTCATTATTAAACCCATGACCAAGTAAATTATGAACACAAAAGATGAGTTTTCAACCTAAGTTTTATATAGGAAGAATATAAATTATTTTCAAATTATGAAAATTATATAACCACGGGGCGAACTAAGTCCTTAAGACAATATACAATTATCTTATGTGATTAATTCAGGGCAATGGTATGAATGGTAGGTTATGAGTTTGATGAAGCTTTTTTGGAGACCTCTTGGACTATGTTCAAGTGTGTTATGAAAAACTAAATCAATATATTTAAATGATTTGGGGGCACATGAGCATATTTTACTCTTACAATCTAATTGTTATGCTGTAAAATATTCATGCAACTTAGCCCCTCATTGGCCTAACTACCAAGATATCTTAATTCTAAGGAACCTATTCCCATCACTGGACTAGCTATAATACTATAAAATATAAAAGTAAATTAATCCCATCACTGGGATAACTACATAATTTAATCATAACACGAAAGATTTATCATACGGGGACCTCTCATGACTTTACGAGTTAGATCCATATGATGTCTAACTCCTAATGGATTGAAACACACAAATATTATAAATCTCTACACCAAAACACCAATTGTGTAACCATATACATAATTATAAGAGAGGATCGAACCTCACATGTCTCGGTCATGTGAGACGGATGACACAAAACACGTAGTAACGATATATTATACCTATACACCGTATGTCATCTTCTAGAGGCATAATATGCAGTCCAATGAACAACCCTATCAAATACCTATCGATAAATACGGTATGAGTCTACTCACCCACCCTAGTATTTCCACATATATAGAATTCATTGAACACTCAACCAAGTATAAAAAGAGAAAGATGTCTTATAACTTTAACCATAAAAGTTTGGATAATCTTACCCCAAACTAACCCTGAATCAACATAATTATTTTATATACACACACATATATATAGTAGTCCATCTCTAAAATCCTATATGAACCCCCTCTTTAAGTATTGTAGCTAATAAATCAAGTAGCCTCATCAAATGGCCCTAAAAGAACTCAAAACCAAGATTGTGATCAATCTATATTAAACTGATTATCGCGCTAAATGCCTTCACTTTATTCACTGTTAGATTTATCAACCACTATGACTGATTAATTTGATCCCTCCAAAACACTATCGCTTTGTATAAAAAACCTGCTATGGCCTCAAAACCAATATAATGGCATTTTCTTCCAACCTAAACCTATACGTGAGAGTTTCCAAACCTCCTAACTGTTCCAGCAATGATTTAAATGAATTCAAACTATTATTAACTTAATTTATCATCGTTAATTCATCAAAAGGGATCATCCTATCCAATATAAAGAATTTCATTCTAAACTCTTTGCTTTACAAATATAGTTTCTACACAATTTCGAAGAGCCAACATTAGACCCTATATATAGTTCATAATCTTAGATCTAAACATATATATAAGGTCTTAATATAAGTTCCCTATTGGATTACATAGATTCATCATCAACTTGGGTTTTAATATAAATTCTCCATAGTTTCCATAATAATTCGTCTAATCAATTAATCAAGCTAACCTAACAAGGGTTTTTAAAGCTGCAATAAACATGAATAAATTCAAGATAATACATAATAAGGATATATATTTCTTGCCTGATTTTTTATATTGAATATCCATTAATGATCCCATTTCCTCGAGATCCTCCCTTCTATAACTAGAGTTTTTATCTAGGTGCTATACCTTTTTTTTGTTAAGTAATAAAGCTAATGACTTCCTTATGCCTCTTAATCCCGCATGTCTCGTTTGGAAAAATATTAGAGCCTCCTACATAAGCCCAAACACCATCCACATGGTTCCAAAAGTTATCCCAAAAGGTTACTCCCTTTCAGAACCCTCTAGAGCCTAGTCAAATGACACAAATGCGAAATGCTAAAACTTTCCATAGTAATCTTAAATCACAAAGTGTTTACAATAATTAAAATTTTTGGTTTAAATATTTTCAATAACATTGACAAGAGTTTATTTTGATTAAATCACAATGATTTAATTATTTAAAATTTCGGGGTAACATATATTTTTTCACAATGATGGTTTGGTTAAGATTCAAAAATATGGAATCGAGTAGTTTAATTATGATTTTTGTTCCAACAATCATATAACTGAGTTGAGACCTAAAATGATAATAGAACCAAATACAAAACTAATAAACCCTTAAAATCAATATATATTGCATTTAGTTATGTTTCATATTTTTATCTCTTTTCATCTTTTATTTTTAACTGCTAAATTTATGTATAAAATGTTTGTAAGTTGACATAAAACGACATTGCCACTAGTTTTTTCCCTTGTAGATATTTTGATACTTTAAGATTTTCCATGATACCATATCATATCCTAAAATTTTATCATATTTCATCTCATTTTAGTGTATTTTAGAAGCTTTAATTTTTTTGTGTGTGTTTTGGTTTTAATTTAATATGTAGCCATGTTGGATATTAAAAATAAAACACGGGGAAACATTGGATGATGAAATAAATATTTGAGAATGATAATTAAAATCTTTGAAAATAATCCTTTTACCATTTTTGTTATTCTTATTTTCCTTAAATAATTATAAATAATAGGAAAATATTTTATCATTGTTAAATAATGTTCATTAAATGTGAGTTGATAATTCAGATTGGGTTGTTTCGAATTCATATATTACTATTTTACCATTTGATGATTACGTAACCAAGAACCCAAATGAACTAACTTGAGAACCGATGTGTTGGGTTGATTCGAATTCACATTTGTTTATTTCTGATTTTGGTTCCAAAATCATGGAACCGACCTACATTGGTGCTTGCTTTGTTTTAGCTATGGAAGAAAACCAAATGTATCCATGCACACCCCTAAATATTGATCTCTAAGACTTGAAAATATATGTTGATTATTCCACTACGATATTCTTTATAAAAGAAAATGATAAGTATTTGAAAGGATTTAAGCACATCAAATTAAGATTCAAATTTGTTTAAGAAAAAACTCATAAACGTCAATTCTGCATAACATATCCACTTACAATTGGCTATTACCAAGCGCATTCATAAAGCATGTTAAAGATATAAGTATTAAGTGTAACCCAGGAGTATTATTTTTTTGGATAGCATAGTGCTTATTTTACATTTTGATGCTCATTTGAAGAAGTTTATGAATTTAGTTTTAATTTTGGTTTCCACTTTTTACATATATGGGTGTGAACAAATGAATGTTAAGATAAATAATATTTTAACATGATATTATTGGATCGTTAAAAACAACCCTTATTTTAAACCTAGTTCAAGAAAACAATAATTTCGTAGTTCATGGAATGGATTATGTGGTTCAATAGCATAGATGATTTATGGCTTGCGTTGATATTTTATCTGATTAATGTAGTTATGACAATCCATTTTTAAAGACTAATTCAATGTTTATTGTGTGCCATATATCCCTCAAATAAAATTGTGTAAGAATATCATATGGAACGATGTTATAAATTATAATATTTTATTATAATTTTATACTTCTTAGGTCTATCCAATATATAAGTGGTTTGCATAAGAATAGTACTAGATTGAGTTAAAATAAGACTAAATTTATTTGATTTAGTATCACGGTTTAATAAGAAGTCGTTGAATTAAATTAATAGATTTCAAAGAGAATAAATTGCATAATATATTACTTGTTTAATGGTAAGTAGAATTTAATTCTATTTAGGAGTGATGTATTCTCTCTTATAAAAGTGAATAATCTCCTCCAATTATGAACATTAAAATCAACACATTAATGTGTGTAATCAATCCCAAGAGAGAGAAACCAATTACCTCATTTAGGATAGTAAAGCATGTTTTGATTTGAACAAGATTCATAGCCATACACCTAACTATGTTACTTATCTTTTACTTTACTAATAAAAATAAGAAAATCATGATGTTCAAGACTTGAGGCTTATAAGATATTTATGGGTTGTGTCCGACCCTTTATATTTAGGGCAACCTTTAGATCCATCCAAAAAAATTGTAACATGATCCACCTTAAAAACATGAAGAATTGCTAAGGAATTAGTAAGTTTATCCACCCCTTACTTTTTTTGTATTTATTCTCAAAACCATATAAAGACATTTATGTATCAATTAAATATTTTCTTATTCATTAAGAAATGAGAATCATGTTTGTGAGAATGCTTTATATATATGTATGCATTTAAAATATTATTTCATATGTATATCTACGAATGGTATTTAGTAGGAATTTTGGTGACTTAGATTCAGCTTGATCACATGAGATTGGCATTTCATTTCTACCATAATTTATTAGTTCACAACCTATATAGGGAGTTGACATCCTATCGAAATGGCTATGATACAATCCTAGTGGTTTATCTTAAACTATAAAAACTTGTCTGGTGGTTTGAAAACTTGTTCAATAGTCAAAAAGAGGATTATGATCGATACATCTGGGAATGTGTTGAATAGGGACGCCAATGAGATTTAAGTCTAAGGTTTTTGTTGATTAGACTAGGTAATCTCACACCATTTCCAAAGTCTGCATAGATTCTCAATTCTGAGAATTATGAGGATTGTAATGATTGCCCGATTGTGGCTTTGACTATTATTGGTGCTATTCAATTTTAGATTGGATCAAATGATCCCTGATAGTTTGGCTATCGTTGTGTGAATACGTCTTAGGTCATGATTCATAGGAATCTGCATCTGGGGATACCTTGGATTGGGGTACTCCCTCATTATATTCGAGTGATTTATGAGATAATTAAATTGTAGTGCAGTTATAATTAATTAGTGGAATTAATATTGACTAAATAAAGAAATAAAATAATTTGCGGTATTTATAATTTGGGATTTCTAAGTATTATTTCGAAGCCAATTTAATTATTTTTCTTGAATCCCTAGTATAGTCCATATACCCACGTATTTAGGCCCAAATTCTCAAGAAATTCAGTTTGACCAAAGTCCACCACCTAATCAAGTATATATTGGTTTAAGTTGGGGATTTAAGAAAAATAATTAATTATTAGACTTTGAAAGAGGGAAGAGAAAATACTATTAACATTTTTATGAAGAAAGACTTTTCTTTTTCAAATATGCCCACACACCTACCTAGAATTAGGTGGATCATATACTAGAAGATCCAAGAATTTAGGAGTATTATAGAAAGATTTTAAAGTACCAAAAGAAGGCAACCCATCGTCACTAACAAATAACTTTCTCCATATCATATTTCAATCGGATCCACAAAGGTAGTGTATCCAAAAGCCGATATTTGTTTTCCAAACCTTGTTTTCAATTTTTGTTCTTTCTATTTCATAATCATTCGAATATTCTAGGACTCATATTTTTCTTCCATGTATATCAATCTCCAACAATTGGTATCAGAGCCCCTATTTTAGAATGATCATGTTTTAGGAAGAATCCATGTTGTCGACTCGCTTGAACCCCTGTTTCCATGTTAGAAATATGTGCACGGTTGTATATATTTTTGTACTAACATGATTTTCTGGGATTTTAATATTTATATCACTTACAATAAAGTTATATGAATGTTTTTTATTTGAATGGATACTATGGTAGTTTATATGTCGTTGTATTTCTCTTAGATTCAATTGGGTTGTAATAATTTAGATTTTTAATTATTGGATATAATTGATGTATTTGGAGGAGTTTTTGAGGGAATGCAATAATTAGACGTTAGAATTTTATATTTTTGATTGGGTTTTCATTTCGGTGGAAGATTATTGGTATTCAGCTAATTATTATGAAGACCACATGTTCTTCAATGGAGTTTTTTAGGGTTGTTGGAGGTCTAAAAATGATGTAGTTTTGATATTTTTCAAAAACACTGAAGAATTAAGGACCAAAAGTAGAAGGAGCATGTACAAAGTCCGCGATGGTGGGGCACGTGCACCAAGGCTACTATCGCAAGCAGTTCAATCGCGACTGCGGGGTGTTTGGCCGTGCCTGCTGGTCCAGCGAGCGAGGGCAGCTAGTGGAATTATTTTTCCATGGACTCTCAAAATTAAACATTTTTTAACAAATGCTCTTATTTAAAGTTCTTCACTAACTTAAACTCTTCTTCAAAGATTTCTATTTCTTCAAAGAGTCTACCTAAGGAAGAATTTTACGCCTTGATGGAAAAGGGCATTTTTGTCCTTTTATTTTACTCTGAAATTTATTTATTTAATTACATGCCTCTTTATTATATTTTGTTGTATAATTTAGTGTGCTAATGAATTGGATTATTACAGGCACTAGATTTTATGGACAACATGGTCTATTTTATTGAGGCCGACATAGAACATCGATTTTCTTTGAAAATTGTGTTATTTTATTCTTTTCTAAATTTAATTTAATTGGGGTAATTAATTTTAAGGTATGAATTGAATTGAGATCTCTAATTTTTTTTTTAATTTAAAATATTTTATTTGTGGAAAATAAAAATGTGAGATTGGGAAGTTTAATTTGTGCAAATAAATTGAAAAATTACCAACGATTTAATACATGCTTTTACAATTGAATAAATTGTTTTAAATAACCCTCAAATACTAATGGGAGAGGGGTTTTAACATACACTTCATGGTCTCCATCGATATTTTAAGAATTTTATGTGATTAATACCTCGCGTCAACTTTTTCGGCTCCCCACGATTGAAATTAATCAGGCCATCTGGTATACTTAAAACTCTTAACACTACTCCATTGTGTCCCTTTTGTCACGATCAATGACACTAACAATAGAATGTTGTCAACATTAAGGACCGTGAAAATTTCGATAAAATACCGTGACAACACCCCTTTATCACGATAATTTCCACCCTTTTAATATCATTATTAACTTGGGGTGATCCAGCCTTGTCATGTCATGTTACGATCTTTGACCCTAATAAGAAAGGGCTTGTCATGGTCATGTCTAGATCCTTTACCTTGAAAATAATTGATCTTTTCATGATCCATGACCATGGTAAGCTCTTTAAAATGTATGTCAAGCCATGCACACAGTTAAATTTGATCGTGCGCACGAATGGAGGTAGTGTGAACTGTATGTCAAAGCGTAAGCACGACTACAAATTTAGTCCATGCGTACAGGCTATGTTTTTCCTAGTTTTGTCACATCCCTTGACCTTTCCAATAATGATTTTTTAGGGTTAAGGACCGTGAAAATACTGTCAAAAATGATAAAAAAAATTATTATGCAATAAACCTGCTTCAAAAAAGTCCTATTTTTTCTTAACATCAACACATTCAACAATATAATACATCATAACAATAAAATTAAAAAATATATATAATAAACATTAATATCATATATCAATCCAAATTAATGTTTTGGGTTAATTACATCAATACATAACAAGTTTGATTACATCCAGTTTTTTATTAAATATAACATTCTTCAAAAAATATTAATAAGGCTTGAGGAGAAAACTTGGTCAAACGATGTATGCCCCAATGTGTCGTCAATATGTTGGACACCGGCTTGCTCCTCCAACCATAATACCTTGTCCTCTTTACCCACCATAATCTCTATGACTCGAACTAGGGACTCAAAATCTAGTAATGGATGGTTGTGAACCATGGTACCAGGAGTGATGTTCATGTCCTTCACTCCCTCGATAATTAAGGTGCATTCACATGTGTCAATGATATATATTATCTCCCCAACTAGTTGAAATGGACTCAAAATAGTTGAGTTGGGGTAGAGTACATATCTTACGGGGATTATGAGTCGGACGGAGTGAGTGAGGAGGATGGAGTAGTGGTCCTCCCACACATCTTCTCCAGGCCCTTTCCCTTATCCTTATCCTTTGCCTTACCCTTCTTTTTATCAGTGACTATGAATGTGAGTTATTTTAACATGTGGTTCATCATTTGTTGGAGACTTTCTAATTTCAATTTGGTGTCTGATTTGTACGTGTCAAACTTGGAGGACAACTACTATTATTGCAAGCATCGACCATCAATTTTGAATTTCCTATCAAGGAGCTCACACACCAAGTACAACCTTTTCAATCATGGCCTAGCACTTCGCTCAGTCCATCTGGACTCAGAGATGCCTTATCAGCATCATTCTGGGTGTTTTGCACCTCTTTTATCTCCCCTGAAATAATATAAAAACACATTATTAACTCTGAAAAATAATATTAATAAATAATTTGAAATTGACAATATAATTTCAATTATAACTTATGATGGTATCGACGACCTTCGAATTAATAGATTTCCCTTATTTGTCTGAATCTTTATATAGGAGTCGATCTTATACGGCTTTGCCCCCAAGCCACTCCCAGAATCCTGCAAAATGCGATCAAATTAGAAAACCACGGTGGCCAAGTTAAAGTAATTTACTTATCGCTAAATAAAATAGTGCGCATTCACTAAATCAATTTAATTACCATCTTAATCTCCACTTGCGTGTAGGATGTCTGCACGGAATAGTGCGCATTAACCTTCTTTGACCGGTTAGTCCTTTCTAAGCCACGGGGGGATAACTGTCTATTGGATGCCTCATTGTCCACAAAACTCTATTAGTCGACCAACGTGATTGGCTCCTTCTCCGGGACGGTGTCCCTATGCGCAAGCACGGACTGTTGCTCCTTCCCAAAATAACGGGCATACAGGTTCTTCTTCCAAATCTTCCATTGCCAGAATACACCCTCCAATACATTGTTCTGCTTTTCCAAGGTCTAATTGAATAATTGTTGTCCAACAAACATATAATATAATATAATATAATATAATATAATTAGTGAATTAATATTAAAAATAAAAAATATACAATATGATATGAAAATTGAATATTTAATATAATTATTGATATTTTCATACCTCTAAAGTCCCCCAATGGCCATCTTCGGCTCCACGAGTATGATCCTCCAATCTTCGTGTGCGAGACCAATTACTGATTTCAGTAACTCTAAGGCCCTAATTTGTAGACTAGTCTTATTTTCAACTAATGCTCCCATACTTGACAAACTTGATGGACTTATTGTTAGAAGATCCCTCATCACCCTCACTTTTTTCTAGGTCCTGATGGCTTGATGAAGTCATATTCTACAAAAAAAATAGTCTTTAGTAGCATAATATAAAACATAAAGAAATTGTAAATACTCAAGTTCGATATATAAGACTTTAGATAACAGAAAACTATTCCGCCTTCTTATTTTCATTAGTGAATGAAATGGGAAAACTCAATTGGGATATAAAAATCAAATGAAAATACTCACACGACTTTTCTAATATAACATCCAACATTAAAGTTAACAAACAATAAATTAATGTTTCATATTCTTTCAAACTACATATTACATATTGGAATATTAAACTCCAAAAGCTTAGTCTTTTTTAATTAGGTCAAACTCTCAGCTCCTGAGATCCACAGCCATACATATTATTTCCACAAACTCCACTATTTTCATATGAGGTTCTCAACCTTTATTCAGGTTGCTTATTATTATTTTAATTTTTCACAATTTTTAATCTCAAAGCTTAGGATTTTTCAAATTTAATCGAAGTCTCAACCCGTGAGCCCCATGGTTGAATGGCTTGTTCTTACTAGTTACAATAATCCCGTATAAGGTGCTTGGGCTTTTTTTCGAGTTATTTTCTTGTTATTTTATATTTTCCCCACCCAATGCCCAATTTTGAAGCAAAAATCCTAGTGTTTTCCAAATTTAGATTGAAGTCTCAACCCGTGAGGCCCATAACTACATGAGTTATTTCAATAAGTCACATTAGTCCCGTGTGAACTACTCAGTCCTTTTTTGAGCTATTTTATCTTTTCTTTTACGTATTCACCCCATTTCCTAATTTTTAAGCTAAATCTTAGATTTTTAAATTTTAGATTGAAGTCTCAACTTGTGAGCCCCATACTGAACATGTTGTTTCTAAAATTTACATTGGTCTCGTGTCAGGTGCTTGGGCCTCTTTTCGGATTATTTTCCTTGTTACTTTGTATTTTTACCCCATATTGACCAATTTTAAAGATAAAACCTTAGAGTTTTTTAAGTAATTTACATACATATAGACTGTAGAACATTAAAGACATCAGAGTGTATAAGTGTATGAACTTGCAAATGACCAAGTACCTGAAACAACTATACGAGTGCTCTAGTTTTCTTGAATTTTGAAGTCCTACAAACCAAGTGTACAAGTGATTGAGCTTGAAATTAATAACTCGAATAAATTGTTTGACCAAAGTAGCATCTAATACTTAATATACATTAAAAAATTGAGTTACTCTAACCTTATTTGAACTACAACTTCCAAACCTGCAATACTCAACACTTTTTTTTGTCTAAACCAACGATAATGATAATGTACATATATATACTTCTGTTAATTAAATATTTCTCAGTGAATTTGGAAAATAACTAGAGAGAAAGGTACCACAAAGTTCGCAAATTAGTTTTAAAAAAGGAAGGAAGTCATTCTGGCAAACTTATAAGGACAAATTTCCAATAGAGTTAGTTTGTATGTATATATAACCTTAATCGAATCCAATTTTTGAAACCTAAGTTGAAACGCTAAGTCTTGTATGTATACGAAAATGAACTCCCTTTAAAACCTAGGTTTATATAAACTCGAAAATTAAAATAGCCTTTAAAGAAAATGATTTCATTTGCAATAAATATTCACATTATAAGACTATTCAAACCTAGGTTTTGCGCATTATTTTTCTAACAATATCAAAGGAATACATTTAAATACAACTATTTTACGACAAACAATTACATATATTCAAGAATAAACAAATTTCAAAGTTAAATTGTTCAAACCTATTTGCAATTTATGTTTCAAATGATATCAAAGCCATAAATGTATATATAACTATTTTACAACAAACACACACACACACACACACACACACACACACACACACAGTGTGTGTGTGTGTGTGTAAATCATACCTTTGGGTGAAAAAAATGGAGGATTCTTGACCTAGGAGAGATATGGATTCGGGTAGATGAGAGGGACGAGGGAAAGTACGTATTTTTTGGTGGGAAAAGTGAATTTTAGGGGTTGAAATCTGGTCAAAAAAATCACGATCCTCGTCACGGTCAAAACAAATATATGTGCGCACGATTAATTTATATCGTATGCACTGGATCTTGTCACGATCAAGGACCGTGACAAGACTACGACAAGTCTTGTCATGATTCTGTCATGGCCAAGGACCCTGACACCATGCACATATTATTTTGTCAAGGTCCTTGACCGCAATAAGACCTGCCCAGTAAAGGGTGATAATTTTTTCATTTTGATGTAGTGTAATTGATAATTTTTGGGATTAGAATGTGAGTGAGTTCAATCACCCAAAATGGGAAGTACTTCAAGAGCGAGTTTTTTTTAAGGAATGAACCAATGATATACACTTAGACATAATTAGTGATCTCTTTTTCTTAAAAAAAAAATACACTTATACTCAATTAATGATATCCTCCACAATAGAGTTGTTATCATTAATTGTGGGATGAAACGAAGTTGCCTATTCAATTATTTTGGACAAAGGATCCTAAACTGTCCTGAGTATTAATTAAAAGAAAATATTCTGTCTAGTTCAAGGTGGAGTGATTTAAACTCCCAACGAGAAATCTCACTCTATAAGACAACTAGGATGTTTGACAGGATTTTACTTTTAAATGATGGTGAGGGATGCCACTATAAAAATTAAATCAATGTTAAGTTATCACATGTTTATTTTGAAATTAATTTAGTTTTTCAAAATTAATGATTATCATATTTCAAAATGGGATATCCTTTCAACCCACTTGATTTTATCTTAAAGGACAACAAACTTACTAACATCAACTATATAGAACTAAAAAGAAACCTACACATTGTCCGTACTGCTAAAGATTATATGTTTGTCTTGACTTAAACCTGCACCCAAAAAGGATGTCAAAGGCTATCAGAGGTGAAAAAAAAGATGATCAAATGGCTCATTTCTACATATTACCCTTTATTGTCAATGTGTTGCAACACTAACATCAACATATGTCAAGCTCTTATGACATAATTCTGAACATGTTCTTAAGATGATATCCATCATGGGAGAACTGAAGGTGATTGGATCCGAAATCGATAGGGAAACCCGATCGATTTTGTTCTCCAAATCACTACCGGAGTCCTTTAAACAGTTTCACCCGAACTACTACATGAATAAGTTTGATTACTCATTGACGCAACATCTTAAAGAATTCCAAGCGGTGGATAATAAGGGTGTGATACAAGTTGCCGAGAAAAGCCTATCTTTTTTTGTCCCGAATGGTAATAATAATAATAATAATAATAATAATAATAATAATAATAATAATAATAATAATAATAATAATAATAATAATAATAATAATAATAATAATAATAATAAGTCTCAGGTACAACCTATGGCGTCCAGGACTAAATCTAAGCCTCAGGGATCAGGTAAGAAGACAAAAGGCAATTGTTATATCTACAAAATTTATTAAAAGAAGTAGTGCCCAGTCTTCTTAGCACGAAAGAACGGCAACAGTAATTTCATCTTTGTCACTAAAACATGTTTTATGGTGCAATCTACCAGTATATGGTGTGTACATTCAAGATCCATTAATAATTTTTGGAATTCTTTTTAGGAATTCCAGGTAATTAGGAAGCTTAGTGATGGACAAATGTTTCAATTCATGGAAGATCATCACAAGGCGACAGTAAAAAAATTAATTTTAAATTTTGGTGAAGACAATAAGCTGATATTGGTAAATTGTTTCTATGTTTCCAGTAATAGAAGAAATTTGATTTTGACTTTTAACCTTGTGGTGAATGGGTATTTGATTTATTTTTCTTATTATATCCAAGTGATTCATGAGATAATTAAATTAGAGCGCAATC
Source organism: Sambucus nigra (assembly GCA_949130495.1). Classification (NCBI taxonomy): domain Eukaryota; kingdom Viridiplantae; phylum Streptophyta; class Magnoliopsida; order Dipsacales; family Adoxaceae; genus Sambucus; species Sambucus nigra. Next base: position 126,349,460 of record OX422218.1, read on the forward strand.
ATATTTACTTAGTGGAATTAATTTCGATTAAATAAAGAAAGGAAATAACTTACAGGATTCGTAATTTGGGATTTGGGGGCCAATTTAATTATTTATCTTGGGTCTATATTATAATCCATATACCCAATAGTTAGTCCCAGGTTCTCAATAAATATATTTTAACTAAAATCTACCGCTTCAACAAGTATATATTGGTAAGTTGGGGCTTTATGCAAACTAATACATTATTAGGTTTTGTGAGAGGGGAGAAGAAATACTATTCACTTTTTTGGGAAGAGGTCTAGAGAGAGCACCATGTTTCATTCAAAATTAAGAGTTTTCTCCCTCAAAGGCACCCATACACCTAGCTCGATTTGGGTGGATCATATACTAGAATAGCAAAGCATTTGGGAGTGTTCTAAACATATTTTGGAGTACCAAAAGAAGGAAGCCCTTCATCACCAACAAATAACCTTCTTCATATTGAAATTCAACTAGGTCCCCAAAGGCATTATATTTGAAACCCTAGGGTTTTTTTTTCAAACCATGTTTTTCATTTTGTTCATTCTATTGCAAAATCATTTGAATATTAGAGGATTGAAATTTTTAATCCATATATATTAATCCCCAATAATTCATATCAGAGACCTTATTGTAGAATGATCATGTTTATGTAGAATCCATGTTGTCGATAGGCTTGAATCCTAGGTTTGCATGTTATAAGTATGTGCAGATTGTATATGTTTTGTATTCTAACATGGTTTTATAGGATTTTAATGTTTATATCACTTCCAACATGGTCATATGAATGTTTTTTCATGTGACTGAATCCTACGGTGGTTTATCTGTAGTTAAATTTCTCCTAAATTCAATTTGGTTGTAATAATTAGGATTTTTAATTATTGCAAATAGTTGATGTATTTGGAGGCATTTGTGAGGATTTTCAATGATTAGATGTTCGGATTTTATATTTTGCACTAGGTTTTCATAAGTGGTCATGTGCATGATTAATTGTTATCGTGGGTATGAGGTCTTGTCAGGGTCAAGGACTGTGACACAGTCAATGACCTTGACAAAATGCACGTGTTTTTTTCACGATCCTTGACCACGACAAGACTTGGCCAGTAAAGAGTGATAATTTTGTCTTTTTGGTATAGTGTAAGTGAGCATTCCTGTAATTAGAATGTGAGTGAGTTTGATCCCCTAAAAGGGAAAGTCCTTCACGAGTGAGTTTTATTTGAAGGATAAACTGATGGTATAAACTTAGACATAATTAATGATATCATCCGCAACAAATTCACTGCCACTAATTATGGGACCAAAAGACACTGACTATTCATTTATTTCGAACAGAGGACCCTTAACTATCAGAAGTAATAATTGGAAGAAAATAGTCTGTCTAGTTCAAGGTGGGTGACTTAAGCTCCCAATGAGTAATCACACTATAAGGGAACTAGGATGTTCGACCGGATTTTACTTTTAAATGGAGGTGGGGGATGCCACTATAAAAATCAAATCAAAGTTATATTCTCAAAAAATTATTTTGAAATTAAATATGTTTTTCAAAATTTATGATAATCACATTTCAAAATGGGATCATCATTCAACCCACTTGATTCTATCATAAAGGACAACAAACTAATTGGCATAAACTGGAAAATAAATATACAAGTTTTTCTTGAGTGAAACCTTCTCCCAAAGGGGATGTCCAAGTCCTTCAGAGGCGAAAAAAGTTTGATCATATGCCTCGTTGTTACATATTCTCCATTATGATCAATGTGTTACAATACCAATATCAACATATGTCAAGCGCTTATGGCATCATTCTGAACATCAGGGACATGTTTGAGGATCATAATTATGCCGCGAGGCTAGATGTTATTGCAAGTTTGGTGAACACAATATGCTATAGGGTGCTCCCATTCACGATTTTGTTCTTAAGATGATGTCCATCTTGGGAGAACTGGAGGTGTTTAGATCTAAAATCAATGGAGAAACTTTGATTGATTTGTGCTCCAATCACTTCATGTGTCTTTAAAATAGTTTCATCTCAACTACTCTATGAATAAGTTTGATTACTCTTTGGCTCAACTGCTTAAGGAATTCCAAACGGCGAATAATATCACCAAGCATAAGTGTGTGATTTAGGTTACCGAGAAAGGGTCATCTTCTTCTCTCCTGAAAGGTAATAATAATAATAATAATAATAATAATAATAATAATAATAATAATAATAATAATAATAATAATAATAATAATAATAATAATAATAATAATAATAATAATAATAATAATAATAATAATAATAATAATAATAATAAGAGGAAGAAGAAGAAGAAGAAGAAGAAGAAAAATATAATTAAAAAGATTAATAAGAATAAGAATAAAAATAAGAAGAAGAAGAAGAAGAAGAAGAAGAAGAAGAAGAAGAAGAAGAAGAAGAAAGGAAAGTTTTAGGGACAACTTATGGCGTCCAAGACTAAGTTTAAGCCTCAGGGAGCGGATAAGAAGCTAAAAGGCCACTGTTATATCTCTAAAATTTATTAGAATAAACAATGCCCAGTCTTCTTAGCATAAAAGAATGAAAATGCTAATTTCTCCTTTGTCACTAAGATAAGTTTCTGGTATAATCTATCGAAACTTGGTGTATAGATTCAAGATCCATTAATCATATTTGAAATTATTTGTATCGGTTTTAGGTAATTAAGAAGCTTGGTGATGGATAAATGTTTCTGTAAGGACATAAATTTCAATTTGAGTCCATGTATTGTTTTGACTTAATTCCGTGAACAAAACTGTGTTTGTAATATGTCATAGGGAAATTTTATTTTGTTACGATCCCACTTGGTCTATGACGTATTGAAAAAAGTTGAAGACGTTGCAACAAAGCTTCAAAGATTTAATCATGTAGAATTTTAATTGGTGCAAGTTTACTCATCTTCAAAGTTAATTGCATTTCGAGATCACTCAGGTATGAATGCGTATAATTAAAGCTGCTCGAAATTGTTTTTATAAAAGATAAGGATGTATTTTTGTAAAGAAAAATGTTTTAAATGGTTTACACTACGTTTTATTCTGATTAGCTCAAAAAAGAGTTTGAGTAATTAGGATATCTTTTGTAAGAGACGTTTTGAACAAAAACTCAAAGAAGTCAAACCTTCGCAGTGTTGTTCAAACAACATAAGGATCTCGTTTGAACGAGATGCCTATGTCCCTCGAACGACGTGGCATTATCGTTCGAACAACACATTTTTTGAGGCGATGCTAAAATCTTATTTAAAGCGTGTTTTTATCATAGTTTTGTAAGTGTGCATTCTGGAAAAACAGTATACCATCCAGTACGTGTTTGCCCATGTTTTCTGAGGTTTAAAAAGCATAAACACATCCTTAGAGTTTGCAAAGATCCGAGTTATCATTAGTTTATGTTTGCATGATCTTACTGAACCAATAAGGTTTGTTCTATAATTGAACATCAGGGTTTTGCGTTGAAGAAAAGAGAAGGACATCTTGTTCGACATCGTAGACGAATCAAAGCCATTCGGTGCACACCGAGACATACGTGGACGCGTGTGTTGTGGACAGGAATCGTGGAAGATGGAATTTCTATGTGGGCACTATTAAATAATGGTAGAAGATCAGAAGGAGCATCAAGACCCGTTGGGATCGAGTCATTGTGTAAGGCTAATATATTTTTGTAAAACCATTGTTCATAGTGATTGTCTGACTGGGGCCGTACGAGGTTGTTTTTACATTTTGGGTTTTTTCCTCGTACATCCAGCATTGTGAGTATTCTTCACTTTACTTTACTTGCTTTAATCAGTAGATGCATATTTAGGATTAATCAAGATAAAATTGGTTTAAAATAAGTATTGGTTTTTCACAACTTGGTTTGGTGCACATTAAAAGTTGGATAATTTTTGGTAATAAATTGGTTTGACTTGAAACACACACAAAAGGTATTTGGTTTTTCAAATTGGTATCAGAGCTAGAAAACATATTTTATTTGTTTTGTGATCCCGTGTGTTTTCAAAGATGAATTTTGGATTTAACGAACTTTCTCGAACTCCTATTTTTTATGGCACTAATTACACTTATTGGAAGATGGGAATGAGAAGTGCTTTAAAATCAATTGATGAGCGTGTGTGGTTAGCAGTTTAGAAAGGATGGACACCCCTTGTCACTATTGTAGGTGTGGTCACTAGTTTAAAGCATGTCGAGTCATGGACCGAAACTGAACATAGACTTTCACAATATTATTCTAAGGGTCTGCACGTTATTTCTTCACATGTCACTCCTGAAGAATATAACAGAATTATGACTTGTGAAACATCAAAAGAGGCTTGGGATATTTTGTCACTCACTCACGAGGGCACTAGCACGGTTAGGGCGTCAAAGCTTCAAAATCTCACTACACAGTTTGAGACCAATAGGATGTTAAAGAGTGAAACATTTGATGAGTTTTATTCTAGGTTATCCAATATTTTGAACTCGTCATTTAACCTAGGTGAGAAAATTCCCGATAACCGTGTTATTAAGAAAATCCTTAGGTAAGTTAGAGTCGACGAAACTAGAAGATATTGTAGTTGACTTACAAACCTGTGAAATCGACGTGATTACCTCCAAGCAAGTGCCTAAGAAAGAAAAGGGTATTGCTTTGAAAACCCGGAAGGAGGAAATTAAAGTTTCGGATTCCGATTCCTATTTTGAGGATGTTGCTTTGTTGGCAAAGAAATTAAAAAAAATTATTAAGTTTCAAAAGCAATCGAAAGATGCCAAGAAATTTGAAAAATTCAAGAACAACAAAGTAGATCCTACCTCTAAGTATAAGTTTGAGAAGCCTAAGAGAGACGAGTATGATAAGTGTTTCAGGTGTGAGGGGTACGATCACAAAGTTAAGGAGTGTACCACTAGACTTATGAAAGAGGGCAAGCAACCCATTGCCTATAATGCCACCACAAGTGATAGTGATCCGGAAGAGGGAGAGAGTTCCCCCATTGATCGTAACTTTGTTGCATTCATGGCATGTCATGTGAGCGATGAAGATTCTCATGTGCATGACACTTCCGAGGAGATTTTGAGTGAATCCCATGTTAGTGAGGGTGAAGAGAGTGATGAGGACGAGATAGATGTGAAAGAATTTCAAGTTACATTTAATGAGTTGTATGCCGAGACGGTTAAGGTGAAAAAGGCTAATGAAAAATTACAAGCTAAGTTGAATGAGCGTGCCATAGAAAATAATGATAGTTTGATTGAGGATCTTAGGGCATGAGAGAAGAAGTTTAGGGAGAAACTAGAGTTTGTGGATAAAGATAGAGATAATCTCCGTAGGTTGATGGAGTCCTTAAAAAAGGAGAATTTTGAGTTTGAGGAGTTTAGGCACTTGCTCGAGTCTAGGATTCACGAGTTGGAGGAGAGGTTAAGAGACTCGTCTAGAGCCAAGTTTGATTTGGAGGCTAGGTTGAAAAAGTTAGATAAGATCCTAGGCACCGTCCAACTCAAGAGAGATACGGGAGGTATAGGTTTTAATGAGAGAGTTGTTCCCATTCCCCCTACACGTGTGAGAAACACTAGGAAGATTAAAAAAGGTCCACATATAGGTAATCATTCCCACCACCGCTACATTTGCACGTTTTGTGGTAGGAAAGGTCACCTTAGGCGTTATTCTTACGACCTTAGACAAGATCCTACGAAGTTTAGGAATAAAGTTTCCCCGATTCCCAAAATCCCCATGCGTCGTTTTACAACTTCTTGGGTTAGGAAATCGAATTTAGTGGCTTTAGAAATTAAACTTCATGATTCTCGTTAGGGTGCAATTGATTCTTCCCATCTAAAGGATGATAGTGTTGCCTTTTTTTTCATATGCTAGTTTGCTTCATGATATATTCATTGCTAGTATTATGACATATGTATCATTTTGTATTATATTTTTCATTTGTTTGAGTCTTATTTGAAAAATACAAAAAGATTTTGTTTTTTTAGAAAAATTTTTGAAAATCCAAAAATATTTTGTTTTTAAGAAAACTTTTAAAAAACAAAAAAGATTTTGCTTTTATTTGAGTCAAAATATGAAAAGCCAAAAAGATTTTCTTTTTTTGTTTTGTTTTTGAGTTTACATGTGTGATGTGGCATATTGGTGTGCTTGGACCCCCCACCCATACATTTGGTCATTATTATTGATTCTTAAAATGATCTTCACCATTGTTTATATGGGGTTGTTTCAAAGTTAATATGCATTTTGATTCGACTTTGTATATATGCCAACATTGCACACATGCATGAGTTTATATGGATGTTAGACTTCTCTTGCATATTTGAATTTGGTGAGGCGTTCTTATCTCAATCTTGTCATCTATGCGTAAGTAGACTTTAAGGAGAAGTGTTCATGTAAGAACCATTTACCATGAGGATTTGAATTGGTAAAAATGATGAGTGATTCATGGGAAAGGGCTGCAAGAGATCAAAATTAACTCTTCCTGAAAGCCACTGTTTAAAAGAGCCCAAAAGAAAATGCAATATGCTAAGAAAAGGGCCAAATTAGTTTAGTTCATTCCAAAGAAAATATGATAATATTGAGGGAGTTTGGATGGATTAAAAATTTAAACGGGTTTGAACAACTAATCCTAATGTTGAAACATTGCAATTTGACGCTATTGTTTGTAGAATCATCAAAATTCTAGATTTGTGTGCATGTAGTATGTTTAGTTCATTAAGCTCACGCTTTAATTGTCATATGGCTATGATAAAGTTTGATGATTTATCGCTATCAATTAGTGCTTCTTGATCTTTTCGATGTGTTGGAATTGTGACTCATTTATTGTAGTTTCACTCCCATTTATTCCATGTCCATGTTTGAGCACATCGATACTATGTTTGCATGTAACTCACATTTTTAGTTTTTATGAGTTTTTGCATTTTTTTGTTAAAAGCCTACTGTTTTAACACTGTCTTGCTGCTGTCAGGGCCTTTCACTGATTTTTTCTGGAAATTCTTTCACCGGGTAAAAATATAACATGTTTCTGGGAAACTGTGAAATTTTGGCAGGTCGCAAGAAGTCATTCAAACGACAACTCCATGTCGCGCAAATGACATATGTACTTCATTTGAGCGACGTCCTCAACTCGTTTGAGCGACCTCCCTGGCTCATTCGAATGACATGCTGAACTGTGGCTTCTGATTGGTTTGCAGTCCACTGGTTTCAATTGATATATGTTTGGTTCTGCTGGAAATGTTTCTGGACTGATTGGTTTATATGCAGGATTTATTGGCTCTAAATTGGATTTTTGCATATAATTCGTTTATCTCACCTAATTAGATTGTTATATTCTTTATGTGATTCAATTAGTTTACTAACTACTGATTTGTCATTACTTGATCATATTTAGCTGGTTGTTTCATGATTATCTAGAGATTTCACATTGATTCAAATTGGTTTACATTCTCTTGCTAGAAACTTGGATTGGTTTATCTTTTCACCGGATTGACTACTCGAGACAAAACGAGGGAGATATGTTTGTGATGTAGGGGAGATTTGATCTTTTTTTGGTTTACATATGTTACAAATTGGTATCTCATAATGGTGGTACACATTGGTATCAGTTTGTTGCTCAAATTGTTTAACAAATGATTTTTCAGAAATTATTCATATTGGTATTCATTATTGTAAGGTATCATTTGGATATATATATTGGATTCATTTGTTCCTCCATACTTCACCGGGTATTTGTTTGTCTGTTTCATGTGTGTAGGTATGCTTCAGCGATTCAAGATTTTAAGTTTACAGCACATTCACACAGTTTATGCTCGCCGGTGCTACATATTCTAGTCTGCGTTCGATAATTTTTTACTTTGGGTTTATGGGATGGGATTTAGGCATCATACGGCTTGGCAGCCCGGCTTAGGCATTTCACTAGTTTAGTTTTGTCCTGGAACAGTCAAAGGGGGAGATTTGTAAGGACATAAATTTACAATTGAGTGCATGTATTATTTTGACTTAATTCCGTGAACAAAACTGTGTTTGTAATATGTCATAGGGAGATTTGATTTTGTCACGATCCCAATTGGTCTTTGACATATTTACGAAAATTGAAGACGCTGTGGCAAAGATTCAATGATTTAATCGTGCCCAAGTTTAATTGGTGCAAGTTTACTCGTCTTTAAAATTAATTGCACTTCAAGATCACTCAGGTATGAATGCGTATAATTAATGGTGCTCGAAATTGTTTTTATAAAAGATACGGATGTATTTTTATAAAGAAAAATGTTTTACACTACGTTTTATTCTGATTAGCTCAAAAAAGAGTTTGACTAATTTGGATCTCTTTTGTAAGAGACGTTTTGAACAAAAAGTCAAAGAAGTCAAACCTTCGCAGCGTCGTTCAAACGACATAAGGATCTCGTTCGAACGAGATGCCTATGTCGCACGAATGATATGGCATTATCGTTCGAACGACACGGTTTTTGAGGCAGCGTTTAAATCTTATTTAAAGCTTGTTTTTATCAGAGTTTTGTAAGTGTGCATTCTGGAAAAATAGAATACCATCCAGTGCGTGTTTGCACATATTTTCTAAGGTTTAAAAAGCATAAACACATCTTTAGAGTTTGCAAAGATCCGAGTTATCATTAGTTTATGTTTATATGATCTTGCTCCACCAAGAAGGTTTGTTCTATCATTGAACATCAGGGTTTTGCGGTGAATAAAAGAGAAGGACATCTTATTCTACATCGTGGACGAATCAAAGCCATTCGATGGACATCGAGACATACGTGGGCGTGTGTGTTGTGGACAGGTATCGTGGAAGACGGAATTTATCCGTGGGCACTATTGAAGAATGGTAGAAGATCAGAAGGAGTGTCAAGACCCATGGGGATCGAGTCATTGTGTAAGGCTAATCTGTCTTTGTAAAACCATTGTTCATAGTGATTGTCTGGCTTGGGCCGTCCGAGGTTGTTTTCCCGTTTTGAGTTTTTTCTTCGTACATTCGGCGTTGTGAGTATTCTTCATTTTACTTTGCTTTCTTTAATCACTAGATGCATGTTTAGGATTAATCAAGATAAAATTGGTTTAAAGTAAGAATTATGTTTTCACAACTTGGTTTGGTGCACATTAAAAGTTGGATAATTTTTGTAATAAATTGGTTTGCTTTAAAACACACGCAAAAGGGATTTATTTTTTCAGTTTCTATTAATGGGAGATCATCATAAGGCAACAGTAGGAAACTTAGTTTTAAATTTTAGTGAAGACAATAAATTGGTATTGATAGATTATGTTTATGTTCACTACACAAATCAATAATGGCTAGGGCATAGTGGTCACGGTGAACCGTGACCACAGTCAAAACTAGCGTAACATAAACCACAACAAAGCATAGGGATGACATCCGATGAAAATCATCACGGACTTAGACTGTGACCATGGGAGTCACGACCATGGTCCATGACCATATCGTGACCAACTAGGCGTAAAACTTGCACCAAAATTCTCGTTAACAATTGTCACGGCCCTAGATAATAACGAGGTCCATGATAAAGTTAAGGTTTCAAGTTAAGTGTGGTCATGACCAAAGACCGCACCATTTTGAAATAGTCATGGTGTTGGTCACGGCCCTTATCCGTGACCACACTGCCCTGACCATTTACTTTATACAGACCACACGACATGGTCATGATCCATGACCATGATCATGTTGCTAACATAGAAAAAAATTAACTAGTCACAACATTGTGGTCACGGACTAGGGTCGTGACCACATCCTTTTAATATAGACAGCTAGGTATTTTCTCCATTTTATTGTGATCTCCTCTCTTGCTCTCTATACATTTCCCTCTCTCACTCTCTGGGAACCTCTCCAACGACCCTTTCTCTCCAGTTCAGGTCCACTTACCTCTCTCTATATATACATTGTATGTGTATGTGTATGTGTATGTGTATGTGTATGTGTATGTGTATGTGTATGTGTATGTGTATGTGTATGTGTATGTGTATGTGTATGTGTATGTGTATGTGTATGTGTATGTGTATGTGTATGTGTATGTGTATGTGTATGTGTATGTGTATGTGTATGTGTATGCGTATGCGTATGTGTATGTGTATGTGTATGTGTATATGTATGTGCATATGTAAGTGCATGTGCATGTGTATGTGTATATGTATACGTATGTATATGTATGTGTATGTGTGTGCATACATGGTTAAAATACCCAAATATTTTAATATTGAAAATCGGGATGTTAGGAAATTAGGAACTCAATTAGGAATTCATATACTAATGCCCCGTTTGGTTGTCCCAAAATTGTAATTTAGATCATTAATAAATTGATCAATTTACAAATTGACCCATTAATTGTGTTTGATTTCATTAATGAAAGGATTCATTAATTGTCTCATTTTAGCTCATGTACGAAATCTGAAATTGGATCATTTCACAAAAAACGTTAAATGAATCCATTTGAAATAGGAGTAACATAAAGTGCATATACCCTCTCCCTCTCCCTCTCCCCTTCCCCCTCTCCCTCTCCGTCCTCATCTCTCTCTTGATTTGTTTTTAACTTTTTTTATAGAACCTTAACATCAATTTCAAATTACCAAACATTGTGTAAAATTGGATTTAACTTATTTCAAATTCACTCATTTACAATTCACTAATTCATAATGAACCAATTTACATAATCATACAATTTGCGCAACCAAACTGGGCCTAATTAAATTAGGAAATTAGGAAACATGCATACTAATTCGACTCAATTAAGAAATTAAAAAATACACATGTTAATTCAATTAGGAAATTAGGATCTTAATTAGGAATTTAATTAGGAAATTAGGAAATACACTACTAGGAACTCAATAAGGAAATAAGAAAATTCACATACTAATTCAAATAGGAACACAATTAGGATTTTTTTTCCCACTAACAAAGTGGTTGTTATTCTGCTCCGTAATTTTTCTTTTAAGTTTAAACTTATTTAACCACATTCATCCTATTGACATTTAACTATCCCATTTTAAGTGCAACCACTTAAAAGAGTTTTGACTAAATCAATCACATACATATAAATACACACACATACATATATATACACACATACATACACACACATACACTAGTCTTGGAATTTTGACAAAATCAAACACATACCCATACTCATTTGACCACATTGTTCCTAATGACATTGCACTATCCCATTTTAAGTGTATCCATTTAAAAGAGTTTTGACTAAACTAAACACATACATACATACATACATACATACATACATACATACACACACACACACATACATACATACATACATACATACATACATACATACATACATACATACACTAGTATTGGAATTTTGACTAAATCAAACACATACACATACATAAACAGACATACACTAGTATTGGAATTTTGACTAAATCAAACACCTAAACGTATACATACACAATTATTTGGTCTAGTATTGGAATTCAATTAGGAATTGTAATTGAATTGGAATTTTATGGGGTTAGAACTCAATTATTTGGTCTTTTGTGGAAATTATTTGGAGTTTCATTAGAATACTAAATAATGCTTGGGGTGTAGCATGAATATGTGGATCTATGCAATATTAAATTTTGAAATATTCACATCATTGAATGGAAACAAAGAAAAAATGATCGAGAAGGATTTGAACTCACTAGTGAAATAAGGATAAAAACTATTAATGATACTTAATGACTGTAGCATAGTCTTAACTTAATGAGAAATGAATCTTATATATCTAATCCTGAAAATCATTTACATGTTATCTTCCTCACAGTTATATGACTTCTCTTTATAGAATCATAAGTCATCATATCTCATTTTACGAGCCTCAATCTTATTTTTCTCTCTGATATGCAACTATGATTTGAGGATATTGATCAATGCACAATAAGAGAAGTGGAGGTAAGTAGTGGTTTGCAAGGTACTAACGAAATTCAATGTATTAATATATGTGAATTGAAATTTGAAGATTATTTAATGGATTTCCCATAATACAAATAGTTCAGGGGGGAGAGTAACTGGATATCTGATAATCATGTAAAGGGAGTTTAAGAATTTGTTAAATACACTTATTGAAATATTAAAAATGATAAGATTTCGTGTTTGTGCACCCATTGCATGAAGGGAAAATATAAGTCTTTAGAAGATGTTGAGTTGCATTTACTAAAGTGGGGAATTTCGCAAGAATATAAGATATGTATATACCAAGGTGAAAATAATGTATCATGTATTCTTAAAGAATTACCGGTACCCGATCGTGTAATGAAACCCCTCCGAGTGGAAGTGGTACATAATTCACCAACACATCGTCCTTTGACCGACCTAAGTGATGATGTTTACAATGTCCACCACCATCAAAACCACCAACATATGGATATAAATGATGTGCATTATGAAGAAGTCAATGAATAAGTTGATGATGAATTTCCAGAAGATCAGGAATACATACGATTGAAAGATCACGGGGCTAGACCATTATATAAAGAGTACAATGAAAATCACTCGGTATTATATGCAATGATTCATTTAAATAATTTGAAGAGTCAATTTGGTTTCTTAGGCAATGACGTAACTGAAATTCCTAAGTGGGTCAAAGACATTATCCCAAAAGAGAACATGTTACCAAAAAATTATCCTAGCATGAAGAAGAGCTAGAAGGGTTTGGGTTTGTAGTACAAATTTAATCATGAATGCAAGTATGATTTCATATTATATCATAACGAGCAGGAAGAGAAAGACAAGTGTTCTGTATGGAGTCAGCCTAGATATGTGACTTGTGAGAATGGAAATGATAAAACTGCAAAATATTGCAAGTGCTCGCAAGTTCCATAAAAGGTTTTGAAGTATTTTCACCTCGGGCCATGATTAAAATGGTTTTTCACTGCACCATTGATAGCCGAGGCCATGACATGGCACGCTCAATGCGAGGTGAGTGGAAATCTCATGTGTCATATGGTTGATTAATTCATCAGGAAACTTTCAAACTCACGACACCATGAATTTGCAAAGGAACTGTACAATGCCCATCTTGAACTGTCAACTAATGGGAGTAACCCTTTCGATAATTAAATACTAATCAGAGTTATTGGCTAGTTTTTATGGTGGATTTAAATCTGTCTCCAACATTATGCATGAGAAAGGAGTTCATATTATTGTCCTTATTAATACTTGCGACAAAGGCTCCCGTCCATGACTTTGATATATTCTTAGACCCATTAATCAAAGAATGTAACGAGTAAGGGATAAAGGCACAATGGAATTTGACTATCATAAGGGTGAAGATTTCACACTTAAAGCAATGGTGATGTGGGAAATTAATTACGTTCCTTCTTATGGGACCTTGTCCAGTTGCAATGTTTATGGTTATAATCGATGTCCCATATGTGAGGAGGAAAGTAAAGTCATTTGGATACATCATTGTGGTAAAATGAGTTATATGGATCACCAAAGATTTTTATCGAACAATCACCTATTTAGGAACGACAAGTCTAAATTCTTACCCGTCAATCATGAGCATAAGACGAAACTTTCTCGGCTTTTTAGATAGAAGATCGAGGAGAAGGTAAAGGATATAATTACGGGGAATATGTATGTAGGAAAACACCCTCAATTTGTAAACCTGAAGCATAAATCTAGGGAGGATTCGAACAACCCTAGTAAAATGAAGGCATGGTCCAACCGATTAATATTTTTTGACTTGTCATATTAGAAAGATCAATGTGTAAGATGCACACGGAGAAGAAAGTTTTGGAACATTTGATAAGAACATGTTTGGGTGGATCTCTTTCAAAATATGGAGAGCGGGCGTGCCGTAAACTACAAAAGATGAAGATAAAGAAGAAAATGTGGTTAAAAATGAACCTACAAGAGGAATAATTTCAATCTTTCCTGCTATGTTCACTTTGACTACTAGTGAGAAAAAGATCATCTTAAACACGTTGTTCTACTTAAAGACTCCGACTGGTTATTCTGGTAATTTGCACAAGGTAGTAAGATACCGAAAAAATTATCAGAAACAGTGTAAGTCTCATGATTCGCACGTCATCATTCAATTAATCCCTAAGCTATTTAGGCTTTGCTTCTCCGAACACAAATATATCCGTTGCAAAATTATTCAAACAAGTGTGTCCTTTATCCTAATTTGTGCAAAAGTGATAAATAAAAATCACATTAAAGATGCAAAATTTATTTTAGCTGAGGCAATTTGTGTATTAGAGAAATACTTTCCTTCATTATTCTTCAATATTAGTATCCACTTTCTTGCGCATTTATGCGATGAGGCTTTGTTGTGTGGTCCCATTAGGTATCTCCGGATGTATCATTTCTAGCGCTCGATGAAAACCTTCAAGATTTTGTTTAGAATATACGGTATATTGGAGGGTTAATTACTGAAGAATACATAACTATGGAACCATCGCAATATGCCAGGGATCATAAGTCGGAACAAGAGCTGAGGAGGTTCAATATTCAGGGAGAACGAGTTATTGAGAAACCTAAAAAGTTTGAGGATGAATTGCCTCTTAGGACCCAAAAGAGACAACACTCATTATTCTATAATACAAGCAAGCAGCTTATTATGTCTTCAAATCATTAGATAAAGTTCAAGATTAAAAAGACTAAGTAACCATATAATTAGTGAATTATTTTTATTTGATTATACGTATTCTATATATTATGATCTCAACTCTACAATTTCCCTTTAGGAAGAATGATAACGAAATTGGCTAAGGTTAGAGGAAAAATTGCACGACGAATGAATTTACAGCATGGATATCAAAAGAGTTAATTTTTACATCTTATGTATGTGGTTATTTATTCATTTGTGGTAAAAACATGCCCTAATATAAATTCATTAATAAATGTAGCTTTTAAAAAGAGGTGATGTCTCTTTAAGGCTTGCACGTCTAGCAAAAGGTCCTAAATTTTGTGCGAAAAAGTTTTATAAATTTTGTAAAAATGATTTTGATTTCGTTTAATACCCATTTGAGGAAAAACTTTCAACGCAAAAACAACAGAATTTCAATTTCTACCTTGACTACTTGTGCTGCTACAAAAAATGATAAAAATCCAAAAGATACGGTGCGAACCTATTACGGGATTATCCAATAAATCTTGGAACTCAATTATTTACATTTCACATAAATTGTATTCTATTATGACAGGGTGAAGGTGGAGGGAACTACAAATTCTTGTAAAGTTGATCCAGGATCCAAACTTATTATGATTGGTTTATCAAAAATGAAGAGTAAAGATCGCATAGCCGACGGGCCTTTTATTTATGCTTTTCAAAACATAAACAATGTATTAATATCAAAGTGCATAAACAATGGCAGTTAGTCTATTGTTGTGCATGCACTAAAGAGTACGACAACTCAAGCAGACGCATTAAAAGCTCATAAAGAGTTTCAGTTTGCTCTTAACGACAACCCTACCTTAAAGGATCTTTTAGTTAATTTAGAGGAAGATTGAGTATCAAAGCATTAATTTACCCTTGACAATCGTACTTGTATCCTATTATTATATTGTGTCTCGATAATTCGATTTGTATCCAAATTGTATCCTAATATGGTATGGACTCTATATTGACACTTTAGTTTGATTTATGAATGTTTAGTTTGAATTATGAATGTTTAGTTTGAATTATAAAACCAGAAGTAATCCCCAAATGGATCCATAAGGGGCATGAACACCTTGCACGGGATCGATGTAACTTGTAGGAACTGAACGCACAGTCATGGAATTCCCGATTGAGAATAGGACTTAAATTTAAAAAATAACTAAACTTAGGCTTAAAAACATGCTGCTAGAGGAGGAAAAACTCAAAATAGCCCCTAAATTACCTCATAAAGGGCACAAACACCTTGCATGGAACCAACGTAACTTGTAGGAACTAGCCGCATAGTCACGGGATGCCCGATTAGAGAATAGGATAAAAATTTAAAAATAACTAGACTTAGGCTTTAATACATGGCCCTAGAAGAAGACAAAGTAAAACAGTCCATAAACAGCCTCATAAGGGGCACAAACACCTCGCACATGATCAATGTAATTCATAGGAACTGACCGTGTAGTCCCGAGATGCCCCCCGATTCCAGTTTGAGAATATAACTAAAATTTTTTAATAATTATACTTAGGCTTAAAAACATGGCGTGAGAGGGGAAATAAAAAACATCCACAAACGGCCCTATAAAAAGCGTGAACACCTCGCCCGGGACTAATGTAACTCGTATGAACTGACCATGTAGTCACGGGACTCTCGATTTTAGAGAGACTAAAATTTGCAAATATTTAGTATCATTTGGTTGAATTTGAAAATAACTACACCTACGCTTAAAAAGAGCCACTACAGGGAAAAACTCAAAATAACCCCCAAACGACCCCATTATGGGCACTAACACCTCGCACAGGACCAAAGTAAGCCATAGGAACTGATCGCGTAGTCACGGGATATATGGTTTGAGAATAGGACTAAAATTCTAAAATAGATAGATTTGGGCTTAGAAACATGCCGTAAAAGGGAAAAAAAACCAAAACAATCCCTAAACTGTCCCAAAGGGGTACGAACACATCGTACGAGATAATGTACCTCGTAGGAACTGATGGCATAATCACGGGATGCCTCATTTGAGAATAGAACTAAAATTTTTGAATAACTATACTGACCTAAAAACATGCCCCAAGAGGGGAAACCCCAAAATTACCCCTAAACGATCTATTATGGGGCACGAACACCTCGTACGGAACCAATATAATTCGTGGGAACTGACTGCATAGTCACGGGATGCCCAATTTGATAATAAGACCAAAATTTGAAAATAACTAGACTTATGCTTAAAAATATGACAATAGAGGGAGAAACTCCAACACAACCCCATACGGACCCATAAAGGGTACGAACATCACGCACGGAACCAATGTAACTCGTAGGAACCAAATGTGTCGCCATAAGATGCATAGTTTGAGAATTGGACTAAACATTTTAAATAACAAAACTTAGGCTTAAAGACATGTCGCTAGGGGGAAGACATAAAACAACCCCTAAAAGGCCACGTAAAGGGCTCTAACACCTCGCACGGAACAAATGTAATTTGTAGGAACTGACTATGTAGTCATGGTATGCCAGGTTTGAGAATAGGACTAAAATTTGAAAACTTCATCTTAAAAAAAAGCCCCTAGAGCAAAAAACCAAAAATAACTTTAAAATAGCCCCGTAAGGGGCACGAATAGTTCGCAGGAGACCAATGTAACTCACACGTGATGCCATATTTAAGACTAAGACTAAAATTCGAAAATAACTAGATTTAGGTTTAAAAGATGATGCTAGATGGGAAAAATAATCAAAACAGCCCCCAAATGGCCCCGTACAGGGCATGGACACCTCGCACGTAACTAATGTAACTTGTAAGGACTGATCACGTAATCATGGAACTCTCGATTTGAGAATAGGACAAAAAATTGTAAATATTTAGTACTATTTGGTTGAATTTGAAATAACTCGACTAGGATTAAAAATATGATGCTAGAGGGGGAAACCCGAAAACAGCCACCTTGTACGGGACCAATGTAACTCGTAAGAACTGGTCGCGTAGTCACGAGACGCTCGATTTGAGAATAAGACAAAAAACTGCAAGTATTCACTATGATTCGAATGTTGAATATATGTTTTTTCTTCGGGGCTGCCAAAAATTATTTTCTGTATTAAATAGATATGGTCATGACCCAATTTCGTGACTCTTATTTTTTTTTAGAATATGGTCATGGTTCAGTTTTAAATAGTGCCCCATAAAATAGTCCTCATCCGTGACCATATGGTAGCAGCCTTGATCCGTGACAAACATTAATCATCGGTTCACTAATTAGGCGTGAAAAGTAGCACGTGTCAAATGTTGATCGTTGTTTTCTATTCACCTCCTTAATACAAAAACCTAAACTTATGACTACACTCAACGGGAGAGTATAGCGGCCAAGTCTGGGTATCGAAATCCACCAAGACGAGTTGCTAGAGTATTATTTGGTTTAATATTCCTAAATAAAAGCGTAAAAGATGATTATACACAAAAAGGAAAAGATGCAAAAAGGGAAAGATTAATCTAGGCGAGTGTATTTAAACTAGATTAACAAAGAGAATAAAACTATAGGTTGCGTCGAATATCCCTCACCCGAGTTAATTAGTATAAAATAGTTACATGGGTCGATGAGTTATTAAGATTGCGTCTCATTTCGACAGTTAATTAAATCAAGAGTTGTCACACACCTAAATTTGCCTAACAGTCTAAGAAGATTTTGGCGTCAATAAATACCCCAAAAATTATGCACGCAAGATCGTAAGCACAGAGTATACATGATATACCCCGTCAAATCTCCTAAGCATAATAAGTAGGACAACACGCTCAAAATAGACCCGTAAACTCCATCACTAAAGCAAAGCAACATGTCAACCCGAGGTGAGTTCAATCCGATACGATCTAGACTAATTTAGCTAGAAAGCATGATAAAAATGTTGTAAATAAATGCGATAAATAAACGCAATAAAAATACACTACAAAGCACAGAAAGAAAGCATGTAAACCTAATTATGAAATCATGTAAATTAACTACAAAGCAAGTAAAGAAAGGAAGACAACTAAATTAATAAACTTACATACATCAAAATGGGTAAAACAACGAAAGGAAATGGAGAGTAGGGAAAAGCTCTCAAGACATACCCTAAACCTAATGTGAAATGTAAGATCATTCTCTCAAATCATAGAAAAGAGTATTTATACAAAACCCCCAAAATGGTAAACTTGTAAATAGAAAAGATGAGAAAAATAGGGATCGATCGATCGAGCCCTTTGGTCAATCGATCGATCGATCGATTAGGTTTCAGCCCACTGTCTAAGATCAAAGGCAAATATGTGAAGGTTCGATCGATCGATCAAACGGGTCTGCACAAAGCTCCCCCTGTTTTGGTTCATTTGGAATTCTCTTCAACTAAAATCGCCGTAACTTCTTCGTTAGGGATCGGATTAGTGCACCATTTACGTACACACAAAGCTTGCGAGGAGGGCTACAACTTCTGTGTAGATGTTGAGCCAGATGCCCAAATTGATAAATGACTAAAATGCCCTTGAACGTGCAATTGCCTATGAAAATTAGCCAGAATGAGTCCAAACTTCACACTTAGCATCCAAATACCTATAAAAGCTCAATTAACCCCTCCAAAGCATGTTATCATAGAAATTCGAGGTTATCTGGTTAACGAGCATAAATATAGGGAATAAGATACCCAAGGGGGCTAAATGCGTAGGTTCGAGGGATGAAATACACAATATTTGAGTATTATCACACCCCCTAACTTACACATTGCTAGTCCCTTGCAATGAAATAGGATAAAACAAGAACTACAAGAAAACCAAGAGAAGGATACAAGTACAAAATGGGATGAAAAATCATTAAAAAGATAAGGCCACTTTCGCGGGCGAACGATTTCATTTAGCATATGCAATAAGCCGTTAAACCCCTAGGTTACCCTAGTGGACGAGTGTCGTCTCGTGAGGATTTTCAGGGATAAAACCCACAAACATCATATGGTTTCCTCAAAATATGCCCAAACTAACATGCGACAATCCCAACAATAATGAAAAGATTTCATACGCATCATTAGAAAAATGAAAGATTCAAACGAAAGTTCAAATCATTAACATTAGAGAATGCACCTCATAGAATCGAAACCTTAAAATGTGGGAGGTGCGAGCACATGCAAAGTGTGATTTGGCAAAAACTTAAATAAATCGGATACTAAATAAAGAAAGCATATATTCAATCCTCACGGGCATTACACTCATCAAGTGAATTCACTCGAAACAAGGAGTTAACACACGGAACATGCGGGCATAAAGAGTAAATGCAAATGAAAACTAGGCCACGCACATGTCATAAATGAAGAACGCTATATGTAAAATGAAAAATTGTAATCTCAATGAAAGATACGGCTCACTAAAGGAGCGAAATGCATTTTCACAGATCATCAAAACTATTATGACTTTTAAATTCAATTCACCCTAAGATCACATGGGACTTGTATAGGGTTGTAACGTAGGTTTGGCTAGGGTACAAAATGAAGGATATGTATGTACGGAAAGTGTTCGAAATGAAAAACTCCAAATAATGGAAAATGCGGGAAATTTCAAAAATTGGAAAACAAGTTCCAAATATGCATTGGATATAACAATTGATGAGTAATCAAAGCTTATTCAACTATATACAACATTTACAACTTTCTCTTTCTTTTCTTTTCTTATTTTTCTCATTTTTATCTTTTGTTTTCTTTTTCTTTTAACTTCTCTTTTTCATCTCTTTTTTCACATCTCTTTTCTTTACTTTTCTCACTCTTGTAAGAACACAAATTTCCAATTGAGTCCTTTGTTGTTTTAGCTCAATTTTGAACAAAAACGTTCGAGTCATAGGATATAGTTATTGATAATCCTTCAAGCCTATGACATACTAAAGTTGAAGACGTAGCGGCCAAGTTCAAAAAGCTTTATCAAATACCGTGTTTGTAGTGCCTCATTTCTATGTCATCAACAGTGTTCTGTTTACTCCTAAGGTATGAATGCATTTTAATATATATATAGGAGCTTGGAATATTTTATATTGGGTATGGTTTATTTAAAACTGTTGTTTATTTTGAAAAAGATTTTATTAAAACTTTAAAATAAAGTATATAAAGTTTGTGGGCTAAAACTAAAATTTTCAACATTTTGGAAGTTCGTTCGAACTGTCGTTTGAACGAGTTTATCGTTCGAACAATAATGCCGTTCGAACGAGTTTGCCAACGAGTTCCCACATTGGCCACGGGAATATCGTTCGAAGTGTCGTTCAAATGAACATGATGTTTGAACGAGATTTTCAACAAGATTTCTAACTAGTTCACACTGGAACTTCGTTAGAAGCCTCGTTCGAACGAGACTTCGTTCGAACAAAAATGTGGTTCGAACGAGTTTTGGCGGGAACAGTTAATTGGCAGTTTTGAGCAGTTTTTTCACACTTTTCCACTTCTTTTCCCACTAACTTTTTACCTGAGTATGTAAGTGAGGGAACTAACTTATTATACTTAACTTTTTCACTATCCTCCATCTCTAAGATTGAGTTTGAGAGCTTAATTTCAAAAGGAAAAAGCTCATTGTTTAAGTGTTGTTGTTTTTCAAGAAAAATCTTTTAAACACTTGCTTCACACCCAAAGTTTGTTTATCCAAGTTCCTTTATATATATATATATATATATATATATATATATATATATATATATATATATATATACATTACTTGGAGTTTTGGCACCGGTTTACTCTACATATTGAAGAGTTCATTTGGGTTTGCTTCTACATCCCATAAAGAAGAAGAAGTTTGCACTGATTTACCCACTTGGAGAAAGGCTCCTTGTTCGGGTGACGGTGACCATATAAAGTCTGGTCGGTGGATTTCGAGACCGCGGTGGAGCTCCGTGGTTATTCTCTAGGCGGAGGTGTTTACAAGAGGACGCGGCAAGGCTTGAAAGGGGTTGAGTCGAGGAAGTAAGTCATTATCTTGTAATTGTAAAACCATACTTAGTGGATTTGAGGCTAGGGACGTCTGAGGTTTTTCCCATTGTGGGCTTTTCCTCGTACATCGTGGCGTAGTGATTCATTGTTTAATTGTATCTTGCTATATCACCTAGAGCGCATGCTTAGATAAAAAGATAAAATCTGGTTTATATCACTACTTAATTTATTTTGGTGCTAAATAAATATTGGGTAATGTGTAGTTAATTCAAGTCATTAATTTAATTTGGTAAAATTGGTTTGGCCTAATTTGGTAAAATTGAGAAATATGACTTAGGAAAATTTCTAGGACTTGGGTTAATTAATTGTGTTTAAGTGAAATCAAAATTGTGTGCGCGTTCCATCTCATTTCACTTGGTTTAATTTTAATTTGAAAATAAATTAAAATTTGGTGTTTTTGTGAACCATCTTACGCTTCCGCATATACTTAAAAGGAAATTATTACTTTTTGAAGTAGAAAATTTGAAAATTGGGGGCCTCACCTTTTAAAATTGGTATCAGATCATTGAGTAAGAAAGACTCACGCTTTTAACTGTGATATGCTTATATTGCAACCATGAGACAAAAACATTATTCAATCCCAAGTGACATTCCAAACAAAGGTATGGAAGGTAATATGTATGGGCCAAAAGTCTAATTTAGAGTTGGTTATGGGATTTGGGGGTATGAAACGAAAGGTTATATTTAGGCTCAAAGGGGATGACGAGGAGAAACATTTAAGGTGAGGTCAAGGCTAATATGGGCGATATAATTAAGATTGACTATGATCATTTCATAAACTTTACACAATTCTTGAGTCAAGACAAACTTTGAAAATCATGCTCAAGAAATACATTTCATATATGAACTCAATTAATGGACGATCAAATGAAAGAATAGAGAGATTAACGATGAATTAAACGCTTTCAAATAGGAAAGAATAGTGTATACACTCACAAACGACGAAAGATACAAAGCTTATTCCGTGTAAGTATATACAATGCAACAAAACATTATCGTGTTATAAAATTCTGAAACCAAATCAATAAAGCAATAAAAGTGCATGTGCTCATGTGATTAAAGTTGAATTCATGAAGTTATTCACAATATCAATGATTTGAGGACTAAAGTCTACTAACTTCTATAATAGAGAACATGCATCATTGAGTTGTCTAATGGATCGGACAATTATTGAAATTTATCATCGGAAACAAAGTCAAAATGCACAATAAAGGAGAAAAAAGAAAGAAAATATTTTTGAAATTTTCAATTTTTCTAAGAAAAGCATACTAAGTAACTAACTTGTGAGCCAAAACATGGACTAAATAAAGAAATGGATAGAATATCCCACACCCCCTAACTTAAAACCTGACATTGTCATCAATGTGAATTAAGAACCAAGTTAAAGAGAGGAAAATAGTGATATTACCCAAAATTGG
This sequence comes from Sambucus nigra, assembly GCA_949130495.1. Taxonomy (NCBI): domain Eukaryota; kingdom Viridiplantae; phylum Streptophyta; class Magnoliopsida; order Dipsacales; family Adoxaceae; genus Sambucus; species Sambucus nigra. Next base: position 126,372,446 of record OX422218.1, read on the forward strand.
AGCGATCCCCATAAGAACAAGTCCAAAGAATCTACAAAACAAGTTAGTATCGAGCATAGCAAAAATAAATAACAAAAAGTTAACTAATTACAAGAGACTAAATTAAAAGAAAGAAAACTTAAAGAAAAAAAATGATAAAAATATAACTATATACAACCTACTATTTAGGCTTGACACTAACTATATACTTGAAGTCTAAATAGTTGAGGGTCCACCATGAAAATGATTTGACTTTGGAGGATAACCGTTGTATCCTCACTCACAAGCATGTCTTTCAAAAAATATGAATTCTGTTTGAACAACGGAAGGCATGTGCAAGGCGGAAGAAATGAACGATCGTCAATTAAAAGTTTGGGAGGGACGATAGGGGATTTGGATTGAATGGGTGACAAAAACATATGGGGATTGAGACAAGCAAAATATCATCCCAACGATTTTAAAATTGGAATGGGAGGGGGCGCACAAGAAGGCAAAGATGTGTTCATGGAAGGCGACTCGAGAAAGTACTCCTCATCGGTGAAAAGGTTTAACACATTGAAGTTTGAAACTGATTCATCGAGTACTTGTGATGGTGTGATAACAGAGAACGAAAATGGGGAGAAAAGAAATTTAAACTCGAGAGATGAGTCATCATTGCTTGAAGATTGAGTTTCGAAGGAAATAAGATAATCTTTAATGAAATGTTCTTCTTTGGGGGCCAAAGAAAAAATCATTTCATTTCAAATGGATATTACTTCCATTTCATCCTCCCTTTCAATAGCTATTATGCGATGGGCAAAGTAAAAATGGTTTGTTCCAAAGTAGGCACAAAGTCCTCATTTGGTTCAAAACATTGTTCGACTTAAAAAGTCTCGAAAACAAAATCGTCATCGGATTTAAATAATAAATCCAATTCATGCTCCCACAAACGATTTTCTTCCTGATAATGATTTTCAATTTTCCCATTCTCAAGCATACACAAGCCCTCACCAAAATTCATAGGTCGAGGTGCGGATTCTTGAAAAATGCGAACTTTGAAAATTACCATTGGACTTAAACTTAAACTCATTATTTTAAGAATTTTAAAAACTATTTCAATTCATTTCAAAATTCCTATTTAAAGGAATTAGAGGCCCAAACTCGTTATCATTATCCTCAAAATTCCAATAACCCATGTTTTGACTTTTGTTATACTCGCCCAAAGTTATTTTCGAATTTGTAATATTTTGGGACTCTAAGTATTGACCGAAAGTCATAGGATTACGGGAATTTTGAGAATTATAATAATGATTACCAAAGAATTGGAATAAGACATGATTACCCCCAAAATGGCTCGAGTGGCAAATTCCACAAAGTAGATGTGCGCGCAAAAAATTCAAGCATTTCTTGGTGCTCAAATTTAGAAGTCCTACAAAAAATGTAGGGCAAAAAATATAAATAGAAAGAAAATACTAAGAAATACAAAATCTAATAAATTCTAAAACAAACAAGTCCCCGGCAACGGCGCCTTTTGATTAGGCGTGAAAAGTAGCACGTATCAAACGCTGATCGTTGTTTTCTATTCACCGCCTTAATACAAAAACCTAAACTTATGACTACACTCAACGGGTGAGTATAGCGGACAAATCCGGGTATCGAAATCCACAAAGACGAGTTGTTAGAATATTATGTGGTTTAATATTCCTAAATAAAAGCGTAAAAGATGATTATACATAAAAGGAAAAGATAAATTTAGGCGAGTGTATTTAAACTAAATTAACAAAGAGAATAAAACTATAGGTTGCGTCGAATATCCTTCACCCAAGTTAATTAGTATAAAATGGTTACATGGGTCGACGAGTTATTAAGACTGCGTCTCGTTTTGAGAGTTAATTAAATCAATAGTTGTCCCTAAATTTGCCTAACAGTCTAATAAGATTTTCGCGTTAACAAATACCCCAAAAATTATGCACACAAGGTCGTAAGCATGGAGCATACATCATATACCCCGTCAAATCTCCTAGGTGTAATAACTAGGATAACGCACTCGAAATAGACCCGTAAACTCCATCACCAAAGCAAAGCAACATGTCAACCCGAGGTTTATTCATTCCGACACAACCTTGACTAACTTAGCTAGAAATTATGATAAAAATGCGTTAAATAAACGCAATAAAACTACACTAGAAATCACGAAAAGAAAGCATGTAAACCTAATTATGAAAGAATGTAAATTAACTACAAAGTAAGTAAAGAAAGTGTTGATGTAAAAAATTAGATTATCCCTAATTATTTAATCACAGATAAAAAATAAATAAGACAAGAGATTTTTAAAGTGGTTCAGCCTTGAAAGAATGGCCTACGTTCACTGTTTGCAGAATTCTCGATAATGGGTTTACCAAGAATTTCGAGTCCCCTGCTAATGAGGAGGTTACAATGTATTTATAGCCTCGAGGCGATACAAATGAAAGAATAATACACAGCTGTCCAATATGTGTATGCGTCTGTGTGATAATAATGAGCATTAAATGCGCAGTCATCCCTATTTAACCGGATATGAATGCTCTGTACGAGATGCATCTCGAACCGCCTAAGCTGCTCGGACCGCCTAAGTAGCTCAGTATACATGAGTTGCTCAGTACAGTAGAGTTCCTCGCAGAACACTTGTTGCTCAGAGCGTTCTGAGTTGGTCGAGGAGGTTGAGTTCCTCGGAGTCAAGATGTTGTTCAAAAATATTTGCGGTTGCCATGTAAGTTGACACGTGTCTCCACATAATCGGTCCACATCAGTATACTAAATTTGGTATCAACAGAAGCCCTCAATGTTTCGTAGTTTGATGTTGAAGAAAAGTATGCAACATTACGCTACCTAAACTTTATGGATTTTAGATAATCGTTCGTTGTTTATAACCCCTTTTTGAGTGCATAGTATCAGGATTTTTAAAGTATTTCGAATTTCAATAACCGCTTCATGTTTCGTGCCTTTTTCTCCTTTTTAGTCGCCGAATACGCAATCTTCTGTCTTGGTAATCATTATTTTTCTCCATTCTCGAGGTAAAGTATTTAAACGCTTTAGAAAACTCGATCGTCTTTTACTTTTTCAAATCTGTATCTTTAGAACTTCTTCACTTCTTCTCTGTCTTGTGCGTTCGTTTCTTCCATTGTTCGTTTTCACCTGATTCATCTTTTTCCTATAAGATCTTCTTCCTTCTCTTTTATTTCTTTTGTTCATCATGGTTTACCTTGTTGAGTCGCTTGATAAATTTTATTCTGATTTTTCTATTCCTTCCTGGGTCATATTGGAAGAGCTTTCTAAACCCTCTGACTATTTTCGTTTGGCTGAGGGACATTGGTTCCCCAGTATCTTTGTAGCTGAATGTGGCTTTTCTTTTCCTCCAAACCCTTTGTGTTTGGAATTTTGTTAATATTTTGACGTGGTACCTGCAAAAATAACTCCCAATACCTGGAGAATAGTTAATGGAGTCCATAGGTTAAATCAGATTCATGGAACCCGTTTAGGAATTCCATAAATTATGTTTTGCTATAGATGGGTTGTTAGTGATAGCACTTTTTATTTAAAAACTAGGTTTTTAAATAGGGCTTTAGTTGTCAATCTCCCCGATGCCAACAGGGATTACTTCGAGCATGGGGTTGTTATGAAAATTTGGCAACATGCTCCATTAAATGAAAATGATGTGTATCAGGGTTCTAGATGCCCTCCTTATGGCAATGGGATAGGTTGTTTTTATTTTATTTTATTTTTGAAATTACATTTTCTTTGTGTTTGATAAAATGCATCATTGACATTTTAATTTTTGTTTATTTACAGTTGGTAGCAAAAAGAAATCTCCTAAAGAAACTGATGTCAATTTGAGGCATTTGAAACTTATCTAGAGTTTGCACCAAACTGTTGCTGACGAACATATCAGATCAGCCTCGTACTTGTTGCAGTATAAGAGTTACACTTCATCTTTTACTGCTCGTCTAGTAATAAGTGACATAGAACCAGCACCAGCTTCTGAAGGTTCCTCTCCTGAATCAAATATTGATCTTAGTGATAGAATGAAGAGAAAAAGAGCTCCCTAATACTTTGACAAATTAGACTCTGCCAATGTAGAGGCAAAGAGAAATAAGTAGGATATTCTAGAGGAAGGGACAAGAAAAGTTGATGCACCCCCTCCTATTGCTCCTATGAAGGTTACTGAGAAGCCCCCTGTGGCTCTGAGCAAGGTTGTAGTTGTTTCTCCTCCAAGCGAGGTCATCATTATATCACCAACCAATACAACATCCTTAGTTGAGAATGTTTCTGCTACCACGAGGAAGTTGAAGAAAAGTTTCTCGGATAAACTGGTTGAACCTGTCTCTCAGCCTTTAACTACTGGAAGTGGTGTTCCCACTTTTGTTGCCCCGAGCTCTGCCATGGACTCTGTGAAGTCTTTGATTATCCCAGAAATCCAAGGTCTTGAAGACACTCTTTCTCGGGATAGGGTTACCACCTTGGCAGCTCAACATATTGCATCAGTAAGTATTATTAATCTAAACTTTCATTTTTCAATGTTCTATCCCTACACTGACTTATAATTATTTCCTTTTTCCAGCTGGTAACCTGTTTCAACACTATTCTGAAAAAGGATGAAGCTCTTAAAGCTTCGAGCTCCTCGGGAGGTGTGGAGGAGGCTTTTGTAGGTCTGACTCAATCCTTAAAGGATACTCGTCAAAAATATAAAGAAGATAAGGTTGCTTGGGAGAAGCAACTGAAGTCCGTCGAGCAAGAGAGAGAAAAAGTTGTGGAAGCCTCTCAGGAATTGGAGAGGAAAATGAAAGAGTTTAAGAAGAAAAATGAAGATATTGAAGAAAAGCCCAAAAATGCTGGAGAGCTTGAGACCAAGCTTAAAACTGCTAAAGAGGAACTTGGTAGACTTCGTGAAGCTGATCGTCAGAAGGTAGAGGTGGAAGGAAAGTTGAAGGCAGCCGAGGAACTTCTTACTAAGAGGATTTCCTCGGAGAAAGCAAAGAGAAAACTTGCTGTTAAAAAGTCCTTTAGTGCTGGCAGGGAAAAAGGTTGGAACAAAGGCCTTGCTGCCATATCCTCTCAGTTGGATTTTTCTAGCCTCAAATTCTTAAGGGACGGATGGATTGCTGCTACGCAGGAGTTAAAGGTCTCAGAGAGTTCTGAACTTTTTCAGCGCCATGTTCATAGTCCTCCTCCCTCTCGTGGAGAAGAAGAAGAGGAAGAAGCTTCCTCTGAAGAGTCTTCAATGATGGCTGGGGATCAGGTCCCTACTGTTGAACTTCGCTACGAGCATCCCCAACTAACTATTACTCCTACCAAGCAACTTCAATCTACCAGTACCTTTATCGAGCAACTGCCAGTACCTTCTGAGCAACTTTCCATGCCCCCCCAAGCAACCTACTTCTTCGTTCAAGCCTCACGAGGAAGTCTTAGGAAGCAAGGAGAAGGTGTAGAGTTGTTCGGATCTTTCTTTTTTCTTTATATTTTGTTTTTGAATGTAATTCTAAACCATGTACCTCTTTTTGTAATGTAATAAAATTTGAAGTTTTGGTTGTGCGTCATAACTCCCTTTTTCTTGCTCTGTTCTTATTATTGATCCATTTTATCTCTTCTTTTTGCTAGTTTATGGCTAGAATGGAACTCTTGTCAGCCCACGATACTGAGTTGATGAAAAAATATAATGAATATTTCAAAGCTAGCCATACAGATTTAGATGAGTCACAAGTTTTTAATTTCTTGGGCTCAGATGCCTCTGAACCAGCAGTGGAAGCTTATCAATATCTGAAATGCTTACTCGACATAGCTATTGCCAATAATATGGCTTATTATGAGATGATTGAAGATCTCCAGGGTACCATCGAGGAACTTCAGCAACAATACAAGGAATCTTCTGCCCTTTTGCATCAGGGGTATACGAAAAAGTATCAGCAACTAAATGCTGACAAAAGATATGATAGGTTAGTTGCTGCTTACGATTTTAAGGAGAGGACTTTGAAGACCGAGGTTGAAGAGCATAGGCAGATCGCGAAACTGCTGGAGTAGGAAAACAATAACTTGCTAGGAGAGATATCCAAAATCTGCAGCATCTACCTCGGGAGCCTTGGTCCCTGTCAATAACGAAGGTTTTTCGTTTCTGGAGGTTGAAAATGCCAATTTGAGAGACGAATTGGAAACTTTAAAGAGAATTGGACCCTCTACATCTGCTCGCGGACGGGCAAGAGCTTCTCGAGGATGAGCAAGAGTTGCTCGGGTTACTATTGAAGAGGCGAGAACTCAAGCATCTTTGGAAAATCAAGCAGTTTAGTTAGTTGTGAAGAATAAGGCTCTGGCAGAGATGTCCAAGAAGATTCTGGACGTTAACGAGCAACTTTCCACACAAGGATCTGCCTTGGAGAATAAAGAAATTTTTGTGAAGAATCTCCACGAGCAGCTGGAAAGGTTGACTTACCAATTCCACAAACAGCCAAGAGAGTTTCGGATGGCTGGCTATAATGAATCCCTCTACCACCTTGATGATCGAATCCAGCAAGTGAATAATGAGGGTTATAAACAAGGATGGCTGAATGCAGTGGGTGTATTAAAATTGGAGCAGGGCCATTATCTATGGTATTATCATAACCCTGGATTGCTCGAGTTTCCCGTGCCACCTTTTAAACTTGACATGAACTGGATTCCTGCGCGGGCAATCCCTCAGTGATTAATCTCCAAATATCTCGGCGACTACAGTCTTAATTCCAATGTTGATATCTATCGCCCTGAGCATCTGCTTTATCGACCATCAGTAATGAATGTTCGAATGCTTCGAGATCTGAATTTCATAAATTCCCCTTATGCCTTAGACGATCCTCCTGTTGGAGTAGAATCTGTTTCAAAGGCAGAAGGGAAGAAACCAATAGAATAAGATTTTATGTAATAATTTCTACTTTCCACAGCGTATGTAATCCTTCTGGTTTTGAATGAAAAATTTTGGTAATACATTTCTCACGTCATTTGTAATTTTACTTAGTATGAATGAAAATTTGCCTTTTGTCATTTTATTTTCTTCTAAATAATTTGTAGAATGTTTTTGCTTGTTGGTTGCTTATTTCATTGCAGTGATTTATCAATCTTTGATCTTTATGTGATGAAACATCCTTTATCTCATGATCCTGTTTAATTTAAACAACTGGAGATGATTGTAATTGGCTTACCGACCAACTAAAATTTATTAAGATATTTGTTTCCGACTAACCGGAGTTGGTGAACTTTTATTCCCCGACCAACCATAGTTAGGGGATATTATTTATCGACCAACCATAGTTGTTAGACCGACCAACCGTAGTTGGTGGGATTTTATTTATTGACCAACCGTAGTTGGTGAAATGATAAAAGGCAAATTTTCATTCATACTAAGTAAAAGCACAATAAATTGGAAGCTAACTGGCATGGACCTTACAGAGTACATAAGTTGTTCGCCCATGAACTTATAGGATTGAAACCTTAGAAGGAGAGGAGTTTAAGAATGCATGGAACGCAGAGCATCTGCTAAATATTATCAATAGTTCAATCCTTATGTAATGCAATTTTCTTCGATATGAATAAAAGTTTGGATGTTTTAACCAATTCTCTCCTTTTGTTGAAATTTTTTCGGAGTATTAGTGCTACACACTATGCATCGAGTTCAAAATAAAATCCCACCAACTATGGTTGGTCGATAAATAAAACCCTACCAACTACGGTTGGTCGGTCTACCAACTACGGGTCGATAAATAAAACCCCACCAACTACGGTTGGTCGGTCTACCAACTACGGTTGGTCGATAAATAAAATCCCACCAACTATGGTTGGTCGGTCTACCAACTACGGTTGGTCGATAAATAAAATCCCACCAATTACGATTGGTCGGTAGATAAAGCCCTACCAACTACGGTTGGTCGGTCTACCAACTACGGTTGGTCGATAAATAAAATCCCACCAACTACGATTGGTCGGTCCACCAACTACGACTGGTCGATAAATAAAACTCTACCAACTACGGTTGGTCGGTCTACCAACTACGGTTAGTCGATAAATAAAATCCCACCAATTACGGTTGGTCGGTCCACCAACTACGGTTGGTTGGTAAATAAAACCCAACCAACTATGGTTAGTCGGTCTACCGACTACGGTTGGTCAATAAATAAAATCCCACCAACTATGGTTGGTCGGTCCACCAACTACGGTTGGTCGGTAAATAAAACCCTACTAACTACGGTTGGTCGGTCTACCAACTACGGTTACCGACCAACCGTAGTTGGTGGTATTTTATTTATCGACCAACCGTAGTTGGTAGACCGACCAACCGTAGTTGGTGGGATTTTATTTATCGACCAACCGTAGTTGGTAGACCGACCAACCGTAGTTGGTGGGGTTTTATTTACCGACCAAACGTAGTTGGTGGACCGACAAACCATAGTTGGTGGGATTTTATTTATCGACCAAGCGTAGTTGGTAGGCTTTTATTTACCGACCAACCATAGTTGGTGGACCGACTAACCGTAGTTAGTGAGATTTTATTTATCGAGCAACCATAGTTGGTAGACCGACCAACCGTAGTTGGTAAACCGACCAATCATAGTTAGTGGAATTTTATTTATCAACCAACAAAAGGAGAGAATTGGTTAAAACATCCAAAGCTTTATTCATATCGAAGAAAGCTGCATTACATAAGGATTGAACTACTGATAATATTTGCGCAGATGCTCTGCGTTCCATGCATTCTTAAACTCCTCTCCTTCTAAGGTTTCAATCCTATAAGTTCCTCGGCGAACAACTTTTGTTACTCTGTAAGGTCCATACCAGTTAGCTTCCAATTTATTATGCTTTTGAATTTTTTCTTTAGCACGTAGTCTCCTTCTTTCAAATCACATTTCTTTACTCTCTTGTTGTAGAACAAAGTTGTTCGTTGTTGGTATGCAACATTCCTGATTGCTGCTTCTTCTCTAACTTCCTCAAGCATATCCAAGTCTAATCTTCTCATCAAGTCACTGATAGGAGAATTGAAATTCAGCACTCTGTGTGTGGGGAGGCCCAGCTCGGCAGGTATAACAGCTTCACTTCCAAATTCCAGCATGTATGGAGATTCTCCTGTTGCTGCTCGTAGTGTAGTACGATAAGAGCACAGTACAGAATGTGGATCGTTGATCCAATTTGCCTTCACATCATCCAGACTTTTCTACAAACCATTCAGCAGCGTTCTGTTCGTCACCTCATTTTGTCCATTGCTCTGGGGATGGCCTGGTGCCGAGTGGATTTTCAATATGTTTGACTAATGACAATATGCAGCGAACACCTCGTTATCAAATTGAGTTCCATGCTCTGTGATGAATGCATCAGGAAGACTATATCTATAAATGATGTTCTTCCATATAAATTGATACACCTTCTCATAAGTCATATCAATAAGAGGTTCATCTTCCACCCATTTAGTAAAATAATCCACAGTGACGACGAGGTATTTGAACCTTCCTCTTATCATCGGGAGTGGCCTGACCAAGTCCATTCCCCACATGGCAAATGGCCAAGGGGATGTTATGGGTGTTAGAAATGCCTGAGGAGTTCTTCGAAGGGACGAGAAGTGTTGACATTTGTCACATTTCTTAGCATACACTATACAATCAGCCCTCATCGTCGCCCAATAATATCCCTGCGTCATTATTCTTTGCAAAAGCGTCCGACCTGCTACATGAGCTCCACAGGACACTTCATGGACCTCTTCAACCAAATCTTTCAACTCGGAATGGTGCACACATCTTTACAGACCTGCTATAATTCCTCGTCTATATAGAATACCATTAGTCAATACATAATGAGCAGCTTTAAACTTTAGTTTCTTGGCTGCGAGTTTGTCGGTTGGTAATTTCCCTTCCTCAATATATGCCCTGATGGGATCCATCCAAGATGTTCCTAAATCAAGGGCAATAAAGTTCATCGTTAGATCTTCGTCTATCCTTTGACTAGCCAAGACTTCTATTGGGATTGTTCTTCGTAGCTCGGTGCGTGTAGCTGAAGCTAACCGAGCTAAGGCATCCGCTCTTGCATTCTCCAATATTGGTATTCTAATTATCTTTACTGCGAGCAGGCTTGATAAAACCTCCATTGCTTTTGCATGATACCTGATCATTAATTCTCCTTTGATCGCATATACTCCCAGCATTTGATTTACGATCAACTGCGAGTCACTAAATACGATAACCTGCTCCGCCCCCATAGTTTTTGCTAGGCCAAGTCCTGCAATCATAGCTTCATATTCAACCTCATTATTAGAAGCCTTGAATTGGAAGCGAAAAGCATACTCCACATCGACCTCATCCGGGTTGTTCAAAATAATCCCTGCCCCACAGCCTGTAATTGAAGATGAACCATCCACATATAGATTCCATATACGTACCTCATCCTCAAATTTTTTATCGGATAAAGTTCCTCGGTGGAATATTTGTTGCTTCCTTTTATCCTCCTCTAGTACTTCTTGCTGCTCGTCGACCATCTCCTCCTGATCGTCAACTGACTTAAGTTGATCGGGGTTTAAATTTGATGATCCTGTAACATCTACAGGTTGGTCGGTATTCTGCTTTTGCTCCTCGGAGGCGTCAGGATAAGTGAATTCTGCGATAAAATCTGCTACTGCTTGCCCTTTAAGTGACGACCTAGGCTCATAAATTATATCATATTCACCAAGTTCTACTTCCTAGTACATCAATCTTCCTGATTTTTCTGGTTTATGAAGAGCTTGCCTCAGTGGTATATCGGTATACACTACTATGGTATGAGCTTGGAAGTACGGCCTGTTTCTTCTACTTGCTTTGATCAACGCTAGTGACAACTTTTCTAGTCATGGATATCTGATCTCTGCTCCTCGAAAGGCTTTGCTAGTGTAATAAATTGGTTTTTTCACTCCATCCTCCATTCTTATAAATGCTGAGCCAAATGTATTCTCCGAAACTGGCAGTTACAAGTACAATCTTTCTCCCATCATTGGCCTGGACAACAGTGGGTTTCTTTAACTCTTGAAAGGCCTTCTCACATTCATCATTCCATTAAAAAAATTTTCAGAGTGTTTTGAAGAATGGGAGGCATCTATCAGTTGCTTGTGATACAAATCTATTAAGTGCTGCAACTCGCCCTATGAGACTTTGCACTTCCTTCTTCGTCATTGGAGATCGTATCCCCAATAGAGCCTTGATCTTTTCTGGATTTGCTTCAATACCTCGTTGGTTGACAATATACCCGAGGAACATGCCTTCTCGTACTCCAAATATGCACTTGGTAGGTTTCAACTTCATTTGATATTTATCTAATTGATCAAAGGTTTGACCTAGATCAATTAGATGATCAGCAGCTTTCTCGCTCTTCGTCAGCATATCATCAACATAAGCCTCCATATTATGACCGATTTGCTCTACAAACACCTTGTTCATCAGTCGCTGATATGTTGTACCTGCATTTTTCAAACCAAAAGGCATAACATTATAATAGTAAGTTCCCCTAGGGGTAATAAAAGAGGTACTCTCCCTGTCTTCAGGTTTCATTTTAATTTGGTTGAAACCAGAATAAGCATCCATGAATCTCAACAGCTCGTGTCCCAAGGTAGCATCCACTAATTGATCAATTCGGGGCAAAGGAAAATGATCCTTTGGGCATGCCTTGTTGAGGTCGGTGAAGTCTACACACATCCTCCACTTTTTGTTCTTCTTCTTCACCATCACCACATTAGCTAACCAGTCTGGATATTTGACATCTTCAATAAAGCAAGATTTTTAGAGCTTCTTGACCTCCTCTTGTATAGCTTGGTTCTTCTCGGGGATGAACACTCTTCTTCGCTGCTTCACAGGTTTGATTTCCTTATTCACATTAAGTTCATGACACACGAAATTTGGGTCTATTCCTCGCATATCTTCGTGGCTCCATGCGAAAGTTTTTTTTTCTGCTTTTTGGAAGCCTATCAATTCCTGTTTTAATGGGGTGTCCAACGATGAACCGATTTGAGTTGTTCATTCCGGGTGTTCTTCGTCGAGAATGACATTTTCAGTAGCTTCTAACACCTAACCTTTTACGAGCTGCGACTCGTCTCTAGGATCTAACGTTTCAATTTTTGAACCTTTATCCACTTGATAGGTGGTAGTCTTTTTCCTAGATTCTTCCAGCTCTTCTTACTCAGTAGACGAATAGTAGCATTCCCGAGCTACTTTTTGGTCACCCTTCACAATTCTTACTCCAAAGTTGGTTGAAAATTTTAGGCATTGATGTACAGTAGATGGTACTGCTTCGAACTTCTTCAATCCTACCCTTCCCATGATGATATTATAAGCTGATTGAATATTCTTATCCATCACAAAAAAGCGCACTCTTTCTGTTCGACAAGCAGTCCATGTACCGATGAACATATCCAACTTGATCGTCCCAAGTGGAAAAACTTTCTCACCAGTAAAACCGAGGAGGGTCCGATGATATAGCTCCAATTGGGATAACTTTAGGTTCAAACTATCAAAACATGGGCAGAACATAATATCTGCTGAGATGCCATTATCCACCAAGACTCACAAAATCACTACTTCCTTCATCCTCATTTTGATCACCAATGGGTCATCATGAGGGTATAGGACACCAGTGAGGTCATTTTTAGAGAAATCGATGACCAGTTTATCTTTGTTTACCTTCCTCGAGCGATCATCCTCGGCTAGATTTATCCTTTGAATATATGAACAAGCTTGAGCCTCATTAAGGTAAGCTTTCCTTTCTGCAGTAAGGTCTCCACCTCCTGCATCTCCACCAGTAATAACATTGCAATCAAATGATCCAAAACGGATAGAAAATACCTCATGTTCTGGCTGTTTTGGTCTTTTAGGGAGATCGGGGTCATCTTGATCTTTGTCCAGGTCTTCTTCATGATTTCTCTTCTTATCTTCTTTTGTTCGTCGAGGAGATCTAAACCTCTCCCTTGCTCGGTCGTTGATTTTTCCACCATTTCGGCGATCCACATACTTGTTTAATTTTCCTCGCCTGATGAGCTCTTCAATTTCATTCTGGAGAGCTATACATTTTTTGGTCATATGACCATGATCCTTATGGAACTCGTAATATTTGGATTTATCCCTTTTTTCAGGATCTGTCTTCATTTTTTCAGGCCACTTTAACTCCTCGCTGTTCTTGATCTCTTCCAAAACGTGGTTTATATCTACCTTCAAAGGAGTATACTTTCCAAATTTCTTCAACTGTTCCAACGCTTGCTTTGATTTTGACTGTTTGTTACCACCATTATTCTTCTGATCCTTCTTCTCAATCTTCTCGGCTTCAACTTTGGTCTCCTTAGTGTCCATGCTCTTCTTTGCAGCCACAGCTTCCTCGGCATTCATGATTTTGGTTGCTTTTGCCATTAATTCTGACATGGTCGTAGGTGGATCTTTGTCCAAAGTATAGTACAATTTATTTGGCAACAATCCACTCATCAGAGCAGTGATTGATGTATTTTCCTCGTAATCAATAACTTCGAGCTTCTCATTATTGAAACGAGTAATATAATCCCTGGTGCTCTCACCTACTTTTTGTCTAACGCTTAGCAAGTGTGCTACTCGCTTAACTAGTTTTGCTCTAAAATAGAAATTTCCAATAAAGAGCTCGGCCAGTTGAAAGAAAGTTGCAATCTTACCCCGAGGAAGATTGTTGTACCATATTTGAGCAGATCTAGTGAGAGTTCCTGAAAACGCCCTACATCGCATCTTGTCTGGAACACCAGCAGCTGCCTGATATTGTTCTATATGTAGAACAGGATCAGTTTTTCTATCATATTTTGGTGTTACCACTGGGGCTTTGAACTTTTATGGAGTGGAAAAATCCACAATTGCTTGGATAAAAGGTGTCCCTTGGACAAAAGTTCTTTGTAGAGTATTTTTGGCCTTAGCCATTTCCCCTAGTCTATCCTCCAACCTCTGAATAGAGCCTTTCCATGCGCCATTTGCCTCCTCGGGCCTGTTGTTCCGAGCAACAGATCGTGTTGAGTTTGCCTCTTGGTATTTTTCATGATGAGCAGCTGGTCGGGATTGGGCAGAACCTTCCTTTAAATTAGAGAGTCGTTGAGAGTTCCTCGACACCATCCTAGGGGGAGTTTTATTCCTCCTAGGACCCAAACGATCAAAGGGAGAGATTCTACTCAATCTTTCAAGAGCACTGGTCCTTTCTGGAGATAGAGTGACATTTTGTTCAGTATCTGTGGCTCGTACTGATGAAGTTCGGCCAGGTTGATAAGAAAAATCATTAGATCTATCAGTGCGATATGAATCGATATGTTTAGATCGAGATTCCTCTAGGAGTAATGATCGTCTAGTTAGCAAGGAAGGCAATTGGGTATTTCTCTGAATGCTTAGTTGTCCTGACTGGGCAGGTGATCCACCCTGGATATTTTGCATGAGTTGTCGCATGGTTTCTTATATGGCAGTCTGGCCTTGAGCTAAATTAGCCATTATTCCAGCCAGATCTTGGACACTTGGAGGAGTGGATGGGTTTGGGGGGTTTCCAGCGTTTCGATTACTGGATTCTGGAATATCAGCCATTGGGGATGAATTGTTTTGGTGAAAAATGATAGTTTCAGTCGTTTCCCACAGACAGCGCCAATCTATTGATGTAAAAATTAGATTATCCCTAATTATTTAATCACAGATAAAAAATAAATAAGACAAGAGATTTTTAAAGTGGTTCAGCCTTGAAAGAATGGCCTACGTCCATTGTTTGTGTTATTGCTGACTGTTTGCAGAATTCTCGATAATGGTTTTACCAAGAAATTTCGAGTCCCAAGCTAATGAGGAGGTTACAATGTATTTATAGCCTCGAGGTGATACAAATGAAAGAATAATACACAGTTGTCCAATAGTTTTATGGGTCTGTGTGATAATAATGAGCATTAAATGCGCAGTCATCCTCTTGATTATTCGGATATGATTGTTGTGTGCGAGATGCAGCTCGGACCGCCTAAGATGCTCGGACCACCTAAGTATCTCGGTATACATGAGTTGCTCGGTACAGTAGAGTTCCTCGGAGAACACTTGTTGCTCAGAGCGTTCTGAGTTGGTCGGGGAGGTTGAGTTCCTCGGACTCAAGGTGTTATTCAAAAATATTTGCGAGTGCCATGTAAGTTGACACGTGTCTCCACATAATTGGTCCACATCAGTATACTAAATTTGGTATCAACAGAAAGGAAGAAAACTAAATTAATAAACTTACATACATCAAAATGGGCAAAACACCCAAAGGAAATGGAGAGTAGGGCTAAGATCTCAAGACAAACCCTAAACCTAATGTGAAATGTAAGATCATTCTCTCAAATGAGAGAAAAGAGTATTTATACAAAACCCCCCAAATGGTAAACTTGTAAATAGAAAAGCTGAGAAAAATAGGGGATCGATCGATCGACCACTCTGGTCGATCGATCGATCAATCAGGTTTTAGCCTACTGTCTAAGATCAAAGGCAAATATCTAAAGGGTTGATCGATTGACCCTTTTAGTCGATCGATCGATCGATCAAGCAGGTCTGCAGAAAGCTCCCCCTGTTTTGGTTCATTTGGAATTCTCTTCCGCTAAAATCTCCGTAACTTCTTCGTTAGGGCTCGAATTCGCGGATCGTTTGTTGTCACAAAAAGCTTGCAAGGAGGGATACAACTTTCTTGCAGATGTCGAGCCAAATGCCCAAACTATGAAATGACTAAAATTCCCTTGAACGTGCGATTGCGTACGAAAATTAGCCGAAATGCGTCTAAACTTCACACTTAGCATCCAAATATGTATAAAATCTCAATTAATCCCTACAAAGCATGTTAACATAGAAATCCTAGGTTGTCTAGTTAATGAGCATGAATATAGGGAATAAGATACCCTAGGGGGCTAAAATGCGTAGGATTGAGAGATAAAATTTATAATATTTTCATATTATCATCCACCAATGGTCATGGACTAGATTCATGATCCACTAG
Organism: Sambucus nigra; assembly: GCA_949130495.1. Taxonomy (NCBI): domain Eukaryota; kingdom Viridiplantae; phylum Streptophyta; class Magnoliopsida; order Dipsacales; family Adoxaceae; genus Sambucus; species Sambucus nigra. Next base: position 126,388,394 of record OX422218.1, read on the forward strand.
TCACGACCCAAGCCCATGACCACAAAGACATATACTATCCCGCGGAGGAGGCTATGGCCCTCACTTTGGGTTATGGTTAAATTCTGTGAAATCCTCTCTGGGTCATGATAAATATGGTCACATACCTCTACCGTGACCCTAAGAGCTGATCACGGCCAATATCCACGACCATTCTCGGTTTGTGGTGTAGTGGTTACTAGCATTAGAAAAAGTCTAACTTCAATTTCTAAACTTATGATGAATGGATATTTGGTTTATTTTAACAAAGGAGTTTTTATCAAAATGTCAAATCTCTTATCAGTTATGGTGCATTGGAGATAGAACTTTATATTCTAATCCAAACTCCACAATATGATCATGGAGGTGAATACCTCTTAGGAGAGTTTAGTAATCACTTATCAGACATTAGGATTACATCCAATCTATCTGAGACAGATACTCCACAGTAAAATGGTATAGCGAAAAGGAGGGACATGACGTTTTTTGACATGGTTAGATCCATGATAAGTCATTCAAACCTATTGGACTCCTTTAGGGGTTTGCATTAAAGATGAATACATATTTATTGAACTTAGTTCCTTTTAAATAGGTCTCAATAACTCCTATTGAACCATGGACTGGGTGCATGCCTAGTCTAGGACATATTCAAATTTGGAGTTGCCTAGCACATGTGTTGCAAAAGGAGTCGGGGAAGTTGGAATCAAGGGTGGATAATGTTTACACCATGTTAACATAAACCAATGAGGTGCTAACACATAATATTTAAATCGAAAAAAGTATATGAACACTAAAATGAAAATATAAATATCGAGCAGAATGCATGGGTGCAACTTATCACAAATTTGTACGTGTTATTAATAATAGGAGCATAATTTAATTCAAATTTGGGCATTAGAGCACCAAAAGTGGGAAGATTCAAATGGGTTAGTAACCACCCAGCAGTTACCAAAGAGAAGTTATGTTTCATGTCAAGAAACCCTGTAAATAAAAAATGAACCCAACAAGGAAAAGAGGACACCCTACCAAAAATGCATAGATATTACTTTTCTCATCATTTTCCTTTCCTTTCCTTTTTCTTTCTTTTATTTCCAATTTTTCTTCCATTTCACAAATAGATTGTAAGGTAGTTTGTAATCTTTTTCTTCAAAGTTTATTTAAATTTTCTTTTCCTTAGATTTTTTTTGTTGTTTACTTTCTTGCTTTACATTTCTCTTACTGTACTTCTTTAATTTACTTGTAATTTAATTTCCTACAAATCTTTACTTTAATCTAATTTTCTTTTCTTTTATTTATAAATCTTTACTTTTCTGTCAATCCATTCAATTTACTATTTTTCCCTAGTTAATTACTTCAACTTAACACTCACATCAAAATCTTCCCTAAGGGAAGCATAAGTCTTCTTAAATGAGGCTTTGAACGCAACACAATCGCTTGATAATTATCACTAGACTAAGATCTTTGCTTCAAAAGACCAAAAATCTTATGTGGCATGCTCGTAATCTTAATTATTCACTAAGCCAAGTGAAAAATAACCCAAATATATTTCTAGCACGCCTAGGTGGGACACTAGTGTTGTGTGAAGGTTATAAATAGCTAGGACACGTTGAAGTGAAGATATATGAGAAAATGTTGGTGAAATTGGCTCTACGAGTCAACAAATTTCCACTATTAAAATTGTCTCTACGAGTCAACAAATTTCCACTTTAGAGAAAATAATGCAAAAATTAGGACCAATGGCTCACAGTCAAGACTTGAATATTCTACTAGCTCCAAGAGCTAGTAGTATTCCAAATACACAAGAAGTTGGTGTGCCCATAACCATTCAGTACCAATTGATCGACCAACTGAACCCAATTTTTGACCACTTTGGGAATATGGTACAAAAACTTAATACCATGATAACTATCGTGACTAGTAGGTTTTCTTTGTCCAATGGGATGACAACTAATGGCCAGATATATGCATTATAAATTGGTGTAAATACAACTACTCAACCAAATCCTTAACATCCTATATATTATAGACTCAATAACAGTGAAACCAATTTTGGAAATAACCTAAGGACGAGAGGATATACGAATGATACTTGAAGACACTCTATTCTAGTACCCTTCAAACACCTTCTAAGGTCCTTAACACCATCCCTTTCACCCTCGGACCCTAGTACCTACTCCAAACCCTGACCTAAAGGCTACTGGGTGCTGAGATCCATTTCAATTTTGTCAACTCTTAGAATCGAGAGTATCTCAATAAGGGATCGAAATACCTTTTCCAATGGTCCGTACTCTGAGAAAATAAGCCTTACGATTTTTGCGTACTTTCCTTTTGACTCTAAACCCTAACTTAGAGGCCACCAAGCACTTTAGAGTTCCATTTGACTTTGTTCAACTCTCATAATTGAGAGTAAATCAATACACTTTAATAGGTATCTGAATATCCTTCCCAACGGTCCATATCGAGTGCGAATCGTCCTTACGCTTCGTCAATACTTGCCTTTTTACTCAAAACCCTGACCCAAAGGCCACCGATCACTTTCGAGATCCCTTGACGTTGGTCAACTCTCGAAATAGAAAGTAGATAAATGCACTTTCATAGGGATATGAATATCCTTTCCAGCAGTCCTTCCATGAACAATTCATACACAGGATTTGCATTTAATCCCATTTTCCGAAAAAAGTCTATTTTCGACTACCTATAAGCACCCTTGGCCCTCTGCCTATCTGCATAGTGGTACTTTTACTTAGCTCCCAAGCCTGGGCATATGTTGATAGATAGTCTTAGGCCTATGCCAATCAATAGACCCCCTAATACTAAAACTTTCCTATTAAAGGAATCCATGACCTTAATCTCAAAAGACCCCATTCGAAATCTGGGGAGCTCCTATGTCAAAATCAGTGTGCCGCCTTCCAAAAATATTATTTTTAAAACATTCTCCCAACATTTCCTTACATACCTTTCACCCTACCCTTTCCATCCATTTCGCCACCACTTCATCACCATAAAAAACCAACCTACATTACTTCAAAAATCAGGAGCAAAGTTTCAGCGAAGGTTTACTTTTATCCTATTCTATCTCATTTAGCTAGTGTCACTTATCACACTTTATTACTCTTAGCATATATTTTTCTTCATTTTACCATCCTTATTAATCCCTTTTTCATTACTTATATACACAAAAATATAGTTTCATAAATCCCAAAAAATAGGGTTTATCCTTAAACCCTAAATTAAAATTTTCCTCCCCTTTCACTTACATCACATGTGCACGTTTTTCAATTAACCAAAATTAGAAAATGTTAGTTTTGGGTTCATGTATTAAATTCCACCCTTATGTGTTTTTGAACTACGTGGATTTTGATCTCATATTTGTCTATATAGGCGTCTCATTTTTTTACTGGGATTCGAGTTCTCTTTTCATATTTGTTCACTTTACTCATTCTCACATTTATTAGTATCATATGTGTGTGTATTTGTGTGTGTATTAGTATCTTTCCAACCCCGTCAGACATGTATATTCACTTTTTCGTAGTGAATCATGATTTGGTGTGATGCTCACATTATCTTATATTTTCATATTTTTTTTCTCTTCTGTTTTTGCAATCCCGTCAGACATGCATATCCATTTTCTCATAGTGGATTATGATCCGGTGTATTGCATATAGCATATCCCTTTATTTTTATTATATTTTTAGTGTCCCAATCAGACATGCGTATTCCATTCTTTACGATGGATTGTGATCCAATGTGCTGCTCACATTTTGACTACCATTAAGATAATTTTCTTTCTTTTAATTACTCCTCAGAATGACTCATCCTCATCTTTTCCATGATATGGGTTTGACGATTTATTTTCTCACCTAGTTCACTCCGCAAACATTATACACATAAGTTGCATTTCGGAGAAAAAGGATAATATTACCATAGCCCATGAGAGACTAAAAGGGTGGGATGGGTGCCTGTCACCTTCCCATTCCGAAACTTAGTCTGTGACTCATGATCTACTTGATTCTGTATGCATCAGTTTGTCTTATGATATCATTTCTTCGAAGATGAACATATCTTTTGACTGTTTTGAGAAAAATAGGACAGTGAATCTATTCTCTATGTTCTAACCCCTTGACGAGGGTCGATATATGTTCGTGGGGGCTCGTGAATACCGTACGAGTGTTACAAAGGGAGTTTCTCTTCCTCGACCCCATTCTCCGCAAATTAACGACCTTTTCCTTTTGGGTGAACCTATATCATACTTTTTTCCATTTCAAAATCCCGAGATGGCCACAGTGGCGACTTTATTGGGGGACAACTTATTTCGTTTTAGATGACTAGACTCAATTTATATGGGTTTTGTTTATCTCTCTCATTTTTCTCTATTTTTCTACATGTGTGTATATATTTTCACTTATATGTTCTTCCTACTGTCATGCTCACACCTTGTATATTCTTCTCTCCATCATGATCATTCTCTTATCACATGTATATATTATCTTTTTTATTCCATGCTTCATGCATCACTCACTTGTATGTACATACTATGTTTCACCCCACTTACTCACAATTTCACATAATCTATATAACTTATAGATATCCATGTTTATTCTCACTTGGATATAGCCACATGCTTACTCACATGCTTTACATACCACTAGTAGATATCCACGCTTATTCTCACTAACACATACTTCCATATTACTCTCACTTATACACACTTCCACATTCCTCTCACTTACATGCTCTTCCACATTACTCTCATTTATATATATCTTCATATTTTCCTCACTTGCATATATTCCCATATCTCTCTCACTTTGCACATACCTTTCTCCCATTTGTGTATATTCACATGCCTCACACTTTGTATATACCACCATGCTTTGTATACGCTCCATGCTTCATGTACATGATTTATATCGTTACCCTCCTTGTTTAGATCCCTTATCACATGCTACTCATGTATATTCTCATGCACTTCCTCATGCTTAGTAGTAATTCTTTTACCGCTTAGAATATATAAAACTCCCCATAATATACCAATTAAGACTCGTGAACTTTACACACTAGGTCATGTGAGCACTAAATTTTGACCAAAACTCATATCGCATTTAGAGTTCACTTCGTGATGGGAGCCAGTCCTGCGGGGCATAATTAACCTAAGCGATAAGATTCCCACATTACATTAGCCTATTACCTTCGAAGTATATCGAACTGTTCCCCCATATTGTACCATTTAATCAAGCTTGTGACGGGAGATATATAATAGGGGACTCGTTCACGTAAGTCAAGTATATCGAATTCTCTCTCACATACGATCTTCAAAAGGTATATTGTGAGGAAATTCACGTACACTCAGGTATATCAAATGGTTTGTTCACAAATACTGATGAATAATTTCCCTTATAGGAAAGATGTATATCATATAAGTTATGCAAACAGGGGAAACCTTTCCACTAACCTCATAATGCATAAACCTTATATAGGAATCTATCCTAGGATAGTCATGCCTAGTTTTTTCATTTAACTGTGAAACTCTACCAAAATTTTGGGTTACTTGTTGCCCAAATTTTATGTTATTTTGCCCGTTTTTTAAATAGGGACCTTATCTAATGAGCCTGGAAACATATCAGATTATGTCCTTCATGGCATACCCTATCTTTTCCCAAACACTGGTCATGTTCAGCATTTCACTTACACCCTAGGCAGAACATGATAAAAGTGAAACCTAATAATAACAATTTCACTAGGGAGTTCCCCTTTCTCTATTTAACAAAAATACGAAAAAATATTTTCTCCATTTTTTCTAAAAATACAAAAATGTCCTTGTTCTCCTCTTAGGTGTGATCGCATACCCTAGTTTTGGTTTCGCTCTCTATTGTCTCAAATCCTCTATCAAACCACCTCATAGCTCTACCATATCCTTTGCTACCTCTACGGAATTTGAACAATCCCTCTAAAGACTCTTCATGGAGAACCCTGATCAGAATGATAATGTTTAGCTAGACTTAATGACAGTCCTCGCTTAGCTTAACGCCAAGATTAATAATCTACAGGCAGATGTCTAAGAGATGTACTGAAATAGGGTTCTAACAACTGATATTCCTAAGTCTGACATTATCTTTCCCATGAAATGGGTCCATAAGCACCAGAATAATTTGGGTTTTAAAAGAGTATCAATAAGTCCATCATATCTCACGTATCCTACATACTAATTGGCAGGCTAGCTCAATTGCCAATGTCAAACCTCACACAATAAGGGGCTACTTTACCGATGCTCATTATTATTGATCCGAAAGAGGAAGAATTGAACAAGGTGAATGAATACCTCATAATGTTATCCAATAAGTTTGACTAAGTTAAGCCCTCAGGGGACTATGTGGATTACACCCACATATCTCACTACCCGAAAGCTTGATTGCTGAAAAAGGTTAAGATATCAGACATAAAAAAATTCATAGGTAGCAAACCTCCCATTGTACACCTTTATAGATATCATCGTTATATGACTCTAATTGGATCATTTGAAGAAATAATGGCACAGATATTTCAACAGACACTTAAAGAGAGTGCTCTCTTATTGGTCTAGTTGCTAGAAGAAGAATCCCGAATCCATAGTTGGGAGGATGTATCCTGAGAATTCATGACCTAATACAAATATGGTGAGGAGTTATAAGTCACTCACAAAGACTTTAGGCTACTCAATTAGAATACTAGGGAACCATTGGTAAGATTTATTAGCCGATGGATAGAAAAGTCCCCTACCATGACAAACCAACCTTCCAAGGAAGAAAAATTGAGCATTGTGAAGAAGAATTTCCTATTGCATATTTGAACCTCCATGTGAAGTGAGTATTACCTTCATTTCAGATCCCTATAGAAGGTAGTGGTTGATACTGGAGAAGGAGTTATCAATAAGAAAGACGAGTCTGAGTTGAATAGGACAACGAGGAAGTTTATTCCTTGCATGTATGATAAGTCAACTGACACTACTATATCAACCATCAATAACATTTCTGAGCCTGCTATGCCATAGGTGCTTGAAGATCGTCCTATAATATTCAAACGATAATACACCGAGCTCCATGATCCCCTCTAAAAAGTTTACCAATCTCTCTTATCTCTAAACCTTATCATGCCTTTGGACCCTCGCCTATTACTAGATCCACTTCCAAGGAACTTTAAGCATGGCGCTCATTGTGATTTCCACCAAATCACCGGGCACACCACTGACCAATGTTTCCACCTAAATAACATCATTCAAGGCCTCATTGATGACGGAGTTATTTCTCCTACAACTAATCCTAAACCAAATACTACTCAAAACCCTATACCAATAAATGAGAATCTAAATATTAATCTTTCCATTGGAATTCGACTCACCAGTATAACTGTTATATCTTCTAGTTCCTCTAAATCCCTTAAAATGTGTTCCTATTTCCTTATGCACAAAAGAAATGCACCAGAACATGCCTTATATATTATGCAAAAAGCATGTGTTGTCAGTCGAACTCACTCGAAAATAGGGATTATGGAGCTACCGGATGTTTTGAATCAACTCGGATACGTTGGGATGAAACTACCACTAAGGATGGACCTTAAAGAGGAAAGTTATTAAAGGATCAATGATGTGTACACGAAAGCTTGGGAATGAGCCTGGCAATTAGACGATTGGTTTGTGTAATCAGGGGAATTCATCTTAGATAGTATCATTCAAGTAATGTCCAATGAGTTTGTTAAGGAGAAAAAGATATGTATAACTTCCAGACTGCTCACCATCCTAAGGCTTGTGTAATACCCCGTATTTTTATGCTATATTTAATTTGGGGATTTATTAAATTTAATGTGACTGTTATTTAATAAAAATCCGGAAATTAATTATGTAATAATTATTAACGTGACTAGAGTTAGTAATTATGGGAAACTTGTTGAATATTACTAATGAGCATAGTAATATATTATATTGGTTATATTGAATGTCATAAGTGAATTAAATGACTATTTCAGAAATTTAAGTCGGGACGTGCCCGTGTCACGTCGGGACTAATTGTGTTAAATAAAAAGTGAATATTTTATAACTTGTCCCGAATGGTCGTTTTGAGTGCGCCGACGTGTCCGGAAGGGTTGAGATAGTCAGAAAAGTGTACCCGGGGGTTTGGTTTGGGTCTCGGGGTGTTTTTAGGCCTAATTAGTGATCCGGGAGGGCATTTTGGTCTTTTTCCAAAATAGGGTAATTAAACCCACGAATTTTAGCAGCCTTTATCAGCTGGTTAGGTTAGCAATTTAGGGTTATAACATACAGAACCATAGGACGGCCATTGGAGAAGAGAGGAGAGACCTTTCTAGGAGATTCAAGGCCAAAACACCTCCGTTTGCACCGCCGTCACCACCAACGCGTAGATCGCGAGGAGGAGAACGCAACCACACCATAATCCACAGGAAATCAGACTTCTGAAAATCCCAGGCAAGTGTTTAACTTGCGTATTTCGTTAGTGCATTGTTCATATTAGTTTAGGATTAATTAGGAATGTAATCCATGTAAGAAAATCCCAAATTTTGAGAGGAAATTGCATGTAGAGAATATTAAAACCTTATGCTGGAAACTCTTGATGTTATAGATGTATTACCCACGAATTTTGATGTTATATGAGGAAGAAATTCTGGAGAAAAACTGAATTGGATAATAGTTATGAAAACTTTAGGGTTCTTGATGTTTAGATGAGATTTTGGATTGTTTAACCATGATTAATGATGTATACACGCATGATGAACGTTAAAAACATCTGGAATTATGTTAGTATGTTAGTAGTAGACTTTTTGGGTCGATTATTGTTGGAAAATATGGATATTGATGAAGAATTTTGATGAATCCCGTAACTGCAATTCTGCAGAATTTTTACCCAGACCTGCTTGATCGATCGATCGAACATAGAGCATCGATCGATCGAAGGTTCGATCGTTCGAGCCCCAAGCTTCGATCGATCGACCCCTCCTGGCAGACTCCTAATTCCCTTGTTTAATTAGTTAACGTAAGTTATCGTGAAATTATCTTTGGGCATTCTAAATAAAATGAATTGGGAGACATTGAGGACCAGTAGGGTATATGGATAAATGTTAGAACCTTTAATCTTCAACGAAAATGGTATTTATGGGATATTTACTTTAGGTTGGTAGATTTATGAATTTAAAGGGTGAGGTACGTAAGAGAGTTACGTTGGAATCTAATAAAGTCACTTACTAAATTTCAGAATTTTGAGGATGTAATCCATGAGCGTTAGGTAATAAGTGAGAAAACCCTTCGAGTTAAGGTTAGGAATAAAACCTTATATGTAATTCCATAACTGTGTAATTAAGGATAAAGGGTATAATTACGGGTGATGAGAAGAACCTATATTAATTCGATAAAGTGGTATATTTATATGATTGTGTGTACATATATTATATGCATGTGAAAATCATACCCACGCTACTTGCTATCCCTGAGGTTTCCACGCTGGGACAAGTCTTATCTCGATGGGACCTTTATGGGGGATATTGACTTGTACCCTAGAAGATAGATGTCCTTGGTACAGGCTATCGATGTGATAGTTCAGACGGTCCTAAGAGACGCCGGTATGTGCCACCCTCTTAGAGACTTGGAATCTATGCTTCGCCTCAATATTGTTTGTGTATTTATGTTAATACAATTCGAGAGTGATTCCGAATGTATTCCCCTTAAAATGAGTGATATGGGGATTTGGATAGTGGAAGTATGCACGCACCATAGTTTTATTCGGGGTGCTGTTATATATATATATATATATATATATATATATATATATATTATACGAGTAGTTAATATATATATATATATATATGAGATTATGATATTTGAAACTGTCTACTGGCATTTGATAAGTAGAACATGGTTGTTAACTCAAATTATTAAATACTTGTTTTGAGAAAGTATAAAATGTCACGGGAACTTTATTATTTTTATGAAGTTAAAAATAGAGAATTTTGGGCTACTTGTTGGAACATCTTTTAAAGTGGATATCGTGTATTATAAATCTTACGAGTAATTTAAGTTAAGTTAAAGCTGTTAAAAAGACTAGTATGTTAGATGCTAAAACAAACCGTTGGTAAGGTTAGTGCGATAGGTGTGCACATTAGAAGAGAGGTGAGTATTTCTCAAGAGAGAGACGCACTAATATGTTGTTGCATTAGCCTGTATTAATTTAAATACTTGCTTAACGTATTTTAAAATCAAACACACTTTCGGGCTCTGACCCGTTTCTTTTTCTCTCTCTCTTGTATATATATATATATATATATATTCAGGTGCCCAGCCACAGGGGCGTCTTGCTTAGGATCTCTTGAGAAGAACGAGCTGCAGCTTAGGTGGGAGTTGCAGGTCACTTGAGTAGACGGCTTCTGTTATTGACTCCACTCTTAGTACTCTCATTTATTGGGCGCGTGTCGCCCTTTTTATCATCTCATTTGTTGTTGGGACATTTATATTTCTGTCATTTCCAGTATTGTTCTTTGGGATTTATTTCAGTATGGACTTGTGATTTTAGTTTTATTATGTTGACATTCGATTGACGAATGTATGTTATTATTTAGTTCATCGTGGTGTGATTCTTAATTGTAGAAATGTTGTTTTAAATAAATAAATCTTTTCTTTAATTAAAATTTGGAAAGTTTGTATGAAAAATGTTTTTGACACTTAGCTTAATTATTTAGGGTGTTAAATTGGAAAATTTATTTTTATCACAGTGATGCTGAGAATGAACCAACCGTTAAGCTTGATTTAATTTAATAAAGGAGTGATCGCCCGGTATTTAATTAGGCGGGGTGTCACAGGTGGTATCAGAGCATCAGGTTCTAGTGTCCATAGGATCTGTACGAGTTATTTCGCTTTCAGCTTAACGTTATTGCTATAGAGCCCTAATTTTTAGGACTGTTGTATTCTTACTTTTACATTTAAGTCTTCAGCTATTCGAGATTTGTTGATAACTGTAGACTAATAAACTTGTTCACGTTTCAGATGCCTCCGAGACGTGCTCCGAAAGATAGGCGTGCCTAAGCCGAGCAGCCAGCAGCTCAGGCACTAGGCACAATGAATGCGAATGAAGTAGCCGCCATTGTTGCTCAGGCGGTGAATGCTGCAATAGCGGTGATTCAGCAGGCTCCACCCCAGGTTCAGGCAGTGGCGCCAGCACCAGCACAGCTTCCATCCGCATGGGAGAGGGTTCGGGATGCTTTTCAGAAAGCGCATCTCCCTGAGTTTTCTGTTAGCTCCGATATTGTTACAGTCAGCCAATGGAAGAAAGACATCCAGCGGCACCTCCGTATGTATGAGTGCACTGACGTGCAAAAGCAGTTATTGGCTTCCTTTAAATTGGTGGGAGCCGCATTACAGTGGTGGGAGTCCACTACTACTTTGGAGGAGAGGGACACGATCCCTATTCAGTTGTTCTGGGAGCGGTTTGATCGCAAGTATTTTCCACCCGCAGTGCAGACTGAGATGAGGCGGAAATTACTAAATCTGAAGCAGGAGAACCTTACTGTAGCTGAGTATGAGGAGGAGTTCACGAGACTTCTCACTATTGTGCCGGATGAGGCACCCACTGAGGGAAAGAAGATTTTGTTGTTTATCGACGGGTTAGCTTGGAGGATCCGTCAGCACCTCATTGGAAATCTATCCCTGAGTATTTTCACTGACGTACTCAATGCAGCGTTACTACATTGCCAGGATCACCGCTTCCATCTTCAGGGAAGCAAGAGAGCAGGAGAGTCCAGCCAGCAGGGCAGGACCGGGGGTAATAGTTCCGGTGGGGCACCAACTCATTGACAGACTCGTCAGCACGAGCAGAGTTCCCATCAGGGGGACCCTGCTAAGCGATTCCGTTGTGGTGATTCTAGGCAGGGATTCAGGGGTTTCAGGCAGGGCCATCAGGGCCAGCCTAATCAGCAGGGACAGCAGGGCCAACACCGACCACAGGGACAGCAACAGGGCCAGCAAGGCCAACAGCGTGCACATCAGGGCCAACAGGGCTAGTGGCGTGGAGGTAACGGCCAGCAGGGCCGTGGACAGCAGGGTCAGAGGGGCGGTAACTTCAAAGGCAGATGCTTTGGGTGCGGCAAACATGGCCATAGGCGCCAGGATTGCCCAGAGGGCGATAGGGCCCCACAGCAGCAGGGAGCCCGTAATGAGCCGTTGAGACCACTTTTCCCACCTGCCCTCCCAGCTCCAGCCCAGGTGCCAGCCCTACCAGCCATTCCAGCAGTTCCAGTGCAGCAGGGGCAATTGCAGTATGGACGTGTCTATAACGTCCACCAGGCATTAGCTCCACAGGCACCACCCACGATTGAGGGCATGTTTCCTATCCATGGTACTATGGGTAAAGTTTTGATTGATACGGGGGCAACGCATTGTTTTATAGCTATGCATTTTGTGATGTCCTTAGGGTTGTTAGCCATAGCAGAGACAACCGTGACGTGTGTCGACTGACCACTGGGGAGTGGGTCACTTATATTCTTTATATGCCGGGGAGTAGGGGTAGAGATTGGTAGCTTGGTATTGCCTGCAGACATGCCAGTCTTAGACATGCACGAGCATGATGTGATTATTGGTATGGATTGGCTCGCAGCTTATAGAGCCATGATTGATTGTTTCAGTGGGAGCATTATTTTTGCCATTCCGGGGCAAGAGATGTTTATAGTGGCGATGCCTCGCCCAGAGGGAGGTTCGACCGCTCATTTATATTACATAGAGGAGGATACCTCTAAGGAGGTTGTGATTCCTTTGGATTCGATCCCAGTTGTTAGGGAGTATTCTGATGAGTTTCAGGAGATACCAGGCCTACCGCCCAATCGTGACATAGACTTCGTTATAGATTTATTGCCGGATACGAGACCTATAGCACGCGCACCGTACCGTATGGCTCCGGCAGAGATGCGAGAGCTATGAGATCAGATAGAGCAGCTATTAGGTCAAGGATTCATTCGTAGGAGTACCTCACCTTGGGGCGCTCCAGTCTTGTTTATAAAGAAGAGAGATGGTTCACTAAGATTCTGTGTGGACTACCGAGAATTGAACAAGGTCACGATACGGAATAAGTATCCGTTGCCTCGAATCGATGATCTATTCAACCAGTTGAGGGGAGCAACATTCTTTTCGAAGATAGATCTGAGGTCGGGGTACCATCAGTTACGGATTAGAGAGCAGGATGTTTCAAAGACTACCTTCTTGTCGAGATATGGGTCCTATGAGTTCAGGGTGATGCCGTTCGGGCTCACAAATGCCCCAGCCATTTTCATGGACTTGATAAACCGAGTATTCAGAGAGTTCTTGGATCAGTTCGTCATCGTCTTCATAGATGATATCTTGATATATTCACACTCCGAGGAGGAGCATGCCGAGCACTTGAGGCAGGTTCTTCAGACTCAACGAGAGCATCAGTTGTATGCTAAGTACGAGAAGTGTGGATTCTGGTTGCGAGAGGTACAATTCTTGGGCCATGTTGTTTCTGAGCAGGGGATAGCAGTTGACCCGAGAAAAGTGTCAGCGGTGAGGGAATGGGGACAGCCCACGACACCGACGAAAGTGCGTAGTTTCTTGGGGTTAGCCGGATACTACATGAGATTCATTCGGGGGTTCTCCAAAATAGCGGGTCCATTGACGAATCTGACTCGCAAGGGGGTACCATATGTTTGGAATGACGCTTGTCAGTTGGCTTTCGACGAGCTGAAGGACAAGCTTACTTCAGCACCAGTCCTTGCTTTACCGAAGCCGGGTGTAGAGTACCTGGTTTACACCGATGCGTCCTTACGGGGACTTGGGGGAGTACTTCAGCAGGAAGAGAAGGCTATAGCTTTTTCTTCCCGCAAGCTTAAGCCGCATGAGAAGAATTACCCCACCCACGACCTGGAGTTAGCAACGATCGTCTTTGCATTGAGAATTTGGAGGCACTACTTATTGGGTGAGAAATTCCGTTTGTTCACAGACCATAAGTCACTGCAGTACCTGTTCACTCAGCGACAGCTGAATATGCGTCAGCGCAGGTGGTTAGAGTTTGTGAAAGATTACCAGTTCGATATACAGTATCATCCGGGGAAGGCCAACGTAGTTACTGATGCGTTGAGACGTAGACCGGTAGACGATGTAGCGGACATCTGGAAAGCAAAGTGGAAGGAGTTGGGTCACCAGGACGCAGTAGCACGTTCTTTCATATCCATGATGACAGTCACACCCGAGATTGTTACGAGGGTGATATAGGCACAGATCACAGATCCGTTTTGTCAGGAGCAGATTGTGCGACTTCTAGCCGAGAGTGCTGAGTCCTATTCTGTTAGTTCTGATGGAGGTTTGCGGTTTAATGGGAGATTAGTGGTTCCAGAAGGAGCGGAGTTACATCATGAAGTGATGACTCATTCTCACGGGTCTCGATTTGCAGTACATCCGGGAGGTGATAAGATGTACCAGGACATGAGACGACAGTACTGGTGGAGTGGAATGAAGAAGGACATTGCTGATTTTGTGTCCAAGTGTTCTACCTGCCAGCTGGTGAAGGTGGACCACCAGAAACCGTCAGGATTACTTCAGTCGTCGGAAGTACCCGCGTGGAAGTGGGAAAGTATTTCCATGGATTTCATTACAGGGTTGCCTACATCACAGCGGGGCCACGATTCCATCTGGGTGATTGTAGATCGTTTGACCAAGGTGGCTCATTTTCTGCCAGTGAGGACAGATTATACCACGGGTCAGTATGCCCAGTTGTTCATCGCTGAGATTATCAGATTACATGGGGTGCCCCTGAATATTATGTCAGATAGAGACAAGATTTTTGTGTCACGTTTCTGGGAAAGCTTTCAGGAGGCTATGGGTACAGAGTTGAGACTGAGTTCAGCTTACCACCCACAGACAGATGGACAGACAGAGCGTACTAATCAGATGTTGGAAGATATGCTACGCATGTGTGTTCTCGATTTCGGAGGAGGTTGGGAGCCACACCTTCCACTGGTAGAGTTTGCTTATAATAACTCCTATCAGTTTACGATTGGCATGGCTCCATTTGAGGCTTTGTATGGCAGGCCTTGTCGTTCTCCAACTTGTTGGCTCGAGGTGGGGGAAAACAAGTTGCTAGGACCAGAAGTGATTCAGGAGACCTCCGCGAGGATTGAGATAATAAGGAGTCGTATTCGGGTAGCCCAAGACAGGCAGAAGAGCTATGCCGATGCGAAACGGTTCTTCCGGGAGTTTAATGTGGGAGATCAAGTGTTGTTGCGTGTATCTCCTATAAAGGGAGTGATGAGGTTCGGGAAGAAGGGGAAGTTGGCTCCGAGGTACGTAGGACCATTTCCCATCATCGAGAGGATTGGGCCAGTAGCATACAGGTTGGGATTTCCAGATCATTTACATCGCATCCACGATGTATTCCACATCTCGTCATTGAGACGATATCTTCGGGATGATATGGCCCATACTCACATTGCGATAGATGAGATAGACTTACAGTCTGATAGCTCTTACGAGGAGAGACCAGTGGATATTCTAGACTATAGTGAGAGGAGATTGAGGTCGAAAGTAGTTCCACTTGTGCGAGTCCAGTGGGAGCATCATAATGTGAAGGAATCTACTTGGGAGCGTGAGGCAGATATGCGCGAGAGATACCCAGAGTTGTTTTTACCAGGTATGCCTTATTTTTTACATTTCGGGACGAAATTCCGTTATTAGGGGGGAAGTATGTAATACCCCGTATTTTTATGCTAAATTTAATTTGGGGATTTATTAAATTTAATGTGACTGTTATTTAATAAAAATCCGAAAATTAATTATGTAATAATCATTAACGTGACTAGAGTTAGTAATTATGGGAAACTTGTTGAATATTACTAATGAGCATAGTAATATATTATATTGGTTATATTGAATGTCATAAGTGAATTAAATGACTATTTCGGAAATTTAAGTCGGGACGTGCCCGTGTCACGTCGGAACTAATTGGGTTAAATAAAAAGTGAATATTTTATAAGTTGTCTGAATGGTCGTTTTGAGTGCGTCGACGCGTCCGAAAGGGTTGAGATAGTCATAAAAGTGTAACCGGGGGTTTGGTTCGGGTCTCGGGGTGTTTTTAGGCCTAATTAGTGACCCGGGAGGGCATTTTGGTCTTTTTCCAAAATAGGGTAATTAAACCCACGAATTTTAGCAGCTTTTATCAGCTGGTTAGGTTAGCCATTTAGGATTAGAACATACAGAACCCTAGGACGGCCATTGGAGAAGAGAGGAGAGACCTTTCTAGGAGATTCAAGGCCAAAACACCTCTGTTTGCACCGCCGTCACCACCAACGCGTAGATCGCGAGGAGGAGAACGCAACCACACCATAATCCACAGGAAATCAGACTTCTGAAAATCCCAGGCAAGTGTTTAACTTGCGTATTTCGTTAGTGCATTGTTCATATTAGTTTAGGATTAATTAGGAATGTAATCCATGTAAGAAAACCCCAAATTTTGATAGGAAATTGCATGTAGAGAATATTAAAACCTTATGCTGGAAACTCTTGATGTTATAGATGTATTACCCACGAATTTTGATGTTATATGAGGAAGAAATTCTGGAGAAAAACTGAATTGGATAATAGTTATGAAAACTTTAAGGTTCTTGATGTTTAGATGAGATTTTGGATTGTTTAACCATGATTAATGATGTATACACGCATGCTGAACGTTAAAAACATCTGGAATTATGTTAGTATGTTAGTAGTAGACTTTTTGGGTCGATTAGTGTTGGAAAATATGGATATTGATGAAGAATTTTGATGAATCCCGTAACTGCAATTCTGCAGAATTTTTACCCAGACCTGCTTGATCGATTGATCGAACATAGAGCATCGATCGATCGAAGGTTCGATCGATCGAGCCCCAAGCTTCGATCGATCGACCCCTCCTGGCAGACTCCTAATTCCCTTGTTTAATTAGTTAACGTAAGTTATCGTGAAATTATCTTTGGGCATTCTAAATAAAATGAATTGGGAGACATTGAGGACCAGTAGGGTATATGGATAAATGTTAGAACCTTTAATATTCAACGAAAATGGTATTTATGGGATATTTACTTTAGGTTGGTAGATTTATGAATTTAAAGGGTGAGGTACGTAAGAGAGTTACGTTGGAATCTAATAAAGTCACTTACTGAATTTCAGAATTTTGAGGATGTAATCCATGAGCGTTAGGTAATAAGTGAGAAAACCCTTCGAGTTAAGGTTAGGAATAAAACCTTATATGTAATTCCATAACTGTGTAATTAAGGATAAAGGGTATAATTACGGGTGATGAGAAGAACCTATATTAATTCGATAAAGTGGTATATTTATATGATTGTGTGTACATATATTATATGCATGTGAAAATCATACCCACGCTACTTGTTATCCCTGAGGTTTCCGCGCTGGGACAAGTCTTATCTCGATGGGACCTTTATGGGGGATATTGACTTGTACCCTAGAAGATAGAGGTCCTTGGTACAGGCTATCGATGTGATAGTTCAGACGGTCCTAAGAGACGCTGGTATGTGCCACCCACTTAGAGACTTGGAATCTATGCTTCACCTCAATATTGTTTGTGTATTTATGTTAATACAATTCGAGAGTGATTCCGAATGTATTCCCCTTAAAATAAGTGATATGGGGCTTTGGATAGTGGAAGTATGCACGCACCATAGTTTTATTCGGGGTGATGTTATATATATATATATATATTATACGAGTAGTTAACATATATATATGAGATTATGATATTTGAAACTGTCTACTGAGATTTGATAAGTAGAACATGGTTGTTAACTCAAATTATCAAATACTTGTTTTGAGAAAGTATAAAATGTCATGGGAACTTTATTATTTTTATGAAGTTAAAAATAGAGAATTTTGGGCTACTTGTTGGAACATCTTTTAAAGTGGATATCGTGTATTATAAATCTTACGAGTAAGTTAAGTTAAGTTAAAGCTGTTAGAAAGACTAGTATGTTAGATGCTAAAACAAACCGTTGGGAAGGTTAGTGCGATAGGTGTGCACATTAGAAGAGAGGTGAGTATTTCTCAAGAGAGAGACGCACTAATATGTTGTTGCATTGGCCTGTATCAATTTAAATACTTGCTTAACGTATTTTAAAATCAAACACACTTTCGGGTTCTGAACCGTTTCTTTTTCTCTCTCTCTTGTATATATATATATATATATATATATATATATATATATATATATATTCAGGTGCCCAGCCACAGGGGCGTCTTGCTTAGGATCTCTTGAGAAGAACGAGCTGCAGCTTAGGTGGGAGTTGCAGGTCACTTGAGTAGACGGCTTCTGTTATTGACTCCACTCTTAGTACTCTCATTTATTGGGCACGTGTCGCCCTTTTTATCATCTCATTTGTTGTTGGAACATTTATATTTCAGTCATTTCCAGTATTGTTCTTTGGGATTTATTTCAGTATGGACTTGTGATTTTAGTTTTATTATGTTGACATTCGATTGACGAATGTATGTTATTATTTAGTTCATCGTGGTGTGATTCTTAATTGTAGAAATGTTGTTTTAAATAAATAAATCTTTTCTTTAATTAAAATTTGGAAAGTTTGTATGAAAAATGTTTTTGACACTTAGCTTAATTATTTAGGGTGTTAAATTGGAAAATTTATTTTTATCGACAGTGATGCTGAGAATGAACCAACTGTTAACCTTGATTTAATTTAATAAAGGAGTGATCGCCCGGTATTTAATTAGGCGGGGTGTCACAGCTTGAGGGATATATGGTTCCCTGTTTCTAACACTTCTTCCCTGAGTGGAAATATTTGCACGATGAAGCAGTGGGAGTTGTAGAATGCATATTAATTAAAGGTGAAAAGTAACATGTGTCAAACGTCATCTGTTCACCGCCTTAATACAAAAAACCTAAACTTAAGACTACACTCAAAAAGGGAGTGTAGCGGCCAAGTCCGGGTATCATTAATCCACAGAGACGAGTTGTTAGAATTTAATCAGTTTAATACTACTAAATAATAATGTAAAACGTATTTTCTTAACTAAAAAGAAAGAAAAGATAAAGTAGGCATAAATGTATTTAAACTAAACTAACAAAATGAATAAAAATTATAGGTTGCGTCAAATATCTCTCACCCTAGTTAATTGGAATAAAATGGTTACATGGATCGACGAGTTAATAAGATTGAGTTTCGTTTCGACCGTTAATTCAACCCAGAGTTTCCACACCCCTAAATTCGAATAAAAATTTAATAAGATTTTGGCGTCAACAAATACCCTAGAAAATTATGCACGCAAGGTCGTAAATATGGGGCATACATGATATACCCAGTTAAATCTTCTAGACGTAAAAACTAGGACAACCCACTCGAAATAAACACATAAAAATCCATCACCGAAGCAAAGCAACCAAATCAACCCTAGGTGACTTCAATCTGACACATCCTAGATTAAACTAGCCACTACACATAAATAAAAGCATTAATTAAACTAACTAATTAATTAATTAAGCAATAACTAATTAAATTAACACTTCAATTTATCTAGGCAAGAAATAAATGGAAAGCATGGAAAACTAGGGCACAAAGAATTTAAGGAAGAAGAAAAGTGTCCACTTACATAAATGGGTGTCAAACCATAAAGAAAATGGAGGATAGTGGTTTATCTCCACAAAATCCCTAAATATTACAAACCCTAAACTAAACTAAGAGATAGAGAGAAACTAGATAAAAATAACTAGATATCTTACAAAAATAACTAAAGTTGCTATTTATAGTAAGTTGGGAAAAGGAAAGAAAGAAAAAAAAAATGAGAAAAGAAAAATGGGTTTAAGTTACATTTAATGACTAAAAGAAAAATAAAAAAAGAAAAAGAAAAGGGAAAGAAAAAATTTCAGCAACAGCAAATGCAGGGGACCGGTCGATCGCGACAGAAGGGGAAGGCGCACTGCCTTAGAGCTAAGGAAAAAACATCAAAACCTGATCGACCGGGGTGCCAGGGTCGGTCGACCGTGGGAAGCAGGCCAACCCACACAACATCGCAGCTACTATTTTATTGCGAAACCCAAAACGGATCTGCAACGCTGCGATCCATTCATGGCCGAGACCAAAACTCCATGGACAACAACAAATGACCCACATGCGTAGGAAAAAAATCGAGATCTAATCATGGAAGAAAAAACCCAACATTTTCACATCTCCATTAATGGCCAGCCAAGACCCATTTCGGTAAATTCGACAAAGACCAACGATCCATACGCGTATGAGGTACAAAAACATGCTCTAATTTCGAACGAAAGCTCCCAATTTCGAATGAAACCAAAATCTGAGCACAAACTATTGCATAGGCCAAAAATTGCCATTTCGAGAAAATCTTGGTGCAAAAGTAAAGAAAGTGACATGGAGGGTATTAAACCAATCGTTAATATATTAATAAAATAATAAATAAATAAAGTCTTCTATTTCTTTCCCGATTAAAGGTCCATTTTTCCTTCGTTCGTTTGGACTCCGATCCGTTCACCGTTCACGGCCACACGAAGCTTTACCCAAGGTCTACAACTTCCGTCACTATTTCGAGCAAAAATTCCAAAGTGTGAAATCACCGAATTGCCCCTGAACATGCGAATCACGACAAAACTTTATCGAAACGCGCTCAAACTTCACACTAAGCACCGTAACACCTATAAAAGCTCAATAATACCTCAAATAACATGTTAGCATAAAAAATGGAGGTTGTATGATTAACGAGCATAAATATAGCAATTATAGTACTCGAGGGGGCTAAAATGTATAAGTTTGAGGGCAAAAATGTGCAAGATTCGATACGAACCACACCCCCTAACTTACATATTGCTAGTCCCTAGTAATGAAATTCAACGAAATAAGAACTATAAGAAAATCACAAAATGGGAGATATATACAAAAGCGATAAAAGGAATAAGGCCACTTTCGCGGGCGAACGATTGCATTTAGTGTATGCAATAAGCCGTTAAACCCCTAGGTTACCCTAGTGAATGAGTGTCGTCTCGTGAGGGTTTTCAGGGATGAAAACCACAAACATCATACGGTTTCCTAAAAATATTCCCAATCACATACGACAAACCCAACAATATGAACAATATTTCATACACGTTATTAGAAAAGTGAATGAATTCACACAAAAGTCTGTATTATTAATATTATAGAATGAACTTCATAGAATTGAAACCTTAAAACGTGGAAGGGGAGTGAGCACATGCAAAGTGCGATTTGGAAAAAACTTAAATAAATCGGATAAACATAAATTGTGCATATAATCCGATCCTCATAGTCATTACATTCAACAAATGAAATCACTCAGAACGGGAGGTAATACACGAGACATACGGGCATAAAGAGTAAATGTAAATGGAAACTAGGCCGCACACATGTCACAAATGAAGAACACTATATATAAAATAAAAAATTATAATCTCAATGAAAGATAACACTCATTAAAGGAGGCAAAATAAATTTTCACAGATTATCAAAATTATTTTGAATTTTAAATTAAATTCAGCCTAAGATCACATAGGACATTATAGGGTTGTAATATAGGTTTGGGGTTAAGGTATGAACAGAAGGATATATATGTACGGATTCAAGGGTGTACGGGATGAAAAACTTGAGATAATGGCAGATGGGGGCAATATAAAAATTGGAATAATGCATAAAAGGCATTGAATATAACAATGGGAAGAGTAAGAAGGATTATTCGAACTATACATAGACAACATATACAAACTTTCTCTTTTCTTTTCTTCTTTTTCTCATGTTTTCTTTTCTTTTCTTTAGCTTTTTGCTTTTTTCTTTTCATTTTCACTACTTTCTTTTCTTTACTTTTCACACAGTCACATGCCTAAATTGCAACCACAAGACAATAACATTATTCAATCCCAAGTAACATTCCAAACAAAGGTACGGAAGGTAATATGTATGGCTTATAACTCCAAGTTGGTTATGGGATTTTGGGTAATGAAAGGAAAGGCTAATATTTAGGCTCAAAGGGGTTAACTATGGAAAACATTTAAGGTGAGGTCAAGGTCAATATGGGTGATATAACAAAGATGGCATATGATCATTTCCTACATTTTACACAATTCTCGAATCAAAACAAACTTTGAAAATCTTGCTCAAGTAACACATTTCAAGATATAAACTCAATTAATGAACGATCAATGAAAGAATAGTAAGATTACTAATGAATTCAATGTTTTCAATGAGGAAAGAAAAGTGTATACACTCACAAACAACGAAAGGTACAAAGCTTACTCCGTGTATGTATATACAATGCAACAAAACATTATCGAGTTATAAAAATCTTAAACCAAATAAATAAAACAAGAATAGAGCATGTGATCATGGGATTAAATTTTAATTCATGAAGTTATTCATAATATCAATGATTGAGGACTAAAGTCAACTACCTTCTGAAATCGAGAACATGCATCATTGAGTTGTCTATTAAATTGGCCAATTATTAAAATTTATCATCGGAAACAAAGGCAAAATTCCCAACAAAGGAGAAAAAAGAAAGAAAATCTTTTTGAAAATTTTCAATTTTTACAAGAAAAGCATGCTTGGAACTAAACATATAGTCAAATTAAAGAAACTGCCAATGAATGGATTTAATATCCCACACCCCCTAACTTAAAACCTGACATTATCCTCAATGTAAATTAAGAATCAAGTTCAAGAGAGGAAAAGAACTATATTACCCAAAATGGAGCGATCTCCTGAAAGTAGAATTCCAATGATTCTACAAAACATGTTAGTACCAAAGCAAACAAAAAGAAAGAATAAATTATTAATAACTAATTACACTAGACTATAAGTAAGAATGAAGAAGAAAAATAAAGAAAATAACAACTAATTATTTACAACCTTCAATTTTAACTTCTAATTAACTATACACGAGAAGTTAAAATTTTTAAGGGTCCACCCAAACCACGATTTGACTTTGGAGGATAACCAGTCTACCCTCACTTTCATGCAAACCTTCCGAAAAATAAGAATTCTATTTGAACAATAGAAGGCATGTGTAAGGGGTAAGAAATAAACCATCCCCAATTAAGATTTTTGGAGGGATGATGAGGGATTTGGATAAGACGGGTGACAAAAACACAAGAGGTCCAAAAAAAACTAAATTTTCTCCCAAGTATTTTGAAATTGGAATGGTAGGGGGCGCACAAGAAGGCAAAGGTTCCTTCATAGAAAGAAACTCGAGCATGTAATCCTCGTCGATGAATGGGTTAGACGTTTTAAAGTTCGGCATCGATTCATCGGGTACTTGTGATGGTGTGATAACGGAGAATGAAAAGGGGGAGGAAAGAAATTCAAACTCAAGAGATGAGTTATCATCGCTCAAAGTTGTAATTTCAAAGGAGATGGGATCATTTTTAATGAATTTGGGATCCAAAGATGAAATCATTTCATTGCAAATGGATACTACATCCATTTCATCTTCACTTTCATTCTCTATTAAACTATGGGCCAAGTCAAGAATGGTTTGTTCCAAAGTAGGAATAAAATTCTCATTTGGTTCAAAATATTCCTCGACTTCAAAAGTTTCAGAAGAAAAATCATTGCCGGATTCAAATAATAAATCCAATTCACGTTCCCACAAACGATTTTCTTCTCGATAACGGCCTTCATACCTCTCATTATCAAAAATGAGCAAACCCTCACTAAAAGTCATAGGTCGAGGTGAGGATTCTTGGAAATGAGAAGTTTGAAAATTATTATCAGAGCTATAATCAAACTGAATATTATAAGAATTTTGAAAACTATTGCAATTCCTTTCAAATTTCCTACTATAAGAAATTGGAGGCCCAAAATCATTATCATCATCCTCAAAATACAAGCACTCCAAAGCAAGACTTTTGTTATACTCACCCAAAGACATTTTTGAATTTGTAATTTTTTATGACTCTAAGTATTAACCAAAAGTTATAGGTTTATGGGGATTTTGAGAATCATCATAATGATTACCAAAAGGATTGGAATAAGACATGCTTACCCCAAAGATGGCTCGAAGTGGCGAATTTCACAAAGTGATGTGCGCGCAAAAAATTTAAGCGTTTCTTAGCGCTCAAATGTAAAAGTCCTACAAAAAGGTTAGAAAAAATACAAATAGGAAAAAAATACTATGAAATACTAAATCAAATAAATTCTAAAACATCAAGTCCCCAGCAACGACGCAATTTTGATTAAGAAAGTTGTCGGGATCAAAGAACGAAATCAATTAAGATTCAAAGAAAATCATCCCCGGTAACAGCGCCATTTTGATTAAGGGTGAAAAGTAGCGCGTGTCAAATGCCGATCGTTGTTTTCTATTTACCGCCTTAATACAAAAACCTAAAATTAAGACTAAACTCAAAAAGGGAGTATATCAGACAAGTTCGGGTATCGAAAATCCACAGAGACGAGTTGTTAGAATTTAATCTGTTTAATGCTTCTAAATAAAAGTGTAGAAGGTATTTTCTTAACTAAAAAGAAAGAAAAGATAAACTAGGCATAAGTGTATTTAAACTAATTTTACAAAATGAATAAAAACTATAGGTTGCGTCGAATATCCTTCAATCGAGTTAATTAGTATAAAATGATTACATGGGTCGATGAGTTATTAAGATTGAGTTTGGTTTCGACTATTAATTGAACCCAGAGTTGTCACGCCCCTAAAGTCGCATAAAAGTCTAATAAGATTTTGGCGTCAACAAATACCCTAGAAATTACACACGAAAGTCCCAAAATACAGGGCATACATGATATACCCAGTCAAATCTCCTAAGCATAATAACAGGGACAACCCACTCGAAATAAACACGTAAAACTCCATCACTAAAGAAAATCAACCAAGTCAACCCTAGGTGAGTTCAATCCGACACATCCTAGATTAAACTAGTCACTACATATAAATAAAAGCATTAATTAAAATAACTAATTAATTAATTAAGCAACAACTAATTAAATTAACACTACAATTTATCTAGGTGAGAAATAAATGGAAAGCATGGAAAACTAGGGCACAAAGAATTTAAGGAAGAAGAAAAGTATCCACTTAAATAAATGGGTATCAAACCATAAAAAAAATGGAGGAGAAGGGTTTATCTCCACAAAATCCCCAAATATTACAAACCCTAAACTAAACTAAGAGAGGGAGAGAGAGAGAGAGAGAGAGAGAGAGAGAGAGAGAGAGAGAGGGGGGGGGGAAACTAGATAAAAAAACTTGATATCTTACAAAAATAACTAAAGTTGCTATTTATAGTAAGTTAGGAAAAGGAAAGAAAGAAAAAAAAAGAGAAAAGAAAAATGGGTTTAAGTTACATTTAATGACTAATAGAAAAATAAAAAATAAAAAGAAAAGGGAAAGAAAAAATCTCGGCAACAGTAAATGCAGGGGACCGATCGACCGGGACCTCAGGTCGGTCGACCGCGACAGAGGGAGAGGGCGCACTAATTTATGAAATATTATCCATATTACATATCACAATCACTTAACATTAGATATAATAATAACATATTATGAAAGTAGATATACTAATAACATATTATCCATATCACATAAGCTAATCATGATTTAAACATAATTTATCATAATTATATTCGGGTTGTCACAACTTACCCCCCTAAGAAAATTTCTTCCCCAAAATTTAATATAAAGGTCACTTACCAAACAAGTGGGGATATTGTTTCTTCATGCTATCCTCCATTTCCCAAGTTGCTTCTTTAACTCCATGGCTCATCCAGATAACTTTAACTAAGGGAATGACTTTCTTCCTCAATACTTCTTCCTTATGATCAATAATTTCCACCGGTTCCTCGATGAATGACAAGTCTTCCTTTAGTGCAATAGGTTGTTATTTCAATTGATGAGATGGATCTTCCAAATACTTACGAATCATAAATACGTGAAACACATCATGTAAATGGGACAAATCCGGAGGTAATGCTAATCTATATGCCAAGGTCCCAATTCTTTCCAGCATTTCATACGATCCAATGTATCTTGGACTTAGTTTCCCCTTTTTCCCAAATCTCATGACACCCTTCCATGGTGAAATACGAATGAATACAAAATCTCCCTTCTGAAATTCCAATGGATACTTCCTTTTATCTGCATAAAATTTATTCTTTCTTTGCGCTATCTTTATCCATTACCGAATCATTTTAATCTTTTCTGTTGTCATATCTATCAATCCATGACCCAAAATTTTTCTTTCACCTACTTCATCCCAATACAAAGGCGTTCTACATCTCCTCCCATAAAAAGCATCATAAGGAGCCATACCAATGGTGGACTGATAACTATTAATAATTGAGAATTCCATGAATGGCAAAAGATCATACCGACTACCTTTGAAGTCAACTTCACAAGCTCGAAACATGTCTTCTAATAATTGAATCGTCCTATATGACTGTCCATCAGTTTGCAGATGAAATGCAGTTTTGAATTTTAAACTTGTCCGCATGGCATTTTGTAAACGAGACCAAAATTTAGAAGTGAACGTTGGATCTCTATCTGATACAATTGACATTAGTGCCCCATTTAACGGATAATCTCATTAACGTACATACGTGCATACTTGTCAACAGTGTAGGTGGTCTTAACTGGAAGAAAATGAGCTGACTTCGTCAAGCTGTCTACAATCACCCAAATGGAATCATGCCCCTTTGGTGACCGGGGTAATCCTATAACAAAGTACATCATTATATGCTCCCACTTCCATTCTAGAATAGGTAATGACTGCAATAATCCTACCGGCTTGTGATGTTTCACCCTCACTTACTGGCATACTAAACATTTAGGTACGAATTCTATAATCTCACGTTTCATATTGTTCCACCAGTAATACTCTTTCAAATCTCTATACATTTTGGTACCTTCAGGAGGTATAGAATAAATAGAACTATGTGCCTCTTATAATATATCCTTCTTTAAGGATGGATCATTCGGTACACAAATTCTATTTTTATAACACAACGATTCATCATTCTTAATCTCAAAGTCACTCTCTACCATCCTGTACTTCTTGTTTCTTCTTCTCAAGGAACGGATCATTGATCTAAAAAATTTCGTATTCGTTTTTCCAATAAAGGTCTCACTATGACATGTGCTAACAATCCTCCCCGTTTTGAAAAACTTAATTCAATCCCCATCAATGCCAAGTCAAGAATATTTCTAATACGTGCACACTGTATGCAACCCAGAATCCCTAATGATTTTTTACTCAAATCATCTGCTACTACATTGGCCTTACCAGTATGATGATGAATGGTACACTCATAGTATTCAATCATCTCTATCCAACGCCTCTGTCTCAAAATCAGTTCTTTTTCTGTAAAGAAGTATTTCAAGCTTTGATGATCCGTATATATCTCACAAGGTTCTCCATACAAGTAATGTCTCCATAACTTTAAAGCAAAAACAATAGCTACTAACTCCAAATCATGGATAGAGTGGTTTCATTCATGTGTCTATAATTATCTAGAATAATATGCTATTATCTTCTTATTCTACATAAGAACACATCCTAACCCCTGAAATGAAGCGTCTGTATAGATGACAAAAGACTCATTCCTATGTGGAATAGTAAGTATAGGGGCTGACACCAACCGATCCTTTAATTATTTAAAACTCCTCTCTCATTCTTCATCCCATACAAACTTCACTTCTTTACGAGTCAACTTTGTCAATGCTAATGATATTGCTGAAAATCCCTTAATGAATCTGCGATAGTTACCTTCCAATCCTAGGAAACTCCTAATTTCTATCACATTCTTAAGACTCTCCCATAAAACAATTGCTTCTACCTTCTTTGGATCAACATATATCTTATTTCCCGAAACAAAGTGCCCTAAAAACACAATTTCGTTCAACCAAAACTCACACTTGCTGAATTTAACAAATTTCTTCTCTCTCAAAATCTGCAATACACATCTCAAATGTTTCTCGTGTTCCTCCATGCTAATCGAGTAAATCAACACACCGTCTATGAATACAATCATAAATGAATCAATAAAAGAGTGGAATACCCGATTCATCGAGTCCATAAAAACTATTGGAGCATTAGTCAATCCAAATGGCATCACCAAAAACTCATAGTGCCCATATCGAGTTCGAAAAGTTGTTTTGGAAATATCATTGTCCTTTACATTTAATTGGTGGTCAACCAATCTCAAATCAATCTTCAAAAATACCGTGTCCCCTATAATTGGTCAAATAAATCATTGATATGAGGTAGAGGGTACTTGCTTCTAATCGTCATCGTATTTAATTATCGAAAATTAATATATAATCGCATTTTCCTATCTTTTATTTTCACAAATAACACTGGGGCTCCCTATGGCGAAACACTAGGCCGAATGAAACCTCTGCTTATCAGATCTTGTAATTTCAATTTCAATTCTTTCAACTCTGTTGGTGCCATTTTATATAGAGCAAGGGAAATTGGACCAGTACTTGGAATTAATTCAATGGAAAACTCTACTTCCCTATCGGGTGGAAATCCTGGCAATTCCTCTGGGAAGACATCAGAAAATTCTCTAACTACTTGTATATCTTACACTTTAATTTTTTCCTTACTAACATCAAACACATAAGCTAAATACCATGTATAACATTTAGTCAATAACTTTCTGCTGTTAATTTCTGAGATAAGACAATTAGCGACAACATTCTTTTCTCCTATAAATTGGAACTCGGGTTCACCAGGCTGATGAAATATAACTTCTTTTAGAAAACAATCAATAGAAGCGTGATACGTTGATAACCAATCCATCCCCAATATAATATCAAAATCTCAAATGGCCAACGGTATCAAGTCAACATAGAAATGTCGCTCACTCATTCGTAAGACACAATCTTTATAAACATGCTCAACCATAATCACAATTTCCATTGGGGTAGAAATATATAAGTCACAATTGAGA
The DNA here is from genome assembly GCA_949130495.1 of Sambucus nigra. NCBI lineage: Eukaryota > Viridiplantae > Streptophyta > Magnoliopsida > Dipsacales > Adoxaceae > Sambucus > Sambucus nigra. Next base: position 126,417,353 of record OX422218.1, read on the forward strand.
AATGAACATGGTTTACCCAAATATGAAATAATATGTAATGCTAAGAATGAATGCGTAGATCCAAGATCAATAAGAGCATAAAAATATTCATTTGCAATAGAGAGTTTACTTGTAACTACTTCTGGTGTAGCATGGGCATCTTGCAATGTCATATCAAACACTCTTCCTCCTGCCTTCGATCCACTTACTTATCCTATATCTATTCCCCTGGTTGCATTCCCTACGGATGATCCTTTATGAGGCCCCATACTACTAACTGAAACTGTTCTTGCTAACATAAGACAATTATTTATTAGGTGACCCTTCTGGTGATGGTTAAAACATTATATATTCAGTAACTTTGGACAATTTCTCTTTATATGACCCAATGTCCCACAAAAGAAATAAGCATTTGGATTCCCTTGTGCTTAATTCCTTGAAAATCTTCCACCACTAGCTTCACCCTTTGCAAACTACTTCCACCTCTACCGCGTTGGAATTTCTTCCCTCTAAGCCTTGAATATTCGGTATCCCTACCCTTTTTGATATTTTGGATTGAATCTACTTCTCTTTGCGCTTCGTTCTCATTTTCCACTTGCTTCATTCACATCATTTTCTACCAGAATCTCTTTATTCACCAAGGATGAATAATTAACAGTCTTAAAGCCAACAACCTTGATTTAATAACTAGCTCTAGTCCATCGAGAAATCGGCTGCACATATCTTCCTTATTCTGTATAAACCTCGGATCAAACCGAGATAAGGCTGTAAGGTTAGCTTCATATTCTCTAACTATCATGCTTCCCTCATTCAACATGAAATATTCCTTCTCCTTTTATTTTTGATACATTTGTGGAAAATACTTATCATATAAATCTTTGACAAAAGCATCCTATGAGATCACATTCCCACCTCCTGGAGTAATCAACAAATGTTTTGTGGCATCCCACAAATATTTAGCTTCTCCTCTCAGCATATACGTTTCCAAGGTCACTTGTAGATTTTCAAGCATTCTCATTACCCCAAAAATAAGTTCTATCTCTTTAACCCATACTTCTGCCTCTGCTGGATCAACTGCTCCTTCAAATGAGGGTTGATTCATTTTAATAAATTTCTCATGTGAAGTGCTCATTTTTTTCTCGTGTATCACATCCTCAGCCCTAGCCAATGATTGTGCCTCTAGTTGCCTGGCTTGTTGTTCTTCCATCTGAGCGATAAACCTATCATGCTGCTCTGCCATTAAAGTCATAGCACATGCCATTTTTTGCATATCTGTCAATTATTTTGGCTCGGGTTCTACATTGCTATAAATAAGTTCCACAACCTCCGCTTCTGGTGCCATATTAGAAGCATCATCTTCTATTATCACATTAAAATTCTCTCCATCCATTATTTTATATCTGAAATGAATCAAATATATAACAACATACATATATACATATATTTCCTAACATAATCGTAAGTATCAAACAAAACATATTTCTAACATTCACTGCTAAATATAGACTCTTCTAACTACAGAACCTTTAAAAACTAGGCTCTATTACCAAAAGCTGACACACCCCAACCCAACTACTTATGATTAAGTTTTAAATTCAAGGTGAGTCAAACCATAATTAATTTAACCAAACCATAATCGCCCATTTTAATTCCGAAGTCATCAACGAAACTCCATACAACTAAAAACTTTTTTCAACATTAAGTAGTTATGCATTTACAAACTTCTTCAAGGATAAGTCAACTTAATTACACCATTTCCATTTACAAAAAATCATTATTTCCCCCATTCCTGGCTAACCCAACCCGACCTCCTAGATTTGGCAGTGACATCGTGTTACTTGAAAAAATGTGAACATAGGAACCGTGAGCAAAATAGCCCAGTAAATGCATCACTAATATACTACAACATGAATTTAAATGAAATAAATCATATCCATATAATTAAGTATTAACTTATCCGGGTCATTCATAATGAATGACCTAACTTTCCAAATCATGATTTACGTATCTTGTCTGTAATAGACAATTCTCTCCCATTCCTGGTCGAGGAGTAACCCCTTGTCATTAATAGATAAATCTCCCCCATTTCGAGTCGGGGAGTAACCTCCCATTTCGGTGAACGAAAATGAACAATTTCATTTTCATTATATTCTGATCATATCAATAATACGATACAAATATCTCTTCCCAGTGAGTACACTCACCTTAGGTTTTCAACTTCGTATTCACGTTTCCTTAGGGAGGAACTGTACTGGTTTGATTAGGCCTTACACCTGTCAATCCAAATAAATCAGTACTGAATCTCAATCATAAGTATTATCCTAACATAATTACGTAACTTTCCTTGACTATACAACAACAATATAATTCCTCTTAAGTCCCATTCAATAAAACATAAGTAAAGACAAAACAATGCTATATATGTTGATAAAGTTATGAACATTCAACCGTAGGAAACACCTCATAAGGAATTTATAACTAAACCCAAATAAATATGAAATCATACTTCTCCATGCATATAACATGAAACATGTACTCAAAATACTCTTTGAAAAGAGGAGATAACAATATTCTTTCACAGGGTATCCAGTATGGCCTCAAATTATTATCCTCTACACTCAACCATCCTATATTCCTAAATTGTATAAATACAGGTGTCCAACCTTATATATATATATATATATATATATATATATATACTTTCCATTATAGGGGATGCTTAAATTTTTCAAGCTTCCTAGAGCAAGTTCTGACCATTTCTTTACAACACATGAAATCTTCCCTACAAGATCCTCTACTGTTCCTTCAACTTCCAAGAATTTTCATAAATTTCTTCCATCATAACTTTCCATTATTTTCAACCCATTTTCATAAAACGTACCTAATAGTACATAATTAAAGTTTCATAATTGTTTGACTTCATTTGCTATGTGAAAAGCTTGACTAAACTCAGGGCATACTGAAATGACATATACAAACAGCAACTATGTACCAACTTGAAATCATCATTAAGGCCTAACCATAAGGATATAAATTTTAATTTTCGGGTGTGAAATGAATACATGAGCCTTCTTTAATATCCAATTGTAATTTCTCAATTACAGTAAGCACACAAAAAGATATGCAAGTTGGAATATAAGCGTTTCAATACCAAGCAATATAGCCTATAAAAAATACTTATCTCACATATGAACCAATACATATTATCACAAAGGATAATGGAATTTTATTCAATAATTCACGATTTATATACTTTGAAATAAGTATAATACAAGATTAAAATAATATTAACACATAATTTTACCTTGGAAACACCTTAAAAAATTTCTTGGAATTCTTTTCCAAACTTTTCCTTATAACCCTTCCTTCCTTAACTTTTACTTCCTCTTCCTCAAGATAAAAACCCTTCAGACTGAACCTAGGATTAAATTTGATGAAGAAATAGGTTAGAATAAGAGTTTTAAGTCAGCCAAGGCTTCCTCCAATGGCAACCAATCAAATTAAAATATTTGGTTTAGTAAAAGAAAATTACCACTTAAAGGGAATGGACAGATTTGTCATTTGTTCGTAAATTAGGTTTAACTCCTTACTCGTAAATCCATTTAATGCTTCGTTTGTTGTGTCAGAAACCTAACTCATATATCTACAACTTTATAGTTTTCACCTTGAGTCAATTGTTACATTATAAGGGTCAAAACAAGTCTATAACAGGAACATTTCTACCGAAAATAACAAAATTATGTGTTTGTAAATAATTCGACACTTCCTGATTTATGAAAGTAGGATCAGAATAAACATAATCACTTAACATTAGATATACTAATAACATATTATCCATATCACATAAGCTAATCATGATTTAAATATAATTTATCATAATTATATTCGGGTTGTCACAACTCACCCCCTTAGAAAATTTCGTCCCTGAAATTTAATATAAAGGTCACTTACTAAACAAATGGGGATATTGTTTCTTCATGCTATCCTCCATTTCCCAAATTTCTTCTTTAACTCTATGGCTCATCCACATAACTTTAACTAAGGTAATAACTTTATTCATCAATACTTGCTCCTTATAATCAATAATTTCCATCGGTTCCTCGATGTATGACAAGGCTTCCTTCAGCGCAATAGGTTATGTTTTCAATTGATGAGATGGATCTGCCAAATACTTAAGAAGCATCGATACGTGAAACACATCATGTAAACGGGACAAATTCGGAGGTAATGCTAATCTATATGCCAAGGTCCCAATTCTTTCCAGCATTTCATACGGTCCAATGTATCTTGGACTTAGTTTCCCCTTTTTCCCAAATCTCATGACACGCTTCCATGGTGAAATACGAATGAATACGAAATCTCCCTTCTAAAATTCCAAAGGATACTTCCTTTTATCTGCATAAAATTTATGCCTGCTTTGCTCTATCTTTATCCATTCCCGAATCATTTTAATCTTTTATGTTGTCATATCTATCAATTCAGGACCCAAAATTTTTCTTTCACCTACTTCATCCCAACACAAAGGCGTTCAACATCTCCTCCCATAAAAAGCATCATGAGGAGCCATACCTATGGTGGACTGATAACTATTATTATACGAGAATTCCATTAATGGTGAATGATCATCCCAACTATATTTGAAGTCAAATAGACAAGCTCATAACACGTCTTCTAATATTTGAATCGTCTTTTATGACTGTCCATCAGTTTACTGTTGAAATGCAGTTCTGAACGTCAAACTTGTGCCCATGGCATTATATAAATCAGGCCAAAATTTAGAAGTAAATGTTGGATCTCTATCCGATACAATTGACATTGGTGCCCCATATAAATGGATAATCTCATCAATGTACATACGTGCATACTTGTCAACAGTGTAAGTGGTTTTAACTGGAAGAAAATGAGTTGACTTCATCAATCTGTCTACAATCACCCAAATGGAATCATGCCCCTTTGGTGGTCGGGGTAATCCTATAACAAAGTCCATCGTTATATGCTCCCACTTACATTCTGGAATAGGCAATGACTGCAATAATCCTGCTGATTAGGCATAAATTCTTCCTAATTTATCCCTTGATTTAGTTACTTTTAGCACCTCAAACAACGTAATTGAGTTGACATTATCTCATAATCTTGCTACTGACTGATCTTAATGAGTACACCGAGTTTCTGGTATTTCGTAGTGATTTTATAGGTATTTGATGTCAAGAAACGGAAGAAGGAAACCGGAAGAATCAAGAAAGAAATAAGGAAAGTCAAAAGGGCAAAAGCGTCATTTTCATCCAAAATTCGAATGAGGTACCTAATTTAAGTTGAAGATATCACATTCATGATCACATAGGAAGAAACGGTACCTCAATCGGAGTACCGGAACAAAAGTTATGAGCAGTCAAAGATTAAGCAGAAAGTCAACAGGCAGACCGGTCCGCCCCTACCCCGGACCGGCCCGCTTTTCCAAACTCCAGAAGACCCCGGATCACAAGCAAACCGAAGAAGGAAAAAATTAAAAGAACCGGTTCGCCCCCGGATCGGTCCGCCTCAAAATAAAAAGAACCGATCAGCTTCAGAGGCAGACCTGTCCGCCTAAGACACAGAACGGTCCGGGTATCGAGATTTGCAAATCTAATCTTCTTCCAAAGAATCCTAGTGCAGGTGAAATTCCTAAATTCATGGAGGGTATAAAAACCCGATTTATTATTATTATTTGACACGGAGAATTAGTAGGATTTTCCACTCTTTTTCCAGAAACCCTAGTGTGACACCCCGACTAATTAAATACCGGGTAGCTACTCCTTTATTAAATTAATTCAAAATGCCAAGTTGGCTCAGTTAATAGCATCACTGTCGAAAACATTTTATTATTACTAACCACCTAGTATTTAAAAAGTAAGTTGCCAAATTTTAATATAAGTCTGATTAACATGCAACAAGTGTAATAAAGAATAACAACACCATTCACCATACTGAAGTAAAACGAATAACCATCACATAGTGTAAATAAAGTCTGGAGGAAAACTCCTCACTACAATCCCATACTGAAATAAATAACCGAATGCTAAAACAATACAAATCAAAGTCTGAAAACTGTAATGTAAAAGATGACTCTAATAGAAATGGGCAACATGCCCTACAACTGATAGATAGTGACTCTGGAATCCAAAACATAGAAGCGTCTACAAGCAAATCCCTGTAGCTTCCACAAACAGCTACAGCTCGTCACCTGAATGAGAATCCTATGCTTGGTGTCCCTGTGGCTGGGCACCTAAAATGGTTTTACAAGAAAAAGATTTGAAAAGCAAACGGGTCAGAGCCCGAATGTGGAGTTATATTTTAAAAACCTACAAGTGCTTTAAAAACATTAAAAACATTAAATGCAAAGTACATGTTAGGACGTGCACTCACATGATATTCTCACCTCTCGTCTAACTGTGCACTCCTAACGTAAGTACCCATCTAGAGTGATACAGAATACTAGCTACGTTACAACATATCTAGCTAGACTATCATAGGTCCTACCCTTATTACTCGGTTCTCTTAATATAATAATGCTCGTAATTAAGTAGGGGTTTAACGTAACTCAGATGTTCAATATGCAATATATATAACTATCAGTTAACTCGTTATATTTCTCGAAACAATACCGTAATTATATTCACATCATTAACATGAAGGTTCTCATTAATTAAGTGTATATTATTCACATCATAAATATACAATACAAGCACCCCGAGAACTAAACTGTGGTGCACACATACTCTGCTATCCATCCCGGTACATCACGTACATAAGGATTACATATTCTGAATCTCTCAGGAATAGTTCACAGATAACAACATCACAAACAATGGAGGCGAACACAGTCACATCACATAGGTAACGCACATACCTACGCTCCTACGATCAACAGACTTATTAATATCCCAATAAGTCTTTCTATGACCTATGTTCATCAAGGTAACCAGTCTAAATCCAGGAAACACAAGGATTAGAGGGCCCTAAGCGAATGCAAATCTCCCGTGATAGCAAGTATGGTACGTATGTCATACACACAATTCATATACCAATACTAAGTAAACACACGTCTTAGTAATACCGTAGTTTAATCGTAGTACATATCGCATTCTCGTACTAACTTATAATATCTACACTTATATTATTCCGGTTCATCATCATACGCGCCATAATCTATTCTCACGTCGTAGTAGACACTCACGTCTCGACCCAAATGGTTCATTGAATTAACTTTCTCGTATATAAATTTACTCCTCGTAATAACCCAAAAGTCCCAAATCTATCCTTACGTCATCAAAGGAAGGTTATCTATATCCTCGAACAAGTTTACGGGACTCCAAAAATTAAAACAGTCCAAAAAGGACCAAACTGTCAACTCGTTAGAAGTCTCGTTCGAACGAGACTGTTCGAACGAGATCTCTCTGTCAACTCGTTAGAAGTCTCGTTCGAATGAGGCTGTTCGAACGAGATCCAGTTCGTTCGAACGAACTGTCCCTTCTAACGAGATCTCGTTCAAACGAAGTTATCGAACGAGGCTCCCTTTCGTTAGAACGACTGGTCATTTCGTTAGAAGCTCGTTCGAACGAGTTCGTTCGAACGAGTTCGTTCGAACGACCTGGGTAGGGGCTTCTAACGACCTGCCAGTTTCCTCCCAGATTTTCTAAGTTACGTTTCTCACCATTTTTAACACCTCAAGTCTTCTCCAAAGTTCGTTCTAACAATGTTTTAAGTCCTCTAATCATACTAAAACATGCTTAGGTCATAAACTAACATCTTTTAAGGCATTAATGCATCCTAAACATCATTAACTCACAAGGTTTTATACTTTTCCCCAATTTTATCAAGAACATGAACCCTAGATATATATCATCATCAAATCCCATAATTTAATCCGTTATAATTTCTTCTAATCACCATTATCATGAGAATAATCATCTACCTATCATTCTACATGCAATTCTCTTCAAAATATTCAAGTTCTAAACTCCAAACTACATGGGTTTTCATATTTCACCAAGAACAAACACAAAATTCGAATTTTTCTAACATGGAAGAAACATTCTACGAATTTAAATATGATTAAAACACTTGCCTTGATTGGATTTCTGATTTTGGTGTTGGTTTGGTGAAGATTTCTGCAGATTTCCCTCTCTCCAAGCTTCTCCTCCAATGGTGGCTTAAGGTGGCTAGGGTTTTCTTTGGGAGAGCCTAATGATAGCCTCCGTAGCTTAAAGGGTTAAAGTGGGTTGGATAGTGGGTTTAGTGGGTCAATAATCAATCAGATTAAGACTCCTAATTTTCGTCACTTTTAATTCCTCAAAATGTAAAATTACCAAAATACCCTTTAAGTTGCCGGTATGGCCTAAAAATACCCCGGAATCCAAACTACACCCCCGGGTAGTGTTTTCGGACTATCTCGACCCTTCCGGACGCGTTGGCGCACTCAAAACGACCATACGGTTTATAGATTTTAAGTTCACTTTTTATAATCAAAATATTACACCGTGACGCGACGGTCCCACGCGTCTCAACAAAATTTCTAAAATGCCGTATATAAATCTCACGACAACTTTTATAATACCAAATACATATATCAAAACATGTATACACATAATCAAATACCAACTCGCATCTTGTTAGTATTTATAACCCGGATTAATTTCCAATTAATACGCATTTAATTAATTAATCCCAAAAATAAATATAGCCAAAAGTACGGGGTATTACATACTTCCCCCCTAATAACTGAATTTCGTCCCGAAATTTGAAACTAGAAAGTACCTGCTAAAAATAACTCTGGGTAACGTTCGCGCATCTCATCCTCGCGCTCCCATGTGGACTCCTCGACATTGTGATGTTGCCACTGAACACGCACTAACGGAACTATCTTTGACCGCAGTTTCCTCTCGCTTCGGTCCAAAATAGCAATCGGTCCCTCCTCGTAGGAGTTATCCGACTGGAGATCGATGTCCTCCACAGCAATGTGAGAATGAGATAAATCATCTTTGAGATATTTCCTTAGCGAGGAAATATGAAATACATCGTGAATCCGATGTAAATGTTCCGGTAACCCAAGTCTATACGCAACCGATCCGATCCGCTCAATAATAGGAAACGGCCCCACATATCTTGGTGCCAACTTCCCCTTCTTCCCGAAACGCATAATCCCCTTCATAGGAGATACCCTGAGCAAAACCTGGTCCCCTACTTGGAACTCCCTGAAAAATCTCTTCGCATCAGCATAACTCTTCTGCCTGTCTTGAGCTACCCGAATGCGACTCCGAATCAACTCAATCCTTGCCGAAGTATCCTGAATCACTTCCGACCCAAGTATTTTGTTGTCCCCCACTTCTAACCAACATGCTAGGGAACGACAAGGCCTACCGTACAATGCCTCAAATGGAGCCATGCCAATAGTGAACTGATAGGAGTTGTTGTAAGCAAACTCCACCAGTGGAAGGTATTGCTCCCATCCACCCCCAAAGTCAATAATGCACATGCGTAGCATGTCCTCCAACATCTGATTGGTGCGCTCTGTCGGCCCATCGGTTTGCGGATGATAAGCCGTACTCAACCGCAATTCCGTGCCCATGGCCTCCTGGAAACTTTCCTAAAACCGCGAAACAAACATCTTGTCTCTGTCAGACACGATATTTAAGGGTACACCGTGAAGTCTCACAATCTCTGAAATAAAGAGCTGGGCATACTGTCCCGTAGTGTAATCAGTCCTTACGGGTAAAAAGTGAGCGACCTTGGACAACCTGTCCACAATTACCGAAACGGAGTCGTGACCCCTCTGCGACGTAGGCAACCCCGTAATAAAGTCCATGGATATGCTCTCCCACATCCACACCGGGACCTCCAACGGCTGTAGCAATCCTGCCGGTCTCTGATGATCCACTTTTACAAGCTGACAAGTGGCGCATTTCGAAACAAACTCAGCGATATCTCTCTTCATACCGCTCCACCAATACTGCCTTCTCATGTCTTGGTACATTTTGTCCCCTTCGGGATGTACCGTGAATCGTGAGCCGTGCGACTCTGCCATCACCTCGTGTCGCAATTCCTCTCCTTCCGGAACTATCAATCTCCCATTGAAGCGTAATCCCCCGTCTGAGCTAACGGTATAGGACTCGGCTCCCTCTGCTAGTAATCGAACTATCTGTTCCTGACAGAACGAGTCATTAGCATGTGCCCGTACTACCTTCGTGAAAATCCGCGGTGTAACGGTCATCACAGACATGAAAGATCGGGCCACTGCATCATGGTGTCCCAATTCCTTCCACTTAGCCTTCCACACCTTTGCCACCTCATCTGCTGGCCTACGGCTCAACGTGTCTGCCACCACGTTAGCCTTACCCGGGTGGTACTGGATGTCGAACTGGTAGTCTTTCACAAATTCAAGCCACCTACGCTGCCGCATATTCAATTCCTTCTGCGTGAATAGGTACTGTAGGGACTTGTGGTCCGTGAACAGTTGGAACTTCTCCCCCAAAAGATAGTGTCTCCAAATCCGTAGGGCAAATACCACTGCCGCCAACTCCAAATCATGAATGGGGTAATTCTTCTCATGAGGCTTAAGCTTACGGGAAGCATAAGCTATGGCCTGTCTCTCCTGCTGTAATACACCTCCCAGTCCTTGCAAAGACGTATCGGTGTAAACCAAATACTCAACTCCCGGTCTCGGCAATGCTAACACGGGTGCTGAGGTCAACTTGTCCTTCAATTCATCGAATGCCAACTGACAGACATCACTCCAAATGAACGGCACACCTTTACGAGTAAGATGTGTCAAAGGACCTGCTATCTTCGAAAATCCCCGAATAAACCTCCTGTAGTATCCTGCTAGACCCAAGAAACTACGAATTTCAGTCGGTGTCGTGGGCTGTCCCCACTCCCTCACCGCTGATACTTTCCCCGGATCAACAGATATTCCCCGGTCGGAAATGATATGTCCCAAAAACTGGACTTCCTTCAGCCAAAACCCGCACTTCTCATATTTTGCATACAACTCGTTCTGACGAAGTGTCTGCAAAACCTGCCTCAAATGCTCGGCGTGCTCCTCCTCTGTCTGAGAGTAAACCAGAATGTCATCAATGAAGACAATGACAAACTGATCTAGTAAATCCCTGAACACTCTGTTCATCAAGTCCATAAACACTGCTGGAGCGTTGGTCAAACCAAAAGGCATAACCCGAAACTCGTAAGAACCATATCTCGACAAGAACGCAGTCTTCGAGACATCCTCCTCCCTGATACGCAACTGATGGTATCCCGATCTCAAGTCAATCTTCGAGAAGAAAGAAGCTCCTCTCAACTAGTCGAATAAGTCATCGATTCGAGGCAATGGATACTTATTCCGTATCGTGACCTTATTCAACTCTCGGTAGTCCACACACAATCTCAGTGAACCGTGCCTCTTCTTCACAAACAAAACCGGAGCGCCCCAAGGTGAGGTACTCCTGCGAATAAATCCCTGGCCTAACAGCTGCTCTATCTGATCCCGTAACTCCCTCATCTCAGCTGGAGCCATACGGTACGGTGCGCGTGCTATAGGTCTCGTACCCGGTAGCAAATCTATAACAAAGTCTATCTCTCGACTGGGGGGTAAGCCTGGTATCTCCTGAAACACATCTGAATACTCCCTGACAACCAGGATCGAATCTAAAGGAATCACTACCTCCTTAGAGGTATCCTCCTCAATGTAATATAGATGAGCGGTCGATCCTCCCTCTGGGCGAGGCATCGCCACTACAAACATCTCTTGCCCCGGAATGGCAAAAACAATGCTCCCGCTGAAGCAATCAATCATGGCCCTATAAGCTACGAGCCAATACATACCGATAATCACATCGTGAATATGCATGTCTAACACTAACATGTCTGCAGGTAATACCAAACCACCAATCTCTACCCCCACTCCCCGGCATATAAAGAAAATAAGTGACCCACTCCCTAATGGTGAGTCGACACATGTGCTCTCTGTCGTAGCTAACAATCCTAAAGCTTTCGCGAAGTGTGTAGCTATAAACAGTGTGTAGTACCCGTATCAAATAACACCCGACCCATAGTGCCATGGATAGGAAACGTACCCTCAATCGCGGGCGGTGCCTGTGGAACTGCAGCCTGGTGAACGTTGTAGACACGTCCATACTGTAGTTGCCCCTGCTGAGCTGGGACTGCTGGAATGGGTGGCAATGCTGCCATCTGTGGCGGTGCGGGAAGAGCGGCGGGAAACATGGGCCTCTGTGGCTCCTGGCGAGCACCCTGCTGCTGCTGCTGTGGGGCCCTGCCCTTATCAGGAAAATCCTGTCGCTTATGGCCAGTCTTGCCACAAACAAAGCACTTCCCTGGGAAGTTCCCTCCTCTCTGTCCCTGCTGTCCCCGGCCCTGGTGACCGTTACCGTTCCTCCCTTAGCCCTGCTGGCCCTGATGAAACTGCTACCCATTCTGCCCCTGTTGGCCCTGATGGCCCTGACAGAAACCTCCCTGTCCCTGTTTGTAGTTCCCTGATCGGAACCTCTTATTATCCCCCTGCTGGGAGCCCTGCTCATTCTGTCTCTACCCCTGACCAGATTGTGCCCCGCTGGCACCATGTCCTCCAGTGCTGCCCTGATGGCTAGACTCCCCCGACTGCTTGCCCTCGGCCATATGAAAACGGTGGTCCTGGTAGTGCAACAATGCAGCGTTAACCACATCAGAATAAGTGGCCAACGATAGGTTCCCTAGCAGATGCTGCCGGATCCTCCAAGTCAACCCGTCGGTGAACTTCTCAATTTTCTTCTTCTTTGTTGGTATCTCGTCTGGAACGATGTTCAACAGATTAGTGAACTCGGCCTCATACTCGGCCACTGTCTTACCTTCCTGCTTCAAACTCATCAATCTCCTCCTCATTTCCATATGAACAGCTGACGGAAAGTACTTGCGTCGAACCGCACCCAGAACTCCTGAATCGTGAGAGTATCCCTCTCCTCCATGGTGGTAATAGACTCCCACCACTGTAGTGCAGATCCGACTAGCTTAAAAGTAGCTAGCACCCGCTTCTGAACATCCGTGCACTCATACATCCTTAAGTTCCTCTGCATATCCTTCCTCCATTGGCTCGAGACTACCACATCTGAGCTACCTGCAAACTCTGGCGGATGCGCTTTCTGAAAAGCATCACGTACACGCTCCCAAGCAGACGGGAATGCACTAGCCTGTACTGGCACGGCAACCGGCGCCTGAGGTGGTGCCTGCTGAACAACGGCAATCGCAGCATTTACCGCTTGAGCTACTATAGCTGCAACCTCAGCGGCGTTCATCATGCCCTGAACTAGAGCGGGCTGGGGTTCGGGCGTTGCATCCCTGGGAACTCGTCGTGCACGTCGTGGAGGCATCTGAAATAACAACAAAGTTTATAAGTTCGCTTTTTATAAACTTAATATAGCTGAAGAACGAAGCATACACAAAAAGAGTACAACTGTCCTAAAATATAGGGCTCTATATCAAAGAAACGTAGCGGAAACATAATAGCCGTACAGATCCTAAAGGATACTAGAACCTGATGCTCTGATACCACCTGTGATACCCCGACTAATTAAATACCGGGTAGCTACTCCTTTATTAAATTAATTCAAAATGCCAAGTTGGCTCAGTTAATAGCATCACTGTCGAAAACATTTTATTATTACTAACCACCTAGTATTTAAAAAGTAAGTTGCCAAATTTTAATATAAGTCTGATTAACATGCAACAAGTGTAATAAAGAATAACAACACCATTCACCATACTGAAGTAAAACGAATAACCATCACATAGTGTAAATAAAGTCTGGAGGAAAACTCCTCACTACAATCCCATACTGAAATAAATAACCGAATGCTAAAACAATCAAATCAAAGTCTGAAAACTGTGTTGTAAAAGATGACTCTAATAGAAATGGGCAACATGACCTACAACTGATAGATAGTGACTATGGAATCCAAAAGATAGAAGCGTCTACAAGCAAATCCCTGTAGCTTCCACAAACAGCTACAGCTCGTCACCTGAATGAGAATCCTATGCTTGGTATCCCTGTGGCTGGGCACCTAAATGGTTTTACAAGAAAAAGATTTGAAAAGCAAACGGGTCAGAGCCCGAATGTGGAGTTATATTTTAAAAACCTGCAAGTGCTTTAAAAACATTAAAAACATTAAATGCAAAGTACATGTTAGGACGTGCACTCACATGATATTCTCACCTCTCGTCTAACTGTGCACTCCTAACGTAAGTACCCATCTAGAGTGATATAGACTACTAGCTACGTGACAACATATCTAGCTAGACTATCATAGGTCCTACCCTTATTACTCGGTTCTCTTAATATAATAACGCTCGTAATTAAGTAGGGGTTTAACGTAACTCAAATGTTCAATATGCAATATATATAACTATCAGTTAACTCGTTATATTTCTCGAAACAATACCGTAATTATATTCACATCATTAACATGAAGGTTCTCATTAATTAAGTGTATATTATTCACATCATAAATATACAATACAAGCACCCCGAGAACTAAACTGTGGTGCACACATACTCTGTTATCCATCCCGGTACATCACGTACATAAGGATTACATATTCCGAATCTCTCAGGAATAGTTCACAGATAACAACATCACAAACAATGGAGGCGAACACAGTCACATCACATAGGTAACGCACATACCTACGCTCCTACGATCAACAGACTTATTAATATCCCAATAAGTCTTTCTATGACCTATGTTCATCAAGGTAACCAGTCTAAATCCGGGAAACACAAGGATTAGAGGGCCCTAAGCGAACGCAAACCTCCCGTGATAGCAAGTATGGTAGGTATGTCATACACACAATTCATATACCAATACTAAGTAAACACACGTCTTGATAATACCGTAGTTTAATCGTAGTACATATCGCATTCTCGTACTAACTTATAATATCTACACTTATATTATTCCGGTTCATCATCATACGCGCCATAATCTATTCTCACGTCATAGTAGACACTCACGTCTCAACCCAAATGGTTCATTGAATTAAATTTCTCGTATATAAATTTACTCCTCGTAATTACCCAAAAGTCCCAAATCTATCCTTACGTCATCAAAGGAAGGTTATCTATATCCTCGAACAAGTTTACGAGACTCCAAAAATCAAAACAGTCCAAAAAGGACCAAACTGTCAACTCGTTAGAAGTCTCGTTCGAACGAGACTGTTCGAACGAGATCTCTCTGTCAACTCGTTAGAAGTCTCGTTCGAATGAGGCTGTTCGAACGAGATCCAGTTCGTTCGAATGAACTGTCCCTTCTAACGAGATCTCGTTCGAACGAAGTTATCGAACGAGGCTCCCTTTCGTTAGAACGACTGGTCATTTCGTTAGAAGCTCGTTCGAACGAGTTCGTTCGAACGAGTTCGTTCGAACGACCTGGGTAGGGGCTTCTAACGACCTGCCAGTTTCCTCCCAGATTTTCTAAGTTACGTTTCTCACCATTTTTAACACCTCAAGTCTTCTCCAAAGTTCGTTCTAACAATGTTTTAAGTCCTCTAATCATACTAAAACATGCTTAGGTCATAAACTAACATCTTTTAAGGCATTAATGCATCCTAAACATCATTAACTCACAAGGTTTTATACTTTTCCCCAATTTTATCAAGAACATGAACCCTAGATATATATCATCATCAAATCCCAGAATTTAATCCGTTATAATTTCTTCTAATCACCATTATCATGAGAATAATCATCTACCTATCATTCTACATGCAATTCTCTTCAAAATATTCAAGTTCTAAACTCCAAACTACATGGGTTTTCATATTTCACCAAGAACAAACACAAAATTCGAATTTTTCTAACATGGAAGAAACATTCTACGAATTTAAATATGATTAAAACACTTGCCTTGATTGGATTTCTGATTTTGGTGTTGGTTTGGTGAAGATTTCTGCAGATTTCCCTCTCTCCAAGCTTCTCCTCCAATGGTGGCTTAAGGTGGCTAGGGTTTTCTTTGGGAGAGCCTAATGATAGCCTCCGTAGCTTAAAGGGTTAAAGTGGGTTGGATAGTGGGTTTAGTGGGTCAATAATCAATCAGATTAAGACTCCTAATTTTCGTCACTTTTAATTCCTCAAAATGTAAAATTACCAAAATACCCTTTAAGTTGCCGGTATGGCCTAAAAATACCCCGGAATCCAAACTACACCCCCGGGTAGTGTTTTCGGACTATCTCGACCCTTCCGAACGCGTTGGCGCACTCAAAACGACCATACGGTTTATAGATTTTAAATTCACTTTTTATAATCAAAATATTACACCGTGACGCGGCGGTCCCACGCGTCTCAACAAAATTTCTAAAATGCCGTATATAAATCTCACAACAACATTTATAATACCAAATACATATATCAAAACATGTATGCACATAATCAAATACCAACTCGCATCTCGTTAGTATTTATAACCCGGATTAATTTCCAATTAATACGCATTTAATTAATTAATCCCAAAAATAAATATAGCCAAAAGTACGGGGTATTACACCTAGTTTAGCTACAAATTCCAGTTTTAATTAAAAAGATTGAAGCTTTATTCAGAGATTAGTGGATTACCAGTTTTCTTAATTGCTGCAATTACTGCTTGGGTGAGATTAGTGAGTTATTTCTTCTTTTCAACTTCATTCTACATTAATTCACAAGTTTCCCTAGATTGATTATGAATCCCTGCACATCAATCACTATTTCCATCACTTTCATCATGCTAGGCTAGATTTTCTAAGGCCGGGGCACTTGAACCCAGCCCGATGTGTTAATTGTACGTGTATAACATTAATCTTCTAAATTTAGTGATTGAATACGATCGTATTGCGTAGGAACATAATAATTATAGGTCTTTATATCTCGTTTACCTCTGAGTAACTGTGATGATTTAGAATGCAATTCGAGTGTTACTCTCGCAATACCGATTTACTCGTCCTCAGATTAGGTATGACGCGGGCTTGAACCTCGTATACATAATGCTAGGGAGTACTAAATTCAGGGTCAAATCAATCAGTTAAATTTATGATTAATATTATAACTTCAATTCACTAGGGTTGGGGGATTATATCCCCTCCCTGTTTTTCTCATCACTGAGTTCAAAAGTTTTAAAATCATATTTTAGGTAGTTTAATGTAATTGCATTCTTCAATAATTTCATAATTGCATTTAGTATAATCAATTCTCAAAATCGAATCATTTTTTCCTTTCCTTTTAGAGTCAAAGTTAGGATTCCTCCGTCTTTTCCCGTCGTCACAACTCCGTAGTCCTTTTTCCCTGAGGATCGATACCCGACTTATCGGATTATTACTTGAGCGACAGGCTTGCACTTGAGCCTAGAGTGAATGCATTTCTGAGACACATTTTCAGTCGCGTCAAGTTTTTGGCGCCGTTGCCGGGGAAGTAGGTAGACTTAGGATTAGATCGAGTCAATCCAAAGCTTTGACCAAAAATTTCCAAAAATCCAAAAACATAAAACAAAAAAAATAAAAATAAAAAAAACAAAAACAAAAAAAACAAAAAAAAATCATAAAGCACAAAAAGATTCACAATCATCTCTCACAAGTTTTTAATGCAAAATTCTGAACTCACTCCCACACCCCATAATACTCCAACCATCATTCACGAAAATCCAATTGTTGAGTATAATCCCGATACTCCCCACACTCCTAACGCCCCACAATTCTGGATCCCACCTCCCACACCGTCGCACTCAATCTCCAATAACACTCCATTTTCCTTCTTAGGACACATTCCGAGCACACCAAGTGAGAGCACCGAGTCGTTAAGTGAGGAAGAGATGTCGCAACACGGCAGTGCACCCGCCGGTGAGGAAGAGCCCCCATACCGCCCGCTGAGAGAATTTTTATATCCCGAGCGCACTATCACTCTGGGATGCATTATACTTCCGTATAATGCCGGGCAATTCTGTTTAAAAAATGGGATGATCGAGATGCTACCACATTACCATGGTATGGATTCTGAAAAGCCATACCTCCACATTAGGGAATTTGAGGATGTGTGCGATACGCTCAATGATCAAACTTGCACCCAAGAGATGATTCGCCTCAAACTCTTCCTTTTCTTTCTCAAAGATAAAGCTAAGAACTGGCTATGGTCTTTACCTCCGAGCTCGATTCCATCTTGGAATGAGTTGTAATCGATATTTCTCAAGAAATTCTTCCTAACACATCGAACAATCTCCATAAAGGCTCAAATTCAAGCGTTCAGACAAGCTGAAAATGAGCCATTTAATCGATGTTATGAGCGTTTCAAGGAGTTAGTTACTTCATGCCGCCATCATGGATTTGATTCAGCACAAATCATCTCTTTTATCTATAACGGGCTGAATCTTAACTCCAAGAAACTTGTTGAAACTATGGGAAGTGGTCCTTTTGTCGACTTAGATGCCCACGATGCTGAGCTTCACCTGAGGTATGTCGCTGAGACTACCCAATCCTGGGATACATCTGACCCTAATGCTCAAAATCGAAATCGGCAAGTGACCACCACTCCGTCGGCATCAGGCATATTTCACGTAGATAAGAATTCTATGACATACAGCCAATTGGATACCCTTGAGAAAGGATTTTGGGACCTATGCAAGATATATGGCAAAGGACCAGCTAGACCCATACCAAAACCTGTAGAGAAGGTGTGTGCTATTTGTGAGGCGGGCTATTCAACTGAGGAATGCCCGACGATACCCGCCTACAAAGTAATGCTTTAGGAGTAAGTTAGTGGTATAGGAGGATTTAAGGGTAATTTTGGTGCCCCGCATGGGAATTCATATAACCATTCGTGGAAAAACCATACCGATTTTAGCTATTGACAAAAACATGCCGCAATGAACCCTCCTTCACATGTTTCCCCTCCTCCACCATAACACTTTCAATAAGCTCCACACATGCAAGGACATGTGCAAGCACTAGCACCTCAAGAAGCGTATATTCCTCCACCGCGGAGAACTCTCGAGGATACCATGAATCAATTCATCGCAAGCCAGATCACAACCAATGCCAAATATGATCGTCTGATTGGCGACATAAATGTAAGTCTGTCAAAGATACAATCCTCGCTGAGTGTCCAAGAGAAGCGAAAGTTTCCTGCCTAAGGTCAAAATAGTGTTAGCTCCATATCCACTGAACATCAGGAGAAATGTCAAGATGTGACCACTCTTCGTAGTGGGAGAGTCGTTGGTTTATCACCTCCCCCACACGACACGATAAAAGACAAGGAGATTTCGCCCGACACGAAAGAGGCCGAAGATGTCCCCTTGAATGAGAGTGACAAAGAAGATGCTAGTGAGCCAGAGGTGATAGTGAAACCACCCTCCGCGGCACCATTCCCTCAAATGTTGATTCCCTCCCATAAAGAAAACCCACATGAAGACGTGCTAGAAGTGCTAAATCAAGTAAAACTGAATTTATCTTTCCTCGATGCCATTAAGAAAATTCTAGCTTATGCAAAAGTCATTAAGGACTTGTTGACAGTAAAGAGAAAGATGAAGGTAAAGAAGAATGTCTTTCTAGCACAAAATGTGAGCTCCATTCTACTAAATGATCTCCCGCCTAAATTCAAAGATCCAGGTGCACCCACCATATCATGCATCATTGGAGAGAATAAAATCGAAAAAGCCTTACTTGGCTTAGGAGCAAGCGCAAATATCCTCCCTTACTCTATCTATAGGCAACTTGACTTGGGCGACCTCAAGCCCACAAAGGTCACTCTCCAATTAGAGAATCAAACAGTGAAGATCCCAAGAGGCATAGTCGAGGACGTGATCGTCCAAGTTGACACTTTCTACTTCCCGTTAGACTTTGTCATTTGGGACACGGAGACCTCCTTCAATTCGAGCAACCATGTTCCCATCATCCTTGGGCGTCCATTCTTAGCTATGGCTAACGCAATCATCAATACTCGGGATGGGTGAATGCAACTCACTTTTGGGAAACATGACCTTGGAAACCAACATCTTCCACATAGCCCAACATACGGGGGAGGAAGATGATCTTCACGCTGTGAGCCTCATAGATGAGATAGTAGAGAAGTATTTTGAGGAGAATTACTGTGGCGACGCTTTAGAGTCCTGTTTAGCGGTGAGACATGAGAGTGAGGGGACGTACACCGATTTCGAGAGGGAGGTTAGGGAGTTAAGTGAGTTACTCGATGAGAGAGCGTCGGACGAGGACGCTAGAGATGTTAATTGGGTTTCTAGATTTGAGGAGTTACCTCCAAGGGATACACGCATGGTTCCCTCCAGTGACAAATTTTCAACCCTCGAGTTGAAGAAACTCCCCTCCCAAATTAAATATGCATACCTAGGAGAGGATGATACATTTCCTGTTGTTGTCTCCTCTAGCCTAGACGAAGAGTAGGAGGGTAAATTATTGAAAATTCTGAGGAAACACCAAAGTGCTTTTGGTTGGTGCATTGCTGATTTGAAGGTGATAAGTCCTTTGATTTGCACTCACAAGATCCATCTCGAAGAGGATGTTAAGCCCTCTAGAGAAATGCAAAGAAGACTAAATCCCAACATGAAAGAAGTTGTGAGAACCGAGATTATCAAATTATTGGATGCTGGGATTATCTACCCAATCTCGGATAGAAAATGGGTGAGCCCTATTCAAGTCGTCCCGAAGAAGTCGGGTATGACTGTGATTGAGAATGCTAAGGGAGAGCTAGTTCCCCAACGTACTACTACCGGGTGGCGCGTTTACATTGATTACCGGAAACTCAATGCGGGAACTAGGAAAGACCATTTCCCCTTGCCATTTATTAATCAGATGCTTGAGAGAGTAGAGTTCCACCCTTACTATTACTTCCTTGATGGTTATTCCGGATATAACCAAATTGAGGTAGATGTACTTGACCAGGAGAAGGCGACCTTCACTTGCCCTTTTGGTACGTTTGCCTACAAACGTATGCCATTTGGCTTGTGTAATGCACCCGCGAACTTTCAAAGGTGCATGTTGAGCTTATTTAGCGACATGGTCGAGAGAGGACTCGAGGTGTTCATGGACGATTTCAGCTTTCTTAGCACCTCTTTCGATCATTGTTCAGAAAAGCTGGAAAAAGTACTCGCCCGGTGTGTGGAAAAGAACTTAGTACTGAATTGGGAGAAATGCCATTTCATGGTCAACGAGGGAATAGTTCTTGGCCACATAGTATCATCCAAAGGAATAGAAGTTGATAGGGCAAAGATAGATGTCATAGCTGATCTTCCCCCGCTAAAATCGTTTAAGGATGTGCGCTCATTCTTGGGCCACGCGGGGTTTTATCGAAGGTTCATTAAGGACTTTAGCGCCATTGCTAGACCCTTAAGCAACCTACTCATGAAGGACACCCCGTTCGAGTGGACGGAAGCATGCCAAAGCTCTTTTGAAAAATTGAAAAACATGCTTATGTCCGCTCCCATCATGAAAGTTCCAGATTGGTCCTTACCATTCGAACTTATGTGTGATGCTAGCGATTACGCGATCGGGGTTGTTTTGGGCCAATGAAAAGATAAGCAACCTCATGTCATCTACTACGCTAGTCGGACCCTTACCGGACCTCAACTCAACTACTCTACCACGGAGAAGGAGTTGCTAGCGGTAGTCTTTGTCCTTGATAAATTCCGGTCATATCTCATTGGTTCCCCCATTACTTGCTTCACCGACCACGCGACTTTGAAATACCTACTTGCAAAGAAAGATGCCAAGCCGCGCCTCATAAGGTGGATCCTACTCCTACAAGAGTTCAATCTCTCCATCAAAGATAAAAAAGGAGTAGAAAACGTCGTTGCCGACCACTTATCACGGCTTTCGTCTGACGTACCTAGTGATCCCGTACCCATAGACGAATACTTTCCGGATGAGCAACTTTTTGCCACCTCTCCTTTATCTTGGTTTGCAGATATAGTGAACTACCTTATCACAGGAGTCATCCCTCCCGATTGGACACCGCAAGATAAGAAGAGGTTTATTACTTGGTCGCGCATGTTATTTTACGATGATCCCTTCCTTTTTAAATATTGCACCGACCAAATCATTCGACGATGCGTACCGGATGACGAGATCCCAAAAGTCATCCAGTTTTGTCATTCGAAAGCTTGTGGAGGCCACTTTTCGACGAAAAAAATGGCCGCTAAAATTCTGCAATGCGGTCTCTATTGGCCCATAATATTCCGGGATGCAAATGATGTTTGCAAATCTTACAATAGGTGCCAATGGATGGGAGCCATTCCTCGACGAGACATGATGCCTCTTACCCCCATACTCATCATTGATATCTTCGATTGTTGGGGTATTAACTTCATGGGTCCCTTCCCCCCCCTCCTTTGGTTTCCTATACATCCTTGTCGCGGTAGACTACGTTTCTAAATCGGTGGAAGCTATAGATACCAAGACAAATGACAACAAAGTGGTGATAAAGTTCCTGCAGGAACATATACTTTCCCGCTTCGGTGCTCCGAAGGCAATAATTAGTGATAATGGCATGCACTTTTATAAGAGGCCATTCGCGAAGCTCATGAGAAAGTATGGCGTCATTCACAAGGTTGGAACGACTTATCACCCGCAAACGAATGGACAGGCTGAACAAGCGAATCGAGAAATCAAGAATATTCTCTAAAAGACTGTCAATCCTACCCTAAAAGATTGGTCACTTAAATTGAACGATATGGGCCTATCGTACCGCATACAAGAATCAACTCGGCATGTCCCCTTTCCTCTTTGTATATGGTAAACCTTGCCATCTTCCCGTTGAGCTCGAACACAAGGCATATTGGGCGATTAAGTAATTGAATTATCCCATGGACAAGGCCGTTGAAGCCCGCAAGCTTCAATTGAATGAGTTAGAAGAACTACGCAATGATGCGTACGAGAATGCCAAAATTTCCAAAGAAAGGATGAAACTCGCTCATGATAGCATCATTCGACGAAAAGAGTTTCTTCCCGGGTAAAAAGTTCTTCTCTATAATTCTCGGCTTCATCTCTTTTCAGGCAAGTTGCGATCACGATGGTCTGGCCCGTTCGTTGTGAAGAATGTTTTCCCCCATGGAGCTGTTGAATTAGACGATTTAAAAGGGGGAAATACATTCAAAGTGAATGGACAACGCCTAAAGCCATATCTAGAGGCGTGTGCGGAAGAAGTCGACACCGTTTGGTTGTCGAACCCCATTTACGGGGTAGAGTGAGTTATTGCAGCATGGTCGTCGCACCCCCGACGCGTATGGGGTGAGAGTCGTGTGTGTTGTGAGAGTCGTGTGCGTTGTGAGAGTCATTAGGCCTAGGTTCAATCGGGAAAAGCATTCGTGTGTTTCGGGAATTTTGAGTCAAAGGGAGTTGACCAGCGAAATCGAGAGGGTTTTAGTCCAGATTGATAGGGAGTATGTTGTGAAATTGAAAATTTTCGGAGAAGAGAGATCGAAACCAATTTCGGGGAAAATCCAGCCCAAAAAGCCCTGGGCCGGACCGGTTCCTTTAATTTAAGGCCGGACCGGTCCGCCCTAGGACTGGTTCCTTTAATTTAAGGCATGAATGGTTCGCCCCCGAATTGGTTCATTTAATTTTAAAAAGGACCGATCCGCGCCTGTCAAATTTTTGTATATTTAAATATCCGAACCAGTCCGCCCCTACCCCGGACCGGTCCACCTTCTGCATATTTGACTTATCCCCTTCCCAAGATTCACCCCCCCTCTCCCCAATCCCATTCATTCCCTCCAATCCATTTTCCCTCCTCCCAACCCCAACCTTTCCCTCCCAAATCCACCCCCTTTCCCTCCAAACCCTTTCCCTCCAATTCCAACCCTTCGGTTTGCGGCCTCGGCAAGCCACTTTGACCTATCACCTCTTTGACCCCCACACTTCCATCCATTTGGGCCTCACTTTATACGCGGATATCATTAACGCGTCATTGGATGAGAAGGGAACCACCCCACCCCCCTTCCCTATGCCCGTTTGATCACTTCCATCCTTAAGGATGCTGGCATAGCGGCGCCGATTGATCATACTCGCATTCCCGGGACTTTTGGATAAGGGACCCGTACCAAGAGCGCCAAATAGCTAGCTATCCTATGGGCTAGGCGGGGTGGTGATAGTGAAGAGGAGGCTACCTCGAGCGAGGAAGAAGAAGGGGCAACAGGTGAGGATGTCGAGATGGGGGATATCGGTCCGGACGAGGAGTCGACGGACGAGGAGTACGACCCAGATTTTGAGTGGGCGGGAAGCAATCTATCAGACCGCATGTCGGCACTTGAAATGAACTTCGATAACTTTATGACCGACTACCGGCGTGACATGAACTTAGTTCTCCGCTTCCAATTGGACATCTATCGATGCAAGGGGATCCTAATGAGCCACTGCCATCCTATTACCACAACCCCTATGGCCCCGAAGCTCCCGGTTCTTCCCATTCCCCTTCCCGATGAATCTTGATATGGTGTTGGCAACTTTTTCTTTGTTTTTCCTGTTCACAGTTTGTATGCTTTTCCTTGTAATTGTACCACAGTCTTGTTTGTAATAAAAACTGTATTTTCTCCATTTGTTTGTTTTATTTATCGCACTTATTATTTTGCCTTATTTATATTTTAGTCCTTTTTGCTTAAGGACAATGCAAAAGTCTAAGTTAGGGGGGGTCGCAAGTGCGTATTTTTAAAACTTCACAAATTTTCAAAAATGTCCAGAAATTTCCAAAAAAAAAATGAAAAATCCAAAAATATTTTTGTTTAAAATAAATAAAAATTGGAATTCAAAATTTTCAAAAATATCATTAAAAGTCAAAATTGAAGTCCCGAGTTGTAAAATCCAACATACACAAAGTCGAAATTGACCAAAGATGGAAATTGAGCGAAAATTGACGACTTAACGAATAAGTGTGGAGATTAACAAACCCGCTGAGATTCGAACCTATCACTTTTTACGAGTTTTTAAATCAATTCGAGTTAATTGTTAACTCAAAGTTCTTTTCAGCGCCAAAAAAGTCATCGAGGATCTCAATCCTTTCATTTTGATCGGTTATGAAAGACATGTGTGATATTGCTTTGAAAAACGTGCCAAAATTGATCTCTAAACTTAAATTCATCTCGAAATGCATATGGTAACGCAATTGGTATTTTGGACAATGAATTAGGCCATCGTTTGTCACCCAAAAATATTGGCCATAAAAAGTCGTGAAAAATCACCCCTTTTGCAACCCAAATTGAGCCGAATAAATTTGTCCTTTCGTTTGATAACCCGAAAAACCCAAATCGCCCAGAATTGTGAAAAATGAGAAAAATTCAGAATTTAAGTCCTGAAAGTGCATAAAAAGGGGCAAGAGAAGAAAAATAAATGCGCTCAACAAAAATAGTGAGAAAAGAAAAAGAAGTGAAAAAACAGAAAAAATAGAGAAAAAGAAGAAAAAAATGAGCAAAAGCCCGGAAAAAGCACAAATGGACATTATATATTAATTTTGCAATTCCAACCTTCCCTACCTCTTTCATTTTACCCAATATACCCTAAAACCCGAAAAAGTCCTAACCGAGTCTAAATTGAGAAATTGGTTACCGTGTGGAGAACTAGTACACCAAAAGATAATAAAAGAGATTGAATGCGCGGAAAAAGAGGCAATGTTCCCTTTTTTAAAACCGTAATCTGTTGATGAGATCCTTTCACCATGAAATTTCCGTCCTTCTAATTGTATGCGTGATTTTGCGTCCATTACATTTACTCTTTATATCATGCATACCAAGAGAATAGCCATAATCCGAGAGATTCGTTTGTGAGAGCATTCCGTGAGAAATTGAAATCAAAACGAGTTTTTGGATAAGTAACGTAATGATCAATCGGTGGAAATTCGCGGTTATATTTCCGGCTTCGCACACACGCACTATGATTTGAGACTTGTAAATATGACTTGATGATGACTATTTTCTGGAAAAGTTCGAATTGCACAATTTTTACGTGTTTTGAATTTTCTTTGAGTCAATTTTGTGGGTATATTCTCTACAAACCCTCATGAGACACAACTCGTCCTACTAGGGTGACCTAGGGGTTTAAAGGCTTGTTGTATATGCTAAATGCAACCGCTTGCTCGCAAAAAAGGTATTTTATCCCAATAAAATGATTTTCAAGAATTGAGCCTTGCTAGGATTCTTTTACATTGCTCGGGACGCGCAAAGTTCTAAGTTAGGGGGGTTTGATTAGGCATAAATTCTTCCTAATTTATCCCTTGATTTAGTTACTTTTAGCACCTCAAACAGCGTAATTGAGTTGACTTTATCTCATAATCTAGCTACTGACTGATCTTAATGAGTACACCGAGTTTCTGGTATTTCGTAGTGATTTTACAGGTATTTGATGTCAAGAAACGGAAGAAGGAAACTGGAAGAATCAATAAAGAAAGAAGGAAAGTCAAAAGGGCAAAAGCATAATTTCCACCTAGAATTCGGATGAAGTACCTAAAGAGAAGTTGAAGATATCATATTCATGAGCATATAGGAAGAAACGGCACCTCAATCGGAGTCTCGAAACAAAAGTTATGAGCAGTCAAAGATTGAGCAAAAAGTCAACAGGCAGACCGGTCCGCCCCTACCCCGGACCGGTCCGCTTTGCCAAACTCCAGAAGACCCCGGATCACAAGCAAACCAAAGAAGGCAAAAATTAAAAGAACCGATCTGCCCCCGAACCGGTCCGCCCCAAAATAAAAAGAACCGATCCGCTTTAGAGGCAGATCGGTCCGCCTAAGACCCGGACCAGTCCGGGTATCGAGATTTGCAAATCTAATCTTCTTCCAAAGAATCCTAGTGCAGCTGAAATTCCAAAATTCATGGAGGGTATAAAAACCCGATTTATTATTATTATTTGACACGGAGAATTAGTAGGATTTTCCTCTCTTTTTCCAGCCTGATGTGTTAATTGCACGTGTATAACATTAATCCTCTGAATTCAGTGATTGAATACGACCGTATTGCGTAGGAGCATAAAAATTGTAGGTCTTTATATCTCATTTTCCTCTGGGTAACCGTGATGATTTAGAATGAAATTCGAGTGTTACTATCTCAATACCGATTTACAGGTCCTCAGATTAGGTATGATGCGGACTTGAACCTCGTATACATAATGCTTGGGAGTACTAAATTCCAGGTCAAATAAATCAGTTAAATTTATGACTAATATAATAACTGCAATTCACTAGGGTTGGGGGATTGTATTCCCATCCTGTTTTTCTTATCAGTGAGTTCAAAAGTTTTAAAATAATCTTTCATCATATTTTAGGTAGTTTAGTGTAATTGCATTCTTCAATAATTTCATAATTTCATTTAGTATAATCAATTCTCAAAACCGAATCATTTTTTCCTTTCCTTTTAGAGTCAAAGTTAGGATTCCTCCGTCTTTTCCCGTCGTCACAACTCCGTTGTCCTTTTTCCCTGAGGATCGATACCCGACTTATCGGATTATTACTTGAGCGACAGGCTTGCACTTGAGCCTAGAGTGAACGCATTTTTTAGACACATTTTGAGTCGCGTCACCTGCCGACTTCTGATGTTCCACCTTCACTTGCTGGCATACTAAACATTTAGCTATGAATTCTGCAATCTCACTTTTCATATTGTTCCACCAATAATACTCTTTCAAATCTCTATACAGTTTGGTACCTCCAGGATGCATAGAATAAATAGAACTATGTGCCTCTTCTAATATATCCGTCTTTAAGGATGGATCATTCGGTACACAAATTCTATTTTTATAACACAACGATTCATCATTCTTAATCTCAAAGTCACTCTCTCTACCATCCCGAACTTCTTGTTTCTTCTTCTCAAGGAACGGATCATTGATCTGAAAATTTTGTATGCGTTCCGCTTATAAAGGTCTCACTGTGACATGTGCTAACAATCCTCCCCTTTTTGAAAAACTTAATTCAATCCCCATCGATGCCAAGTCAAAAATATTTCCAACACGTGCACACTGTATGCAACCCAGAAACCCTAATGATTTTTTACTCAAAGCATTTGCTACTACATTGGCCTTACGAGGATGATGATGAATGGTACAGTCATAGTCTTTAATTAGCTCTATCCAATGCCTTTGTCTCAAATTCAGATCTTTTTCTGTAAACAAGTATTTCAAGTTTTGATGATCCGTATATATTTCACAAGTTTCTCCAGACAAGTTATGTCTCCATAACTTCAAAGCGAAAACAATAGTTGCTAACTCCAAATCTGCATAGGATAGTTTCATTCATATGTCTTTATTTATCTGGAAGAATATGCTATTATCTTCCCATTCTACAGAAGAACACATCCTAACCCCTGAAATCAAGCGTCTGTATAGATGACAAAACACTCATTACCACATGGAATAGTAAGTATAGGGGCAGAAACCAACTGATTCTTTAAAACTCCTCTCGCATTCTTCATCCCATACAAACTTCACTTCTTTACGAGTCAACTTCGTCAATGGTAATGATATTGCTAAAAATCCCTTAATGAGTCTGTGATAGTAACCTGCCAATCCTAGGAAACTCCTATTTCCTGTCACATTCTTTAGACTCTCCCATTAAACGATTGCTTCTACCTTCTTTGGATCAACATATATCCCATTTCTCGAGACAATGTGCCCTAAAAACACAATTTCGTTCTGAATTTAACAAATAATTTCTTCTCTCTCAAAATCTGTTATACACGTCTCAATGTTTCTCGTGTTCCTCCATGCTATGCGAGTAAATCAACACATCGTCTATGAATACAATCATAAATGAATCAATAAAAGAGTGGAATACCCGGTTCATCGAGTCCATAAAAACAGTTGGAGCATTAGTCAATCCAAATGGCATCACCCAAAACTCATAGTGCCCATATCGAGTCCGAAAAGCTATTTTCAAAATATCACTATCCTTTACTTTTAATTGGTGGTAAACCGATCTCAAATCAATCTTCAAAAATACCGTGTCACCTATAATTGGTCAAACAAATCATCGATACGAGGTAGAGGGTACTGTCTTTTAATCGTCACCGTATTGACTTGTCGATAATCAATATATAATCCCATTGTCCTATCTTTCGTTTTCACAAATAACAGTGGGGCTCCCCATGGCGAAACACTAGGCCAAATGAAACCTCTGCTTATCAAATCTTGTAATTTCAATTTCAATTCATTCAACTCTGTTGGTGCCATTCTATATAGAGCAAGGGAAATTGGACCAGTACCTGGAATTAGTTCAATGGAAAACTCTACTTCCCTATCGGGAAGTACTCATGGCAATTCCTCTGGGAAGACATCAGAAAATTCTTTAACTACTGGTATATCTTCAACTTTAAGTGCTTCCTTACTAACATCAACCACACAAGATAAATACCCTGTACAATCTTTAGTCAATAACTTTCTGCTATTAATTGCTGAGATAAGACAATTAGGGACAACATTCCTTTCTCCTATAAATTGGAACTCGGGTTCACCAGGCTGATGAAATTTAACTTCATTTAGAAAACAATCAATAGAAGCATGATACGATGATAACCAATCCATCCCCAATATAATATCAAAATCCCAAATGGCCAACGGTATCAAGTCAACATAAAAATCTCGCTCACTCATTCGTAAGACACAATCTTTATAAACATGCTCAACCAGAATCACACTTATCACTGGGGTAGAAATATATAAGGCACAACTGAGAAATGAACATGGTCTACCCAAATATGAAATAATATGTAATGATACGAATGCATGCGTAGATCCAGGATCAATGAGTACATAAAAATCTTCATTGGCAATAGAGAGTTTACCTGTAACCACTTCTGGTATAGCATGGGCATCTTGCAATGTCATCGCAAACACTCTTCCTCCTACCTTCGATCCACTTGCTTGTCATGTATCTCTTCCCCTGGTTGCATTCCTTAGAGAGGATCCTTTATGAGACCCCACACTACTAACTGAAATTGTTCTTGCTAACATAGGATAATTCTTTCTCAGATGACCCTTCTGGTGACAATTTAAACATTCTATATTAACTAACTTTGGACAATTTCTCTTTATATGACCCAATGTCCCACAAAAGAAACAAGCATTTGGATTCCCTTATGCTTAATTCCATGAACATCTTCCACCACTAGCTTCACCTTTTGCAAACTACTTCCACCTCTACCATATTGGAATTTGTGCCCTCCAAACCTTGAATATTCGGTATCGCTACCCTTTTGATAGTTTGGATCGAATCTACTTCTCTTTGCACTTCGTTCTCATTTTCCTCTTGCTTCATTCACATCATTTTCTACTACCATCGCTTTATTCACCAAGGCTAAATAGTTAATAGTCTCTAAAGCCAACAACCTTGATTTAATAACTAACTCTAGTCCATCGAGAAATCGTCTTCACATATCTTCCTTATTCTGTATAAACCTCTAAGCAAATCGAGATAAGGCTATAAGCTTAGCGTCGTATTCTGTAACTATCTTGCTTCCCTGATTCAACATGAAATATTCCTTCTCCTTTTGTTTTCGATACATTGGGGGAAAATACTTATCATACAAAGCTTTGACAAAATCATCCTATGAGATCACATTCCCACCTCCTGGAGTAATCAACAAATTTTTTGTGGCATCCCACTAATATTTAGCTTCTCCTCTCAGGATATACGTCGCTAAGGTCACTCGTTGATTTTCAAGATTTCTCATTACCCCAAAAATAAGTTCAATCTCTTTAACCCATACTTCTGCCTCTTCTGGATCAACGGCTCCTTCAAATGAGGGTTGATTCATTTTAATAAATTTCTCGTGTGAAGTAATCATTTTTTTCGGTGTATCACCTCCTCACCCCTAGCCAATGATTGTGCCTCTAGTTTCCTGGCTTGTTGTTCTTCCATCTGAGCAATAAACCTATCTTGTTGCTCTGCCATTAAAGTCATAAAACGTGCCAATTTTTGCATGTCTGTCAATTGTTCTCGCTCGGTTTCTACATTTCTCTAACCAGGTTGCACAACCTCCGCTTCTACTGCCATATTTGAAGCCTTATCTTCTATTCTCACATTAAAATTCCCTCCATCCATTCTTTTATATCTGAAATAAAAAAAAATATATAACAACATTCATATATACATATATTTCCTAACATAATAAAAAAAAACATATTTCTAACATTCACTACTAAATCTAGAATCTTCTAACATCAGAACCTCAAAAACCTAGGCTCTGATACCAAAAGCTGACACACCCTAACCCAGCTACTTATAATTAAGTTTGAAAGTCAAGTTGAGTCAAACCACAATTAATTTAACCAAACCATAAACGCGTGTTTCAATTAAAAAGTCATTAATAAAACTCCATACAACTAAAAAAAAAATCAACATTAAGTAGTTATGCATTTACAAACTTCTTGAAGGGTAGGTCAACTTAATTACATCATTTACATTTACATAAAATCATTGTTTCCCCCATTCCTGACAAACCCAACCCGACCTCTTAGATTTGGTAGTGACATCGCGTTACCTGAAATAATGTGAACATAGGAACCGTGAGCAAAATAGCCGAGTGAATGCATCACTACTATACTACTCCGTTAATTTAAATGAAATAAATCATGTCCATATAATTATGTATTAACTTATCTGGCTCATTCATAATGAATGACCTGACTTTTCGAATCATGATTCACGTATCTTTTCCGTAATAGACAATTCTCCCCCATTCCTGGTCGAGGAGTAATCCCTTATCATTAATAGACAAATCTCCCCCATTTCGGGTGAGGGAGTAACATCCCATTTCGGTAAACTGAAATGAACAATTTCATATTCATTATATTTTGATCATATCAATAACACGATACAAATATCTCTCCCCAGTGAGTACACTCACCTTGGGTTGTCAACTACGTATTAACGTTTCCTTAGGGAGGAACTGAACTGGTTTGATTAGACCTTACACCTATCAATCCAACTAAATCAGTACTGAATCTCAGTCATAAGTATTATCCTAACATAATTA
This sequence comes from Sambucus nigra, assembly GCA_949130495.1. Lineage (NCBI taxonomy): Eukaryota > Viridiplantae > Streptophyta > Magnoliopsida > Dipsacales > Adoxaceae > Sambucus > Sambucus nigra. The sequence goes on from OX422218.1 coordinate 126,449,329, forward strand.
CGTAACTGTCCATGACTATACAATAATAATATAATTCCACTTAAGTCACATTCCATAAAACATAAGTAAAGACAAAGCAATGGTATATATGTTGATAAAGTTATGAACATTCAACCGTAGGAAACACCTGATTAGGAATTTATAACTAAACCCAAATAAATATGAAATAATACTCCTCCATGCATATACACATGAAACATGTACTCAAAATACTCTTTGAAAAACGAGATAACAATATTCTTTCATGGGGGTATCTAGTATGGCCTCAAATTATTATCCTCTATACTCAACCATCCTATATTCCTAAGGTGTCTAACCTTATCAATATATATATATATATATATATATATATACTTTCCATTATAGGTGATGGTGTAATTTTTCAAGCTTATTAGAACTAGTTCTGACCATTTCTTTACAGCACGGGAAATTTGCCCTATAAGCCCCTCTATCGTTCCTTCTACTTCCAAGAATTTTCATAAATTTTCTCCAGTATAACTTTCATTTATTTTCTTCACAATTTCATAAAACATACAGAATAGTACATAATTAAAGTTTCATAATTTTTTGACTTCATTTGCTATGTGAAAAGTTTGACTAAACTCAGGGCATACCAAAATGAAATATACAAACAACAACTATGTACCAACTTGAAATCATCATTAAGGCATAACCACAAGTAGATAAATTCTAATTTTTGGGTCTAAAATGAATATATGAGCCTACTTTCATATTCAATTGTAATTTCTCAATTACAGTAAGCACACAAAAAGATATGCAAGTTTGAATACAAGCATTTCAATACCAAGCAATATGGCCTATAAACAATACCCATCACACATATGAACCAATACATATTATCACAAAGGATAATGGAATTTTAATCAATAATTCACGATTTATATACTTTTAAATAAGTATAATACATGATTAAAATAATATCAACACATAATTTTACCTTAGAAACACCTTAAGAATTTTCTTGATATTCTTTTCCTAGCTTTTCCTTGTAACCCTTCCTTCCTTAACTTTGACTTCCTCTTCCTCAAGATAAAAACCCTTCAGACTGAACCTAGAATTAAATTTTCTAAAGAAATAGGTTAGAATAAGAGTTTTAAGTCAGCCAAGGCTTCCTCCCATGCCAACCAATCAAATGAAAACATTTGGTTTAGTAAAAGACAAATTACCACTTAAAGGGAATGGACAGATTTCCCATTTGTTCGTAAATTCAGTTTAACTTCTTACTTGAACATCCATTTGATGCTTCGTTTATTGTGTCACAAACCTAACTCATATATCTACAACTATATAGTTTTCACCTTGAGTCAATCGTTACATTATAGAGGTCAAAACGAGTCTATAACAGGAACATTTCTACTGAAAACAACAAAATTTTGTGTTTGTTAATAATTCGACACTTCGTGATTTATGAAAGTAGGATCAAACTAAACATAATCACTTAACATTAGATATAATAATAACATATTATCCATATCACATAAGATAATCATGATTTAAACATAATTTATCATAATTATATTCGGGTTGTCACAACTCACCCCCCTTAGAAAATTTCGTCCCCGAAATTTAACATAAAGCTCACTTACCAAACAAATGGGGGATATTGTTTCTTCATGCTATCCTCTATTTCCGAAGTTTCTTCTTTAACTTCATGGCTCATCCACATAATTTAACTAAGGTAATAACTTCATTCCTCAATACTTGCTCCTTATAATAAAAAATTTCCATCGGTTCCTCGATGTATGACAAGTCTTCCTTCAGTGCAATAGGTTGTGTTTTCAATTGATGATATGGATCTGTGATCGAGTGGAAAAACCGAGCGTCCGTGTAATACATTAGTCGTTGTTATCTTCTTCCAATCTCAATACAAAAAAAAATAAACTTGTAACTAAAATTCTTAAGGAGTATAGTGGCGAGTCTGGGTATCGAATCCACAGGGAATTTGGACGTGTGAACATGACGACAAAGGTAAGGTAGTTTAATCCTAAAGTTCATGTTAAAATAAAAGAAAAGAAAAAGATGATTGATTTTTATGTATTTTATCTATAAATTAACTAGATTCAATTAAATCAACCTATGCATGCGAAATTAACTAACTAAGAAGGAATTAATATGAATGAAGAAATGGGTTAAGAATACACTCCCCCAAACCCTAGTGTGTATGCCAGTACAAAATTAGTTATAAATTAGATAATTGATTAGACCCGGTCTTTAGTACTCCAAAGCATTACATATATGAGGTTCAAGCCCGCATCACATATAATCAAAGAATGAGTAAAGCAGTGTTGCAATAGTTCACGCACGTTGAATCCTTAAGCACCCCGGTTACCTAGGGCAAACGAGGTCAAAAGTTCTACAATAGTTGTGAAACAATAAAACACGATCTAATCACTTATTTAATTTAGAGGACAAATTTGATATCTATGCATACCACATCGGGTTGGGTTCATACATCCCAACCCTTGTAAATTTAGCTAGACATGGTTTTATTAGAAAAAAAATTCATAAAGATATAGAGAATTATGGATCTAACAAACATTGTTAACAAATTGCAAAACAATTGAGAATTGAATTGGAAATAAAGTAAAGAATAAATAAGAGAATGAAAATTTGATACTTGTATTCAGTAATAGGGAAAAGAGATGAACTTGAATCCAGAAAAATTCTTCTTCTTCAAACTTACAAACAAGGGTTTTCTATAAGAAGATGAAATTATCTACTTTAAAGAAAAAACTATAAATATTCTCCCAAATTCGACTCCCTTGGAATGAGGTAGGGCTTGGTCTTTTATAGCACCAACTAGCACGAATTTGACAGCTAGAATCGTTGGATGTGCAAGATATGCACCTCTTGATCTTCATAATTAATTCCAGGATTTCACACACCCGTACCGGTCCGGATCCCTTCGGATCGGTTCGTTTTTCAAGCAACCGGATCGGTTATTTTTTTAATCTATCGGACCGGTCCGGATCACATCGGACTGGTTCTGCTATCATCAGTTCGGTATCCATCCGGGGTCTACTGGAATGGTGCCATTTTGGATCGGTCAGATTTTCTTCAATGTTGACTTTTTCTTTCCATCTTTGACTGGCCATAACTTTTGATCTCGAGCTCCGATTTGAGTGTCGTTTCTTTCGATGCTTTTGTGAAATCAAGATCTTCAACTTTCCTTTAGGCGTCGAATCTGAACTCCGGGTATACGTTTATGCTTTTGCCCTTTGACTTTTCTTCCTTTGTTCTTTTCCTTTCTTTCGATTTCTTTCTCTCTTTTCTTGCACTAAATTCCTGTAAAATCCTTTAAAAATACACGAAACTCGGGGTACTTGTTAGAAATAGTCAATGGCAATGGTATGGAATAAAAATGATTCAGTTACTTTGTTCGAGATATAAAAATCACTAACTTAAGGGGATAAATTCAGAAGAATTTATGCTTGGTCAATCTGCCAAATACTTACGAAGCATCGATACGTGAAACACATCATGTAAACAGGACAAATCCGGAGGTAATGATAATTTATATGCCACGGTCCCAATTCTTTCCAGCACTTTATATGGTCCAATTTTTCTTGGACTTAGTTTCCCCTTTTTCCCAAATCTCATGACACCCTTTCTTAGTGAAATACGCATGAATACAAAATCTCCCTTCTGAAATTCCAATGGATACTTACTTTTATCTGCATAAAATTTCTGCCTGCTTTGCGCTATTTTTATCCCTTCCCGAACCATTTTAATCCTTTATGTTGTCATATCTATCAATCCAGGACCCAAAATTCTTCTTTCACCTACTTCATCCCAACACAAAGGGGTTATACATCTCCTCTCATAAAAAGCATCATAAGGAGCCATACCAATGGTGGACTGATAACTATTATTATACGAGAATTCCATCAATGGATAATGATCATCCCAATATCTTTGAAGTCAAATACACAAGCACGCATATGTCTTCTTCTAATATTTAAATCATCCTTTATGACTGTCCATCAGATTGCAGATGAAATGCAGTTCTGAACTTCAAACTTGTGCCCATGGCATTCTGTAAATGAGGCTAAATTTTAGAAGTGAACGTTGGATCTCTATCTGATATAATTGACACTGGTCCCCCATGTAAAAGGATAATCTCATCAACGTACATATGTGCATACTTGTTAACAATGTATGTGGTCTTAACTGGAAGAAAATGAGTTGACTTCGTCAATTTGTCTACAATTACCCAAATGGAATCATGCCCCTTTGGTGACCGGGGTAATCCTATAACAAAGTCCATCGTTATATGATCCCACTTCCATTCTGGAATAGGCAATAACTGCAATAATCTTATCGGCTTCTGATGTTCCACCTTCACTTGCTGGCATACTAAACATTTAGCCACGAATTCTGTAATCTCACATTTCATATTGTTCCACCAGTAATACTCTTTCAAATCTCTATACATTTTGGTACCTCTAAGATGCATAGAATAAATAGAACTATGTGCCTCTTCTAATATATCCTTCTTTAAGTATGGATCATTCAGCACACAAATTTTATTTTTATAACACAAAGATTCATAATTCTTAATCTCAAAGTCACTCTCTCTACCATCCCGAACTTCTTGTTTCTTCTTCTCAAGGAACGGATCATTGATCTGAAAATTTCGTATTCGTTCTGCCAAAATAGGTCTCACTGTGACATGTTCTAACAATCCTCCCCTTTTTGAAAAACTTAATTCAATCCCCATCGATGCCAAGTCAAAAATATTTCCAATATGTGCACACTGTATGCAACCCAGAATCCCTAATAATTTCGACTCAAAGCATTTGCTACTACATTGGCCTTACCAGGATAATGATGAATGGTACAGTCATAGTCTTTAATCAGCTCTCTCCAATGCCTCTGTCTGAAATTAAGTTCTTTTTCTGTAAACAAGTATTTTAAGCTTTGATGATCCGTATATATCTCACAAGTTTCTCCATACAAGTTATGTCTCCATAACTTCAAAGCAAAGACAATAGCTGCTAACTCCAAATCATACGTTGTGTAGTTTCATTCATGTGTCTTTAATTGTCTGGACTAATATGATATTATCTTCCTATTCTACAGAAGAACACATCCTAACCCCTGAAATGAAGCGTCTGTATAGATGATAAAAGACTCATTCCCACATGGAAGAGTAAGTATAGGGGCTGAAACCAATCGATTATTTAATTCTTTAAAACTCCTCTCGCATTCTTCATCCCATACAAACTTCACTTCTTTACGAGTCAACTTTGTCAATGGTAATGATATTGCTGAAAAGCCCTTAATGAATTTGCGATAGCAACCTGACAATCCTAGGAAACTCCTAATTTCATTCACCTTCTTAAGACTCTCCCAGTATACGATTGCTTTTACCTTCTTTGGATCAACATGTATCCCATTTCCCGAGACAACGTGCCCTAAAAATACAATTTCATTCAACCAAAACTCACACTTGCTGAATTTAACAAATAATTTCTTCTCTCTCAAAATCTTCAATACACGTCTCAAATGTTTCTTGTGTTCCTCCATGCAATGCGAGTAAATCAACACTTCGTCTATGAATACAATTACAAATGAATCAATAAAAGAGTGGAATACCCGGTTCATCGGGTCCATAAAACTGCTGGAGCATTAGTCAATCCAAATGGCATCACCAAAAACTCGTAGTGCCCATATCGAGTGCGAAAAGTTGTTTTGGAAATATCGCGGTCCTTTACTTTTAATTGGTGGTAAATAGATCTCAAATCAATCTTCAAAAATACCGTGGCTCCCTATAATTGGTCAAACAAATCATCGATACAAGGTAGAGGGTACTTTTTTCTAATCGTCACCGTATTCAATTATCGATAATCAATACATAATCGCATTGTCCCATCTTTCGTTTTCACAAATAACACTGGGGCTCCCTATGGCGAAACACTAGGTCGAATGAAACCTCTGCTTATCAGATCTTGTAATTTCAATTTCAATTCTTTCAAATCTGTTGGTGCCATTCTATATAGAGCAAGGGAAATTGGACCAGTACCTGGAATTAATTCAATGGAAAACTCTACTCCCCTATCGGGTGGAAATCCTGGAAATTCCTCTGGGAAGACATCAGAAAATTCTCCAACTACTTGTATATCTTCAACTTTAAGTGCTTCCTTACTAACATTAACCACATATGCTAAATACCCTGTACCGTCTTTACTCAATAACTTTCTTCTCTTAATTACTGAGATAAGATAATTAGGGACAATATTCCTTTCTCCTATAAATTAGAACTCGGTTTCACTAGGCTGATGAAATGTAACTTCTTTTAGAAAATAATCAATGGAAGCATGATACAATGATAACCAATCCATCCTTAATATAATATCAAAATCTCGAATAGCCAACGGTATCAAGTCAACATAGAAATCTTGCTCGCTTATTCGTAAGACACAATCTTTATAAACATGCTCAACCAGAAACACACTTTCCATTGGGGCAGAAATATATAAGGCACAATTGAGAAATGAACATGGTCTACCCAAATATGAAATAATATGTAATGCTACGAATGAATGCGTAGATCCATGATCAATGAGTGCATATAAGTTTTCATTTGCAATAGAGAGTTTACATGTAACCACTTTTGGTGTAGCATGGGCATCTTGCAATGTCATCGCAAACACGCTTCCTCCTGCCTTCGATCCACTTGCTTATCCTGTATCTCTTCCCATGGTTACATTCAATGGAGAGGATCCTTTATGAGGCCCCACATTACTAACTCAAACTGTTCTTACTAACATAGGACAATTCTTTCTCAGATCACCCTTCTGGTGAAAGTCAAAACATTCTATATTCAGTAACTTTGGACAATTTCTCTTTATATGACCCAATGTCCCACAAAAGAAACAAACATTTGGATTCCCTTGTGCTGAATTTCGTGAACATCTTCCACCACTAGCTTCACCCTTTGCAAACTACTTCCACCTCTACCATCTTGGAATTTATGCCCTCCAAACCTTGAATATTCGGTATCGCTACCCTTTTGATAGTTTGGATCGAATATACTTCTCTTTGCGCTTCGTTCTCATTTTCCTCTTGCTTCATTCACATCATTTTCTACTAGCATCGCTTTATTCACCAAGGCTGAATGTTTAACAGTCTCTAAAGTCGATAACCTTGATTTAATAACTAACTTTAGTCCATCGAGAAATCGGCTGCGCATATCTTCCTTATTTTGTATAAACCTCGAAGGAAATCGAGATGAGGCTGTAAGCTTAGCTTCGTATTCTCTAACTATCATGCTTCCCTGATTCAACATGAAATATTCCTTCTCCTTTTATTTTCGATACATTGGGGAAAAATACTTATCAAACAAATCTTTGACAAAAGCATCCTATGAGATCACATTCCCACCTTCTGGAGTAATCAAGAAATGTTTTGTGGCATCCCACTAATATTTAGCTTCTCCTCTCAGCATATATGTCACCAAGGTCACTCGTTGATTTTCAAGAATTCTCATTACCCCAAAAATAAGTTCAATCTCTTTAACCCATACTTCTGCCTCTGCTGGATCAACTTCACCTTCAAATGAGGGTGGATTCATTTTAATAAATTTCTCGTGTGAAGTACTCATTTCTTCCCGGTGTATCACCTCCTCAGCCCTAGCCAATGATTGTCCCTCTAGTTGCCTGGATTTTTGTTATTCCATCTGAGCGATAAACCTCTCTTACTGCTCTGCCATTAAAGTTAAGCACGTGTCATTTTTTGCATGTCTGTTAATTGTTCTGGGTCGGGTTCTACATTTCTATAAACAGGTTGCACAACCTCCACTTCTGCTTCCATATTTGAAGCTCATCTTCTATTCTCACATTAAAATTACGTCCATCCATTCTTTTATACTTGAAATGAATCAAATATATAACAACATACATATATACATATATTTCCTAACATAATCGTAAGTATCAAACAAAACATATTTATAACATTCACTGCTAAATCTAGACTCTTCTAACTCCAGAACCTCTAAAACCTAGGCTCTGATACCAAAAGCTGACACACGCTAACCCAACTACTTATAATTACTTTTGAAAGTCAAGGTGATTCAAACCATAATTAATTTAACCAAACCATAAACGCGCGTTTTAATTCCAAAGTCATCAACGAAAGTCCATATAACTAAAAAAAATTCAACATTAAGTAGTTATGCATTTACAAACTTCTTGAAGGATAAGTTAACTTAATTACATCATTTACATTTACACAAAATCATTATTTCCCCCATTCCTATCTAACCCAACCCTACCTCCTAGATTTGGCAGTGACATCGCGTTACCTAAAAAAATGTGAACATAGGAACCGTGAGCAAAATAGCCCAGTGAATGCATCACTACTATACTACTGTGTGAATTTAAATGCAATAAATCATGTACATATAATTATATATTAACTTATCCTACTCATTCATAATGAATGACCTAACTTTTCGAATCATGATTCACGTATCTTGTCTGTAATAGACAATTCTCCCCCATTCCTGGTCGAGGAGTAATCCCTTGTCATTAATAGACAAATCTCTCCCATTTCGGGTCGGGGAGTAACCTCCCATTTCGGTAAATCGAAATGAACAATTTCATATTCATTATATTTTGATCATATCAATAACACGATACAAATATCTCTTCCCATTCAGTACACTCACCTTGGGTTGTCAACTACGTATTCACGTTTCCTTAGGGAGGAACTGAACTAATTTGATTAGACCTTACACCTGCCAATCCAACTAAATCAGTACATAATCTCAATCATAAGTATTATCCTAACAGAATTACATAACTTTCCATGACTATACAACAACAATATAATTCCACTTAAGTCACAATCCATATAACATAAGTAAAGACAAAATAATGGTATACATGTTGATAATGTTATGAACATTCAACCGTAGGAAACACCTCATAAGGAATTTATAACTAAAACCAAATAAATATGAAATCATACTTCTCCATGCTTATACACATGAAACTTGTACCCAAAATACTTTTTGAAAAGAGGAGATAACAATATTCTTTCATGGGGTATCCAGTATGGCCTCAAATTATTATCTTTTATACTCAACCATCCTATATTCCTAAATTATATAAATACAGGTGTCCAATCTTATCAATATGAGAAAATATATAATTATACTTTCCATTACAGGTGATGGTGTAATTTTTCAATCTTACTAGAGCAAGTTCTGACCATTTCTTTACATCTGAGGAAATCTTCCCTACAAGCTCCTCTATTATTCCTTCAACTTCCAAGAATTTTCATAAATTTTCTCCAGCATAACTTTCCATGATTTTCAACCCATTTTCATAAAACATAATTACATAATTAAAGTTTCATAATTTTTTGACTTCATTTTCTATGTGAAAAGCTTGACCAAACTCAGGGCATACCGAAATGAAATATACAAACAACAACTATGTACCAACTTGAAATCATCATTAAGGCCTAACCACAAGGAGATAAATTCTAATTTTCGGATATGATATGAATATATGAGTCTACTTTCATATACAATTGTAATTTCTCAATTACAGTAAGCACACAAAAGATATACGAGTTTGAATACAAGCGGTTTCCATACCAAGCAATATAGCCTATAAACAATACTAATCTCACATATGAAACAATGCATATTATCACAAAGGATAATGGAATTTTATTCAATGGTTCACTATTTATATACTTTGAAATAAGTATAATACAAGATTAAAACAATATTAACACGTAAATTTACTTTGGAAACACCTTAAGGATTTACTTAGAATTCTTTTCCTAGCTTTTCCTTGTAACCCTTCATTCCTTAACTTCTCCTTCCTCTTCCTCAAGTTAAAAACCCTTCAAACTGAACCTAGGATTAAATTTTCTGAAGAAATAGGTAAGAATAAGAGTTTTAATTTGTCCAAGGCTTCCTCCCATGCCAACCAATAAAATTAAAACATTTGGTTTAATAAAAGACAAATTACCACTTAAAGAGAATGGACAGATTTGCCATTTGTTCATAAATTCAGTTTAACTCCTTGCTCGGACATCCGTTTGATGCTTCGTTTGTTATGTCACAATCACTTATATATCTACAACTGTATAGTTTTCATCTCGAGTCAATTGTCACATTGTAAGGGTCAAAACTAGTCTTTAACAGGAACATTTCTATCAAAAACAATAAAATTTTGTGTTTGTAAATAATTCGACATTTCATGATTTATGAAAGTAGGATCGGACTAAACGTAATCACTTAATATTAGATATACTAATAAAATATTATCCATATCACATAAGCTAATCATGATTTAAACATAATTTATGATAATTATATTAGGGTTGTCACATTACATGCTTATGTTCCCTATTAGGTTAGTGTCCCAAATGGATGCCATAAAATACCTATTAGAAACGTTTGACTTATCCAGTCACATGGCTCGCTGTTTTATGCTACTAACCTAATTGTACATCTCAAATATCACTCAAAAATTCATGAATGGAAGAGACATCTTTGATTACCTTACCGACAATCATATGGGAGAAGCCGATTGGGATACTCCTAATCACCCCTAACGATTCTCGCACTCCCATGTCCATTGACTTTTCTTGTACCAACAACATCACAGAGTATGAAGCATGCATAGTAGGTCTCAAGATTTCCCTCAATAAAGGAATCAAATATATCGACATCAATGGAGATTCAACTCTCATCATCGAACAAGTCCTTCGAAAGTGGAAAGTCAAACACGATAAAATCCTACCCTTTCATGTTCATCTTGAAAATCTCGCCTCCCAATTTGAGGATATCACCTTTTACTACCTTACCTTCTCAAGAAACAACATTGCCAACATATTAACAACCTTGACCTCCATGGTCTACATGCTCGATGGAATAATAATAATGGCTCTCTTTCTAGTCCAAAAACAATCAACACACACTTACTGCTACCATGTCAAGATCACAATAGAAGAAGACCCAAACAAAGTTATATTATAGTATTAAAATATTTGGTGCCTCCACATGCATGTAAAATATTCCCAGGAGGCTAATAAGAACGATAGCGCAACTCTTTAAAGGCTTGCTCCTCAATACACCGTTTGAGACAAAACTCTTTTCAAGAAAAATTTCAACGGAACCCATTTACAATGCACAAAAGGGGTTGAGGTTAAAGATATAATGTAGAAAATCCACAACGGAGAATGAAAGTCCCACATGAACGATCATATACTTACTAAAAAGATCATTCATCAAGGATGTAACCCAATTTTAAAAATCCAAATAAGGATGGTTCACTCAATATATCAAACTTAAAAATTTCTTTCAAATTTAACAATTAGAGTTCCTAAATTTTAATTACCACAAAATTAAAATTAAATCAAACTAAACAAAATAAATATTTGAATTTTTCTTTTAGTCATACTAAAAGATAATTAATTCAAATTATTCCAAATAAACTTAAGCATGCATTTTGCCAAATTAATTATGTCAACTTGAATTAAATTACATTAAAATTACCCAAACTAAAATAGCACCAAAATTACACTTCATTTGTAATTAAACCAATTTTTATCTTGATTACCTAGCATGCATCTAAGTGAGATTTTGCAAGATAAAAATAAGCGCACACACACACACAAGGCACGATGTACGAAGAAAACTCACAACGAAAAATATCTCGGACGACCCAACCTACAAATCCACTAAGTGCGATATTTTTACAAAGACACGTCAAGAGAACTTACAAAAATGACTAAACTCCCATCAAGCCTTGATGCCCCTTCGTTCTTCAACCACCGCCTAGTAAATAACTTCAGAATCTATCACAATCTCGAAATCCATCGATGGGGCTCATCTATTGTCAATCCATACACGAAGCCTTTCTCTGTACGCGTACCGCAACTCAAACGAACGGAATCCACCGCAAGAAACTTTCTCTTTTAGGGATGAGAAATATACCCAGTGATAAAGGATGATCTCATAACAAATAATATATGTAGGAACTTGGATCAAAACAAACTATGGGTGTAAACTTGTGTTTTGGTTGAAATTAATCCATTGAAAATGAAGAACACAAATGGGACTTTTTGGTTTAGAATTTTTTCTCTCAAAATCCTTTGGAAAGTAGTAAAAAGTTTTAGTAAAGTCAGTGCTCCCGTACTATTAAAAACTAGTAAAAAGTTAGTGGGGAAAAAGAAAGTTAAAAGATAAAAATTGTTCCCGCCGAGGTCGTTCGAACGACCTTTTGATGTCGTTCGAATGACTTGGTTCGAGCGAACTTCTAACGAAAAAATAGAGTTAGAATGTAAAAACTCATTAGATATCTCGTTCGAACGATGTCGTTCTAACCAAATTTATAACGACATTTTAGAAAATAAATTAGAAAAATTCGTTCGATGTTCGTTCGAACGCCCTCGTTTGAACGAAAAAAATGTCGTTCGAACGACATAATATAAAATCCAAAATTGGATTTTAAGCCCAAAACTATTATGTAAAGATTGAAAAAGATTTTTTGAGAGATATGAAAAGTAAATTTGACAAATATTTATAAAAAGATACCCATAAAAATAAATCCAAGACTCTCTATATATATTAAATGCATTCATACCTTCAAAGGCTTTGGAATACAAATGTTGATGACGTATAAACTTAGCACGAAACTGACAAGGATGGAATCTTCACTATGGACTTGGCCGCTACGTCTTCAACTTAAACTTCAAATGGCATAGGCTTGGAAGGATACCATAAACATCTATCCTAGGACTCAATTATTTTTGTTTGGAATTAAACCAATACTAGAAATTGACTCAATTGGAAATTTGCCCTTACAAATATCCCCATTTGGCTATTCTGAGACAAAACTAAAAAAAAACAAAAAATCCTATGGGCCATCAAGATCTTCTAAAAGGGCACAACCCTCCTAAAATAAAAATAATTATAGACGCTTAACATGACACATGGAATGAAATTCTTTACCGCTTTAAAGGATGTCAGTATGGATGAAATCCTGTAAACTTAAACACACAATTATACATATAAGGAATATAACAAGATAAATAACATGATTAAATAAATACTCCCACTTTGTCTAACATGATCTACATAAAATAGACGTCTTCCCCTAAGTTAGATCTCCCCAAATTTAAAAGGTTTAGATATCATTTCTCCCCCTTTTTGTTCAGGAATGGACAAAGATTAAAAATGCACAAATACACCCATTTCTCATCAATTAAATCAAATACTCTCCCTAATTGAAACAAGGGTTATAAATAACGGAAGAACAAATATAAAATGCAATGGTGAATAAAGTGACAAGTACAATGAAGCAATATGATAACAAGCAATCAACTAATCCCCAAAAATAGTAATAGATACCAACTAAAATACGATAGACAATAAAAATGATGCCAACTAAAATGTACTAAACATAAGCATGTGATATCAAATAAACATCGCAACAAGATAGATACCTATAATAACAAGAAGCACACATGGACTATATAATAAGGCAAAGACTCAAAAACAAATGAAATACCATATATATACACACAGAGAGAGACAAAAGATACTAATAATGCACATGCACATATACTTAGGTATAAACTCCACACATGACACAAAATACATTAGGCTTTTCACACTCTTATCGCAAAAATGTGTCTAAATAACATGTGATAAACGGAAGTGAAGGGGTGTGAACTAGTAACAAAAGAATTAAAACTCAATCACTTAAACATGTTCACGAAGTTCTTATTTGAATGCAAAACTTTATCAAGCTTAAATATAGCCTCATGTGACAAGATAAAGTGGACTCAATGAACAAACATACACAATACACACAATCCTAGAATTTTGATGATTCTACAACAAATAGAGTCATGTAAAAAATAGCATAACTAGGATACATTGTCATTCTGCAAACCCGTTGATATATCCATCTAAACTTCCTCAATAATAATGATTATTTTCTTTTCTTTTCTTTTAAATCTTCACGTAAAACGCAACTACATTGGTCTTGGCTAATTTTAACAAAGCCACATTTTTTAGGCCATATTTCAATGGTGGCTTTTCACGCAAAGTAATTTTATTTTTCGCATCCCGATTCCATTAATAAACAACTACATAAGATAAATATTTTTTTGTTTTTTTTAAATCCGGGCAACGATTTTTACATGCACAAATCCTCCATAGTCATAGCAACATGTAGATGACTAAATTGATAGGAGAATAACTCACTTAGCTCAAATATACATGTGAAGTTAAAGTTTATAAATCTCGTGCATGTATGAATCTGGGCATATAAAAAGAGATTCCATTAAGACGGTCAAAGTCAAACTACTCCATGCAAGTATGATAAAGAACACTTTAAGGATTGAACATATTAACCAAAAGTTCTAGTCACATGTAGGTGGGGATGATATTAGATTCAAACACAATTATATGTCACATAAAATGTTCAAAACTAAAATACACAAAAATAGAAAATCTTTTTAAGTTTTTCAAATTTTTATACACACACAAAGATAACCCGAAAGGCAAAAAAAAATCTTTTTGTATTTTTTTAACTAAGACATAATAAATGTAAATTAAATACAAAAGATACAAAAGTTATATTTCTAGTAACACATATATGATGAAGTAGGGACTAAAAAATGACAAACAAACAAACAACTAGCAAAAATCTATGATAAAGGACAAAAGCTAGTGTATGTAAACAAAACAAATATAATCAACCTTTAGATTTAGTAAGAGAGGAATCATGGGCAAGTAAATGAGAATCATAAAGTCTATCATGTAAAGCCTCCAAATCATATCGCCTAACCCACATAAGTAAAATACGATGCTCTCGGGACTTGGTGACTTTGTTGACTCTACCCTTTGACTTTCTAGGACCATTTTTAAGATCAAAACAAAATTTTCTAAGGTGCCCCTTCCGACCACAATGTGTGCAGGTGAAAAAATAGTGTGAAGTGTTACCTAAGGATTGATCTTTTCTGGTGTTCATAGATAATTATCTCAAAACTATGGTTTTGTCTTTATTATTGGGAGCATTTTAAGTATCTAAGACAATACCACAATTGTCGTCTTTCATTTGGATGCCCCTAAGATTTTATCTATTTTCTCCAACCTACACTCCAAATCAAATTTGACCCGACTTGAGTCTTTTAGTTACTCTTCAAGTTCTACTATTCGAGACTCAAGTAAACACCTACACCTTCAAACTCGAGAAACTAGTTCTTCATAGCCTCCATAAAACTACTAAGGCTATCTCTTTCACCTTCTATGTACTCAAGCGTCTCACGAAGAATTCTCTCACATGCCTTAAGGTCTTCAACTAAAACACTCTCATCATTAGCCATGACACACTGTCTCATTTTAGATTCTAACTTCCAATTAGCCCTTTTTAATTTCAATGATTCCGCAAATAACTCATGAAAGGATACTTAAAGTTCACTCTCTTCAATCTCTTCTTCATTCTCACTCTCTTCTCCACTCTCTTTACGATAAAATTCTTGGGATTCACAAATAATAGCCTCGAAAGTGTCATGTAAATGAATATCTTCATGAGAAGATTCATTATCAATGCTCACATGACCTGCCAAGAACGCGGTGAAGTTGCTCTCAATGGGGGAATCGATTCCCTCTTCCGGTTCACTATCACTAAGGGTGGCACTGTATGAAATCGGTTGCTTTCCCTCCTTCCTTAGTTTAGTGGAACACTTGTATGCTCTATGGCCATAACCCTAACAACCATAACACCTATTTGACTCGTCCCTATTAAGATCTTTATTACGATTTTTAGGAAATTTCTCAGCTTTACTATGCTTAGACTTCTCAAATTTCTTAAAATCATTCTTAAGTTTCTCTTTATTAGTCTTAAGAAATTTTCTAAACTTCCAAGCAAACAAAGCCATATCTTCTGAGTCAATCTCAAACTCATCATCCGAAACCAATGTTTCCTCCTTCTGGGATTTCAAATTTATTCCCTTATCTTTCTTCTTCTCATCCTTAAAGGGAAACATGTTAAGTTCATAGGTCTGTAAGTCACCTACAAGCTCTTTTAGTTTCGTATAGTCTAAAGTGCCTAAAGAATTTAAAACGACCACCTTTGGAATAAATCTATCGGGTAAAGACCTTAAATTTTCTTTACGACACAATTTTCGGCTATCTTTTCTCCCAAATTAAAACATGAATTCACAATATCTGACAATCTCGCATATAACTCATCAAATGTCTCACTTTCTAACATCTTAATGGTTTCAAATTGAGTGGTGAGTTTTGGGAGTTTCGAAGCTTTCACGACACTTGTTCCCTCATGGGTGAGTTGGAGTATATCTCGTGCCACCTTAGACGTTTCACACGTTAAAATCTGACGAAATTCCTCTAGTGTGATCGGACTAAATAGGGCATTTAAACCATGGGAATTAAAATTAGCTAACTTAAGCTCAGTCTCACTCCATCTTTCTACGAGCTTAGGTACACGAACCTCACCTTCTAGACATGTTTGTGGGGTCCACCCTTTAAAAATCGATAGCCAAACCCGCTCATCTAAGGACTTAAGTGCCGACCTCATACACACTTTCCAATACACTAAGTTAGACCATCAAAAACAGGAAATTTTGCAAAAGGTAAATTTTCCATTTTAAATCAAAAATTTTGACAAAGGATTTTAACGTGATAATTTAGCGTTCCGGATCTGATACCACTTTGATATCTCAATTTTAAAATTTCAAATAAGGATGGTTCACTCAATATATCAAACTTAAAATTTCTTTAAAATTTAACAATTAAACTTCCCAAATTTTAATTTCCACAAAATTAAAATTAAATCAAACTAAACAAAACAAATATTAAAATTTTTCTTTTAATCGAATTAAAAAAAAAATAATTCAATTCAAGTCAAAATTAAATTATGCCAAACAAACTTAAGCACGCATTTTTCCAAATTAATTATTCCGACTTGAATTAAATTACATTAAAATTACCCAAACTAAAATAGCACCAAAATTACACTAAAGTTGTAATTAAACCAATTTTTATCTTGATTACCTAGCATGCATCTAAGTGAGATTTTGCAAGATAAAAATAAGCGCGCGCACACACACAAGGCACGATGTACGAAGAAAAATCACAACAAAAAAAATCTCGGACAACCCAGCCTACAAATTCACTAAGTACGGTATTTTTACAAAGACATGACAAGAGAACTTACAACAACGACTCGACTCCCATCAAGCCTTGGCGCTCCTTCGTTCTTCAATCACCGTATAGTAGATAACTCCGAAATCTACCGCAATCTCGGAATCCACCGATGGGGCTCAGCTACCGTCAATCCACACATGAAGCCTTTCTCCGTATGCATACCTCAACTTAAACGAACGGAATCCACCATAAGAAACTTTCTCTTTTTAGGATGATAAATATACCCGGTGCCAAAGGATGATCTCATAATAAATAATATATGTAGGAACTTGGATCAAAACAAACTATGTGTGTAAACTTATGTTTTGGTTTAAATTAATCCATTGAAAATGAAGAACACAAGTGGGACTTTTTGGTTTAGAAAATTTTCTCTCAAAAGACTTTGGAAAGTAGCAAAAAGTCTTAGTAAAGTCTCTGTTCCCGCACTATTAAAAATTGGTAAAAAGTTAGTGGGAAAAAAAGGGAAGTTAAAAGATAAAAACTGCTAAAAAACCGTTCCCGCCCAGGTCATTCGAACGACTTGGTTCGAACGAACTTCTGAAGAAAAAATAGAGTTAGAATGTAAAAACTCGTTAGATATCTTGTTCAAACGATGTTGATCTAACGACATTTCAGGAAAAAAATTACAAAAATTCGTTCGATATCTCGTTCGAATGACCTCGTTTGAACGAGAAAAATTTCGTTCGAACAAAATAACAGAAAATCCAAAACTGCATATTAAGCCCAAAACTATTATGTAAAGATTGAAAAAGATTTTCTGAGAGATATGAAAAGTTGATATGACAAATATTTATAAAAAGACACCCATAAAAATATATCCAAGACTTTATATATATTAAATGCATTCATACCTTTAGAGACCTTGGAATCCAAATGTTAATGACGTATAAACTTGACACGAAATCGACAAGGATGAAATCTTCACTATGGATTTTGTCGCTATGTCTTCAACTTAAACTTCAAACATCATAGGATTGGAAGGATACCACAAACAGCTATCGTATAACTCAATTAGTTTTGTTCGAAATTAATTCAATAGTAAAAATTGACTCGATTGGAAATTTTCCCTTATAAGGGATATTACTGGACTGCCATTATCCATGACTGCGCTGCTTATGTCAGAAGTGCCTCAAATACCAATAATATGCCAATCTGCAATACTTGCCTCCCCGTGAGATATACAACATGACTTCAACTTGGAACTTCTCAACTTGGGGCATTGACATCATTGAAAAAGTCAATCTCACGGCATCAAACAACCATGAATTCATCCTAGCCGCCATTGATTATTTCACAAAACGGGTTGAAGAAAAATCATATGCGGTGTTGAATGTAAAGAAAGTGGCCAAGTTCATCAGTAAGACCATCATCTGTCGTTACAGAGTTCCACGAGTTAGTATCAAATAATGGATTCCATTTTGAAGCTGAAGTCACAGAAGAGTCGATGAGCATGGGATTCAGAGGAATAAGTCCTCTCCCTACAGACCATAAACTAATGGGGTTGTTGAAGCCACTAAAAAAAGCCAAAAATCCATAATCAGTCAAATGACTAAAAGTTACAAAGATTGGGCAGATCGGATCCCATATGCCCTCTGAGAAATAGCATTTTTGTCAGAATATCACCGAAGCTACCCCCTACTCCTTAGTATACGATATGGAAGAAGTCTTACATGTCGAAATATAAATACCCTCTCTACAATCATGCTCGAAAGTCAAGTTGGTGAAATCAATTATCACTAAAATCGCAACGACGACCTCACACTTTTAGATGAAAGAAGACTAAGGGTTCCATACCATATATAAGGGTATCACCGCCGTATTATGCTACCATCCAATAAAAAATTCAAAGATCGGGGTATGTAATAAAGAGGTCTCGCTCTAATAAAAATTATAGAACCTATCTAGGACCCGAGAGGAAAATTCAAACCTAACTAGAGCGGGGCATACCTCATGAAGAAGATTCTATCGGGGTGGTTTTGTTTCATCACAGACATCGGTGAAGAAGAGATAGTTGATCCAAACAACTTAGACCGTCTTAAGAAATTCTACCCTTAGTCCAACTCTCGTTGCGTTATGACTCTTCTCACTTCTCATAAAAATATCTTTATCCTCTCTTTTCAGAACTATATAGGAACTGATCCTCATAAAATCTCCTTTTCAAAAGAGAAAACTTGCAAAATAATTTTTAAACCCCACAGAAGTACGTAGGCAACCCATAAAATCACTTTGGACACGGTCGTTTCTTTTTTTTAAATTCTATTCTCTATTCCCTCCAAAACACTAGTCTCTCTCATCATTCAAATGAGCAAAAGGATTCCGTATGCCTTAGTGATCGGTACAAATAATTCAAACAACAATAAGATTCTTCAAAAGGCATAATGATATATGTCAAAGCATCAATTCATTCTTTTATTCCAAACACAACAATTACACAAAGTATCAGTGATAATGAAGTCCTAAAATTCCTTCATAGCCATACCTACCTTACGGCCTAACTTACTCAAGCATAAGTACACCTAATACCAAACTTGCCCCATACCTTCACAAAACCTACCTCAACTACCAGATGAGCCTACCTCATCATGACAACCATCATCACCAGTCCTCGGAGGACCCCAAGAATCTAAATCCTGATAGCATTTCCTGATGCGCTCCATATAACGGTATACCTTGATCAACTTGGACAAAATCATTACGCCCTCCTCCCCAGCATCAAAGATCGCAAGCCACCTCTGTCCAATTTACTCAACATAAATCTTTGTAACCATATTCCCTTATAACCACCTTAAATAATCCCCGGATATAAACCTAGGTTCCCGATAGATTGTGACGGACTGATAATCGACCTATAGTGCATCCATAAAGTACATAAAGTCATACTCAAAGATAGTTAAATCCTTCATATAAAAGAAGTTGGTTATGCGTGGGGGAACAATTTTCTCCCACTATACTTAACGTATAAGTCGTCAAGAAAAGTATAAGGAAGTTTGGTAAAGGTCTACCAGACAAACATAATGATAGTCCCCCGGGTGCAGGATAGGCTGCAGTTTGCCCCACTATGTCACTGACCAACGAAGGTGTCTAGCCCCATGCTCCACGAGCTAATTAACCCAGTTCTCCACAGAGGAACCAAAGCTATGAAAGGAACGCATAAAGAATTTTGAGACACTAGTCAGAGGATACTCAGAGGGAACTATCATACGAAGTCTCTTCGATAACCATATGAATAGAATCATGGGGCGACCTCGTAAAAATTTGGCCCAACCTTTCGAATCATCAATCCCATTCAATGTTTCCATTAATATTGTAGCGTCGAATTACGATGATAAGACATCCAAAATATGATCGTGTTCACCTGAGGATCTGTCATCATATCGCTAGTCACCAAGAGCATCCTGACAGTCAATCCCAAGGCTATGGCGGTAGCAAAGCCATTTTCAGTATAATCTCTCTAGCACATAGAATTCAACCTTCTATTTGTACATCCTTGGGATCAAGATTTATATATAGTAATTAGGAGAAGATGGCCACTTCCTTGGGATCAAGCTTCTGTGTGATCGAAAAAATAGGATGTTGGGATTATCCCAAGCTACTTATATCAACAATGTCCTCACAAGATTTAGCGTGTAAGATTTCAAGATAGAGTTTTTTCCTTTCAAGAATTGAATTTATTTATCTAAGTATCAGTGTCCTAAGACACCTAATAAGATAGAGAGGATGAGGAATATACCTTATACTTCGGTGATGGGAACCTAATGTTTGATATGGTATGTACAAGAGTGAACATTTGTTATACCGTTCGCATGGTCAGCAAATTCCATTCTAACCCATGCAAAGGGAAATGGATTGATCTTACGCACATTATCAAGTACATCAAAATGAAGGAAGATTATATGTTGATTTACTCAATAAATACTTTGGTACCCATTGGGTACAAAGATGTTCAGTCAGAGAGAGATTCAAAGAGATCTACCTTAGGATATATGTTTACTGTAGGAAATGAAGCCAAAATTTAGAGGAGTATCAAGAAATTATGTATCGTTGATTTAACTTTGGAAGTCAAATGATGTCACTTTGGAGGCAAGACAAGAGGTTGTTTGGCTCTGAAACATCCTAAGTGACTTGGGTGTGATTATTTTAGTGAAATCAGCTATTAGACTTTACTCTGATAATAGCGATGCGATTGCAAATTCAAAAGAACCAAGGACTCATAAAAGGGTGAAGCACATTAAGTACAAGTATCACCTGATTCAGGAGATCGTGCAGATGGGCGACATCATCTTGACCATGATTGCATCTCAAGACAATCCGACGAATCCTTTAACAAAGAGCTTAGGGGCTAAGACTTTTGAGAGTCATGTAGAGGGAAATAAAACTAAGTGTTAAGACTAAGTGGGAGATTGTTGGTTTTTTATTCTTAAAAATCATGTAAAGACATTTTATTTATCAATAAAGGATTGTCTTATTCATTTTAAGACGAGAACCGTATTTGTGAGAATGCTCCATATTTATGCTTTTGAATATATTGTTTCATATATATGTCGATCAATAGTTATTAGTAGAATTTTCGATGAGTTGGGTTCGGCTTGATCACAAGAGATCGAAATTTCGATTCTAGAACTATTAAATAGTTCAAACCTATAAAGGAAGTTGAAATCCTATTATAACGATCGCAATAAAATTCTAGTGGTTTATCTCAGACTATGGGAACGTGTCTGATGGTTTAAGAACTTGTTCGATAGTTCAAAACAGGATTGTGATCAATACATCCAAGTATGTATTGAACAAGGCCACCCAGATTTAAGTATAAGAGTTGTCTTAATTAGACTTATGTATTCTCATATCATTTACAAATAGTGCATATATTTTTAATCTCGAGACTTATTAGTATTTGAATGCATGCATGATTGTTGCTTTAACTACTATAGGTGCGATTGAATTTTAGATTGGGTCAACTGATCCCCGCTAGTTGGGCAATCATTGTGTTAGTATGTATGAGATTAAATTCAAAGGAATTCGTATCTGGAGATACCTTGGATTGCGATACTCCCTTGATGGACTTATAAGATTTATTTCCACTAGTTAAACCTCATTAGTGAATTAATTTATAATCCAATGGTGTAGAAAAATAAGTGAAGTCTGAGAATCAATGAATTGATTAGATGTTGGTTATAGTCAATTATCGATAAATTAATTTGATCGAGCGGGTATCAAAACCTTAACGTGGGGAATCACATTATGCACCATTATCAACTTTGCAAACAAGACATCATTATACCCGAGTGAATTCTGATATAATTAAATTGAAGTGCAATAATAATTATTTAGTGAAATTAGTTATGTTTAAATAATGAAAGAAAATAAATTATGGGATTTGTAATTTGGGATTTTCAAGTATTTATTTTAAAGTCAATTTAATGATGTATTGGGTCCTTAGTATATTCTATAGACCCATATAGTTAGACTCGGATTCTCAAGAAACTCAGTTTGGCCCAAATCCACCATTTAAACATGTATATACTGGTTTAAGTTGAGGCATTAAACTAAGCAATTCATTATTAGAGTTTGAGAAGGAGGAGAGAAAATACTATTCACATTTTTTTGTGAAGAGATCTAGAGAGAAGCTACCACATCTCATTCAAAAGTAAGAGTTTTCTTCTTCAAAGGTGTTCACACACTTATCTAACTTTGGATGGATCATATACTAGAAAATCCAAGCATTTACGAGTCTTCTAACAAGCTTTTAGGGGACCAAAAGAAGGCATTTCTTCATCACCAACAAATATCTTTCTCCATATCGGATTGCAACCAGATCTACAAAAGTATTGTATTAAAAAATCCTAGATTTGTTTTTCAAATCAAAATTTTTCATTTTGTTCTTTCTGTAGCATAATCATTTGAAGATTCTAGAGATGAAATTTTTCTTCACCATATATAGATCTCCAACAAACTTTAGTTACATGACAAGTTACCCTTAATAAATAATAAATAAATTTATTTGCCAGTTAAATTATTTGTAAGCTCAACCACCCCCAATAAAAAAATGTTTACAATCTTTTTCTTTCACTACAAAATTTTATCTTTTTAAAGTTATATAGATTAAAATAAATATTAAAAAAATTCAAATTATTGAAAAATATATTTTATATAGGGATAACAATGTATTTTTTATTAAGATTCTTTTAACAATTGGCTCTTAATCTAAAAGAAAATTGATATTTAGTCACGCATTTTATTACATGATATAGATACATTAGTCGAAATTAATTGTTATATAGATGAAAATACATATTATAATTTATTATTAATGTAGAATTATTAATTGAAATCTTCGATGGATCTCAATGTTCCGTCTAAAATTATATATTAAAATTTAAGAAGGAATTTTCGTGTGAGAATTAAAATATAATTTTGGGATGGAAAACGTATTTCCACCCGAGAATAATGACACCAAATAGCGATCCGTTTATTTGCCAACAATTTATCAAGGGTTGATAATTTTTCTGAACAAATATACCAGTTAACTCAGGGATGCTGGTTAGGTGAATGAATCCGGTAACACCCAACTAAAAAATTCTTAAAAAGATAAAAATAAAATAAAAATAAATAAATAAATAGTCACCGTCAATTAACACAGAATTACATTATTACTGCTCGGAAACTTCTTTCTCCTTTCTGTGTTTGGCTTCCCTTCTATTGGCTCCATGTAAAGTTGATTCCAAGTGGTATGAGAAACAATCATGTTTAGTGGCGACCTTATCTTGACGTGTCAAATCAAATTTTTTTTGGTCAAAAAGAACGAAAATATTAAGTGTCTTGAGTTTGCATTTGTACTGTTAAATGAATGACGGCATTTGCAATAAGACCACTATTTTATAGGTTATGACATTTTACTACTTATATATATATATATATATAGAGGCAGGCTCCTGTGCACACTAAGTTTGCACACTAAATTTGCACATTACCTTTTATATATAGTAAAAAAAATATTTTTGAGTTGATTTTTTTTGTGTGATATTTAAACATTTCAAGGAACCCATATAAAAAAAATCAGCTCAAAAAAACTTTTTTTGCTATTTTTAAAAAATCGGTCAAACTTTCGCAGTTTTTAAACCCTTTAAAAACTGCGAAAGTTTGACCAATTTTTTAAAAATAGCAAAAAAAGTTTTTTTGAGCTAATTTTTTTTATGTGAGTCCGTTGAAATGTTTAAATATCACACAAAAAAATTGGTGTGCGCCAGCACTAAGTTTGCACACTTTTAAAAGGTAATGTGCAAACTTAGTGTGCACACTTAGTGTGCACAGGAGCCTGCCTCTATATATATATATATATATATATATATATATATATTTGGTAAATATTTTTCATAACACGAGATGTTTGAGTGAGCTTACACACACTTCAATTAATTTTCGTTCCCAATTCGTAATTTTCAATGATCAAAGATTATTTTAACACTATTAAAAATTAAACTGATGCCCAAACTCGATCTACCCAAATAATTTTATATAATATATAAAACCATTTTATTAGAGTTTGTACTATGTAGGTTGCGTTTCCGTTTCAATCATATTAAAAGAAAACTGTTGGCTTTTCGCTAATCTTTGAATAGGCTACAAATTCTTTGCGGCACTCTGATATTATTAAAAAGGGACATATATCAAATAGTCTTTCGGATATTTTTTAATATTCATTTAGTCCAAACTTTTTTATTTTGTCTCAAAAAATCATTTGCCACATATTTTGGAGAGGGAGTGCCGCTGGCGCGGACCTCTAAAAATAAGAGGATATTGAGTGCTTGATGGACTAAATGTGTTAAACTAAAAATATGTGTCCTTTTTAAAAAATATATATTTATAGTAGGGACTATTTAATAATTGACCCTATTAAAAATTACTTACATACTCGTACAAAGGAATTAATACATAGATTATGTCGGCAAATAAAAATTAATATTTAAGCTTACAAAAAAAAACGTGAATAAAGTAGAATAAATTGTGTGCTCTAAAAATTAAAATTTTATTTCAGTAAATCGACCTAATACTTTGTGCGTGTTTAAATTATTATTTTTTATAGCATATCTTGTGACAGCTTACGCGCACCAAGACTAATCCTCATTCTCAGGAATTGGGAATCAAACTCAATCCACTCTCAAGACTATCCCAGTGACAGTCTTATACCACTAGGCTGTGTCTAATACTTTGTGCGTGTTTAAATAAGATTTTTAGTTCATTATATTTTGTTTGTTAAATATTTCCAATTAAACATTTATCTAGACCTAACAATGTGACGTATCATGTCGAGTCGAACTGTGTTCATGTCGGGTTTTTTCGTATTCAGGTCCTATCGAGTTCGTGTCTACACGAATGAATTTTTTTTATCGAGTGAAAAAATTATATTCAAATTCAACTCGTTATCTTAATATATAATGTCATGTTTAGTCAGTATTACCCATTAAGATAATAAATAATTTTGAATCATATATAAATTGACACATAAGCCCAATTTTAAACACAAGTGGACATTTATTCATTACATTATTAAAACTCTCATAAAGTAATATTCACTATTAATAAATTAATATTACGCTACATAAACTATTTAGTATACCCAACAATATTTCTTATTTACTAAAATTAATCGATCTTTACGGGCTTAACAAGTATTAACGGGTAAAGAGAGTCAACTCTACTCTAACCGGCTAACTCTTGTATCTTAACGGATTGATACTGATATGACTCGAAATCATTAAGAATTTACTTATTAACTTATAACTTCGTATCGTGTTATCATGTTTTGTATCATTTTGCGAAACCTAAATCTATACATCTTTCAA
The DNA here is from genome assembly GCA_949130495.1 of Sambucus nigra. Lineage (NCBI taxonomy): Eukaryota > Viridiplantae > Streptophyta > Magnoliopsida > Dipsacales > Adoxaceae > Sambucus > Sambucus nigra. The sequence continues at coordinate 126,475,399 of OX422218.1, forward strand.
CAAATAAAATATATATCTATCATCATCTTTGTTAATGGCCCGGCCAATTTTTGTGAAAAGTTTTAGTGTTGATATTAAGTATAATTTCAGTTCAAAATAATGGCTACTGATAAAATAATAAATATTTGGTAAAAAGAAGGTAGTTAATTACTTATAGTAATATAATCACTTTTTAAAAAATATATATATATAGCGATAATTTTTCTCAAGAAAAATGTAAAATAAAGAAGATTTGAAAGAATTTTTGAGATGGAAAAACAATGATCGCTCTAATCACCACAAAAAATATTCAAACTCCAAAATATACATAAAATTTTATTACATGTCCTTTTGCCACCACGAAACACCATTTATAATATGCAATTGAGTCAATAATATCTACAACTCTGAAAGAATAAAATGTACTTCACTTGTCAACCAAAAAAGGGATATTCCAATTTTGAACTCAGAACACAAAAATTCCAATGCAAAATATTCTTTTGTTCTTTTGGAGACAAGATAATAATGTTGGAGTTTTGTTATGAAAGAACGAAATATATTACTTAATTTCTGCAAGGCACGTTCTTGGAACGCTTTCTTTTAGGCAAAATTTCTCCCAATTCGGTTGAGACAGAACCAAACCCGCGAGTACACTATGGATTTTATAGAATCTGTCTTCAGGATACAATGCAGTGTATGAACAGTTGTTTGATTCAAACTATGTACTGTTTGATCAAATCGAGAACACTCTGAATTTGTAACTTGATAATGCTAAAGTATAGAGGACGGAGAGAGGAGAAACTAGCAATTTTCGGTGTCCAAAACAGAGGCCTGAAACTCTTTTTATAGCCATTTATGTGGCTGTTCTTCAAGAGTCACAACTCTTCATGGAGTGACTCAGCAACCGTTGGATTGTGCCTGTTTAGAACAGCTGCGATCTAACGGATCAGATTAGGCGTCCCATCGAAAGTGAATGGACATCCCCTACACGAAACGCTACGAGTTCAACTAACGGTTTAGATCAAGTCGTTTCGGATTTTAAACCCTTTGATCGGATCGTTTAATCACAACCGTTGATCTGTTTTACCTCGTCAAAACTTTAGGCTCCCACGCTCCAAGCGAAGTGTCAAGTGCGCGTCAAAGCGCGTGTCGCGATTGGTGGTACTTAAGCACCACCGCGATGCGTAGGATCATAGCCTCTTATTTGACTTGTCAACTAAGAATCTTAGTTGTCCTTTAGTTGATATACCACTACTTTTTGTAGTATTCTTTCAATGTGGGACAATATGGGATTTTGAGCACGTCCATATCTTTCACATCCATTTGCTCATGTTTCTATCTTCTAAATTAAAACCCAAACTATGATCAAAATAAAACACCAATAATATAATAAAATATTAATAACTAAAAATAAAATATCAATAAATATTGAAATTTATCCAACAAATAATATAGGAAAGTTAAAACCAGACGTGATAGAATTGTATACAACATGATAACATGACACAAAGCCACAAATGATTTCAAAATATGTTAGTATTAATATGATAAGATGTTATAGTTGACGGATTGATTTGTGTATTGACCCGCTTCACTTGTTAAAGATTATTAGGACATTATGATCCATTAATTTATATAAATAAGAAATATAAATGAGCTTTCTAAATACTTTATGTAGTTGAATGTTTATTTAATAATGTGACATATTAATGAGCCTAATCGGGTTTGTACTGAGATATGCACCCGTATAGGATTCATAATGTTTTATTATCATAATGGATATAATCGGATAAACACGATACAACAAGTTAAGATAAATGATCGTATTTGATTATGATTTCTTCACCTCATAAGAAAGTCCTCCGTATATACACGAAACTGATAAAATAAAATAAAAAGTGAAAAAAACTTATTCAAACACAACTCAACATGACCCGTTGTTTGATCTAGCTAAAAATAAAAAAATAAAAAAATTAACTCAATGTTAATTTTTCTGCATATTCTGAAGTTAGTATATCGTTTTGAAAACAATTTCACTATTAAACAACAAATGTCCAATTTATTTGAAAAAAAAATGCCCAAAGAAAATTTTAATGTGGGTTAAATAACATAAAATATTGCTAGACAAATAATATTAATGAAATTAATATGTTTAGCATTTAATTGACAACGTATAATATACTCTTCTGTTAAATTGATAGTCATGTATGTCTTTCTTATTTATCCAGAATTAATAGTCATGTTTCTAAAATAGTATGACATTATGTGAAATTACAAGTTATCCATTCTAACAATACTGATAACATTGGTTGATGTCCTTACATGATACATTGCATTCAAAGTTATTCTTCATTTTTAGTAGGATTATGAGTAGTTATCGATCGATTTGATTGGTATTTGGCCTATATCAACACCATATAAATTTTTTTCAATCCATTTTGTTTTAGTAGTTTGATTTTTATTTTTTGAAACACTACACCAAATCTGCACTATTGTCACGGTCATTGACCTTGACAAATTGGACTTGTCAAGGTCAATGACTGTGATAATTCTGGGCAAGATAAATTTTTTCATCACGGGCGTGTCACGGTCATTGACCCTGACAAGTCCATTAGAATTGTCACGATCGTGTGACGGTCAGAGACCGTGACAAGTTAGTCACGGTTAATAACCGTGACCAACCCGTGACAATATTTAAAAAAATTATCACGGTCAATGACCGTGACAATTCTGAGCAGAATTGAAAAAAATTCTGTTGGGCCGCACTGCCACTGCCCAGCAGTATATTTGTACCTGTTATAACAACGTTGGTTGTACCTATTCAAACATCATATATCCAAATATACCCAAGATAGTGCAAATATATATTCATGATGATATAATCCAAATATTCAAAATAGAAATAATATACATGACAATATAATCCAAATATAATTAAAATGTACAAACTTAAAAATAATGTTACTACATGTCTTGGGTAAATGTGAGGAGGTGAGTTGGCCATACGATATACGAATTGACACACCCACTAATATACATCGTGCCGCATTGTTCGCGCAACCACAATAGGGAGTTCTCTTTCCCGGGTATCACATGCGTGACGCACGTCCATGAACTATTCCACCCTCGACGATATTCGGGTCCCTCAACCCCCGCCCTATCCGCTGGCCATCAAATACATCCAATATGAACACGCTCGGCCAACCAAGTGTCGACAATGGTCTGGGGAAGGGATCCAAATAAGGAAGTGGATCATCGAAATACGCACGTGACGGTGAAGAAACAGCGAGGTCCACATCCTCGTCCTCCTGCGCCTCGTTCTCCCGCACCTCCTCCCCATCCTCCTCCTCCTCCACCGTCTTCTCCTTCCCTTTATCTTTCCCCTCCCCCTTTCGGTTTCCGCACAATGTACGCTTCATAAATGCGTACATATCTTCGACCGTCGCCTCCAAACGGGACAGCTTCGCGTCGTGTGAATCCACCGTTTGAGCCAACCCGGTGTCGCTCGTCTCCAATCCGATGATCCTAAATTTGGCCACCCGTGCACTCACCCCCTTGTCCTCCCCTTGCGATCAGAGCCAAGCACTTGGTTGAGTGCGTCTGTGGACAAAGACGCCTTCTCGTCATCAGACTGCGACTCATGCATTTTCTTAAGCTTTGCCTGAAACGATAAAAAGCACATGATTAGAAAAATAAGTAAACTAAAAAATTATAACGTAATTAACAAAAATTAAACTGTCCGATTACTTACAATCGTCGCCGCGATGCTTGGGGACACCTCCTTGTCCTTCCCCTTCTTCGTCCGAAGAGCTACATAAGTATCGAGCCTATGTGGCTTACCCCCTGGCCCACTCCCTACCCCCTGAAATAAAATAAAGTAAAATTAGTATCGGCCCCGCAAAGTAAAATAATGAAGAATAATATATTTCTGTAGTTATAGAAAAATTAAATCTTACCTTCATCCTATGCTCCACCTCGGCGTAAGAGGTCTGGCCGGAGTAGTGCACGTCCGTCTTTTTTGCTCGGTTTTCCCTCCCCGATTGGCGAGATGCCAATTGTCGATCATCGATCTCATTGTCAATGAACTTTGCCATTGTGCCAATGAGATCGGCTCCTTGGGCGAGACGGATCCACGCCATTGTATAATGGACTTAAAGTATACAATTATTAATTTACTAATTTACAATGAGTGGCAATCCTACTTTCATATGAAATTGCCATAATTATTAATTTACTTTCATCTAAAACTATACAATTAAAATTACAACTAAAGCTATACAATTTCTTAATTAAAGCTATACAATTGTTAAAATTGCCCCCCCCCACCCCTCCCCCCCCTCCCCCCGCCACGCACACACGTACACACCTACTCACACACACACACACCCCACTCCCACCACCCCACCCCTCCCCCCACCACGACCGTGACAACTACATTTTTCATGGCCTTGTCACGGTCAATGACCGTGACAACTCTTTGTCACGGTCGTGTCAAGGTCAATGATCGTGACACAAAACACGTGTTTTATCATCTTATCCATTGCACGATCTTTTATCATCATCTTATCGGTATATTCATTGCAATTATCTACTTCTTTAATCCTTTATCTTTATATTTATTCTTTGAGATTCTTTTATATTTCAAAAGTCTCTTATCCTCATTATATTTTATCACAATATGCATATCTTATAAGAGAGTCGGGTTTGGCATGAATAATTTGTAATGAAGTCTAGAACGAATCTTACTAAATCAATTGGGGTATTTTCATATTTTTGTTACTTTATCAACTTATTGTTTATCAATAAAATTATGACATGAGATAATTATAATTGGAGCATAAATTTCATTATCATAAAGGGATAAATCCAACCAAGTACAGAGATTCTACAAATTAAAGTGAGAATTAAATTTAAGGCTTTCTAACAACATGCATGTGTATGGATTCTACATAGTTGGGCACGAAAGTAACTAATGATATTCCTAAAAACATACAATTGGCAACATTTTGTGAATCTACTAAACTTTATATAATATTATCAAATTCTGTTAAAAAATTATCTAGGGTTTTACATAATTTAATTAATTTCATGAATAAAATTATTATCAAATTTAAATATTTATATAATTAAATTTAACATATGAATTCTAGAACTTTTCTAACATTTACACAATTCTAACTATCACTAACCTTGCATTCATACTAAGGTTTACATAGTTTTAACAAATTACAACAAAATATTATCATATTTTTAGTTAGAAAATTCCACCCCCACTCCCACCACCCCACCCCCTCCCCCCACCCCACCCCACCCCCATTACCCCCTTCCCCCCTCCCCCACCACACACATATATACACACACATACACATATACATATACACACATATATATACACACATACACATACACACACATATAGAAATGAAAGAGAAAGAGAGGAAAAAAAATATACCCTAGAGAGAGAGAGAGCAGAAATCGCTTAGAGAGAGAGGGGGGGGGGGAACCAAAAAAGGCGGGAAAAAAAGAAGCCGAGGGCTTTTTTTACTGCAACAGTTGTCACGGTCGTGTCAAGGTCATTGACCATGACAATTAAATTTGTCACGGCCTTGTCACGGTCAATGACCGTGACAACTCTTTGTCACGGTCGTGTCAAGGTCAATGACCGTGAGACAAAACACATGTTTTTTGTCACGGTCAATGACCTTGATAAGGGTGGTGTAAGGATATTTTTGTCCATTAACAATTTATTATGTCGCACGCCGTTACACCGTTGAAGAAATTCAAGATTCATACATTCATCAACTGATCCGAATATCAAAAGAAGAAGAGGAATCAAAGTCTGATAGCCGGACCGGTCCGCCTCCCTACCGGACCGATTCGCTAACGGACCGATCCGCCCTCAATCGGACCGATCTGTTTGATGCAGATCCAGTATACCCCGGACCGCAAGCGAACCGATGAAGCCTGGAATAAAAGAACCTGTCCGGTCACAATCGGACCGATCCGCCTCAGAATAAAAGAACCGATCCGGTCAATCGGACCGATCCGCCCCCAAGCCGGACCGGTCCGCCTGGGATAAACTTCGCCAGATCTGCTGAGATTTTTTAGGCTCAAAGTTTTATTATTTAAGCCAACTTCGTGGAGTTGTTTTACAAGACTTTTCAAGACGATTTTCAGAGTCCTTAATACTCTAAGTCTTCACCTATTGAGCCCTAGACTCTAGGTTTTTGATTCACACAAATTTCCAATCCTTTGTGAATCCTTTTGGTAACCCAAGAACACAACCTTGTGTTTGTTCAAACCTTTGTGGAGAGATCTTTGCAACCGAGGACTACGTGTCATTGCTGAGGGAGTCTCTACAAAGTTTTATGATTGTGTGTCATTGAGGAGTGTTGCGGTTCTTCCTTTGTTGAATGGACTGAGCTTCATGTGGGTTCCCTGCGTGTGGATTCATTGCTGCCCTCCTGGAAAGGGATATTTCCAGCCGCCGACTACAGAATCCGATACCTGAGGGTAATGCTTAGTCACTGTATTTTAATTGTAATCCGAAATTGTATGTTACAATATTATAATGAAAATAAAAGGTTTTGCCCCTTTGGGGGATTTTTTCTGAAATTGTTTGTTTTTATCCTGCATGCTATATTTTATTTGATAAATCATCTAGATGCATGTCTTAGGGTTTAACTAAAATTTGGGATTAATTAAAATTGGTTTTTATTTGAGAAGTCGCAATATTTTCGTTGTAGCTACTCTCTCAAATTGGTATCAGAGCCTATTGCACTAAGTTATTGTGTTTTGATCCTGATTTTGTAAAAATGGATTTTGATGGTTTTGATGATCTTCGATGTCAAATTTTTTAAAAATTTAATTGGAAAATTCACACGAACTCTTGTTTTAAATCTTCTGTTGAAAACAAATCTGAGAGTTGTCCTTGTTGTGAGGGTGTTGGTCACACGTTACATGAGTGTACCACAAATTTAAAGAAGAAATTGAATAAACCGATTTCTCATGTTTCTACCCTTAGTGATTGTGATTCAGAAGAAGAAGTTTTTTATGCTTCTAGGCGAGAGTTTCCCATCCATGTGATTAGTGATAGTGAAGGTGATGGGAGTGTGGATGAAAGTGAGGAGGAAAGTGTAGATGAGCATGACTTGCAAACTGCTTTCAATGAACTTTATGTTGAAACTTTGAAAACAAAGAAAGAAAATTTGAAATTGAAAGCTCAGTTGAAAGAGTGTGCCATAAAAAATAATGATTTTTTAGTTGAAGAACTTAGGGCTGATGTGAAAATTTTGAAAGAGAAGCTTGAGTACGTCGAGGGTGAGAGAGATAGTCTTAGAGGATTGATGGAGACTATGAAAAAGGAGCTTTTAGAGTTTGAGGATTCTAAACGAGTATTTGAATCTAGGATAGGTGAACTTGAGGTGAAGTTGAAAGATTCAAGTAAAGTGAAATTTGATTTGGAGTCTAGGTCTGAAAAACTTGATAAGATTTTAGGCACAGTCGAGATCAAAACTGATAGGGGTGGGATTGGTCTTGAAAAATATGTTGCACCCATTCCCACACGTGTGAGAGAGCCTCCTAGGATTGTTAAGAAAGAGGCACCTAAGTTTGTTAAAAATGCGCCCCATAGGAACATCGTGAGAGAACCTCCTAGGATCATTAGGAGAGACCCACCTATGCAAATTCGGAGAAAGCAACCGATAAACTTGAGGAGAGGGCCACCTTTAGGTAACACAAACCGCCCGATTTACTCTTGCACACATTGTGGTAGGCAAGGTCATCTTAGACACTTTTGTTATAAGCTTTTAAATGGACCTAGGAAGGTTAATGAAAGAATAAATTCGATTCCCAAAACCCCCACACTTCGTTACACATCAATTTGGGTTAGAAAATCGGATTTAGAGGCTTATGGTTTATTTGTCCACGATTCCTAATTTGCTTGCACATAATTCACCCCATGTGAAATCTTTTGGTTGATTGTGATTGCATGTTTGTCATACACTAGTTGTGGTTTCATGATATATTTTTTTTCTAGTGTGATGACTTGTACTTTTTGTATAAATTTTTGTTTTTGTAAAATTTTGAAAAATTCAAAAAGATTTTTGTTTTTTTGTTTACACCGTTTATGGATGAACACTTAGGATGACCGAGTCACAACATCATTCCATTTTTTTCATGTGACTATTTGGTAGTGTTTTGAGATAATAGGTCAATTCATCCATGTGCTTTATAATGTTTGGAGTCATTAAGATGTAATTAAGCGTTACTTCCTACATGTTTGACTCATGTTTCCTTTATTGCACACATGCACGAATTTGTTTGATTATTGTGCTTGTCTTATCACATGTTGGTTGGGTGTTTTCACTTCAATCCTGTCTTTAAAATGAACCAAGCGCGATAAATTTTGATAAGAAAATTGTGCATATAAAAAACCGTTTTGTGAGTTTGTGTGCTTTATTTTAAAACAGGGAAGGGCTGCGAAAGGTTCTTTAGCCTTTGCGAATACTAAGCCACCGTTAAATTGGACCAAAAAATGGAGGAATTTTATTATCCGGGGTCCAAAGAGGTTTAAAAGAGCCCGAAAAAATTGAAAGGCAATAAAAAGATATTCATGCCAAAAAGGGGCCATTTAGGTTTTTGCACCAATTCTCCAAAGTTTGAGAATTTAGATTACCTCTAAAAGAAAATATATATGAGGGAGTTTGGTTGGAGAATTTAAAACGGGTTTGCACGTCCTTGAAATGCTTGAAAAAATGCGCTACATAGTTTTAGACGTTATTGGGGTGGAAATCATTTTGACTTTGATTTGTTGATTTGCATAAGACGATGTCATCTAAATTCAACAAATTTTTACACCTAAGGATAGCTTTGATGTTCATTCGTTAGGAGTATACGTATGCATCGTGCACATATGATTGATTGAGTTGATTTACCTATCGAATGTGTTCACACCCATTCATTCCGTTTCCATGACTTGGTTGTTTGAGTCTAAATCCATGGTGTGATTTTTGTATCATATTTGTTCACATTGGTATCTTATTTTTGTACGAAAAATTTGAAAAATTCAAAAATAGTTTGTGAAGATTTGTTTGAGCATCTCCTTGCAAGAGCACGCTTACCATATTGTTTGATGCCCTGTTTTGTACCGTGACACCCCAATTTTGCTTATTTGATTCATTCTTCTCATTTGTATTATGGGGGAGTTTGAATTTTGGGGGAGTTTGTGAGATGTTGCTTATGTTTCCATCATATATTATCTCATTTCAAACTCGATATGTCATTTGGTATTTTGCTTTTTCTCATGTGTGTAGGTACTACATGGATTATCATTGGATTGCACACCCTGATGAGACAAGCTTTGAGATTTGATGATTCCTGAAAAATTGAAGAGCAAACGCTGTAGACTTATTCAATTGTATCTTTCCAGTTTTGGGTTCATGGAAGGGTAGATTTGTATAGGCATTTTTAGTTGTTTGATAATTCGGATGTTTGTTTTATTGTATGTACCGGCATAGACATAGGGGGAGATTTGTAAGGACATTTTTGTCCATTAACAATTTATTATGTCGCACGCCGTTACACCATTGAAAAAATTCAAGATTCATACATTCATCAACGGATCCGAATATCAAAAGAAGAAGAGGAATCAAAGTTTGACAGCCGGACCGGTCCGCCTCCCTACCAAACCGGTCCGCCCTCAACCGGACCGATCCGTTTGATGCAGATCCAGTATACCTCGGACCGCAAGCTAACCGATGAAGCCTGGAATAAAAGAATTGATCCGGTCACAACCGGACCGATCCGCCTCAGAATAAAAGAACCGATCCGGTCAATCGACCGATCCGCCCCCAAGCCGGACCGGTCCGCCTGGGATAAACTTCGCCAGATCTGTTGAGATTTTTTAGGCTCAAAGTTTTATTATTTAAGCCAACTTCGTGGAGTTATTTTACAAGACTTTTCAAGATGATTTTCAGAGTCCTTAATACTCTAAGTCTTCACCTATTGAGTCCTAGACTCTAGGTTTTTTATTCACACAAATTTTCAATCCTTTGTGGATCCTTTTGGTAACCCAAGAACACAACCTTGTGTTTGTTCAAACCTTTGTGGAGAGATCTTTGCAACCGAGGGCTGCGTGTCATTGCTGAGGGAGTCTCTACAAAGTTTTATGACTGCGTGTCATTGAGGAGTGCTGCGGTTCTTCCTTTGTTGATTGGACTGAGGTTCATGTGGGTTTGCTACGTGTGGATTTATTGCTGCCCTCCTGGAAAGGGATATTTCCAGCCGCCGACTACAGAATCCGATACTTGAGGATAATTCTTAGTCACTGTATTTTCATTGTAATCCGAAATTGTATGTTACAATATTATAATGAAAATAAAAGGTTTTGCCCCTTTGGGGGATTTTTCCTGAAATTGTTTGTTTTTATCCTGCATGCTATATTTTATTTGATAAATCATCTAGATGCATGTCTTAGGGTTTAACTAAAATTTGGGATTAATTAAAATTGGTTTTTATTTGAGAAGTCGCAATATTTCCGCTGTAGCTACTCTCTCAGGTGGCCGTCTAAAAGGTGAAAATTTTGTCATTTTGGTGTAGTGAAAACACTTATCAGTACCAAACCGTTTAGTAATCCGATTTGCAATATTTTTGGTAAATTTGACTTTCGAAAATTTCAATTGTTTTCAGTACTTTAAGTTACAATTTTTCTATTTTTCTATTTTTTTATCATTTTTATTTTTTATATTGTTCTTTTTTCGTATTTTTAATTTGTATATGCAGTAACTAAACCAACACAAAACTATAAATAACATACGAGTATATATACCATACTCATAAACTATCAAATAACTTAGAAATTGACCCGAATTTCCCGAATAGGAAATAGAAAGATATTATAGCATTGATAAAACAAATGATTAACCATGTATTCGTAATTTGAAAATCTAATATGTATCATTTGTAAAAACATAAAATACCAACCAATTAACCATATGGGAGAGAAAATTAATCAAGGTCTTTTATATGCCACATAATACTAATTTCTCTTATAAATGAGTACAATTAAGGGGCATTAGATAATAAATTTCTTAAAAGTCTATTTATATGTGATCAGTCCAAACGATAATTTTGATAGTATCTTAAACTCATAAACTTTCTAATTAAATAACGATAAGTCTAAACGATGCAGTATAATTTTTAATGTAGATATAATTACACTTATTAATGTAGATACTACATTAACAAGTGTATGATTGTAAGTCTATTCCAATTAATAAGTGTAACTGTATTTACATTCAAATTAATAAGTGTAACTATATTTACATTAACAAGTGTAACTGTATCTACATTAACAAGTGTATGATTGTAAGTCTATTCAAATTAATAAGTGTAACTGTATTTACATTAACAAGTGTAACTGTATCTACATTCATGTATCTACATTAATAATCGTAACACATGCGAACCTATTGAAAAAAATATTTTTAGCTTGTAGTTATCGTTAATTTTTAAAGAATCTAAGAATTTATCACCATGTTTTTCACAATTAATTATATAAATTGACAAATATAATACTATATCCCTCCCAAATTAATAGTCATCATTTTAAAAGGATGATTTTTAAGGATTTATTCGATCAATGATTAACTTGGGATGGAGGAAAATATAAATTTGTTAATTTGATATAATTTGTTAAATTGTAATTTTGAAAAATAATTTTAATATTTTATTTTGATACGATAATTCTAATAAATTAATTTATAAAATCTAAATCAAAACTAATCACAATTTTTTAATTATGTTGATTTTCAGTAATAAATAATTATAAATTCGTGGGTATTATTTTGTACCAAAACAACATGTACAGCATTGGATGAATGATTTAATTATTTGGCACGTTATTTTATAAAGTAAACTATTATTATTTTGTTTAAATTTGGGTGTCAGTCTAGCAATGGTGGCCGATAGTTTGACATGTGCAATTAAAACGGGTGCGTTTTTCTTCTAGAGGATGAGTTTGAGTTTTATCTCGTTGAACATGGTTTGGTTTGTATTATTATTTTTGTTTCTAGAAGAGTGGCGCGTGTCTTGAGTCATATGAATCTCTCTGCTATTGGCTCTTTCTCTCTTTATTCAATGGCTAAAAAATGTCGGCCAACGTTAAAGTGTCAAACAAGACAGCCCACATCACTACCCCCAATCCCCCCATCTCTTTGTCTGTATAGTTTGTGTGAATTCGTTTTGGACCCTGTATTTTCACAAATTCACAAACACCTCTCGTCTTTTACCAAATAACATAAACCTCGATCCCTCGAGTATTTATACAATTTCTTCAAATATCCCATTTGTTATGGCCAATTGTGAGCATTGAGCAACATAATAAAATGTCCACTATAACAATAGTTATTAGATTATTATTTTTTCCATTAAAAATTAAAAATCAATTTTATTACGGAAAAATGGTGAAAAATTCCTTATATCTATTGTAAATAAAGTTAAAAACATGTGTTTGTAAACTTTTCAATAAGTCCATGTGTAACTGATGAATATATATACAGTTATACTTATTAATATTGATACAACTACGTTTATTAATGTAGATAGAGTTAGAATGATGAATACTGAGGGGGAATTATCCGACAAGAACGAAGGAGTTAACATGTTCGACAGTCTTGATAGGCGGTCACATCTTGAAGATAAGGCAAAAGAAGGATCTGATCAGTAAAAATATCGGGCGTAGATCTGATTGATCAAATCGCAGATGCATCCTAAGACTATTGAATCCTACACGATTCACTCCTTTTATATTCTTTATAAATGTAACCATCACCCCTGGAAAAAGGAGCATATAATTATGGTTATCATGAATTGATCAATAAGAAAAGATAGATAAGGATCGTATGGATGTAGTTACATTTTCGAACTACGTATATCTTGTATTTTGTGATTTTCCTTTACTGCTCGACTTTATTTGCTTGGAATCATTCTAGGTAGAATTTTACCACCTACAAATACAATTACAATTGCAACTGTATCTACATTAATAATTATAATTATATCTACATTAATAAGTGCAACTGTATCGTTTGGACTTATCGTTAATTAATTAAAAAGTTTGTAGGTTTTAGATACTTACAAGATTGTCGCGTAGACTGATCATATATAAATGGACTTTCAAGGGATTCATTAATTAATACCTCATTTTATTACTTCACACGTCAACATTTTAAGAAAAAAATAATTTACTTTTCTATTTTTTCTTCCAAAAATGAGGAATAACTTTGAATGCAAGAAATGTACATTTATCGTTGTTCTCACATGAGATAACTTTGTAATTTGATATAGTTTTATATACTGTTTTTAAAAACATTAGTATTAATTTGGGATATTACAAACACTAAAACAAGACTATAAATTGGGACGGAGACGGAGGGAGTAGTTTTAATCAGTGTATATTTCTCTTTTTTAATTTTTAAAAGTATTATTTCAATCCAATATTAATTGATATATATACTTTTATCATTTAAACTTTTTGATTTATTTTTTAAATGTCACCTAATGCCGGGCTAAATTTTTTTTTTAGGAATTAGGGAGGTTTTTGGTGAATTTACCAGAATTCAAGGGAGGTCCCCAGTATTTTCTCCGAACACAGGGTGCGTATTTGAATTTATGACAAAGCAAAAGAAGTCAGGATGGCGTTTACTATTTTATATATATTTGCACCTATCTTTATATCACGGGGATTTATAAATGCATTCAAAGCTTTCACTACATATAAATAGAGAATCCCCACACTTTCTCCTTGCGAAAAAAGGAAAGAATAATTTGATAAAATATGGATGGGAAGAATGTTGTTGATGTATCTTCTTTCTTTCTCCTAGAGTCCTCCGGAGACTCTGAGTCTGATTTTGATGTCAATATGATTTCACTACGTGCCGAGGTTGACGATGATGCTCAATCTTGCTGCTGTGACTCATATGACAGTGCTGACGTTTATGGTCAAACTGTTTTTCATCATCATGATTATATTGAATATGTGCATGATGATGATGATGATGATGGTAACATTGGTGATGACCATTGTAATGAGAAGGAAGAGGAGGTTGATGAAGATGGTGAGGATGAAAATGCAATTGATCAAGTACGGAGGGGCAAGAGAACAATTTCAGAAGTTGTGGTTCCTAGGAGAAAACACAAGAAAGTAAAGGTTTGCGTTGATTCAGGTATAGATGAGAGAGACAAGGATAGGCTTTTCTGGGAGGCTTGCTTGGCATCTTAAGCATTTAATTTATTATTGGGTTCAATTTTTATCTTTATTTTTGTTTTTGTAAAACAAACTTCTCTTCTGAATTCTATTTCTTTTGGTTTGTAAGTGTATTAGGTAAAGAAAGGAAAAAACATTAATTTCATAGATTGGAAAGTTAAAAATTGTACATGAGGTATATCAAATGATTAATTGACATCGTTGATGCTACACTTAAATATTTATGTATAGTGATTGTCAATTTAGAAATGAGTATTTTGTTTTATTTGGGTTGAAATATTTTTTTCAGTTGAAAGACCACTAAGACGATGTCTTTTCTCTCTGTCTCTTTCCTTTCATTATGCGTTGTGAATGAAACAATCGATTTCTTCATTAGATGGTGTATTATTTTAAACTTCAACAATCGAAGTTTTCTTCATATGTTCATATGGTGTTAAGGACCTTGTAGAGAATCATATGAACGAAAAATTTGCAGGGAAAACTACATGGACTTACATAAACGAAGTTTATTAAAATGATTAAAGATACATACACTTACTCTTAGTACCCATCTAGGAGTAAGTACATGTATTTAAAGCATATTCGGTACTGAATTGATCCTAGAAGTTGGTGCGGTGCACCTTGTTTAAATGGTTTAAAAGAGCGTCGTTGGGCAGATGTGTTAGGTTCACGCTAAGAATGTTTGAATGGTGTACCATTTATATGGAAGTTTTAGAGATACAAATTGTAGTGAAATGGTAAGTTTGCCATTCATCAACCTTCTATGGTAAACCTCTCCCACGGCCAATTGATAATCGTTTAAACATATCACACATAACAGTTGCCATGGGAAGTTTGTTACTCACAAGCAAAACTGTTTTCACGATAACTTATGAGTGGGAACACTCCCATCGACAATTGCCTTCGGTTTAAACCTCCATCATTATGCAAACAAAATTTTGCTAATGGTCCATGAATGGTGAATTTACCAGTCCTAGGCCTCCCCGTTGTGATACTCGTAATAAGGAGAAAAAGTAGATATTTTTTCAGAGTCAATCATTTCCTTTTACTCAGAATTAATAAATTCCCATATTTTTTATGTTGGTTTATATTCTGGCCACGATTGCCACTAAAAATAATTGCTCTATTTACCGTGACATATCTCTCTCTCTCTCTCTCTCTCTCTCTCTCTCTCAGGTGGACTTATGCAGCACCATGAGCGTGAGAGATTAATATTTACCAACCTCGTCCCAACAAATATAGTCACGCACATCACATACAACATTCACCCTTTTAACACCCTATCACTATTTCGCTCATCTAAATGTACCACCCCAACATTATCCATGGTGGCTGGAAGTAGGCAACACCAATCGTCCTCCCCCTCCATTGTTGTAAAATTGGGCCTACCAAGCGCCATCATCACCGCCCACCATTGTTGCATATGGTCGTCATCATCCTCCTTTCTCACCAGTCTCTCTCACTTATATATAGAGTAGATTTTAGGGTTATATAAATAACACACAATCCAAACTACACCCAAAAATAAATAATTTGGAGATGTTTTAAACACTTGCAAATGACATTTGCGTGCAACGGTTCAAAATCGTTACAAAATAATATTTGCAACGATTTATTGAAAATGAATGTTCGGTTTAGATAACCATTAAAAAAAACTCTCCAACGGTTTTGAACCGTTATAAGCATATATTTTGCGACGGTTCAAAACCGTTGCAATACTCAGTAAACATTTTTGTTTTGCAATGGCTCTGTAAAATATATCTTTTTATAACGGTTCAGAACACTTACAAATAATAATATGTAAACAACAAAAAAAAAATCATTTTGTAAGTGTTATGAACCATTACATAAATTAAAATATAAAAATAAAATAAAAATTATCCACCACATGCCACCACCCTCGCATATAGCAAACAATAAAAATGATTCAGAAATAACAATTATATCTAAGAAAAAATTCATTCTATCTCGTGACAAAAAAAATTATCATTCAATCTACTCGGGTACATTTGTGAAAGAACTTGACATTGTTTAACGTAAAAAATGTCACTTCAAGCTCCATCGACATGCTTCTTTATATCATGGGATCCTATGTACTCTCAGCTCCCATCCTAATATCCCTCACTCAAGAACAACTCTATGTGTTTTGCATCCAATGTCTGCATTGTTCCTACAATAAGAAATTAAGGTCAAATGTATAAAGCCGTTGGAATTGGTACTTCTCTAATGTGTGATTTTCACCGTTGGAAATATTAAATTCACTCATTACTCCTTTGGATCTTTACACCATTTATCACCAATGGTCACGATTTTGACCCGTGACCACAAGTGTGGGTTACGGTCCACACCCGTGACAATATGAAACGTGACAAAATTGTGGGTCACGGTCACCACCCGTAACCCACAGGGGAGAATAAGGGTCACGGTCCCCGCCTGTGACCAAGCACCACAAATAGAGGATTTTTGCTCATGCTCATAACCTGTGGCCACTGCCATAGGTCTGATCACAGTTATGGATCGTGACCCTATTTTTTATTTTTTTAACAAATTTCTTGGTCACAGGTCTAATCACGATCTACACCAGCGACCACTCCCTATTTAATCTTTCAAAAAAATTATCTGGTCATGATCCAAAACCGTGACCCAATAAAAAAATTATTTTTCTGCATTCCAAAAAACCAGTAAAATTTTCAAACTTGTTTACAATTTCAGATATAAACACTTAGGCCCCGTTTGGTTGTCCCAAAATTGTAAATTGGATCATTAATAAATTGATCCATTTACAAATTGACCCATTAATTGTGTTTGGTTTCATTAATGAAAGAATTCATTAATTGCCCTATTTTAGCTCATGTGCAAAATTTGAAATTGGATCATTTCATAAAAAACGTGAAATGAATCCATTTGAAATAGGAGTCACATAAAAGTGCATGTCTCCTCTCTTTCTCCCCCTCTCTATTTTCCCTCCCCCCCTCTCTCTCTCTCGATATGTTTTTACCTTTTTTTCATAGAACCTTAACATCAATTTCAAATTACCAAACATCACGTAAAATTGGATTTAACTAATTTCAAATTCATTAATTTACAATTCACTAATTCACAATGAACCAATTTACATAATCAAACAATTTGCGCAACCAAACTGGGCCTTAGACAATATGTAAAGTTAACTAACGCATGCATGTGTGAATAAATAAGAAAATACAACCCATGCTTGCGTGAATATATACAACACAAAATAAAATACAATAAATTTGTACAACTTTAATAAAAATTGAACAAATGATTTCGTGAACATGTTTCAAATATTCTTTCTCCATTGAGGCCTGCAAATCAAACTTCAAAAATATCATAGGTGGTAAGTAATAACCTTCAACGACATGTTTTCAATCCTAAGTCTAGCTATTTGCGATTTTTTGTCATGTTCTTCAACTAAGCATCCCATGACTACGCGATCAGTTGCCACATGTTACGTTGGTCCCGTGAGAGATGTTTGTTCCCCTCGTGGGGGCATTTGGGGGTTGTTTGCTTTTTCGACGTTCAACGGAATGTTTTCAAGCTTGAGTCTAGCTATTTGCAATTTTTGACTATGTTCTCCAACCGGGCATCCCGTGACTACGTGATTAGTTTTCTCGTATTATGTTTGTCCCGTGGAAGGTGTTTGTGCCCTTTGTGGGTGCATCTGGGGGCTATTTAGTATTTTTTTTATCGTTCAATGACATGTTTTTAAGCTTCAGTTTGGCTATTTGTAATTTTTGGTTATGTTCTCCAACCAGGCATCCCGTGACTACGCGATCAGTTGCCACATGTTACGTTGGTACTGTTGTGTTCCTCGCGAGCCTGTTTGGAGTTTTTTTTTTGCATTTTCGTCATTCAACGAAATGTTTTCAGGCCAAAGTCTGGCTATTTGTAATTTTTGATCATGTTTTCCAACTGAGCATCTCGTAACTACACGATCAGTTGCCATGTGTTACATTGGTCCCATGGGCAGTGTTTGTGCCTCTCAGGGGGCATTTGGGGGTTGTTTTGTCTTTTCGTCATTCAACGACATATTTTCAAGCCTAAGTCTGACGATTTTTTATTTTTGATCATGTTCTCCAACCGGGCATCTCGTGACTACGCAGTCAGTTGCCACGTATTACATTGGTCCCGTGGGAGGTGTTTGTTCCCCCCACGAGAGCATTTGGGGATTATTTTGCATTTTCGTCGTTCAACGGTATATTTTCAAGCTTAAGTTTGGATATTTGTATTTTTTTGGTCATGTTATCCATCCAGGCATCTCGTGACTACGCGTTCAGTTGTCACATGTTACGTTGGTCCCCTGAGAGCTGTTTGTGCTCCCCGTGGGGACGTTTGGGGGATGATTTGCATTTTTGTCATTCAACGACATGTTTTCAAGCCTAAGTCTTGCTATTCACAATTTTTTATCATGTTCTCCAATTGGGCATCCCATGGTTACACACTGAGTTGCTAGGTTTATGTGGTCATGTGGAAGGTGTTTTTCCCTCTCGTGGGGGCATTTGATGACTGTTTTGTCTTTTCGTCATTCAACGACATGTTTTCAAGCCTAAGTTTGGCTATTTGAACTTTTGGTCATATTCTCCAATCGGGTGTGCCATGACTACGTAGTCAATTGCCACGTATTACATTGGGCCAATGGGAGGTGTTTGTGCTCCTCGCGGGGGGCCTTTTTTGCATTTTCACCGTTCAACGACATGTTTTCAAGCCTAAGCCTGGTTAATTATAATTTTTGGTTATGTTCTCCAAACGGGCGTCTCGTGACTAGACGGTCAATTGTCACATGTTACGTTGCTCCTGTTGGAGGTGTTTGTTCCCCTCACGGTGGCATTTGGGATTGCTTTGAATTTTTATTGTTCAACGACATGTTTTCGTGCCTAAGTTTAACTATTTCTAATTTTCGATCATATTCTCTAACAAAATAAATGAAAGAAAAACCAACACATACCTCTATTTGACGAAGATAAAGTACGGAACATGATGATTAGAATTTTATATATCCTATAGCCCCCTCCCCCTCCCCCTCCCCATCCCTTAAAACTCTCATTATCTTTCTCCCTCTTTCTATGTCTCTCTTTCTCTCTTTCAAAGATCCTCAAAATGGATTACAGCCAACATAACCTTGTCAAACTAGAAACAGTTGATAAGTTTGATTTGAAATAACAATTTCAAGTGTAATTCACATCGATGTAGTTGTAGTTTTATATCTAAGTTGTACTAAAAATACCTACTCTTAGCATGAACTACTGAATGTATTTAATATATTACATTGTTATGTTGGTCACTCAACATACAATGGATTTTAAAAAAACATTTGGTATTAGATAGGTATTAAGTGTAGGTGTGTTTATATATAATCTTAATGCATATATACTTTACATATAATCTTAGATCCCGTCAACACTGATCAATAACTTCAATTATTATCTACCAATTGATGTCCTTGAGTTTGAAATTTTCAATTTTTAAAACAGAACAACGTCATCACCAATTTAGAGGATAATAGTATGGTTGAAATGGAAGAATTGCACATTTAGCCAAAAAGAAGAGTTTCATTGACACACCCCAACCCAATTACTTATAATTAAGTTTGAAAGTCAAAGTTAGTCAAACCATAATTAATTTAACCAAACCATAAACACGAGGTTTGATTTTAGAGTCATCAACGTAAATCCATACAACTAAAAAAATTTTACAACATTAAAGTAATTATGAATTTACAAACTTCTTGAAGGATAAGTTAACTTAATTATATAATTTATATTTACACAAAATCATTTTTCTCTCATTCCTGGCTAACCCAACCCGACCTCCTAGATTTGGCAGTGACATCGCATTACTTGAAAAACATAAATATTGGAACCGTGATCAACACAGCTAAGTGAATGCATCACTACTACACTCTTGCATTAGATTAAATGCAATAAATCATATCCTTGTGATAATAGATATATATTTATCCGGCCCATTTAATAAGAATGACCAAATTTTCGGCTCATTCATAAGAATGACCTAATTTTCCAGCTCATTCATAAGAATGACCAACTTTTCGAATCATGATTCACATATCCTGTCTAAATAGACAATTCTCCCCCATTTCGGGTCGGGGAGTAACCTCCTATTTTGGTAAACCGAAATGAACATTTTCATATTCATAATATTCCGATCATATTCGTAACAGTATACAAAAACATCATTCCACTGAGTACACTCACCTTGGTTGACAACTATGTATTCACGTTTCCTTCGGGTGGAGCTGAACTGGTTTAATTGGACCTTATACCTGTCAATATAACTAAATCAGTACTGAATCTTAATCATAGGTATTATCCTAACATAATTATATAACTTTCAATGAATATACAATAACAATATAATTCCACTTAAGTCACATTCCATGAAATATGAGTAACGACAAAACAATGGTATACATGTTGATAAAGTTATGGATATTCAACCGTAGGAAATACCTCATAGGGAATTTATAACCAAAACCAAGTAAATATGAAAGCATACTTCTCAATATATATACACATGAAACATGTACTTAAAATACCATTGGAAGGAAGAGATAAAATATTCTTACATGGGGTATCCACCAGGGCCTCAAATTATTGTCCTCTATACTTACCCATCATATACTCTTAAATTGTATAGCTACAGGTGTCCAACCTTATCAATATGAAGACATATATGAATATACTTTTCATTACAAGTGATGGTGTAATTTTTTTCAAGCTTCTTGGAGCAAGTTATGACCATTTCTTTAAAACCTATTAAATTTTCCCCACAAGCTCCTTTGTTGTTCCTTCAACTTCGAAGAATTTTCATATTTTTTCTCCAATATAACTTTCCATGATTTTCCACCCATTTTCAATACACATACTAAATAGTACAAAATTAAAGTTTCATAATTGTTTGACTTCATTTGCTATGTCAAAAGTTGACAAAACTCAAGGCATATCGAAATGAAATATACAAATTGCAACTATGTACCAACTTGCAACCATCACTAAGGCCTAACCACAAGGAGTTAAATTCTAATTTTTGGATATGATATGAATATATGAGTATAGTTTCATATCCAATTTGAATTTTTTCAATTCCAGTAAGCACACAAAAATATATGCATGTTTGAATACAAGGGATTTCAATAACAAGCAATACGGACTACATACACCACTTATCTCACATATGAATAAATACTTATTATCACAAAGGAGGATGGAATTTTATTCAATAATTAATGATTTACTTACTTTGAAATAAGTATAATACAAGATTAAAACAATATTAACCACATAATTATACCCTGGAAATAATTTAAGGATTTTCTTGGAATTTTCCTAGCTTTTCTTGTAATATTTTCTTACTTAACTTCTACTTTCTCTTTCCTCAAGAAAAAACTCTCCAAAACTGAACCTAGGGTTTTACTTGCTGAAGAAATAGGTTAGAAGAAGAGTTTTAAGTCGGCCAAGGTTGCCTCCCTTTCCAACCAATCAAATTAAACCATTTGGTTTACTAAAAGACAATTTACCACTTAAAGGGAATGGATAAATTTGCCCCTTGTTCGTAAATTCGAGCTAACTTATTACTCGGACATCCATTTGATGCTGCATTTATTTCGTCGCAAACCTAACTCATATATATACAATTATCTAGTTTTCACCTTTAGTCAATTGTTACATTATAAGGGTCAAAACTAGTCTCCAACAGGAATATTTCTACCGAAAATAACAAAATTTTGTGTTTGTAAATAATTCGACATTTAATGATTTATGAAAGTAGGATTAGACTAAACATAATCACTTAAAATTAGATATAATAATAACACATTATTCATATCACATAAGATAAGCATGATTTAAATATAATTTATCATAATTATATCCGGGTTGTCATAACTTCCCCCCCATAGAAAATTTCGTCCCCGCAATTTAATATAAAGGTCACTTACCAAACAAATGGGGATACTGTTTCTTTATGCTATCCTCTGTTTTCCAAGTTGATTCTTTAATTCCATGGCTCATCCACATAACTTTAACTAAGGGAATAACTTTATTTCTCAATACTTGCTCCTTACGATCAATAATTTCCACTGGTTCCTCGATGTACGACAAGTCTTCTTTCAGTTCAATTCGTTGAGTTTTCAACTGATGAGATGGATCCGCCAAATACTTACGAAGCATTAATACATGAAACACATCATGTAAACATCTGGAGGTGATGCTAATCAATATGCTAGGGTCCCAATTATTTCTAGCAATTCATATGGTCCAATGTATCTTGGACTTAGTTTCCCCTTTTTCCCAAATCTCATGACACCCTTCCATGGTGAAATATGCAGCAATACTAAATCTCTCTTTTGAAATTCCAATGGATACTTCCTTTTATCTGCATAAAATTTCTGCTTGTTTTGCACTATCTTTTTTCGTTCCTGAATCATTTTAATCTTTTCTGTTGTCATATCTATCAATTCAGGACCCAAAATTTTCCTTTCACCTACTTCATCCCAACACAAAGGAATTCTACATCTCCTCCCATATAAAACGTCATAAGGAGCCTTACCAATAGTGGATTGATAACTATTATTATACGAGAATTCCATCAATGGAAAATGATCATCCCAACTACCTTTAAAGTCAAATACACAAGCTCGTAACATGTCTTATAATATTTGAATCGTCCTTTTTTATTGCCCATCGATTTGTGGATATAATGCAGGGTTGAACTTCAAACTTGTGCCCTTGGCATTCTGTAAACGAGGCCAAAACTTAGAAGTGAATGTTGGATATCAATCTGATACAATTGACACTGGTTCTCCATGTAAATGGATAATCTCACCAATGTACATATGTGCATACTTGTCAATAGTGTAGGTGGTCTTAACTGGAAGAAAATGAGCTGACTTCGTCAATCGCTCTACAATCACCCAAATAGAATCATGCCCCCTTAGTCACCCGGGTAATCCTATAACAAAGTCCATCGTTATATGTTCCCACTTTCATTTTGGAATAGGCAATGACTGTAATAATCTTGTCGGATTCTGATTCTCTGCCTTCACCTGTTGGCATACTAAACATTTAGCAATAAATTTTGCAATCTCACGTTTTATATTGTTCCATCAGTAATACTCTTTCAAATATTTGTACATTTTGGTACCTCCTGTATGCATAGAGTAAATAGAACTATGTGCCTCTTCTAATATATCCTTCTTTAAGGGTGGATCATTCGGTACACAAATACTGTTTTTATAACCCAACGATTCATTATTCTTAATCTCAAAGTCACTCTCTTTACCATCCAGGACTTTCCATTTTTTCTTCTCAAGGAATGGATCAATAATCTGCAAACTTCGTATGCGTTCTACCAATAAAGGTCTCACTGTAACATGTGCTAATAATCCTCCCTTTCTTGAAAACATTAATTCAATCCCCATCGATGCCAAATCAAGAATATTTCCAACATGTGCACACTGTATGCAACCTAGAATCCCTAATGATTTTTTACTCAAAGCATATGCTACTACATTGGCCTTCCCAGGATGATGACGACGGGTACAATCATAGTCTTTAATTAACTCTATCCAACCCCTCTGTCTCAAATTCAGTTCATTGTGTGTAAACAAGTATTTTAAGCTTTGATGATCCATATATATCTCACAAGTTTCTCCATACAAGTAATGTCTCCATAACTTCAACGCAAAAATAATAGTTGTTAGTTCTAAATCATGCGCAGGGTACTTTTGTTCTTGTGTCTTGTCTAGAAGCATATGCTATTACCTTCCCGTTCTGCATAAGAACACACCCTTGAAATGAAGCGTTTGTATAGATCACGAAAGACTTATTCCCACATGGAATAGTAAGTATAGGTACTGAAACCAACCAATTCTTTAATTCTTTAAAACTCCGCTCGCATTCTTCATCCCACACAAACTTCACTTCTTTATGGGTCAACTTTACCAATGGTAACGCTATTTCTCAAAATCCCTTAATGAATCTGCGATAGTAATCTGCCAGTCCTAGGAAACTCCTAATTTCTGTCACATTCTTAGGACTCTCCCATTCAATGACGACTTCTACGTTCTTTGGATCAACATATATCCCATTTTCCGAGACAACATGCCCTAAAAACACAATTTCATTCAACAAAAACACACACTTGCTGAATTTAGCAAATAATTTCTTCTCTCAAGATCTGTAATACAAGTCTCAACATTTTCTTATGTTCCTCCATCCTACGCAAGTAAATCAACACAGCATCTATAAATACAATCACAAATGAAATAATGAAAGGGTGGAATATCCGGTTCATCATATCCATAAAAATTATTGGAGCATTAGTTAATCCAAATGGCATCACCAAAAACTCATAGTGCCCATATCGAGTCCGAAATGGCATCACCAATACTACGTACTTTAATGAGCTCCACACCACTGGTAACATCACTATATGCTCTGACAAGTAATTTTGGGTCTTTTAATCCAGGGTTCCGGACCCTTCTTAATTATTTTCGATCACATCTGAGTCCTTTTATCATGTGTTTTAATAATTTTCCGTGTCCATATTATTCAACTTTTATCGGTCGAAACCAAAACTCGGGGACTATTTTGAAAAATCACCATTTCTTGTCCTTTACACTTGTACGTTGATTTTATTTCGAAAATCACTCCCATTTAGTGTAACACTTTTTCTACATTTTTATTTCATAAATATGTTCCACTTTATGAAAAAATTATCGTTTTATCCATTTGTTTCCAAACTTGCATTTTTCTCCATTTTTACAAGTGTCATCTTTCCAAAACATTATTAAGTTACACATACTAACTTCATAAATAACTTTAACTCATTAGAACTTCTTTAACACTTTGGAGTAACACACTTCTCAAGTTGGAACTCTATTTATTTCATCACTTTCTTTATCAAATAAATCATTTGGCATTTCGAATCCTTTATTAACACATATAGTCTTGAAAACATACACTTGTCACATTTTTTAAACATATTAACGCACTTTAAGGGCTGAAATTTATGTTTTTCCTATTTCAAGTGAATACCCATTTTAATCCTTCTTAAACATGCTCTTATGCTCATCATCAACTTACTACAAATCCATACAAAAGAAACAATGGATTTAAGTCTTGAAATCTATAAAAATGAGTTGGCATATTTAAGGGCAGATGTCATCCGGGCTTTCCAGTATGCATAGTTAGACCCATCAAAAACTGGAATTTTACTAAATGATTTTTCCATTTCAACAAATGCTTTCGAGAAATCAATAAAAAAATTGATATTCATGAAAAAAAATTACGAAAAATTATACGGTGAAATTGTGTAATTGCATCTGATACAAATTTGAGAGTGCATTTTTTATTCAACTAGAGAAAACAATTAAATTAAGCCCATGATTCGTATTGAATATTGCGTATTTTTACCCTATATCTCTATGAATTCTAGCACTTTTACGGTCCTAAATGCCTATATTTATGCTCATTAACTAGACAACCTTGGATTTGGATATATACATGCTTTGCAGGGGTTAATTGTGATTTTGTAGGTATTGGAATGCTAAAAGTGAGGATCCGTTGCATTTCGAAGAAGTTTCATCATCGGACGCTACTTCAAGGGCATTTTAATCAATTCACATTTCATCTCCACCTCATGGTATTTCCACGAATGCGTAGTTCGTTGAGTTAGCATCATGTGGCCACAAACGGCTCGTCGTTTGGAGTTCGGACGATGAAGTTATGGGCATTTCCATTTCCATCCTTTTCCTCCCAGGTCATGGACTAAATAGCTGCCAAAAATAGAGTACCGGCCGACCGCTATTTGGAGTTTTGCCGTGGAAAGGAGACAGTGGGCTTTAACTTGAAGGCGCGGTCGACCGTCCCCCTGGCCGCGATCGACCGTGTATACCAAATATTTTGCATTTTCTCCTTTTCTTTTCTTTTTCCTTTATTTTCTTTTCCACTTACTATATAAACCAATTTTGGTTTCTATTTTCAGATATAGTTGATATAATTAGTTTTTAGATAGTTTAGGTTATGGTTTCGGGGTTTGAGAGCTCATTCTTCATTTCCTCTTGGTTTGATACCCATTTGGGTTTGTAAGTGGACTATTCATCTTCCCTCTCCATTAATTTAAGTTGTATTTCCTTATTTTCTTGCTTTGTAGTTAATTTATTTGCTTTGTTAATTAGATTTACATGTTTTCTTTAGTTATTTTCTAGTGTATATTCATCACGTTTATTTATCGCTTTCCTTTACCGCGTTTTTAATATGCTTTCTAGGTTGTGTCAGATTGAACTCACTTTCAGTTGACATGTTGATTTGCTTTGGTGATGGAGTTTACGGGTCTATTTCAAGCGTGTTGTCCTAGTTATTATGCCTAAAAAATTTGACGGGGTATATCATGTATGCTCCGTGCTTACGACCTTGCGTGCATAATTTCCGGGGTATTTGTTGACGCCAAAATTATATTAGGCTTTTATGGGAATTAAGGGGTGTGACAGCTCTTGATTTAATTAACTGTCGAAATGAGACGCGGTCGTAATAACTCGTCGACCCATGTAACCATTTTATACTAATTAACTTGGGTGAGGGATATTCGACGCAACCTATAGTTTTATCCGCTTTGTTAATCTAGTTTAAATACACTCGCCTAGATTAATCTTTTCCTTTATTTATCTTTTCCTTTTTGTGTATAATTATCTTTTACTCGTTTATTTTAGGAATATTAAACCTTATAAATTCTAGCAACTCGTCTTTGTGGATTCGATACTCAGACTTGGCCGCTATACTCATCTGTTGAGTGTAGTCATAAGTTTAGGTTTTTGTATAGAGTTGGTGAGCCGAATATAACATGACCGGCGTGTAGGTGACGCTCGCGCCACAGCAAAACCCTTAATCAAAATGGCGCCATTGCTGGGGACTTGTTTGTTTTAGAATTTATTTGATTTAGTATTTCTTAGTATTTTTTTTCTATTTTTATTTTTTGACTAGCATTTTTGTAGGACTTATACATTTGAGCGCTAAGAAACGCTTGAATTTCTCGCGCGCGCATCTACTTTGTGGAATTCGCCACTTCGAGCCATTTTGGGGGTAAGCATGTCTTATTCCAATTCTTTCGGTAATCATTATGTTAATTCTCAAAATCCTCGCAAACCTTTGACTTTGGGTGAATACTTAAAGTCCCAAAAAATTGCAAATTCAAAATGACTTTGGGCGAGTATTACAAAAGTTAAGCTTTGGAGTGCGTGTATTTTGAGGATGATGATAACGATTTTAGGCCTCTAATTCCTTATAATAAGAATGTTGAAACTAAAAGCTATAGCTTTTAAAATTCTTATAATAATGAGTTTGAGTATAGTTCCGATAATAATTTTCAAACTTCTCATTTCCAAGAATCCGCACCTTGGCTTATGACTTTCGGCGAGGGTTTGGTCATGCTTGAGAATGAGAGGCATGAAAACCGTTATCGGGAAGAAAATCATTTATGGGAACATGAATTGGATTTATTATTTGAATCCGACGACGATTTTTCTTCCGAAACTTTTGAAGTCGAGGAATATTTTGAACCAAATGAGGACTTTGTGCCTACTTTATAACAAACCATTATTGACTTGGCCCATTGTTTAATAGAGAATGAAAGTGAGGATGAAATAGATGTAGTATCCATTTGCAATGAAATGATTTTGTCTTTGGATCCCAAAAAAGAAAGTTTCTTTGAAAATGATCCTATCTCCTTTGAAATTCCAACTTTGAGTGATGATAACTCATCTCTCGAGTTTGAATTTCTTTCCTCCCCCTTTTCATTCTCCATTATCACACCATCACATGTACCCGATGAATCGGTGCCGAACTTTAAAATGTTCAACCCTTTCACCGATGAGGAGTACTTGCTCGAGTTGCTTTCCATGAAGGCATCTTTGCCCTCATGTGCGCCCCCTCCCATTCCAATTTCAAAATACTTGGGATAAAATTCATTTTTTTACCTCTTGTGTTTTTGTCACCCGTCTTATCCAAATCCCCCATCGTCCCTCCAAAACTTTTAATTGGCGATGGTTCCTTTCTTACGCCTTACACATGCCTTCCGTTGTTCAAACGGAATTCATTTTTTTCGGAAGGCAAGCTTGAGAGTGAGGGTACACCGATCACCCTCCAAAGTCAAATCCTTTTCATGGTGGACCCTCAACTATTTAAACTTCTAGTGTATAGTTAGTGTGAAGCCTAAATAGTAGGTTGTATATAGTTAGCTTTTTATCATTTCTTTCTTTAGATTTTCTTTCTTTTAATTTAGTCTCTTATAAGTAGTTAACTTTTTGTTATTTGTTTTTCTATACTCGGTACTAACTTGTTTTGTAGATTCTTTAGACTTGTTCTTATGGGGATTATTCCAATTTTGGGTAATATCGCTCTTTTCCTCTCTTTAACTTGGTTCTTAATTCACATTGAGGACAATGTAAGGTTTTAAGTTAGGGGGTGTGGGATATTCTATCCATTTTTTTATTTATTGCATGTTTTTTTCTCACATGTTAGTTACTTAGCATGCTTTTCTTGTAAAAATTAAAAATTTCAAAAAGATTTTCTTTCTTTTTTCTCATTTTTTTGGGCATTTTGCCTTTGTTTTCGATGATAAATTTTAATAATTGCCCGATCCAATAGACAACTCAATGATGCATGTTCTCAATTTTAGAAGTTATTAGACTTTAGTCCTCAATCATTGATATTATGAATAACTTCATGAATTAAACTTTAGTCCCATGAGCACATGCACTTTTTTTGCTTTATTGATTTGGTTTAAGATTTTTATAACTCGGTAATCTTTTGTTGCATTGTATATACTTACACCGAGTAAGCTTTGTACCTTTCATCGTTTGTGAGTGTATAAACTATTCTTTCCTCATTGAAAACGTTGAATTCATTGGTAATCTCTCTATTCTTTCATTGATCGTTCATTAATTCAGTTTATAGATGAAATGTATTACTTGAGCATGATTTTCAAAGTGTGTTTTGACTCGAGAATTACGTAAACTTTATGAAATGATCATAGGCCATCTTTGTTATATCACCCATATTAGCCTTGACCTCGCCT
The DNA here is from genome assembly GCA_949130495.1 of Sambucus nigra. Classification (NCBI taxonomy): domain Eukaryota; kingdom Viridiplantae; phylum Streptophyta; class Magnoliopsida; order Dipsacales; family Adoxaceae; genus Sambucus; species Sambucus nigra. The sequence goes on from OX422218.1 coordinate 126,504,755, forward strand.
TAAATATTTCCCCTCGTCAACCCCTTTGAGCCTAAATAAAATATTTCGTTTCATACCCCAAAATTCCATAACCAACTATAAATTGGAGTTTTAGCCCATACATATTACCTTCCATACCTTTGTTTGGAATCTTACTTGGGATTGAATGATGTTGTTGTGTTGCGGTTGTAATTTAGGCATATGAGAGTGCGAAAATTAAGGAAAATAAATAAGTGAAAAAGAGAGGAAAAGAGAAGTGAAAAGCAAAAGAAAAGAAAATAAAAAGTGAGAAAAAAAAGAAAAGAAAAGAAAGAGAAATTTGTATATGTTGTGTATAGTGTTCAATAAGCTTTAATTACTCTCTCCATTGTTATATTTAATGACTTTTATGGAGTTTAGTTTTCTAATTTTGATATTGCCTGCTTTCTTCCCATTATTCCAAGTTTTCATTCCAAACACTTTGAATCCGTACATACATTCCTTTCAATTCGTCCCCTAGCCTAGCCTACATTATAGCCCTATTAAGTCCTATGTGATCTTAGGGTGAATTTAATTTAAAAGTTGAAATAGTTTTGATAATCTTTGAAAATGCATTTCGCCTCTTTTAATGAGCGGTGTCTTTCATTGAAATTACAGTTTTTCATTTCCTATATAGCGTTCTTCATTTGTGACATGTGCGCGGCCTTGTTTCCATTTACATTTACTCTTTTTTCCCGCATGTTCCGTGTGTTAACTCCCTGTTTCAAGTGAATTTCAATTGATAAGTGTAATGCCCATGAGGATTGACTTATATGCTTGCTTTAACGTTTATCCGGTTTATATAAGTTTTTGCCAAATCATACACTTTGCATGTGCTTGGCCCCTCCCACATTTTAAGGTTTCAATTCTATGAGGTGCATTATATATTGTTAATGATTTGGACTTTTGTTTGAATTCGTTCATTGTGCTAATAATGTGTATGAAATATTTTTCGTTGTTGTTGGGCTTGTCGCATGTTGGTTTGGGCATATTTTGATGAAAATGTATGATGTTTGTGGGTTTCATCTCTGAAAACCCTCACGAGATGACACTCGTCCACTAGGGTAACCTAGGGGTCTAACAGCTTATTGCATATGCTAAATGCAATCGGGTTCCCTACGAAAGTGGAATTTATATTTCGATGCATATATACATCTTGTACTTCTGTGGACTGGTTTTGTTTGTTTCATCACTAGGGACTAGAAATATTTAAGTTAGGTGGTCCGATTCGTATTGAATATTGCATATTTCTGCCATATATCTCTATGTATTCTAGAACTTTTACGGTCCTAAATGCCTATATTTATGCTCATTAATAAGACAACCTTGGATTTGGATATATACATGCTTTGCAAGGGTTAATTGTACTTTTGTAGGTAATGGAACACTAAAAGTGAGGATCCGTTGCATTTCGGAGAAGTTTTATCATCGGATGCTACTTCAAGGGAATTTTAATCAATTCACATTTCATCTCCATCTCATGGTATTTCCACGAATATGTAGCTCGTTGAGTTAGCATCGCGTGGTAGCAAATTGCGCATCGTTTGGAGTTCGGACGATGAAGTTATGGCTATTTCTGTTTCCATCCTTTTTTTTCCCAGGTCATGGACCAAATAGCTGCCAAAAATAGAGTATCGATCGACCGCGGTTTGGAGTTTTTCCGTGGAAAGGAGACAGTGGGATTTAACTTGAAGGTGCGGTCGACCGGCCCCCTGGCCGCGGTCGACCGCATATACCAGATATTTTGCACTTTCTCCTTTTCTTTTCTTTTTCCTTTATTTTATTTTCCACTTACTATATAAACCAATTTGGTTTCTATTTTTAGATATAGTTGATACAATTAGTTTTTAGATAGTTTAGGTTAGGGTTTGGGGGTTTGAGAGCTCATTCTTCATTCCACTTGGTTTGACACCCATTTGGGTTTGTAAGTGGACTATTCATCTTACCTCTCCATTAATTTAAGTTGTATTTCCTTATTTTCTTGCTTTGTAGTTAATTTATTTGCTTTGTTAATTAGATTTACATGCTTTCTTTAGTTGCTTTCTAGTATAGATTCATCGAGTTTAATTACCGCTTTCCTTTACCGCGTTTTTAATATGTTTTGTAGCTAAATTAGACTAGTTTTTGTCGGATTGAACTCACTTTGGGTTGACATGTTGCTTTACTTTAGTGATGGAGTTTAAGGGTCTATTTCGAGTGAATTGTCCTAGTTATTGTGCCTAGGATATCTGACGGGGGTATATCATGTATGCTCCATGTTTACGACCTTGCGTGCGTAATTTTCGAGGTATTTGTTGACGCCAAAATCATATTAGGCTTTGATGCGAATTTAGGGGTGTGACAACTCTTGGTTTAATTAACTCTCTAAACGAGACGCAGTCTTAATAAATCGTCGACCCATGTAACCATTTTATACTAATTAACTTAGATGAGGGATATTTGACGCAACCTATAGTTTTTCCGCTTTGTTAATCTAGTTTAAATACACTCGCCTAGACTAATCTTTTCCTTTATTTATCTTTTCCATTTTGTGTATAATCATCTTCTATGCTTTTATTTAGGAATATTAAACCTTATAAATTCTAGCAACTCGTCTCCGTGGATTCGATACCCGGACTAGCCGCTATACTCCCTCAAAAGAGTGTAGTTATAGTTTAGGTTTTTGTATTAAGGCGGTGAACAGAAAATAACGATCGTCGTTTTGACACGCACTACTTTTCACCCTTAATCAGCCCAGTTTAAAAAAAAAAAATTAAATACACATCTAGATCATGCATCTAAAGGTGATTTATTAATAGATAAAAACATTCAAATCATGCAATAATCAATCTCACACAAGCAGATGAGGAAAAATCCCCCAAAGGGGAAAAACCATTTTATTTCTATATGATTGTAACAACTTACATACATAAAGAACTACAGCTTGACAAATGAAGACTCTCAGGCATCGGTTCGTTGTCGTCAACAAGAGCTTCTCGCGAGACACTCCAAGGACAACAGTGTAGATAACCCTTTTCTCAACACAGGATGCTCCACAGATGTGGGTGTGGCTGGGTTTAACACCATTCAAACGTAATTTTGAGTGCTTGTGAATCTAAAATTGTTTGGGCTTGATAAAAATTGAAGACTTGAAAAATTAGGTCTGATGAATGTTTCCTCCAAAGTCTTAAAAAAAAGTCTCATAATTTGGCAATTTACAGAACTCGAAGAAAATAGATACGCTGGATTTTTCTGAGCTCGTCAGATCGGTCCGAAAAGGATAATCCGATCGGTTCGGCATTAGGATCAATTCATTTTTTTCTTTAAACGGATCGATCCGCTTGTTAAACTTGGAAGAAGGTTTTCCAGAGCCGGATCGGTTCATTTTTTCATAGGGCCGGATCAACCTGGTATCCAAAATTGGAAAGTGAGATTTCTGGTCATCGGACCTGTTCGATTTTCTTCAGGACCGGATTGGTCCGGTCTCTAATTTTCTTCAGCTTCTCACTATGGACCCTTATGAATCGGAAAGCGTTACCACGAACACAATATTAAAGATAATGGAAATGATGCATGATGTTGGTGATGATGGACACGTGAAACACATAATTCGGATTGAGGCCATCAAAATATGATCGTGCTAAGAGGATCTAACTGTAGCGGTATACGACTTAATTTATAGAATCTAGGATAAAACAGAAATTCCTAGATACTACCCTAGACATTGATAGAACATGTCCTTACATAGGTTTGGCATTCGGATCGATTCGATTTTCTCTATAAACCAATCGGTCCACTTGTTAATACTTGGAAAAAGGTTTTTCAGAGCTTGATCGGTTCATTTTTTCATAGGGCCGGATCAGTCCGGTATCCAAACTTGGACAGTAAAATTTAAGGTTATGGGACCGGTTCGATTTTCATCAGGACCGGATCGGTCCGGTTTCTCATTTGCTTCAGCTTCTCTATATGGACCCTTATGAACTAGAAAGCATTACCACGAACACAAAACTAAGGATAATGGACATGACGCATGATGTTGGTGATGATGGACACATGAAACACATAATTTGGATTAAGGCCGTCGAAATATGATCGTGCTAAGACGAGCCAACTATTGCGGTATACGACATATATTCTAGAATCTAGGATAAAACGGAATGCCTAGATACTACCCTAGACATTTATAGAACATGTCCTTATATAAATTCTCAGCCCGTCAATTTCTCAAGTTCCTTGAGGTTATCAACTCTTATTATAAGTCATAGGGACCTTTCAAGGCTAGGTCATCAAAATTCTCAATTATTAAGATGTCATCTCACGTCCTTTCACAAGGATCTATCATTAAAGAACTCGACATGCAATTCATTCCAACGCTCACCATCAGGTTAGCCACCAAAGTCACATAACAGTCCTCGAGTCTCCCCTTACTTGATGATCACACTCAATCGAGTCCTAAGTCTTCTATTATAAAACCAAAGGCATCATCTTAAATTATTTCAATTCTTATGACTACATATCCCGAGTCTCCTCGAATTATCGGGTCATCCTAACCAACACACATTCACTTAAACTTTACACTAACCTTGTATCGTTAGACACTCATTCTAACGGGTGACATACCAACTAAGTCACAAATCGTGTATCTTACTAACACCTTCTAGAATATCCTTCTATGAACCTAGGATCACTCTAGGCATCCAACTACAAAATACTCACCCGAGTATTACACCAGTCTACTAACTTTAGCAAAATAACACTACTTGTAAAGTTTTCTCACATTATAATACTTTACGATATCCTCAAATCATAACCCTGATCTTTATAATTAGAGTTGATACATGTCATGTCGACCAATCTATGAGATTGTTAATCCTAAAGAAAATGGGTACTACGAGCAAACCATGTGGAGACACACGGAACCACGCGTACACAAAACTTATGCAAACAAAAATATACTTTAAACAAGGGCGAACCCAGTTATCGAGTTGCATTGACCATGAAAAGTCCAATCGCACTCTCACTGAGCCAAACTATACCATAACCAAAACAATAACGTGATATAATCCCAGGCTACTGCAACCATGGGAACACAATCCTCAACTATCGGAACTAAAAGAACACAACGAATCAGAATGAATGGACAACTGTTCTAATAGAACCCCATTTACACACAATGGACTATGGTTTACAAAAGGAAAATCTACACCATATTCTTTAAGTCTACGACTCCTCCCAGACATTTTCATCAGGTTTTAGTCCATACATACACCATGGTTTGAGTTACCAACAGTGATGAATCAGATCACGAACCATTCATCTCTACGAGATGAAAGTAATATGCGAACCAATTGTCCTTTAGAAGTCAAAGATGGATTCCTTCCTTAGGAGAAATGCTTCCTCCTTTCACCATAAATCATTCCAGTCATTGAATGCCAAACACCTTTGTCAACACGGACTTTGTCCATCTCTCTATTCAATACGACGTAGTGACCAACCTAACACGCCTAGGTTACCGTCTACTTTAATTAATGCATACTAAAATGACATATGTGCACAATGGAATATCGTATACTTCTAACGAATGTACTCAATCTCTTACTTAGGTGTAAAAGAGGTGAATTTACCTGAAATTGACTTAACCAAATCGCCAACTCAAAGTCTAACATGATTTTCACACCAATAATTCCCAAAACTATTGAATGCTTTTTCAAGACGTTTTTCAGAAAGTGCAAAACCGTTAACAAAATTTCCAACCAATCTCCCTTAAAGATATGAATCAATATGTACAATTAACTAGGTTGGCCCAATTCTGCAGCTCTTTTAAATGACCTTGGCAAATTTTATTAGTGCCACGCTTTTTAAGGTCTTTTTAAACGGAGGCATTTCTCGCAAAGATTATTATTCTTTCGCAGCCCTCTTACCATTTTTCACTCATCAAAATTTTATTAAATAAAAGTCCTCATAGAAAATGGAATAACATGCACCTCTTCAATTGTCAAGTTTTATTGCATTTTGTTCGTTGTATAGGTAGAATTGAGTTGAAAACACTGACCAACGTGGGATTAGACAAGCACAATAACCAACCAGATTCATCCACGAGTGCAATAAAGGATATAAGGAGCCAAACATGTAGAAAGATATCACTAAACACATCTCAATGGCACTAAAACACTGTAAAGCACATGATGAAATGAAGTAGCATATGTAGTCACTACCAAACTGTCACATGAAAGATGGAGATGATGAGGTGACTTTGACCATCCTAAATGTCTAACCATAAAAGGTGCAAACAAATTGAAAAATCTTTTTGACTCTTCATTTTTTTCTAAAAAAATGAAAATATTTTTAAATTTTTCATATATTCCTAAATAACCAAAAATATTTTTGTATTTTTCAAAGAATAAAGAATAATGAAATATACAAAATAATACAAATGAGACATTCTAGTAATAGGAATCAGGTGATATGAAATGAAAAATGCATTTTACTCTAGACATGGAAATACTCCTCAGTCAACTGTGCGAATTCCTAAACACTTATTAAGACTCTCGAATCTAAGGGAATCTAAAGGCTTCTTCATAATATTGCCTAACTGAATGTCAGTAGACGCAAAACTCAAGGATGCGAACTTTTCCTCTATAAGCTCACAAATAATGTGCTTGCGTATCCTAATGTGCTTTGTGCGCGAGTGCTGGACAGGATTGCCAGATATGCGTATCGCGCTCTTGTTATCACAGGAAATGGTCATGGTGTCCTGTGATATCCCATAATCTTCCAACATCTGCATCATCTACAGAAGTTGCATGCAATAACTCCTGGATGCTATATACTCATCCTCAGCAGTGGATAAAGAGATGTAGTTTTGCTTCTTACTCAACTAAGATAAAAGAGCAGAACCAAAATAGAAACACCCACCAGAAGTGCTCCTACATCCACCTGCATCCCCGGCCCAGTCGGCATCCGAATAGGCGGATAAACGGTCATTGGCATAAGGAATACCAAATGCCAAAGGAAAGAGTTCCACTTTTGTATTTGATAATACGTTTTAGAGTGAGTAAGTGTGACTCTTTGGGGGACGCCTGATACCGTGTACAAACTCTAACACTAAAGGCAATGTCGAAATGACTAGCAACAAGTAGAGAAGACTACCTATCATACTTTGATGCAAGGTCTGCTCAACATCCTTGCCTGGAGTGTCTTCATTAAGATTTGTGGATGTACTCATGGGAGTACGTGCATGCTTAGCGGAGTCCAAACCAAATTTGTTCACTAGGCCTATAGGATACTTGGATTGGGAGATGATCATCCCATTCTCTAGCTGACGAACCTGGAGACCAAGGAAGAATGTAAGCTCACCTACCATGCTCATCTTAAACTCACTCTTCATCTCCTCCTCAAAGTGATGAGCATGCTGTGAGCATGTGGATCCAAAGACTATATCGTCCACATAGACCTTGGCAACCAAAATAGTATTGTCAACTCTCCTGAAGAACAACGTGTCATATCAACTCCCCATCTTTGAAAGATACGGGGTAAAAGATTAGAAATAAGCATCTCGTACCAAGCACGGGGTGTTTGCTTCAAACCATACAAGGCTTTCCTCAGATGGTATACATGTTTAGGGTTTTTAGGGTCTTCAAACCCTTTTAGTTGTTCCACGTAAACCTCTTCTTGTAGAATGCCATTCAGAAAGGCACTATTGACATCCATTTTATATAACTTGAAGCCCAGGTGACATGCAATGGTGAGTAGTAAATGGACGGACTCAAGCCTCACAACAGGAGAAAATGTCTCATCAAAGTTAACATCCTCTATCTGAGTGTAGCCTCGAGTGACCAACCTAGCCTTATTACGGATAATACTACCTTTTTCATCCATTTTATTCTTGAAAATCCACTTGGTACCAATCACGTTTGTCTCACTAGGTCGGGCGATAAGTTCCCAAACATCATTATTTCTAAATTGAAGCAACTCATACTACATGGCAGATATCTAGTGTTCATCCTTGAGAGCTTATTTGTGATTCTTGGGCTCGACTTTGGATGTGTAACAGACATGGCTAATAATGTTCTCTAGCTGAGCATGAGTCTTGACCCCTAGGGTGGGATCTCCCAAAATGGTATTAGGGTTATGACTCTTGTGAACCCAAGCAGGTGTGTCCCCTAAGATAGGAGTATGGTCCACCTTGGGTATGGGAGGCACAATGGGATCATCAAAAGAATGTGCGTCATCCTCACACAACTGGTTGGGGTCAACTAACGCCAGAGGTTCGTCATCTTGCACGGTGACATTAATTAACTCCATAACCCCAGAGATGCTCTGGTTAAAAATCCGGTATGCTCTACTGTTCGATGAATATCGTGACAGAATTCCCTCGTCGCTCTGGGAGTCGGACTTTCCTAGTTGCTCTCTATCCCGTAGGATGTAGCATTTACTCCCAAAGATATGAAAATATGCCAGGTTGGGCTTCTTTCCAGTCCACAATTTATAAGGTGTCTGAAGTGTGTGTGGACACAAGTAAACCCCGTTCACCGTATGGCATGCGGTAGACACCGCCTCTGCCCAAAATCTCCTAGAGATGTTACGATGAAGAAGCATAGATCTAGCCATTTCCTGAATCGTCTAATTTTTTCTCTCAACAATCCCATTTTAGTGAGGTGTCTTTACGGTCAAAAATTCATGTTTGATCCTAAGCCTATCACAGTAAAGATCTACTTTTTACTCCTTGAATTCAGTGTTGTTGTCACTACGCATTCTATTGATAGTGACATCGTGTTGGTTTTGCAAGACACGACACTTGGTCATCAAAAACTCAACAGCATTTAATTTCTCTCTCAGAAAACCTACGATAGAATATCTAGAGAAATCATCCACCATCACGAGGCTATACCTCTTACCACCCAAACTCTTTGTACGAGTAGGAACATTAAGATCCATATGAATCAACTCAAGTACTCTAGAGGTGGTAATGGAGTTCAACTTTCTGTGGGGGCTACGAATTTGCTTTCCTAACTGACAGGGTCCACAAAATGTAGAAGTTGGTCTTCCAAAAGATGGTAAGCCACGTACTAGGACCTTCTTAATAAGATGATCTAAATCTCCAAAGTTCACGTGACCTAGACGTTGATGCCACAGATCCATAAGAGTGATTGTGGTGCTGTTGCAGACAAATGAGGACTTGGGCACTATCCCATAGCAGTTATCTTCTGTCATTATCCCTTGTAATGAAAGTTTACCAGCTTGATCATACACACTATAAGCATCCCGGTCAAACTTAACTGCAAAGTCAACGTCGCACAGCTGACTGATGCTGAGAAGGTTTGCCTTTAAACCTTTGACGTACAATACATTTTCTAGCATAGGAAACCCTGGTATCTCTATAGTACCTCATCCTACAATGCTAGACATTCTCCTATCACTAAAAGTTACTTTTCCTTCCTTACGGTCCACTAAAGAGGTAAAAAATAAGACGTCACCAATCATGTGTCTAGAACACCCACTGTCAAAATACCATTGTGAGGTATTCTGAGCTTTCAGAGCGACATAAGTAATAAGATATTTGTTGACATTCTTAGGTACCCAAGAGGAGGTAACCTTTTGTTTGCCCTTGTTGTTGATGGTTCTAGTAGTATTCACAAACGATCCAGATAACCGTTGGAATTTGCCCATTAGACTCTGCGAAGTAGCGACTAAAAATGCAAACTGCTCTCTTAGTCTCGTGATATTATTCATGGGGTGTGATGGAGAATAAGTACGTCCTGTCCGAACCAAACTAGAGCAAAATTCTCTCAGGTGTCCTTCCCTCTTACAATAAGTACAAAACTACACAATCTGAGGTCTACCTCGGTTTGTTTTTTCTTGGTTGAATAATTTTTTTGGGTTTTGGTGGATGACCATATGGATTAGTCATAAACTTAGGGACTGGTTCATGTGAAATTTGTGATGTGGATGCACCATCAAACCCAATTCCCGGCCTTTCACCAAATCCCAAATCAGGGGTGAGGAGCATCTTTCCCATCTTTCCAGATCTATCCTTGATTTGAACCTTGACTTCTCGTGCTCTTTCAAGATCGCGTGTGAGCTGGGAAACAAGGGCTTCCAGTATCTTTCGAGCCTCTTCGAATGCACAGAGGTCTCTCATCAGATTAGCCACTTGTTTTGTCAAGTCCCCTTTGACTTTCTCAAAACACTTTTCTCTCTTTCCAAGCAAACTCTCTCACACCAAGCAGGTTTTCTCTCTCTCTTCACAAATAGACTCTCTCTCTCTCAAAATGGTGTACAAGAAGGACTAACTCTATCTTATCTCTCCTAGATCTTTCTCTAATGCTGCAATACTAAGAACTAAACCTTTATTACGCTTTTTTGTTTTAAATGAACCAACATATAAATTAGCATAGGCGAGACTGAGGTCAGTTTTGCTCTCACTCCCTGCATCCTCTCTCTCACTCTCAGTGGGGAGGTATCCATGTGAAGAGGCATCATCATCGACATGAGGTGCATCAGAATCTCTTACGTGGTTATCCATGAATGCGGTGAAGTTGCCCTCATGCAGTGATTCTTCTCATGAATCCACCGATTCGACCTCGATATCGTCACTCAGGGTAGCATTTAGAACAACTTTGCCTTTTTATTTGGCGAGTCTGTTAAGCCTTGTAGCACACTCAAAAGCTCTATGACCCTTACCGTCAAACTCATAGCATCTTTCTTCATTTCTCTTGGGTGTGTCTTTCTTTTCTTTTTCAGAATTTTTATTATTCTCAATTTTCTTTTTATCATTAAACTTGCCACTATTTTTAAACTTGAGAAACTTCTTAAAATTCTTCGCAAACAAAACCAAATCATCTAAATCAAAGTCAAAATTAGAATCTGACGTATTTTCCTCACTCCATTTAGACGATTCAACCCTCCTCCTAGCTGACTCAAAATTCTTTTTAGCTTGTGCCTTAAGTGAAATTCCTTTATCTTTTGCTTTAACAACTTTAGGAAACATGTCTATTTCATAGGTTTGAAGATCACCTATTAAATCTTCTAACTTAATGGAGTTCAAGTTTCCTAAAGAATTTAACACTATGACTTTGGGGATGAAACGCATAGGTAACGAACGCAATATCTTTTTAACAACTCTAGCATTAGGAATGTGTTCACCAAGGTTAAAACTAGTATTAACTATATCAGATAAACAAGCATAAAATTCGTCAAAGCATTCAGATTCCAACATGGTAATTGTTTCAAGTTGAGTTGTTAAATTTTGCAATTTCGACACTTTAACAACATTCGTTCCTACATAGGTGAGTTGAAGAACGTCCCGTGTTTCTTTAGACATGGTACACATCATTATTCATCGGAACTCGTCAGGAGTGACGGATCCCGAAATGGCACTAAGTCCTTTAGAATTATATGTGGACCATTTAAATTCTTCCTTTGTCCATTGAGCCATAGATTTTAAAGTTGTCACGTTTTCAACAGTGACGGTTGGAGTTGTCCACCCATTTTCAACAAGGATCCACACATGCTCACCATTGGCTTTAAGGGCATATTTCATCCGGGCTTTCTAGTATGCATATTTAGACCCATCAAAAATTGAAATTTTACTAAATGATTTTTCCATTTGAACAAACGCTTTCAAGAAATCAATTAAAAAAATTGATATTCAGGAAAAAAAATTGCGAAAAATTACACGGTGAAATTGTGTAATTGCCTCTGATACCAATTTAAGAGTGCGCTTTTTGCTCAACTAGAGAAAACAATTTAATTTAGCCCAGTTTAAAAAAAAAATAATTTTAAATACACATCTAGGTCATTCATCTAAAGGTGATTGATTAATAGATGAACACATTCAATCATGCAATAGTCAATCACACATAAAAAGATGAGGGAAAATCCCCCAAAGGGGCAAAACTATTTTATTTCTATATGCTTGTAACAACTTACATACATAAAGAAATACAGTTTGACAAACGAACACCCTCAGGCACTGATACGTTGTCAACAACAAGAGCTTCCAGCGAGACGCGCCAAGGACAGTAGTGTAGAAAACCCTTTCTCAATACAGGATGCTCCACAGATGTGGGTATTGTTGGGTTTAGCAGGATTCACACATAATTATGAGTGTTTATGAATCTTAAATTGTTTGGGCTTGGTAAAACGTGAAGACTTGATAAATTAGGTCTGATGAATGTTTCCTCCAAAGTCTTAAATAAAAAAGTCTCCAAATTTGGCAATTTATAGAACTCGAAGAAAACAGATATGCCGAATTTTTCTTAGCTCGTCGGACCTGTCCAGAAAGGATAATCAAATCGGTTCGGCATTCGAATCGATTCGATTTTCTCTATAAACGAATCGTTCCACTTGTTAATACTTGGCAGAAGGTTTTTCAGAGCCTGATCGGTTCATTTTTTCATAGGGTCGGATCAGTCCGGTATCCAAACTTGGACAGTAAAATTTAAGGTTATGGGAACGGTTCGATTTTCATCAGGACCGGATCGGTCTGGTCTCTCATTTGCTTCAACTTCTCTATATGGACCCTTATGAACTAGAAAGCATTACCACGAACACAAAACTAAGGATAATGGACATGACGAATGATGTTGGTGATGATGGACACGTGAAATACATAATTCGGATTAAGGCCATCGAAATATGATCGTGCTAAGACGAGCCAACTGTTGCGGCATACAACATATATTTTAGAATCTAGGATAAAACAGAATGCTTAGATACTACCCTAGACATTTATAGAACATGTCCTTACATAAATTCTCAGCCCATCAATTTCTCAAGTTCCTCGAGGTTATCAACTCTTATTATAAGTCATAGGGACCTTTCAAGGCTAGGTCATCAAAATTCTCAATTACTAAGAAGTCATCTCACGTCATTTCACAAGGAGCTATCACTAAAGAACTCGACATGCAATACATTCCAACGCTCACCATCAGGTTAGCCACCAAAGTCACATAACAGTCCTCGAGTCTCCCCTTACTTGATGATCACACTCAATCGAGTCCTAAGTCTTCTGTTATAAAACCAAAGGCATCATCTTAAATTATTTCAATTCTTATGACTACATATCCTGAGTCTCCTCGAATTATCGGGTCATCCTAACCAACACACATTCACTTAAACTTTATACTAACAATGTATCGTTAGTCACTCATTCTGATGGGCGACATACCAACTAAGTCACAAATCATGTATGTTATCAACACCTTCCAGAATATGCTTCTATGAACCTAGGATCACTTTAGGCATCCAATTACAAAATACTCACCCGAGTATTACACCAGTCTACTAACTTTGGCAAAAACAACACTACGTGTTAAGTTTCCTCACATTCTAATCCTTTACGATTTTAGGAGGGTACTTTAGATAAGATGGAGGCTTAACCCCTTTGAAGTATAGTAATGATAAGTTAATTAGCTGAAACCTCAGATTAGTGACAAAGCATGCAAACACAAACTCGATGAAGATGAAGCTTAGTTTAAACTCACAAATCTCTCGTGTATAACTCAGGGAAATAGTAATGAACTCAGGAGTAACTTATCTAGAGGGAGAGAGAAGTAATCACCCTAGATACACCTTGGCAGGAAGCCAAACACACCCGCCACCCTCAAGAATTTATGTCAAGTATTAAAAGCTTCGTAATAAATGACAATGGTGAATGAATAAGACCTCTAGTTTCTAATAACTCTCTCTGATGTGTATTCTCTCTAGCAATAACTTCTTAAGCTTTTAAAAGGGATCCTCTCCTCGAAGGTGGTTGGGGTCCTTAAATAGCCCCCCACACCACCCATGAGGCAACTCAGTCATTAAAGACTATGAAAGACATCCCTTATATTTTATGTCACAACATTTAATGCCTGATGCACTTGTTGTCTCCACGTCATAAACATTAAATGCCAAGACATGCCTTTTGCCTAAACACTGTGTGTCAGGGGGATGTTATCGCAGAGGTGGCTCACCCACTGCCTGACAGCCTTAAATACCACGGTGGTTTACTTGAGTGTAAGTCTGACATTGTTTAGCTGGCTAGTGACATCACCTATAGTAGATGTGACATTAAGTAGAGGGTTGTTTGGTTCACAACTCAACGCTCGATGGAACTCCAAGCTGCTCCACTCGAGGTTCCACGGTCAGGGTCCTTCGGTGTTTTACCAGGTGTATCTAAGATGGTTAGGGTAAGCCCCAACGGTGCCTCACTTCTTAATCCTTAAAACCAAGTCCCTCTAAGGTTCCCACAACTAGGTCATTCAATAGAGCATGAAAGCTCTCCCAGGCCCTGCCAAGCCTGGTCTCTCATGAGTACCGTTTGACCTCACACTAAAACTCGTTATTATTCTTGTTACAAAATCACAATCATTATAGCTTATAGTCAATATAAACAAAGATACAATATGGCTAACACAACAAGCTAAAGTATGAGTTGCCACGCTAAGCTGCCTCGCTGAGTTGCCACGCTTGAGCTGCCTCGGTTGCTTAATCTCAAACTCTTATTGCTAATTAGGGAATTTATCCCTAATCTCAGGATTACCTTCAAGCCCCCTCTACATTTTCCCCTTTGTGGAGAGATTTATTATGGGAACAAGAAATTTCTGCGCAAAAACTTCTCGATCTGAAGAACCCTCTCTGTGTGAAACAATTCTGTCCTCCTTTCCTTCGTTTGAACCGCAGCGTTATAATGTCGAGGAAAAAGTAAAATTCTCCCCGATGTACCTGAGTCAAAGAGCTACGACTTGTTGGGGCTTTGACGAAGGGACATCGCCACTTTTTCCTTATACTGAGCCTCAACCGTTCTAGCTTTATTATTTGAAATTCTCTCGAAAGTCCTGCTAACCTTCTCAAATACTCATTTGGACTCTTAGTAAGTGAAATTCTCCAAAGTAATGCTTCGCTATGTTCGAAAAAGCAGAAATTCTCCTCGATGTAGCTGAGTCATGATTTAAACAACGTTTGGACTTGTGGGGAGGGGACATCGTAGATTTTTTGAATCGTTGGGGCACTGCCTTCGTTGGGAGTCATTGGATATGTCTGATAAAAATTCTGGCGCCAAAACTCAAACTTGCTGGAGAAGGAAACTCCCTTCTTTTCCTTAAGCGTCACTTCATTAATGATATGGCATTGTCTTTTCAACTATCGAGACCCTTCCCGAAGTTCCACGTGTTGATTTGAAATGATTATAGGCGGCCCTTGCACGTGCGATAGTGGGAAACTCAAAAGTCAGGTTTAAAAACCTTCAAACGTCTCTTTTATTTCAAAACCCTTCTCTTTCCTTCATCTTCTTCAAGCTCCCGAATATTTTTTAGAGAGAGAAACTCTGCGCGATCTTTGTGTGAACTCCATTATTGCCCCATTCTTTACTCAGTCTCCTCCCTCTTTCATCTTTTGCGCCACCACCTGCGGTTGTGCCACTCCACCTTCATTCCCAAACCTTATTTTACTAAGCTTTTTCCATTACCTTTTTGTTGTCTGCAATGGACTCCTCCAGACATACTTCCACACCTGCCACCAGTGCGCCACCTTCCATCTCCGGTGCCACCGCCGTCTCAAGCGCCGCTACCCTGGACGCTGCTCGTCAGGAGCAACTTTGCTTCGATCGCCGGGCCCCCATCTTTGGTGAAGGTGATAAATTTTCTAAAGCGTGCAATACTTGCCATTTCTCATCCAAGTTTGGCCCCTTACTGCTGGGTGATGAGGAAATGGATTCCTCAAAGTGGGCCTATCTTCCACCAGAGGGGACTTTGCGCTTTCGTCTGGACCGTGGTGACTTTCCCTATTCCCAAATTGACTTCGAAGCACCTGGGGGGAGGGGTCACCAGCCCATTTCACTGCCTGGCACACACACATACAGAGCTCTCACGTTGCTGCTCTTGCCAAGGTTAGGCTTCATCGAGCATACTGGTTTGGGGAGTTCACCCTCTCTAAGCACAACATGGCGCTACAAGTACTAATTTCCATATGGAACACCACGACCCACACCTTCTTTACTGTGTGGGGGGAGTTCACCGTTACACTGGAGGATATCTCTGAACTCCTTGGGTTTAAGCCCATGGGTGAGTTCACCTACCACGATGAGGCTCTGGATGTCGAAGAGGCTGCTGATCGAGCTGAGTTGGATCGAATCTGTCGCGGTTGCAGTGGTTCCTCGAACAAAGCCACATTTACTCCCCTCATCAACTATTTTTTCAAATCTCCGACCCCAAAGGATGTCAGTGCTGTAACGGGCCGTAGTAGAGGTACCTCCTTGGAACTACCAGACTACATACTTGTATTTCTTTCTTGCTTCTTCCTCACTGGGAAACCTAATGATCCGACTAGGAGGGACCTGATAAACATTTCTATTCGTTTGGCCAGAGGTTTCAACCTTCGTCTGGCCGCCATTACCTTGGGGTCTCTCTATACCTGGCTGGATCGAACTCACATCGACAGGGCACGGTCACTAGGTCGTTACAACTTGGTGAATTTTTCCAACACCATCATATTGATGGGCTTCCTCTATACCCATTTTCCTGCTATTGCTGCCAAGTCCATTTATCTGCTTGTGAGCCAAGGTATCAAGCCCCCACGCCTCCTATGTTTTCATAAAAAGAAAAGTCGAAAGGAGATAATTGAATTTTTTTACCTTTTAGACTCCTTTGTGATGAGGCCATATAGTGAGCCTACATTTGCCCATAATTGGGATTTCTTCCCTTCTGCAACCATAACGGTCAAGTTTATCCCAGTTGTGGAAGATCCCTCGCAATCCGTGGTGCTTCTTTTTACCCCGGGGTTTCTTCCTTCATACACTGAATGGGGATATACCTCAGAATCCTACAACCCTGACAGATACAACAGGCAGTTCGGGTTCGATTAGGGGGGCCCTCGTCCTGTGTTTCAACATAACCACCCAAGGGCCAGTTTTGCCGAAGCCTGCACCCTCTATACTGCAACCGCGGTGCTTGGTGTGACGTCCACCATTGAGGTCGTGTCACCCTTCCTAGTGCCACTAGAAAAGGTGAAGTATCCATCTCTTTTTCCACCAAGTTCCATTTGGGGCAATTGGACTTTATTCGTGAGTACATTCAGTCCCCTCCTCAATATCCCCCGGTCCTTTATTTTCCTTCTACTGAACTGGGTCTTAAAGGGAACTCTATGCTTGGGGTTGAATTTACCTTGAGTACAACGATTAAAGAGTCTCCTCAAGAGCTACGCCCTCATTATCAAATGATTCCCACTGCCACCCCGAAGTCCAAGGCCGCTACAACCCCTAAATAAGTTGCCCCTTCAACCGAAGCTGCAACAGGGAAGGTCCTTCTCAGCCACCTGCCAAAAAAGCTAAGAAGTCCAAGTCCTCCAAGTCTAAGCCTCAGGATCAAACACAAACTCGTTTGTATGCATTTCCTATTGCCTCCGTTCCCCCTCCCATGTCTCCACAGATGGCTGAAGAGCTGAGGAAATAGGTGCAAGCTGAAGTCGACAGGATACATGCTGAGTTTCAACGGTGCGCTATCATTGTTCCTCCTTTGACTGCTTTTCCCACGAACGTGGTTGATCCCAGTGAGCCACCAGAAAAAAGGAGAAGAAGGTCGAGAATACCTGAAATTGGTGGTGCAACGAGCTCAAGGAGGAAAACATCGGGTACCAAGCCCCAGAAGAGACAGATGCTTGAGAAACCTCCATCCCCAGCTCCTTCTGCTGTTGCTTCCTCGCCACCTTCACCAGTGGTTATACCTTCTCGTTCTCCCTATGGATCTGAGGTATGTGTGCATCCTTTACTTCTTATTCCCCTTCTCTTAAGCTGTGTTTCATCTTCTCATTTCTTATCAATAAAATGCTTTGGTGCCGGGAGTTGGAGAAGAAAGGCCCAATCCTCCTAGTCCCCCCAGTCCCACTATAAGCTGCTTCATGGGGGGACGTTTCGGTGTCTCTCAAGTTGATACCACTCCTCCTCATTCCCCCATGACAGGCCTTACCTACTCACGGAGATTGTCCTCCTAATGGGCTAAAGAAACTGCTTTGAGGGCTGCCGCCGTTGAGTCTGCTGAACTGCCTAGTCAACCAGAGGGAACTATTGCAGCCTCCTATGAGTTACCATCGGAGCAGGAGGTCCCTTTTCCCCTCGTTGTGGTCGAGGAGAGTGCCCCACAGGTAAATTTATTGCCAAGTCTTACATCTTTATTTGTCCCATTATTCTGTTTATCATTTCTAATATGTTGGGCCATTTTAGGTGGAAGTGGCATCACTGATATCTAACATTCTCCTTCCTCCTGCATTGTCAAGGCCCCTTACTGCAATCCCTCTTTATGGTGCCATAACGGGGGTAAGTAATGCTTAGATGTATTTCTCTCTTTTTGAGTATCAATTTATCTTTCCTAACACTTAGCTTTGTTGTTTTAGCTTTCCCCAAGTCTCTCTCCGCCTTTTGCCCTTAGTGGCCTTCTGCCCTCCAAGACCACGGTTGATGCTATTGCTCTCGTTGGGGCATTTGTTGAAGGTCCAACGCCTTCTTCTGATGATGCGCTCGTGTTGGCTTTAGTACCGTATATTGGCGAGAGAAGTTTGCCTATCGATGAAGCTTCTTCAGCCAAGGGCCCCATTGAAGCTACTGAGGCAATGAGCCCGCCTCTAACAGTTTCTACCATTATGGCCCCTGTGGTGACTCCCATTCTCGCTCCTATTGCTGCTGAGGTACTTCCCTAATCTCCCCGTATTTCTCTGTTTCTCAAACTTCACCTATGTAGGTGGCTGAATCAATGAAAACACTTGTTAAGATTCTTCCAAAAACTCCACCTATATTGGTGACTTAACAACGAAAACACTTGTTAAGATTTTTTCAAAAACTCCACCTATATTGGTGACTTAACAACGAAAATAATTATTAATATTTTTCCAAAAACTTCACCTATATCGGTGACTTAACAATGAAAACACTTGTTAAGATTTTTCCAAAAACTCCACCTATATCGATGACTTAACAATGAAAACACTTGTTAAGATTTTTCCACTGTTCTAAAAAATCCGCCTAGGCTCCACCTAGGCACGCCTAGGCTTAAGGCTTGGGAGAAACGCCTCGCCTTACGCTTTTCACGCCTTATTCTTGGTAAAACCCTTAAGGCGCACTTTTTTCTAAAAACAACAATGCTTTAGTGAAACGATGTCGCCTTTTAAAGAATTTGTTTACAAATCGAACCATTATCTCATCCAAAATAATCAAATAGTATTTTAATTTGCATATATTCAGACATATTTTTATGATATGTGCAATTTTTGTATTTTAATAGCCTTGTTATGGTTAAAAAAATATTAAAATATATTAAGAAGGCTTAAACGCCTTTTCACGCTTTTTCACGCCTAGGCCCGCCTAGGCTTCTAAGGCTTAAGGCTTGGCCTCCACGCCTCAATCACGCCCCGCATTTTTTAGAACCTTGGATTTTTCCAAAAACTCCACCTATATTGGTGACTTAACAATGAAAACATTTGTTAAGATTTTTCCAAAAACTCCACCTATATCGGTGACTTAACAACGAATACACTTGTTAAGATTTTTCCAAAAACTCCACCCATATTGGTGACTTAACAACGAAAGCGCTTGTTAAGGTTTTTCATAATCTCTTTATTTACTCTAACTATTTTCAGGTTCCTCGTGAGGATTCTCCACCAGTTCCTTCGCCTGTTGGGTCGCCCCATCAAGAACCTGTTGTCTCGAAAGATTCCAGCTATAATGACCAAGGTTCCAGGACCAGTGTCGCTGCTGACAGCGAATCTGGGTGCGAGCTTCCTCTGTCCGACCAGGTTCCTCACGCCTTCTGCCTGATGGTGCTCCAACGTTCCCCTCAAATGCCTACCAACCATCGTCTGGTCCTTGAGCAACTTATGAGCTATCATCCTGATACATTCACGGTGGACTACCTTCGTTTAAATATCTCAGTTATGAGCTACAAGCTTCAAGGCATGTCCACCGTCATTACTGAAATTGCTAATACTCCCACTGCAAATGTTACCCGACCTCTCCTCAATTAATTCCTGGGTTATCTGAGGGATTTGGGTTGTGACGGGTTCCATTTTGACTGGCTCATCGCGCATTTGAAGACTTTGAAGAGCCATCAGTTGGACAGCCAGAGGGAGCTCTTACGAAAACATCAGGAGGATCAGCGGGCCGAGGAAGCTAAGTTGGCCGAGCTAGCACCTCTTCTTGAACCCATTGACAAAGAAGTGGGGGACCTCGAAGAAGCTCTACGCGCGGCGAAGTCAAAATAAGAAAAACTCCTGATCGAGCGCACACAGGCGCAAATAAGGTTGGAGGTTTCCATCAACGCTCAACGATCTTACCAAACAGCTTCTTTGGTCCTCCATGGAGATTTTTTCTCTTCTCCTAATTTGTGGTTCCTTCTTAGCGAATGAAGTTGTATATATATTTTTTCTTTTCTTCTCATGTAATTCTTGGGCAAAAGCTCCCAATTTTGTAAAGCCCCGAAGTTTATGAATGTAAAAAGATACATATTTCCTTATGCCATCTCTTCGTGTTACAACTGTTTACATAGATTGTGAAGTTTGAAGTTCTATAATTATTTTATCTCTACTTGAGCTATAATAAAAAGAACTTGTATACTCATCATAATAAAAATAAAGAACTTGTGTATTCATAACAGCCAACTACATCAGTTGGTCAAACATAAATGCCTACACATGATAGACTTTCAACCATTTATTGTTAATCTTGAACAGTTTGCCTTCTTCTATCTTAGAAATTAAGCAATAACCTGAGTTATGAGCCTCTAATACAATAAAGGGTCCCTCCCAATTCGCTGCAAACTTAGGTAGAGGAAGTCTTTGATGTGTTTAACTACTGCTTTCAATACGAGGTCTCCCTCCACGAACTTCCTTGGTCTCACTAAGTTGTCATACGCCTTGGAGAGTTGCGTCGTATACATTTGAAAGTGTTGCATCGCATTGTCCCTGTGTTCATCCAATGCTTCCAACTACACATGCCTATTCTGGGGAAGCATGCTACTTTGCAAAGCATATTGAGCATAGGGGACTTCTAGCTCTACTGGGAGAATCGCCTCGGCCCCGTAAATAAGAAAGAACGGTATGTACCCCGTGGTCTTCCTCTTGGTTATTCGATAGGCCCATAATACAGCTGGTATCTTGTCATCCCACGACCTTGAGAAATTATCCATCATTTTAGCCAAGATATTGACCAGAGTTTTGTTAGTCACTTCGGCTTGACCGTTTCCCTTTGGGTATGCCACCGTCGAAGTGTGATGGATAATGGAGTATTTATCTGTGAGCATCGTTACTTCTGAATTGACGAAAGGGGTCCCATTGTCTGAAAGGATAACCTTTGGGATCCCAAAATGACAAATGATGTACTTTCTGATGAAGTTGCTCACCACTCCTATTGTTGCCCTTCTTAGTGGTATCGTATCGGCCCACTTTATGAAGAACTCCGTTGCCACTAGTATCCGTATCTTCCCCCTCGAAGAAGGGTGTATTGCCCCTACCAGGTTAAACGCCCAAGTGTGAAAAGGATAAGGCGTTGCCAGGGAGTGTAAGTCAACTGAAGGGGCATGGATCATATTTCCATGAAGTTGGCAAGCCTTGCACTTTCTGACGAACTCAGCCGAATCCTTCTCCATCGTTGGCAAATAGTATCCCAAAGTCAACAACTGGTCATATAACTTGGCCCCTCCTATGTGAGCTAGATCGTGTGCCTGTTTGAGGACCTTCGCTGTCTCTTCTCTCGTGATATAACACAAAGGCCTATTGAAGTATGCCCTTCGATAGAGTTGTCCCTCCTGAACGTAGAATCTCAGGACCCTTCGTCGGAGTACCATCACATCGATTTTCTCTATTGGGATAACTCCATCTTTAATGAAGTCGATATAGGGCTGTCTCCAGTCAGGCTGAGCTTCCACGAAATGATATTCATCTACCTCGAAGAATAACATGCATTTATCGTATTTCTATTGTAGCTCCATCGCGTCCTGCTTTATTTTAGGTAACAAAATACCCCTCTCTTTGAATTCTCCGATAGAGGGGTATCTTAGTTATTTCGCAGTGTGCTTCGTGTGTTTTCTTCAATCTTTTCTCTGCCTCTTCTGGACCGATGCATCTCGACAGCCATCCTCTTATGTTTCTGAAGTAAAGGTTTCCCTGGTTTGTAAAGTATTGGACCAATTCTTTAAGCCCTATCGTTCTTTCACCAGCTTCCAGTTACCTTTTAATCTCTCCCCTCCAGTCCCCATCCCTTCCATTGGTAGAATTAACTATGCCATCGAAGGAGTTGTTCTTCGTTGGATCACGATGGTAGTTGTATCACTCCTCATGACCATTTTATAGGCAATTATGGCATAGGCATCTGGATGGAGGTTCATCATCCTGGGATGTCTCCTGATCATGGTCTGATAGAACTGGCAAAGCAGTCTCTGGATGATTATTCTTTATGGTGCCAGGCTTATGTGTTTCAACGCATACTCTCCATTCACTTACTGAACCAGTAAGTTTGAATCTCCCTTGATGCAAAGTGATCGGATCCCTCTTCGAAGGGCCTCTAGTAACCGCAACACCAATGCTTCATATTCTGCCTCGTTGTTAGAACAAGGGAAATCTAACTTGTAATAAAGGCAAATCTCCTCTGCTCCTTTTGAAAGAATAACCCTTGTTACTCCTTTCTTTTCTCCTGAAGACCCATCGAATTGCATTGTCCATTCCTCCTCCTTTGCATCTAGGTGATTGGCCTGCAAGTCATCTCCTGGGATACTTTCCTTGGGTGGCTCAAACGTTCCCAAAGGGAAAATAGAGAACAGATCAACATATATCTGGCTTTTGATTACGCAAGGAACCCACACTTTAAGTCATATTCGGATAGGATGAGGAACCACTTGGCTTCCCTGCCAATCAATATAGTTCTTGCTAATAAATACTTAATAGGATCACATCTAGTTACAATATGAATTGTAAAAGGCAACATGTAATGTCTAAGTTTTTGCACTACAAATACTAAGGCTAAATAATGCCTTTTCAAGCTACTATATCTGACTTTTTTCTCGGGGATGATCCTACTGAGGTAGTAAACTGGTCGTTCTTACCCGTCAATTTCTTATGCCAGCAAATCTCCCATGGACCTCGTGGTGGATGTGAGGTACAACTGCAACGGTATTCCTGCCTTTGGGGGAACCATGGTCTGTGGTGAAATGAGCAGTTTCTTTAGCCCGTCGAGAGACTCTTGGTGAACCTCCTCCCATTTGAACCTCGTGTTCTTTCGCAACATCTGCATCAACGAATGTGTTATTTTGGCTAATCCAGGCACAAATCTCTTAAGGTAGGAGACTTTACCGAGAAAACTCTTCAGCTCCTTCACCGTTCTTAGGCATGGCATTTCCAAAATTGCTCACTGTTTGTCTGGTCCATCTGCACCCCTTGTCGATCAATAACAAATCCCAGGAACTTCCCACTTGTCACTCCAAAAACACACTTCAATGGGTTCATCTTTAACTTATACTTCCTGCAACGGGAAAACACCTTCCTCAAATCACTTAGATAGGATTCCTCCTTCCTCGATTTGATGACTAAGTCATCCACATAAAACTCCACAAATTTATGAAAAATGGCCATCATTGTTCTTTGGTAAGTTGCCCCAGCATTCTTGAGTTCAAACGGCATCACTTTGTACATAAAATTGCCCAACGGGGTTCT
Organism: Sambucus nigra; assembly: GCA_949130495.1. Lineage (NCBI taxonomy): Eukaryota > Viridiplantae > Streptophyta > Magnoliopsida > Dipsacales > Adoxaceae > Sambucus > Sambucus nigra. Next base: position 126,528,401 of record OX422218.1, read on the forward strand.
GAATGTTATTTTCTCTGCATCCATAGGGTCCATCTTGATCTGGTTGTACCCTACATACCCATCATGAAGCTATACATCTCATGACCAGTCGTTGCGTCTATCAGGCTATCAATGGAGGGCAGAGGGAACTCGTCTTTGGGTAAAGCTCTATTCAAATCTCTGAAGTCCATGCAGATCCTTATTTGGTTTTTATCTTTCTTCCTCACCGGGATAATACTGGATAGCCAAAGTGGGTGTTGTATCGGTGTGATGAACCCTGTCGTTAGTAAGCGTTGGACCTCTTCCTTGATCTTCAAATCTAGCTCAGGCTTGTACGTTCTCATCTCTTGTTTCACTGGAATGGCTTAAGGAATTACATTCAACTTGTGGCAGTTTACTTCCTCATCCATCCCCTCCATCTCTGTGTATTTCCACACGAAGACGTCTATAAAATCCCTAATCAACTCAACTAAGGCCTCTCGTTTCTCTTTACTAAGATCCTTCAAGATGAAGATGGGCCTCGGATCCTCTTATTCTTTCACCAGGTTCAATTGCTCCAACTCTTGTACCTGGGGCTTCGGCTGATTTGCCATGTAAATTCCTATATTTCCTCGGTGACTTCATCCTTAAATTCTTGTATGCTGGAATTATCTATCACCATACACTGTCCCCATTGGTCCACTAGAAAGCATTCATATATCGGGTCAACCTCATCATCAGCTTCCTCGGCCTCCCGTTCACACAGTTACAATCAATACACCACCTTTTTTTCCTCGGTAATAACCTTCTTGCATTGTCTCCTGGTAGTGGTAACTGGCTTCCTCTTCTTCTCTCTGGAAGCCTCGACCACTCTTTCTCCTGAGAACCGACTCAGCACGCTTTGTCGTTGGACCTCATGCTCCATCGGGTCCACTCTGAGCCTCATTCTATCTTTGATCTTCTTCAAGATGCCTTGGGCCGAGGGACCACCTGGTGAGCTTCTTCGGTTATTTCCCTTGTGCTACTTGCAACCTCTTTCTTCTGCTCGTTTAAGGGCCCCATCCTTTCTCTGATCGAGGGAACCCATGCTCCCTCAATTCTTCTCGTTAGGACTCGGACATCTTACTCTAACTCTATGTAAAATGCTGCGTCCACCAAGTGAGCCTCTTCAACAGCGAAGGGCCTCTTTGTAGCCCTAATGGTCACCTCTGTTCCCTTGAAATTTGCTTTGGCAGATTGGTGGTACGTAGAAGTAACTAGCCCTTCGTTGTGCATCCACACCCTTCCTATTAATAGATGATAGGAAGTTACACTCTCTATTGCGTGGAACTTGATATGGGAACTCATATTTCCCATTACAATCCCAATATTAACGTACCCAATGGATTTGGAGGATTGATTATCATACCCCAAAATTACCAAAGGCATGAGGACCAACCTCTCTTCTGGAATATTAGATGCGTGGAAAGAGTTGATTGGCATGATATTGATGGAAGATCCCCCATCCATAAGAGTCCTTGCGAAGCTAACCCCGTTGAAATTGGTAGTCACATATAATGGCCTGTTGTGAGAGAACCTTACAGCCCTATCTGCATCGCTGAAGGTTACCTCTGACAGAAACTTTCTCACCAACCTAGCCATGGGTCCCTTCCATCTCAACGAAGGGACTGCATTCTTCCTCACAATATCGAGCATTACCTGGGTTATCTACAATCCACCCTTCTTCGGTACCCCCACCTGGTCGAAGAACCAGGTGAACTTTGGGGATTTCGAAACTACACAGTATTCTAGAACTGGGTCTACTTCCTCACCTTCAATGCCGTATACTTCCTCCACATCCTTGGCACTTGCTTCATCGTAAGTCAACACTACATTATCCATTCCCCCTCGTACAATCTTCCAAAACCTCTTCGTACTCTTCTTGCTTCGTCGTTGACTCTCTTTCTCCTCTCTCCACCTCTTCATCATAGGTCACCACGAAATTGGCCCTATGTGCAGGCAGTTGGTTGTTGTTGATGTTCTGTGGTGGGATTTACAACGTCCCTGCCTTCACGTACTTATCGATGATTCTTCTCAGTGTGAAACAACTCTGGGTTGGATGCTGGATCCTCCGATGAAACTGGCAGTACTTTGGATCCGCTTTTATTGCCGCATCGAGTTCCCCAGCAGGGATGTCCTTTGGCTCATAAACCATTCCCCCTTGAACCATCGTGTTGTAACAGCTGACAGCTTCCTCTACTATACAAGGCAATGGTGGTGGATCCTCCCTGTCTCTCTCAAACTTCCTCTTATTATCCTTCTTTAGTGCCTTGTCCCTATCTACCCCCTCGGTGTACCCTACTCGTGGGGGTTGAGACCTCCCCCCCGCCGGTTGTATCGGTTGCCTAAACATCATTGGCACCACCACCGGATTTGGTCGTACAACCAAGGAGATATTTCTTGCAGCTTTCAAGAACGCGAAAAAAGTCCCCTCGCATGTCTCATTGATATGATGGCTGATGTACTCAGGGAGCAGTCCCCTGGCGTAGATCTCTAATAACTTGGACTCTTTGGCCTCCTCCCTTACATTGAGGGACCTTTCTCTGAACCTTCAGACATATGCTACCACTTCCTCCCCAGGTCGTTGTTTCTCTCTTCCCAGTTGAGTAAAAGTGAGTTCATCTTCCGCTAGAAAGAACTTTTGGATGAACAAGACATGCATTTCCTCCCATGTAGAGATGCTCTGGGGAGCCAAATGAGAGTACCAGGTGTATGCCTTATCGGTCAAGGATTTAGAAAACTCCCTCAAACCTGAGCTTCTTATTGTTGCAATGCTCCCCCAAGTGTTCAACAAAGCGCTTAATATGCTCCTTCAGATTCCCCCCTTCCCTGTGTACTTTTCGAAAATCGGAGGAATACAGTCCTTTGGGTAGGGCTCATCATTGTACTCCAGGGGATAAGGTGTTCGAAAGTAATCATATACTAAAGCTACATCACCAGCAAATTGTGAGGAAGCTTGGATAAATTTCAGCATCTCCTTCTGCATTACCTTTCTCATTTCTTCCATGGGTGATGTTATTGGGAAACCACCAATGGCACCATGGGTCGGGTGCCCGTTGCAGCTAGCACAAACGTTATAGCAGGGACCGTTGAAACTCCTGAGGTTCCCACTGCTGAATTCACAATAGAGGGTATGCTTGCTGGGATCGTTCTCGCCACACCTAGACTTGGTGGGGCCGTCGGGGCTACCCATGGTGTTACGAAGGCATTAGCTTCCAATCCTCCCAGCATCGTTGAATCTACCAGAGTTCGCAAAAACTCATAAAACTTACTCATAAGGAACGCCACCTGAGTGGGTCCCAACCCCATGCTCGCGGAAGCTTGTGTCACCCCTGGAATGCCCGTCGTCGCCTGAACCAGTGGTACCTCTATTCAAGGAGCCCCATCCCTTAGGGCCTCCAGTTCTCTCGCAGTTTGTTCTTCATTGTGTTGAATGTCATCAACGTTGAGCCTTCGATTAGCATTATCTTACGCCATACTCCTTACTTAGAAGAATGCCTCCCCAACAGAGTCGTCAAATGTAGGAGGGTACTTTAGATAAGATGGAGGCATAACCCCTTTCAAGTATAGTAATAATAAGTTAATTAGCTGAAACCTCGGATTAGTGAAAGAACATGCAAACACAAACTCGATGAAGAAGAAGCTTAGTTTAAAATCAAAAATCTCTCATGTATAACTCAGGGAAATAGTAATGAACTCAGGAGTAACTTAGCTAGAGGGAGAGAGAAGTAAGAAACCTAGATACACCTTGGCAGGCAGCCAAACACACCCACCACCCTCAAGAATCTCTGTCAAGTATTAAAAGCTTCGTAATAAATGATAATGGTGAATGAATAAGACCTCTGGTTTGTAATAACTCTCTCTCTGATGTGTATTCTCTCTAGTAATAACTTCTTAAGCTTTTAAAAGGGATCCTCTCCTAAAAGGTGGCTGGGGTCCATAAATAGCCTCCCGCCTCACCCCCGAGGCAACTCACTCATTAAAGACTATGAAAGACATCCCTCGTACTTTATGTCACAACATTAAATGCATGATTCACTAGTTGTCTCCACGTCATAAAGATTAAATGCTAAGACATGCCTTTTGCCTGACCACTGTGTGTCAGGGGGCTATTGTCGCAGAGGTGGCTCACCCACTGCCTGACAGCCCCAAATACCACGGTGGTTTACTCGAGTGTAAGTCTGACATTATTTAGCTGGATAGTGACCTCACCTATAGTATATGTGACATTAAGTAGAGGGTTGTTTGGTTTGTAACTCAACGCCCGATGGAACTCCAAGCTGCTCCGCTCGAGGTTCCACGGTCAGGGTCTTTCGGTGTTTTACCAGGTGTATCTAAGATGGTCAGGGAAAGCTCCAACGGTGCCTCACTTCTCAATCCTCCAAACCAAGTCCCTCTAAGGTTACCACAATGAGGTCATTCGATAGAGCATGAAAGCTCTCCCAGGCCCAGCCAAGCCTGGTCTCTCGCGAGTACCGTTTAACCTCACACTAGAACTCGTTATTATTCTCGTTACAACATTACAACAGTTATAGCTTGTAGTCAATATAAACAAAGATACAATATGACTAACATAACAAGCTAAAGTATGAGTTGCCACGCTAAGCTGCCTCGCTGAGTTGCCACACTTGAGCTGCCTCGGTTGCTTAATCTCAAACACTTATTGCTAATTAGGGAATTTATTTCTAATCTCAGGATTAACTTCAAGCCCCCTCTACAACGATATCCTCAAATCATAAACCTTCTCTTTATAATTAGAGTTGATACATGTCATGCCGACCAATCCATGAGATTGTTAATCCTAAGGAATATGGGTACTATGTGCAAATCGTGTGGCCAAATAAGCAACACACGTACACAAAACTTATGCAAACAAAAGGATACTTCAAACAAGGGCGAACCCAGTTGTCGAGTTTCATTGCCCATGAAAAGTCCAGTCGCACTCTCACTGATCCAAATTATACCATAACCAAAACAATAACATGATATAATCCCAGGCTACTGCAATCAAGGGAACACAATCCTCAACTGCCGAAACTAAAAGAACACAACCAATCAGAATGAATGGACAACTGTTCTAAAAGAATCCCATTTACACACAAATGGACTATGGTTTACAAAATGAAAATCCACACCATACTCATTAAGTCTATGACTCCTCCCAGGCATTTTCATCAGGTTCTAGTCCATCCGTACACCCTGGCTTGAGTTATCGACAGTGATGAATCAGATCACGAACCATTCATCTCTATGAGATGAAAGTGATATGCGAACCAATTGTCCTTTAGAAGTTAAAGATGGATTCCTTCCTTAAGAGTAATGCTTCATCCTTTCACCATAAACCATTCCAGTCAATGAATGCCAAACACCTTTGTCAACACCGACTTTATCGATCTCTCTATTCAACATGACATCGTGACTAACCTAACACGCCTAGGCTACTGTCTACTTTTTCGTACGATGATTGTCTCCCAATATCTCCATATGTAATGCCCAACTAGGCGGAACACTCACCTTATTAAAACCACCAATGACACAAGTTCATCACTGCGCCTATCTCCAAATTCCAACCAAACTAAATCTATGTAATGACCACACCGGTCATCATTAGCACAATAAGGATAACAAGTACTACGCAGGTCTACACCTCCTAATCCATACAAGTCTAGCCAAACCTGCTAAAATTAATCCTTCCTCTACTAGAGCTATTCTAACTTACATTGTCGACACATGTCGATAATGCAATCATACTTCAACATCCCATCTGGGGTGCTATTCTCAAATCCATAACATGACATCATCAGTCGAGATGTCCAATGCCATTCCAAGTACTCATCAAAATCAAGTACAATATTTTTTACACTAGTCATCTCACAATAGGTGATTATCATGCCCGATTATGATAAAAATCTTTCCCATAAAAGGTTACATCACCTATTGATACCAAATTGGATTACCATGGCAAGAACTACACGATTCGACTCATTTGAACTTGAAAAATAACCTCAGATAGTCACATGACCCTCAATACGACCATCATTTGAGGACTTGCATTCCATAAAACCGAACCTAACTAGTTCCCTAGGGACACCAAATATACTCCGACGTAATTATCACCAAAGACCTTATAAGATTTCATCACCTATGATCCTCTCATGTTAGGTACGCTCTATTAATTTCCCAATATCCATCCCACGACTATTAGATACTCACAAGCATTCAAATCCTGCTTCTCTATTTAAAAGAAAATTGGTTGGAAAATGGATAAACAATAGAGAGTTAGATCAGATCAAGTAAAAATAATTTTTGCACGCTCGTTTAAACAACCGTGTTCCTCGTTCGTACAACATTTCATTCAAACTAACTTCCAACGACCAATCGAACGACATTCTAGAGAAGGATGAAAAATTGACTCATTTGATTGTGGGGACCTCATTCTAACAACCTCGTATATCTTGTTCGAATGACCTTGAGTATCTTGTTCGAACGACTAGCTTACAAGTCTCTATACATGGCAAACTATAATCATTGAACACTTCAAGGCGCCACAATAAGTCGACTCCTATTATCAAGGACACCACATGCAATAAGTCCTAATGATACTCCAAATACTTCCTTTTAAATAATTAATGCCATATAACATGCATTAAATCACAAGTTGGCTCTACTAAGGATTCTGGTAGGATATAGGGCCTTGTGTACAACCTATAAGCCTCTAGTCCATATTATCGATGTCACAAGGGATCCTATTCCGCAAATGTCGCATCATATTCTCCAAAACCACATCATAGAAGGCTACCCAAGGTTTCCTCCTACGCTACTTCAAATCATCAACTTTACGCGTGTAACACACTAACCCCTAATGACTTGTAACTCACATCATATCTTATGATATACATCTATCAATTGATAATTACTAAGGCACTCATCTATAATGATAACACCTATCAACCAAGTCCTGAGTACACATCCTCAAGTAATGACCAACACGGATCTATATGCCTATTAAATTGTCAAATACCCATGATATGACAATACCCCAAGGATTAAGTTCACGTACTCATTTCCCACTATTAGCCACCCACGTATTCCTAACCAAGGAACCTAATGCGTCCTTATCACGAAATCAACACTGCTTAGACATGCCACTCTAATTACCTATTCCCTCAGTTGGGTCTTAAACAACTCATATCTCTAATTCAATGGATGTTATTTACCTTTATTAACATCTCAATAGACCCCTCACATCATCAATGGTTGACACAAAAGCACCTCACACTAGGTAACACAATGCCACGACTAATGGCCTATGTAGACACTCCCAAATTACTAACACGTCCACATTAGAATCATCGAGAACTATTAATGGCAACTAACTTGACCAGTTGCTACTTGGCAATGAACTGCCAGTCATGTTAATCTCCTCGACTCCATTACCGAGAACACGAACCAAAATCATAACATGTTTGGCGTGATTGGCCCAAAACCAATGCCGCTATCAAAGATCCACTACCGAACTCATAAAGTCACTCCCGAAAGGAACTTTAAATCTAGTGTTCTCAGACCTTTTTAATTCCCCGACCTGAATTTATGGGTTACCCGTGGGTCAACCCAGTTCGACCCGAATGTTAGTTGTGAACTGCAATGAGACAACATAAATAATGTTTCTGGTCTAATTTTATTTAGTTAGCATTCCACTTGTTTAGCATGCGATTCTGATTTATCTCTAGCTACGTGTGGGACCCGTGGGAAGCGTCCTCGAAATCCTAGAATACAGAGCTACTAACATAAAATAAAAAAGACACTTACATATATAACGCTCTAAAAGTACAGAATTGTGTACTACCCTCCGTAATAATGGAAAAGGTAATGAGCTGAATGCTCAGTGGGAAATACAACAATGCAACATAAAATCAAATGGCAGAAAAGAGACTATATGACGTACCACCTACATGCACATGCAAATACTGCATATATATATACACACACACACACACACACACACACACACTAATGCATGTACTTGTTTATTCTAAAATGTTAGTTGAGTTGATTAAATAGCACAAGCCTTGTAAATGACTCCTTTTTGCATTTTTTACTTGACTTAATATCTATTTACCGATTTAACACACCCAATTAAATACTTAAATGAAATAGCATTTGTTAAGGGATAACACTTTACTTATCAAAAATTTCCATTTACTCACACCAAATCCACTTTAGTGGTTTCCTTGGAAACTACCTTTCAACACACGCACAATCGGTGATAGAAAGTACTTATTTTCCTTTTAAAACACCGTTCACAACACACTCGTGTGAATTATGGGTTAAAACCATCTTAGGTTGCTTAGCTACCCTTTAGACACCCCACTTGTGATTACCTTTACAAGACATGAACGTTTATCGATTTCATTTAACAAAGGATGTCTTTTCTCAAATTTTTAGCACAATTAATTTCTTTATTACATTCCACTATTATTCATTATCTTTTGCTCGAAGCGCACCAAAACCGCATATTTTAACAGGCTCTACACCACCGATGATGCCACCATATACTCTGGCCATTGATTTTGGTTCTTTTATCCCGGGGCTGCGGTCCCTTCTTAATTATTTTTTGTTGCATCTGATTCCCTTTTTCATGCGTTTTAATACTTTTCTGTGTACACATTATTTTACTTTTACCGACCGAAGCCAAAACTGGGGGACTACTTCCCCACATTTATGTCACACTTAGGAAAATCACCATTTCTTGTCATGTACACTTGTACGTTGATTTTATTCCAAAATCACTCTCATTTAGGACCATTCAATGTTACACCTTTTTCAATATTTTTATTTCATTAAAATATTCCACTTTATGTAAAATTACCATTTTACCCATTTGTTTTCAAACTTGCATTTTCTTACATTTTCATAAGTGTTATTTTTTATAATATTATTAAGTTACACACACTAACTTCTAAATGCTTTTAACTCAGTAGCACTTCTTTAACACTTTGGAGTAACACACTTCTCCAGTTGAAAATCTATTTATTTCATCACTTTCTTTATCAAAGAAATCATTTGGCATTTTAAAGATTACTTTATAAGAAAATACCATTTTCCTTTATTAAAAAACATGAATTCTTAAAAACATACATTTATCACATTTTCACACTTATTAATACACTTTAAGGGTTGAAATTTGTGTCTTTCCTATTTCAAGTTATTAGCCATTTTAATCTTTCTTAAACAGGTGCATATGCTCGTCATCAACTTACTATAAGTCTATACACAAGAGAAGCGGATTTTAAGTCTAGAAATCTATAAAAAAAATGAGTTTACACATAAATATCACATGAAATCTCATAACATTTGTGAATCCATAATTTTTAAGACTAAAAGGACATTTGTTCTTCAAAAAGATACTTAAATATTATCTTTTCACAAAATTTTCATTTTTGCCATAATACTTCAAGATTTATACTAGAAATAGATTTTCAATGCAATAATCCTTTAAAAACATTTTATTTAATAAAATGCTTAAGCACAAGGTTTCCTTGAAATTTTGTCATCTTTTCCCAAACCATTCTGAAACCCATTTCTTAAATCTTTATGACGATAAAGAAATCATGAATGATGACTAATTAAAAACATGTGTATTTCCTACTCTTGGGAACCCTAACATACTTGACAAAATATTACAAAATAGATTAATCTTAAACTTAACAGGAGTAAAGTTTTTTCCAACTCAAGGGAAGCTTTAAAAATGGTGGATGAGATATAGAAGAAGATGGTAACCTCCTACCTTCTAAGGTGGCCTGAAAAATGTTTCCTAACTCCACTAAGCTTGCTCCTTGAAAGCTCCCTAAAACCCCCCTTTAAACTCCATAATTTCGTTTTCATTTTCTATCCAAAAATTCCCTAATAACTTTTTCAGAAATCAATACTAATATACAAAAGTGTGGTCTTGTACCGAGACAGGCTTAACCCGATTCAATCGACAATACTCAATGATCCTTATGTAGAGATACTCATCCGTCGACATATTAAATACCGCCCTCAATAGTTTCAACCTTATGCCACTATGGCAAGATAAGACTACATGATTAGTCGGTAAAGCTCACTCTCCTATCTCTCCACGAAGTCTCATCTCGGCCTTGTGCCACCCTAGCAAGTTGAGACTTCACTTTGCTCTGATTCGTAACTGCATATAGGGAAGGTTATCTATGTGAGTCTCGGCCAGGACAGAACCACCATGGATGACATATACGCAACGTATGGCATGCAGGATTCAGGCATGGTCGATCCACATAGGCATGCATTTATGATAAATCTTCACATCACGTGAGGGAATATTTCATCATCATTGATTGAGCATGTGCTAGACAGGTGATGGACTCCTATTGCGCTACTTACATCAAACACTCATCTTGCATTTACCCCCAAGCCTATATATACACTTCATATTTTTCACAGTAAGGGATCGATTACTAAAAACCCTAGCTAAACTCTCTCCAAATGACAGTGGAGAGAGAAATATTGAGAGTTGTAATACGTAGACCATTATTGCCTCATTCATAATGAAACTTTACATTCCTGCACAATAGAGTAGGATATCAAGATGAACCACTTATATCTTATGTTATTTGACTTCCTCTCATCTCCTTCTCTTGCATTTACTTTTTTGCACCTTTATCTCCATTGTTGTTGATAGCTAGTTTGAACTCTACAAATTTAAGTGTTGATATCTCTGGTATCATCATTTTAGCACCGCCTATGGGAATCGACTTGATCTTTTTCCCCTTATTTTCTAGCTTACACCTCACTTCTGCCTCTGGTGGTGGTCCAGCTCCACCCTTATTGGGCTTGTAGCACCATTGAAAGAGATGGGTGTGCTATTTAGGATTGTATTATTCTTATAGTTCATCTAGCTTTTATGCTTCTCCTCACCGGAGCTATTGCATCAGGTGTTCCACCTGGAGTTGGCCCAAGTTCCAACCAACCACCACCTCAGTTAAAAATGTCTAATATGGTGGCAGCGTTGCGATCTCTAGTGTCCAGCCAGTAAAAAATGTAAGAATAGTTCATAGCATTCAGCCAAAGTGTGTTGGGTAGAGCACCAGGAGTCCCAGCCTTGATTATCACTCTGAATGCTAGGGAGACAGTAGATTTGGAGACGGGGGGACTATCCTCGTTGCCAAAAAAGGCTTGGTGCATCAGCGATGGAGGGATGTTGCAAATCCTAGAAGTCTTTACCTGAAAAAATAAGTACAGGTTTGTCTAGATGACCAAAACCACGATGTGGAAGATTGTTAGGAGCCCTATGAGATTTTAGGCTACACAATTCTTCGGGCTCCAACCTATAAGGGAAAAAGTGTTAGGTCGACACCAGAGCACCGATCAAGGACTTTAGCCTTTGATAGACTTAGCAGATGGTCAACCTTTAATCATCTCGACCCAATAGGAGACTTGCATGATCGTCTCTCCCATTCTTGCAGTAATGCAGCCTCTAGGGGCATGGTATATGCAGTGATGGTCGGCCACAATAAGGCCGGGAAGGGGAGAAGAGTGAGGTAAACATACGATAGAGAACTCTTGGATGAGAGCAGGTTCCAGACCTAGTTATTCAGGAAGGGGGCACAAACAATGTTGTGGTAAAGGAGAAGACTTAAACAAATCCACTAGAGGTTAGAAGATAAAATTGCTGCATTATTATAGAACCAAGACCCGATCCACCGAGGTTCACATAAGAGTCTCCTTTTGTCGCCAAGATAGTAATCTCGCCTACTCCTGCCAAATTTAAACCTCCCACTGTGAGCCCAAAGTATAATGGAACTACAAATTCAGTGCACCACATAGAATTGCATCAGTCAGCAGTCGATATATACTTAACCCCAGACGAGATGAGGTGAAGTGCCTTCTTTATCACTCTCACTGGAGCGGCCTATATGTGGTACACATCCTTGCCTAAGAATTCAATTGAAAACTTCAAGCAACTGGCCGAGAATCTTATTCACAATTTCAGCTTCAGTATGAAGCCAACGAATAAGGTAACACATCTCCTGCATGTGAGTCAACGCAATAATGAAACCCTAAGGGATTACATCTCTCAGTTTAAAAAAGGGGAATGAATGGTATAGGACTATGAGGAGAACAGAGCCATTGCGACTCTCATTAGTGGACTATAATAAAAAAAAAACTCATGTGTAAACTCTCATAGGATCCTCTAAAATCCATGATAAAATTTCTGGCTTCAGTCGGGAGAGTTATGAATAGGGAGGAGGCCATGGTGGCCAAGAGAGGATATACGAAGGAGGATGGTAGTAGCAAGCTGAAAAATAAGGAATGGAAGAAAAGATCGATTGAGGATAAGTTCGTCAAATACACCCCCTAACAGTGAGCCCAGATATGATCCTCAACGAGATTAAGGAAGATAGGGTGCTTCGCTGGCCGAAGAAGCTTAAGTACCCTCCTTATAAGAGGGAAAAAATCAAATGGTGTGAGTTTCTTCAAGATCACGGGCACACAACTGATAAATATTTTGCTTTAAAAGATGAGATAGAGAAGAAGTTGAAGTAGGGAAAGCTCAAGAAGTATGTGGACTGGAGTGGTGCCAAAGATGACTCTAGAAAGAAGAACAGTGGGGCAAAGGACGACAAGCCTACACGACAGGCTCTGATGATAAAAAATATGATGAATCATAGAGTGAAGAGGATGAATCAGATATCATGCCTAATATCCCAGAGGACAAAGTTTGGATGCACATGATATCCTTCGATGTCAAGATGATATAGGGTAGATTAGTCAGGGGAGGCACATAGCCAACCAACTGTAAAGCTCATGTAGAGGAATCAAAGTCGGCACCTAAGAGGTTGGATGTTAACTCAACAGTGACGGAGTCAAAGTCGAGAAAGTGGACATGGACACCCGAGTAGTGGGATTTTTTAGAATGGATTTCAAAGGCATCTTGGACCCTCATGACTACCCTTTGGTCATCATAACAAGAGTTTATGGGTATGATGTGTCATGCATATTAGTTGATGGAGACAGCTCAACCGACGTAGTGTTTTGGGATTACTTTAAGGGTTTGAAGCTCAGTAAAAAGAGATTATTCTGATACCATCAGCCATTGATCGGCTTCAGCGAAGAGAAGGTCCATCCTCTAGGGGTATTTGAAATGGACGTCTTTATGGGCACTTGGACGAAGTGTCTCACTAAGGAAGTAATCTTTTTCGTAATGGACGAGAACGTGTTCTTAGCATACAACATTATTCTTTGAAGAATGGCACTCAAGGAGTTTGAGGTAGTCCCTTCCACACTCCACCAACTGATAAAATTACTGACTCCTTTTGGGGTAGGGGAAGTTCAAAGGGGACAGGTGGAAGCTAGGAAAGGTCACTTTAGTTTAGCCGAGTAGAAAGAGGCTTACAAAACGTTGACCACTTCCTTTAATATAAATACTCTCGACCCAAGTGACAAGATGAACTAAAGAATTTTGAACCCACTAAGGAGGTAGAATTCATCGTCCTCAATGAGGGAAAGCCAAAAAATCATCAAAATTGGAAAAGCCATGAAGTAGGAAGTGAAAGAAGAATTGGTGGAACTACTAAGGAGGAGGCATAGCATCTTTGCATGGATCCATGGGGACATGAAGAAAATAGACCCAAAAGTCATCTGCCACCGACTTAATATTAATGAAAAGACGAAACATGTGAAGTAGAGAAGAAGAACCTATCCAAGAGAAAAGTATGAGGTTATTTAAGAAGAAGTTAAAAATCTACAGATACCTGAGTACATCCGGGAGGTACAGTACCCAGAATAGTTGCCTAACATCATAATCGTCCCAAAGGAATGTTTGTGGATTTCACTAATCTAAAAAAAGCTTTTCCTAAATACAACTTTCCTTTTCCTTATATAGATCATATGGTAGATGCCACAGTCGCACATGAGCTGATGAGCTTTATGGATGCTTACTCAAGGTATAACCGCCTACTGCTATAAGGTCATGCCATTCGGCCATAAAAATATAGGGGTAACCTATCATAGGTTGGTCAACAAGATGTTCGAAGACCAAATAGGGAAGACTATGGACGTTTATGTTGACAATATGCTGACTAATAGCCTCAGGGCCGACGATAATGTGGCCGACCTTGAAAAAACATTGACACCATAGACCTTTACAAGATGAAGTTGAATCCTACAAAGTGTGTGTTTGGCATCGGTGCAGGAAACCAAAGGGTTATTGAAGCCAATCCAGAAAATATCGAAGCATTGATTGACATACAAATGCCCAAAACCATAAAGTATGTGCAGAGGCTGACAGGAAGAGTGGAGGCTCTCAATCATTTCGTCTCTAGAGCTACAGATAAGTTTCTTCCATTATTTAAGATCTCGAGAAAACCATTTGATTTGGATGAAGAGTGTGAAAAGTCTTTTCAAGAGTGTGAAAAGTCTTTTCAAGACCTGAAAGCTTATTTGGGATCCCCCGATGCTATTGTCTTAACCGATTCAAGGGGAGAATTTATTTTTATACTTAGATGTATCAAACTCGGCCATCAACTATCATACGTGATGATGAAGGTGTCTAGAAGCCAGTATATTTCAATAGCAAAGCTTTACAGGGACTGAGTTAAAATATCCTAAAATGAGAATGCAACCTACATTTTGTGCTTTAGGCAATGATAATTCAAATAAACGCAAGGTCAATATTTTTATGTTTTTTTAATTTTAATGATTGAACCGTTAAACAAAATTCTCCCAATTAAACTTAGCATCAATTATGTTCTTGTGAAAAATGATATACCAAATTTATCTTTTTATCCTAAATATGCATCTAGGTGATAGCTGATAAATTAAATAAATAAAACCACAAAACATCGATGTACGAGGAAAGCACAAATGGAAAAAATCTCATACAGCCCAGTCAGACAATCACTATGGTATGATTTTACAAATCAATGACAATAAACTTACACAATGACTCGATCCCCCACAATCACCATGACTCTCTTCTATCTTCAACCACTCCTCCAGCGTTCAACGCGGGAGTCCACCCACGCAAGTGTCCACATCACACGAGTCCACGTATACCTCGGTATCCACTGATGCAGCTCGACAACCGTCTACGATTCAGAACACGAAATTTAACATTTCTTCATTGCAATCAGCACGTACGGAATCCACCGCTCGAAAACAGCTTCTTTCAAGATGAAAGATATAAAAAAGGTGTCCAAACAAGATCTCAAAGTATATGATTTATGAATCTTCTAACTTGTAAACAAAGGGTGAAACTTTTAGGAGTTGAAGTTTTTTAAAACAAGTATGCTTTTTGTTTTCATCAACAGTCCTTCATCTTATAGAAAACTGAGTCTAAAAATCCTTATATATAAAATCAAGGCGGCGGCGGCGGCGTTCGAACAAGAATAAGCAGTCGTTCTAATGAGATAGAGATCTCATTCAAACGAGAGTTTATCTTACATCTAACGTCCCTTAACAACTTGAAATGATAAGATTTCCCTAGATGTACGTTTGAAGCATACTTCTAACGACCTTAAAATGTCGTTCGAATGAGATGGAGATATCGTTTGAACGAGGTCAACGAAACTTCAAGACTTCGCCTATAGAAAACTTTAGGAAAAATATATTCGAAAAAATAAGTTCCAAATGATTTTCTAAGCAAAACACCCTTAATAAAAATTCCAATGACTCATAAACTATATACGTACATACCTGCTAGAGCCTTGGCGTATATCAAGACAAATGTGGCACGGTAAACATGGATTAGAATATCCACTCTTTGAATCTTAGCTTCTACATCTTCATAAAATAACGTCATGGCTCATGGGATCATCAACTCAAATTCTATCATATATCTCAAATGTTTGGTCCAAAATTATGCCAATTACTTACAAATTGACTCGATTGAAAATTTATCCTTACAAATCTCCCCATTTGGCTATTCCGGGACAAAACCAAAACAAAAATCATATGGTCCGTCAATATTTCTAAAAAGACTCAGTCCCCAACCCCCCAAAAGGAAAAAGAGTACATATGCTCGACAGACACACAAATATGAGTAGCTTTGCTTTGCTTGAAAACTTTGTCGTATTGATGTAAACCTGTAATAATCCACACTTAAACACACCTTCAAATACAGAGAGAATATAACAAGTACAAATTCACAAATGAATAAACATCTAAAAATGTCAAAATAATCTTAACCTAGGTAAGACGTCTCCCCCAAGATAAAGATATCCTAATCATGCAAAGGAAGGATACCATTTCTTTTCCTTTTTTTCAGAGATAAACAAAGCAAGATTACATAATAAATAATCCCAAAAACATAATCTCGCCATAAATAAGTGATCATAATATACCATAATATAATTGAAGGAGCAAACAAAATCATGTAATGGTGTAAAGTGTAGCAAACATACAACATGGAAGCTCAAGCATAAATAATTCAAAAGATCAAGCATGTAATAGACATGGAATAAATTTAAACAACAAAGACTCGAAACATAATAGCATATATAATATATGCAAGATATATTAATGAAAATTCGGCACGCATATATAGGTATAAATGACCACAAAACATGACACAAAACACATAAGCTTTACACACTAGCATAGTATCGATGTGTCCAAACGTGTGGGATGGAATTAATGGGCATGAACTAGTAACAAAAGAATTATAACCCAAACACTTAAATATGTTCAAGAAGTTCTGATTGATCGCAAAGCTTTATCAAACTAAGATTTAGCCTCAATTGACAAATAAAGTTTAACTTAATGAACAAAATAAACACAATGCACACAAGCCTAGAATATTGATGATTCTACAAATTAATATCGACATGACAAAATAAGCATAGTAGGATTCATTGTGAAAACCCGTTATTCTTCAACTAAACTCCCTCAAAAGATAAACATGATCATATTTTGTAATCTTTTCTTTTGAAGTGATTTCTTTTGAATGATCAATCAAACTAAACTATTTGGACACTTTTTGGCAAATTTTTCTATTTTTATTCCCTTTATTTTTTCTTGAGATATTTTAAAACGGTGACTTTCACGAAGATTTAACCTGTCTCTCGTAGCCCTTTCCCATGTACACTCATAACTTTCAACACTTAACAAACTCTCATGGACAACGGTTCTTGCATGCACAAATCCCCCACAATCATAAAAATATTTAGATGACAAGATTGATGGGAGAACATGCCATAAAGCTCAAATATACATAGTGAAGTAAACGTTCATAAAGCTCATGCAAGTGTTTAAGGAAGCATATACGAAATCGAATCCGTAATGCAAATCAATGTCGAAACAACTCCATAAACATGGTTAAGATCAATTAAGTATCTAAATTCATAACCAAATGTCCTAGACACATGAAAATTATCGAGTAAATTGGATTCAAACACACTAATATGCCACACTAAATGTGAAAAATTAAAATACACACAAAAACCAAAAAAACTTGTTGTCTTTTTTAAAAATTTTCCAAAAGTAAAATCGTTTTGTATTTTTCAAAAAATATCAAACTAAAATCTTTTTGTATTTTTAAAAATGATTCAATAAAAGAAAATATAATACAAAAGATACTCATCTAATAACACTAGCAAACACAAATCATGAAGTACAACTTGAGTATGACTAACATAATCATACGAGCAATCAACGAT
Source organism: Sambucus nigra (assembly GCA_949130495.1). Taxonomy (NCBI): domain Eukaryota; kingdom Viridiplantae; phylum Streptophyta; class Magnoliopsida; order Dipsacales; family Adoxaceae; genus Sambucus; species Sambucus nigra. Next base: position 126,546,070 of record OX422218.1, read on the forward strand.
AAGAGATAGCATGTAAAGCACCATGTGAAATCAACCGACCTAATGTTAAGTGTCTCAAAAATTGATTTCCTAACCAAAAAAGGTGTATACCTAATATGAGGGGTTTGGGGAACCGACGGGACACTCAACTTCAACTTCTTAAGGTATTTTCTAATATCATAGCGAAAATACCTAAAGTGACCTTTCCTATCCAAATGTGTGAACGTGTAAACTCGATGAGGAATGGGACCTTCAGATTGACCTTTTCTAACACCCTGGGATGTGGTTGAACCTCTAAAATAAACTATGTCTTAACTTTAGCACTCGAAGGATTTGAAACATGTGAGCCACTACCATCACTACTCAAACTACTTGAGTCTTTTAAATCATCTTTAAACTTTAAAATTTTATAATCAAGCAAAGAATTAGACTCCTCAAGCTTTAGGGGCTCCTTCTTTAAATTTTCAATTAGCCCTATAAGGTTATCTTGCTCCCCCTCAATGTGAGAAAACTTATTTCTAAGATTATTCTCATGTGCTTTAAATTCAGTAATCAAATCACTATCCTCATTGTTACAAACACAAACCCTAGAATTTTTAAAGTCCTCTAATTCTTTCTCCAAAACAAGGACTCTATTCTCACTCTCTTTATTGGACAATTCTAACTCTTTAAAGTCATGGTCCAAGGCAACAAACTTCTCACGAAACGTATCTTTTATATTTTGAACCATTTGCAAATGTTCCATAATGGATTTAAAACAATTATTTTCTTTTTCAAGAATTTCAATTCTTTTTGTAAACTTCAAATTCAAAAGATTTAATTTTTTATTACGGTCAAGAAGCTTATGAAACTCATATCTATTAACAACGTCATCACTATGGGAATCCATCGAGAATAAAAACAAACTAAGAGAGAGAAACAAATAACCACCCAAAAAGCACAAAACATGATTTACACAGTAAATTAGTGTAATAGGATTTTATACCAATTTGAGAATACAACCTGCAGTGTGTGCATTAGGCAAGGATGATTCAAATAAACACAAGTTCGATATTTTTATATTTTTTCAATTTTAATGATTGAACCTTTAAACAAAATTCTCCCAATTAAACTTAGCACCAATTAAATTATTCTTGTGTAAAATGATTTAACAAATTTTATCTTTTTATCCCAAACATGTATCTTGGTAATATGAGATAAATTAAATAAATCAAACCACAAGACATCGATGTACGAGGAAAATACAAAGGGAAATAATCTCATACTACCCATCTAGACAATTACAATGATATGGTTTTAAAAAAACAGTAAGTAGACTTACACAACAACTCGATCCCCCACAAGCCTTAACGCTCTTTTATCTTTAACCACTCCTCCACAGCACACGAGTCCATGTATGCCTCGGTATCCACCGATGCAGCTCGGCAACTATCTATGATTCAGAATGTGAAATCCACCATTTTTCACCTCAATCAGCACGTACAGAGTCCACTGCACGAAAACAACTTCTCTCAAGATGAAAGATATAAACAAGGTACCCAAACAGGATCTCAGAGTATATGATTTATGAATCTTGGATCTTGTAAACAAAGGGTGAAACTTTTGGAAGTTAGAACTTTTGAAAACAAGTCTACTTTTTGTTTTCGTCAAAATTCCTTTATCTCATAGAAAATTTAGTCTAAAAATCCTTTTATAGAAAACCAAGTCGACGGCGGCATTCGAACGAAAATAAGCAGTCATTCTAGTGAGATAGAGATCTCGTTCGAACGAGAGTTTATCTCGCATCTAACGACACTAAAAAACTTAATACAATAGCCTCTCGTTAGATGTTCATTTGAAGCATACTTCTAATGACCTTACATTTTCGTTCGAATGAGGTCAACGAAATTTCAAAACTCTGCCTACAGAAAACCTCAGGAATTTAAAAAAAAAAAATAAGTTCCAAATGATTTTTTAAATAAAACACCCTTAATAAAAATTCCAAGGATTCATAAACTGTATACATTCATACCTATGAGATCCTCAGTATATATGAAGACAAACGTGACATGGTAAACACAACTTAGAATATCCTCTCTTCGAAACTTGGCCGCTACGTCTTCATCAAACAACACCATAGGCTTATGGGATCTTTAACTCAAAGTTTATCCTATGACTCAAACGTTTTATCCGGAATTATGCCAATTACATACAAATTGACTCGATTGGAAAATTATCCTTACACAGAATGAAGAAATTAACATATTGACTAATATATGCTTCAAGGAAGATGGATCCATATTTCCAAGCTCATACGATGCTGGTGCTCAATGATACTCCCTGGAGGTAGGTCATCCATAAGCCTGAGAAGTTGGGTAGTTTGACGGTATGATTAATCGAGCTAGGTGAGATTGACATCATCTATTAGCCTAGGAATGCAATTAAAGGACAAGTTCTGGTAGATTTTATGGTATAATTCACTTGGGTCGAGGTCGACCATGATAGCATTGAAGAAACGATGGCACCATTAGTTGTTCCGAAGGAAGCTGTAGAAGAACCAAAAGTGGTTAAGATACCACATATCAGCAAAACCTTGTAGAGTTCGATACTAAAGAGAAATAATTTTTGAAATGGGATTTTAGATGAAGGACCTCTTTTAGAGGAGGGTCCTACATGGATCTTGTTCATTGATTGCTCATCTTGTGAAAGTGGCAGTGGCGTCGGGTTGATACTCGTGGGTCGAAATGGTACTGATATTGAATATGATTTGAGATTTAGCTTCAAGGCATCCAACAACGAGTCGGAGGATGAGTCCATGTTGGCAGGCCTCTGCCTAGACAGAGTATTAAATGTCGACCAAATGACAGTTCATAGTGACTCACAGATGGTGTGAATCAGATTCTTGGGGATATAAAAGGCTAAAGACATGAAGATAGTGAAATACTTGGAAAGGGTCAAGAAAGTTTTGAAACATTTTGGAGAGGTTCAACTTAGAAGAATTCCTCATTTATACAAAGTCGAGTTGATTCTTTGGCGAGGTTAGCGTTATCAACAAGAACATAAATCAGACGCTCGTTGCGGGTGGAGATCCAACATAAGCTGAAAATAGAGGAGGAGGACATTGGAGTTGAATTTTGATTGAATATAAATTTGGGGGAGTCGTGGATGGATCCACTAGTTAAGTACATCTGGGATGGTAACTCCCAGACTCCAAGTCCGAGAGAATAAAGCTCAGATATAAATCCTCATATGTGTTCACCCATTTGAGGTTGGTTATATCCTACATGATGTTCACAAGCGGTAGTGCGCAAGCCATATCGGCAGACGGTATCTAGCTAAATGAATTTTCACTCAGGACTATTAGTAGCCAACACTAGCAAAAGGAGTAGCCGAGTATGTGAAGAAATGCGACAAGTGTCAGCGATTCGCAAGTATCCCTCACCAATATCACTAGCCACTCTTGTCCATTATAGTGCCATGGTCGTTCGCAGTATGGGGAATTGACCTTGTTGGTACACTTCTGAAGGTAGCCCGTAGTTACCAGTATCTGATTGTAGCCATTGAATATTTTTCCAAATGGGTAGAGGTCGAGGCTATGATCTCTATTACCGAAGTTAAAACTTTCAAGTTCATTTGGAAAAATATCGTCTATAGATACGGACTACCTCAGACGCTCATATTGGAAAATGGTAAACAATTTAAAAATTAGTCGTCGGAAGCCTACAGCGAAAGGTTTGGGATCAAGAATTTTTTTTGGCTCTAGGCCAACCTCATGCCAATGTTTATACTGAGGTCACAAACCGAATGATACTGGATGGGATAAAGAATAAACTAGAATATGCCAACGATTTATGGATTGCAGAGTTGCATGGGGTCCTGTAAGCCTACAAGATGATCGAGAGTATGCCGATAGGTGAAACTCCATTTATATTAGCCTATGGGTTCGAAGTGGTTATTTCTCTCGAACTTGGGCTCCCCGGCCATAGGGTACAAAACTATGATCCAAAGGAAAATGAGGAGGAGAGAAGACTTGATCTTGATTTGATTGAGGAAAAATGAGAGGACGCTAAAATACAACAATATGCTTACCAGCAAAGAGCCTCTAGGTTCTACAATAAGAGGGTAAAAGAGAGGTCGATAGCTGTGGGAGACTTGGTATTAAAAATGTTTGGTGGAAGCCAAAAAAACTACAACCAAATTGACATGGGCCATATCGGGTTATAGAAGAAGTCGTCTTAGGGACCTACAGGTTGGAGAATTTAGAAGGGTAACCGTTCTCTAATCCTTAGAATGTCGACCATCTGAAGATATACTATCAGTGGTATCATATTTTCCTTGTCTGTTTGTATGATGGTTAAATATTTGTATGACGATAGTTCTTTATAAGAAAGTTAAGTTCAAGTATTAATGAAAATATACAAGTGTCATCTCATACTTATTGATATTACTAATTGAGTGCATGGTTTGGTTAAGTTACATCTCGGTGATAGGAGAGTGTATAAGAAGTATCGTCTCCTTGTACACTCTCAATAACATCGAGAAAGGGAAATTGTATAACAACATCACTATGTGGTGAACCATAAGTAAACTCTCTTGGCGAGACGAGAGTGTATGAGTAGACGAGACTCATCTATACACCCTAAAAATGACGAGAGGGGAATTATAAGATAACATCATTAAGTTGGTGATCAAAATTGGAAAATCATTTTATTATGGTCACTTAAACAATCACTATGTGGTGAACTAAGAGTCAAAACTCTCTCGGTAAGACGAGAGTGTATGACGAGATGAGACTCGTCCATACACCATCAAAAATAACGAGAGGGGAATTGTACAATAACATCATTAATTTGGTGGTCAAAAAATTGAAAATCATTTTATTATAGTTATATAAACATCACTATGTGGTAAATTAAGAGTTAAAACTCTCTTGGCGAAACGAGAGTGTATGAAGAGACAAGACTCGTCCATACACCCTCAAAAATGATGAAAAGGGACTTGTAAAGCAACATCATTAATTTGGTGACAAAAAATTGATAATGATTTTATTATGGATACTTAAACATCGCTATGTAGTGAACTAATAAAGTCATAACTCTCTCGGAGATATGAGGGTGTGTGGAGAGATAAGTCTCGTCCCCACACGCTGGGTAACTACAAAAGAGTCTCAATATAAATATTAAAAACCATTGTGCTATGGTTAAATAATCATCATCTCAATATAAATATAGTCACAAGTTTAGACACTCAATAACGGTGCAGAGTAATATTAATAAGATGATACAAGACTTGGAAGAAATTGCTATAATGACATTGACATTAGCAAAAAATGTCCAACATTAACATCAGCAAAAAATTCCCAATCAACCGTCGGCAATATAAATGTTACAATTATGATACAAGAATGTCAGAGAAAAGAAAAGCATTAACATATTAGAGACAAGCTTCACAAAAAAATGTTCAAATGCAACAGAAAGCGGTATGGGCCACAAATGTCCATCTTATGATGTCAGCTCAGCTTCAGTATGGATGACACTGGCAACCTCGACTTCTCCACCGAGATCAACTACCTACTTAGTTTAGGCATCATCAATGGCCCTTGATTCTTCGGCTCCATCATTCACCATCTGCATGGTGGTCTTGGTTATAGCCATAGCTTCAGCATCGGCTAGTGCAATGGAAATCAAGGGGTCGGTCAGGTCAGTATCTTCTAAGTCCTTCTGTAGTTAGCCCACAATATCAGGGAATTTGAGGACAGCTCGACGACATGCCTTCCTCGCACCCCTCTCCAGATACTGGAAGCCGTACTCGTTGAACTTATCAAAGATCTTAAAATCCTCCACATATTAGGTCTTTCCCTTCTCAATAGCCTCTGTCCTTTCGGCCTCATGCTTAGCCGACAGTGCTTGAAAGGCCAGGTCATGCTCCTTCTTTAGTTCATTAAGAGCGTCTGAGTGCTCTTTCTTCAGCGCATCTATGGCCTTCTTATAGTCAAAATCTTTGGCTTTCAACTTTTCCTTCAGGTCCTTCTCAACCTGAATGGCCTTTTTGGCCTACTATATCTGCGGCAGCTTCTTAGACACCCATTCAGTGACCTTTATAATGGTTAGCAAAGACTGCAAAGAATAAAATAAAAGAACTTGGTACCAGACAACACTTGAATACATATATCAACAAACAAATGAGGAAATTAAATAGATACCTGATTGGCCTTATGAAAGCCATAATTGCAAAGACGAGAGGCATCCATGGCCTAAAAAAAATGTTTGTCGATCTCAGGCATTATGGATGTCACGGTAGCCTTGGCCCTTTTTGGGTCTCTGATCAGAGAATCGTTGTTGATGGTCAGCTGCGCCAGATGAATCGACAAAGCCTCATAAAATGAGATCATTGGGTTAGTGGTTCCCTTGGACTTTTTTAAAGGATAAAGGGGAGTAAACTCATCATCAGTTGGCTCCTTTCTTTTCTGAGAGCCCTCGGCCTGGGCAGGGCCGCCCGTGGTGAATTTCTTCATTGTGGTAGTACATGAGGGCGTCTTACCCATTTTTTTAAGGCATTGAGGAGGTTGGGGACAGACAAATTCTATATCTCTTTCGAGGTATTGGGTGGACGACCTGCAGCAAACAAATGAGGTAAATAACAGTAAAAAATAGCTAAAGACAACACAACAGATAAGAAAAATGGCACTTACAAATCTCCGACAAAGGGTAAACCCTCCGACCCATATTTTTTAGATACTTAGGATTTATCAATATTTCAAACTCCACAAGCCCATCATCATCCCCCTTGGATCAAAGCTTATCAATATTGTCCCTATCGTCTATGCCACGGTCGGGGTCAAGCCTGACCGATATGTGAGCATTTGCCTATCTCGTGGGCACTTTCACCCTAGAAGCGTTGTTAAGGGTGTCAATATTAAATTTTACTCACACCCGAGATAAAAAAATATTAGGGTTTCCAATAATGATTAGAAGTTTAGTTTACATACAGAACCCGTTTAGTGGTGTTCTTGGCTACGAGATGATAGTAGCCAGGTTATGCCTTAGAGCATGAGACATTATAGTAGTCCTTGAATACCAAGATAGGATGGTCAGACTTATGAATCAAATCCCAGGACTGAAAGAAGAGGATAAGGATCCTCCAGTCATTGGGAAACAGTTGAGCCAAGGCTAACTTCAGACAGGCTAGAATGGCTCGAATCTTAGGATAAATGGGAAGTCTGAAAATGACCTTTAACATTTGTTCATAGACAACGACTTCACCATCACGTTCATCATAAGCCCTCTTGTCTCTCATGGGCACTCTCATATATACGTCAAATTTGATACCGTATATTTTCCTCCACAATATCAGATCAGTCTCTTTGATAATGCTAGAAAAATAACGTCTTAAACCTCAGTGGTCAGGGCTCCTTATTGACACCTCCTAACATATTAGGCATTATATATGGTTGTGATTGAAACATCCATGGCTGGGGGATGGAATGAAACCTCCACCCTCGGCTCATCAGAATCAGAAATCTCTTATGTAGAATGGTCGATGCAGTTTGAGGACTCGATGCGATTAGAAGACGAGACGTGATAAGAGGTCTCAATCGCTTTAGACTCCTTAAGATGGGAGTAGGGAACCCTCAATGCTTCCTGGAAAGAATTTTTGCTCTCGTCTTGAGCAGAGGAAAGAGTACTATGGCTTGAAGAGCATGATGTAGATTGACAATCTAAAATCAATCTTTTCGACATTGAATCACTAATTTTAGTAATAGGAGGATATATCACAGCCAATGGGACTAATTTAATGAAAAGTGTAGGTTCGGCTCCGGCCTAATGATTAGCCACGACCTCGACTTTACACTTACGTATCTCACTAAAGATTCTAACCCTAAGGTGTAGGAATTGGTCAGCTAACTCGTATAGGGTTCTTAACATTCAAACAGTTTATATGATTGACCAAGTTTGACTTGAAAATAAAAAAGGGAGACTCAAAGGTTTTATAGCAAGAACCCCAAGAACACCAAAGACTGGTTCACTGAAGAAGGTGATCGAAAGCACACCGGGAAAACTAACAATTGATGTCCAAGGCACCTAATGCCAAAAAAACTTGGGCAAAATAGTCGTAACCTCCTAAAGGACACAGTAACACCACAAAACCTCCTAAAATGACCATATAACCGCCCTAGTGGCTACCGAAAAGTACGGTAGTTAGCCCAAAAATCAAAATCAACAAAAAAAAGATAAAAAAGTGCTAGAAATGAATAATAATAATAAAAATAATAATAATAATAATAATAATAATAATATAATAATAATAATAATAATAATAATAATAATAATAATAATAATAATAATAATAATAATAATAATAATAATAATAATAATAATAATAATAATAATAATAATAATAATAATAATAATAATAATAATAATAATAATAATAATAATAATAATAATAATAATAATAAGAAGAAGAAGAAGAAGAAGAAGAAGAAGAAGAAGAAGAAGAAGAAGAAGAAGAAGAAGAAGAAGAATGGGAGGTTACCCGGGAAAGAGTGGACACTTGGGGACAAGAATGGAGCTCTAAAACTTGTCGGACGCTAGTTTGAAGAGAGAGAATGAGAACGGAGAACACAATTGCAAAAAAGCGCAAAAAGTGTTTGTGGTGAATAAAGAGAAAGTCTTAAGATTTTTGGGTATTTAAACCCACTCATGATTGTGCGCGATTCCTAATGAGGCCATCATTTAGGAACCGAGCCCTAGTCAAGGCTGCAGCCGCCCTTTCTTGGCCAGCACGCCAAGCTACACAATTGATAACAAGTGTCCAACCAAAGACACTTGAAAGATGTTTCTTCCTGGGACACTGAAGAGACACCCTCAACCTCAACTAAATAGGTACACGTCCACAAATCCAACTTAGACACCAGGGGGTCTCGTCCTCATAGGGGATCAGCCAATTATACCCCTCATCCTTCCACTCACATTGAAGACTAAGGGCTAGCGAGTAGTTGATATACATAAGTGTGGTCTCGTACCAAGATGGGCTCAACCCGATCTGGCTGACACTATTCAGCACTCCTCAATTGGAGCTACTCATCCGTCGGCATAGTAAAGGTCGCCCTTAGCCGAGACCACATGATCAGACGACAAAGCTCACTCTCCCATCTCTCCAAGACGTCTCATCTAGGCCTTGTGCCACTGTGGAAAGTCAAGACTACACTTCCATTCATCTTCGTAATTGCTTATAAGGAAGGTCCTTTATGTTGATCTCGGCCAGTTCGGGACCACCATGGACGACATCTATGCAACGTATGGCATGCAATAGTCAGTCATAGTCGGTCCACATTGGCATGCAGTTATATTAGATCACAGCATGTGAGGGAATATTTCATCGTCATTGACTGAGCATGTGATAGACAGGTGTTGGACTCCTATTGGGAAATTTACCTCACACACTCATATTGCATGCTTGGGGTTGCACTATGCACCCCCAAACCTATATATACACTTCATCTTCATCATTTTAAGGGATCAATTACTAAAAACCCTTGTTAAACTCTGTCCAAATGACATTAAAGAGAGAGAAAGCTTGAGAGTTGTAATCCTTAGGCTATTAATGCCTCATTCATAGTGAAACTTTACCATTCCTGCATAGTGGAATAGACTATCAAGCTCAACCACTTATATGTTGTGTTATTTGTATTCCTATGACCTCCTTCTCTTGCATTTACTTTTTCGCACCTTTATCTACATTGTTGTTGATAGCAAGTTTGAACTCTACAAATTTAAGTGTTAGTATCTTTGGTATCATCAAATACCTTGCACAACAATGGTGTAGATGTGTTTTATAGGCTTAAATGTGGTAGAATGCAAGGTAAATATGGTAGTTTAGGGTGGAGGAGTGGTGGAGCTAGGGTAGTGGATGGTGGTTGGTGATGGAGGAGCTCTCAAGGTCTCTCAAGAGAGAATTTTTTTATTGGGTTAGGTTAAAATGAGCCAAAATATCACTTAAAAATCCCCAAACCCTTAACACTATTAACCTTTGGTCCACCCCCCCCCCCGCCCCCACACACACACACACACTCGGTTTGATTTGCTCCATTGAGAGCTTGACAACTCAAATGATCTGAGAGCTTAGATTTTGATAGCATTTTTTGAATCTGAAAATTATGACTTTTACAGTCTTGTTAGAATGAGAGTGGGCCTCATTCGGACGATAACCCAATATTATTCGAACGGGTTTCGAACGAGCTTCTAACGAGGGTAGAAATACAAACATGTGATTTTCATTTGATGGTCGTTTTAAGAGTTGTTCTAACGATATTTGACTGGCATTTCATTCGAACGACCCAAAGATTTTCTCCAATTCATTTGTAAGGCTTCCTCATATTCCTCTTTGGATTCTTCGTCAGACATCTCTTTTTCCTCTTCTAGTTTTGCTCCTGCCTAATTACATCAAATTGAAATATGAAATAAAAATAATAGTAATATAAGGGTTTATGAAAATATCACATAATATTCAAACCATCTTATCGTCTTATGGCATTTAAGTATAAGTTTATCATTATATAAAATGAAGACATGGTATAATGTGAGGAAATGAACCATATAATACTAGTTTAATATTAGTTTAGACAAGTAAGTATTCACTATTTTTCAGGTAACACAGAACACAATTATGGGGTGCCTTTTGTGATAAGAAACTAGTTTTTTTTATTATTTTTATCATTAATAGGACCATTTGTATTCTCATGATTTATAGTTATTTGACCGCAGTATTCCAGTTAGCTCTCACATGATTTTGTATTATGCCAAAAGAAAATTTTGAATGGAAATGTTTGCACTCAATTTTCGTGGAAAGTTTTAGGAAGAAAAAAAATGAGATTGAAGTGATAACAAATAAATTTACCTGCTTAAATGTGTAAGGCCGAGAAGAGATAACAGCAACTGCAATCATTAAAGTCAAAAAATAAAAAATACGAAGTTAGTAAATAGCAAATACTTGATCTGATCCCTGCCATTCAAGGGCTGAAAAGGAAGGGAACAAGAAATATGATAAAAAAAATCAACTTGGAGAAAAATGAAAAAGATAGTAAACAACTCATTAATGCATTATATGATATGGTTGTATTTAACTTCACCATTCATTTTGTATATCTTCTATGGGTATTTTTCAGTGCAAGAACATTATGATAATACTCTGTCCTCCCTCCTCAAATTAAGATTAGCACTTTAGGACTTCTCAAATTAAGAGTCACATTTTGAATATTAATATACACTAAATTCTACAATATTTAGAGAAGTTTCTTATCTTGACCATCTATTGTGTTAAAATTAGTGTTTCTTTTCCATATTTGACTTTTAAATAGAGACTCTTAATATGATACGGAGAGAGTAGTATATAGTTAGCTCCTTTTAAGTAAATTTAATTAGTTTACGTAGAGTATATGGTTTAAAAAGTCTTACCTGGCCATTGACAAGGTTTTTCGTTTAACCTTCAGGTCACATTGTAACTTAGCAATCTCTTAGTTCTCACTTTGTATGAATTTCCTATGATTTCTAATCATTTTCTTTCCATATGATATCTCAACCTTGTTACTCATCAGGCCATGTAACTGTTCTCCCACCTCACGCCTTAACCTTGAAAGAACTCCCATTTCTAAATCAATTGCAGCGTTCCTTATCAAGGTAATATTATCTTCATCTAGATCTTCTCTTAGCCTCTCTAATTCTCACCTTTCCTCTTCTGCCATTTCTCTACGGTGTCAATCTTTTCACTTTCCAATATAAGCTCCTTTTTAAAACTTATATTCACATCCTTTTCAACTTCATCTACTAGAGCACTGTGGGCAGCAAGGAACTTTTTTACCATAGACTCTACTTCAATTCGTGCAAGTTCTTCTCTAATTAAGTCAGAGATCTCACCAGTTGCAAGGGCAATAGCATCTTCTGTTATGTCTACTAATTTTATAAATTCAATTTTATTTAATAAAAAGAAAGTTATGAAATTACTAACAATTGTAATTACAGAAATAAACATGCAACAGAATTTTATAACGAATTTACTGAACAGTAAATATATATATTTTGTAGTATTCTGAATTGAAATTACAAAAATAATAAAACTTACTTGAATTTGCAGAAAATATAAAAAGTTAATAGTATGACAGTCAAATTCGATCCTTATGTAACCATAGATTCCTTAAGACACTTGAATTCCCTCCATAGTGTTAAGGTTACGAATTATTGCCTCCCAAGATAGAACGGATTTACGCGTATGAACAGACAACACTATAATGTTCAACTTCGGTGAACTCAATTCTATGTAATACTCAAACCAATCGGCATAGATAAGTTTCTGGAATGAAGAATGTGAGAAAAAAATTTTGTCTTTTTCAAATGGACAGGGGTGTTGTATTTATAGGTTTGTCGGTTGACTGTTCAGACAATCAACAATTACAAACGGGTGCTACTGTTAGGTCCAACCAACAACTCAAATGGGTTTAATTAATGATTAAAACTCAGCCCAAAAAATTAATTTAATTGGCCGCAAATGAAAGGAATTTAGTAAGCCCAGGCCCAAGCTCAAGCCCGGACCAAGACGAGACAAGATGAGCCGAACCGGTCGGCCTGCTGGATGGTGCATATGGGCTTTTGGCCCTAGTCCAACACATGCATAGTGTAGCCCATCTCCTCTTCAAAGAGTTCGGATACCCCCAAAGCACCAAGCCTTAGTGCTCATTTGAGGTCTTATTAATTATTCAAATTCTCACTATTCTTTCTGAGATTTTCCATTATTGCAACCATTGTAAAACATCTCCTTGAAGTGTTGTAGCAAGGTAGTCTAAAAAAATTTCTTTAGGCCATGTACTCTTATAATTAGTGATGAGTATAGACAGGGATTATGCCCACTCATCAATAGTTTGTTCTTGATCTTTAAAAAGCATATGCCTTAAATCAAGATAAATACCATATTGAGATATATTTTGTTTGTTCAAATTATCTCTTCTTAAAAAAAAAGGATTTGGTTCATCCTCTTTTTTAGTATTACTAGTAGAAGCTGTAGAAGTATTGCCTATTTTAATAAAATCTTCTTTTTCATTTTCATATGCAGGGGTTTACATATATTCTTCAAAAGCTTCCAAATTTTGGAATTCCTGAAGTGGTTTTTTAGCCTTCCTTTTTCCATCACCAGTATTTACTACATGTGGTGGAAAATCTTCTTCATCAGATGAATATTGGTTTAATTTATACAGATAGTGATGTAATAATTTTTTATTTTCCAAATACGTGGTTTGTATTTGTTCAATGAGTTTATTTCGTTCTGAAACATTTAATGTTGGATCTTTATATAGATGTCTCCAATAGTCTAATATTTCACGAACGTTTATATATTTGGTGTAATCAAATTCTTCTGTTTGAAGAGCTTTAATTTCCTTCGAACCATAATATAACCTAGGAATTTTATTATCCCCTGGGTTATTCATTGCAGTTTGTTCTGGATTTTGATTATCTATTTTGTTTAATAGATTTTCTATTTTTTCCTTAGTTTCCTCTTTTAAGTCTAGGTTTGAGACTGTTCCGAGTTGACTAAGTTTTTTATCAACTTTGTTTAAGTTGAATTCAATACTATCTAGTTTTCTTTCTACATAATTTTGATTAACGACCTGATGTCTTTCAGTTCGTTTTACCCAACTAAAAGCTATATAAGTTAAACTATTTAACGTAGTACTAATTTTACTAATATCATTTTTTGATTTTTTTTCAATATGTAAACTGTGATTATACATTGACTCGTCAAATTGTATCCATGGTACTAAACATTATAAATTAACTTCATTATTTTTATTATCCATTTCAGATTTCATTGGTACCTAAGACCTCCTATTATGAGTTGTTTCAGGTGCCTAAAACCAGTTTTCCTAACGCCGATTGCTAACTTCAGTAGCTTTAATGGCAAACGGAAATATGGGCTTTGAAACAATAATAGGTATATGGGTTTTACGAAAATTTAAATGTTTTTCAAAATAACTTTGTTACAATATTCTGTTTAGACCTTGATTACAAAATAGGTATATGAGTAATCAAAACTTTAAATTATGAAAATGAAGACATTTCTTTAAAAAAAATCGAAACTTTTTTGGACTTTGCAGAATTATTGGAAAATAATTTTTCAGACAAAATCTTCAACACTATTCGAAGAATTTGCCTATTTGAAAAAGCAAAGGCACTTCTTCCACGATCACTGTTTCAAATAGAAATTTTACCAAAAATTGAAGATCATGAGCAAAAGATAAAAAGTCTTTTACTCCATTTTGACCAAAGTTTAAATTATAGTGATGAAATGTCAAAACTGCATTTTCTTACTGAAGAAGGTTATGCATACTAGGATATTGAGGCTATTGAGTGGGGATTAGTAAACAAACTAATCTTCTCAAGTGTATGTTACTTCAAAAACTTTGAGTTTTTACCCATGATGATCAAAACCCTGGTTTATCATGTTTTGACAAAAAGGTAGTATAAATATACCCGTTATTTGTCCTTCCATATTACTAGTACAATTGGTTGGCGGACTCGGGAAATTTTCTACCAACCTTACCAAATCTGGCACCTCAGAGCCACTGAGGATTATGAATGGAATGAAATCGAACAGAATTGGGAAATTATGCAACCGTTGGACCAGTTGGACACAACTAGATATTGGTCACAAAACCTGATCAATATTTCAAACCTAGCAGATTATTATTATCAGGAAACGTCTTTAAAATTCATGGTAACTGATGGACGAAGACTATTTGTTACTGATTTACCAATAAACTACACCACCTCGCTTGAACAACGAGCGGCTGTTAGGGACTTCTAAATAATTTAAAAAATAAAAGTAATTTAGATGTTCCCTATGAGCAATTAAGCCATGCGGAGGAATATGAGGCAGCACAACTTCATGGTCCTCCACATGACAGCCCTAACGACAGTATGTCATTTGATTCTATTGCTGAGGCTAATATTACAAATGCTATGGACGGATAACTGACCACATGAACGACTGCAAAATAATCCAGCACATGATATGTGGTTCCCACTAATTGAAAGAAACATTAAAACAAACGAATCTTTCTTTAAAGTTTTCTTTAATAAAGTAACTTTAATAAAGTAAATAGTACTTTACTATTTTCTTTTTGAAAATGGACGAAACCAATTGTCCTTTTCTCTTTTATCTTTTCTCTTTTCCTTTCATTAATCCAGCAGCAGTCCACGTTTTCTTTATCTTTTATTTAATTAGTTTGAAAGGAGGAATGAACTCCAGTTGCTATAAAAGGAGAACTCCTCCTTCATTGTAACTCACTTATCTTCTAAATTCTCTTTCTCTTCTCTCTCTTGTAATATTTTCTCTCTCCATCTCATGTAAAATCCCTCTCCACTTGTAATAATATTCCCATCATTTCTGCACTTGTGTAATTGGTACAAGAGTAATACATTCCCAGTTTCATCAACTTTCATTACTTAATGGGTTACTTTGAAGACAAATTTATCATTTATAACTTAATGGAAGTGTACATATAAATATAAAACTCCAAGACAAATGATCTGTTGCATGAACTTCACTGGTTTCGATTGGATTGCTCAAAATTCTTCCGAAAATCCTTCATCTTTTCAGCAAGTTCTTGTCTTTTCTGCATAGCCATAGTAAACACATCTTTTATTTTCTTTGATGTTCTCATAGCAAATCTTTGAAATGCAGGATTGTTAGCAAGACCGTTGATAACTATTTCATTAACAAGATAAGACATAGCTCGGTTCATGAAATTCCCTCCTGCCATGCTCTTCCCGTTCCAAACCTTATTCAGATATAAAAAACACTAAAGATTCAAACCAAACTCTTCAACCTATATATAATTCATAAGGTGTTTGTGAGTTTTCTTGTGAGTTATTTTGTTAAGAATATAATTAGCAGAAAGTAATTCTTGCCCCTACAAGTTTTGTGGTGCTCCATAACTTATCAAAATAGAGTTCATCATTTATTTCAATGTACGATTTTTGTGTTGTACAATGCCGTTTGATTGAGGTGAGTAAGGAGCAGTAGTTTGGTGAATAATTCCATGTTCGGAACGAAATTTTTCAAAAGGAGATTCATATTCACCATTTCTATGAATCCTAATAGCCTTTATATTTTTTCTAATAAGTTCATTCTCAACTTCATTTTTGTATTTTTTTTAAATACATCGATAGCCTCGTATTTACTATGTAACAAATACACGTAGAAATATTTTGTGCAATTGTCAATAAAAGTAATAAAATACTTTTATCGGCATGTAGTTTATAATAACTTTAAATCATAAATATGTAAATTGAGTCTAATAGTTCACTGATTCTTTCAACAGAATAAAAAGGTAATCTTGCTAATTTAGATTCCACACATATATCACATTTATGATGTTTAACAATGTCAAATTTTGGACAAAATTTCAAGTTAATTAATCTATGTAAACTACCAATATCAACATGTCCCAATCTAGCATGCCACACATTTGAAGACTCGAGCAATTAAAAGGAATTAATATTATTATTATTATTATTGATTGCCTTAAACACAACAGTTATTACATTCATCTTAAAGAGCCCTTCAGTCGTATAGCTCTTTCCCACATACACATCATTCTTAAACAGAACATATTTATCAGATACAAACACAAACTTGAAACCATTCTTTCTAAGTAAAGAACCAGAAACAAGATTCTTTCTAATATCTAGAATGTGAAGCACATCGTTGAGAGTGAGTTCTTTTTCGGAGGTCATTTTTAGAACAATCTTTCTATGCCCTTTAACTTTGGAACTTGATGAATTACCCATAAATAGTTTTTTCTCAGTTTCCGTTGGCTTGTAAGTAGAGAACATCTATTTTTTTAATAAATTTGGCATGTAGCACCACTGTCCACCCACCATTCTTTGGTATTTCCCACCAAATTACATTCGGATACCACCGTAGAAAGATTGATATCGACTATGCCTTCTGAAATCTTCTCAGATTCTGTTACACTAGCTTGTGTGTTTTGCTTCTTGAAATTCTTTGGCTTTCGACATTCACTTGAGTGATATCAAGGTTTGCCACAATTATAGTATTTTCCTTTGAACTTCTTTTTCTTTTTTGAAGGCCTTCACATTTTCTTTTGTTGGGTTTTAAACCTTGTTCCACCACATTAGTCTTTGCTTCCATATGTTTCTTCTCACTTTTCTTTTCCGAGCCACGATTTGCTTCTTCAATCCTCAACCTCACAATTAATTCTTGTATGTTCATCTCTTTGTATTTATGCTTAAGATAGTCTTTAAAGTCTTTCCACGATGGAGGCAATTTTTTAATTATTGATGCCACTTTAAAAGAGTCATTAACAGACATTCCTTCAGCATGAATATCATGAATAATAACTTGAAGTTGTTGAACTTGCGCTAACACTAGCTTAGCATCTACCAACTATGAAGTCAAGAAATCTATCAACTATGAATTTCTTCGTGCCAGCATCTTCAGTCTTGTATTCCTTATCTAAGGATTCCCAAAGTTCCTTCGTAGTCTTCATGGTACAATACACGTTATAGAGTGAATTGTCCAAATAAGTGAGGACATAAATTCGACATAGATATTCATAATGTTTTCATGCTTTTACTACTTAAACTTTCTCCTTTTTTCATCTCCCTCCAAAAGTAGGGGACATTCCTCATGTAGGAACCTTGTCAAATGAAAAGTGGAGAGGTAGAAATACATTTGTTGTTTCCAACACTTGAAATCCATTCCTTTGGATTTTTTCGACTTCTCTCCACGAGGCACAGTCACGAGTGCGACAACAGTCGTTCCATGAGGCACACTCATGGTTGGTGGAACCATAGTTGCCTTTGCATCATCCATTTCTATTACGAAAATATAACTTTTATCAATAATTTTATTAACATATAAATTAATTATTAAAACAGAATACAAAATTCTATTTGTAATACCCGATTATTTTGAGGGCTTTATTTATGAATACGGTATATAATTTTTAATAATATTATTATTTTATTAATTGGGATATTGATATTATTTTTATTTTTATTTGAAATGAATCGAATATTCAAATTCAAATTTAATTGGCTTTTGGACATTTTGTAATGGTTTAAATATGTAAAGTTGACAATTTTGAATTAAAGGGCAATATAGTAATATAGGTTAGCTTAGGCACCAAGCAAGGGTTTGAGAGAGGGGTTATATAAGGAATATTATGGGTTATTATAAGGAAACGGAGATGAAAAAGAGAGGTTAAAAACGAAATCCAAAGAGGCAAAAACAAGTGGAGTGAGAAGAGCTAATTTTGAATGTTTAGATCTTCTTTTTGAGTGCATTCGAATGAGATTTGAGAAAAACTCAAAACACATACCTAACTTAATTTTTCGTCTAGAATCCAAATCTGAAGTTGGATTGGAAGTTTAGATAATTTTTGGATCTAATTTTTCTGGTTTTTTAAAATAAGACAATTAGGGATTTTTTCGTGTTGGCCCCAGAACATGATTTGATTATTTTTGTGAGAGGAACGTGGTGGTACGATCAGATTTAGAGGCTAAATTTATGTGATGATTCATGCAATGATTTTGAGGTACGGAACTTACACAATATGCTCTTAAATTCTCTCGAGAGTATTTCGTTTGTTCATGTGTTATTTGAACTCATATTGAATTGTGATATTCATTTGGAATCTGAAAATTATTGGAATCTTGATATTGATTCATCGTGATATATTATATTGTGATTTGAGCATCGTGTCATGATATTTTAATATGGAACGTGATTAGGCATAAATTCTTCCTAATTTATCCCTTGATTTAGTTACTTTTAGCACCTCGAACAACGTAATTGAGTGGACTTTATCTAATAATCTTGTTACTGACTGATCCTAATGAGTACACCGAGTTTTTGGTATTTCGCAGTGATTTTACAGGTATTTGATGTCAAGAAATGGAAGAAGGAAACCGGAAGAATCAAGAAAGAAAGAAGGAAAGTTAAAAGGGCAAAAGTTTAATTTCCACCCGGAAATCGGATGAGGTACCTAAAGAGAAGTTGAAGACATCTCATTCACGAGCACAAAGGAAGAAATGGAACCTCAATCGGAGTCCCGGAACAAAAGTTATGAGCGGTCAAAGATTGAGCAAAAGTCAACAGGCAGACCGGTCCGCCCCTACCCCACACCGGTCCGCTTTGCCAAAATCCAGAAGACACCGGATCACAAGCAAACCGAAGAAGGCAAAAATAAAAAGAACCGGTCCGCCCCCGGACCGATTCGCCCCAAAATAAAAAGAATCGATCCGCCTTGGAGGCAGACCGGTCCGCCTAAGGCCCGGACCGGTCCGGCCATGTAGATTTGCAAATCTTACCTGTTTCAAAGAAAAGTCCTAGTGCAGCTGAAATTCCTAAATTCATGGAGGGTATAAAAACCCGATTTATTATTGTTATTTGGACGGAGAATTAGTAGGGTTTTTCCTCTCTTTTTCCAAAAGCCCTAGTTTAGCTACAAATTCTAGTTTCAGTTAAAAAGATTGAAGCTTTATTCAGATTTGATTTGATCACCAATTTTACTCAGTGCTGTTGTTACTGCTTTGGTAGAAATTAGTGAGTTATTTCTTCTTTTCAATTTCATTCTACATTAATTCGCAAGTTTCCTTAGATTAATTATGAATCCCTGCTCAGCAATCACTGTTTCCATCACTTTCATCATGCTAGGCTAGATTTTCTAAGGCCGGGGTACTTGAACCTAGCCTGATGTGTTAATTGTATGTGTATAACATTAATCCTCTGAATTTAGTGATTGATTACGACCATATTGCGTAGGAACACAACAATTGTAGATCTTTATATCTCGTTTGCCTCTGGGTAATCAGGATGATTTAGAATGCAATTCAAGTGTCACTATCGCGATTTCGATTTACTCGTCCTCAGATTAAGTATGACGCGGGCTTGAACCTCGTATACGTAATGCTTGGGAGTACTAAATTCCAGGTCTAATTAATCAATTAAATTTATGATTAATATTATAACTGCAATTCACTAGGGTTGGGAGATTGTATTCCCGTCTTATTTTTCCCGTCACTTAGTTAAAAGTTTCAAATCATTTTTCAATCATATTTTAGGTAGTTTAGTGTAACTGCATCTTTTCATCATTTCATATTTGCATTTAGTTATAATTATTCCCAAAATCAGATCATTTTCCCTTTCTTTTTAAAGTCAAGGTTAGAGTTCCTCCGTCTTTTCCCATCGTCACAACTTCGTTGTCCTTTTTCCCTAAGGATCGATACCCGACTTGTCGGATTATTACTTGAGCGATAGGCTTGCACTTGAGCCTAGAGTGAACACATTTCTGAGACACATTTTCAGTCGCGTCAAGCTTTTAGCGCCGTTTCCGGGGAATTAGGTAGACTTAGGATTAGATCGAGTCAATCCAAAGCTTTGACCAAAAATTTCCAAAAAACATAAAAAAAAAAAAGCAAAAAAAGATTCACAATCATCTCTCACGAGTTTTTAATGAAAAATTCTGAACTCACTCCCACACCCCATAATACTCCAACCAGCATTCACGAAAATGCAATCGTTGAGTATAATCCCGATAGTCCCCACACTCCAAACGCCCCATAGTTCTGGATCCCACCTCCCACACCGTCGCACACAATCTCCAATAACACTCTGTTTTCCTTCTTAGGACACACTCTGAGCACACCCAGTGAGAGCACCGAGTCGTTAAGTGAGGAAGAGATGTCACAACACGGCAGTGCACCCGTCGGTGAGGAAGAGCCCCCATACCGCCCGCTGAGAGAATTCTTGTATCCCGAGCGCAATGTCACTCCGGGATGCATTATACTCCCGTATAATGCCGGGCAATTCCATTTCAAAAATGGGATGATCCAGATGCTACCACATTATCACGGTATGTATTCTGAAAAGCCATACCTCCATATTAGGGAATTTGAGGACGTGTGTGATACTCTCAACGATCAAACCTGCACACAAGAGGTGATCCGCCTCAAACTCTTCCCTTTCTCGCTTAAAAATAAAGCGAAGACCTGGCTATGGTCTTTACCTCCGAGCTCGATTCCATCATGGAACGAGTTGCAGTCGAGATTTCTCAAGAAATTCTTCCCAACACATCGAACAATATCCATAAAGGCTCAAATTCAAGAGTTCAGATAAGCTGAAAATGAGCCATTTCATCGATGTTATGAGCATTTCAATGAGTTAGTTATTTCATGCCCCCATCATGGATTTGATTCAGCGCAAGTCATCTCTTTTATCTATAATGGGCTGAATCTTAACTCCAAAAAACTCGTTGAAACTATGGGAAGTGGTCCGTTTGTCGATTTAGATGCCCACGATGCTGAGCTTAACCTGAGGCATGTGGCCGAGACTACCCAATCCTAGGATACTTCTGATCCTAACGCTTAAAATTGAAATCGATAAGTGACCACCACTCCGTCGGCGTCCGGCCTATTCCACGTAGATAAGAATTTTATGACGGATAGTCGATTGGAGACGCTTGAGAAAGGATTTCGAGACCTATGCGAGATATATGGAAAAGGATCAGCTAGATCCATACCAAACCCCGTCGAGAAGGTGTGTGCGATTTGTGAGGCGGGACATTCAACTGAGGAATGCCCGACGATACCCGCCTACAAAGTTATGCTTCAGGAGCAAGTTAGTGGTATAGGAGGATTTAAAGGAAATTTTGGTGCCCCGCACGGGAATTCATATAACCCTTCATGGAAAAACCATCCCGATTTTAGCTATGGGCAACAACATGCCGCAATGAACCCTCCTTCACATGTTGCCCCTCCTCCACCATAACACTTCCAACAAGCTCCACACATGCAAGGACAGGTGCAAGCACCACAACCTCAAGGAGAGTATATTCCACCACCGCGGAGAACTCTCGAGGATACTATGAATCAATTCATCGCAAGCTAGACCGCAACCAATGCCAAATATGATCGTCTGATTGGCGACATAAATGTAAGTCTGTCAAAAATACAATCCTCGTTGAGTGTCCAAGAGAAGGGCAAGTTTCCTGACCAAGGCCAAAGACCTCCTCAAGGTCAAACTAGTGTTAGCTCCACCTCCACTGAACTTCAGGAGCAATGTCAAGCTGTGACCACTCTTCGTAGTGGGAGAGTCGTTGATTTATCACCTTCCCAAGGTGACACGATAAAAGACAAGGAGATTTTGCCCGGTACGAAAGAGGCCGAAGATGTCCCCTTGAATGAGAGTGATAAAAAAGACACTAGTGAGCCAGAGGTAGTAGTGAAACCACCCTCCGCGGCACCGTTTCCTCAAAGGTTGATTTCCTCCCAAAAATGAAACCCACGTGAAGATGTTCTAGAAGTGCTTTAGCAAGTAAAGTTGAATTTACCTTTTCTTGATGCTATTAAGCAAATTCCATCTTATGCTAAAGTCATCAAAGACTTTCTGATGGTAAAAAGAAAGATGAAGGTAAAGAAGAATGTCTTTCTAGCACAAAACGTGAGCTCCATTCTACTAAATGATCTCCCGCCTAAATTCAAAGATCCCGGTGCACCCACCATATCCTGCATCATTAGAGAGAATAAAATCGAAAAAGCCTTACTTAACTTGGGAGCAAGCGTAAATATCCTCCCTTACTCCATCTATAGGCAACTTGACTTGGGCGACCTCAAGCCCACAAAGGTCACTCTCCAATTAGCAGATCGAACAGTGAAGATCCCATGAGGCATAGTCGAGGACGTGATCGTCCAAGTTGACACTTTCTACTTCCCGGTAGATTTTGTCATTTGGAACATGGAGCCCTCCTTCAACTCAAGCAATCATGTTCCCATCATCCTTGGGCATCCATTCTTAGCTACGGCTAACGCAATTATCAATACTCGGAATGGGCGAATGCAACTCACCTTTGGGAACATGACCTTGGAAACCAACATCTTCCACATAGCCCAACATACGGGGGAGGAAGATGAGCTTCACGCGGTGAGCCTCATAGATGAGATAGTAGAGGAGTATTTTAAGGAGAATTATTGTGGCGACGCCTTAGAGTCCTGTTTAGCGGTGAGACACGAGAGTGAGGGGACGTACACCGACTTCGAGAGGGAGGTTAGGGAGTTGAGTGAGTTACTCGATGAGAGTGCGTCGGACGAGGACGCTAGAGATGTTAATTGGGTTTCTATATTTGAGGAGTTACCTCCGAGGAATACACGCATGGTTCCCTCCAGTGACAAATTTTCAACCCTCGAGTTGAAGAAACTCCCCTCCCAAATTAAATATGCATACCTAGGAGAGGATGATACATTTCCTGTTGTTGTCTCCTCTAGCCTAGACGAAGAGTAGGAGGGTAAATTGTTGAAAATTCTGAGGAAGAACCAAAGTGCTTTTGGTTGGTGCATTGCTGATTTGAAGGGGATAAGTCCTTTGATTTGCACTCACAATATCCATCTCGAAGAGGATGTCAAGCCCTCTAGATAAATGCAAAGAAGACTAAACCCCAACATGAAAGAAGTTGTGAGAAGCAAAATTAGCAAACTATTGGATGCCGAGATTATCTACCCAATCTCGGATAGCAAGTGGGTGAGCCCAATTCAAGTCGTCCCGAAGAAGTCGGGAATAACAGTGATTGAAAATGCTAAGGGAGAGCTAGTTCCCCAACATACCACCACCAGGTGGCGCGTTTGCATTGATTACCGAAAACTCAATGCGGGAACTAAGAAATACCATTTCCCCTTGCCATTTATTGATCAAATGCTTGAGAGAGTAGCGGGCCACCCTTACTATTGCTTCCTTGATGGTTATTCCGGATATAACCAAATTGAGGTGGATGTACTTGACCAAGAGAAGACGACCTTCACTTGCCCTTTTGGTACGTTTGCCTACAAACGTATGCCATTTGGCTTGTGTAATGCACCCGCGACCTTTCAAAGGTGCATGTTGAGCTTATTCAGCGACATGGTCGAGAGAGGACTCGAAGTGTTCATGGACGATTTCAGCATTTTTGGCACCTCTTTCGATCATTGTTTAGGAAAGCTGGAAAAAGTACTTGCCCGGTGTGTGGAAAAGATCTTAGTTCTGAATTGGGAGAAATGCCATTTCATGGTCATCGAGGGAATAGTTCTTGGCCACATAGTATCATCCAAGGGAATAGAGGTTGATAGGGCAAAGATAGATGTCATAGCTGATCTGCCCCCTACTAAATCGCTTAAGGACGTGCGCTCATTCTTGGGCCACGCGGGGTTTTATTGAAGGTTCATTAAGGACTTTAGCGCCATCGCTAGACCCTTAAGAAACCTACTTATGAAGGATACCCCATTCGAGTGGACGGAAGTAGGCCAAAGCTCTTTTGAAAAATTAAAAAACATGCTTGTGTCCGCTCCCATCATGCAAGTTCCGGATTGGACCTTACCATTTGAACTTATGTGTGATGCAAGCGATTATGCGATAGGGGTTGTTTTGGGCCAACACAAAGAGAAGCAAGCTCATGTCATCTACTACGCTAGTCGAACCCTTACCGGACCTCAACTTAACTACTCTACCACGGAGAAGGAGTTGCTAGCGGTAGTCTTTTCCCTTGATGAATTTCAGTCATATCTCATTGGTTCTCCTATTACTTGCTTCACCGACCACGCAGCTTTGAAATACCTACTTGCAAAGAAAGATGTCAAGCCGTGCCTCATAAGGTGGATCCTACTCCTACAAGAGTTCAATCTCTCCATCAAAGATAAGAAAGGAGTAGAAAACATCGTTGCCAACCATTTATCCCGGCTTTCATCCGACGTACCTAGTGACCCCGTACCCATAGACAAATACTTTCCAGATGAGCAACTTTTTGCTACCTCTCCGTATCCCTGGTTTGCGGATATAGTGAACTATCTTGTCACGGGAGCTGTCCCTCCCAATTGGACACTGCAAGATAAGAAAAGGTTTATTACTTGGTCGCGCATGTTCTTTTACGATGATCCATTCCTTTTTAAATATTGCGCCGACCAAATCATCCGACGATGTGTACCGGATGACGAGATCCCGAAAGTCATCCAGTTTTGTCATTCGAAAGCTTGTGGAGGCCACTTTTTGACGAAAAAGACGGCCGCTAAAATTCTGCAATGCGGCCTCTATTGGCCCACAATATTCCGGGATGCAAACGATGCTTGCAAATCTTGTAATAGGTGCCAATGGATGGGAGCCATTACTCGACGAGACATGATGCCTCTTACCCCCATACTCATCATTGAGATCTTTGACTGTTGGGGTATCGACTTCATGGGTCCCTTCCCCCGTCCTTTGGTTTCCTATACATCCTTGTCGCGGTAGACAATGTTTCTAAATGGGTGGAAGCTATAGCTACCAAGACAAATGACAACAAGTTGGTGATAAAGTTCCTACAGGAACACATACTTTCCCGCTTCGGTGCACCGAAAGCGATAATTAGTGATAATGGCACGCACTTTTGCAATAGGCCATTCGCAAAGCTCATGAGAAAGTATGACGTCGTTCACAAGGTTGGAACGACTTATCACCCACAAACGAATGGGCAGGATGAACTAGCGAATCGAGAAATCAAGAACATTCTTGAAAAGACCGTCAATCCTACTCGAAAAGATTGATCCTTTAGATTGAACGATTCGCTATGGGCCTATCATCAACTCGGCATGTCCCCTTTTCTCTTTGTATATGGAAAACTTTTCCATCTTCCCGTTGAACTCGAACATAAGGCGTATTTGGCAATTAAGCAATTGAATTATGCCATGGACAAGGCCGGTGAAGCCCGCAAGCTTTAATTAAATGAGTTAGAAGAACTACGCAATGATGCGTATGAGAATGCCAAAATTTCCAAAGAGAGGATGAAACTCGCTCATGATAGCATCATTCGACGAAAAGATTTTCTTCCCGGGAAAAAAGTTCTTCTCTGCAAATCTCGGCTTCACCTCTTTCGGGGCAAGTTGCGGTCACGATGGTCTGGCCCGTTCGTCGTGAAGAATATTTTCCCCCATGGAGCTGTTGAATTTGATTATTTAAAAGGGGGAAATACATTCAAAGTGAATGGACAACGCCTAAAGCCATATCTTGAGGCATGTGCGGAAGGGGTCGGCACCGTCTGGTTATCGGACCCTGTTTACGGGGTTGAGTGAGCTGTTACAGCGAGGTCGTCGCACCCCCGACGCGTATGGGGTGAGAGTCGTTAGGACTAGGTTCATTCGGGAAAAGCATTCGTGTGATTCTGGAATTTTTAGTCAAAGGGTGTTGACCAGCGAAATCGAGAGGGTTTTAATCCAGATTGATAGGGAGTATGTCGCGAAAGTGAAAATTTTCGGAGAAGAGAGATCGAAACCAAGTGCAGAAAAATCCAGCCCAAAAGTCCTGGGGACGGATCGGTTCTTTTAAAGGCCAAACCGGTTCCTTTAATTTTAAAAAGGACCGGTCCGCTAGGCGGATTTTTGAAAAGTCAAAGACCCGGACCGGTCCGCCTTCTGTAGTTCTGAATTCTTCCCTTCCCAAGATTCACCCCCCTCCCCCCCCCCCCTCCCCCAATCCCATTCATTCCCTCCAATCTGTTTTCCCTCCTCCCAACCCCAACCTTTTTCTCCCAAATCCACCCCCTTTTCCCTCCAAACCCTTTCCCTCCAATTCCAACCCATCCCCTCACCCCTTCCCCTATAAATACACCCCAATCCATCCCTTTCTCTTCACACCTCCAACATAAATCCTCTCTTCTCCCTCTCTAGTTTTTCCTATCAAAAATCCTTCTTGTTTCAATGGCTCCCCGTGTTGCCCCCACCAAATATGACTCCACCGAGATCCAACCCTCCGATCACGGCGAGTTCAGCTCCCGCCAAGAGGAGCGATAGTGCAATCAATTTTTCAGTTTGGGCCACAAACTCCATATGGAGCGCGCTTTCCAATGGGAAGGGTTGCCCAACTCCGTCACCGCCCTATTTATGGCTCGGGGCTGGTGCCGATTCTTCAACCAACCTTACGAAGCGGTTTGGGCAACCGAAGTCCGCTCCTTCTATGGCACTCTAGTTCGGATGGCCTAATTCGAGGCCGAAGCTTACGTGGATGGGAACGTCATCCCATTTTCCTTGGCCCGTCTCACATCCAAGTTGGCCGAGTATGACGTTCCGGACGTTCAAGAATTCACATATCCCCGTAACGTCCCCCAGTTAACAAGGATACCATCATGGCCTGAATTGCGTTGAATGTGGCTTGGACGGGGCAAACTGTCGCCGTTGGACGCCTAAACGAGAAGGCGCGCCTCACATTTCAGATTGTGTGCGCCAACATTTTGCAAATGTCCAACGATTCCGCCATGCGGCCTCGACAAGCTACATTGGCCTATCACCTCTTCGACCCCTACACTTCCATCCATTTGGGGCGAACTTTATACGCGGATATCATTAACGCGTCCTTGGATGAGAAGGGCACCACCCCACTTCCCTATGCCCGTTTGATCACTTCCATCCTTAAGGATGCTGGCATAGCGGCGCCGATCGACCATACTCGCATCCCCGGTCCTTTCGGACAAGGGACCCTCACTAAGAGCGCCAAACAGCTAGCTGTCCTACGGGCTAGGAGGGGAGGTGATAATGACGAAGAGGCTGCCTCGAGCGAGAGCGAAGAAGAAGCAGGGGCAGCAGGTGAGGATGCCGAGATGGGGGATATCGGTCCGGACGAGGAGGACGACCCAGATTTTGAGTGGGCGGGAAGCGACCTATCCGATCGAATGTCGGCGCTTGAAACGAACTTCAACACCTTTAAGACCAACTACGAGCGCGACATGAACTTAATTCTCCGCTTCCAAGCGGACATCTATCGATGCCAAGGGGATCCTAATGAGCCACTCCCATCCTACTACCATAACCCCTATGATCCCAATGCGTCCGGTTCTTCCCATCCCCCGCCCCGGTGAAGCTTTATATAGTGTTGGCAGCTTTTTACTTGTTTTTCCCTGTTCACAGTTGTATGCTTTTCCTTGTACTTGTAACACAGTCCTGTTTGTAATAAAAACTGCATTTTTCTCCATTTGTTTATTTTACTTATCGCACTTATTATTTTGCCTTATTTAGATTTTAGTCCTTTTTGCTTGAGGACAATGCAAAAGTCTAAGTTAGGGGGGGTCACAAGTGCGTATTTCTAAAACTTCACAAATTTTCAAAAATGCCCAGAAATTTCCCAAAAAAAAAAATATCATAAAATTTTGAAAAATCCAAAAATATTTTTGTTCAAAATAAATACAAATTGGAATTCAAAATTTTCAAAAATATCATTAAAAGTCGGTTTAAAATCTCAAGTTGTAAAATTCAAATACACAAAGCCGAAATTGATCAAAGATGGAAATTGAGCGAAAATTGACGACTTAACGAATAAGTGTGGAGATTAACAAACCCGGTGAGATTCGAGCCTATCACTTTTTGCGAGTTTTTAAATCAATCCGAGTTAATTGTTAACTCAAAGTTCTTTTCAACGTCTAAAAAGTTGTCGAGGATCTCAACCCTTTCATTTTGATCGGTTATGAAAAATGTGTGTGATATTGCCTTGAAAAATGTGCCATAATCGATCTCTAAACTTAATTCATCTCGAAACGCATATGGTAACGCAATTGGTATTTTGGACAATGAAGTAGGCCATCGTTTGAAAAATCCAAAAATATTAGCCATAAAAAGTAGAGAAAAAAATCACCCATTTTGCAACCCAAATTGAGCCAAATAAATTTTTCCTTTCGTTGACAACCCGAAACAACCCAAAACCCAGAATTGCGAAAAATGGAAAAATTCAGAATTTAGTCCAAAAAGTGCAAAAAAAAGGGCAAGAAAAAATTAGATATGCTCAACAAAAATAGCAAGAAAAGAAAAGAAGTGAAAAACAGAAAAAAAATAGAAAAAGAAGAAAAAAAATGAGCAATAGCCCGAAAAAAGCACAAATGGACATCATTAATGACTTTTCCAATTCCAACCTTCCCTACCTCTTTCATTTTACCCAATATACCTTAAAACTCGAAAAAGTCCTAACCGAGTCTAAATTACGAAATTGGTTACCGCGTGGAGCGCTAATACACCAAAAGATAATAAAGGAGATTAAGTGCGCGAATAAGAGGCAATGTTCCCGTTTTTAAAACCGTAATCCGTTGATGAGATCCTTTCACCATAAAATTTCCCTCTTTCTACTTGTATGCGCGATTTTGTATCCTTTATATTTACTCTTTATATCACGCATACCGAGAGAATAGCCATAATCCGAGAGATTCGTTTGTGAGAGCATTCCGTGAGAAATCGAAATCAAAACGAATTTTCGGATAAGTAACGTAATGATCAATCGGTGAAAATTGGTGGTTATATTTTCGGCTTCGTACACACACACTACGGTTTGAGACTTGTAAATATGACTTGATGATGACTATTTTCTAGAAAAGTTTGAATTGTACAATTTTTGCGTATTTTGAATTTTTCTTGAGTCGAATTTTGTGGGTACATTCTCTGCAAACCATCACGAGACAACACTCGTCCTACTAGGGTGACCTTGCATTTAGACTGTCCAAGCTCACACTGGGTAAGAGAATGTATACATTCAGGGGAGAGAAAGTCTAAGCGATGTGCAAACTTGCATTGCCGGAAGGCATTGTGTAGGAGGGGGGGCCCACATCTGGGCGGCTAAAACTTGTCCGCCCAGAATGTGGGCGGCTAACACTCATCCGCCCAGACGCTGTGCAGGAAACTTTCATCCGCCCAGCTTCTCCACCGGAAATAAAAAAAAAATTAATTAGCCACACAGCTGCGTTATAACGGCAACAAAAATTACAACAGTAATAAAAATTAAAACGGTAACAAAAATTTTTGTATATATATATTATGCTCCCCTAAAATATTTAACACCAACTTTGATGTTTTATTTTACACCATATAAATTCAAAAAAAAAATTCTATGGATACTCCTTCACAAAGTACTCCGCCCAGTTCTAGTCGGCTACCAAATTTCACTCCACACGACGAGGTGTTACTTTGTCTGGCATACGTTAAATATTCTATAGATAGTCGTATGGGGACTAACCAATCACGAATAACCTTGTGGGAAAAAATTACCAACGAATATAACTCAAGCGAGGGTGTTATTTACAAACGAACCGAGAATGCGTTGCAGGGAAAATACCGAAAAATTAATGCAGAATGTTTGTTGTATACGTCGAATCTGTCGAAAGCTTACGGAAACGGGAAAGATAGCGGCACGACGGAGGTTACGTGGGTAATTACAATTAAATTCATGTTTTTTATTTATTTATTAGTAAATTCTTAAATTGTCATTACTAATGCGGGAATATTTTTTCATATAGATCGAACGAGCTAGAGATAACTTTCTAAGCAAAGCAGGTCATAAATTCAATTACGACCACTGCTACGAGGTGCTGAAGGACTTGCCAAAGTATTCCATGTCAATCACCGGTTCACAATATACGGATGAAGAAAATAACGAGAGCCCGCTTTATTCGAACGACAACGAATCAAGGGAATTCAATAATGCTCATAGAAGACCGGAAGGACGTAAAATGGCAAAACAGAGAGGAAAGAAACGAGCGGCCGCCAGCAGTGCAGCTACAAACACGTCCCTTTTAGAGAACTACGAAGAATTCAACACACTTTATGATAAAAATTCGGCTGAATCACAAGCAATCAGGAGAACTCTAAATGAAAAGATTGATGGTTTAATTTCAATTCGCACCAAAGAGTTCGAAGCTCAACTCCAACGTGACGAAGATCGGATTATTTACATGGATATAACTAAATTCACTCCCCAACAAAATGCCTTTCACGAGATGAGAATGAAACAGATAATGCAGCGTCGGTCTCAAGCATATCGTAACTTCTTAGAATAGATAAATAGTTTTTGTCGAGTCCTATATGTAATCCAAATTTATTAGTTATTAAATTTTGTACCAATGTTTATGAATGACTATTATTATCAAACCAAATTTTATTTAGCATGAAGATAATTGTTATAAGATCCGAAATGTGTTCAAAAATGAAATTACAATCAAGTTGATGATTCTGCATGACGAATCCAAATGTGTTCCTTAAGATCGTCACGTAACTGGTTATGAGCTTCCTTGTTCCACATCTTTGCCTGCTGCACCTGGTACTGATAGTGGCCAGCGAGACTCTGCCTGCTTAAGCATGGAGGTGGGTCACGTAAGGGCAGGTCAGCTCGCCATGTCCCATCACGCAACTCCTCCTCGATAATCATATTGTGTAATATGACACAAGCCTTCATAATTACACGTAAGTCTTTATATTCCCAGAAATTCTTCGGGTTGCGGATAAAGTGGAACTGTTGTTGAAAATCCCAAAAACGTCATCGGCAAGAGATGGTTGAGAAGACGATCCTATAGGATCTTGGGAGGGTGGATGTCCAATATTGGGAGAAGCACTACGATATTCATCTCAATATATATATGGGGGTGTACGTTGCGGAATGGGGTAGTGTTCCGTGGCCGAACTCAGTCCCGCCCCACGTAGATTTGCAATCTCTTGATCTTTCTCACGAATTTGCCTCTGCAACATCATCTCTCGTTCTAACGTTAAGGACCTTGTTTTCCGGATGAAGTCCTCTCTATAAAAAACCATATCACGCCATTATTCGCGTGAGTAAAATTCAGCCGGAGCCAAGTCATTCGTGGTACTTGGTGGATCTACCTGAATAAATGTTGTCCCAATTCCACTATTATGTGTCACCTCAAGTTCCCGTGATAACGGTATCAAACTCGTGGAAGAAGGTTGACCCTGTGTGTTGTACGAATGTGGAGCTTGCCATCTATCTGTCGGTGCGATGGGTACTCGTAAATCATGTGGTACAATCGAGGCAAACCCAACCCCTTTATGGTTCTGCTACCGAATTAACGAAGGTAATATTGGTCCCTTAGTTACAGCTCTCCAGTATGTAAGCCATTCATCCTACCCTGTGATTGTTACATTAGCAATTGCAGGTTGCCAATTGCCAATATGTTGCATATATATATGAAGAGGAATGAATGCCATTGGATATAGTGGGTTATTTGGGATAGCAATGTAGCTTGTCATTTGACGGTAACAACGGTCTCCGAGATACCAACTCCCACCTAATTCTGGATCAAAGAGCATGTACCGTCTCTGAGCAAAATCATGAGCAACTATAGCAGCAGGAAACTCGTTTTGCGGCAATTCCATAAACGGTTGCCATATAATTGACTCTGGTGATCGCATTTCGAGCTACTCCTGCATGACTGAACTTTTAAAACGCATTTGTCCCTGAACATTATCGCGATTATTTATCCCCCATCGTAAAATACGCGGCCATTTTTTCCACTGCATCATTGTGCAATAGGGGAGCCATGGTATGGAGGTACTCGTAGCCGTAATACTGCGATTTATAAGAATAAGCTATTAATAAATTTGTATTTTCATATAGTAACTATATTTATATTATTTGAAAAAAAATGAAATGTTCATTTCATAAATACTTTACCTCTATTAATTGCCAAAAATAATTAACCGTTTTCTGGACATTTGCAGCACATGCGTCAAGTGCGTAGTAAACTCGGGCAAGAATGGCAGAACCCCAATCTTTCGCAGCCATGTCATTTATGTCGTCTAAATAAGTTGCCCAAACCACAAACACTGAATTGTGGCCCGTTGAAAAAAATATGGAGCTCATGACATAAACGATAAAAGCTCGAGCGATTCGATCCGCGTTCGCTAATATATGCTGCGGATCTTGTTGTCGCCAATGCAACATGTATTGTTTTAACGTTGCACATGAAATATTTCGACCTTTGTACTGTGGGTGGCCTATTCCAGGATAATATAATTCAAATATTTCCTCCACCGTAAAAGGACTAGAATGAGGAAATGGTGGCAAAATGGGATTGGTACCAATTTCAATTCGTGATACGGGAAAATTTTACAATGATTAAAAGTTGCAAATATGATATGTAAAAATAGTTAACATAAATAAAGTGCGTAGCAAGATATTGATAAATTACCGGTTAAATGAAAAAAATCAAACGGGGTTATCCCCAATTCCACTGACGGTAGCTGAAATGTGTGTGTTCTCTCCGACCACCTACTAATTAAGGCACCGGTCATTTGGTTATCTGAGTTGGGATAAATTTCACTGAACAAATGGCTGAACCCGAAATTGTTTATGGCGTCTCGGATAGCAGGAACGTCAGATAAACTTGTGTACACTTCAATTGGACCTTGTACACTACCACGCATGTGAAATTGACTCTCATTTGCTTGTGCGTTAGGATCAATAATTGTGTCCGTCGCACGAGGTGTTTCGTCGGATAAACGAAATAAATTTCGATAAACGATTGGTAAATTGGGTGGTGGAGGTGGATTTTCATTTGGTTTGGCCTTTTTGCCACACCATTTTCTTTGAATGTGAAACATTTTGATGACTAAATAAATTATTTTGGGGAATATATAATGTGTGCTATTTTGAATGAAAGATATATAATAATAGGTATGATAAATAATGAAGGTAGATGAGTGATTTATATAGGGGTTGTTTTATAATAACGGATAGATTTTTATAACGGTTGGATTATAACGGCCGGATTGTAACGGGCAGAATTGGAGGAATTTTGGGCAGACAAATGTCCCCCGCCCAGACCTTGGGCGGACAAATGTCCCCCGCCCAGCTCGTTTTTACATCCTTCCCACTGTGGCAACCGCACTCCACAATCTACCCAAAAAATCTAAATATACATTGTTTGTGCATCTCCCATTGGAGATGGCCTTATCATCCAAGACTCCAATAATCGTATAATAAGGTGGACATTTTAAGTATAATATAATATTTAAACAACAACAAACTTAAAATATTCATTTACATCATAAACACAATGATGTAATAGAAAAGTGGACTTTAACGTTCTTTATAAAAACAGTCATTTTCTTAAAAATATGAAAACACAATTTATGTTAAAAAAAAAGAACATTGTTGTTGTGTGTGTGTGTGTGTGTATATATATATATATATATATATATATATATAGTCCTGCTCTTGTGCGGACTAGTCCGCATTTTAAGAATGATAACGGTATATACACACACGCATATATGTGTATATCATAAAAACTATTTTTAAATATAAATTATTTTTTAAAATATTATTTTTTTATAAAAATATAAATATATAATTTTTTTTATAAAACTATACTTTTAATATAGAAAACATTATAAAATGATAACGGATATATGTATTTCATTTGTAGAATATTTGAGGCGAAACAAATACTTACATGTAAAATTGAAATGCAAAAAGGAGAATATTTAATGATGAAGTAGGGGGAATTACACAAACAAAAAGAATAGAAAACACAACAAAATACACGCACACGCACATATATATATATATATATATCATAAAAACTATTTTTAAATATAAATATTTTTTAAAACATTATTTTTTTATAAAAATATAAATATATAATTTTTTTTATAAAACTATACTTTTATCATTTTTTTTTTAATTTTCTTGACAAAACATGATTTTATAAAGATAAGTATAAAATATTTTATTATGTATAAAAATTGTATTTTTATAAAGTAGTTTTTTAAAAACTCTCGTTATAAAAAATGCAACACTCATTGTGATGATTGGGCATAAAAAACATTATAAAAAATAATCTTACCACAAAATAGTCATTAAAAATATAATTTGAGAAAGAATTGTACCCTGGTTAATTGTTGAACATACAACACTCATTAATAAATATAACTGTCGTTTTTTAAAATAATGAAAATGTTTTTTTTATAAATAAGTTATATCCAACTGTTTTTTTAAAATATGTCCATTTTTCAAAAATAATGATTTAAAAAAAATGTTTTACATTTTTTTTAAATGTCCAATTTTATTTAATAAAAAAAACCTCTATTTTTTTAACTTTATAATAAAACAATTTTTATAATTATTTAATTAAAAAAATTGTTGATAATGCTTGGGATTTGTTTGATATTAGGAAAAAGGATAATTTTATCTTTAAAAAAAACTGGAGTGTTTAAAGAATTTTAGGAGTGCCATTAGCTCTACCCTTTACTAAGGTCCCCTGTGGACTACTACTCTTGTCTTTAATGGATCGTGGAAAATGTGTGGGAAATTGGGAATGCAAGTTCCGCTTGTTCATCTAATTTTAATAAAAAGAACAATGAGCGATTTGTAAAAATGAAATTCAAATTTGGTGACCATTCAAAGTGGATCATAAATACTCTCTCATGACATTGCTTCAAAAAATAAAAATTATATGATCCATAATAACTACTTACCCCTTCTAATCCAAATTAAAAGTCTTAGTTTTTGTCTCAAATTAGCCATCTCCTTTTATTTATATATATAATCAACGAACCAAATTCCATGATAATTACTTGACCATTGATTGAGTGTATACAAAAAGGGAGAAATTCTTAATTTGAAACAAAAAGAATATTTATTACTTTAATATTTTAGCCAATAAAATGGATTGATCTTAGATCCATCCACAAATTTTGTAAGGACATCCACTTAAAGATATTATTAAATTTATCTATCAAAATGGAATATGTATTTGTAGACATTCACTTTATAAATGTCTCATTTTAGGTTCCTAAATGGAAGGGGTGACAGTTCGGATTAATCGCGTTATTTTTGGGTGGCGTTGATTTTAATTTGAGTATAAATTATGAGTATTCTTAAATCTAAACAAGTTAATCGTGTCCTGTTCGAATCATTTCGAATTATTACCGTGTCAAAAATTGTCAGTCCCAAGATTAACCATAAAATGACAGGAACACCATATCTACTTTTATGTATCAACAAATTTTAACTCAAAAAAATTGTTGGAGAGAGGATGAAGCTGGGATATATTAGTGCAAAAGTACGAGTGTGAGAGAAGGAAGATATTGCACAACACTCGTGACGCTATCGTATAGGTGTATATATTGCATTCTCTTTGCCATTTGCATTGCCTTGATGAAAATGGCCCAAGCTTGTAGAAATACCTAAACTTGTTGAGTTTCGCTTAATAAGGGTCAATATAGACTATA
The DNA here is from genome assembly GCA_949130495.1 of Sambucus nigra. Classification (NCBI taxonomy): domain Eukaryota; kingdom Viridiplantae; phylum Streptophyta; class Magnoliopsida; order Dipsacales; family Adoxaceae; genus Sambucus; species Sambucus nigra. The sequence goes on from OX422218.1 coordinate 126,582,093, forward strand.
CTAATGGTTGTCTAGGCTCCCTACATAATTAAAACTGCGTTAATTAATATCACAAAAATTGACTGCATACGCCTACACAAGCAGAAATACAATCTGCTAATCAAAGCACACCTAATAATGTGTGCTATTGACACCTAATAATGTGTGCTATTGACAATCTGCAAATAAATGGTTTCTTCTGTAATATAACTGAAAACTTGGTATCAAATGACCCTACCTTCAGGATTAACTTCTGAACACAATTCATTCAAATATGAAATGGTTAAAACGTTACAAATTAATCAACTACCCCTCTTTTTTTTTTCTTTTTCTTTTTTCTTTTCTTCTGAACACAACGCATGCCAATCTAAAATGGTCACACTAAGAAATTCTTTGCTAATACAACAAAGAAAATAAGCATAAGTTCAGCCCCAAGCTGAACAATGCCCCACAAATCAACCACAAGCAAAAACCAGTCCCCTGATTGACACACACCCAAACAGTCCCTAAACTGGAAAAACTTCAACCAGCCAGATTATTCACTGGACTTGCACACAAGGGCATTGAGAAAACGGAGTCCACCATTTCAACATCATTTGCGATATCGCATTCTTTTGGAGAGCTTTTAGTAGATATGGAAGTGATCACCGAGTCAGCTCGGTCACTCGTGCTCGACTCAGAACTCTCCGTTTTGCTATCACATGACGAAACGCTTCTTGGACTCGCATTCTCTTTCCTGAAACTGTTTTTCGTGTTTTCGTTTTCATCCAATTCGCCCAAAAACCGCTTTTCTATCTCGCTCAATGACTCGACTTCATCTCCATCATCGTTCTCGTCTTTGTTGTTGTGGTCGTAAATGACATTCTCATCGTAGTCTGATGGTGGTCCTCTAAGTTCACAGCTGGTGTCCATCTCCTGCTGACTATCGAATTCCTCATCGGTCTGCCTGTCGGAAGAACAAGATGACATGGGCGAGTACCCACCCGTCACATTATCTTCCCGCTCTCGTAGTGTTCTAGTGATTAGGGTCTTTAGCAAGTTCATCACTTGAACAGCATGCATCAAAGCTGTCAGCGGATCAGACATCTGAACCAACAAACAGATATAGATAAGCTTTTGAGGATGTATATCAAATTATATTATCTCCAATGGCAAACAAAAATTGAATAACAAAAAATTGTTCCATTTTTTTGCTTATTCAAACTATACAGTTGTCTTGTTATGTCAATATAATAAAATATGATGAATAATAGAAAAATATTGACACATTAAACATTTTTACTAATACAGAGAATAGAAAGAGTGAGTGGTAAACAAGAAGGATATTTCATATTTGAAAATATTTTTTTATTTTTGCGTTTTTGCTAAAGATTGGTGGGATTAGCCATTTTTATAGAGAATAATGGTAAACAAATAAACCAATATGTAGGGCAATTACTAGACCTCCAAACAAAATGGGAGTTCAACTCCCACTAGAGACAGTTTCACACCTCTTTTGGGTTGATCTGAAAATAAGGGTGGTTACCCCAAATTATGTAGCTTATCTTCTTTAATTAAATACACCAAAATAACCTGGAAACGAATTGGAAAATTGTATAATATATGACTTTACAACAGTGTACAACAGTTTATTGAATTGCGTGCAACTTCTTAGTGCACAAAGCATTATCGTACAACATAACTTAGTTCCATCAAGATTTTAAAAAACTGACATGACAATCAGACATAAGTTGGTAGTTTTGGATTTAAAAGTTGTATAAAGGATTGTGGGCGTAACATTTTCCTTTTGATTACTGAGAACTTGGTAAGTTTTGATTATTGGAAGATCAAACTTAGTTATTGGCAAAGAATTGCTAACTTTTGAGTCTGCCTTGGGAGGAGGTCTTTTTAAATCAATCTTATTACCTTAATCAACATTCAACTTTTTCTTACAACATTGCAGATACTCTTAGAAGAAGTTTAGAAGCTTGAGTTACTAACCTGGGTCATGTTGGGTGCGAAAACCATGGCAATATTTCTGGCATTCATTTTGTTAGATTCCTCTTGCTCAACGACATCCGCCATAAGATCGACTGCCCAATTGAGCAAAGCTGTCTCAGTTGGTTGCAGCTGTTTGATGAGCTCAACCGACTCCTCCTCAGTGTTGCACTGTAAAACTTCTTCGGGTGAAAGCCCATCTAACACGCCAGAAGGAAGCTCTCGAAACCATGCTTTAATCAAACCGGCTAAACAGTGCACATCTATGTCTTCTGGCACAATTCCCCTGTTGAGCTGGTCCCTCACATGCTCTTCTTTGCTATTCTCCGGGTTAATACGGAAAATACCTTCAGCCTACAAAACAATTCATACTCAATTTGCAGATGCCTCAAGATCATGGACCCCATTTTCCATAATCATCTGACTGTTTAATTCAGGGTGACAATTTTTTAGTAAGAAGTAAAATGGTGAAAAGTGAGTTTAATTCTATTCGAATCACACAATTACAGCTTGTACATATACAGCTGATTTTCACCTAAAACGTATAGGAAAATATTTTCCTTTCCTTTGGAGAAATGGGAACTCTTAATTCAGAGGTAATTTTGGAAAATTTTCAAAAAACATAAAAAAATAAACTACTATTCTTCATAAATTATAAAAATTCAAAATGGAATAATTGCCAAGGGAAACAGAAAAAATTCAGAAATCAGATCAGCATGACTTCAATAAATATCTGACCACATTTTCAAAACAAGTTCAACTTCTGATCCTACTTATTTTGAAAAACCATAAGGGTCCGTTTAGCAATTCAATTCCAAGCTATGGAAATGGAATTCGAAGACTAATTTTAATTCCACGGAATTGAAATGGCTTCGAATTCCAATTTCAAGCCTTGGAATTGGGTTGCCAAACGGACCCTAAATTTCATGCATTGTTCCATGCCACTAAAAATAAAAATTAATCAGATTTTGAAAAAAAGATAAGGTATCTGACCTAAGAGCCCACATTAAGAAAAAAGTTGCAGCCCTACCCCTAGCCGTATTTACAATTTTACACAAAAGAAAATTGAAACCTAAAGTAAGTGAAAACACTCTTATCTATCCCACTTTCCGGTCAAGTAAAAACATTTGAGCTCCAACAAAAGTGACCTAAATGGGGCCTAGAGGCTAGATTAGATGGTAATAATTCGGACCTTTAGACCTCCTTGAGTATATAACCGCTCCTGCATTAACAGAAGAATCGTGGGTACACTGTTCCTTCTTGAATCATAACAACATTGCATTGATTCCGCTGACACACCGAAAACACTAACACTAGAAAAAATCACAACAAACAAAAAAAAAAAAAAATTAGGCTTGAACAATAAATTCAAAAATAATGTAGCTCACAAAACTTAAGATGGAAGGATTTTTTGAATAACCTGGCGCTGGGGACTTTACAGGGGATTTCAACTTGGAACTCAACGGGGAGGCCAAGAAAGCCTTGGAAACGATCAAATGTGACGTGGGTTAAGTGTTGAACGTTTGTGGGCCATCCGATCTCCATCTGATGAACGGCAGAGGTGACGTCATCCCTTTGGTCAACTCTGCAAGCCACCATGGATTTTCTGAGAGCAGCTAGTAGCAATGCGACTAGAGAGAGTTGGTTTTGCTCTTCGTTTTCTCTTGATCTCTTATCGTGGTTACCACCACACCCACCTGCTTTTGTTACCATCACCATCCCTGTCATTCTCTCTCTCTCTCTCTCTCTCTATTCTATTCTATCTTTGTATTGGGTGTTGAGCAGCGAGATTTCAAACTATGACTTGGTTTAAGTGAGTGAGTTTGCATTCAACAATGGTTTGAACTTCCAACTTCTGGACTTCCAAACGGCCACTCGTTTCAAATTTACTCACTTTATCCTCAACATTACTACATAACCCTTACCCTTGCCAAATATTTTCCAAAAATGCCATTATGCTTACCTATCAATTTTAGTGTTTTTATTGGCTAACTTACATAAATGCCCTTCATGTTTGTTAAATATTTTTATTCAGGCCCTAACCTATTTTTTATGCCTATTGAGCCCTTCATATTTATAACTTATTTCGAACAAGCCCTTCCCTAAAAAAAATCGTTAAAATGAACAGATTTTGCCTAACTTATATCCTTGCCCCTATTTAAACTTGCCAACCTAATCTTTAATGTTAAGTAGTTTAAAATATATTAAACAATAAAATTCATTTTGAAACTTGTTAATTTATCATTTTCAAAATTATGTTAAACATTAGATATTATATAAAACAAAAAATTTACGCATTATAAAAAATTTGTTCTAACTATAGAAGCAATTGTCCATATTTTGACATTTTTTATTTAAAAAAGATGTTATTTATGAAATATAAAAAGTATGTAAACTTTACATAAAATAAAATTGTTTCAATAAATAAAAACAGATTTTTTTGTTTTTTCTGTAAAAAAGTGTGTTATTTATAATAAAAAAAAAATGTGAACTATTTGTTTAAAACAATGACTAATTGTTTTGTATAAATGGAAACGATAAAAAAATGTTAACTGTTTTCTATTGTTTAAAAACCATTTTTTATAGAAATGTATTATAAAAGTTTAATTTTTTGTAACTCAAATATATCTGTTATTTTTAAAAATACATATATTATATGAAACATTTTTTTATAAATAAAAACTTCAAAAGATATACGTATTTTATATTTGAAAAATTGTACATATTTTTATTTTAAAAAAGTATTTGTCATTTATAAGTAGAAATAAAAATAAAATGTTAAAAAATATTTTTTTATTTTTTTATTTATATACAGTAGTTTTTAAATTTTGAATTTTTTAACTATTTTCTACAAATATAAATGTTATAAGACTTTAAAATAAATATTTTTAAACAAAAAAACATTTTTTTAATAAAAAAAAAACTAATGTCTAATAAACTTTGGAGTGTTTAAGAAGGTCAAAAAATTTTGAAGTGTTTAATATGGGAAAAAAATACATTACGGGCTCAATAGAAATATTTAACAAATATTTGGGGATATTTAGGTAATTTATCATTATTCATAATTTGCAATATTTTGATTTTACCACTCATTTAGTTTTTATTATTGAACTTTGCTTAGTATTTTGTTTTCTTTTAAACTTTGTCATCAAATTAGATGAAAGTCATAAGTTGAATAGTTAAACAATTATTTTTCCTACAAAGGACCAAATTACTCTTATTTTACAATATTAAGCGCTAGGAGTGATAAACGGACGGATACGGATTGGATACCATGTTTTTCTTTTCCGTATTCGCTATTTGGATGCACTATCCGTATCTGCTCGGATAGTTAAAACAACTATCCATATCCGTATCCGCTCGGATACCTCGGATTCGGAAAATATTCGTATTCGTTTACATTTTTTAGCCATCGCAAAAAATAACTATTAATATATCCAATCCAATCCAAATAAATATATAATTGTAGCATCAACAATAAGCCTTCCATAATAATTGTAGCATTCCATAATAATAATATGGCTTAAAGTCGTCTATACTTTACAGCCATATAAGCATAAAGTCATAAAAAAAAATAACAGTAGCATTCCATAACAGTAGAAATAAATATGCACCTTTTAGATTAAATCAAATTTATTGAGAATGATAACCTCATGGACCTCTTAGTCTTCAAAACATACTGATATTTTTATTTTAATAAGTATACATTTTTATTTTGAATATAATTACATGTTGTTAACTTCAGTTGTCATCACAATCAAAACCATCTCTTTACTTTTTTTGTTTTTCTCCTATATTTATTTATAATTAAGGAAACTAATGAACAACATATAAATACAGTTATATACTTTTATTTTTATTTTGTATGTACCAATTGTTGCTAACTTTCTGTTGCAGGAGGAGGGGATGTGCAACGGCAGAGATGATGCACAACGACGGAGATGATGCGCAGCGGAGGGGTTGAAGTGGTGGCGGGGTTGATGAGCAGCGACAGACTGATTCGGCAGAGTAGGAGGTGGTGGAATGAAGGTTTTTTGTGGAGTGAAATGAGAGTTTCTTTTCTCCTGTTTTGAACAAAAGAGAAATAAAATGATTTTTTTTTTAGAGGAGTATATGTTCTTTAGTGGGTGTATGTTGTGTGTGATAGGGTGTATTGTAACTTTAGTGTAACTTTATGACTATATAACCAATAAAATAATAATACATGACATTTTATAATAATGCCAATAAAATAATAACTTTAAGGTGTGTTTGTTTTGAGTGGAGTATATGTTTGTTTTGTTTTAGGGAATAAACGAGTAAGTTTTTTGTTTAATATTATTTTATTAGTAATACTAATACTGATATTATTAGTAATATTTTAAACATATGTTTGATGGATACGAATATCCAGTAAAACGACTATCCGATAAAATGGAAACTCCGCATCAGATATGAATTATCCATATCGGATACTAGTACTATTCGTATCCGAATCTGTTTTCTCGAATAATTTTATAGAGTATCCATATTCGTATCCGTTTCTATTTTTTCAGATAACTATCCGCAAATTCGGATTCGGATATCAAGCGGATGTGGATTTTTGAATATCCGTGTACGGCCCAAACTAGCCCATAACTAGATCCCACCCAAAACAGCATAAACCTAGCTCATCTATGCATGCAATCCACATGTCAACTGGCCATCAACAAAGTATACTTGTGCCAAGAACCGCAATAATGCCCAATCAGAAGACAACAAACACAAAATATCTTACCACAATAAAATAAGTGGGATACCTCAAATCAAACCAAAATTTATCTTCCTAACGATAGAAGGAGAGAGAAACTCTCATCCGAATCCACTACCATAGCCAAAACTCAGCCTTAAACGAACTTCAACCAAACCAAAAACTCAGGAAAGAAATTTCAAGAAGAACCAAATATTGTTTGTGTTCCTCGAGGATCATCGACAAACAAACCATTTGAGCTTGGGGATTCAAAATTCGTGGCAAACTTCTAACAATTCTGGTGTCCAGGAAAGTCACATGTGACAGTTGATTTTGTCGCGACATGTTTTACATAAAAAAATTGGGGTTAAAACTCAGAATGTTGGTTAGAATTTTAATATTCTTAATTAAAATGAAATTTCATAGGACTAAATTTGACAAAAATAAAATTACATAAGACTAAATGGTTAATTGCATAGGTACTTATAAAATATTTTCTATCAATAAGTCCTAAAATGAAATAAAATAGATAAAATATATGGGGAGTTATCCTCACTACTCCATATCGTCGTCTGCGACGATTAGGCCCGAAAGATGACTCAGGCATGTCATGAGTGTTATATATCAGTTGTAATACGTCATGCTCCATATGTGTCACGCCTATTTAATATGCATAACGGAGAACTCATGCATTGTCAACCTCAATTGGCCCTATGTGTATTGTATCTGATGGTACTGATCCTGCGTTTTGGTGTACAACACATCTCTCAAACTCTACTCACGTAGGACGTAATCATGCAAGGAGATCTAATTCTCATCTTACATAAATGAAACAAGTTAATACGTTGTAAATTGGTAACATAGTATTAGTAATGAAATAAAATAATTTAATGAAATATTACCTCTATTATATTGTAGATATAATACCCACCTTAACCTCCAGGCCTTAACGGGCCATGGGAATGTACTCATTAGCCCCCCTTTACGCTCACTACATGCGTCTTCCAAGGACCATCTAGAGGTTTTTGTGGTAGTGGCGTCGTAGGAAGGTACCCTCCAAAGAATTAATAAGCCTCTCCAGGGTGTGAGATCTGGAACACTAGGCATATTGCATTGGCCCGTCCAACATCTACATTAAACAATTGATAGACATGCATTACCAGTGGTAGATAGTGGTACTCCCCCCACCATGTGTCATAATATAATTGCATATCCATGAAGCTCAGTGCGAGTGGCCACCTGGACAATCTCGATGGAATGTGATATGCTCAAAACGTACATGATGACAAGCCTTGCCGACTGGAGGAGGAAATATGACTGTTGGAAATTCAAGATGTTTTCGTCGATAACGGTCCCCTAAATGATAGGCATGGATCCCATCACTAATCGATTGGATAACCCCATGATCTATAAGAATTAAGGAATGCGACACATCATCCATGTTGATGTGTTGGGTATGTATCCACAACCGTCACACTCTAGTCTATGTTCCCCACATCTCTAACTACCTACGGACCATAGACAGCTATATTGAATCGTACCCATTGAGTGGTGTCGGTTTCCCCATATACATCGTTGAATGAAGAGGAAATCACCATCATTGGCTTGTTCCCCATCCAAGAATGGGTTAATGCAACTTAGACTCTCAAACCTAAAACTGGAAAGGAAATTTTTCGCACTACATCGACATTTTGAAACTATTACAATAATAGAATTAAATTAAGTCAATGTAACAAATTAAATGTAATATATTTTACTTGGAGAATCCAAGTGATATTCTTATACCGATTACTCTAATGGGGAACGCCTGGTCATGTCTCCAGTCGACATGTAACATCTAGGCCAGAATACGGATGCGCCATGATGGCACTGCCCCATTTGTAGTCACCTAGACGTTATAGGTGAACCAATGAAGCCAGTAAGCCAACTCTGATACCGTTATGACCAATTGTGAAGAACAACTGGCTTAGAGTGTAGAAAAAATGCTTGAATATAACCTCATTGGTCCTCGGGTACCATGTGCTCCGTAATAAACTCTCTCATCCTCATAAAATTTAGCGTTAGGGGAGATATCGGCCTACTCGAGCCGAGGAAGATATTGTCTTGCATACCCCAAAGAATCATTAACATCAAAAAATTGTATAATGTCTCCCCTCCCCTCCCAACCTCCAACCCGATTAGCAAGGTAGAATTTAGGGGTGTAATCCTTATTTCCTCGTAGGGGAAATGAAAACTGTGGGTTGTTTCCCACCACTACTCAATTAGTACTATAATTAGCCCACAATCAGTCTGAGGGTAAGGAATCATAATAATCACATCAAAAAGTCGTGTTCATAGCCAATCGATAATATGTGCTCATGGTTGACCCAACAGATCAAGAGCATGCCACAACTACACACGAAAATATAGCAGTGCGCAACTAATATATAGTGATAACTTATTAATGTAAATATAAGTTAAAATTAACTAACTAACATAATAAAATTAATTTATAACGGAATTTAACAATTATTAATTAACTATACTAACTAACGCAAATAATCCATTAACTATAAATATTCACACAATAATGCAAGAAATACATGTCACTAAAAACATCATACCTTGTTATTTATGTCTTCCTAGGATATATTTGTCTCGAGCGAGGTATGAATGGGGGAAATCTGTGATGTTTGTCCCGTGTAGAATACTGAAGTCAAGGATGTCACACTGAGTCTCACGTGATGAACTCGTCCCATGAAAATCGGTTCATCAGCTAGATACGAATCTCATTATTATGAAAGTGTGAGTCGAAGATAATTGCTTTGAGTTTTGGTGAATGCGAGATTTGGAATGTGGCGATTGCTGTTGAAATCGGGTTTTTATACCTGCATACCCTATGCCAACTCAACTGTTATGCGAGCATTGTTGTCGCAAAAGCTAACTTGCCACGGGGTATATAGCTATGATGCTTATTGCGCTGGAGCCACACCACATTTTGGGGTGAAAATTTATATCTTTACCTTTTTCTTTGTTTGGGGGGGGGGGGGGGGGGGTGGGATTTCCCCAATGACTTGGAGATGGTCTTATAATTTTGGGTTCATGAGTTCTTTATAATATTATATTGAGGCGTGACACTTCGGTTATCCCCACCCCCTTCATACCTTGAACTCATAATTCTTATAAGGATCCCGATAACATGTTCCCTAAAAGTAGACATTAAGAACCCAAAAATAATAGGGACAGAACTCTAATACACAATTAATAAGTCATAAATACTCATATTGATCTCTTATATCTTCTATTTTGATTATCCAAACATGATCCCTAAGGCCACATCCTACCGTTTTCCTACTTTTAATTATTGAACCATAATCCCATTGTTGTATAATACTTATTAGAGTCACGCAACGGAATATATTAAGCACCCATATGTTGCACACATGCATATATGATGCCCACATAATCCCTTCGCTATAACCAAACACTAAAAGACGGTTAACTCCCCTATGTCTCACCCATGCAGACATGAAAAACACATAATATATATATATATATATATATATAGACACACACACACACCCATAGCCTTGATACCCAACTACTTAATCAATTACACGAATCTCCTGACATCCACAATTCTCTTAGGTCAGTAGTATTAACAAAATTGCATATTTGAGTCTCACTATAAAATCTGCCATATAAAATCGTATCTTAATCTCAGGATCCATCATAGGAACTTCATTAAATTTTAATTATTCAGAAATAATCCCTTTTTATATTTTCATGTGTAAAAAGGTAACAATATAACATTTCTAATTTACAAAAATTGAGGGATTTTACCGAAAAAATAATTTGAAAATTTAGGGATTATCTCATAAAACCAGTAAATAATTAGACATAATATTCTTTCAAAATCCCACTTTCAAAAGTATAGGATTTACAATAAAAATTATTTATATCAACTATGGTTTACACCCCAAAACTCATTTATAAAGAATTTGGTTACCACTCAAAAGATTTATTTGTAAAAAATTCTACTAGATTCCCAATTATAAAAATTACCGTTTGATTTTTCAAATAAATCATTAAAAATAATTTGGCAATGATAAGTTTCAATATCTTTTTAAAATATAACTAAAGAATTAACCAATATGTCAATCCCAAAACAATCTAAATTCCAAATCCCAATATTCACAATCTACAAGCCTTAAGTTTTGGGTACTCAATCTATTTTTAATCCCCACTTATCAAGAGTGTAATATGTGAAATTGACATAATATTCTATTAACAACCCTAATTATCATTAGGTTTAGATAATATCTACACTTTTTTAATCAAAATAGAAAAGTAGAAGATTCACTTGCCTAATAAAAATCATCCAAAATTTTGATCTTAAATCCATGATATTCATCCTCTCCCCTGCTCCAAATTAATCCTTAAATTGCCCCAAATCATTGTATCATCATCCAAGTGGTTAGGAATATTTATGGGAAAGGAAACTTTTCGGTTTAGATGTGTTAAGAGTGATAAATGTAACCTAAAAAAATAAAAAATAAATGTTAAATAAGGGCTCCTATGCATCAAGCCTACTAGCCAATACATTGGGATTGTTCATCCTTGCGAACAAGTCATGGTGTAGGCACCCCCAATGCTATATTTACCAATATTTTCAATCCAACGGAACTCCTCCAATGTATAACTAAACCATGACCATGAGGTGGACTCTCTTATCCGTTATTAGTTTTATCCTTTAATATTTTGATTTAATCCAAATTTGTTCCCAACTTCATCCCCAAAGCTTTCTAACACATCCACAAACACACGTAGGATTCAATCACCAGCCTAATTTTTTCCCACATCTTCGAGCACTCCCATAATCTAACTAAAAGTTATGAATTATTTTAAATATATGCATTTAAATAAATCTCTAAAAAATATGGGGTATTATAACCCCTATTTTCACTAATGATTTGTTGTGACGATTCATGTCAACATGCTTAGTCCTCTTATGGAGTTCATACGTACGAGACCCTTTGCTCGCGAAAGATGTATGATGAGAAGCTAGAGCCTCACGGTGGGGGCTAATGTCTACACAAAAAATCTATCAACGGTATCTTTGAAGGTGTATCTTATTGTTGTGTCACCATTTGAAAAGAATCTCTCGCCAGCAAAAATTATGAAAGTTAAAGTAAAAGGAAAGGCAGTGCCTGCTCTACAATTTTCAGGCCCTAGGCTAAAAATCAAAATGAGAGCCCATTTACATTAAACAAAATAAAAATAAAGAATCTCTAACTAACTAAAAAACTAACTTTTTTTGATAAAATCATTTTTTTGATAAATTTTGAAATAACAAAAAAAAATTATTACGTAGAAAACTGAATCATGACCAAAATAATTGAAAGCCAAAATTTAAAAATTAACTTTAGGCATGCTCATCATAGTTTGCTCAACACCTACTTCATTTAGTCAATTGTTTTACCAAAATAATGATGTTTACTAAATAATATAAATAACTAAATTTAAAAAAAATGAACGAAAAATTCTAGGAGTAACATCATTTTATTAGTCTTTTTTTTTTACTAAAATAACAATCCACATCAAACTTTAAACTAAAAGTTTGGCAACAACTTAAAGCTTAGCCAACATAAGTTTAAAGAAGGCAGGCAATGTTATTTGTAAGAAGTGGTTGGAAGGAGATTCTCATATCTAACCGATGTGGGATTTCACTAAAGCACTGGAAGATTAATTTTTTTTTATCACTTGGTCTTTTTGGCTAAAACGGATTAACAGACGATTTTTTTAAAATAGTAAAAAAATAATTATGAGTTGAATTTTTTTATGGGTTCTTAACATTCCAATGTATCCCTTTGAAAATTTTGCCCAAAATATTTTATAATCCCTTTATAAAGCAACGGTTTTTTTTATCTAATTCAATATAAACATTATTTTCAGCGTTTTTTCACCCAATTAATAGAATTCAACAAATTTTGTGAGTGAGTGTGTTTAAAAGTTAGTGGATGAGTTTGTTAAAAGTGGGTGGGCGAGTGTGTCAAAAATGGATTAAGTTTTGTGAATTTTATATTAGAGTGGGGTTAGACTTTTTTCGATGCTCTTTTTAAGTGGTAAAAATGTTTAGTATTACAGTGGTTTATTTTCGGGGAAGCCTTTTAAGTGATAAGCTCTAAAAAAATCACAACTACATTTTGTTAAACTAATTTTTATACCTATTTTTTTTTAAAATTTCGAGGCCCCAATTAATTGAGGGCTCTAGGCGATGCTTAGTTTACTTATGCCTAGAGCCAACCCCGAGGAAAGGAATGGATGAAAAATGTACATACTTGTGATGTTCATAAAGTAGGCTCTTTAAAATTGATCAAGGATGAGTCCTTCTTCACGCTCGATTTCAAGTCGAGTGGCATCTCTACGATGCATTTTCTCCCAATTAGATATGATGCCAAGACCCTTCAAATTATTTAAAGTCACACGTCCTTCAAATGTTTGGCGCGTGCAAGAATCCACTCCGTTTATTTTTTTCCACCTAAAAATAGCTACGAGGGTGTAACAAACTAGTTTAGATCAAATGAACACACATAAAAAACATAAATATATAAATGGTGAATGTCAAAAGTGCCATGTGTTTGAGATAGAACAAATTAGTAGGATGATAAGAGGAAGGCAGTAAGGTTATTATGATTATCTGAAAGTCTCTAGTGTTCCTAGGGTTATAAGGATTATCAAGCACATGTTGGTCAAGCACCTTGACCAACATGTGAAAGACAAGTGCAATGCTCAAATAAATCCGTCCATCAGTGCATTAAAGGAGACAAAGAGTCAAACATGTAGAAAGTAATTACTAATATCATCTTGATAATTTCAACACATTATAAAGCACATGGATAAAATGATGTCGTGTCTCAAAATACTATCAAAAAGTCACATGGATAATGGAATGATATTATGACTTGGTAATCCTAAATCTACATCCATATAAGGTGTAAACAAACTACAACTATCTTTTTGTGTTTTTTAAAAAAATTATAAAAAGAAAATATTTTGGACCTTTCCATTTTTTTTAAAAATAAATCGCAAATCTTTTTGTATTTTCCAAAAATTTTCAAGAAAAACAAAACTCTTTTTGGATTTTTCAAAAAATATATCAAACTGGAAAAAGATAAATACAATGGTAGTACATACTAGCAATAGGCATGGAGATATGAATATGAAAAACATCCTTTGCTAGCAAATAAGTCTAAACCCTAATCATTAGGCCTGGAGGAGTTCTCCAAAGTAGATGACATCTTATGAAAAATATCCATCAAGTCATGTGATGTTTTGACTAAATACTCAACATTCTCACGGAAGCGCTCAAAATATCTCTTGTGATGTGCGAGAGCGTGCGGAGTAACATGTGTGGGAGTGCGTGCAAGAACATGTGTAGTGGCATATCGTGGAAGATACCTACGAGACACACTACCCAACTTAAAACAAAATTTCCTAAGGTGTACTCTTTATTTATATTGGCAACAAATATACACGGGCTTACCTACACCTCTTTCAAAATGTCTAGGACACGCTCTCCTACGGGAAAATGAATGTCTGGGTGGGTTAGGTCGAGAATCATGTGGATCTATAACAAACTCGATAACCAATTCGGGTGTAACATGGGAAGTGAATGCACCGTCATAACCTATTCCTAGCCTCTCAACATTACCCAAAGTGAGACCGAGGATCATCTTTTCAAACTTCTTATATGTGTCTACTAAAGTGACTTTGACGTCCTGAGCACGTTTGATATCTCTCTCGAGATGGTATCCACAAGCTTCAAGTTTCTCACGAGTCTCCAATAAAGATTGAAGATATCCGGTAAGACTAGCCATGGTGTTTGATTAGGCATAAATTCTTCTAAATTTATCCCTTTAATTTAGTTACTTTTCACACCTCGAACGACGTAATCGATTTTATTTTATCTCATAATCTTGCTACTGATTTATTCTAATGAGTACCCCGAGTTTCTGGTATTTCGTACTAATTTTACAGGTATTTGATGTCATGAAAGAAAAAAAAACAGAAGAATAGGGAAAGAAAAGAAGGAAAGTCAAAAGGGAAAAATTATAACTTTTACCCGGAATTCGAATGAGGCATCTAGAAAAGTTAAAGATATCAAGTTTACAAGTACATAGGAAGAAACGGTACCTCAATCGGAGTCCCGGTGTGAAAGTTATGAGCAGTCAAAGATAGAAGAAAAAGTCAAAGAAAAATCGAATCGATCCGGATAGGACCGATCTGAAATGCAAAGTTCCATAGAACCCCAGACCGAAGACGGATAAAACTTGATGAAAATTAAAATAACCGATCCGAATCCAATCCGAACTGAAGGAGGGCCGGACCGGTCCGACTGTCACAATTTTGGTTTTTCACTCTTCCTCCAATGGAGAGTCCTGGTTAAGCTAAAACTATTGGAGTCTTGTAGGGTATTTAAACCCGATTTATTAGCATTTTAAGGGGTGGAAAATTCATCGAATTTTTCCCTTTTCCCAGTTAAAACTTTTAGAGGTAGTTAGAGAGAGAAAGCTGCTACAAAACCCTAGTTTGAAGATCTAGTGCAATTTTAATTCCAAGATCGAAGTTTGTTCGGATTTCTGTGATTATAAGTAATTTTAGTTGATGCTTTTAGTGCTTTAGTAAGTTAATTGATTACTTTCTTCTGTCTTATCTTCCTTTCTACATCATTATTCAATTCTCCCGTAGTTTAATCATGATTTCATGCAATTCAACAATCGTTTTCATTAATTTCATCATGGTTGGCTAGGTTTTTAAAGGTCGGGATACATGAACTCAACTTGATGTGGTAGTTGCATGTATATAAAATTAATCCTCTAAATTTAATGATTTGATTACGACCATATTGCGTAGAAACACGACAATTGTAGATCTTTGGATCTCGTTTGCTTCAGGGTAACCGGGATGCTTCATAACGCAATTCGAGTGCCACTATCGCAATACTGATTTACTCATCCTCTGATTAAGTATGATGCAAGCTTGAACCTCATATACGTAATGCTTGGGACTACTAAATTTCGAGTCTAATTAATCATTTAAATTTACGATTAGTTTTATACCATCAATAAACTAGGGTTGAGGGATTGTATTCCCGTCCTGTTTTTTTTATCATATAGTTTAAAGTTCTAAGTCAATCATATTTTCTTTTTCTTTAGAGTCACAGTTAGGTTTCCTTCTTCTGTCCAACGTCATCACAACTCTGTTGTCCTATTTCCCTGAGGATCGATACCCGACTTATCGGATTATTACTTGAGCGACAGGCTTGCACTTGAGCCTAGAGAGTACGCACTTCTGAGTCACATTCTTAGTCGCATCAAGTTTTTGGCGTCGTTGCCGGAGATTTAGGTAGACTTAGGATTAGATAAAGTCAATCTAAAACTTTGACCAAAAAATTTCAAAAAATCCAAAAACATAAAAAATTAAAAATTAAAAATTAAAAAGAAAATAAAATTTAAAAGCACAAAAATAGTCCTCATCATCTCTTACAAGCTTGTTAATGCAAAATTATGAACTCACTCCAACTCCCCATAATACTCCAACTCACATTCACAAAAATCCAATAGTTGAGTATGACCCTGATATCCCTCACACTCCTAACGCTCCATAATTCTGGGTTCCACCTCCCACACCATCACACTCAATCATAAATAAAACTTCGTTTTTCCTCTTAGGACACACTTCAGAGCGCGCTCCGAGTATACCAAGTGAGGACACATAGTCTTTGAGTGAGAGAAATATGTCTCAACACGGTAGTACAGCTGCCGGTGAGGAAGAGGCCCCATATCGCCCTTTGTAAGACGTCTTATATCCCGAGCGCACTGTCACTCCGGGATACATTTTACTCCCGTATAATGCAGGGCAATTTTGCTTTAGGAATGGGATGATCCAAATACTTTCCACTTACGATGGAATGGAATCAGAAAATCCATATGCCCGCATCATGGAATTTGAGGAGGCATGCGAGACTCTCAATGATCAAACTTGCACAAAATATGTGCCCCGCCTTAAACTCTTCCCATTCTCGCTAAAGGATAAGGCTAAGACCTGGCTATGGTCTTTACCTGAAAATTCGATTTCATCATGGAATGAGCTACAATCTAAATTTCTCAAGAAATTCTTTCCTCCACATCGAACGAACTCCATCAAGGCTGAAATTCAAACTTTTCGACAATTAGAAAATGAGTTGTTCGATCGATGCTTCGAGCGTTTTAATGTGTTAATTACTTCGTGTCCCTATCATGGTTTTGATAAAACGCAAATCATTTCCTTTATCCATACTGGGATGAACATTAATTCTAAGAAACTCGTTGAAACCATGTGCGATGGTCCATTTGTCGACTTAGACGCCAACGATGCTGAGCTTCACTTGAGGTATGTCGCTGAGACTACCCAATTTTGGGATACATCTGATCCTAATGCTCAAAATTGAAATCGCCAAGTGACCACCACTCCATCGACTTCCGACCTATTTCACGTAGAAAAGAATTTTATGACGGACAGTCGACTTGATGTACTTGAGAAAGGAATGCGAGACCTACTTGTAGTATGTGGAAGAGGACTAACTGGATCCATCCCAAACCCCATCGAGAAGGCGTGTGCAATTTTCAAGGCGGGTCATTCAACTGAGGAATGACCGACTATACCCGCCTACAAAGTGATGCTTCAAGAGAAAGTCCGTGGTATAGGAGGATTTAAGGGTAATTTCGGTTCCCCGCACGAAAATTCTTACAACCCTTCATGGAAAAACCATCCTAGGTTTAGCTTTGGGCAACAACATGCCGCGAAGAATCCTAATTCACAAATTGCCCCTCCTCCTCCATCGCACTTTCAACAAGCTCCACACATGCAAGGACATGTGCAAGCACCACCACCTCAAGGAGCATATATCACTCCACCGCGGAGAACTCTTGAGGATACAATGAACCAATTTATCAATAACCAGAATGCAGCCAATGCTAGATATGATCGCATGATCAGTGACATAAATTCAAATATTTCAAAGTTGCAATCATCGTTGAGTATCCAAGAGAAAGGCAAATTTCCTGCCCAGGGCCAAAGATCGCCCCAAGGTCAAACTAGTGTCAGCTCCATATCAACAGAACATCAGGAGCAATGTCAAGCTGTGACCACTCTTCGTAGTGGGAGAGTCGTTGATTTATCACCTCCCCCACACGACGCAACCAAAGACAACGAGATTTCGCTCGGCATGAAAGAGGCCGAAGATATCCCCTTGAATGAGAGTGATAAAGAAGACAATAGTGAGCCCGAGGTAGTAGTGAAACCACCCACCGCGGCACCATTTCCTCAAAGGTTGGTTTCTTCCCACAAAACCCCCGTGATGAAGTGCTAGATGTGCTTAAGAAAGTAAAGTTAAATTTACCTTTCCTCAATGCCATTAAGCAAATTCCAGCTTATGTGAAAGTCCTCAAGGACTTGTTAACAGTGAAGAGGAAGATGAAGGTAAAGAAAAATGTCAGTCTATCACAGAATGTGAGCTCTATTCTACTTAATGATCTCCTACTAAAATTCAAAGATCCCGGTGCACCCACCATTTCCTGCACTATTGGAGAAAATAAAATTGAAAAAGCCTTACTTGACTTGGGAGCAAGTGTCAATATCCTCCCTTACGTCATCTATAGGCAACTTGATCTGGGCGACCTTAAGCCCACAAAGATCACTCTCTAGTTAACGGATCGAACCGTGAAGATCCCAAGAGGTATAGTTGAGGGCGTGATCGTTCAAGCTGACACTTTCTACTTTTCGATAGATTTTGTCATTTGGGACATGGAACCCTCCTCCGCCTCAAGCAATCATGTTCCCATCATTTTTGGGCACCCATTCTTAGCTATGGCTAACGCAATTATCAGTACTCTAAATGGGCAGATGCAACTCACCTTTGGGAACATGAACTTAGAGACTAACATCTTCCATATAGCCCAGCATACGGGGGAAGAAGATGATCTTCACGCAGTGAGCCTAATTGATGGGATCATAGAAGAGCACATTGAGGAAAATTTCTGTGAAGACGCCTCAGAAGCTTGCTTAGTGTCTAGTCATGAGAGCAAGGGAACTTATACCGAGTTTGAGAGAGAGTTAGGGGACATGAGCATGGAAGAATTGATGAGAGCCTTACTATTGAAGTCCAATCCATATTAGGCTCTTATAATAACTTAGAAGAAAGCGAATGGAAAGATAAAATCAATGAATTCCTTCTTTGTGACCATACACCCATACCACTAGAGGTCCCGAAGGCTATTGAGGAGAAAAGTTATGTTTCGTCCGACTTAGAGCCCGACCCATGCGTTCCAAAAATTAAAATAAACTTAAGTGTTCCCTCTGAATTGATGCACGCAGGCCATGCTTTGAGTAAGCATCACAGGGATCCCTTTCCAAGTAGTCACGATGCGTCTCCCGATCTTTCCCTTATCTATGGGCGAGGTCCCAACTTGTTCCAATTATTAGTTTACGATATGAAGAAGGGAGAGACGAGGAGAGCACCGAACCCTGTGAGTGGGGTTGGGTGAGTCTGTGGAGAGATGAGAGGTCGTCGCACCCCCGATGCGTATGGTGTGATTTTTATTGTATTATTGAGTCATCTGTTAGGGTCATTTAGTGTCTTTATGCATTTTAAATATTTGTTTGTTTTATTTTTCCGCACTTTTCATTCTCTTTGAGTTAGATTTTAGTCCTTTTTGCTTGAGGACAATGCAAAAGTCTAAGTTAGGGGGGTCATAAGTGCGTATTTCTAAAACTTCACAAATTTTTAAAAATGCCCAAAAAATCGTAAAATTTTGAAAAATCCAAAAAAAAAATTCTTCAAAATAAATAAAAATTGGAATTCAAAATTTTCAAAAATATCATTAAAAGTCGGCTCAAAGTCTCAAATTGTAAAAACCCAATG
This sequence comes from Sambucus nigra, assembly GCA_949130495.1. Lineage (NCBI taxonomy): Eukaryota > Viridiplantae > Streptophyta > Magnoliopsida > Dipsacales > Adoxaceae > Sambucus > Sambucus nigra. Next base: position 126,601,700 of record OX422218.1, read on the forward strand.
CACTAAGCCGAAATTGACCAAAGATGGAAATTGTGCGAAAATTGACGACTTAACGAATAAGTGTGGAGATTAACAAAATCCGTTGGGATTTCGAGCCTATCGATCTTTTTGAGTTTTTAAATCAATCTGAGTTAATGGTTAACTCATAGTTATAATTCAGCATTTTAAATAATTCTTTGGTGATCTCAATTTTTTGTTTTGATCGGTTATAGAAAATGGAATGTTGTCTCGAAATGCGCGCTACAAATCTCTAAATTAAATTAATCTCGAGACGCTTATGGTAAATTAATAAGTAATTCGAACAATGAAGTAGGCCATCGTTTGTTACCCAAAAATATCGACCATAAAAAGTTGTGAAAAATCATCCATTTTGTAACCCAAATTTGAGCAGAATAATTTTTCCTTTCGTTTGACAACCCGAAAAACCCAAATAGCCCGGAATTGTGAAAAATGAAAAAATTCAGAATTTAAGTCCGAAAAGTGCAACAAAAAGGTCCAAGAAAAAAAAATAATAGATATGCTCAACAAAAATAGCAAGAAAAGAAAAGAAGTGAAAAATAGAAAAAAGGAATAGAAAATGAGCAAAAGGCTGAAAAAGCACTAAGGGACATCATAAGAAAAAATTTCCAATTCAGAATTTCCCAACCATTTCCATGTTACCCAATACACCTATAGCCCGAAAAAGTCCTAACCGAGTCCAAAATTGCGAAATTGACTACCGCGTGGAGAGCTAAAACACCAAAAGATAATAAAAGAGATCAAAGATACTAATGAGAGGCAATGTTCCCGTTTTCTTATATCCGTAATCCAATGATGGGATCTTTTTACCATAAAATTTTCGTCTTTCTATTTTTGTGCGTGAACTTGGTTCCAATACATTTACTCTTATAAATCACGCATATCGAGAGAAAATAGCCACATTCTGAGTAATTCGTTTGTGAGAGCATCATGTGAGATTTTGAAATCAAAGCGAATTTTCGGATAAGTAACGTATTGGTCAATCGGGGGAAATTCGCGATTAAATTTTCTGGCTTCGCACACACGTACTATGATTTGAGACTCTTGAACATGATTTGATGATGATTATTTTCTGGGAAAGTTTGAATTATACAATTTTTGTGTATTTTGAAGTTTCTTTGAGTCAATAAAGAATTTTGCGGGTATATTCATTGCAAACCCTCACGAGACACAACTCGTCCTACTAGGGTAACCTAGGGATTTAAAGGCTTGTTGCATACGCTAAATGCAATCGCTTGCCCGTGAAAAAGTTATTCTATCCCAATAAAATGATTTTCAAGAGTTGAGCCTTGCTAAGATTCTTTTACATTGCTCGGGACGCGCAAAGTTCTAAGTTAGGGGGATTTGATTAGGGATAAATTCTTCCAAATTTATCCCTTTAATTTAGTTACTTTTAGCACCTCGAATAACGTAATCAATTTGATTTTATCTCATAATCTTTCTACTAACTTATTCTAATGAGTACCGAGTTTTTGGTATTTTGTACTAATTTTACAGGTATTTGATATCACGAAAGAAAGAAATAAATCGAAAGAATAGAGAAAGAAAAGAAGGAAAGTCAAAAGGTCAAAGTTATAATTTTTACCCAGAATTCGGATGAGGCGTCTCAAGAAAAGTTGAAGATATCAAGTTTATAAATACATAGTAAGAAACGGTACCTTAATCGAAGTCCCGGTGTGAAAGTTATGAGCAGTCAAAGATAGAAGAAAAAGTCAAAGAAAAATCGGATCGATCCGGATAGGACTGATCCGAAATGCAAAGTTCCAGAGAACCCCAGATCGAAGACGGATCGAACTTGATGAAAATTAAAAGAAACGGTCCAGATAGAATCGATTCGGTCAGAAAAGAAAAGAACCGATCCGGATCCAAGCCGAATCGAACCGAAGGAGGACCGGACCGGTCTGACTATCGCAATTTTAATTTTTCACTCTTCCTCCAATGGAGAGTCCTGGTTAAGCTAAAACTCCTGGAGTCTTGTAGGGTATTTAACCCCTATATATTAGCATTTTAAGGGGCAGAAAATTCATCAAAATTTTCTCTTTTCCCAATTAAAACTTTTAGAGGTAGTTAGAGAGAGAAAGCTGCTACAAAACCCTAATTTGAAGATCTAGTGCAATTTTAATTCCAAGATTGAAGTTTGTTCAAATTTCTGTGATTACAATTAATTTTAGTTGATTCTTTTAGTGATTTGGTAAGTTAGTTGATTACTTTCTTCTGTATAATCTTCCTTCTACATCATTATTTAATTCTCCTGTAGTTTAATCATGATTTCCTACAATTCAACAATCGTTTTCATTAATTTCATCATGGTAGGCTAGGTTTTTAAAGTTCGGGATACATGAACTCAACCTGATGTGGTAGTTGCATGTATATAAAATTACTTGAACCTCATATACGTAATGCTTGGGAGTAATAAATTTCAGGTCTAATTACTCATTTAAATTTACGATTAGTTTTATACCATCAATACACTAGGGTTGAGGGATTGTATTCCCGTCCTATTTTTTTTTATCATATAATTTAAAGTTATAAGTCAATCATCTTTTCTTTTTCTTTAGAGTCTCAGTTAGGTTTCCTTCGTCTGTCCAATATCGTCACAACTCTGTTGTCCTATTTCCCTGAGAATCGATACCCGACTTATCGGATTATTACTTGAGCGATAAGCTTGCACTTAAGCCTAGAGAGTACGCACTTCTGAGACACGTTCTTAGTCGCGTCAGTGTTGGTCACTTCACTCTTTTTTTCGATCTAAGACGATCAACTGCTCGCATAAAGAAACCTTCACCTTCTCAAGTTAACTAGACGATGCCTCACAAACCCTCAAAACTTTCACTTCTCCCTCCAAATCTAACACCTTAACGCTCAAATATTTATTCAACCTTTTGGTTTTCAACATCTCAGTGTATAAATCACTAAAGAATTTTTGGAGAACCCCTTCTCCCTCACTTGCAATTTCATCCTCACACTCACTAGAATGGCTTGATACATTATCGAGGCTCTCAAGTTTACAAGTGTCTACATCATCGTGGGACAAACTAGGTATGCTCACGTGACTAGCCATGAAAGTAACACACTTTTCATGTGGTGATTCTCCCCCTGAATCAACTAACTCGATGTCACTATCACTAAGAGTGACTTTATTAGCAATCTCTTTGTCCATTCTCTTTAGCCAAGTGGGACACTCAAATGACTTGTGCTCTCTACCCTCGCACTCAAAATATCTTATTATTTCCTCTTTCTCACTGCTATCCTTAACCTCATATTTATTTTTATTTTTCTCAAAAAAAAAAATAATGGAAGAATTACTTTTGAAAAATTTGAGAAACTTTTTAATTTTTTTACAAACAAGTCCAAGTCATCAACATTAAACTCTCCATTAGATTCAGACTCATAAATTTATCCTTTTTCTTTTCTTAATTTGAGTCTTTAAAGCTATTCCTCTATTCTTAGGCTTAATGGTTTTGGAAAACATGTCGATCTCATAAGTTTGAAGGTCTCCTACGAGTTAAGAGAGTTTAAAACTCATAAAGATTTAAGCACGATGACCTTAGGAATAAATCGGGAAGGTATTGACCTTAAAATCTTTTCCACGACTCTCGACTCATCAATTTTCTCACTCAGATCAAAACTAGTGTTAACCATGTCTAATAACCTAGCATAAAATTCATCGAATGATTCAGACTCTAACATAGTGATGGTTTCAAACTGGGTGCTACAATTTTGAAGCTTAGATGCCTTGACAGCATTGGTACCCTCATGTGTCAACTGGAGGATATCCCATGATAACTTAGATGTAGTGCACGTCATGATGCGATGAAACTCATCAGGGGTAACGGCTCCAGAAATAGCACTAAGGCCACGAGAGTTATAGGTACTCCACTTAAATTCCTCATCAGTCTAGGGAGAAACAGGTTTGGGATTTGTGACATTATTGATAGTGACCATGGGAGGAGTCCACCCTCTTTCACATAGTGACGGTTTGTGTTGATTTGTAACGGGATACGCTAAACTAGTCTAAACCTATGCTATGAACAATCCTAGAAAAATTGCTCTTATAACATGACTACTCTAGTCATAGCCCAGTTAAATATGAAATTTAAAAAATATGGCAAATTAATACGTTCAAATTTACCATTAACTATGTTAAAATCTTAAGTAATCTTATCTCGTTGTACTATTTAAGTCCAATACTAATTACATAATTAACATTACAACAAATTGTGAAATTAGTCAGCTAAAAAGTTAATAAGAACATTCACTTTCTAGGTCCCAAAACTTCACAAGTACGAGAGTGTGCCTCTCGATAGTAATTATCCAAATAAAATTAATTCACCTAATTCAAGAAAAAAGAAGGTTAATTCATTATTACAAAAGGATAAAAATCCAAAAATTCTATATGATTTTTTAGTAGGATTTGGAATCCAAGTTTTATCTTCTTAAATTAAGATAATGATTCTAAAAGATGCGAAAAAGTTAAACAAAAATCACACAACCAGATGTAGTAGGGAAATACCCACTAATGGGAAAAGCTCTCTAATGGGAAAAACATCAAGACGAAATGAACAAAAAATGTACTATGGTATAGTATTACAACAAGACGAAAAGGCTTAGAATCGCACAATGTTATGACTGACTAGAAACTCCCACACCGTATCTTCTAAAGAAAGCGTCAATGACTGAAGAACACTACACAACTGTTACTGATTTTGGTCCGCGACTAATGTTTTCAAATCCTCTTGGCCATAAATAAATCTTCTTTAAAGTTGAAGCAAATTTTTCTCAAGATTGTAACCTTTAAGCAATCCAAAAATTTACACCTCGGATTATGAGAAATCCTAAAAGGTTTGGAAAGTGTATTACATGGGTATGGTGCTCTAAATCTCCCAATGAATTTTTCAAGCCAAAATATTGAATAGTATATACTCACAAACAAAAGTTTTAACTAAAAAATATTTGAATGAACAGATGATTATATAAATATCTAAGGTTTCTCAAAGACAAAACCCAAATCTATGGCTTGATGATATAAAAGAAGACGAGGAAAAAATATGAACTCAAATATTGAAATATTTTTTATCACCAAAAAGATTTTTCTTTGTTCTCTCTCTTGGCTGGGAAGAGTGATGAACATATAATTATATATCCACGAGGTAAGAGATTTTTCAAGGATAATAGGTTAGGTGTCAAACTTTTAAGGTCTCAAGTAGTCACATCTATGATTGAATTAGTCGAAAATGTGTCCTTGGTATGCTTCCCAATGAGGTCTTAATGAAAGATCTTCCCAAAATGTGCTTTCAGGCGCTTTGTCAGACCGTTCGCTTCGCTGCAGCAAACTTAAAGAAAAATAGGTTGCACAAAGTTACGGGTAAAAAGCATGGAGGACAACCTAGCAATGAAGAGTTATTCGCTACACGAAAGAAAATATTAATTCCAGCTAGCAACCCACACTGTTGTCCACAAATTTTTATCTAATTTTCCTTTGAAAAGATTTTGAAAATATATTTTGGCAAAACCCTAATTGTGTTTGTTCCAACCTAAAACATTCGTAGTTAAAATGCCTAGAAAAGATGCAATTTCCAAGAAAATAGATTTTTCAATATTAAAAGTAAAGGTTAATTAAAAATATTTTTCAAAAATAAAAACGAAATAAATAAAGGGTGAATCTAAGTCTGCTAAGTCATATACCTTTCTTAAGTGGTGTACTTCAGGTTCAACATGAATGATTCGGGTTGAAATTGATTAAGTTTTTTGGGGACCTCTAGGACAAAGACTCAAAATGTTTTGGCAATAAATTTATACAATCTAATCATATGGGTCACTTTGAGTATACAAAGACTCTAAAAATCTACCCATTTGTCAAATTTCGAGACAAAACAAAAAATGAAAAATTATAAGCAAATAAGAAAATCTACCATTTTAATACTCGCGTGGCCAAGGGAAAATACAAAAATAGAAAATTACATTTGCTGCAATTAACCTTCAAAAACAAGATACTCAACCATCTTGATGGATCAAAAGATCTTCTTACAGAGATACTTTCCTGCCACATACTAGCAAATTTCTTAAAATACCAGTGTGGAATAAATAGACAAGGAAAATACGATGAATATGAACATGTGAATATACCATTAAAAACATAAAATCATCATATCTATCGAAAATACCCTCGAATATATAATTCTTCTTAGTAAACATGATGTAGCAACAAATAACTGTAAGTAATCTAACATGCTTTGAAAACTATGTTCCCCCTATATACAAACTTTTTCCCCTTTTGTCACAGAAAGTGACAAATGGAAAGGACTAAACCCTTATGAGATAGAGTAAAATAAGTATTTTAAAAGATTACATTATGGTAATCATACAAATAAATAAAGAATAAGTCATATAAAGAGTGAAGAATGAAAATAAATTCTAGGAAAGGTATAATATTTTTAAAACACACAATTTTAATTACACATGGAGAGATATAATATATCATGCAAAAGATAAACTAAATTATGCTAAAACATAATAAGTATATCATTAAAGTTAAGAATTAAAAGCATTATAAGAGATAAAATCAATAGAAATAAAATAAAATTCAAAACTCTCACACTCTCAAATCCCCAAAATAAAAAAAATCACTCCTTATTCTTCAAAATCTTTAAAGCAAACATTTCAATAACACTATTGTGAGATTCTTGCAAGGCACTCGAACATTTTTTAACTAAATGTCAAAGGTGTGACAGAAGTTGTTGCAGAGAGAATGACTCGCCAAACTCATTGAGGGATAAAAAGTACTAGAGTCCTCAAAGACGGTCAGCAAACTTCAAACCAATTGAGTAAATAACTTATAAATAGTAACATCGAACTCATATTTGGTTAAGTAACGTGAATTAGTATCTTGTGATGTACGGGAAGGATGACGAGAGAATTGAAGGATAATATGAGGTGGCACATAAAGTTCGCTATAGTCACCAAGTTGAGTAACAAGCTAATAATAAGATTGAATTATCAACGTAGACTCAAGCCTTTCCTCTATTTCACATAGAATAATAGGAAAATCAAACTCTAAAAGCAAGCACACGATCAAATGATTGAAGGGCAAAGCGCAAGACTTTTTAACATCCAAAGTGTAGGAAAAGATTGAGCTAAGATAAATTCATACAAGTACATATGATAACCTATTCCGATAGCATAAAAAAATTGTTTGCGGTCAAAAGAGACATTATGAGGGTGGTTTATGGGCAAAAGATATGAGGACACTACTATATTAAGTATATAAAAATCCTTAGCAAGGAGTGGTTGGGGAAAATTCTTACCAAAAAGCTAATCACCACTTGCCTATATGACAATCCATAATTCTAATTACATAAAAAGTTGGGGGGATCTTCTTTTGGGACACAATAGTGGTTGCTTATCCACTCAGCTGAATTCTTCATATTTACTCCCCTTACTTTGGTAAAGAGAAATCTCTCTCCAAGAGTATCTTTACTATCTGTAAGAGAATAATAAAATTCCCTTGACATATTAAGGCAACATGATCCGATTTGAGAACAAGCTCCATTCAACTCTCTTTCACTCAAGATACGAGGAACTAGGGTTTTCAAAAGCGAATCCAAATCAATAGACCTCAAACCCACAAAGACAACAAAACATATAAATCCTATGAGAAATGGTAATATCTGAAGATAAACCAAGGATCCTATACTAAAAATATAAGAAAGTCTCTCATGAATGACAAGAGGTAAAACACTCATCAACTCTAACACATACAAAATAAAAGAGTACACATAACTTAAAATGAGTAAAGCAAAGATATACAAATGAAAAAAATTGCTCTAAAAGAATCATTCGTATCTCAAGACAGCTAAATTCATCAATCATAGGTAATGAATCATCAAAATATAACAAAACATCTAACACCAAGCCCTAAGTCTAGAAAACGAACAAATAAAGAAATCTAGGAAAGATAAACTTACCAAGATGATGATTGATCAATGAAAATATGATGAGATTAATGGTGACAAAAGAAAAGAATAAGTTAATGCTAAATTAAAGGAAAGCGAGGATCGGGATCGCATCCTACCACACGGATCAAAACAACCACTAACTAGAATTAAGGCTCGAAAGCAATTTAATCGAGCATATCCAATTAAGAATATACATCACACAATAAGGAATTTAAGCCAAAGTTGCGAGATTAAACATTTAATGGAAAATGGTCGCACGCGGATTAAATTCGGATTGTCGCTATAAACTCTAAAGTTGCGTGACAAATAAAGTTAAACGCATAAAAATCCAACTTTAATACACGCGGCTTCAATTAAACGCGATTTTGCACGAAACCTAGTTTTCGGAGCTCGGGGCCCGAAAATGGCGGAAATGAAATCCCGACCCTATTTATCTAAGGGTGAATGGTGAGCTAAACTAAATTATGTTAATTAGACTAGGAAAACAAGAATTAAAGCAAGTAAACTAGTTAGAAAGCATGGAAACTAAATTACTAGGCAAGGAAAGATGAACAAACTATATTAATGGAGAGGAAGTGAATAGTTCAATCTTACAAAACCACATGGGTTGTCAATCCAAGAAGAAGAGAAAATGAACTCTCCAAACCAAACCCTAACTAAAACTATCTAAATCAGAATATGTGAGTCTCCTTTTATTACAACAAAAACTATCTTATATAGTAAGTTGGAATAAAAGAAAAGAAGAAAGAAAAGAAAGAAAATATCCGCAGGAGAAAACAGGGGATCGATCGATCTACCCCTGTGGTCGATCGATCGACAGTGTAAATCGTGGCAAAAATAAGAAGGCTCGATCGATCGATCAAGCAGGGGCAGCCTGCAATTTCCCCTGCATTGGCATACAATCCATCGTCGCTCAAATCGCTGTAACTTTGTCATACGGACTCGGAATTATACACCGTTCGCGGCCACGTGAAGCTAGTGAGGAGAGCTACAACTTCCGTGTAGATGTCGGGCCAGGTGCCCAATATGTCAAAAGACTAAAATGCCCTTGCGCGTGCGATAGTGTACGGAAATCGAGCGGAATGCGTCCGAACTTCATACTAAGCATCCAAACACCTACAAAAGCTCAATTAACCCCTGCAAAACATGTTAACATTGAAATCCGAGGTTGTCTGGTTAACGAGCATAAATATAGGGATTAAGATACCCGAGGGGGCTAATAACGCGTAGGTTAACGGGTGAAATACGCAATATTTGCGTCGTATCAGCTGACATGGCTCAATTGAGAGAAGACACATGGCAATCTACATGGCAACAACAAATATTTTCGAGGAACTCACACGCTCCGAGGAACCATACTACAACGAGGAACACTGCTTCCCGAGAAACTCGTACGCTCCGAGGAACAAGAACTCTCCGAGGAACTCTTAAGTACCGAGAAGCTTAGGCGGTCCGAGCAACTCAGGCGGTTCGAGCAACTCAGGCGGTCCGAGCTGCACCTCGAACAAAGCATTAATAGCAGGATAACCAACAGTTTGACTGTTCATTAAATTCTTATCATTCAGACGCACACACTTAAGGGGCATTGAATGTATTACCCTTTCATATGTACATCATTTAATATATTACCCTTTCACATTACAGCCTCAGGGCTATAAATACATTGTACAATCCTCATTATAAGGGGACCGAAATTTCTTAAATAGAACTTGTAATCGAGAATTCCTAAACACTCAGCAATAACATAACAGTGGATGTAGGCCATTCTTATAAGGCTGAACCACTTTAAAAATTCTTTGTCTCATTTATTTATCTTTGATTGAATTATTAGATATGATCTAATTTTTTACATCAACAGATTGGCGCCGTCTGTGGAAAATGACTGGTAATATTGTTTTTCATCAAAAATAATTCATCACAATGGCTGATATTCCAGAATCCAGCAATCAAAACGCTGGAAGCCCTCCAAATCCATCTGCTCCACCAAACATTCCAGATCTGGCTGGAATAATGACAAATCTGGCTCAGGGCCAGACCATCATGCAAGAAACTATGCGACAACTCATACAAACCCTCTATGGCGGTGCACCAACCCATTCAGTACCACAAAGTATTCAAAGAAATACCTGTGCGCCTTCTTCGCGTACTAGGCGTACTAATTCATATCGCAATGAGGAGTCTGAAGATTTTTCTTATCAACCTGGATGAACTTCATCAGTGCGAGCCACAGATACTGAACAACGTATCACTCTCTCCCCAGAAAGGACCAGTGCGCTAGAATGATTAAGCAGGGTATCACCTTTTAATCGATTAGGACCTAGAAGGAGTCAACGTCCTCCTAAAGTCGTATCGAGGAGTTTTCGACGACCATCAGATTTAAGGGAAGGATCTGTCCAGTCGCGACCAGCTGCTCGTCAAGAGATATCCCAGGAAGCCACCTCAACGCGATCAGTTGCTCGAACCAACAGGCTCGAGGAAGGAAATAATGCATGGAAAGGCTCTATTCAAAGGCTGGAAGATAGATTAGGGGAAATGGCTAAAGCCAAGAACCCTCTACAACGAACCTTTGTTCGAGGAACACCTTTTGTCCAGGCCATTGTTGATTTTCCAACACCATCAAAGTTCAAAGCACCTGTGGTGACTCCCAAATATGATGGAAAGATTGACCCTGTCCTTAATATAGAACAATACCAAGCTGCAACCGACATCTATGCTGTTCCAGATGAGATGAGATGCAGAGCATTCTCGAGAACTCTTACCGGATCTGCTCAAATATGGTATAATAATCTTCCTCGGGGTAAGATCTCAACTTTTCTTCAACTGGCCGAGTTATTCATTGGGAATTTCTGTTTTGGGGCAAAGCCAGTTAAACGAGAAGCACATTCATTAAGTGTTAGACAAAAGGCTGGTGAGAGTACAAGAGATTATATAACTCGTTTTAATAACGAGAAACTGGAAGTCATTAATTATGAGGAGAAGACAGCGATTACTGCCTTGATGAGTGGACTACTGCCGAATAAGTTGTACTACACTTTGGCTAAAGATCCACCTAGAACCATGTCAGACCTGATGGGAAAAGCGTCCAAGGTAATGAATGCCGAGGAGGCTATGGCTCCGAAGAAGAATATGGATGCCAAAGAAACCAAGGTGGAAGGTGATAAAGCTAAGAAGAAAGAGCATAAAAATAATGGTAATGACAAACATTCAAAAACTAGGTCGGTATGGGATGTAATGAAGAAATTTGATAATTATACTCCTTTGAAGAAGGATATTAACCATGTTCTAGAGGAAATCAAGAACAACGAGGAATTAAACTGTCCAGAGAAAATGAAGGCAGACCCTGGCAAGAGGAATAAGGCGAAGTATTGCGAGTTTCATAAAGATCATGGCCATATGACCAAAAATTGCATAGCTCTTCAAAATGAGATTGAAACACTCATCAGACGAGGTAAACTGTCAAGGTATGTTGATCGTGGAAGAAAAAGGAGAAATAACGACCGAACAAGAGAGAGGTCTAGATCTCCTCGTCGAGTAGAGGAAAACAAGAAAAGAAACCATGAAGTTGATCCAGAAGATGACCCCGATCTTCCCAAGAGACCAAGGCAGCCAGAACGTGAGGTATTTTCAATACGCTTTGGGTCATTTGACTGTAATGTTATAACAGGTGGAGATACAGGAGGAGGAGACCTTACTGCAGAGATAAAAGCTTACCTTTGTGAGGCTCAAGCTTGTTCGTACATTCAACGAATAAATTTAGCTGAGGAGGATCGCCCGAGAAAGGTGAACAAAGAGAGATTGGTCATTGGTTTTTCAAAAAAATGACCTCGTAGGAGTTTTGTATCCTCATGATGACCCATTGGTGATCAAAATGAGGATGAAGGAAGTAATAATTTTAAGAGTACTAGTCGACAATGGTAGCTCGGTAGACATCATGTTCTACTCGGGCTTCGATAGTTTAAATCTAAAGCTATCTCAACTGGAGCCTTATCATAGACCTCTCCTCGGCTTTGCTGGCGAGAAAGTATTTCCACTTGGGACGATCAAGTTGGATATATTCATTGGTACGTGGCCTGCTTGTCGAACATAAAAAATACGTTTCTTCGTGATGGATAAGAATGTTCAATCATCATACAATATAATCATGGGAAGAGTAGGATTGAAGAAGTTCGAGGTTGTACCATCTATAGTACATCAATGCCTAAAATTTCTAATAAATTTTGGAGTAGGAGTTATGAAAGGTGATCAGAAAGTAGCTCGAGAATGCTATTATTCATCCGCCGAGTAAAAGGAACTGGAGGAATCAAGGAAAAAGACTACTACCTATCAAGTGGATGAAAGTGCAAAAATTGAAACATTGGATCCTAGAGATGAGTCTCAACTCGTGAAGGGTCAAGTGGTGGAAGCTACTGAAAACATCATTCTGGACGACGAGCACACCCTGAACGAACTACTCAAGTAGGTTCGTCGTTGGAAGCCTCACTAAAACAGGAATTGATAACTTTCCTAAGAAGCAGAAAGAAAACTTTTGCATGGAGTCATGAAGATATGCCCGGAATAGATCCAAATTTCTTATGTCACGAACTCAATGTGAATAAGGAGATCAAGCCAGTGAAGTAGAGAAGAAGAGTGTTCAGCCCCGAGAAGAATCAAGCTATACAGGAGGAAGTCGAGAAGCTCCTGAAATCTTGCTTCATTGAAGATGTTAAATATCCAGACTGGTTAGCCAATGTGGTGATGTTAAAGAAGAAAAACAACAAGTGGAGGATGTGTGTAGACTTCACCGACCTCAACAAAGCATGCCCAAAGGATCACTTTCCATTGCCCCGAATTGATCAACTGGTGGATGCTACCTCGGGACACGAGCTGCTGAGCTTCATTGATGCTTATTCTGGCTACAATCAGATTAAAATGAAACCTGAAGACAGGGAAAGTACTTCTTTCATTACCCCTAGGGGAACTTATTGTTATAATGTTATGCCTTTTGGTTTGAAAAATGCAGGTGCGACATATCAGCGACTGATGAACAAGGTCTTTGCTGAACAAATCAGTTGTAATATGGAAGTCTATGTTGACGATATGCTGACAAAGAGCAAGAAAGCTGCCGACCATATAGTTGACTTAAGTCAGACTTTTGATCAACTGGATAAATATCAAATGAAGCTGAACCCGACGAAGTGCATATTTGGAGTACGAGAAGGCATGTTTCTCGGGTACATTGTCAATCAACGAGGCATTGAGGCAAATCCTGAAAAGATCAAAGCTCTATTAGGGTTGCGATCTCCAACGACGAAGAGAGAGGTGCAAAGTCTTACAGGACGAGTAGCAGCACTCAACAGATTTGTATCACGAGCAACTGATCGATGTCGCCCATTCTTCAAGACTCTCTGAAAGACTTTTGAGTGGAATGAAGAATGTGAGAAGGCTTTTCAAAACTTGAAGAAATACTTGGGAGCACCTCCACTGTTGTCCAGGCCGGTGATGGGAGAAAAATTGTACTTGTATCTAGCAGTATCGGAGAATGCAATTAGCTCGACGTTGATAAGAGTGGAGAATTGAGTACAAAAACCAATTTACTACACAAGTAGGGCCTTTCGAGGAGTAGAAATCAGATATCCAAGGCTGAAAAAATTGGCACTGGCGTTGATTGAGGCGAGTTGGAGAATGAGGCCATACTTCCAGGCTCATACCATAGTGGTATATACTGATATGCCATTGAGGCAAGCCCTTCATAAACTAAAAAAATTAGGGAGATTGATGTACTGGGTAATAGAGCTCGGTGAATATGATATAATTTATGAACCCAGATCATCATTAAAAGGGCAGGCTGTAGAAGATTTTATAGCAGAGTTTACCTATCCTGATACCCCCGAGGAGCAAAAGTTGCTCACTGATCAACCTGTAGATGTTACAGGATCATCAAACACAAGCTCAGACCAACTCCGGTTGGTAAAAGGGCAAGAAACGATGATCGACGAAGAGCAAGAAATATCAGGGGAGGATGAAATGAAGCAACATATTTTTCACCGAGGAACTCTGTCAGATCAGAAATTTGAAGACGAGTTACTTATATGGAGGCTGTATGTAGATGGTTCATCTTGCACAACAGGCTGTGGGGCAGGGATAGTTTTGAGCACTACGAACGAGGTCAACATGGAATACGCCCTACGTTTCCAATTCAAATCTTCCAATAATGAGGCTGAGTATGAGTCCATGATTGCAGGTCTTAATCTGGCGAAAATTATGAAGGCGCAGTAGGTTATTGTCTTCAGTGATTCTCAATTGATCGTAAATCAAATGTTGGGAATATATGCAGCCAAAGGAGAATTAATGATCAAGTATCATGCAAAGGCAAAGGAGCTGGTGTCGAAATTTGCTGCTATTCAGCTGGTCAGAATACCGAGAATAGAGAATGCGAGAGCAGACGCCCTAGCTCGATTAGCATCAGCTACTCGTACCGAGCTACAACGAACAATTGCAATTGAAGTGTTGGCTGGTCGGAGTATAGATGAAGATTTGATGATGAACTTTATCACCCTTGATTTAGGACCATCTTGGATGGATCCCATCAGGGCATATATTGAGGAGGGAGAATTACCAACTGACAAGCTCGCAGCCAAGAAATTAAACTTTAAAGCTGCTCGGTATGTATTAACTAATGATATTCTATATAGATAAGGAATTATGGCAGGTTTGTAGATATGTGTGCATCCCATCGAGGTGAAAGATTTAATTGAAGAGATCCATGAAGGGTCCTGTGGAACCCATGTAGCAGGTCGGACGCTTTTGCAAAGGGTGATGACGCAGGGATACTACTGGCCGACGATGAGGGCTGATTGTATAGCCTATGCCAAGAAATGTGACAAGTTCCAGCGCTTCTCCTCCATCCGAAGAACTCCCCAAGCATTGTTGACACCCATCACTTCCCCTTGGCCATTTTCCATGTGGGGAATAGATTTGGTCGGGCCACTACTAATAACCAGAGGAAGGTTCAAATACCTTGTCGTCGCAGTGGATTATTTTACTAAGTGGGTAAAAGCTGAGCCTCTCATTGATATGACGTACGACAAGGTGTACCAATTTGTTTGGAAGAACATCATTTGTCGATATGGTCTTCCTCATGCCTTCATCACAGACCATGGAACACAATTTTATAACGAGGAGTTCGCGGCCTATTGTCATTAGTCAAACATTTTAAAGATCCACTCAGCACCAGGCCACCTCAAAGCAATGGACAAACTGAAGTGACGAACATAACATTACTAAATGGCTTGAAGAAAAGACTAAGTGACGCAAAAGCAAACTGGATCAACGAGCTACAATCAGTACTATGGGCTTACCTAACTACTCCCCGAGTCCAACTGGAGAATCACCATATATGCTGGCGTTTGGAAGTGAAGCTGTTATACCTGCCGAGTTGGGCCTCCCAACACACAGGGTACTGAATTTCAATTCCCCTGTCAGCGACTTAATGAGAAGATTGGATTTAAACATGCTCGAGGAAGTTAGAGAAGAAGCAGCCATTAGAAATGCTGCTTACCAGCAGCGAACAGCTTTGTTCTACAATAAGAGGGTGAAGAAGTGCGACTTGAAAGAAGGAGACTATGTGCTGAAGAAAGTAATTCAAAAGCACAATAAACTGGAGGCAAACTGGCATCGACCATACCGAGTTACAGAAGTTGTTCAACCAGGAACTTACCGAATAACAACTTTACAAGGGGAGGAGTTTAAAAATGCATGGAACACAGAGCACCAACGCAAGTATTATCAGTGATGAATAAAATGAAGATATTCTGCCAAATTCTCTCCTTTTATTGAAATTTTTTCGGGGAATACTAGTGCTACACACTACTCGACGAACTCGGCAAAGCTCAGATTACTCAAATTTATTCTCGAAAATGCCAACTAAGGTTGGTCGAGAAACCTATAATCCTCCGGGAAGTAAATCTACCTATATTCCTCCGGGAAGTAAAGCTACTTGTATTCCTCCGGGAAGTAAAGCTACTTATATTCCTCTGGGAAGTAAAGCTACCTATATTCCTTCGGGAAGTAAAGCTACCTATATTCCTCCGGGAAGTAAAGCTACCTGTATTCCTCCGAGAAGTAAAGCTACTTGTATTCCTCCGGGAAGTAAAGATACTTGTATTCCTCCGGGAAATAAAACTTGTATTCCTACGAGAAGTAAAACTATATGTTCCTCGGGAAATAAAAGTATTCCTAAAAATGGCAACTTATGTTGGTTAGGAAGTAAATATATCCTCGAAAATGCCAACTTGAGTTGGTCGGGAGGTAAAATTATTTCAAAAAGACTAACTATGGCTGGTCGGGGATAAAAACCCACCAACTGTAGTTGGTTGATAAGGAAAATTTACCGACCTTGGTTGGTCGGAAACATTTTATGAAGACGAGAAAGTGATAGAGCAACATTTTTTATACTCGTAACTTTTTAATTATTACTAAGTTGGTCGAGAAACAAAACATCATTTTAACCAAGTGACTACTCGACAATAAGTTGGTCGACAATAAGTTGGTCAACAAATAACACAATATTATTATCTTTTTTAGCAGATACACATGCACAGATGTAAAGTATTTTATGATTACAAGACAACAGCAATTAAGATTGCGAACAAAAATGAAAGTCTTTCATTAAATCCAAAAACAAATTACATTGAGAATGAAATGTATACAAATTTATTACATCAATATCCCTATTCTATTGGTTTTTTCCCCTCTGCTTTTGAAACAGGTTCCTCGCCAGCAGGCGAGTCATTTAAAGCAAGAGGAGAATTTATAAAGTTGAGATCTTTTAACATCCTGATATTCATCACGGATGGTCGATCTAGGAGATGCTCAGGACGAGATATCTCGATATTTGAATGGATATTGTAGTCGTCGAGATATTTGGAAATCAAGCATCGAGGAATGGCCCGAGCAGGGATCCAACTCATATCCAGTTTGAATGGTAGCATGGGTAGGTCGAGCAGCCCAGGATCGTGGTAGTCCCACAGGTAATGACCCTGTTCGAGTTGCAGCACACCTAAGGCATTCAACCAGCCTTGCATGTATCCCTCATTATTGGCATTCTGGATACGATCGTCCAAGTAGTAGAGAGCCTCGTTGTACCCAGCCATCCATAACTCCCTGGGCTGTTTGTGGAACTAATATGCAATATTTCCAGCTGCTCGTGGAGATTTTTGATGAAAAGCTCTTTATTCTCCAAGGTAGACTTCTGCGTAGAAAGCTTCTCTTCCAGGTCCCTAATCTTCTTTGACATTTCAGCCAATGCCTGGTTCTTCGCCATCAGCTAGAAGGCCTGGTTTTCTAAGGAAGATTGAGTTCGCTGTTCCTCGACAGGAATCCGAGCAGCTCTTGCTCGCCCCCGAGGAGCTCTTGCTCGTCCACGAGAAGATGTAAAGGGGCCAGGCCTCTTTAAGGTTTCTAACTCATCCCTCAAGTTGGCGTTCTCGACCTCCAAGAACGAGAATCCCTCATCAGTCACTGGGATCAAGGCTTTTGAAGTGGAAGTTGCAGACTTCAACTCTGACAACTCTCTTTGTAAGTTGTTATTTTCTTGATCTAATAGTTCAGCTATTTGTCTGCACTCCTCGACCTCACCCCTCAGAGTTCTCTCCCTCACATCGTAGCCAGCAAAACTCTTCTCATACCCCTTGTCAGCATTGAGTTGCTGATACTTCTTCTCATACCCCTCGTGCAAAAGGGCAGTGGATTCTTTGTATTGTTGCTGAAGGTCTTCAAAAATGCCTTGGAGATCCTCGATCATATCATAATAAGCCACATTATTGGCCACTGCACGATCAAGCAGGGTCTTCAAGTATTGGTAGGCCTCAACCGCCTATTCCGAAGCATATTGGACGAGGATGTTGACAATTTGTGCTGCACTCAAATCTGTGTGAACAGCCTTAAAATAATCATTGCATTACCTCAACAGCTTGGTATCATGAGCAGATAGTAATTCCATCCTGGCCAGAAACTAGTAGAGGAAGAAAAGCAGTAATCAATAAAAGAACCAATAAAGCATGAAGAAGAGACAATAGTATGCAAAAACAAAAGTTCAAGTTTTATTATATCATAAAATTCGGAGTTACATGTTCATGGTTACATTTGACAAAGGAAAAATAAAGTAGAGATAAATCCGAACAATTCTACACCTTTTCCTTGTCTCTCGAAACTTTCTTGGGAGGCTGGGACGAGGAGGTAGGTTGCTCGGATGGAGGAGATAATTGCTGGGGAAGTGCTGGAGGTTGCTCGGAGGAAGTAGCAAGTTCCTCGTTTATATGCTGGATGGCTGGGAGATGAGAAACTTGATCTCCCATCACCATGGAAGACTCTTCGGAGGAAGCTTCGTCCTCTTCTTCATCTTTGGGAGTTGGAGGGGGACCAGGGATGTGTCGCTGAAAGAGTTCAGAATTTTCATCCACTTTCATCTCCTGTAGAGCAGCGACCCACACATCTTTGAAGTACTTGAGGCTGCCATATTCTACTTGAGACATCATGGCAGCCAAACCCTTGTTCCACCCCTTGTCCCAGCCAGCGCTGAAAGACTTCTTCACAACCGATTTTCTCTTTAACTTCTCCGAGGAAATCTTCTCGGACAGAAGGTTTTCAGCAGTCTTCAATTTATTCTCAACCTCCTCCTTCTGCCGACTTACTTCTTGAAGCTGACCCAACTTTTCCTCAGTAACCTTGAGTTTATCTTCAAACTCTTCAGCATTCTTGAGCTTCCCTTCGAGCTCTTTATTCTTTTTCTCCAAGTCCTTTATTTTCTTCTCCAACCCCTTGGAGACTTCAACAACCTGAGCCTTCTCATGCTCGGTGGAGGTAAGTTTCTTCTCCCAAACAGCCTTGTCAGTATCATACTTCTGACGAGAATCTTCCAAAGACTTCGTCAAGCCCGCCAGAGCTTCCTCCACACCAGATGAGGAGCTTGAAGCTTTAATTGATTCATCCTTCTTCAAAATTGTATTGAAGCATCTCACCAACTGTAAAAAGAAAATGAAAGCAAGTCAGAGACAAATATAAGAAGGAAAAGATGAAAAGTGCAAAGTAATAAGACTTATAGAAGCAATATGGCGAGCAGCCAATGAGGTGACCATGTCCCGAGAAAGGTTCTCCTCAATACCTTGGATCTCGGGAATGATCCAAGTCTTCACCGAGCTCATGGCAGAGCTCGGGGGAACAAAAGTGGGAACTCCACTAGTCGGGGGTTGAGAGACGGTGTCAGCCAAATTGACCAAGGAGATTTTCTTCAGCTTCCTTGGGGGAGCAGGAATAGATTCAACCAAGGAGGAACTCTTGGTCGGTGATATTACAATCACTTCTCATGGAGCATCAGGCTTGTTCGGAGCCACTTGGGGCTTCTCGACAACCTTCACAACAGGGGCAACCGAGGAAGGTGCATCAGTTTTCTTTGTCCCCTCCCCTGGGACGTCAATCTTACTTCTTTTTTCCTCTCCAGCACCAGAGGCAGGTTTCTCAAAAAGGGTGGGAGGTCTTCTCTTCTTCATCCTTTCACTTAAAGGAACGTGTGACTCAGGCGAGGAACTGGTAGAAGCTGGTAGTGGTTCTACTTCGCTTATCACCGGACGAGCAGTGAAAGAATATGTGTAGCTCTTATACTACAGCAAATACGAGGCTAACCTAATGTGCTCGTCGGCAACACTCTGATGCAAACTCCAGATAAGTTTTAAGTGCCTTATATTAACATCTGCTTCTTTTGGACACTTTCTTTTACTGTCAACTGCAAATAAATAAACATTAAAATATCAGTGGTACATTTTGTCAAACATAGAGGAAGCATAATTTCAAAATAAATAAAATGAGATAAAAATAACATATCCCATTGCCATAGGGAGGGCATATGGGACCCTGATACACTTCATCTCCAGATAAAGGAGCATGTTGCCAATTTTTTATGACAACCCCGTGCTCAAAATAGTCCCTATTGGCATCCGGGAGATTGACTACTAAGGCCCTATTTAAAAATCTAGTTTTTAATCACCAACTGCCCATCTATAAAAAAACATGATTTCTAGAATTCCTATGCGAGTTCCATGGATTTGATTTAATCTATGAACCCCATTAACTATTCTCCATGTATTGGGGGTTGTTCTTGCAGGAACAACGTCAAAGTATTGACAAAATTCCAGACATAAAGGATTGGGTGGAAAAGAAAATCCACACTCAGCAATAAAGAGACTGGGGAACCAATGTCCCTCAGCCAAACAGAAATAATCAGAAGGCTCAGAAAGCTCTTCCACAACAACCCAGGAGGGAATAGAAAAATCAGAGCAAAACTTATCAAGAGATTCAACAGGGTAAATCATAATGAATAAAGGAAATGAAGAAGAAGGAAGAAGATCTTACAGAAAAAGAGTGGATCTGTTGACAACGAACGATGAAAAGGATGAACGCACAAGAGAGTAAGACAATGGAAAATTCGAAGATACAAATTTGAAAAAGTAGAAGATGATGGGATTGTCTGTGACGCTTAAATACTCTGCCTTGGGAAACGATAAAGTTAATGATTACAAAAAGAAACGATTACGCTACCGGCGACTAGAAGGACAAAAAGTACGCGGAGATCGAGGCGGTTATAAAAAATTCAAAAAGCCTGATTCTACGAATTTGGAAAGAGAAATAAATACAAAGGAAAGACTCCTAAATTTCAGGATGACCATTTAAAACTGCCATATTCCGAGAAAGAATGTTCCACACTCCTCAAAGTTCGAACTATGAAACATTGGAGGCTTGTGTTGATACCAAATTTAGTCTGCTGACATGGCTTAATTGAGAGAACACACATGGCAATCTACGTGACAACAACAAACATTTTCGAGGAACTCACACGCTTCGAGGAACCATACTACAATGAGGAACACTACTTCCCGAGAAACTCGTACGCTCCGAGGAACATGAACTCTCCGAGGAACTCTTGAGTACTGAGAAGCTTAGCCGGTCCGAGCAACTCAGGCGGTTCGAGCTGCACCTCGAACAAAGCATTAATAGCAGGATAACCAACAGTTTGATTGTTCATTATATGCTTATCATTCAGACGCACACACTTAAGGGGCATTGAATGTATTACCCTTTCATATGTACATCATTTAATGTATTACCCTTTCACATTATAGCCTCAGGGCTATAAATACATTGTACAATCCTCATTGTAAGGGGATCGGAATTTCTTAAATAGAACTTGTAATCGAGAATTCCCAAACACTCAGCAATAACATAACAGTGGACGTAGGCCATTCTTATAAGGCTGAACCACTTTAAAAATTCTTTATCTCATTTATTTATCTATGATTGAATAATTAGATATGATCTAATTTTTTACATCAACAATAAGTACAAGAGAACAAGAGTATTACCGAATAACCATTGGCTAAAAATCCCAAAACAATAATAGAACAACCACTAGTCTGAAACTAAACATCTGAGACTGATACCAGACCACAAGTCCATACATAGAATAGTGTGAGATCTTACACTAGATCTGAAAGAGAGATATCGTCTAATCAAAATCCTGTAAGCATCCACTGTGCTACAGCTTCGAGTCATTGGAATGAAATCAACATACATGGCGTCCCTGTGGCTGGACCCCTAAAAAGTTTTGAAACTATTTTATAGCAAGAGTTAGTACACAAAACATTTTGAAAATATTTAGCAAGCGTTTATCATAATATAAAATGCGATTATTGATTACACATATTAGCTTCTCGTACACTCTCTTGAGTTTACTCACTCCTCATCTATTGTGCACATCTAACTTTCTACAATTAGCATGCCTAGCCATATCTACCAAGCTAACTAGGACTAAAGTCATCATCTGAAGTTATTTATATCTAAGTTCTCGTACCGCCCATACAGTACATCCATTTCATTAACATCTCGCGAAGGTTAATTAGTTCCCAAGTAACATTTCACATATGTTATGTTTCAAAACTTCTCATTTAGTTTCACTACTAAATTTCTACAATTATCATAATTAATATCTCCCCACTTTTGTAATTAAGTTTCACTACTTAAATTACTAATTAGATATTCTCTATCTAACGTTATGTTTCATAATTAAGTTTCACTACTTAACTTACCAGTTTGATATGTATCGTTAAACACGTCATATATCAATCTACTAACACACAGAAGTATAATATCATTATGTATATATATCACACACAATATATACTAAATATCATTCATTACTATTATGTCCTTTTGACACACGTAAAGGGCTCTTGGTTCGGAATGATTCATCGACCCCAAGTAAGAATTGGTTCGGAATGATACATCGAACCCAATTAATTATATACACATATTCTGGATCAGACTCTTTCATCACGCCACCAGTTCGAAGGTTTGGTTCGGCATTTTACATCCACCCTAAACATATGATAACCCAATGTTAGTTCGGAATACTCCATAGACCCTAACATAGAATAATCCTACGTTAGTTCGGAATACTTCATCAACCCTAACGTATAATAACCCTACGTTAGTTCGAAATACTTCATCGACCCTGACGTAGTTAATTTAGGTATACATCTCTCAACCTAATACTTCATACAATTTAGTAGGTACACACCCGACCTATCAATCATACTTATACGTAATATAGTATTCTCTTATATTAACAGTATCCGTCAATTTATGATTTCTCACTATCGCATTTATTTGAGTATTCACTAAACTCTAAGGGCCCTAGTTACTCCTCACGTATAATTTTAGTAGTTATTACTTACCCTACTAGTCTATCACTTCAATTGACTGTACCTCGCATCATAGCTCAATTCCAAATTCCCTGATGCTCTACTCAATCGGTTTATTCTCGTCGGTCCATGATCCAAGTCCTACATCCAATGGCCTTACCGAACCTCAATAATATAACTACTGGTCTTATTCTCATTCCCATATTAGTATAATATAAATCCTATAATTCCCATTCATTCCTGAAAATAAAAGAATCCTTAACCAAGGAAATTTTTTAGAAAAACACCTTAAGTCGATCGATCGACTCCTGGGTTTGATCGATCTGGGGCAGCAGCAGTTCACCTTCTTCGTTAATTTCTTCTTCCATTAACAAACCTCCAAACTTCATTATAATACACCAAACTTCGACCCAATTATCCTAACATGTTCCCACATATACTAGGATAATTTCTAACGTTTCAAAAACATCAAAACCTCAATTCATTTAAAGAAATAGTGGATTAAACTCAAAATTTCTTAAAACCCTATTTATGGTGTTCTTCCCATATATTCATTCAAAACCCATATTTTTATATCGAAATTATTATCAAATCGGCTCTGAATATTATTCATCTATATATGTTAAATCATTCTACATGCGATTCCTATCCCAACATGCATAAATATCGTTCCTTTCTTTTCAAGATAGTGATTTAACAAAACTATTCAAAAACCCTACACATGGGTATTATAACTTTATAACTTTGTAATAAACAACTTTCCATGAGAGAGGGGTTCTGATTTCGTGGAGTTGATGATGGATTGATGCTTCTTTTCTTCAATACTTCCTCCTTTGGCTCCTAGGATGCAAGATCCAAACCCAACCTCTTATAAAACATCTTCTAAGCCTTGAGAATGATTTTCTCCTTCTCTCTAATGATCTTGGTGTTTACATGGGTGTTCTAACCCTAACCCCTGTTTTATACGGCTGATAAGAGACTCTAAAATTCGTAGTTCTTAATACCCTCACATGTTAAAAGACCAAAACGCCTCCGAACGGTCTCGGTTTAGTCCAAACTTACCCCAGGACTCAACTAGTACCCTCGCGTATACTATTTTGACTAATTTGACCCTTCCAGACTCACCTGTGACCTCTAAATTATCATTTGAGTCATTAGAAAATATCTTACTCATTCTCACCCCAAAATGGTCTACACGTGCTAAGTAACTATTGACTACTCGCGCTAAGTAAATAGAAACAGGCAATATTAATCAGTATATATCTCTCGATTAATACCCCATAATCATAATTATTAATAAATCTCACTAAATTACTTTTCTGGCGTAATTTAAATCAAATCGTATTTTCTCATTTAATTTTCCAATTTAATTAAATAGCAATACTCAGAAATACGAGGTATTACATACTTCCCCCCTTACAAAGGATTTTCGTCCTCGAAATTATGAGAAGACTGGTATTAAGACTAAGGACCTTAGACATCACTGCCTCCTATAATACCCAAAAATCAAATCATATTATCCTAAGGGTCGCCCCAAGTACATGCTTTGCTTCATTATAAACCCTCATCGCATGTTATCCATGCCTCATATATTATAAGTTAGCCTGACTACTTAATATCTCCATAGATTTTTCCCAATCTAACGTTAACTCTTAAAATTAAGTTTCTCTCTACTTAATTTACCCTTTTGATGTATATCTCTATATATAGCATCTATTTGTCTACTATTACTCATAAGTAGAATATTTTAAGGTATATATTTCACACACAATATATACTAAAAGGAAAATTGGTCTGGCAAAATCACCAACCTCAATCGTCCTATCATTTACATTGGTCTAGAAATACCTCGACCCCAAGGTAAATTTAATACATATGTTGGTTTAGACCTTCCGTCGATACCAATGTTTATTATTCATCATCGATTTGGTTCGAAAAATCATCGACCCCAAATCGATCCTTTATGTATTGATCCGGAACATCATCGACCCCAATATAGAATTAAGCATACTTATTATCGCCCATAAGTAGGAAAATCATAAGGTATATATTTCTTACACATAACATATACTATCACACTTATATTAAAATCACCCCTCTTCTATAACACTTTTGGGGTTATTGGCTCGGAATCCCACCTTGATCACCAATAGTGATTTGTTATATTGTCTCGGAATCACACCTCGAGCACCAATATATGTATATATATCTCATCGCACATGAGTAGACAATTTAGGATCCATATAATTTCACACTTCATATATTCTAAAATGTCGTACTCCAATATAATGTCCTCATATCACGCATTAAGGACTAAGAGTTCAGAATGTCTCCTCGAACCACACCTCAAAGTACATATAAGTTCATAATAGGTACCCATGAACCTAATCCTCATTTACAGTCCACATAGGCACACTCACACTACCTATAATTATGCTCATATAGGTATATATTTAACCTATGAATTGATCAGTGGGTTCTACCAAAATTCCACTATCGTTAGAGCGTAGTATCTTCCTTTCTCACAACCATGGAGTCATAGGTGACACAACATACCCAAACTAAAACTTCATCTCCATTCCTCCCTGACCATCCCTCACAAGGTGGGATTTTAGGATTTCATCCTGATTCACAACAATATAGAGCGGCACCTTGCACTTGTGCACTCTTCCTTTTCAACGACATATTTGTCCATCTCGATCAATCCATTCCGCTATCCCAATGGAATGTTGACTTAGTTACCATGTTCACAGACCATCCATAAATTATAAGTTTGCTTACTCATTCCATCGCTGGAAACGTAGGTTCACAACCTAATTTTTGGTTGCTAATTTCAAGCCCATCTTTCTCTATCAATTAGTGGTGCGTCTGGAGACAATCTCACTATGTCTCTTCCTCAACGCCGCTTCCCACTTACGCCATTTTTCCTCAAGTGGTACTTTATTCCCTTTTCTCTCCGGGTATGTTATACTTTACAATCTGTGTACTCTTCGTAATTGGCGTACTTTTAGGGTTGGTCACTTTATAAGAATTAACATTTTAGTAACGTGTAAGTCACTCTCAAGACTTAGTCAAGTAGCACCTTGCATTACTTCTTCATAATAGTTAGGTCTCCCATATCAAGAGATAACTTTTGAACGGCCTCCCGTCGACTATTATCCCATAGTGTGCGCTGGCTCTCTCAGCACATATCAGCTTGGATTATTGTCTTTCTCCCATGACGTTCAATCCATTTCATCAATATGACTTGCCTCATAACTTCCCCACCGTCATACTTATCAAATATAATCTTCCACATCCCTCTATCTCGGTGGACTAAGAAGGCCAATTGATTAGGGCGCCCATACACCCTCTTCTCCGTGCACATTTGCAAAAACATTGCAACCGTCGCACTCGTAACCAGCTTTTCCTCAACTCTCGCCTTGTTTTCACGGCGTGACTACAAACTCGGAGGGTATTCTTAATCTTCTATAGACTAAAAATCAAATTCTTGCCCACAAAGTCCCACTTATCCCTTCGTGATGAGATAAGATTTTCAGTGTTTTCCCACAACACTACCAGCTCCACTGATGCCCTAGCATCTACCATCGTCTCTTCTCCTAACATACATACCAATTCAGTCATATCCCATTTCGCAACCGAACTTAAGCAAGGGACTTCTCCCAATGCATTATTACTGAGCATTATCGGAACAACACATAGTCGAGATACTCAATTTTCATCCCCCGATAATAGGTACGACCATACTCCAACATCTCTAAAAGAGTCAAGTGCACTGCGCTTATACTATCACTAAGTCCTTAGCACTAATCACAATATCGAGCTCGATCTCTCCGCTCAGCATTCATACAACATACCTTGAATCACATCATTAAGGTCCCTACACACCGGGATCAATCACTATGAGACATCCATAATCTCTGAAGTCTTAAACATACTGATGAATAATGCGAGCTCGGTCCTCTTTCAGGTGAGGCATCATCATGTACCTCATTCACTCGAGGCTAAAACTCATATACTTTCTTGCCCATCACACTGGTGGTTCAAATGGTTCCCGAATACAACACGCTTGTCCTTCTCGAAATGCAAAACTTATCAGAGTTATTATTGCCTTAAATAACTTCGGGCAAGAACAAAATGCGTGGTCTCACGTCCCACATAAGACATCTTTTCATAAATCCCCTTATTCCAGGACACAACGACCGGTCTAGGGTATTCCTCCTCTCAGACTTGGAAGTCTCGATTCTGAACACTATCATCATGGTTCCCTTAGTTCTATTGACAAAAAGGAACACACCATTGAACTTAACCGTCCCGACTTAGCATTAATTTGATAAATTCCCCTAGTGGGTTTCCACTTATGGCTTGCACTAGCCCCTTTACATCCAGTCTTACTCTTCGACTAATTCCTTAAACTCTTTTAGCTCCGCTCACCTAGGAGCATTTTCATCAACCTAGTAAGAAGCATCGTACTTCCATCATACACATAAGTCGTCCAAGCAGAATTTTCCCAAAATTACGGGCGACAATAACTCGTGAGTCCATTCTCTCAAGGGCTCCTTTTCCCTTGTACCTGTCTCATCGGGTACACGTTCACTTCAATAGATAAATTTCTTTCTCACAATTGGCCTTTACCAGGCTTTCACGTGATGGGTTCAGAAATTACCATTTACTTCGCTTCTAAACCATCATTGGAGGAATTTGTGGTTAAACTATACCTAAGATCCCTCTATTTGTATACTGACCCTCGGTCCGGATGTGGTGACTGGTATCCCCACCACATTGACTCTAAAAAATTTACCTAAATTTTCACTAATGAGTACTTATACTCTATCCTTAATGTTAACACTTCTGGACATTCTACATCCATTGGTTAACATGCATCGTCGACGTTTTATTAAATCTTTCATGGTTCGTTTTCTTCAAAGGTCCTTCAGACCTCCTCCCATTATCACTGCGTTGGGCGCTCCATATTTGTATCACCCTTTGTCGTCACGGTGCTTGGAAAATGCCTGCGATGCCCCAATCGTCCTTGAATCATCTACTTCCATTACACCCTAGGAGTGACCTCGACAACGGTCATCTCTTCCACGATTACCATCCTCAAATACTCCATGCTTCATGTCGATCCCCTTCCTCCTACAGTTCTTCCAACGCCTACACTAGTCCTACCGCCATGTTCGACGTACCATACTTAGGGGTGGTAAACGGACGGATACGGACCGAATACCATATTTTCCATATCCGCTATCTGAATGTACTATTCGTATCCGTATCCGCCCAGATAGTTAAAATAATTATCCATATCCGTATCCACTCGGATACCTCAGATTCGGATAATATCCGTATCCATTTACATTATTTAGCCATCGTAAAAAATAACAATTAAAATATCCAATCCAATGAAATCCAATCCAATCCAAATAAATATGCAACAAAATTATTGCCTCCTAACATCAACAATTATGGATTCCATAATAATAGTATCATTCCATAATGATAATATGACTTAAAGTCATCCATGCATTACAACCATATAAGCTTAAAGTCATCCAAAAAAAAATAACAGTCGCCTTCCATGACAGTAGAAATAAATATGCACCTTTTAGATTAATCAAATTTATTGAGAATGATAACCTCATGGACCTTTTGTTTTCAAAACATACTGATATTTTTATTTTAATAAGTATACATTTTTATTTTGTATATAATATACATGTTGTTAACTTCCGTTCTCATTACAATCAAAACCATTTGTTGACTTTTATGTGTCTCTCTTACATTCTTTTCTGTTTCTCTCTTACATTTATTTATAATTAAGGAAAATAACTAACAACCACATGAGAGTTTCTTTTCTCTTATTTTGTACGAAGGAGAAATGAAACTAAGTTAGTTTTTTTTAAGTGGAGTATATGTTCTTTAGTCGGTGTATGTTGTGTGTGATAAGGTGTATTGTAACTTTAGTGTAACTTCATGATAATATACCAAATTAAATAATAATACATGGCATTTATAATATACCCAATAAAACAAAAACTTTAGGGTGTTTTTGTTTTGGGTGGAGTATGTGGTTATTTTGTTTTGTGAATAAACGATTAAGATTTGTTTTAATATCTTTTTATTAGTAATACTAATACTAATATTATTAGTAACATTTTAAACATATGTTTGATGGATACAGATATCCGGTAAAACGAATATCCGATAAAATGGATACTCCGCATCGGATACGGATTATCGTGTCGGATACTAGTACTATTCGTATCCGTATCCGTTTTCTCAGATATTTTTAAAGAGTATCCATATTCGTATCCGTTTCCATATTTTTGTATAAATATCCATAAATTCAGATTCGGATATCGAACGGATGCGGATTTTTGAATATTCGTTTACATCCCTAACCATACTCAATCGAACTCGTATATATATAACTTCATCTACTGAATAACAGGAGATCGTAAACCACGTAGGTAGAGGAGTACAACAATCCTAAGATAGGGCTCTATATAAATCAAACGATACGCTGAAAACGTAGTAAGCCGTACAGATCCTATGGACCCTAGAACCTGATGCTCTGATACCATCTGTGACACCTCGCCTAATTAAATATCGGGTGATCAAGCCTTTATTATATTAAAACAGGTTTCTCAAATGGTTCATTCTTAGCATCACTGTCGAAAACCTTTTAATTACTAATCACCTATGTGAAAATTAGACCGGTGCCAAATTTTATCTTTCTTAATACAAAATTAACCATGCAGTACAAAGTATAACAATCACCATGTACTACAACCCAATCAGCAAAATATAAGTACAAGAGAACAAGAGTATTATCGAATAACCATCGGCTAAAAATCCCAAAACAATAATAGAACAACCACTAGTCTGAAACTAAACATCTGAGACTGATACTGAACCACAAGTCCATACATAGAATAGTGTGAGATCTTTCACTAGATCTAAAAGAGAGATATCGTCTAATCAAAATTATGAGCTTTGAATCTCTGGAATGAAATCAGCATACATGGCGTCCCTGTGGCTGGACAACTAAAAGGTTTTAAAAATATTTTATAGCAAGAGTTAGTACTCAAAACATTTTGAAAATATTTAGCAAGCATTTATCACAATATAAAATGCGGTTATTGATTAAACATGTTTGGTTCTCGTACACTCTCTTGAGTTTACTCACTCCTCATCTATTGTGCACACCTTGCCATGAGAGAGGGGTTCTGATTTCGTGAAGTTGATGATGGATTGATGATTCTCTTCTTCAATCCTTCCTCCTTTGGCTCCTAGGATGCAAGATCCAAACCCAACCTCTTCAAAAGCATCTTCTAAGCCTTGAGAATGAATTTATCCTTCTCTCTAATGGTCTTGGTGTTTACATGGGTGTTCTAACCCTAACCCCTCTTTCATACGGCTGATAAAAGACTCTCAAATTCGTAGGTCTCAATACCTTCACATCTTAAAAGACCAAAACGCCCCCGAACGGTCTCGGTTTAGTCCAAAATTACCCCGGGACTCAACTAGTAGCCCCGGGTATACTATTTTGACTAATTTGATCCTTCCGGACTCACCTGTGACCTCTAAATTATCGTTTGACTCTTTTAAAAATATATTACTCGTCTCATCCCAAACTGATCTACACGTGCTAAGTAACTATTTACTTCTCGCCCTAAGTAAATAGAAAGAGGTAATATTAATCAGTATCTATCTCTCGATTAATACTCCATAATCACAATTATTAATAAATTTCACTAAATTACTTTTCTGGCGTAATTTAAATCAAATCATATTTTCTCATTTAATTCTCCAAATTAATTAAATAGAAATACTCAAAAATACGGGGTATTACAGGGAACTACCGCCAGACTTGCTCGATCGATCGATCGCTCTAGGGAGTTATTCGATCGACCTGTCAGTTTTTGGCGCAGATCAACTTCTTAATTTTTAGAGTTTGAGTTCGGTTAGGAATCATAATTAGTATATAACCTTAATAATCCGTGGGAGGACTTCTCATAATCACTTTTTCATAAGTTTTTCACCAGAGAACTCTTCCAAAAGTTTTTTCTCTCCACCATAATCATCAACCTCCAACATAATCAAGTTTTTATCACAAGTTTTGGAAGGCTTAATTGGGGTTTAATCAAGTTTATTCAATAACACTTTTTTATTAATTTTTGGAGAGGAATCCAACCGTACTACCAGTTTTTTTCAACTTAATCTCAGGCATGAATACTCTATTTCTTTCCTTTAGTATTATACGATTTAAATGTCGCCTAAACCCCTAATCATGTGTTTTTTATTAAAATCAATTGGCAAATTAATTAGTGAAAGTGGACTCTTAAATTTTGGGACTGTTTTTATGAAAGTTTGGAATATGATTTAAGACCTTAAACCCTTGGGTGCATAAGTTAGATTATTGGGTTTTTATGGTTTTGGGTATAGGTTCTCATGTAGAATTTTTATGGGGTTATTTATATGGTTATTGGGACGCGCTCACAATTATAAAATTTGATG
Source organism: Sambucus nigra (assembly GCA_949130495.1). Lineage (NCBI taxonomy): Eukaryota > Viridiplantae > Streptophyta > Magnoliopsida > Dipsacales > Adoxaceae > Sambucus > Sambucus nigra. The sequence goes on from OX422218.1 coordinate 126,632,922, forward strand.
TCTTATAAAAGAGAACGCTTATGTCATATTGAATAATATCGTATGTTAATTAATTTAATATTATTGAATAAAATGAATTATGTTGAAAATAACGACGGTGTTATTAATTGAATTAAATTAAATTGGGACTTTATGATTATACTGTCATGTTGTGTTTATGATTTATGATATTGTGTGGATTATTATTATTATTATTCACTTTTGCCACTGCGGGGATGAGGGTCTTTGGGGTAGTATATTGCTCACCTCTATTGTAGGATGCTTACTAGGTATGAGATTAGTGGGTAGGCCTTGGTTAAAATTTATACTTACTAGGTATGAGACTAGTTAGTGTAATTCGTGGGGATTTATATTTCGAGGTGGGGCAGATTTTTATGTTATACCGCCTTTTCGTTAGCCTAGGCATGTGACTATGATGTGTTTTATATTAATGATTCATCCTATATGTAGGATAGGATGCATGTGTACTTAGGGACCCGTAGGTATGGGACTAAGGGGTATTTTGAGGATCTCACATCGATTAAAAGGGTGGGGTTATTTATAAATTGAGAAATTGAGAAAATGAGAATTAATGCCTAAGATAAAAATGGTTATTAAAATTTGTGGCGACATAATGTGTCAAGAACCGATGGTTTAAACGGACCAGTTAACGATTTATGTCGTGTCGTGTGTGGAACCTTGTCATGGGGAGGGGTCAACAATTTAAACAGATCAGAGTCCATTTGACAAGGGGAAGTGTGACACTTGGGTAAATTACCACCCGGGGCGAGAGGACCATCATAATAAAAAGTGAGAACAATGATTAATTGGGTTAATCTATAATTAAATTAACATCGTGGGACTTGGGAATTTAAAATCGTGTTGGTGTGCTTTTTCAAATGGGAATTTCTGAGGGTAGTTAGTCATTTATATTTATCGCATTTAATTATTTCGTTTAATTAAAATACTCTATTGTGATATTGATTGCGTATAATGTTAGTATATGGATTCAAGGATCCTATTTGAGGGTATAGTGTGTATTCATGCTCAGGGCTCTGACCTCGTGCGTTGACTAACTTTTTTAGGTATTAGTGCTAGAGTAGCTGCATAGGATTTATTGGATATCGTTTGGAGGTGCAACTGGAGTTTATTCTTTTATCACTTTATTTAGTTAGACTTTATTTTCAGTCATATTTCATTATGAGACTTCATTTGGATTTTTATTTAGTCATTCGATTTCAAAGTTGTTAGAGGATTTCAGTTGGATTATTCACAGTTGATTATTATTTACTTTTTAATTAAATCATTATTTGGAGATTGAATTTATTCGGAGTTTTAGCATGTGATGGATCTTTTACCACCCGGGGCGGGAGGACCGCTATAATAAAAAGTGAGAACAATGATTAATTGGGTTAATTTAATTAAATTAACATCGTGGGACTTGGGAATTTAAAATCATATTAGTGTGCTTTTTGAAATGGGAATTTCTGAGGGTAGTTAGTGATTTATATTTATCGCATTTAATTATTTTGTTTAATTAAAATACTCTATTGTGATATTTATTGCGCATAATGCTACTGTATGGATTCAAGGATCCTATTTGAGGGGAGTAGTGTGCATTTATGCTCGGGGCTTTGACCTCGTGTGTTGACTAACTTTTTCAAGTATTAGTGCTAGAGTAGATGCATATGATTTATTAGATATCGTTTGGAGGTGCAGTGGAGTTTATTCTTTTATCACTTTATTTAGTTATACTTTCTTCTCAGTCTTATTTCATTATGAGACCTCATTTGGGTTTTTATTGGGCCATTCGGTTCCAAAGTTGTTAGAGGATTTTAGTTGGATTATTCACAGTTTATTATTATTTAGTTTTTAATTAAATCATTATTTAGAGATTGGATTTATTCGGAGTTTTAGCATGTGATGGATCTTTTATCACTCAGTTGTTATTATCATTTGGGATTGATTCAACTATTTATCTTTTGGATTGATTTATTTATGTCTCATATCTGTCATATGCTGAGAATGGTATTTATTTACCCACGCCTGGCACGATTCGGTGGCGGTGGTTGGCCACTCCGTTTGTCGAATTTCACGGGTTGTGACAGATGGTATCAGAGCATGGTCTTAGGTCTCATAGGTTATGAGTTCGTTTTAGCTTTCTCGATGCTTATTTTTGATTCCTTTTGATGATTTGTACTCTTAGTCATTCCGAGTTTTATGTTGTTTTGTTCCTATCTTTTCAGATGGCAAATATAAGGAGAACTGGGAGTAAGAGAGAGGAGTCCATTTCTGGTTCCGCGAACCAGGAAAGGCAGCGGCAAATTATTTTGGAGGCCGAGGAGTTAGATGCTATCATTCGTGAGGCCATGGCAGCCGGTATGGACATGGAGAGACAGATATGGGTGACTTTAGAGGCACAGGAGCAGGGTATACCCATTTTGTCTTGGGATAGGGTGAGAACCAATTTTCATAAGGGAAATCCTCCCACCTTCGCAGGGGGATCTGACCTAACGGTTACTCACTAGTGGAGGATAGATATGGAGAGGCACTTGAGGATGGTGGACTGCACGGTTGTGCACAAGCAGATGTTAGCACCGTTTAAGCTGTCAGGGGATGCACTAAAGTGATGGGAGAGTGCCACCACGTCAAAGGATAGAGATCAATTGGGTTATGAAGATTTTCTGATAAAGTTTAACAGTAAGTACTTCCATATACAATCAGGTGCGCGAAGAAGAGGGAATTTATGGACTTGGATCAAGGATCGAAGTCGATTATCGAGTATGAACAAGAGTTCATAAATTTATCTATATTTGTATCAAAGGAGGTTAGCACTGAGATGAAGAAAATAGAGTGTTTCATTAAGGGATTGTCTTGGTCGATTAGACAGATGGTGTTGGGAAATCCAGCATACACTACTTATGCTCAAGTGGTGGATGTCGCAACGTTACTATGATAAGAGAAGGCCAATTATCAAAAGAAGTTAGGAAAGTGACAAGAGTCAAATGGACAAAGAGGTGAGAAGAAGGGTCGCAATGACCAAGCATGGAAGAAACAGAAAACCAATCAAGAACAGTAGGGACAAGGAGAAAAGAGAGCGAATACTAGACGTTATGGACCTTTTAAGGGTGAATGCTTTGTCTGTGGGAAAGTAGGACATCCAGCGACTAGGTGCTATAAGAGAGCGGTGCAACAAGACCAAGGAGTACAGACCCAATAAGGCCAAGTTACACAAGGACAACAAGATCAAACACTTTAGGGGTAGAAAGGACTGAGTCCTCCAGTCTTAGCGAAAACAGGTGTTCAGGGAGCGCCAGCAACACCAAAAGTGTCAGGTGTTCAGGGGGTGCCAGCAGCACCGACAACGTCAGGAGGTCAGGGAGTGATCGCAACACCAAACCAAATCGGGTATGGGAGGTGCTATCTACGTCAGCCTTATGCGGAGAAGGTTAAATTGCGTGGCTAGTGGAGTATCACAGTACGTAATCACTATTTTCTAGATACTTATATGTGTAGGTGTATACATATTGTATTTTGGGATCGTGGGTTTTCGTACATGTAGGATTGGGTATATGGGTGCCTAATCATGATACTCTATGGGTAGGCATATGTGAGCCTTATTTTGTGTTGCGTGAATTTATGCGTTGATGTGTATGCTTCGTCTAATTTCGATGACGAAATTCTTTTGCTAGTGGGAAAGTACTGTGTTTTTATTAATTACTTGGAATATTCGAGAAAAATTAAAATTTTGATTTAATAATTTTTATTAGTAAAATTTGTTGGTTTTAATATTAAAAGAATAAAACTTCAAGCGGAATTGAAATCGGAATTAAAATGGAGTTTTTATTAAGTTTTTAATTATTTTTGCCTTATAAAATTTTTGTGGGAGAACTGCCGCCAGATCTGCTCGATCGATCGATGGCTCTCGAGAGTTGATCGATCGACCTATCAGTTTTTAGCGCAGATCGGCTACTTAATTTTAGAGTCTGAGTTGGGTTAGGATTCCTAATTAGTATATAACCTTAATAATTCGTGGGGGGACTTCTCATAATCACTTTTTCCTAAGTTTTTCACCAGAGAGCTCTTCCAAAAGTTTTTCCTCTCCACTATAATCATCAACCTCCAACATAATCAAGTTTTAGTCACAAGTTTTGGAAGGCTTAATTGGAGTTTAATCAATTTTGTTCAAGAACACTTCTTTGTTAATTTTTCAAGAGGAATCCAAACGTGCTACTAGTTTTTCTTCAAATTAATCTCAAGCATGAATACTCTATTTTTTTTCCTTTAGTGTTATGCATTTTAAGTGTCGTCTAAACCCTTAATTATGTATTTTTTTATTAAAATCAATTAGTAACTTAATTAGAGAAAGTGGACACTTAAATTTTGGGACTGTTTTTATAAAAGTTTGGAATATGATTTAATCCTTGAAACCCTTGGGTGCATAAGTTAGATTATTAAGTTTTTATGATTTTGGGTGTGGGTTCGCATGTAGAATTTTTATGGGGTTATTTAGGTGGTTATTGGGACGCGCTCACAATTATAAAAATTAGATGTCTTATAAAAGAGAACGTTTATGTCATATTGAATAATATCGCATGTGAATTTATTTAATATAATTGAATATAATAAATTATGTTGAAAATAACGACGGTGCTATTAATTGAATTAAATTAAATTGGGCCTTTATGATTATACTGTCATGTTGTGTTTATGATTTATGATATTGTGTGGATTATTATTATTATTATTATTATTATTATTATTATTATTATTATTATTATTATTATTATTATTATTATTATTATTATTATTCACTTTTGCCACTGCGGGGATGAGGGTCTTTGGGGTAGTATATTGCTCACCTCTATTGTAGGATGCTTACTAGGTATGGGAATAGTGGGTAGGCCTTGGTTAAAATTTATACTTCCTAGGCATGGGACTAGTTAGTGTAATTCGTGGGGATTTTATAATTCTGGGTGGGTTAGATTTTTATGTTATACCGCCTTTTCGTTAGCCTATGCATGTGACTAGGATGTTTTTTATATTGGTGATTCATCATATATATAGAATAGGACGCATGTGTACTTGGGGACCCTTAGGTATGGGACTAAGGGGTATTTTGAGAATCTCACATCGAATAAAAGGGTGGGGTAATTTATAAATTGAGAAATTAAAAAAATGAGATTTAAGGCCTAAGATAAAAATGGGTAATAAAATTTGTGGCGACTTAATGTGTCACGGACTGACAGTTTAAATGGGCCAGCGGACGATTTGTATCGTGTCATGTGTGGAACCTTATCATGGGACGAGGTCGACAGTTTAAACGGATCAGAGGCCATTTGACATGGGGAAGTGTGACACTTTGGTGGAATACCACCCGGGGCGGGAGGACTGCCATAATAAAAAGTGAGAACAATGATTAATTGGGTTAATTTAATAAAATTAACATCGTGGGACTTGGAATTTTAAAATAATATTGTTGTGATTTTTGAAATGGGAATTTTTGAGGGTATTTAGTGATTTATATTTATCGCGTTTAAATATTTCGTTTAACTAAAATACTCTATTGTGATATTTATTACGTATAATGCTACTGTCTGGATTCAAGGATCCTATTTGAGGAGAGTAGTGTGTATTCATGCTTGGAGTAGCTGTATAGGATTTATTTGATATCATTTAAAGATGCAACTGAAGTTTATTCTTTTATCACTTTATTTAGTTAGACTTTCTTTTCAGTCGTATTTCATTATGAGACTTCATTTGAGTTTTTATTGGCCATTCGGTTCCAAAGTTATTAGATGATTTCAATTGGATTATTCAGAGTTGATTATTATTTAGTTTTTAATTAAATCATTATTTGGAGATTGGATTTATTCAGAGTTTTAGCATGTGACAGATCTTTTATCGCCTAGTTGCTATTACCATTTGGAATTAATTCAATTATTTATCTTGTGGATTGATTTATTTATGTCTCATATCTATCACATGCTGAGAATGGTATTTATTTACTCACGTCCTGCACGGTTCGATGGCAGTGGCTGGCCATTCTGTCTGTCAGATTTCATGGGGTGTGACACAACCCTTACCACATCATCACTCATGATTTTGAAATATATATATATATATATATATATATATATATATATATATATATATATATATATATATAGAGAGAGAGAGAGAGAGAGAGAGAGAGAGAAAGAGAGGAAGGTCACCAACATCACACCTAGTTGTCGGCCCTAAAAAACTTTCTTTTGAATTTTTTTTAAATTAACATTCTAATTAACCCGTATTCAAAAAATTAGGTCAAAATACATTTTGTAGCTATTTTTAAAAAATTCACAAAAAACTGCTGGCGCAATTCCTTATAAGTAAGGTATTTTGAGCAATTTTTTGTGATTTTTTTTAAATAGCTAAAAACAATGCATTTTGACCTAATTTTTTGAAAATGGATTTATTGGAAGGTTTATTTTAAGAGAAAAATAAAAAATTTGAAAAAAAAAGTTTTTTAGGGCCTACAACTAAGTGTGATGTATAAATGATATAAAGAGCATGATGTAGGTGAGAATTCTCATATATATGTGTAAGTGTGTATGTTTATGTGTGTGTGTGTGTTTAACTCCTTCCATGGTGATAAAAATATCTCATACAAAAAGGATTAACAATGACAACTTTTTTCAAAAAGCACATAAAACTTTTAATTTTTGGTAAAAGCAGAAAATAAATCCCTTCATTATAGTTTTCTTAAAAATTTCACACAAGTTATAATGCCTTATAAAGTGCATATGTTATGTTAAATACTCTAAAATGGAAAGCTTAATTTACCAAGGCATTTCAAGCTGTAAAATTTGAAACGTGGAGTATAAAGGTCACAAATAAAACCTTTTGTACAAAATCTAAGCATATAGGTTTAAATTAAGCACATGGGATAAAATTATAACTGCAAAATAGAAGACCAATATCGCACAAGGCAAAAAAAAAGACTCAAGGTATGAATAAAATAAAGAACATCACCTAAAGAGTAAAGAGATATAATCGACATCAAAATTCCTATAAAAAAATAGTAAATCAAACACTCTAAAGCACCTAAAAAGAATCAACTTTATCCAGTAGAGGATGAAAAGTTTGTATTGGCATAATCTCTCAAGGCTTCTAACTCGATTCTATCTATGATGTATCTCTTAATCAAACTAGGATATATCTTTAAAGGTTCAATTTTTTAGACCTTCTTGGTAGGACTAACCTTTTTCACCTTTAAGTTGCAAACCCTTATGAACGCTTCCTCTTCCTGCTCCTCCTCCTCCTCCTCCTTCTTCTTCTTCTTCTTCTTCTTCTTCTTCTTCTTCTTCTTCTTCTTCTTCTTATTATTATTATTATTATTATTATTATTATTATTATTATTATTATTATTATTATTATTATTATTATTATTATTATTATTATTATTATTATTATTATTATTATTATTATTATTATTATTATTATTATTATTATTATTATTATTATTATTATTATTATTATTATTCCTCCTATCGATATCCCTACTCGTATTAAAATCACCTAAAGGTAGTTAGGGTTGAAGTAAAATGCAGAAATCTCTAAGGTGACCTAACTTTTGATAATGAGTACAGATTAAGGATTTGGGCTCTACGGGTCGATAGGGCATTTGGGTAGTTGCTTCTTCAAGTGAAACAAAAACTCGTTGAAGTGTACTTATTTTTTATAATAAGGACACAAGAACTCCACCTACCTTTGGTTCTTCTCGTATAAATCACTAGTGGAAGAATCATCAAGGGTAAATGGTAAAAAGGATTGAGATGCAAAGACAGTTTGGCCAGAAGAGGATATTTCACCATCAACAAAACTAAGAACATGTTTATCCTTAGAGGATTGATCGGTACTAAGTGGCATCTTATAAAAATTTTCAAATTTATTCGCCAAATCTATCTTTAAAGTGGATGCAGATAATAATTCAATCTCAACTAAATAGATTTTGTCCTCCATGTTAATCCTAGAGTTTTCACTCTTATGTAAGGATTTCCTAAGGAACTTTACTTGAAGACGAAGAGTCATTAATACTTCCTTTCAAACGTGGTTCAATATTAACCACATGTTGAGCATTAAAAAAACTCAAAGTACTCTCACTCATCATATCCCATTCATTTTCAACATTGGTTAACATGGTGTAGAGACTTACATTTTTCATTTTGAGGTTTATGGACTCCTCATAAAGCTTAACATATTTAGGTTGATGATCACCTTCATTTTTCTTAGTAGTACTCAAGTAGTTGTTGGAAGTAATCATTTCTCTAATAACTGCGCGAGTAATATCAATGTACTCTATATTGTCTAAGTCATTAAATTTCAACCGTGCAATAAAGGCAGAGTATACACTTCCTTGAGAATCATCTTCTGAGTCGAGTAATGATCACTAAAAGTGGTTTGGTATGCATATTTTCCAACATCTTGACTCAAATCCGAGGGACAATGCTTCAAAATATCTCCTCGACCACCACAATTGAAATATTTAATGGGTTTTAGATAATCAACCTTATTTTCTCCACTTCCTTGACAAATTTAGGCGGATATTGCTTTGGAGCATTTTTGGATTGAAATTGCTTTTGCTAAGTCCTAGAATTATTTTAGCAATGAAGGCCATATCCCATCACTAAAATCAAGGGAAAACAAATTTGGAGATGCCTTTTTATCCTTAAAATCTAGGTTTTTCTTTTTGGGAGGCATTCATTAGTAATACAAAGAATTTGCCTCGTAGGTTTGAAGAGAATCAACCAACTCATCTACACGCAAGGGCATTATGAGATGAGATTTAAATTCTTCAATGGTATCTACATTGCCACACAACCTACCCCAGAGAGGCCGTAGGATTTTGTCTATGATTATGTCTTATTTATGGTATTCTCTAAAGAAAATTCAAACATTACTATGTCGTTCAACTCAGCATAGAACTCATCAAATATTTCATTCTCTATAATGGCGAGGGATTTAAAATGAGTGGTTAAGCGTTGAAGATTGGAGTGATTTACGATAAAGGTGCCTTCATAAGTCATCTGTAAGATTCCCAACACCTCTTTAATCATAGTACAAGTATATATACGTCTGAACTCAATCGGGGACAAGAAACTAAAAATAACATTACCTCCCTTCGTGTTTCACACATTCTCTTCAAAATCATTATTATCCCAACTAGATATATAGCTATGGGGACATCTTTGACAACAACCATAGGACATTTCCATCCCAAAATAACACTATTGCATATCCTATCATCAATAAGCATCAAATATGTGGACATATGAGCTTTTCGACAAGATCAATGATTACCATCAAATCTAGGAGGTCAAAGGGTTGAACTTTGATCCATTTCATATGAAAAGGATTTAATCTAGGTCATAACACCTAAAATGTTGGAGACCCTCTCTGATATTAGTTAAGAGTGTGACTCTTGACAGTAGCTACCCTAATAAAATTAATTTACCTAATTAAAAAAAAGAAGATTAATTTATTATTAAAAAGGGTAAACAATCTAAAAAGTATAAGGGAAAATTTATTTTTGTAAGTTTTAGAATCTAAGTTTTATCTTCTTAAATTAATACAATGATTCTAAAAGATGCGAAAAAGTAAAACAATAATCACAAGACCGAATGTACGAGGGAAAAATCCACTAATGAGAAAAATATCGGGCCAAAATAAATGATACATGTACTATGGAAGAGTATTAAAACTAAAAGACAAAGACTTACATTCACATAATACAATGACAGATTGAAAACTCTTTCACACTATATCTTCTAAAGAAAGCGCTGACATCAGAAGAATGCTACACAACCACCCCCGATTTTAGTTCGCGACTAATGTATTCAAATCCTTTTGGCCGTAAAAATATTATTTAAAGTTAAAAGCAACTTTGTTCCAAGCTTGGAACTTTAAAATCAACCAAAAAATGTACACCTAGGATTGTGAGGGAAACCTAATAGGTTGGGTATGTATATTACAAGGGTACGGTGCTCTAAATCTCATAATGATTTTTTCAAGCCAAAGTACAGAATAGTATATACTCACAAAAAAAATTAGTTAGAAAGGATTTGAACCAAAATATGAGTATATAAATCTCTAAGGCCTTTTCAAAGAGAAAAAACCCAAAAACTATGGCATCAAGAACTCAAAGAAGAGGAGGGGAAAATATACTCTCGAATATTTAAAGCTTTTTTTTCACCAAAAAGATTTTTCTTTGTTCCATCTCTTGATTTAGAAGAGTGTTGAACATATACCAATATATTTGTGAGGTAAGAAATATTTATAAGGCTAATAGGTTAGGTGTCAAACTCTTAAGGTATCAAGTAGTCACATCCACGACTGAATCAATAAAAAAGGTGTCCTTGAGATGTTTCCCAATGAAATATTAATAGAAGATCTCACAAAAATTTCCTTGAGATGCTTTGTCAAACTACTTGTTGGTGGCTTCGCTACAGTGAAGATAATATTTAATGGGTGAATTTGAAGCAAAATAGGTCATGCAAAGTTCCAAAAATAAAGTACGGAGGACAATCTAGCGACGAAGAAAATATTCGCTACGACAAGCAAGTCGATTTGTTGTCAGTGAATTTTGTCCAGTTTCGAATTAAAAAGATTTCAAAAATATATTTTGGTAAAAACTTAAGTGTGTTTGTGTTAATCAAGAACATCCATAATTAAAATACATGTAAAGATGCAATTTCTAAGAAAATAGGTTTTCTATATGAAGAGTATATTTGCGTAGTGTATTGGATAATTTATCTAACAATGTTACTTGAGAGTATTTTTTAATTATGAAAATGAATTAACCAAGGGGTAAATCTAAGTATGTTAAGTCTTATACCTTTCCTAACTGGTGTACTTAAAGTTCTATATGAATGATCCAGGTTGAAGTTGATGAAGCTTTTTCGGGACCTTTGGGATAAAGAATCAAAATATGTTGGGAAGGAATTTAGTCAACTTAATCTTGTGGGAAAATATGAGTATAAAAATAATCTTACAAAGTATGTGAGGTCGGTCATAAGCTTGCACTTTGCTTATAAGCAGTTGTTAAGTCCTCATAATATATTCTAGTTATGTACGGAATTTAGATTTTCCATTCATACAACAAGTAAATAAACAAATACATGAAAAAATGTACTTTTCATTCATAATATAAATGTCCAGATGCCTACATCAAAGATCAAAATAAAATAAAATTATAATGTGGCCCATGGCCTTATAACACTTAGATAAAAATAGAAAAGAAACAATTCCTAACCTTAACCCTTAGGGATGACCTCCCCTGTAATTTCCTCACCCTTTGTCTACAGGATGATTTGGTCTTCAATCGGGGGTATTCGGTAGAGACTTGGTCCACCTCATGTCTAGATGCAAAGTATGCCTTCCCTTCTTCAATAATAGGCTTCAAGAAGGGTGTTATTATTTAAGGTTTCATTACCCTTAGGGATTTAACCTCCTTTCATCCATCCACCCAACTCTTATTAAAGACTTTAAGGAACTCCTTGTCGGCTAATACTTTATTATTCTTCCTCTTTTTCTCTAACTCAAAAAATAAAGAGTCCTCTACTTTTAAAGGAGGATAATTTTATCCAACAGGAGAGCATGGGTCTTCTTTGCCTTCATGAGTTACTAATTTACCTTATCTTAGTCCAAATCAATAGCCTCACCCTCCTTAAGTATGTCCACCTTACAAGTATGTCTTTTACAACCTTTCAATGAAATCAGTAATTTTCTTGTCGTTGGTGGCTAGGTTATTATTAATATTTTTGGCGTGAGTGTGGAGGATCTCATTATGCTCCTTTAGCTGAGAAGCTCTACCGGAGGACTCCCCTATATGGCATGTAAAAATTAACTCAACCATTATGTAATGATAAGCATATCATTAACCAAACGAATGGCTGAGAAAAAATCTTACCAAGACAAGGAATTTCATCCCCTCTTTGAGGATGCGGTCATTTCAATGATTTTTTATGATTTCTAGGTCCTTAGGCAACACGATAACCCTATTGGGGGACATAGATGACCTTAACACTTTGGTAGGAAAAATTATAGGTTATGATTAACCTATCAACCCTCACTAAATTCATCAACCAAGGTTGAACCCTGGACAGTAGGGGCGATAAAAGGAGGCATTTCGTCTAGCAGCAAGGATGATAACCTGGTCGACCTGCCCATTTTTCTTGTGAGGAGGAGGGTTCTTTTCCTTCATTTGTTTTTTGGACTTCTTGACTTCGTATGCTTTATTTATTTCCTCGTTCTCCATTTGGAGATTAACCTTGCCAATTTATGGGTTCTTGGGTCGAGGTTTATTTATTTGTTAATGATAGCATTCAAATCCAACAAGGCAAACTTGTTGGTGCATCACCGATTAAACATATCTTCATCTTAGTCTGAGTCGATAAGATTAAATATCTCGTGTTTATCCCAAGATTGTAATAAAGCTAAAGAATCGATTCATTAAAATGAGAAAGGGGATTTAAATTTCTCCTCATGTTGTCATTTTGATGGTGGTCATAGTGGGTAGATTCTGAGTTACTCGAAATAACATCGGTATTGGGAATCATCCATGCCCACTTTTCCTTAGGCATTCATATTGATGGTAAGGATGCTTGTAGGGATGTATGAGTCACTAACCATGGTGTTATGGTCAAGTCATAAATAAAAAGTATATGCGCTACCCTCCAAGAAAAATTAAAGCCCATGGAGTCCTTATCTCCTAGATATTCTCAAAATTGGCCAGATTGACCTGATAGACTGTTGGCTTATTCATTTTATTTTGAACCTTTTGAGAGAGGTATGATTAGAAATTTATGTAGTAATCCATCTTTCAAATTCAATAAGATTTGCATTATTAGGGGTGCCGATCATGATAGGCATTATGTGTCCTTTATAGTCGATACCCTCTACATAAAGTTCTTTAAAAAATACCAACATAAATTTCTTGGTATCCTTATGATGTTTAGGCAATCATTCAACCAGATTAGGAAACCAATCCTGGGCTTTAAAGTAATAGGTTATATATATATTGAAGTTCAAAGCAATACCTTATCTTGTTTAGGACGAAATTGGTGTTACAAATTTTATTAATGTCCAACGTACCCATCAGGATTCTAAAGAAACTTCATTTACTTGGAGGGGCATTACTTAATCATAATGGAGTGACTCCACCAATAAATGATGGAAGGATAAGTGGAACAACCCATTATCACTTTAATAATAAACATCGTAATTCGACTGGGTTTAAGGTTGTATAAGTCTTCATCCTTAATGGAAACCCCTGATGTTAAAATTTTCAGGGATATTGTACTTAGTACGAAAGTATCTCAAATAGTCTTCAGATGACACTTCGTACTTACTCCATCTTCTCATTATTTGGATAGAGGAGAGAAGGGTTATTTCAAGAAAAAAAGATATAATCTTTTGAGGAGTTAGGTACATCTTTAATGAATAGAATTGGTCGAAAACGACGAGAGAAAAATAAAGAGAAAAAGGGTGGGGGAGAACATTATGGTTCCCGGTGAACATAAGAAGTAAAAAGAGGCCAAATTATTTTTGAACTTTTTATATATTCAATTGTCAATAGCTTGTGTAAAGGTTGTGCCCCATTTAGAGAGCTACTATCTCATGTCAAAAGTCATTCTTCGCATGCCATAATGACCTATAAAGCATGCAAGAAGAGTCACACATAACCCTAAGCATATGGATTACATGTGAGAGCATATTTATCATTACATTCAAACTCGAAAGAAGTGGGATATGTTTCATGCTAATGGAGTTTCAGTATAAAAGCCATTTGAACTTTACTCATCATTAATATTGGGAGACCTAAAGGCCAACCGACCTAATCCTGGAGTCATTTTAAGGGAAATCAGACCGACCTGAACCATTGGGAATAAAATATATCGAAGATTTACCAGACTATCCATAAACCTTAGCCGACCACCAACTCAACATGGGATGATTGAGATTGGACTCCTTTAAGATTAAGAAGAAAATAAGTAATCAACCTCTCTAGGATGATAGTCATTTACTAGCTTAATTATAACAAAGTATATGAGCATAAAAAGAGACTAACTACAACATAACTTAATTACATGATATGTTGGAGGGAAATAGGACTACAATTTTTATAAAGAATACCCCTCATTATGAGGATGGAATGTGTGTGAACAATTGTAAATACCAACACTTAGTACTTACTTTGGACTCTAAACTAGCAACTTGAGCACTCTAAATCATTTTTTTTAATAGCAAACTCACCCCCTCTCTTTCCTAGTGGGCGTAGACAAGGATGACTTGCTGAACCACGCATATAATTTGTCAATTTACAATTTGCATTATATTGTAGTCATATAGTGACGATATTTTTAGTTTCATTGTGTAGATTGATATGTATGTAAGCATATTGATCTTAAATTATTAGTTTCATTATGTATAGTGTGAAAATTAATTTGTATGTAAAAGTAAAATGAAAATCTAAACATTTGTATTATATATGTTAAATATAAAAGTTAGCTAAATTTCATGACAAAAGTTTTGAGTAGTGCGCGGATCCAAGATTTCTGTCGAGGGGGCGAAATTTATGACAAGTGCCGACAAATTTGAGGTAGGTACCCCTGAGCTAATTATAGTAGGAGGATACACACACACACATAGCATGTATGCATATACATATTGTAGAATCAATTACTTAAATAGTTTTCCCAAAATACCAAGTCAATACAAACACACATTTAAGGGTTTTATTTTTAGTACATTCCATTAGAGTGGCATAATGCCAAAATCCCAAATCAACACCCTACTTAATTAAATTCCAAGTTATACAACAAAAATAGACGATAAAACTATAAATTTGTCACCCAATTATCTTCAAGCCCTAAATTACAACACCCATTCAACATTGACAATACCCAAATAATTTTAAAATTAAATAACAACACACAATCAATATTTATAATACCATATTAATTTTAAACCCTAAACAACATTAAATCAATATTAACTATACCAAATCAATAAGAACAACGCCTAACTAATTTCAAGCCCTAACTAACAACACCCAAAAAGTATTAACAAATAATAATACAATTTAATTTCAAGCCTAAAAATAACAATACACAATCAATATTTATAATGTCCAATTAATTTCAATCCTTGTAATATTTTTTAAACAACCCCAAAACATTTTTAACTATAAAAGAAAACACATAAACCTCGTTGTATTTAAACAAATCTTACAATAACTGGATAAGATATACCGCACATACCTACAAAACTACAGTAGGTTAAAATGAAACCATATGAGAGGAGAGGATGACTTTTCTTTCAAATGGGTCTTCTTGTTTGCTCATGCGAGGAGCGGAGAGGAGAGTATGCTTGTGTTTTTTTAGATCGCTGAGGCTGAGGTTGAGGTTGAGAGAGAAGGGGGGGGGGGGGTGCGGGGAGTTTAAAATTGAGAGGGATGCTAAAATGAGAAAAATTGTTGGGCAAGAAGTTCAAAACATGTTTATATGTCTTTAACCCAATAATTTCATAAAACATCATAGTTTTTAACTCCAATCGATTTGATTAGGGTCATAACATAGGTTTTTCAAGGGACTTTATTATATACATTTGGGACCATAAGAGGAGCCTTAATAGTGTTTGCGAGTGACAAACCACCTTGGGTTACTTGGACTAGTTATTAAGAGTTAGGATATAATTGGGATTAAATTATTAGTGTTGAAATTTACAGGAATTACCCTAGGTCATGTGTTATCTCTGTTGTTTGATTTTATTTTTATAAACATACCACAAGTGTGTGTGTTGGTCCATGGCAAATTTACTAGTCGGGGGTGATGGGGTCTTATACCAGACCTTAGATAATGATGCAGGTTGTGCATAGGTATATTATATCCCGATCCAATGTGTTGAGTTTATCATTCCTCGCGAGGGACAATGGTGGGATTGAACCCTCTGTGTAGATGTTGGTATGTGGTTACATAATTTGTGTGATGGCATAATGATTCCCTTTTATGTGAGTATTTTAATATTTGGGACATACTTTAATTAGGACTAGTAGAGGCATGAGAGATCCACATAGGTGTAAACCTTTGAAATACTATTATTTGAGGGTCATGTGGGTGCCTTACCACTTGTGGTAATGGGTCGACTAGACGCATATTAGAAATATATCATATTTGAGTATTTATGATACGATAAATTGTGTGGCTATTTGATTTAGGTGGATAGTGATGGACTTCCCCTCCTCCTATTAGATTACGTATTCGACTATAAATGAGATGGTTAAATTTTATAGGCTGTACGAATTCTCTATTGTGTACCATAAGGGGCAATGTGGACTCTCTGTAGTGATTGGTTATTGGTCATGAGCTATTTGGATGATTTATGATGAGGTGTTATGCTTATCTAATTATGTTCTTATTTTTATTATATGTGTATTCATAGTTTAAAGGTATTGCATTAGGGATGTGTTAACCATATTGATACGTGTTACATGTATTATATGCCTAATGGGTTCTCTTACTAGTGGGGAGTGTTAGACCCTTAGTCATTATCCATGACAGTGGGTTATGATTTGACTTCCTAGTGAAGGAGTGGACTAGGGTTTATCACCTCAACTAAGATTGATAGTCATTGTTAGTAGGGATACCTTGTATGACATGCTTATATGATTATGTTTGGGTGCGATTCTTGTTAGAATTGGGAGAATAGTTGAAATATATAGAAGTGTATTAGGGTGTTCCTTATTTGAATTTTATGAATGGAGTTTAGTTCTGGTCGGGAGTTCGAGGGATAGGGGTGCTATGACTTTGGCCCAAAAAATACCCCAAGAATTGAGTTTTTAATATAATTAATTATAATTTAAAACGTTTCTCTTTAGAATAGTGAATGTATATAATGTAAGTAATTAATGAATAAATAATATGAATAAGGGATAAAGAGAGAGTTAAGAAGCTTTTCAAACCAATATTTTTACATTGTTCAGCCTTACCTACATCCAAACCGAGATAACAATTGAAAACTTCACTATCTTTTAATTATTTGTGGTGGACCCAATGCCTTACAAAGGAATCACACACATCTTTGTAAGGACAAAGCATACAAGGAGGACACTCGACATAGAATATACAATGAAGTTTCCTCGTAAAGAAGAAATGTAAAATGACCATTATTTTTATATGACAATCTTTTCAATCAATGAGCCATATAAAGAAGAAATGTAAAATGACCACTGTTTCTATATGATAGTATTTTCAATCAATGAGAACTTATATCTAAAAGTGTAATGCTTTAATTGTTGTCTAACTAATGGCACGAGTGTTGTTGTGATATTTTGCACTTTTTTCTTTTGAAATCTCAAAAAACAATATTTAACACAAGTTTTTTAAAGAAGCTTTGATATTTTATTATTATTTTAAAACTTTCATGTAAGTATAAATGCTGTTTAAAGGAATATTTATAGTTGGGGAAAAAACTAGACGTTATGAGTATTTTGAAATTATTCATGAGGTAGTTGGAAAAAGTTAGTTTTTCATTTTCAAAAAAATAGTTTTTACATTTCCATTTGTCTAGGTTAATTTAATTTAAAGTAAAAGTAATTCGAATCAATCAATTTATATCGACTTAAAAAATCTTTAGTCAACTTAAAATCCCATTATATGGTCATAAACCTTCTCAATACCATTCAGTATATTTGAGTCGACTTAAACACCCTGACCTCTGACTATACTTAAATAATGCATTCTTTATTTTTGAATTTTTGTTTTAAATGTGTAAAACGTGTTATGAGTTTGTGTGTGAGTATGAGCCATTAGAAGCGTATGTTAGGAGAAATATACACTTTTACAATGTATCTTAATTTCCTCGAACTCATCATGTATCTTTGTGAAGGTTTGCTCAATTGTTGATGAAGCTTGTTGTCGAAGTATTTCCTTGTTTTCTTGACTTTGAGATTGAGCATGATCTTCCTTTGAAGTTAAACTTGAGTAATGGGAAGTTTCTTCATCTTACCATATTCTCATGATCCTTATTTGGATATAAATTTTTGTTTAGAACTTTTCCTTGTTTGTTGTTTTCTTAACATCTCATTTGCGATTTAACCATGAGATTTATTTTAGTTGATATTTTCTTGCTTTGACTACTTTTGGTTGAAAGAGTGAAGTCAATTTTCTTTGTAATGAAACTTCTCATTATTTGAGTCTAATGTAATGAACTCAAGAACATTGTAGTAAAGATAGGGAACTTTGTATTTTATTATTTGAATTATTGTCATCAAAATATATCTATTTCTTTTTAAATATCCAGGACTCACAGTGACATTTTAGGATTTAATGTGAGATCCTAGTAGTTTCGTGTAAATATAAGTGTTTAGATATGAGTTAATGGTTAGTTGATAATTGTTAATATGTTGGATATAAGGTAATAATCCTGGTAGTTATCTGGGGTAAGATTTTTTTTTTTTCATCCTTAAGGGTAGTGCTACAATATTGTTGATATTGCATCGGATGGATTTGTAGTTACTTCTCTTTATGAGATATGGGATATTATCAGTTTTTTCCTATCTTTTATATTGGACATTGATACTTGTTATACATATTAAGGATAGTATAGTTTTCATATAATCTATTATTATCTCTATTTAAAATCATGTTTAGAATTTCTTGCAGTTAGTTTGACTCACAATTCGTTGTTAATGTTTTTTAGGTTCTATTATGGTGGACCAGAGGATTATCATAACAATGTTAATTTCCTAGTAGTGGATTGTAATTGAGGATTGATAGTGTGAGTTCCATATAGTTTTAGAGTTTTATATTCTAAATATTATTTATCTTTTATGATCAATTCCTTATTTATGGGATGCCAAAGTGTATATGTGTTATTTTTTATTTTCATTTATTCTAAGTATTATTGTATAGTGTAGTTTGACCAATTACACTATTGTAGTTGTATTAACTATGTTCTTCCAATTACAGTTAACACTTACAGACATTTGAGATTTTATTTATAATCATGTGTATGGTTTGAGATATCCAATCATTCATTTGCATGTGTTATGTTTTCCTCATGCTTAAAATGATTAGAAATTCTTTTACTCTCGTAATTTATGTATTTTGGTCTTATAATCCTAAATATAAAATTTATAGGATATTGAACATGGATTGGTTCCACCTTGAGGCTTATATAGGTGGTTTGGTTGCCCCAATTACTTACGTGTGTTTTCATTGCATGGTAGCAAAACAATGCTGAAAGATTTACTAGATGTAGTCCCTAGGTCAAAGGGTTAGGTGTGCAACCACTTTGCACGTTCTCAAGCCATAAATGTAGATAAAATACGTGGCATAGGAATGTGTTCAACTATTTTACTAGACACAAAGTTTTGCCCCTACGATTCTATTGATGTAGAATCGCTACAGCGAAATAATGCGAATTGTAAAAAAATAATCCAATATTAGTTAAACCCTAAAACATGCATCTAAGTGATTGAATTAAATATGAAAATCAAACAATCACAAGATCAAATATTAAGAACACCAAATTCAGGAAAAATCCCCAAAGGGAAAAACCTTTTATTTTTTTTATTTTCACTATAATTTGTAAAGATCAGTTTACACGGATTATACTGAAAACATGAGTGACATACGAAATACCCTCAGGTGTCAGTTCCGATGTCGTCGGTTGGAATCTCTCACAAGAACTCCAGATGGGCAGCAATGGAAAAGAGACGGCTTCTCCAAAAGTTACTCCAGATGAGTAAAAACGATCCTTTGAAGGTTTAAAGATTCACACACATATATGGGAATGATTTTGTGAATCAAAAAGGCATGAAACCTTAAAAACTTGAAGTCTATTTTCTGGGCTATAAATCGCAGAAACGTGTATGAAAAAGACTTGAAAAAACGTGCAGAATGGGTACAAATATTTATACAAAAATTAAGGCGGCGGCGACGCTCGAACGAGACCACGTGTCGCTCGAATGATATCGCGCAACATACTCATGTCGCTTGAATGACAAAGAGATGTCGTTCGAACGAGCTCGACGACCAAGAAAAGTCCGTTCTATGCTTAGAAAAATTTATGCTTGTGTTAAAAATAACTTAGACTTCAAAAAATATTTTCTAAAAAATTCTCAAATATTTATGCGAATATTAACAACTCCAATAAACCATTTTACCAATAATGTGTCATGAGTGGGAACGGTTGAACAACACGTCGCATGTATCAGGATGCACATGTGAAAATGGTGGATGCATAGATTCGGATCAAGGCCGTTGTGGATGATCGTGTTGACGTGCCGAATGTAGCGGTATCAGACATATATATTGTGATATAGGAAAAATAGAAAATTCCTAGATTCTACCCCAAACATTTATAAAAATATGCCCTTACAATTGATTAATGACTTACCGATTGTTCAAATCATTTTCACCATTCATCTTAATACATAAAACGTACTTTTTTCCTTTTCTCTCTATATGTTTTATAATTTTTCCTTTCAATTATTCATCTTATGAGCTTTGTCCTTTCTTTTCTTCTTGATTTTCCATCACTATTCATATTTTCTTTTTTAATTTTAATGTAATACCCCGTAATTTTAAATGATTTTTTAAAGTGAGTTATATTTTAAATTAATGGATTAATTAGATTTTATTATTAATTAATTCATTCGGGTTTATTCGGTGGATGGATATTAAAATGGATGATTCTGAATATTACTTAAAGATATTTAGGTAATATATGAAATGTAATGTCATTGATATGACTGTATGATATAAATTCGGTAATTTATATTTTTAGTCAGACGCGGTATGGGACGTGTCGGGACTAGTTTATTAAATTAAAAAGGAAATTTATTTTCTACCGATCTAATAGTCATTTTGACTGCGTCGTTGCGTCCGGAAGGTTCGAAATAGTCAGAAAAGTCTATTTGGATGACAATTTTGAGTCTCGGGTCATTTGGGAATGAATAGACAACCCGAAAGGGCATTTTGGTCATTTTTCTAGGGGGATGAATAGTGATTTCGGATTTGAAACTAGTATATGTATAGGTAGATTAAGTGAATGGGAGTTATTCATCTCCTCTTCACAAATAAGAGCAGCCATCTTCTTAGAGTGAGAGTAAGAGTGCTTGGGAAGGGAAAAGCCACTTGGGAAGGGAAAAGCCACTTGGGAAGGAGAAGAACAAGAACCAAGGTTCACCACCACCGGAGTTTGACCGGAGAAGGGACAAATAACTGAGATATACTACACCAAAGGATCAGACCTACAAGAAAGGCAAGTGTTTGATAATGGCAAATTCAGTTTGTATATTGTCCATGTTAGAATAATATGAAAAGAGAAGATTATTATTGTTTGGAAGAAATAATGGAGTATTAAATGGATTTCTGGAAAACTGAAATGATATTGGAATTTAACTCATGTGTTAGGATGATAATAATCCACGAATTAGTCATGAATCTGTTGAAAAAATTATGGAAACCATTGTTATGTTCTTGAAGAGGTTATGTTAATAAATTTTTGGGAATAAGGAGATAAACATGCTTTTTAATCCAATCCCTTAATGATTCTAGGATGTTTAGTGTACTGGAAATCGTTCATATATATTAGTATATCATGTAGTAATCATAATAACTCATTTTGGAGGTTAATATGAAGGGTTGAATGGGTAAAAATGGTGAAACCCGTAGTTGCAGAAAATGCAGAAAATGCAGGCTTGGACCTGAGGGATCGATCGATCGACCCCTGCCGTCGATCGATCGACCTCCCCAGTTTATGTAAATTAGTTTCTTTTTAAATGTTGATTCTTATCCCAAACCTTTTGTGGATCTTTGGTGATTATTATTTGGAGATTATGGGACCTAGAAAATATCAGTAAACCTTCGATGAGATTAGAATTAATTTGATTTGGATTCGAGTGATTTAAATGATGAAAAATTATATTGAATGGAATTTCGGTTGCTAGATTCATTTGTTAAAATTTCAAATGTGGATGGATGAGGATTTAAGATAGGACCAGTAGGGGTGATTTAATATAACACCTGGGTATCCTTAAGTTTACAAGAGGGTTTAATCCTAAGTGAAAGAATATGTGTTTATAAGAGATTTGAAACTATCGGTTTTAACCTTAATTAAAAGGAGAACTAAACTCGTAGTAGTTCGGGAGAAATAATGTTATGGACCAGTAGGATATGAGTAGCTTCTTACTGATATAAGATGAGGAAAAACCTATTTGAATCTTATGAGATGGGAGCTTAGAATACATTTGTTTTAAAGAGGGTATAAGGTTATCCCGATCGCATAGTTTAAGTTTTCAGACCTCCTCGATCGACAAAGTTAAGTAGTAGTGTATTGGAGGGGTTCCTTGTTTGGATTTCTCTTTGCGAGACGCTCCGCGCATGAACCTTAACGACGTCGGTAGTGGAGAGATGTTATAGGATGCGAGGATAATTAATTTATGAAGTAAAGATATGATATTTTAAAAGAAATATAATTCTACGTATGGGAAATATCTTAGGGTAGTGATAATTACCTTATTGATATTATATTATAGGTATGATAATACCTATTTGATTGATTGATGATTATGTGTATGACATACCTAGCTTACTTGCTATCGGTGGGAGGTTTAAGCGTGAGGGCAGTCATATCATGATGAATCCATGTGATCTTTGATTTGTCGCTCGAGAACATAGGTCTATGAAAGACTTATTGGGGAGTTGATAAGTCCGCTTACTGTGGGTACGTAGGTATGTGCGTGACCCATGGATACGAGAACTATGTTCGCCTCCAATTTGTTTGTTGTTTGTGGTTCGTGGAATCTTACCGAACCTGTAGTCCCCTATTCAGTGACATGCGATGATGGGACATGATAGCAGAGTAATGCATTGCACCACAGCTGTGACTCGGGGTGCTGTATTATATATGAATATATATATAATGGATTAAATGGTTACATAATTATATATTGTGTTTATATCTATCTACGGTGATAATTGTAGATAACGGTGAATAGTGGAAGATAATGGAATTAAGTTAATGAATGTTTATTCTTAAAGAATTGAGAAGCTTAACTCATATTAATGAGTAATGATTCATGTTAATGATAAACTAATCATATAAAGGAGATATGTAAATGTATAATAATGTGACGTATGGTATGGGACATACGGGGATTATGATATGGTAATGGAATTATAATATGGAGACTAGAAAAGAGGAACCATTAACTAGGAGGTTAATAGGAAACGTTAAGTGTGCACTCTAGTTGAGAGGTGAGAATTGCAAGTGAGAGTGGGATCTAACATGTACATAATAAATGCTTTATTGCACTTATTAAATACTTGATGTTTTTAAAATAAACTACACATTCGGGCTCTGACCCGTTTCCTTGCATATTTTCTCTTCTATTGTATCTCTATATCAAGTGTCCAGCAACAGGGACGCCAACCATAGTTGATTTTGTCGAGCTATGGAGCTATGGAGGATTTGCTTAGACGCTTGTCATCTTTTTTATTCACAGTATTCTTACATAGGGCATGTCGCCCAAAGGATTTCAGTTATCATTTTCTATCGGAGTTAAACTATTGTATTTGTGTCTTTTTAAATACATTTAACATTGTTGGGATTGTTGTAAAGGATTTATATTATTTGGGAATGTTTATTCCAGTTGTATTTAAATTCTTTTGAGTTATTTATTTAGTGATCTGTGTTGTAGAATAAAATGTGTTGTGTTATTCTTAAATTGGAAATGGATTTTGTTAAATTAAAATTTGGAAAGTTTTTAACACCAGCTTAATTGAGTTTTGGGTGAGTTGTAAATGTTTTCGACAGTGATGCTAAGAATGAGCCAACTGTATATTCTGTTTTAATTTGGTATGGGACTGGCCACCCGGTATTTAATTAGGCGGGGTGTTACATTTAAATGATCCATAAATTATAAGTCACCTCCGTTGATTTTTTTTTTTGTGACAACATTGATTGCTAATTTTTCCAATCGTAAATATTTACTTTTCAATTTATTTTTTTCATATCCATCTCATTTTCTTCCATTTATCTTAATTGAAAGGTAAATGTTAATCCGAATAACAAATATATTATTATTAGTGTAAATATTTACTATCAAAGTAGTATTATAAATATAATAAATATTTACCGTATTGATTTTTTTCAAAACTTTACACTTGTAATGGATCTTGTTTGATGGATTTAAGTGAAATATCAGTTTTTTAAACAAAGTTACAACCTTTTGAAGTTTGAAACAAAAGAAGAAAAGTTTAACTGGTTGAAATTTCTCCTCCGGAGGAATGGTTGTTAAAGGTTATCTATGTTAAATAAAATTTTCAAAAATCAGGAACAGGGCCTAATTAATGTTTGAATAGTCAGTGTGACTTATGTTAAAAAAACTCTTCAAATGGAAACTATATACAAACGCCCCTGAATTTATTTTTAAGGATTATTGGCAATTTAGCCCCCCAAAGTCTGATTTAACTATCACTACAGTTCCAAAAGTTTCGAAAGTGATACATAAAATTTCAAGTTTGCTAGTTCAATCACTTTAGTTAAAAATCTAACAAAATTTTTAATAATTAAAGGGAAGGGGCATGTGCATAAGTGAGGCATTTTCCATTTAATTTATTATAAATTCTTAGAAAAATCATAACTTTTTTTTATATAAAATTCAGAAATTATGAGAAAAATATCGTCGAACTCATTTTTATCGAAATTTAACATATTGTTGATATGCTTTTTATTTTTGGGCTTTGTATTTGTTAAAGGTCACATTTCACTAAATTATTTACCAAGTTCTCATTCAATATTTTATACCGACATGTTATATCCAATAAATTTATATTTTTGAAACAAAAATATATTTTTAAATAAGGATTCCTACACTATCATGTTGGTTCTTGTGCATATTGATTACACTACTTTCTTGCCAAATTTAAGACTTGAACCCTTTTATGAAAGATGTTTATTATTATCTAAAGAGTTAAAGAACTATTTTTAATTATTCATTTGCAATATTATAACTATTAAAAAAGAAAATAAATATTTAAAAATATTATTCCTATTTTTAAAAAATCGGGAATTAAAAATATTATACCTATTATTAAAAATTTTAAATTAAAGAAAAAACATTTCAGAAATTAAAACTAAAAATTACGTAAAATTATTTTAAAACTTAGAAATATAGAAAATAAATAATTAAAAATTATTATGGAAATCTTTAGATAATAATAACCGTATTTCATAAAAGGGTCCAAATCTTAAATTTTGCAACAAAGTAGCGTAACTAATACTCTATAAAATTATGATAATGGAGGAATCCTTATTTAAAATTACTAGATGTGCCCACGTGCTTTGCACGTGTGGGCAAATCCAAATATTCAATTGGATTAGCTGAATAAATGAATAAGAAGCTGTGAATTTAAAAATTATTCATATAAAGCATAAAAACTATAACAAATTATGTACAAGTAATGAAGTAAATGAAATCAATGTGTAAAATAATGAAGCGATAATCACATAATAAGATATGAAATCTCATGAAATAGTAAAAATCAATGTCAACGAATCCGAGTTATTTAAAATGTAAAATGCAAAGGAAGAGATAAATTGTTTATGGAAGAACTAAGATAATAACAAAGTGTAATGATAAAATATTAAAATATAATCGTCAAATAAATATGTTGCATTTGACATTTGTTAGAATTCGATGTGTCTTATTCATCTTCAATTTTATGAGCGACAAAATGTGCAGGCTTTCAATTAGAATCTCTAAGCAATTTTCCTTTAATGTAGAATCTGCTAATTTTGCCAATGCACGTATATAACTTTCAAATATAGTCCGAGTGCACAATCCCCTGTGGAATAAATTAACATAAAAAAAACAAGTATATGAAATTAGTATAGAACGTTTGAAATGTATGCATGAATTTTAAGTTTTAATAAAAACGATATTACCTTTTCTTTAGAAACGATGAAAGTTTGAATGTTGCAGGCAATGAAAGACTATGTTTCCTTGAACAGTGTGACTGTTGCTCTTTCGTTGTCATATTGAACCATTAATTGAAGTAAGTACCTTGTGTTTGGTTGAACAATGAGTCAATATCCAATAATGGTAATATAGCGTGCCCAAATTATGAACAACAAAAATTGAGCTTATAGATATTTGTTAAAAACGTAAGACAAACTTACCTGAAAAGTTGGAACAGTGAGGTTGTAAACATATGTCAAGGTCTAATCCTAAGATTAAAAAATATATTTTTTAAGATTTCATATTGTTTTTAAAAAGGAAAATTTTAAAAACATATTATTTTATAAAACTATATATATATATAAAGAAAAAGACACTTTTTTTTAATAAAAATTGTAATTTTTTTAATAAAAAAACTCTTGTGTATAAAAGCTGTATTACTAAAAAACTTAATTTTTAAAACAAACTGTATTGTTAAAATTTGTATTCATAAAAAATACAATTTAAAAATGCATTTATAAAAATATTGTTTTTTATAAATAAATAAAATACTATTTTTGTATAAAAACAAAAAAAATTTATTGTTTTTTATATAAAAAAGTAACATTTTTTAAAAATACAATTTATATAAAAATTACAATTTTTTCTATATATTTTTGTTTTTTTCTTTACATATTTTTAAGAATACAATTTTTTCTTATAAGAAATGAAGTTTTTAATTAAAAAATAAGGTTTTTATAAACAATATAATTTTCATAAAAAAATTATACCATTAAAGAGGAAATCATTTTTTTTATGTATAAGGGTCCGTTTGGTTGGCATAATTTGCCTAGGCAAATGCCAAAAAGTTGGCAAATATGAAAATTTGTCCACATTTTGGCTGTTTGGTTGCATAATTTGCCTAGGCATTATTTGCCAATGTACAACACCTCCTATGCACAATCTGTGGGCAAATTTTGGTTACCTATTTGAGTGGGAAATATTTGCCCACAAATTTGCCAACTTCTGAAACGATTTTAATGTTTTAAAAAATAATTTAAAAACTGTTTTAAATAATTAAAAAACTGTTATGAATATTTAAAAATTGTTTTGTTATGTTTCAAAAACTGTTTTTAATATTATAAAAAAATGTTAAGAAAATGTTTACAATTTTTTTAAAAAATCGTATTAACAAAATATTGTAAAAAAAAACTGTTTTTAAAAAACCGTATTAACAAAATATTGTAAAAACTGTTTTTAACATTTTTAAAAACTGTTGTGAATATGTTATAAAAACAGTTTTAAAGTTTTAAAAAATAATTTTAAAGACTGTTTTAAATATTTAAAAAAACTGTTATAAATATTTAAAAACTGTTTTGTAATGTTTTGAAAACTGCTTTTAATATTATAAAAAATTGTTAAGAGAATGTTTTACAAATTTTTTGAAAAACTGTAATATAAAAATATTGTAAAACAGTTTTTAACATTTTTAAAAACTGTTTTAAAGAGTTTAAAAAACCTGTTGTGAATGTTTAAAATTTGTTTTGTAATATTTTAAAAACTGTTTTTGATATTATAAAAGATTATTAAGAGAATGTTTTACAAATTTTTTAACATTTTTGAATATAATATAAAAACTGTAATATAAAAATATTGCAAAAACTATTTTTAACATTTTTGAATATAATATAAAAATTGTTTTTAAATAAATTAATTGGATTGACTTTAATTTCGCCTAATGTTGTTTGATAGCGTCATCTGAATTTGCCTAGGCAAAATTTTGGCAAATTTTACCTAGGCAAATTTTGCCATGCCCACGGTTTTGCCCACTAACAACTAAACGGACCCTAAGAGATAGAGATAGATGTGTATTTTCAGAGATGCAGAAATCATGAAACCCCAGAAAACAATTAATATGAAATCTAAAGAGCTCCATCCGTGTTTTTTTACAATTATACTCTCTCGAGTTAATAATAAGGATTAAATGTCATAATTTTAAATAAGAACATAGTCAGATGAACCAGATTCTCTCCATACGTGTCTTTTTACTGTCAAAATGAAAAAAATACAATGGCCGGTAATACTGACAAAGGGAGTATACACACAAAGAAATAAATAAAGATAATGCAGATGAACCGGAGTCTTGATTAAAAATCGAATAACGTCTTCACCCGTGTAAATTTCGTACCAAATATGTTCCAAGTGGATTCCTGTTCAGGTATTATTTAAAAAGTATCAAGATCAAAATCCTTATTTTAACAGTCTCAAGATCAAAATTCAATATACTAAATTACAGTCTCAAGTTTTAAAAACTCAATAAATTGTTAAAACATCCATTTTCAAACAGTTTTTGTTCTTAAAACTGTTAAAACCTATGCACATGAATTAAACCTATATACATCACTACACCAATTATATAATGTAAACTCATAAAAAAAAGATTAATTAATGTGTTCAAATTTGGGGGTTTAAACAGGTTATTATGTAACATGAAACATATTAATCTCTAAAATAAAATAAACAACGTGATAAACAGATCTACACAAAATGATCACAAATTTAAATGTAAATTCGAACCTCATATTTGAGTTACCTTCCACAATGGCATATATGTTTGGGACGATTTAATGTTGCTAAGATTATTTCTAGTCCACCTGCTTTTTTTGTGATTAGTTAGAGGATGGTTTAGTGAGAGAGATGAAATATTTTGAGTAGTGGGTTTCACTTGGGAAGTCTTCATAGCAAAAATTGGGCTTTTTCGTGTATTGGGTTGGAAGTTGTGCATAGGAGATCGTGGTCAGTGTACAAATTAAAGTGCAGTGTATGTGGGTGGGATTAAAATACAATGTATAATATATTCTTGAATGAAAGAGAAAGATAGAAGGATATTGATGGATTTTTAAATTGTATGAGGGTAAAATAGTCTTTATATCATTAAAGATAAACTCTCCTCTTTTAAAGTAGTAGAGATAAATAAATTATATTATCTTTCTAAAAATATCTAATTATTGTTTATAACGTGTTAGTCTAAAAGAATGATCCATAATTAGG
Organism: Sambucus nigra; assembly: GCA_949130495.1. Taxonomy (NCBI): domain Eukaryota; kingdom Viridiplantae; phylum Streptophyta; class Magnoliopsida; order Dipsacales; family Adoxaceae; genus Sambucus; species Sambucus nigra. Next base: position 126,661,942 of record OX422218.1, read on the forward strand.
TAAATAACGTAGAGTATTATAACCTTTACCTAACACAAAGTCCAAATATATAAAGTATATCAACGATATGTCATATTTAATAAATTTATATATAAAAGTCATTTACACGATGACACGAGTCCAACGGTATTTTTCTCATATTTTTTTAATTTTGTATAAAAAGTTATATATTTTAAGGAATTTAACTAATAATTTAAATGGCAAAGCATTAGTTTTGAAACATATGAACTACGCATGCTTCTTCCGTTAATAAACTTAACGATCAGTTAGATTGGATCGAAGTGATTGAACTGGGAAAGAGTTTTATGTGTCAGATTTAAAATATTAAAAGCTGAAGTGATAATTCGACCAACCTTCAGGGACCATATTGGCAATAACCCTATTTTTAATTCAATATTGATAAATGGGTTGTTTAGTATTATCAAGGGTTTAACTAACACATGCATGTCTCATGACCGCTTCTTGTTAATATTTGAGAGGGACTACAAACTTTTTGTCTCAAATCATTTATAGTTACTCCCATGTTTTTATTTTTTTAGTTGTTATTCTTGTGATAACAACTATGGGATAAGGCGATTGATGATAGTTTTGGATGGTTATGGGACTTAATACAATTTAAAAAATACTTAGAATGGGACCCTAACAAAACATTAGAAATGAGACTAACACCCCAAACACCATATTTTGAAAATTAATGGAATTATGTTAATTGCAACAGGTCGATAATTTAATGGGTGATCTTTTATGTAAAATTTTAATGAGCAATACATAATAAGTTTGTGTTCTAAGTGTATTAAATGATTGTACTTATACATACTATATCTATATACTATATATGAATATGGTGTCTCCTTGTGTAGTTATGGCACGTGGCATATCTAATAAATTCTTATGAAACTCTATAAAATAGAAGACTTTGCTATCCACGTGTCTCTTCCTTTTATTATTCCTTTCTTTTTCTTTTTTTCCCATTTCAACGGAAGACATACAGACATATCCAAATCTAAACATCCGTCATTTCCAGTTTCACCATACCTCTCCCTTCTTTAATCTCATTTTGCATTTTATTCTTCTCTCCTTCCATGTCCCTTCTTCTCATTTATTTCTCTTATTCTTCAAGCCCTTATTCTTCCCCCATCCCAGTGGTTTCTCTTTTTCTAATTCATTCCCATATGATGAATTAAAAATTCTTTTCATTTTTATGGTGTGACAGATAGAGAAGCATACAGGTGAACAAATGTTGAAAATGGGTACTCTAAGGTTATCTAAAAAATCAATGGTTCCAAACATCTCGTTAGATCATGGTATTTCGATGTAATATATATAATTTCTCTTTACTTTTTTGCAATATTGTATGGCCTTCACTAATTACATATAAATTTTTAGATTATTGTTCAAGGTTTTAGGTGGTGGCAATTCAAGGTTTTTTGTAATGGAGAATAAAGATATTTGTTAGCAGTGGTGGTTTTATTTTAGGGGTTAACTTCATTCCCAGATGATGAATTAAAAATTATTCTCATTTTTATGATGTGACAGATAGAGAAGCATGCGGGTGAGCAGAGGCTAAAATTGGGTACTCTAAGATCATCTCAAAAATCAATGGTTACAGACATCTGGTTATATCATGGTATTTCGATGTACATCTACGATTTCTCCCTATTTTTTTGTATTTTGTATGACCTTCACTAATTACACATAAAGTTTCAGATTATTGTTCGAGATTTTAGGTGGTGGCAAGGTTTTTGGTAATGGAGAATTATGATTTTTGTTAGCGGTGGTGGTTTTATTTTAGGGGTTACAAGGTAGACTTCTCTATGAGTCGTGCCAAGTCATTTTCTAATCTACACGTGTGATTTTTTTCGTGTGAAAAAAACTATTGGTGTTTTTAAGGAATCCCGATGGTAGATTTTATCAGACACGTTGTCCTTGGAACTTGCAAGTTAAGATACTGCCAGCCTATTCAGGTTTATATTTTGTTATAAATGTTTTTAGTTTTTCCTTTTTTTTCTTGTGGCACGTACTTCCATGTCAATTTGAATGAGCTATTCTGGACTTGATCTTTGGTGTGTAGTGTTTAATAGTTGTACACATCTCTTGTCTTTTCCCTACTTACTTTGATGTTTGCAAATATTGATGCATGTTGGTTCTGATTCTTTTCTTATATGAGAAATAGTCAAATAATTTGTTTGTAATATAAATTGGTGTATGACAAAAGAACATTGAGGTGGTTAAATAATTAATTTGTAGATGGTGATGCTTATAACTCACTTTGAAAGTTTTTGTCAGAATTTTTGTGTCGATTGTTGAAAGCTCAACACTGACATAAAAGTAAAGTTAGATTATTATATACTTTTGGATACTTGAAAAGATGCGATTTGGAAAAATCAATTTACTTTATATGTTACTTTTGCTTGAGGGAATGGGTATTAATATGTTATCTTATGTTAATTGTTTTTCGAAATGCTAATAGGGGCTAAGAACTTTATGTATTCTTCACCTTATATAGTATTAATTTATATATTTTGGTTTCGATATTTTTCTATATATTATTAATATATTTTATTTACTTTTTACAATTTAGTGGATTTGGTATCAAATGAAAAATAATTTTAAGTTGTTTTAATTTTCACTACAAAAATGTCTTAATTTTGTCGATATGGGTTTGTAGGTGAAAAAAGAATACATTCAAAAACATTTCTGGAATTATATATACATGCTCGCTAAAAGTCAATTTTGATTTCTCTTATTATGTAATTTATTTAATAAGCCTTACAAAGCGCCTGCGCATCGCGCTAGGCTTAAATCTAGTATACTTCTAAAATGCTTTACAAAGCATTAAGTATGCTTTTCTCTAAGATTGTCCACGTGTCATTTGGTTTGAAGAGTCATGAATTTAAGATGGATTACTTATAAAAATAGAGTTCCAATTCTATTTATTTTCCTACGCTTCTTCTCTTCATGGCAAATGACGAGTCTCTATTTTATGGGTTGTTTAATGTCCCTTGCACTCCCTCTCATTCATTTGGTAGCAAAGAAAAAGACCCATTGAAGTAACAGCTATTGTGACCATGTAAGGACTCACAACGCTCTCACCACTCTCTAAAAAAAAATACAAACCCAGTCGGCCCTAACTTTCATCACTTTCCTCCGGCCATCCCTCCCCCCTCTCATTTCCGGTGAGAGTGGGGGAGACCAAAATAAGTCCCTTAAATCCAAAAGGAGTATGAACTTCGATATAAAAATCCAAGCCCGTCTCGTGGGTCTTCCTCAGTTTGGTCAGTTGTAGTGGCGACTCAAGTGTTTCGAGGGTACTCGGCTGTGAAAGATTCGCTCATGGAACAGATCCGAAAAGTTACGAAAAGACATACCCTTTTGGTGGTAGATCGACCTTGTGATTTTGAAGATATGTTGTTTGACTATGTTATTGTATTTTGTTGTTACCTGAGGTCTCCGTTTGGAGTCTTTTTTCTCGTCTCCTTTATGAGCGATCTATCTCTTTTTAATATGTTTGTCATGTTTTGGGTGCTTTGGTTTAACTGTTCCAGTGAGTGTTCTTCTCGGGCTGGGACTGAAAAAGACTTTGGTCTTTTTTGGGCCTCTCTCACTTTTACTAAGATGTATCTATTTTTAGGTCCCTTGGTGTTTGAGCCTCGCTCTTTGGCGCCGTTGCTTTTGACATGTTTGTCTTGCATTATTCCACCATCTGTTTGCCTTGTGCACATATTTGTTATGTAAGACTCTCCCTCTGGTGTCTCCAACATCTGTCTGTGAATCTCTTTGCTGGGATGTGTTGTGACCAAGACTCCAAACCTGTGAGACGTGTTAAAAAGTTTTTCTCTAGACTATTGTTCTAGTTTTCTTTCTGTTTATTTTATGTTTTCTCTCTTCTCTCCCCCTACCTTAATCTGAGCCTATTTGGGTTAAGTGTTTCTTGGTTTATTGTAATCGTTTGTTTACTTAATGAAATCCTTTGGGATGTTTTTTAAAAAAAAGTAGCAGTTTTCTCTTCATATCATTCTCTCTAAACTAGCGTCTCTTGACCTCTGCAATCTCTACTGAAACTCTATTCGTGTATGACACTTGCATGTAATTACTATTGCCATTCAATTTGTAATTTGTACCGTCAAATTGAAAGTCTCTCAAAACACCCAAACGTTTTTCTCCCCTAGATAAATTTCTCTCTCTCCTCATTTTACAACTCATCCATTTTAATCATTTATGGGGAAGCTTTCCTTCTCTCTCTCTCTCTCTCTCTCTCTCTCTCTCTCTCAACAATGGTTTCGGCACCTGTTTCCTTCCTTCCCAATTCGTCGCCATAGTTTTGCGGGTACCGCCGTAAAAGAATTTTGCTCTTTCTAATCTACTGGAAAAAAAATCGTAAGATAAGAACTAATGAATTTCACAATGGCATATCTGCAGGGGAATAACGTGATTGTTTGTCCCTGATTTGAATGTTTCTTTGGATAATAGACACACCGTTCCAACCGATACAAGGACAAGGGCTATTTTGCATTTTATTAAACATTTGATGGCGGACTGATCGATGGTCATTCTTTTCGGTTATTTTTTTTGGTAGCATACCTTGTGGTGTCCGGGTCAACTTACATGCACCTCGATTAATCTCCATTCACAGTTCGTGGTTTTTGCTGGATAATTATTATTTTGACTGTGTCGGAGATCAAACTTGAAACCAAATCCAATCCACCCCCAAGATGTCCCAGTGACAACCTTATATCACTAAGCTAATAGGCGTGGTTAGTTATTTAATCCATAACAACCCACATATTGGTAGCATCTTATAATGGGTAGGCGTGAAAATGGATATTCAAAAATTCGAATCCGTCTGCTATTCGTATCCGAATTTAGTGGATATTTATTCGAATAATTATCCGAAAGAGAGGATAATGATAACCATTTTTAGTATCCGAAAAAACGGGTACAGATACAGATAGTGATAATATCCATAGAGGATAATCCATATCCGAGGCGGACTATTCGTATTAGCGGATATACGTTTCAACGGATATCCGTATCCATAACATAAATATATATTTATTAATTACTATTATTATTTATATAATATTACCACCCCAACTAAATAAATTTTATAAAATTTAACTTCAACCCATTCTCATATGTTTTAACCCACACGCTACACACACCCAAACGAAACAAACACGCACACCTATCTGTCTTTCTTATTTTTCCCCTCACAAAAACTCACGCACCCTTAACCTTAGCAAAACGGTGCTAGCTCAAGATCCGCTCCGGTAAGAAACATTTGTGGATTCCTTTTTTTTATGAAAATCACAGAGATTATCTGTGATTTTATACCCGAACGATTTGTTTACTAGTCGATTGTATGTATGTATGTTGGTCTGTATGTATACCTAAATGATTTTCAGTTTTATACCCGCACGGTTTTCAGTTTTATCTATATGTATGTTGGTTTATATGTATACCCGAACGATTTGTTTGTTGGTCGATTTGTTTCTATTTTTATCTTCTTTTTTTTCGAATAAACCATTTTCAAGATTCTTGTTGAATTATAGTTTCCACGGTTTTAGCCCAATCCCTTAGACGTTTCTTCATATCATTCCCTCTAGAAACTCTTCTTGGTATCCATAGCTGCTATAAGTAAAGAAGTGGGTTTTGAAAATAGAATTATTTAGTGAAACCAAAGGCTATCCATAGTTGCTGCGAGTCATATATCATACTTTGAAAATATAGTTTTTTATGTTCGAACCTTCTTTTATAATTTAATTTGATTATTTACACATTCTCTATATCTTACATAGAAAATTATATATTTAATTCATTAATTAAATTAGAGCTTAATAAGCTATGTGTATCTTACTGTATCTTAAATAATAAAAATGGATAAGGATATTATCCAAATTCGGGAAATCCGATAGGATATGGATAGCTGAAATTATTATTCGGGCGGATACGGATATGAATACGGATTGTGTGGGGAGTTGGTGGATACGGATGTGGATACTATGGTATCCGCTCCGTATCTGTCCGTTTTACACCCCTAATAATGGGTATACTCCGATTTACCTTTGTGCTTCTTATCTTCTTCATTTGCTTTGGTTTGTGCTTTTTGTATATAATGAATGTTAAGGGACGTATTATATAGTTTAAGAGTTTAAGCCTCCTTCATTTCCTATATGGATATTTGATGGCTTGGAGGAACTATAAGACGTTATAATATATATTCAAATTGTATATAAGTATTTTTTTCTTTCATATTTTGATATTGGGTTTGATAAAATATATAATGCAATCATATGTTTTTTTAAACTTAATATTTTAAAAAGTATAAGAAACAATTTTTATAGTAGTTTTTAAACATAATACTTTGTAATGGACGTCATTTACAACATATTTTAAAAAATAAAGTTAAAAAAGACTAATTTTGTAAAACAATAATAATAAAACCGTTTTGTTATTCTAAATATTACATTTTGAATATTCCAAACATTATGTTTTTTATTTTCATAATACTATTTTTTTCTAGAATTTTATGATTTTTATAGTTTTGAAATTATATAGATTCATGTGGTATTTCTTTATAGGCCTGAACCTTCATATGAACGGATCATTTGGACTCACCAATGCGAGCTAGACATTATAAAAATAATGATTTGTTTATGCATCACAAGCATGCGATTAGTGTACAAAATAAATTTATATCATTTTTTTAAATTTAAGGTGAAATTCAAACTGAAATATAAGCTATTTTTCTTATTCATAAGTGATGTCGGTATTTGATCATATGAAATCATCTGAGTGCAACTGTGGAATACACACACTGTAGATTAAAAATGAACTTGATAGTTTAATTTTATCTTTAAGATTTTAATCATTAGCATATATATATATATATATATATATTAAAAAAAAATATGTGTGTAAGTGTTAGTTATTTTTATATAATGTACAATATGATGAAATTATTAACTTTTCTATATGTAATTCACCTCTCCCTCTTTCTAGTATGACTCCTAGATGATTTGATCTGAATTTGAATTTGTGAATACCGTTGGTGAATGGGAGATCCCCATTGGGTATGTCCAATAATGGTGCTTTTTTATGTTATTTGGCATGGACGAATGGAAATGCATTTTTACTTTATTTTTTTTGGTTTTGTTTATGTTTTCCACCAACGTGACATTTGTCGTGTACCCCTAAGAGAGGTTGGAGGCCCGGTGTCGTGTTGTTGATACCTGATAGTTTATACTAAGGCCATCTCCAATGGGCAGGCCACAAACAATGTAAAGTTAGATTTTTTAGGATACATTTTGTAGTTGGTTTACACAGTGGGACATCTAAAATTGGTTTTGGACGGGAGAGTTTTATCCGCCCAAGGGTGGGCCCCCTTTTGTTTATATTATTTATATAGATAACACGATTTGCTTGTTTATTTTTTCAAAAAAAAATGGCTTGGGCGGACAACATTTAACCGCCCACAGTCTGGGCGGGAAACACTTATCCGCCCAGTTGTGGGTCCTACGCGGGCTCCACCACTAAACATTGCGTAGCGGGTGTGTAGATCTACATTCCAGTTACATTTTCTCTTTCCAAAATGTGCATCTTTTCCTACCCATTGTGAGGGAGAAAAAATGCAAATGTGTACATTTAGCCTCTCCATTGGAGATGGCCTAAGGGGAGGGAGAGGTCCGTGAACTCAGATTTGTTCTACTATTTTAAAAAGTGGGTCATCATTAAACTCTTGTATAATTAATTAAAACATTTAAAAGTATAGTTATTAATGTAATTACGTATAGAAAAATAGTTATTTTCACACCCTTTATATTTTTTTTCTATTTTCACACCCTTTATATTTTTTTTCACATCCTTTAAATAGTAAATGACAATTATATTCTTAAATTTATAAAATTTATATGTTCTATTTTTTTTACCTCCAACTAAAATAAATACATTTGATAGAAAACAAAAAATTTATACTTTCAATAAAAACTATTTTTTATATAAAAAACTATTTATAAAACGTAAAATCTTATATATTTTTTTTATTAAGAAACTGTTTATAAAACGTAAAGTTTGTTTTCTTGAGAAACTGTTTTCATAAAAAAGTGTTATTTAAAAAAAAATTATTATTGCTTAAAAACTATTTTTTTATACTATTTTAAAAATAATCTTTTTACTTTTTAAAAAAGTGGTTTGTGCTAGCGGTATGTATAAGTGGTCCGACTACTTATACATACCGCTGGCGTGGAACAACATATTAGAGAAAATGGTCCATGTCAGCGGTATGTATAGGGGGTCGGATCTCTTATACATACTGCTGTCGCGGACCATATTTTTTTTAAGTAGTACAAAAAAACAGTTTTTAACCAAAAATAAAATTTGTTAAAAAGAAACACTTTTTTAAGAAAATTGTTTCTTAAGAAAACAAATTTTACGTTTTATAAACAGTTTTTTATAAATAAAAAAAATTACGTTTTATAAACAGGTTTTTTATTGTTTTTTTTTGTATAAAAACAGTTTTTTATTGAAAATATAAATTTTGTTTTTTACCAAATGCATTTGTTTTAGTTGGAGGTAAAAGAAATTAGACATTTAGATTTTATAAATCTAAATGTACAATTATCATTTACTACCTAAAGGGCGTGAGGGAAGACATAGAGGGTATGAGAATAGCTATTCCCTTATGTATATAGTATTTAAATATTTCAATCAATCTAACAATGAGAGGTTAGGGAATTGATTTTCACTACTATCGATCGCCCACGTGGGATCGGGCTCTGTAAATAGTGGATTGAACATAGGGGTCACGGTGTGACCCGTTCTTGAAAAGTTTTCACGAATACCTATATATATATATATATATATATAGGAGAAGGCTCACCTACATCATGCTTTATACATCATCCATACATCATACCTAGTTGTAGCGCCTTAAAAACCATTTTTTCCAAAATTTTTAGTTTTCTCTCGAAATTAACCTTCCAATAAACACATGTTCAAAAAATTAGGTCAAAATACATTTTGTAGCTATTTTTAAAAAATCCACAAAAAACTGCTCAAAATACCTTATTTATAAGGGTCTGCGCTAGCAGTTTTTTGTGGATTTTTTAAAAATAGCTACAAAATGTATTTTGACCTACTTTTTTGAATATGGGTTGATTAGAAGGTTAATTTTAAGGAAAAAATAAAAATTTTGGAAAAATAATTTCTTAGGGCCTAGAACTAGATGTGATGTATGGTGTGATGTATACATCATGATGTAGGTGAGCCTCTCTCTCTCTCTCTCTCTCTCTCTCTCTCTCTCTATATATATATATATATATATATATATATATATATATATATAATCAATGATGTAAGAGGACTATCATGATCCTTTTTTAAGTTAGATTAACAAGTTTCGTCAAGTTTCAATATATTTGTCTTCATAATGATAGTGTGTTTCGAAGCATTTTTATATATGAGAAAAATATTAAGTGTATTATTAAATACTCAAATAAACACATTTTTTATTTTCTTCAATACATATTGTCACACATTTACAAAAAATATCTTAATTTTAAATAGCATTTACCATATAGGAGTGTAATGCTTTTTTTCTCCATTTACTACTTCCTCTAAAATTAAGAGTTTCTATAGTTGTTTGTATTCATTAATTATAAACTTCATCAATTATCAAGATTAACACATATTTACTATTGTAAAATTTAATTTGTTGATTATTTAAAAAATGTGAACTCTTAATTTTTCGACTTTAACACGTGTTTGGCATGCAAGGTGGCATGTTGACATCAAACATGTTTAGAAAGAAAAATTGATGAACATCGAGTAGACGAGGATGACCAGACTAGGACATAGGGAGGATACGACTGTCACAATTATTATATATCTCTAAAATTATTATTTGAGTTTTTCTTAAATGATTTTTCATTTACATGTTCTACATTATTCATTATCCCTCGGTTCCGCAATAACTCATCATCAACATCATCTTCCTTCCCTTAATCCCATCATATGAGATCGGACACATGGATTCTCCTTTTCCATTCTAATCTATTATATGCAATATTATCATTTAAGTTTAATTCCTTAAGATGTCTTCTAATAATTTTGTCCTACGATAGCTTAGGGCGATCTCTTTCTCTTTTACCCTCTATTTTCAATAATCTCCCTCTTGTTACAGGGGCATCTACTGATCTACGTAACACTTGTCCGTACAATCTATGTCTACTTTCTCTTAATTTATCGCTAATGAGAGCTACTCCTAAATTTTCTCTCACGTATTGATTTTTAATTTTATCATTTCTAGTGATTCCTATCATCCACCGGAGCATCCTCATCTCAATGACATGGAGACTTTGTTCATGTTTTTTCTTTAACACCTAACACTCCGCTCCATATAGAGTCGTTGGCCTAACAACTGTCCAATAAAATTTTCCTTTTAATTTATTAGTTATCCTCTTATCGCATAACACCCCACTCGCTTGTCTCCATTTCATCCAACCATTTGATATTCTACTCATAACATTCTCATCAATATCCCCATCACTTTGTAACATTGATCCTAGATAACGAAATTTATTAGTTTGGTTTATTTTTTTCTTCAATCTTTAATATTATATTACTCGATGCCTCATTATTAAATTTACATTGCATAATTTTCGTTTTATTTATACTAATTTTTAGACTCTTAGACTCTAAGGCTTCTCTCCAAGTATCTGCTCTCATTGCTACGCCCTCGTTTGAAATGTCTACTAAAATTATATCATCCGCAAATAACATACACCATGGGACATCTTCTTGTATCTGCTTAATAATTTCATCCAAAACTACGATAAATAAAGCTTTTATCTTAAAATAGCCTACATTTTCATTTTTTTGTGATATTAGGAGTCTGCCTTGTAGTTTCTGAAGCGCATGTTCCTAGTTAAGAACATTTATGAAGTCGTTGGGGACATTTAGGATATTAAAAGAAAACATGGTTGTTTTTTCTGGAAATATTTTCGTGGAAAACAAAAATGTTGAGTCTCAGACTTATAACGATTCATGATATTGTGTAGTCAAAATGTCACACTCACTTAAGTACTGTATGTTGAACTCTACATCATTCGAGGTGGAACAATTTCATAATACACAAAAGATGTTAAACTGAAAAGTGCAAGGACCCCCAATTTTAAATATTCTTTTAAAATTAAATATAATTTCCTTTAAAGTTCGAAATAAATAAGGTTCAACACAACACACACAACTGACAAATTTTAATTTATTTTCAAATTGAAATTAAACTAAACAGAAAGTGAATAAATTAAACAACAATTGGATTTTTCACTCAAACCAAATTAGTTCAACCCAAGAACTAGAAATTTACCTAACAATAATTAATTCAATTTTACAAATTAGGCCAAACCAAATTATCAAATTAAATAAATGACTTGATTAAATTAAGTTAAATTTCACCCAATTAATTTTAGCACCAAAATTTATCTTGAATTACCTAATCATGCATCTAGTTTCTTTGCAAGATAAAATAAACTAGTCACACTACACACACCAATGTATGATAAAAACCCAAAACTGGAAAAACCTTGGACGGCCCTAGCTTAACAAATCCACTAAGTACGGAATTACAAATTACAAGACAGTAGACTTACGCCAATAACTTGACTCCATTCAACGTTGATTCTCCTTCTGATAACCACCTCTGCCTAGTAAATAACCATGGACTCCTCCACAGTTCCGGACTCCTCCGATGGGACTCTTGGACACCGTCACCCTCACGCGAAGTTTTTCTTCGAGAGGGAACACCACAGCGTAAATCAAATGTTTTATTCTTTATGGGATGTAGAAGTAAACTCAAACTTCTCCTTTGTATGGTAGAGATGAACCAATGGTGCCAAACAACTCCAAGCAAATATTATATATATGAGGTACTTGGATAAACAAACTATGGGTGAAAACTCATGTGTTTTTTGAAAATATTTCTTTGAAATTCAACACATAAAAATATGGAACTTTGGTTGGTGTATGTTCTCTCAAATTTACTCTCAAGGAATGTACCAAAGTCTATTGAAAAATGTGTCCCGAGTATATTTTAAACTACCAAAAGGAATTGGGACAAAAGAGTGGAAAAATGAGATCAAACTGCCAAAACTGTTCCCGCCCAGAAATCTCGTTTGAACGAGATTTTCGTTCGAACAAAGTCTCATTCGAACGACCATTGAAAGATATTCCAGTGGCCAAAATGGAAAAACTCATTGGCAAACTTGTTCGAACAAAATTCTCGTTCGAATGATAATTTTGAACGAAATGTCAAAAAGTTCAATTTTACATTTTAAGCCCAAAAACTTTTTATCCAAAGTTCTACAATAACTTTATAAAAATAGAATTCGTTTAAAAAGAAATTACATCCATAATCAAATTATTCCAAGTCTCCCTATATATAAAAAAATGCATTCATACATTTTGGAGACTATGGAATCAATTATCGTTGACGTAGAAACATGGCACTTAAAACTCGGCACTTTGATATTTCTTCGCTTTTAAATACAGGCCGTGACGCCTTCAACTGAAACTTTATACGTCATAGGCTTAGAGGATACTCACTCAATACTATCCTATGACTCATATGTTTTTGTCCGGAATTGAGCCAACACTACATTAAGACTCAATTGAAAATTTATGTCTTTACAACTCTCCCCTTTTGGTTATTCTGGGACAAAACCCAAAAACAAAATCCTAAAGGGTCGTCAAGCTCTACTAGACTAAAAAACTTTCAACCCAAAAAAAAAAAAATATATAAGCTTGACTCATTACCTAAGGATGACTATCTTTGTCGATGAAAGATGTCGCTAGAATAATTCCTGCACAATTAAGAAAAACATTAAACGCATAGGGAATATCAAAATATTAAATGCTATTAAGAAAAATACTCCCCCTAAATTAATTCTCTCCCCTTTTATCGAATATGATCAACCTAAGAAGATAGCGTTCTCTCCCGAATACAGATCTCCTAAACTAAGATACGATTACAATAAGATTGGATACCACTTCTCCCTTCGTCATTTTTATCCCCCTTTTTGTTTAGGAATAGACAAAGGATAAAAGAACTAATAAATTACTCATTTTCCCCCAATTTAACTAAGTACCATTTCTCCCCCCCTAAAAACTACATAATGGATATAAGTATGGGGAAACAAGTAAACAAGATGATGCATAAGGTGATAAGAACATGAAAGTATATGGGCAACAATAACATAACTAATCCATACAAATATTAATGGATACCAAATATGATGCGAAAACACATGATACCAATTTGACAAATAAGATTCTAAGCATGTGACATCAAATAATATACGCAACAAGATAGATACCAATTATGAATTAAAAGCATAAATGGACTAGTAAGCAAGGCAAAGACTAAAAAAAAAATACCCTCTATATGTAAACATAATGAATATCACTAACACACACGCACATATACATAGGTATAAACACCACACATGATGCAAAATACATTAAGCTTTTCACACTCGTATGGCAAAAATGTGTCCAAATATATGTGGTAAACGGAAGTGTAGGGGTGTGAACTAGTAATAATTAAATTTTGACCCAATCACTTAAAACATATTCACGGAGTTCTCATTTGATTGCAAAATTCTATCACATTTAGATATAGCCTCATGTGGAAATATAAATTGAAATCAATGGACAAACATACACAATGCATATAAGCCTAAAATTTTGATGATTCTACAAACCAATAAAGTCATGACAAGAAAATCTTAACTAGGATTCAAAGTCATTGTGCAAACCCATTAATATATCCACCCAAACTCCTCATAATTTTTCTTTTTCTTTTTCTTTTCTTTTGAACATATTAACTAAACTATTTTGGCCGTAGCAAATATTCTTTTTAATGCCACATTTTTTAAGGCCTAAAATTCAATGGTGGCTTTTCACGCAAAGTAATTTTGTCCTTTCCAACCCAATTTCATTGATAAACAACTACACCGTATAAACATATTTTTCTATTTTTTTTAAATTCGGGAAAGGGTTAATACATGCACAAATCCTCCATAGTCATAGCAAAATTAAGATGACTAAATTGATGGGAGAACATCTCACTTAGCTCAAATATACATGTGACAATTAAATTTCAAATGAGGTCGTGCATGTGTGAATTGAGGCATATAAAAATAGAATCCATTAAGCAATGCAAAATCCAACTACTCCATGTAAGCATGGCAAAGAACATTTTAAGGATTACAATCTTAACAAAAAGTTCTATCCACATGGAAGAGAAAAAGAAGGAATTCAAACACATGTATATGCCACATAAAGTGTGTCAAACTAAAATACACACAAAAAAATCTTTTTGAATTTTTGTAATCAAACAAACAAAAATATTTACTCAAAAGACAAACTACATCTTTTTGTATTTTTCATTTAATGCAAACTAAAAGGAAAGAACTATAATACAAAAGATAAACAAAAACCATAATTCTAGCATGAGATATGTGATAAATCAATGACTAGAAAATGATTAACAAGCATACAATTAGCATGATAATATATCATGAAGCACAAAAACTAAAGTATGCAAACAACTAACACATTCAACCTTTAGATCTAGCAAGGGAGGAAGCATGTGAAATCAAATGAGAATCAAAAATCTTATTTTGTAAAGATAACAAGTCGGATTTCCTAACCCAAACTAATGATGAATGACGATCTCGGGATATAGGAATCTTGGCTACCTTGGTTGCCTTGCGTTGGGATTTTCTAGGACCTCGTTTAAGATCAAAGAAAAACTTCTTAAGATGACCTTTTTTACCACAATGTGAGCAGGTAAAGACTCGTCGAAAAGTAGTACATAAGGATTGACCTCTAGAATCGTTCCTAGGTGATTCTCTCAAAACATTGGTTTTGGCTTTAATAAAGGAATCGTTACAAGAATCGAAGCCTAAACCACAAGTGCCATTTTTTATTTGGACCGTGCTTAAGATTTTATCTAATTTTTTGGACCTATACTCCAAATCAAATTTGACCTTACTAGAGTCTCTCAATTGTTCTTCTAATTCTAAATTTCTAGACTCTAATAAACCATTTCTCTCTTCAAACTCGAGAAGCTCCTTTTTCATTGAATCTATTAAACCTCTAAGGCTATCTCTCTCATCTTCTACATATTCAAGCTTCTCTCGAAGTGATCTCTCTCGTGTCCTAAGGTCATCAACTAATGCACTCTGATCAACGACCTTGGCACTCTCTTTTAAATTAGCTTCTAACTTCAAACTTGCCCTTTTTAATTTTATAGATTCGACATATAATTCTTGAAATGTAAATTGAAGTTCGCTCACATTAACCTCATTTTTACTTTGACTCTCTCTCTCTCTCTCTACTCCACTCTCACTACCATCATCCTTTTTAGCTTCACAAATAAAGACTTCGAAAGTGTCATGATTTGAGATGTCGTTGCCGGACAATTTCTCACTATTACTCTCAAAACAGACCATGAATGCGGTAAAGTTGCGCTCAATGGGGGAATCGGGTCCCCTTCCTTATCACTATCACTAAGGGTGGCATTATATGAAATAGGTTGCTTACCCTCTCTCATTATTTTAGTGGGGCATTCAAAAGCCCTATGGCCATAACCATCACAACCATAACATCTATTCGACTCGTCCCTATTAAGGTTTTCATAAAAGTTTTAGGGATCTTTTCGGCTTTGTCATGCTTAGAATTTTCAAATTTCTTAAAATCATTTTTAAACTTATCTTTATTAAATTTAAGAAATTTAAGAAATTTCCTAGCAAACATAGCCATGTCCCCCGAGTCACTATCACTTTCATCAACCACAACTTGTTTTTCCTCCTTTAGGGATTTTGAACCAATGGCCTTATCAATTTTCTTTTCATTTTTGGAGGGTAACATATCGAGTTCATAGGTTTGCAAATCACCTACTAGTTCCTCAAGTTTGGTAGAGTGCAAGGTGGGTAAAGAATTTAAAACAGTCGCTTTAGGAATAAATCTCTCGGGTAGGGACCTTAAAATTTTCTTTACTACTCAGTCATCGGGTATTTTCCCTCCCAAATTAAATCATGAATTTACTATATCGGAAAGTCTAGCATAAAATTCATCAAATATTTCTTTTTCATTCATTTTGATGGTTTCAAATTGAGTGATGAGGTTTTGGAGTGTAGAAGCTTAACGACACTAGTTCCCTCGTGAGTGAGTTGTAATATATCCCAAGATTCCTTAGCGGCTTCACACATCATGATACGTCAGAATTCATCCGGTGTGACCGTGATAAACAAGCCATATAAACCTCGGGAATTAAAATTAGCAAGTTTAAATTCATTCTCACTCCATCTATCTACGGGTTTGGGGACACACTCATTTTCTATCAAACATGTAGGTGGGGACAACTCTTTAACAACTGACAACCAAACCCTCTCATCGATAGAATTTAGTGCTGATTTTATACGCGCTTTCCAATACGCGTAGTTGGAACCATTGAAAACAGAAAATGGAGAAAATTTTATTTTTAACCAAAAATATTTAAAAGGAACTTAATGCAATAAATTAGTGCTCCGGCTGATTTTAAAAGAAAATTATATTTAATTTTAAAATAATATTTAAAATTAGCGCTCCGGATCTGATACCAATCTGAAAAGTGCAAGGACCCTTAATTTTAAATATTATTTTAAAATTAAATATAATTTTTTTAAGTGCGGAATGAAGAAGGTTCAACACAACACACACAACTGATAAATTTTAATTTATTTTCAAATTAAAAATAAACTAAACACAAAGTGAGTAAATTAAACAACAGATGGATTTTTCACTTAAACCAAACTAGTTCAACCCAAGTACTTGAAATTTGTCTAACAATAATTAATTCAATTTTGCAAATTAAGCCAAACCAAATTATCAAATTATATAAATGACTTGATTAAATTAAGTTAAATTTCACCCAATTAATTTTAGCACCAAAATAGATATGTGTGATAATTTTATCTTGAATCACCTAAGCATGCATCTACGTATTTTGCAAGATAAAATAAACCAATCACACTATACACCGATGTACGAGAAAAACTCAAAACGGGAAAAACCTTGGACGGCCCTGGCCTAACAAATCCACTAAGTACGGAATTACAAATTACAAGGCAGTAGACTTACATCAACAACTTGACTCCGTTCAAACCTTGACGTTCCTTCTTGTAACCACCTCTGCCTAATAGATAATAATGGACTCCTCCACAGTCTCGGACTCCTCCGATGGGACTCTTGGACACCGTCACCCTCACGCGAAGCTTTTCTTCGAGAGGGAACTGTGACACCCCGCCTAATAAAATACGGGGCGATCACTCCTCTACTAAATTAAAACATGAGTCTCATATGGTTCATTCTTAGCATCACTCTCGAAAACCAAATTAATTACTAATAACCAATTAGGCTGACGTCAAAATTTTAATAACTAATCTTTTTAATCAGACCAACAAAGTAAAACCATCATACAGTTTATATAAATGAAACTGAAAAGAAATAAAATAACCGAACACTTGGCTTAAGATAAAACAATCAAATAAAATAGCTGCACTAAAAGGCGGTAAAAGAATAACTAAATGAAATTGGGTTATTAGCCCGAATATTTATACAGTACCTCTTATCTAGATTACAAGGATGGAAACATCTACAGTAAACCTGCATGCATCCACAGCTGCTGCAGCAGACGTCTGACTCGACAGAATTATCATCCAGGCGTCCCTGTGTCTAGACACCTATATATATAGCAAAAGAGAAGAAAAGTAGATAAACGGGTCAGAGATCGAGTAGTGAAAATATTTTTCAAGTGCATAAATGCTAAAAAAAATGATTTATCTCATATTTAAGTTGGTATCGCACTCCCATGAGATACCCCTCACCCCTCCTCTAATAGTGCACACCTAACGCATCCATTTAAGACCTCTAGTTAAGTTAGCCCGCCTAACTGCTCTATCTCACCAGTCCTCTAGAAACCTCAAAACCCAAGTACTAAGGGCTAAACTTCTCCCCATTCTCAACACTGCACTACGTTCGTGCGTAGGGTGTCTCGCGAAGCGAAATCCAGACTAGGAACCCCCGGTACACTACTACTTGGCAGTGTCAATTATCGAGATCCATTAGGCCATCAGTACAAAATGTTTATATACACATACTCATATAATAATATACATATCATACTCATTCTCATATACGTATCACAATATACATCTGGATAGGATCTCCCGGATTGGTATTTAATCTATATTCATTTTATCTCTTTACTCTAGCAGATATATATATATATATATTTTTTCTTGATCTCATACACAAGTAGTGTACTAAACACACAAGTACAATAACCATCTCAACGAGCTATAACTCGAGGATGTAGTCTCATAGTGCCGATCCAACTCCGAATTTACTCACTGTACCACGGTACCAAGACAGACTTACTCAATGGTCATGGTAAAATATACACAACGGTGGAGGCGGTCATGTTCCCTCTGCAAGTTGAGTACACACATCGCACTCGAACGTGGGATGAGATGACCTGGGGATATACTCACCCTGCTCCTCAAGCCAAGGGATTCACCTACATCGCGCAACCTCCCTGGATCGTAGTAGAGAAAATATAATCTGGCTGTTCCAACCCTACGCTAAGGGAAAGCCCGTGGAAATCAGCCTCTAAAATATAAATATACCAATCACACATATATATATAGGTATTCGTATCATAATATATATATTGTAATCACATCGTATATATATAATCTATAACACTCCTCATATATATATATATATATATATATATATATATATATATATATATATATATATATATATATATATATAATCGCCAATCTCATAGTCATATTTAAGTACTCTCTCTTAAATATAACTCACCTTAATCACTTTTTAAGGACTTGTACTTAAACCCAAATGTTCCAATTCGTACTAATTGGATAAGTGTACCATCGACTCATCTTAATTCCACAAGTATCGCACCACCTATAATGACCGTCGTCAATAGAAGTGTCGGGCAATCGTTAAATCCTCTTTAGCCTATAACCCAAATTTCATCCTATTCGCCTCGTAGGATTTTCTCACACACAATTGACGCATAATTAGATTCTCTACTCGCATAATTCTATACGTACAATCCCCCACCGAAATATCAACTTAAGTGTTACTCGCCCTAAACACCCTTAAATAAATAAGTCATGGATTCCATTTTCCATGAACCTAAGGTTTGTGCTTCACTCAATTAATAACTTAGAGGTCCCCACTCTATTTTAGGAACCCCGACCTTTATTTTCTTAATCCATTTATTTTCCTCAAAAATATATTTTTGGTGCCACAAAATCTTAGCACCCTCCTAGCCTATATAAATAACCCCCAATGGCTAGATGTTAATTCCTAAATGAATACTTATATCTTCAAATAAATAAACTAGGAACAACTAAATCGTAAATTTATCCCATATAATTAACCTTAGGCAAAATTGCCAAAAATTCCGGACCATCGATCGATCGATGCTGGACCATCGATCGATCGATTGATCAACCCAGATAGCTTCTTCTCCAAAAAGTTATTTCGGCCATTAAAGTTTCTCCCAAGGTTTTTACTCCTCTCGTACCCTCTTCCAACCTCAATCAACGATATACACACACATAATAAGGGTTTTAAACATCCTAGAACCCATAACCAACAACTAATTTCGATTAAATCCTAAGTTTTTCAAATTGGAAATTATTCGGGGTTTTAACTTCTGAAAATCCGTTTTGGTTCACAAAAATCCATCCCGAAAATCTTTGTGGTTTATCACTAGCAACTATGATATGAGATTTATGCTTTAAACGAAATAAGCAAGTAAAGACTTGCCTTGTGGATAAAATTCGATGACCTCGAGTCGAATCTCACGGAGTTTGATCGGAACCCCCCTTTTCTTCCTCTTTTCTCTCTTCCTTTCCTCTCCTCTTTCTTTTCTCTCTTTTCTTTCCTTTCTTTCCCTCTCCCGTGCCTTATATAGGGAGAAATAAGGGTTTATCCCTTTAAACCCAAAAATGACTCGTTTACTCAATTGCGAGTTCCTTTAAATAAAAAAAATCCCGGAACTCAATTACGACCCCCGGATACTCTATTCTAACTATTTCAGCCATTACGAAACCAACCGAACACTTGAAATCTCCATCTGAGGTACTTAAATACAATTCACTAATTAAACCCAATACATATCAGCGTAGGTTTTCTAATAAAAATATTATCCTCTATCGCCTTACTCAACTAAGACATATAATAAAATAATCCAACTCATCTACTTAGTCCCAAAAGTAATTATAACACACATCGAAAATCATCTAACACTCATAACACTACACCAAAAAGGCCAAATTGGCACCCTTTAGTCGGTCAGACTTGTCACGATCATTGATGGTGACAACAAAATACGCATTTTTTTATCACGGTCATTGATCGTGTCAAGTCCGCGATAAGGTATTGTCACGATCAGTGATCGTGACAAGTCCGTGACAAGTACAGTTGTCACGGGATTGTCACGGTCAATGACCGTGACAATCCTTATAATATTGTCACGGTCAAGGATCGTGACAGGTTTGTGACAAGTTTAGCAGCAAAAAACTCGTTTCCCTTCTTTTTTTCCCACCGCTTTGTTTCCCTCCACTTTCTCTCTCTCCCTCTCTCTCTCTCTCTCTCTCTCTCTCTCTCTCTCGCATTTATATATATATATATATATATATATATATATATATATATATATATATGTGTGTGTGTGTGTGTGTGTGTGTGTGTGTGTGTGTGTGTGTGTGTGCGTGTGTGTGTGTGTGTGTGTGCGTGTGTGTGTGTGTGTGTGGTGGGTGGGGGCTGTGGAGGGGAGAGGAGGGGGGTGTATGTGGGTGTGCGTGTGTGTGTGGTGGGGAGGGGTGGGGCTGTGTGTGGTGGGGGAAGGGGGTGGGGCAGGGTGGGGGGTGGAGGGGGCAGGGTGGGGGCTGTGTGTGTAGTGTGCGTGTATGTGCGTGTTTGTGCGGGAGGGGGAAATGATGCAGGGGGTGTGCGACGGAGGGTGGGGCTGCGTGCGTGTGTGTGGGGATGGGGGGTGGGCAAGGGGCAATGGGGCGGGGGTGGGGCTTGTTAATTTTTTTTTTATTAAATTTTGATTGATTTATTAGATATTTTCCCTCATATGCAAGTAGTGTCCCTTGTAAACGAATTGATTGATTATTAATTTTTTTAGTAAATTAATATATGAAAGTAGGATTTCCCTCATTGTAAATTAGTAAATTAATAATTGTATACTTTAATTGTTAGTTTAATTTATGAAAAGAATTAATTGAGTAGATGAATTTGAAGGAGTACGGGATACACATTTGTTATTGCCATTGCGGTTGGATTATACTGGATCGATGTTGGGTTGGTTTATTTTAAAAGTGGCATGACCACTGGATTATTGTCCACTGGATTAAAAGTGCCATTGCGGTTGGATTATACTGAAAATTATTTTGTTTAACGAACAATATATATATATATATATATATATATACTTGAAATTACATATAGTGCGCATAGATATTAGCCTTCTAGCTCTTATGCGTATGCATTCAATAGCCCTTAGACCCGTTCGAGAATCATTACCCTTGTAATGAGATCTTTCGAATTGTCCCGTTTGAAAAGTTTGGGACTGCATAATTTCTGTATAATAATATTCTTAGTGGCTTAAAGTTGTTACTTTTGGAGGAAGTTCTGCAGTCGTATCCTAATGTTCTCTGGGTACATACTAGATTGACAAGTGTGAGTGTTATTTCAATATCAATTTAAATAACACTCACACTTTTCAATCTACGTCGTGTACTTGGATAACTACGGGGATATGATACCGAATTTTTCTGAAATCGTAACAATTTGCATGAGCTGTTAAGTATATTACAGAAATATGCGGTCTTAAATGGGATAGGACCACTCACCCTTTAGAGGAGTGGAGGAAATAGTAATTTCTATTATAAATTGAATTTAAATTTGAAATTTAAGAATCGAAGACATAATTAAATAAAATATACTATAAATCTAAGTTTTGTTTATACTAATCCATAAATATACACTTCTTACCTTTAATAGGTGATTAGTTGTGGTAGCTATGATGGGATATCCGAAATACATAGAGTGGATGGGTGAGACAAATAGAATGGGGGATATGTTTCGTAGAGGTGCTAATGAATTTGTGAAATATGCAAAGAGATGTCATAATGATGACGAGTTTCCGTGTCTGTGTGCTAGGTGTAAGAATGATAAGGTGTTTGAGTGGAAAACAGTTGAACTCCAGTTGTTAAGATCGGATATGCAAGATAGTTATCGATTTTGGAGTTTTCACGGTGAATTAAAAGTTCCTTTTATCCCCGAACAACCTTCACAACAACCTTCAACAAGTAGGATAGATGTAGAAGGGGATGACGTAGATCATAATATGTTAAAGGATTTAGTTGATGCTGTGTATGGAGTTTATGAAGCAGAGGAGAATGAGGTTACTGATGATGTACAAGGTTAAAGTGCTCGTGAATATATCACGATAAACCTTGATGATGACTACCAAAGTTTAATATTTAAGGCGACCCAACCGTTATACTTTGGCTGTGAGAAAGATCAAATAACTTTACATGCCATGGTTAGTCTGCACAGTTTGAAGATGCAGTACGGTTTGTCTGGCAATAGCATCACATGAATTCTGAAATGGGTGAAGGGGTTACTACCCAAGGAGAATACGCTTCCAAATAGCTATCCTGTTATGAAGAACAGTTTGAAAGGTTTGGGAATGAAGTATAAATCGATTCATGCTTGTGTGTATGACTGCATACTATACCGAAAGGAGTATGAAAATCTTGATCGTTGTTCGGTATGCGATGAACCTAGATATGTCCAATCTATTAGTAAGGAACGCACAAGCTCAAAAGTGCCTCAAAAAGTGTTGAAATATTTTCCCGTTGGGCCTAGATTAAAGCGATTTTTCACAGTACCATGGATAGCGGAGGCAATGACTTGGCATGCTAGGGCAGAAATAGGGGTAATCTCATGCGTCTTCCTATTGATTCTACAGCCTGGAGGAGGATGAATTATGAGTATCTCGATTTTGCTAGAGAACAATGCAACATTCATTTGGCTATATCAACAGATGTTTTCAATCTATTTGGAAATCTAAGAACCAATCAGAGTGTATGGCCAGTGATCCTAGCCCCACTCAACCTCCATCCTTCATGGTGTATGAGACTTAAATTTTCGATGATATCTTTGTTGATACTTGGGCCAAAGGCACTAAGTGATGACATCGACGTCTACCTGGATCCTTTGGTAGAAGAATTAAATGAGTTGTGGGAAGAGGGTGTGCAATCATTTTACTCTTTTAGAAAAGAAAAGTTTATGCTGAAAGCTATGTTGATGTGGGCAATTCATGATTTTCCCGCTTATGGGACATTATCCGGTTGTGTAGTACATAGTTATTTGGGGTGTCCTATTTGTGGAGGAAAGAATGAATCTCTTCGTCTATCCTTTAGCTCAAAAAATGTATACAATTGACATATGAGGTTTTTACCCCCGGCTCATAGTTTCAGATTTGAGAAAGGTTCCAATTTTTTATTGGGCACGGTTGAACATAGGCTACTGCCGAGACAACTTTCAGGTTCAGAAATTGAAAGTAAATCTTCTGAATATGGCCATAATATGCCAGGTAAGAATCCCAAATTTAACATTGTCAAGCATAAGAAGACCCCAACTGGGAATGAAACTGAGACAAGAAAGGCATGGTCTAGGAGGTCAATTTTATTTGACTTGCCTTATTGGAAGAATAACCCGGTGCGCCATGTATTGGATGAGATGCATGCAGAGAAGAACTTCGCTGAACATATTGTGGGCACTTGCCTTTTGGGGAGTCATTCGAAGGATGGAGAAAATGCACGAAAAGACCTTAAATCGTTAAAACTTAAGTCACAACTATGGTTGAAAGAAGATAGTAGGGGAAGGACAATAATTCCCCCTAGTGCATTTACTTTGACGAGTGGGGAAAGGAAGGTGCTTTTAGACACAATATATAATTTGAAGAACCCATTTAATTTTTCGTCCAACTTGCAAAGGATTGTGAATTATACTACTCATGGTTTACATAAGTGTAAGTCCCACGATTGGCATGTGATCATGCAATTGGTTCCTCTATTGTTTAAGCATTATTTCTCCAAGCACAAGGATTTGCGAAGGGCTATTATGCAAATTAGTATTACCTTCTCACTCTTATGTGAGAAAGTAGTCAATCGAGAACACATAGTGGCCGCAAAATTGGCGGTGACCGAAGCGATTTGTGTGTTGGAGAAGTACTTTCCCCCAGCATTCTTTGACATAAGTGTTCACTTATTGGTACACTTATGCGACGAGGCACTTTTTTTTGGTCCAGTTAGATATCGGTGGATGTATCTGTTTGAAAGATTGATGAAAGTTTTTAATGATTACATCAAGAATACGCGATACATTGCAGGATCAATTGCAGAGGAATACATCACCATAGAGTCATCAATATATACTCGGGAATATATGCCTAGCTCGACCATCGTTGATGACACTGATGAGTTCGTCGATGATGGTGGTCATGTGATGGGAAAACGAGTGAAATTAACGAGTTTGCAACATGAACAAGTAGCTCGTTATCTATTTGACACACCTGAAGATGTTGAAGAATGGAAAAAGTAAGTTTCAATTATTATAATGTTTAACATTATTTTATATTATTTTATACATGATTAATTTTGTAATATGCTGAAAATATAAAGCCCGTGAGAACAATAAAAGACGAAAAATAATGGTGCAATCTGACAACGAATTTAGGTTGTGGTTGACACAAGAGGTAATTATAATGAAAATGGTCATTATATAACATTACATTACACTCAAATTTTACAACTAATATAATTAATTTATATATTCTCAGCTCTTAAAGACGGGTGATACGACATCAAGGTCTGCTCGTCTAGCCACTGAACCCTTGTTCGTGGCACAAGAGTACAGAAAGTATCAATTGAACGGTTACGTTTTCGACACTAAAGTGTACGAGAAAAGTTTTAATTGATTTGCACTTTATCATTTTCTCTCTTGCGTAGTGTGCGTGTGTGTGGGCAGTAGGGGTGGGGGTGGGGGTGGGGGTGGGGATGTTTCAGATTTGTAGTAATTGTACATATTATGAGCTAGATGCTGTTGTTTTGTAATTCAGAATTGAGGTGTTAAACAATAACAATTCATTTGAATTTGTAGTAATTATACATATTTGCATGTCTTCTTCTAATTCATTTTGATTTGTACTAATAACAACATATTTTTACAGCAAATGTCTCCTTCAGGTATTAAGGCGAGGATGATGATGCTGGTTATGATGATGTTGTCCGGGCTAGGTGGTAGCGGAGGCGACGAGAGATCTTTGTCTCCTAGGCTCCCCAAATATGGAAAATTGGGGATGGCTGTCGAGAAAAAGACGGGGCTATTAGCGAGATCCCTCGAGCTGGTAAAGACGATCATCGGCCCGACGTACACTAGTTGGAGGGAGCTGTCAAATGAGCTCAAGTTAGCTGTTTGGGTGGTACTACAGGTAATGTATTTATATTTATATTAATATGAATATTTCGATTTCGATTTCGATTTCGATTTCGATTTATTCGCAACTAACATTGTATTTGTTGGGCAGGAACAATTCATCCTGAATCCAAAGCTATGCCATTCCGTCTTGGAGCAGTTGAGGGAGCAACACAAGACGTGGAAGAAAAATATGCTGACCCGGTACTTTGGGAGACCCGAGAGTCCATTATTCGAATGCTTGAATTGGTCCCGCTGAGGGAGCCGATCGCATTAGCAAAATGGCAATAGTTCATTGACAATGAGATCGGGGAGCGACAATTGGCATCTTGCCAATCGGGGAGGGAAAATCGGGCAAAAAAGATGGATGTGCACTACTCTGGCCCAACATCTTATGCCGAGGTGGAGCATAGGATGATGGTAAGATTTAATTTTTTTATAACTAAAGAAATATATTATTCTGCATTATTTTACTTTGCGGGGCCGATACTAATTTTACTTTATTTTATTTCAGGGGACAGGGAGTGGCCCTGGGGGTAGGCCACATAGGCTCGATACTTATGTGGCTATTCGGACGAAGAAGGGCAAGGATAAGGAGGTGTCCCCGAGCGTTGCGGACACGATTGTAAGTAATCCGACAGCTTGCTTTTTGTTAATAACGTTATAAGTTTTTATTTACTTATTTTACTAATCATGTGCTTTTTGTCGTTTCAGGCAAAACTTAAGGAAGTGCATGAGTCGTAATCTGATGCCGACATGGCATCTTTGTCCACAAACGCACTCAGCCAAGTGCTTGGCGCTGATCGCATGGGGAGGACAAGGGGGTGAGCTCGCGGGTGGCCAAATCTAGGATCATCGGATTGGAGACGAGCGACACCGGGTTGGCTCGAACGGTGGACTCGCATGACGCGAAGATGTCCCGTTTGGAGGCGATGGTCCAAGATATGTTCTCATTCATGAAGCGTTCGTTGGGAGAAAACCGTAAGGGGAAAGGGAAGGAGAAGGTGGTGGTGGAGGAGGTGCAGGATGACGAGGATGCGGACCTCACTGCTTCATCGCCGACACATACGGACTTTGATGATCCACTCCCCTATTTGGCTCCCTTCAACCGACCGATGTCGACACTTGGTTGGTAGAGCGTGTTTATACTAGACATATTTGATGGCCAACGGATAGGGCGGGGGTTGAGGGACCCGAATATCGTCCAGGGTATGCCAGTTCATGGACGTTTGCTTCAAAACGTCGAGTCCAAGGTGCTCGTCACGCGTGTGATTCCCGAAAAGGAGAACTCCCCCTTGTGGTTACGCGAATAATGATGCACGATGTATATTGCTGGGTATGTCAATTCGTATATCGTGTGGCCTACTCACCTCTTGAGAGTTAACCTTACCCCAGACATTTAGTGACATTATTTGAATTGAATTGTTGTTTTAAGTTGTTATATTTGAATTCTATTCGGATTATATCGTGATGCATATTGTTTTGAATAAATATTTGCATTATCTCTATTATATTTGGATATATAATGTTTGAACATGTACAAATATACTGCTGGGCAGTGGCAGTGGCCATACTGCCCAGCACTTTTTTTCCAATTCTGCCCAGAATTGTCACGGTCATTGACCGTGACAAGTCCATGACAACAATCCTTTGTCACGGACTTATCACGGTCAATGACTGTGATAATTTTTTAAACATTGTCATGGATTTGTCACGGTCCTTAATCGTGAAAAAACTTGTCAAGGTCAAGGACCGTGACATGACCGTGACAAGTCTAACGAACTTGTTACGGTCAATGACCGTGACAAGTTCGTGACAACAAAAGTTGTCACCCCTAGAATTGTCACAGTCATTAACCTTGACAAGCCCAACTTGTCAAGGTCAATGACCGTGATAATTCGGCAGATTTAGTGTAGTGTAAACTCCAAAAATTATTATTCACAATAATTCCTCAAATTTCCAAATTACACCCATTTATGAAATTTAATTGTCTCTAAAAATGCAGGGTGTTAGAGGAACACCGCAGCATAAACCAAATGTCTTCTTCATTGTAGGATGTAGAAGTAAACTCAAACTTCTCCTTTTTATGGTAGAGATGAATCAATGGTGCTAAACAACTCCAAGCAAATTTTATATATATGAGGTACTTAGATAAATAAACTATGGTTGAAAACTCATGTGTTTTTTGAAAATATTTCTTTGAAATTCAACACATAAAAATATGGAACTTTGGTTGGTGTATGTTCTCTCAAATGTACTCTTAAGGAAGGTACCAAAGTCTATTGAAAAATGTGTCCCGAGTATATTTTAAACTGAAACTGTTCCCGCCCAGAACGAAGTCTCATTCGAACGACCATCTAACGATATTCCAGTGGCCAAAATGGGAAAACTCCTTCGCAAATTCGTTCGAACGGCATTCTCGTGGGAACGACAATTTCGAACGAATGTCAGACAGTCCAATTTTACATTTTAAGCCCCAAAACTTTTTATCCAAAGTTCTACAATAACTTTTTGAAAATAAAATTCGTTTAAAAAGAAATTACACCCATAATAAAATTATTCCAAGTCTCCCTATATATATAAAAATGCATTCATACATTTTGGAGACTCTGGAATCAATTGTCATTGACCTAGAAACATGGCACTTGAAACTCGGCACTGTGATAATCTTCGCTTTTAAATACAGGCCGCTACATCTTCAACTGAAACTTTAAACGTCATAGGCTTGGAGGATACTCACTTAATACTATCCTATGACTCAAATATTTTTGTCCGAAATTGAGTCAACACTACATTAAGACTCAATTGAAAATTTGTGTCCTTACATTAACGCTCCACCTTGGATTAAATTCAATTGTCTTAAACCATCTAACAACATTGTACATCTGTAATCATCCAATTTTGAGCTCCACCATAATGCATTGTGACTCATCTTAAGTTCGCAAGGTGCCACCTAGTGCTTGTTCTACCTCGGATCAATTATATTAGCGCACCCATCACCCGGCACGATTCCCGAGTGCTTCCCATTGATGGTCCCAATCGAGACATCGACTCTGATACCGCTATTGAGCCTCAAACCAAAAACTCGTCACCAGCGTGGTGTTTTAACCTACAATTCGTCGATGCTTGAATGGGTCACACCCACTTAAATGTTGTATGATGGACTTTACATATTTCCATGTAGTACAATAATATGATATATACAAATTATTTAAGAATTTTTTTTTGAAAGGGCATTCAAATATAAATACTTTCCAATTTAGAAAACTTATTCCCAATTTTCTACTTTTCTAATTCTTAAAATTACAAGAACAAAATTGGATTGTTTTTTAGCATGGCACTTTTAAAATGAACAATTAGTTTAAATTTAGGGACATATACCAAATAGTCTCTCGAATATTTTTTGATATACGTTTAGTCCAAGCCTTTTTAGTTTGCTCCAAAAAATCCTTCACCATGTCGTTGGCGCGACCCTTTAAAAATACGAAAATATTAATTAAATGAGTGTTTTTTGGTACAAAATAAAAAGGCTGGATTAAATGTGTATTAAAAAATATTTA
Source organism: Sambucus nigra (assembly GCA_949130495.1). Classification (NCBI taxonomy): domain Eukaryota; kingdom Viridiplantae; phylum Streptophyta; class Magnoliopsida; order Dipsacales; family Adoxaceae; genus Sambucus; species Sambucus nigra. The sequence goes on from OX422218.1 coordinate 126,691,140, forward strand.
AGGGACTTTTTGGTATTTGATCATTAGATCCTTAATTTATTTTAACCTTAGCACCATGAGCTCACCTCCCCCTTACCACTTTGCACCACCACCATAATTGCTGCCACCACCACCTTTTTTGACCCACCCCAACCTGCACTATCACGATCACCCCCACCTCTAGTGCTGCAACGACAACTACAACCCTTTCGCCACCACTGCTGCCACCCTAGCTGCCCAACCCATATTACCGATCCACATCACCGGTGGTGTTGATGAGGTTTTGGTGGTAGTAGTTATAATGGTGGTTGTGGTAATAAAAGAGATGAAGGAAGCATTATACTTGAACACGCTTTCTATTTTAAAAGTGAGAATGGAAATTGAAAACTAAAAAATATATTCTCGTCTATAATAATTCCATTTATTTGCAACAAGTTGCAAATCTCGATTACTAATTGTAATTTTTGAAAACACTATTAAATTTTTTTAATACACTATTATAATACCGCCATGCAATCTTCAATAATGAGACAATCTCCATTAGCAAATTCGGTTAACAAATGTGTATGCCTTTTACTAATTTATATGACATTTTGCTATATTAGTTCAGTACTTCTAAATTATATGAAATTTGATTAATTTATTATTCCTATATTTTCAACTCATTATACATTATTTTAACAAGCTATTTTGCTATTTCGGTTAATGAGGGGGTCCAACGCATAGGGAAAAAAGTATATGCTTCATTTTCTACTTTAGTTAGAGAAGGTTGAACTTGAAGTGGCTGTTGAAGACATACAAGTTATTTTGAAACACCACATTCTAATGCTTAATATGTATGTGATACATTATAGTTTTTTTTAACTCTATTTTTTGAAATAATTGCAGAATTAGATTTACCACTAGAAGTTTAAGTTTTAACTTATGCATTGTGCATGTGAGGGAGTCATACATACTTTATATTTAAATAGTAGCTTTTGTAGGATTCTTAAAATATAAAATGTGAACTTTTATATTGGCTTGTAAAACAAATAAAAATGATGCAAAATAAAAGAGTAACTATGAGGCTCACTTAATAAAGAAGTGTAAAATATTAGTTAATATGGAACACAATCAATATCTTAAAGAAATACAAGAGCTTCCTTCAACTTGTATTTCTATAGTTTATGTTCTGAATTTGGCACATTAAATTTATAACAGTTTGAACATTAACCCCAATTGATCATCGTATTTGGATATTGTCACGCACTTTAGATGATTTCCATTCAAGTGTAAATTTGTGACTTCATATTAAAATCACTGTTCTAAAAAATCCGCCTAGGCACGTCTACGCTTGGGAGAAACGCCACACCTTAAGATTTTTACGCCTTATTCTTCGTAAAACCCTTAAGACGCGCTTTTTTCTAAAAACAACAATTCTTTAGTGAAACGATATTGCCTTTTAAAGAATTTTTTACAAACCGGACCATTATCTCATCCAAAATAATCAAATAGTATTTAATTTGCAAATATTCAGATATATTTTTATGATATGTACAATTTTTGTATTTTAATAGCCTTATTATGGTTAAAAAATATTAAAATATATTAAGAAGGCCTAAACGCCTTTTCACGCCTAAGGCCCGCCTAGGTATCTAACGCTTAAGGCTTGACCTCCACACCTCGATCACACCCCACGTTTTTTAGAACGGGCGAATTGGTCCATTGACGGTTTCCACTAGGATTGTGTACCGGAACTGAAAAAATTGATAAATCGAAACCAAACTGGGTGCATTGGTTGTTTTTTTCCCTTGGTGTTTCGATTTTGATTCTAAAAATTGTAGAACCGATTTTTTTGGATTGGTTCCCGGTTCCACCACCAACACAAGCTGAATCGAACCATAAATTGATCTGATTCGGAACTGAAAGAAGAACATAGGACGAACTGAAATTGTTTTGATGCTTTTTTACGCTTTATATATATGAAAACTATTGCTATATCTTTAATCTGAAAATTTTAAACTAATTTGGATTTTTGGAATTTCAAATACATTTATAATGTTTGCTTAGAGTGCGTTTTTTAAAGTTATTTTTGACAAAAAAATATTATTTTATTTTATTTATTTGAATATGTTCATAGAACCATGAATTGATCAGAATCAACACAAAAACCATTGGCATAACTCATTTCAGTTCGGGTTTCGAAAATGTGGAAATGATCAATCCCGATCTCAATTCTGAATTAATAGTGGAACCAAACCAATTTGAATTGTGTTCACCACTAGTTTCCACTTAAATTATATTTATATGCCGATGCCCATATACAATAATCACCATCCATTAGCGTCCCAACGAACATAGAGCATTGGATGCCAAGTACAACAAGCTCTATTTTGTTTTTGTTTTTGTTTTTTAAATACATCTTCAATTAAAAATAAGCATCTTTACTTGACAAAACTCTTAACTAAACAGGAAACTCTGTACAAAAACTTTCATACATGTGGGTCAACTCTGATGGAAATTAACCTAAATTGATCTTATTTTTCCTGTGGGTAAAAAGAAAATGTTAATGTTATCCAAGGAAGGGGAGCGCACTATTGTCGTCCAGGGATAGACAGCTGAATATTCCAAACAGATTTGGTATTAAATCGAGAGGAGGAGCGAACAAATATTTTATCTTCTAATCCCAACCCGTTTCTCTTATTTTACTGAAGTTGAGCTAAAATAAGATTTTAACAATGGCTCAGGAATGAACCAAAAAACATAACATAGCGAGGTGGGTCCAAATGCCTCCCAGGAAGGAGGATTTTTTCTGTTTTCATCCAAAAGCAACTATTCGAATTTCAAATAGCGAATGAAGTTTCTATTTGATCGTTACAACTTACATTTACACATATCTCTCAGAGATTTTCTGTCACAATCATATGCCTTTTCAAACTGCCCATTTTTTCATTCAATTCTAAGGTTGCTTTCCCAAAGTTTAGAGTCTTTTCTCTCTCTCTCTCTCTTTCTTTCCCCTTTCTTTCTTTCTTTCTTTTCCTTTATTATAATTTATTATATATCTTTATTTCACCTGCAAACAAATTGATTCGAGTGTTCTGACTTTGTTGTTTTTCTTACCCCTTTATACATTAAAATATAGTTAATTAATCAAAAATCAAGGCAACAGCTAATGGCACTCCTCAAAGTTTTCAAAACACTCCAAATCTTTGTTAATTTGACAAAATTATCCTTATGCACATAAATAAAGTTTATTATTACAAATAAACACTTCAAATCCTTCTATCTCACTTACACACATAAATAAAAATAAAGCCTACTAATAACTAGAGAAACCAAAAAAAATGTTTATTATTAACAGTTTTTTTTATAAAAAGAGTTTTGTTAAAAAAAAGAGTTTTTCATTAAAAATAAAAATAAAAAACGTTTTTTAATTCCTTCCCACATAATCATTTTTAGCATCAAAACATTGTTAAAAACGTTTTTTTTTTTAATTTTTCATTAAAACTGTTTTTTTAATATTTCCTATAATTTTCGTTAAATATGTTATTTTTGGTTAAAAACTGTTTTTTTTATTAAAACTAGTTTAAAATATATATATTTTTTGTTAAAAAACTATTTTCATTGAAAAACAGTTTTATTTTTGTCAAAATTAATTTTTAAGATTTGCGATTGGTCAGTATCGTTGGCTCGGACCCACATCATTTAATGAATGTGGATCCGCGCCAGCAAACTAACCAATCACGAATCTTTAAAAGGGGCATATACCAAATAGTTATTCAGACATTTTTTTTTAATACTCATTTAATCCAAGACTTTTTGGAATAAAATAAAGGAATATATACCAAATAGTCCCTCGAACATTTTTTAATACACGTTTAGTCCAAGCTTTTTTATTTGTTTCAAAAAGTCTCTCATCAAGCCGCTAGTACGGACTTTAAAAATAAGAGAATATTGATTAAGTGGATATTTAAGGAACTTTTTGAAACAAGATAAAAACTTCGGGACTAAATGTGTATTAAAAAATATTTGTGGAACTTTTTGGTATTTGATCCTAAAATAAAAAGGTTTTGACTAAATGTGTATTAAAAAATATTTGATGGACTTTTTGGTATATTAAGACACAACACGGGTATCAAAAATGTATTAAGACACAACACAAGTATTAAAAAATGTTTGAATGACTATTTGGTATATGCACCTTTTAAAGATTCGTGATTGGTTAGTTCGCTGGTGAGGACCCACATCCATTAAATGATGTGGCTCCGTGCCAACAGCACTGGCCAATCGCGAATCTTAAAAAATAGTTTTGACAAAAACAAATCTGTTTTTTAACGAAAATGGTTTTTTAGCAAAAAATATATATTTTTTAAAACTAGTTTTCACAAAAAAAATAGTTTTTAGCCAAAAATAACATTTTTAACAAAAAAATAAAGAAAATATTAAAAAAACAACTTTAATGAAAAATAAAAAAGCTATTTTTAACAATGTTTTGATGCCAAAAATGATTATGTGGGAAGGAATTAAAAAATATTTTTTATTTTTATTTTTAATAAAAAATGCTTTTTTAGCAAAACTCTTTTATAAATAAAAAAATAGTTAATAATAAACGTTTTTTTTGGTTTCTCAAGTTAATAGTAGACTTTATTTTTTATTTATGTGTATAAGTGAGATAGAAGGATTTGGAGTGTATATTTGTAATAGTAGACTTTATTTATGTGTATAAGGGCAATGTTGTCAAATTGACAAAGATTTGGAGTGTTTAAAGACTTTGAGGAGTGCCATTAGCTGTGCCCAAAATCAATAGTATTATTAATTGTATCAATTAAGATGTCTCATTAACCTCCAGGATTAACCAAGTTGATAGAACGGGTATAGCGATAAATTCAAACATCTCAGGTTCAAAACTTGACAGCTATGTCTTGAGGTCATGGATCGCAAGAATTAAAAGCCTGTTTCGCAAGCCTTGTTCGAGTGGAGAGATTAGTCCGAGGTGCGCGTAAGCGCCCGGGATTACCCTTCGTACAAAAAAAAAGATGACTCATTTGTTATATAAATATACTAGATGTAAACTCGCCTGATGCGCAGATCAGTCAATTGTGATAGTTATTTTTCACATTAAATTATTTATTGTATCATCTAGATTTTTCCCTTTTATTAATAAATAATGAAAAATAACATATTGTAGCGATATAAAATATTGTAATCTAAAAAAAGTCACATTGAAAAACCATTAGAATAATATATGCAAGGTGATCGCATGACCATTTAACTACTACATTTTCATAATACACTATACAAAGAAGAATGTGGAGGAAGAGAACCTCCTTCGAGTTCCTATATCATACACAACCAAACACATCTCCATGTTTTTATACATAAACATAGTTTGCAAGGTGTAATAAGGAATTTCTCTAATTGTATTGAGGAAAAGAAAGCCACGAACGCATTACAGTGATATTGTGATATAATTTCTCATAGATATATTGTAAAAAAAATTAGGATCATTTTGACTTAACCCCCAAATTTTAATGCCTAATATGACTAAACCCTTTGTTTTCATAATCATTTGACTTTGCTCCCAACATAGGGGCTTAAGTCTAATTTTACATTATAAGTAAGGATAAAGTCATATAAATCCTTCTTAACCCCCTGCTTTTATTTAATATTTTGAGATAACCCCCTCGTTTAGGAGTTGTTGATTTCTAAAAATGGACTTAATCTAGATTTATAATCACAGATAAAAATATAGTATAGTAGGTTAATCAAACCACACACACAAGAGAAGAGATTTTAGAGTGGTTCAGCTGTAAAATAGCCTACGTCCACTGTTAACATTATTTTGTAGGGTTACAATATCTCAGTATGCTGTGCATATGAGTGATTTGAGTTGTTCCCTGAGCTGATGAAGTATTTTATATCTATAATGGTGTAACACCTTTATATTGCCAGGCATTTACATCTGTGTATAATAAATGAAACTCTTAAAATTCAGTGATGGTTGACATCCCATCCGACTAACTTTTGATATTCCTGATGGGTGGCATTCATAAGTTGGTTAGCCTTCCATCCGACTAATTATCTCTGATGCCGATCAAGGTGACTGGTCGATCACATAGGATGACAAGTGTACATTTATCATTGGTCCACGTAGGAGAGTAATTTTTACATACAACCCCCAGTGTTCTATGCTTGATGATTGATTGAAAGCATGGAATATTTGGTCAAAGAAGTTGCTCGGTGTATTGCTTTAATTGTGTGGTCAGTCGTCGACCTCCCATACTTGTAAAAATTTCAGTGCTACTGTTTTATAATGGCATTTTTGTAAATAATTAAAAAAAAATTTGAACCGCCAAAGGGTACGATAGTCTTTTGAAGCTTCGGGAAGCGTTCAGTCGACGATAGTCCAACCATTCATTCAGTTAATCATTTTGTTCCCATTTATCGAGGCAATCTATAAATAGGTAAAATTTTTTCCTCTTTTCTTTTCACCTCAAACCTTCTGCACTTTGTATTTCTTTTGTCTTAAATCATTTTTTACACGATTGTTTGCTTCTTGTTCATTTTTCTTCTGTCTTTGCAGTCACTCTTAGATCCATGTAAGTCGTCTTTCCGTATTTCTTTATGTTATCATCATTTTCTCTATTTCCACAATGGTTCACATTGTGGAAGAAGGTTCATTAGAGGAGTTTAGAGAAAAAATAAAAATTATGGCTTGTTTAGATTTAGAAATAGCACAACGTCCCATAGACGTATATTCTCCTCCTGAGGGTCACTGGATCCCCACCTTGTTTATTGCTGAGTGCGGCATCACTTTTTCACCAAATCCTTTTTTCCTTTAATTTTGTCAATAATTTGACATCGTTCCTGTTAAGGTGGCATCAAATACTTGGAGGGTTGTAAATGGGGTCAATAGGTTCAATAAAATTTATGGGTGTCATATTAGGGTTAAGGAGTTGATGTTTTGTTATTAATGGGGTATTATTGGAGAGAACTCATATTATTTGAATACTAGGTTGGCCAATAGGGCTTTATCAGATTCCAATAAGGACTATTGGGATTATGGTGTGGTTATTAAGAACTGGCAACACGCTTATCTTCCAAAGGGAGAGTATTATGTTGGGCCCAAATGCCCCCAAGTAGGGCATGGCATATGTTGTAATTATGTTCTTTATTTGTTATATGTTTCTGAGTTATGCTGACTAACTTTGTTGTTTCCTTTTGATGCAGCGGAGGGCAAGAAGAGGTATCCCAAAGAAGGTGAGATCAATCTTGAAGAACTTAAATTTTTGTGGGGACATAACCAAAGAATTGGAGAGGAACATCCCTGAGTTGGTTCCTTACTGTTAGAATATAAGAGTTTTATCAATTCTTTTGTTATTCGACCAACACTTTTGCTACCCCAGGTTGCCATCAATCTAGAGGAAGATGTTATGTGTACTTTTTCGACTGCAGAATCTGCTGGTGCTAAATTCACCCAAAGAAGAACTTCTTCCTCATTTGTGTCATTTGATATTTCTGAAATCCCACTTTCTCCTTCGACAAACATGGTGAAAAGAAAGGTGCATAATTTAATGAGTGGGCTATTGTCTCCCCCCCCCCTCCCCCCCCCCCCCCCAAAAAAAAAAATGCTAATACTGGTAAGAAGCGAGATGAGAAGAAATCCCAGGCCAGTGACAAGAGACCTTAAGTCCTTGGTACTGATGAGACTCAAACTACTGAGTCTCAATTTAAGAGATTGAAGAGAGGTTTGTCTGGCCCTTAGAAACAGGCCCAGAAAACTCAAGCTGACTAGTAAGCGTTGGGTGCAAAGAAAACTGGCCGACTAATAAGAGTTGGTGAGATAAATTCAAGCTGGCCTTGGTGACATTTGGTCAGCTTATGTTGTTATTAACCCTGGATTGGCCACGACTTTAATTAAGCCTGGAACTCTCTCTACTGATCGGGTTGCATCAGTCCCCATGCCTAGGTCAAGGCTAACTGAGAGGACATATCACAATTTAACTTTGATAATTATCTTATCTTATGCTTTTTCTCCACGTTGCTGAATTTCTCCTAATCACCTTGTGTTTGCACCTTTGTAGTTTTTGGTTGACTTTAATTAAATGATGGAGAAGGACGACCAACTGACATCTTCCCCTCGTGAAATGGAGGAGGGCTTTGAGGGTTTGAGATAATCTTTGGCTGCTTTCCGACAAGCTCTAGAATCAAAGAAAAAGTTTTGGGAGGGGGAGCTGACAAAAGCTAAGGATAGGGCAACTACAACAGAAGACGAAATAAAGGCTGCTGATGAAAAAGCCCAGACAATCGAGAACAATGAAAAGGATAATGATACTAGGGCCAAGGATACCGAGGACAAATTGACAGAACTAAAATACCAGGCTAGAACTGCTGAAGATAACCTGGTTGGCCTTACTGTTGAAGTTACATCTCTGATGGACAAAGGCAAGGATTCTTTAGATAAAGGCTAAGAGAAAGCACTTTTTGCAGCTTCTACCCAGATTGCGTATGCCAAGAAACTGTCCTTCAAGGAAGGTTGGTCAGAGGCTCTGAAGGTGGTCAGCACAGAGGCAAACTTTGAACTTTTCCAAAGGCATAACCCAGGCACTCCTCCTAGCTTAGATGAGGAGTTTAACAATAAAGAAGGGTCAGAAGAGTCTTCAATGATGCCCATTGAGTCTTCAGTGGCACCAGAAGCAAGTATCGACCTACCCATTTCCATCCAAGACCAAGCCAAGGATAACGAGAAGTTTTATCTCCTTCTTAGCTAGTTTTTTTAGTCTTTTCTCATATGTATTTTCTATTTATTTCTTCTCTTTCCTTTCTTGTTGATGTACCCACCTCTGCACTTCAATACTAATCAATGAAATAACACATTTTTTCTAATTTATATCTGCCTTTGAATGATTTTGATTCCCTACAAGTCTATTTTTTGGATTTTCCTCATAAACTTATACTTGTAACCTTTCAGTTTGATGCTAGAAAGAAGTTCATAGTCTCCGCCGAATCTTACCTAATCAGGCGGTGCAAAATTCTCTTTGAGGCTCTCTATATTCTTTTATCCGAGGAAGACTTATCAGGGTTGTTAGGTCCAGATGTTTCTGATCAAGTGAAGAAATATTACATTCATCTTTATTGCCTCTTAGGCAGAGCTGTAGCCAATAACACCAGTTATAATGAGATGATTGAGAGGATGCGGGATAACCACAACCTATCCTTGGCTTTGCTTCACTCTGATTATGAGGCTAAGTACAAGGCCTTAAGTGAAGCAAATGCTTTTGATAAAAAATTACAAGTCATCACTTTTGTTATGAATAAGAAAGAATTATCTCTGAATCAATATCTGAAGAGTGCCTGATCAATTGATGCTATGTTGGAGAGAGAAAATAATGCCATGAGGAATGAACTTAACAGTCTAAAGATATCAACCATTACTGGTCCAGATGAGGGTGTTTTATTTTTAAAGGATCCAAACATCAGGTTATTAGAGGAACTAGAGGCATTATAGAAAAAGAAAACCAAATATGTCTCTAGCCAATAATAAAGGAAAAATATAGTTGTTCGGCCTATTTTGACAAGGAAAGAACCTGGAGAACCTTAGTCGAGCAAGATTCTTAACTTAAAAGGAAAGATAAGGCCATCAAAAAGTTTTAGGATAATGTGGACCGACTTACTTTCCATTTCCACAAGTGACCCAGAGCTGTTTGGATGGATGGATATGTTGAAGCTCTGACTTATATGGATGTGCATATGGAGCAAGCCAAAAATGAAATTTATAAATAGGGTTGGTTGAACCTTCTTGCCTTGTTAAAGGTATCAAAAAAAGATGAATTGTGGCACCGACATACTCCAAGGATAATGGACTATCATGATCCTCCTTTCTCGATTGACTTTAGTTGGATTCCTTCAAATGCTATTCCTCACAGTTTGATTAGAAAGTATGTTAGGGATTTTTTCCTTGAAGGAGAAGTGGATTATGTTCGTCATCAGCATCTTCTTGATCAGCCAAGTGGTAGTAGGCATTCCAGGAGGAAGCATTTTAATTCTATCAATCATCCGAGAACCCTTGATGATCCTCCTCTTAAGATGAGTAAGGCTGATGGAAAAAGCCCAATAGAGTAGTTTTATACTTCATTTTCTATTATAATACATTTTGATCAATGAAATGAAGTTATTTTTTTATTGAATTTGTAAGGACACAAATTTTCAATTGAGTCCTCTGTAGTTTTAGCTCAATTCCGGACAAAAATGTTTGTGTCATAAGATAGTGTTCAATGTATCTATTTCAAGCCTATGACGAGTTTGTTGAAGACGTAGCGACCAAGTGTGTAAAGCTTCATCAAAATATTGAGTTTAAGTGCCTCGTTTCTACGTCACCAACGTGATTCCATGCTCCTAAGGTATGAATGCATTACATATATATATAGGAGCTTGGAATAGTATAATGGGTGTAGGTTTAATTAAAACTTTTGTTTATTTAGAGAAAGATTTAATAAAAACTTTAAATAAAGTATATAAAGTTTCTGGGCTAAAAATGAAAATTTTTAACTTTCTAGAAGTTCGTTCGATATTTCGTTCGAACGAGTTTTTCGTTCGAACCAAATGTCGTTCGAATGAGTTTGCCAACGAGTTCCCAATTTGGCCTCTGTAACTTCGTTCGAAATGTCGTTCGAACGAGATGGATGTTCGAATAAGATTTCCAACGAGATTTCTAATGAGTTCATTTTTTAAAGACATTTGGATTTGCTTCTAAATCCCACAAAGAAGAAGAGGTTTGCGTTGATTTACCCACTTGGAGAAAGGCTCCTTGTTCGGGTGATGGTGACCATATAAAGTCCGATCGGTAGATTTCGAGACCGCGGTGGAGCTCCGTGGTTATTCGCTAGGCAGAGGTTGATACAAGAAAGAGCGTCGGGGCTTGAGAGGGATCGAGTCGAGTGTTGTAAGTCATCTTGCTTGTATTTTAAATTCCGTACTTAGTGGATTTGTGGCTAGGATCATCCGAGGTTTTTTTCTGTTGTGAGTTTTTCCTCGTACATCGCGGCGTAGTGGTTTCATTGTTTAATTTTATCTTGCTATATCACCTAGAACACATGCTTAGGTAATTCAAGATAAAATTTGGTTTTAATCACTACATGTTTAATTTGGTGCTAATTAAATATTGGGTAATGTGTGGTTAATTCAAGTCATTAATTTAATTTTGGTTTGGCCTAATTTGCTAATATTGAGAAATATGACTTAGGCAAATTTTCTAGGACTTGGGTTAATTAATTTGGTTTAAGTGAAATTAACATAAGTGTGTGTTTTATCTTATTTCACTTGGTTTAATTTTAATTTATATTGAAATTAAAATTTGTTGTTAATTTGAACCATCATTTTACGCTTCCGCATATTTAAAAAGGGAATTATCTTTTTGTAGTAAAAGGTTTTAAAATTGGGGGCCTATTGTTTCAACAAGTGGTATCAGAGCCGGACCGCTAATTTATCGCGTCAAAGATTTATTTTTCGACTTTTATTATTTTTGTGCTCCTTGTATTTTTAGGTGGTTCAATATTTACTCACTTTCAATTTTTTTGTATCTCTCGATGGGACACCTTAATGATAATTTGTCCATTTCTAACGATAATGAAATCTTTGCTATTCAAGAGGAATTTAATGGGCTTAATAAGTGTAATGAAAAATTAAGAGAATTAAATTTGAGATTTGCAAAAAGAATTAAATTTCTTAAAAATGAAAATTCTTGTTTGAAAGCTAAAGTTGAATTTTTGCAAACCTCGCTATCTCAAAAAGATATTTTTCGTGAAAAGCTCACGGACATAAATTACAATTATAATATTTTAGAAATATCCAAGAAAGAGAGTGATAGTCGAGAAAAGACTCTTAGGGACAAGTTTGCTCACATTGAGGGGGAGCGTGATAACCTTCTAGGTGCAATTGAAAATTTAAAGAAGGAGTCCCGTAAAATTGAGTAGTCTAATTTATTACTTAAGTCCAAAATTTTAAAAATGCAAAATGATTTACAAGACTCGAGTAGTTTTGATAATGGTTGTAGCTCATCTAGTTCAAATACTTTCATTGCTAAAGCTAAAACCATTGTTTGTTTTAGAGGGTCAACTTTATCCAAGGACTTTCGAAAAGGTCACACCATAGGTAGCATTCCTCATGTTTTCACATGCTTGCATTGTGGTAGGAAAGGTCACCTTAGGTCATTTTGTTTTGATCTTAAAAAAAGTCCTAGGAAGTCTATGTCTAGTATTTAATTAATTTTTAAATCCCATCATTTTAAATATACATCTATATGGGTTCGAAAATCATTCTTAGACGCGCTAGATATTAGATTTGTTAATTCTCATTTGCTTTCACATGAAACCTCCCTTGCTAAATTTAAAGGTTGAATGTATTAGTTTTGTTTGCATACTCTAGTTTTTTGTGCTTAATATTATATATCATTGCTAGGTATATGCATGTTTAGTCATTTTCTAGTCTATGCTCCATGCTTAATCACATGCTAGAATAATGATTTTTGTTTATCTTTTGTATTATATTTCCTTCATTTTTGTTTGCGTTAAATGAAAAATACAAAAAGATTTTTGTTTATCATTTGGGTTTTTATCTCTTGGTAATTTAAGCTTAATGAAAAACTTCAAATGATTTTTGTTTGTCTTTTGAGTATATATTTTTTTTATTTAAAAATTTTAAAAACTCAAAAAGATTTTATTTTGTGTGTAATTTTAGTCTGACACACTTTATGTGGCATACACTTGTGTTAGAATCCCATCTTTTACGCTCCCATGTGGCTAGAACTTTTGGTTTAGATTGTCAATCCTTATCATGTTCTTTACCATGCTTACATGGAGTAGTTGGATATTGTGTTGCTTAAATGGATTCTATTTTTATATGCCTCTTTTCACACATGCACGAGCTCTTTTGAAACTTAACTTCACATGTTATATTTGAGCTTTGTGAGATGTTCTTCTACTAATCTTGTCATCTACATATTTGTGACATAGGAGGACTAGTGCATGTCAAAATTCGTTACACGTGAGATTTGTGAGAAATAAAAAAAATGAGAAATTTAAATGTGCACGGGGAAGGGATCCAATAGAATTTATTATCCTTTGCGAATAGTAAGCCACCGTTTGTTTGGACCTAAAAGAAATACGTGGTCCAAAGGCCTAAAAGAAAATATGGCATTAAAAAAAAATATTTGCCAAGGCCTATGTTTGATTGATATATTCATTCAAAATTAATATAAATTCTTATTGAGGGAGATTAGATGGTATATCAATGGTTTGCACAATGTCCGTTTATCCTAGTTGTGTTTTTAATGTCATGACTCTATTGGTTTGTAGAATCATCAACATGCTAGGCTTGTATGAATTGCGTATGTTTGTTTATCGAGTTCAATCTATATTGTCACATGAGGTTATATTCAAATGTGATGAAGTTTGCAATCAAGTGAGAACTACGTGAACATGTTTTAAGTGATTGGGTCTAAATTTAATTGTTGCTAGTTCATACCCCAACACTTCCGTTTCCATATGACACATTTTTGCCCTATGAGTGTGAACAACTTATCTTATTTTGTGTCATTTGTGTGTTTATATCTATATGTGTATACTTATGCTTAACTTGTATCTCTTGTGTATACATATATATGATATTTTGTGTAGTCTTTGACTTGCTTTCTAGTCCATATATGCTTTAATTCATAATTGGCATCCATCTTGTTGCATTCTTTGTTGATATCACATGCTTAATACTTATGTATCCTATTGGTATCTATTTCTTGCATCTCAGCTGGTATCCATTAGTATTTGTTGGATTAGTTATGATTTTGTTGCCCATGTTCTTTAATGTTCTCATCACTTTTGCACATTTTCATGTTTAGGTTGTTATCCCATTTATTTATCCCTTGTTTAGTTTAATGGTAATATGCTTTAATTAGGGGAGAAAAGTTAATGTTTTTAGTTCTTTAGCCTTTGTCTATTCCTGAACAAAAAGGGGGAGAAATGATAGGGGGAGAAATGGTATCTAATCCTATTGTTATCGTATCTTAGTTGAGGGAGATTTATCTTAGGGGAAGATGTCTTTCTAGGTAGGTCATTTGTTTTGATAAAGGGGAGAATTAATTGAAGAGGAGTAATTATTTAATTGCATTTGATATTTTAATATTCCCTATGCGTTTAATGTGTTTGCTTAACTGTGCAGGAATTATTCTAAGTGGCAATTTTCATCGGGCAAAGATATTGATCCTTGGGTTGTTTGAGTCAAGCATTGTAATTTTTTTTGGGTGGGACATTTTTTGTCAGTCTAGTAGAGCTTGACTACCCTTTAGGATTTTTGTTTGGTTTTTGTCCCGGAATAGCCGAAGGGGGAGATTTGTAAGGTCATAAATTTTCAATTGAGTCCTTTGTAGTTTTGGCTCAATTCCAGACAAAAATGTTTGTGTCATAGGATAGTGTTAAATGTACCTATTTCAAGCCTATGACGAGTTTGTTGAAGACGTAGCGGCCAAGTATATAAAACTTCATCAAAATGCGGAGTTTAAGTGCCTCGTTTCTACGTCATCAACAGTGGTTCCATGCTCCCAAGGTATGAATGCATTACATATATATATAGGAGCTTGGAATAGTATAATGGGTGTAGGTTTAATTAAAACTGTTGTTTATTTTCAGAAAGATTTAATTAAAATTTTAACTAAAGTTTATAAAGTTTCTGGGCTAAAAATAAAAATTTCCAACTTTCTGGAAGTTCGTTCGATATGTCATTCGAACGAGTTTTTCGTTCGAACCAAATGTCGTTCGAATGAGTTTGCCAACGAGTTCCCAATTTGGCCTCTGTAACTTCGTTCGAAATGTCGTTTGAACGAGATGGATGTTCGAACGAGATTTCCAACGAGATTTCTAATGAGTTCATTTTTCAAAGACACTGGAACTTCGTTATAATTTCGTTAGAAGGCCGTTTGAACGAGACTTCGTTCGAATGATAAATCTCGTTCGAATGAGATTTGGCGGGAACAATTAAATGGCAGTTTTTTTACAGTTTTCACCCATTTTCCCATTATCTTTCCCCACTAACTTTTGACTGAATATCTAAGTGTGGGAACCAACTTTGGAAAGTTAACTTTTTCATACACATCTATCTCCAAGAGAGAGTTTGAGATCAAAAGAGAAAAAGAAAAAGTTCATGTTTTAAAGTGTCTATTTTTCAAAGAAAAATTCATTTACACTTTAGTTTTCACCCATATTGTTTATCCAAGCTTCCATATATATATATATATACATTGCTTGGAGTTTTGGCACCGGTTTTTCATCTCTACTGTTTGAAGAGAAGTTTGGGTTTGCTTCTAAATTCCACAAAGAAGAAGAGGTTTGCGTTGATTTACCCACTTGGAGAAAGGCTCCTTGTTTGGGTGACGATGACCATATAAAGTCTGATCGATGGATTCCGAGACCGCGATGGAGCTCCTTGGTTATTCGCTAGGCAGAGGTTGATACAAGAAGGAGCGTTGGGGCTTGAGAGGGATCGAGTCAAGTGTTGTAAGTCATCTTGCTTGTATTTATAAATTCCGTACTTAGTGGATTTGTGGCTAGGGTCGTCCGAAATTTTTTTCCGTTGTGGGTTTTTTCTCATAAAGTGCGGCGTAGTGGTTTCATTGTTTAATTTTATCTTGCTATATCACCTAGAACACATGCTTAGGTAATTCAAGATAAAATTTGGTTTTAATCACTACATGTTTAATTGGTGCTAATTAAATATTGGGTAATGTGTAGTTATTTCAAGTCATTAATTTAATTTTGGTTTGGCCTAATTTGCTAATATTGAGAAATATGACTTAGGCAAATTTTTTAGGACTTGGGTTAATTAATTTGGTTTAAGTAATATTAACATAAGTGTGTGTTTTATATAATTTCACTTGGTTTAATTTTAATTTATATAGAAATTAAAATTTGTTGTTAATTTGAACCATCATTTTACGCTTCCGCATATTTAAAAAGGGAATTATCTTTTTGTAGTAAAAGGTTTTAAAATTGGGGGCCTATTGTCTCAACATAATTTCCTTTATTTAAGCTTGTGGTTGATATTAATGTTCTTTTCGACTAGGTAAAATGTATATTGATTAGTTAATCGGCTTATAGACTAAATAACCTGATCAAATGTTTAATATTTTATTCGTGTTTGAATTATTTATACGGCCTTCAATTTGACTAATGCACTTATATAAAACTGTAAATAGCTTTATTATACTAAGTTGTAGCATTAGTTATCATTGGCGACCAAGTGTATTATGAATGTATAATTATTCCAGTGTTTTAACCTGGTCGGGTAAAATCTCTATTGAAGAAATTTTACTGACTTCTTGTCCTTGACTTACCGAGGACAAATCATACATGAAGTTTAACTTTTTTGAAGTTGGAAAAGTTTTAAGCATGTACTTTATTGAAGTTGGAACAGTTTGGCAAAGTTTGAACCATGCACTTTTCTAAAGTTGGAAAAGTTTTTAACTTTTCTAAAGTTGGAAAAGTTTGAAATAAAATTACTCATTAATTTATGGTTAAGGTTAAGGTGTAATGCACCATACTCTGAAAAATAAAACACAAAAAGGAAGTATAATGGAGGAAAACATGCAATTTCATTAATTTGAATAACTGATTACATTTAAAACAGAATTACTGATAATACTTGGACAAATGGTCTGCGTAATTCTTCTCCTTCAAGAGTTTCCAAACGATAAGTTTTTGGTTGGATAACCGTCAAGATACAGTATGGACCATGCCAATTAGGTTCCATTTTTTGATATTCTAGACTACTTTCTTGAGCACCAGATCTCCTTGCTCTAGGTTGTCGACTTGACCCTTTGACTATAAAACCTTGCAATCCTTTGTTAATAAACAGCCAACCGAATTGTGGCATCCTTCCGAACTTCTTCTATCATGTCCAGATCTAGTCATCTCATTAGGTCACTCTTGGGTGAATAAAAATTCAATACCCTGTGAGTCGGCAGACCTATTTCGACCGGTACCACTGCCTCCGTTCTAAAAGCTAGCATATATGGGGTTTCCCCTATTGCTGTTCTGGGAGTGGTCTTATCTGCCTAAAGGATATTGTGGAGTTCATTAATCTAGTTTCATTTTGCCTCAATCAACCTTTTCTCCAACCCATCTATCAAGTTTTTTTTGGTGTTTTGTGTCTGACCATTACACTATGGGTGCTCGGGCGTTAAGTGGAGTTTTTGGATGCCAGACCTGATGCAATACTCTTGAAATTCCTCATTATTAAATTGAGTACCATATTCGGTGATGAAGGCATAAGGCATCCCATACTTGCAAATGATCAGCTTTCATATGAACTGGAAAAACCTCAGATAGGGAATATCAATCAAAGGCTCAACCTCCACCCATTTGGTGAAGTAATCGACAACTATAACCAGATATTTAAACCTCCCCTTTGGTGGTCGATAGTGGTTTGACCAAGTCAATTCCCCAAATAACTAAAGGCCATGGAGAAGTGATAGGTGTTAGAGTTGTTCCTGGTCTTCTATGGTTGGTGCAAAAATTTTCTTGCTTATCACACTTCTTTGTGAAAGAAACACATTCTACTTTCATTGTCGGTAAATAGTGGCCTTGCATTGCTATCCGTTATCTTAGAGACCTCCCAAATGTGTGAGCTTCACGTGAGCCTTCGTGCACCTCTTTGATCAGATCATTTACTTCGTTTGATGGAATCAACGAAATAGGGAAATAGTGTACCCTCACCTATATAGAACACTTTTTTCCAACACGTAACTGGTTTCTTTATACCTCATCTTCTTGTCTTCTTTCTGGTCGGAAGTTAGTGTTCCTCTTTCAATGTACTCTCTAATTGGGTCAATCCATAAGGGACCTAATTCTATAGAGACAACGCTGATTTCCATCCCATTAATACTTCTATGGGCAAGAATTTCCACTGGGATTATTCGCTTAAGTTCGGTTTGAGTTACTGAAGTAAGCCGAACAAGAGTGTCTGCGCGGGCATTCTCTATCCTAATAATTCTCACCATCTTGACTTAAGTAATAAAAATAATAACCTCCATAGCTTTTTTATGATATCTCATCATCGTTTCTCCTTTGGTGCTATTAATTTGCTGCATTTGATTGACAATCAGGTGAGAATCACTATGTACTAACACCTAGTCGGCGCCCAATGATGAAGCCAGTTCCAATCCTGTGATCAATGATTCATATTCAGCCTTATTGTTGGAAGACTTGAATTGGAATCTTAAAGCATATTCCACATCTAAGTTGACTGGAGTGTTGATGATGAGGCCTTCTCCACTTCTAGTAGCACATGAGGATCCATCTAAAAATACACTACACCAAAATGGGCAAATTGTCACCTTTCAGCCGGCCAGCCTTGTCAAGGTGACAAAAAAACACGCGTTTTATGTCACGGTCATTGACCTTGACACGACCGTGACAAAGAATTGTCACGGGCATTGACCGTGACAAGTCCGTGACAAGTAAATTTGTCACGGACTTGTCACGGTCATTGACCGTGATAATACTTGTCACGGTCAAAGACCTTGACACGACCGTGACAATGTTCGCAGCAAAAACCTTATCCCCCTTCTTTTTTCCCTCCCGTGCCGTTCCCTCCATCTCTCTCTCTCTCTCTCTCTCGACGCTTCTCTCTCTCTCTCTCTCTCTCTCTCTCTCTCTACTTTCAGGATCATTTTCTCTCTCTCTCTCTCTCTCTCTCTCTCTTCCATTTATATATATATTTGTGTGTATATTTATGTGTGTATGTGTATATATATATGTGTGTATGTGTGTGCGTGGAGGGGGGCAGGGGGTGGGGGGTGGGGCGGGGTGGGGCAGGGTGGGGGAGGGGGTGGTGGAGGGGGGCAGGGGGTGGGGCAGGGTGGGGTGGGGTGTGTGTGTGTGTGTGTGTGTGGTGGTGTGTGGTGGGAGAGGGGGTGGGGTGGGGTGTGTGTGTGTGTGTGTGTGTGGTGGTGTGTGGTGGGAGAGGGGGTGGGGTGGGGTGTGTGTGTGTGTGTGTGTGGTGTGTGGTGGGGGAGGGGGTGGTGGAGGGGTGGGGCAGGGGGTGGGGTGGGGTGTGTGTGTGTGTGTGTGGTGGTGTGTGGTGGGGGAGGGGGTGGGGTGGGGTGGTGTGGTGTGTGTGTGTGTGTGTGTGGTGGTGTGTGGTGGGGGAGGGGGTGGTGGAGGGGGGCAGGGGGTGGGGTGGGGTGGGGTGTGTGTGTGTGTGTGTGTGGTGTGTGGTGGGGGAGGGGGTGGTGGAGGGGTGGGGTGGGAAATCATATGAAATGAATTCAAATTATTGTTGTAGCACTAAGGGAATAAATGAAAATGAATTGAAACTATGAAATTGTTATGGAATATAATAAATTTGGAACTATTGTCTTTTCAACCATCCAATAAAAGTTTTCCTTCATGGAATGTTAGAATTGTTTCTAGGATAATAATCCTACTATAAGATAATTTCTCAAAATAAATATTAAATAATAATTACTAAGATATCAATTCAAATAAAGTCTTAATAACCTAACCAAAAGAAATAAAATAAAATATCAAATAAATTATCATCCACCTCATAGACATTCCCTACCAATCATTTTAAGATAATTTTTTCCTTATAAAGATAAATACCTTTGATTGCAAAGCATGCACTTGTATTATTATTATACAACATGTATTATTTCGACGTGTAATTCTAAAATCTCACCTAGTTTTGTATACTATTTTTAAAATCATACTATCAATTCACGAGACACTAAACAAGAAAGAGGGAATATTAATTTGGAAATGCTTGTTTTTCTTTCTAGAGACCCGTGTCGTCAAAACTTGGTAGTGTTCGAGTGTGTTTTTATCACTAAATTATTATTTCACTAACAAATACTCCTTATATCCTAGATTAAGAGTCAATATTTAATTTTTGTACTTACTAATAATACACTTAATCAATGGCTAGGATTAACCCTTATTCACTATCATGAAATTTGGTTAATTGATTATTTAAAAAAAAAAAACAAAAGTAGACTAACATATATACACAACACTAAAAGTAGACATAAACTTTATAAATAATTGATATTTTCATTCAAAATAAATATTTCATTCAAAAATATTGGATAATAATTGATATTTTCATTTAAATTGATAATAATTTTATTCATGAAATTAATTCAATTAGGTAAAACCCATGATAATGAAATTTATGCTACAATTATCTCATGTCATAATTTTATTGATAAACAATATATGTAATTGTCACGGTCATGGTGGGGGGAGGGGGTGGGGGTGGGGTGTGTAGGGGTGGTGTGTGTGCGTGTGTGTGTGTGCGTGTGCGTATGTGTGCGTGTGTGTGTGGCGGGGGGAGGGTGGCAGGGGGTGGGGGTGGGGGTGGGGCACCCATTTAATAACTCTTTAAATATTTGGAAAAAACATAATATTACAAAATTGAAACGAAATGGTATTGACGGAACTTACACATACGTTATAATATAGACGGAACATTTTTTTATCTGTACTATTAATTCAATTAATTCAATTAGGTAAAACGAAATGTGTACTATTAACATTTTTTTTTATCTGTACTAATAACATTTTTTTTACAGCAAAAATGTCTCCTTCAGATGTTAGGGCGAAGATGATGATGCTGTTTATGATGATGTCGTCTGGGTTCGGTGGTAGCGGAGGCGACGAGGGCTCCTCCGCCCCTAGGCTCCCCAAATATGGAAAATTTGGGATTACCGTCGAAAACAAGTCGGAGCTTTTAGCGAGATCCCTCAAGCTGCTAAAGACGGTCATCGGCCCGGGGTTTATGAGTTGGAAGGAGGTGCCGTATGAGCTCAAGTTAGCTGTTTGGGCGGCACTACAGGTAATATTTATATGAATATTTCAATTTATATTTATATTTATATTTATATTTATATTTATATTTATATTTATATTTATATTTATATTTATATTTATATTTATATTTATATTTATATTTCAATTTCAATTTCAATTTCAATTTCAATTTCAATTTCAATTTCAATTTCAATTTCAATTTCAATTTCAATTTCAATTTCATATTTATATTTATACTTATATTTATATTTATATTTATTCGCAACTAACATTGTATTTGTTGGACAGGAACAATTCAACTTGGATCCAAAGCTACGCGATTCCGTCTTGGAGCAGTTGAGGGAGCAACACAAGACGTGGAAGAAAAATATGCGGACACGGTACTTTGGGAAAGACCGAGAGTCCATTATACAATGGCGCGGATCCGTCCAGCCCAAGGAGTCGATCTCATTGGCACAATGGCAAAAGTTCATTGACAATGAGATCGAGGATCGACAATTGGCATCTCGCCAATCGGGGAGGGAAAATCGGGCTAAAAGACGGACGTGCACTACTCCGGCCGGACCTCTTACGCTGAGGTGGAGCATAGGATGCATGTAAGATTTAATTTATCTATAACTACGGAAATATATTATTGGATATTATTTTACTTTGCGGGGACGATACTAATTTTACTTTACTTTATTTTATTTCAGGGGGTAGGGAGTGGGCCAGGGGGTAAGCCACATAGGCTCGATACTTATGTGGCTCTTCGGACGAAGAAGGGGAAGGACAAGGAGGTGTCCCCGAGCGTCGCGACCACGATTGTAAGTAATCCGACAGTTTAATTATTGTTAATTACGTTATAATTTTTTAGTTTACTTATTTTACTAATCATGTGCTTTTTTTCGTTTCAGGCAAAGCTTAAGGAAGTGCATGAGTCGCAGTCTGATGCCGACAAGGCATCTTTGTCCACAGACGCACTCAGCCAAGTGCTTGGCTCTGATCGCAAGGGGATGACAAGGGGAGTGATCTCGCGGGTGGCCAAATCTAGGATCATCGGATTGGAGACGAGCGACACCGGCTTGGCTCGAACGGTGGATTCACACGACGCGAAACTATCCCATTTGGAGGCGACGGTCGAAGATATGTATGCATTCATGAAGCTTACGTTGGGTGGAGACCGTAAAGGGAAAGGGAAAGGGAAGGAGGTGCGGGAGGACGAGGCACAGGATGACGAGGATGTGGACCTCGCTGCTTCATCACCGACACGTTCGTACTTCGATGACCCACTTCCCTATTTGACGCCCTCCAACAGACCATTGTCGACAATTGGTTGGCCGAGCGTGTTCATATTGGACGTATTTGATGGCCAGCGGATAGGGCGGGGGTTGAGGGACCCGGATAATGTCGAGGGTGGAATAGTCCATAGACGTGTGCTTCAAGAGATGGAGTCCAGGGTGCTCGTCACGCATGTCATACCCGGGAAGGAGAACTCCCTATTGTGGTTGTGCGAACAATGCGGCACGACGTATATTAGTGGGTGCGTCAATTCGTATGTCGTGTGGCCTACTCACCTCCTCAGTTTTATCCAAGACATGTAGTAACATTATTTTTAAGTTTGTCCATTTTAATTATATTTGGATTATATCGTCATGTATATTATTTTTACTTTGAATATTTGGATTATACTGTCATGAAAATATATTTGCATTATCTTTAGTTTGTGTTGGATATATCATGTTTGGAACAGGTACAACGTTGCTATAACAGGTACAAATATACTGCTGGGCAGTGGCGGTGGCCATACTGCCCAGCAGATTTTTTTAAATTCTGCCCAGAATTGTCATGGTCATTGACCGTGACAAGTCCTTGAAAAATCTTGTCACGAACTTGTCACGGTCATTGACCGTGACAATTTTTTTAAAAAAGGGTCACGGCTTTGTCACGGTTTATAACCGTGACAAACGTGTCACGATCATTGACTTTGACACGACCGTGACACGACCGTGACAAAAAAAGTTGTCTCGCCTCTAAATGTCACGGTCATTGACCTTGACAAGGTGGATTTGTCAAGGTCAATGACCTTGACAAATGGGCAGATTTGGTGTAGTGATAATTGCCAGATTGGAGTGTCATTGGAGAAATTTTCCTCTTCCACCACTTCATGTTTTAACATCTTCTTCCTCTGTTGAATTATTTTTTTAAAAGCCGACGATTCTAGTTGATAGGCCACAATTTCTGTTTGCTTTTGAGCTAAGCTCTTTTCCAAAGAAGTTTGCTTGGCTGAAAAACTTGGATTATGTTGCACCTCTGCATATATGAATTCGGTTATGAAATCTTCCACTTCTTGGACTTTTAGTGCAATTTTGGGTTCATCAACAATTTCATACTCTCCTAGTTCAACTGCCCAAGATATTAACTATAATACCCCGTAATTTTTATGACTTTTAAAATGGGTTATATTTTAAATTAATGGATTAATTGGATTTTTATTATTAATTAATTCATTTGAGTTTTATTCGAATTGTGGATATTAAAATGGATGATTCTGAATATTACTTAAAGATATTTAGGTAATATATGAATGTGAAGCTATTGATATGGTTGTGTGAATTAAATTCAGTAATTTGGATTTTTAGTCGGACGCGGTATGGGACGTGTCGGGACTAATTTGTTAAATTAAAAAGGAAACTTATTTTTATATCGACCTTATAGTCATTTTGACTGCGTCCTTGCATCCGAAAGGGTTGAAATAGTCAGAAAAGTCTATTTGGATGTTGGATTTGGGTCCTGGGGCATTTGGAAATGAAAAAACAACCCAAAAGGGCATTTTGGTAATTTTTACAAAGGGGATGAATAGTGATTTCGGGTTTTGTCCTATTATAAGCATTGGTAGATTAAGTGTACGTGGGTTATTCATCTCCTCTACACAAAATAGAGAAGTCATCTTCCTAGAGAAAAATGAAAGGTTGCTTGGAAAGTGAAAGGTTATTTGGGAAGGAGAAGAACTAAAACCAAGAGTCACCACCACCAACCACCACCGGAGTTTGAACGGAAAAGGGAGAACCGCCTGGGATATACTATACCAAAGGCTCAGACCTTCAGTAAAGGTAAGTGTTTGATATTTGCAACTTAAGTTCGTATGTTGTCCATGTTAGAATAATTATGAAAAGAGATGATTTTTCATGTTTGGAAGACATAATGGAGTTGTTATATGGATTTCTAGGAACTGAAATGATATAGGAATTAAACTCATGTTGTAGGATGATAATAATCCACGAAATAATCATATATCTGTTGAGGAAATTCTGACAACCATTGTTGTGTTCTTGAGGATATTAGGTTGATAATTTTATGGAAAAAGTGGATATAAACATGCTTTTAATCCAATCTCTTGATGATTCTAGGATGTTTAGAACATTAGAAACCATTCATATATGTGTATATATCATGTAGTAAGGATTATAAGTCATTTGGGATGATAATATGAAGGTTAGAATGAACAAAAATGGTGAAACCCGTAGTTGCAGAAATGCAGAAAAACCAGGCTGTGACCTGAGTGATCGATCGATCGACCCCCTGCTTTCGATCGATCGACCTCCCCATAATATGTAAAGTTGTTTCTTTTTAAATGTTGATTCTTATCCCAAACCTTTTGTGTATCTTTGGTGATTATTATTTAGATATTATGGGACTTAGAAAATATCAGTAAGCCCTTGATAAGATTTGAATTAGCTTGATTGGGATTTCATTGATTTGAATAATGATAATTAATTTAAAGGAATTTCGGTTGCTAGATTCATTTGTTAAATTCCAAATGGGGATGTATGAGGATTAAAGATAGGACCAGTAGGGGTGATTTAATATAACACCTAGGTATCCTTAAGTTTACAAGAGGGTTTAATCCTAAGTGAAAGAAGAGGTGTTTATAAGAGATTTGAAACTATCGGTTTTAACCTTAATTAAAAGGATACCTAAACTCGTAGTAATTCGGGGAAATGATGTTATGGACCAGTATGATATTAGTGACTTCTTACTGAATATACGTTGAGGAAAAACCTATTTGAACCTTGAGTATTGAGTGAGGCTCGGGGATAATTAAATTAAGAATTAAAGATGTGATATTTCAATACGTGGAATTTAAAGAGATATAATGCTACGTAAGGGAATAATCTAAGGTTAATGGGAGTACCTTGTTGTTAGTATATTATAGGTATGATAATGCCTATTTGATTGATTTATGATTATGTGTATGACATACCTAGCTTACTTGCTATCGACGGGAGGTTTGCGCGTGAGGGCAGTCATATCCTGATGAATCCATGGGATCTTTGATTTGTCGCTTGAGAACATAGGTCCATGAAAGACTTATCGTGGAGTTGATAAGTCCGCTGACTGTGGGTACGTAGGTATGTGCGTGACCCATGGATACGAGAACTATGTTCGCCTCCAATTTGTTTGTTGATGTTTGTGGTTCGTGGAATCCTTACCGAACCTTTAGTCCCCTATTCGGCGACCAACGATGATGGGACTTGATAGCAGAGTAATGTATTGCACCGCAACTATGACTCGGGGTGCCATATTATATATGAATATATATATATATTCAATTAATTAAATGATTGAATGGATATATATTGTGGTTAAATCTATCTACGGTGATAATTGTAGATAACGGTGAATAGAGAAAGATAATGGAATTAAGTTAATGAATGTTTATTATTATAGAATTGAAAAGCTTAATTCATATTAATGATTCATGTTAATGAGAAACGATTCATATAAATGAGAAATGTAAATGAATAATAATGTGACGTATGGAATGGGACATACGGGGATTATGATATGGGAATGGGATTATATGGAGACTAGAAAAGAGAAACCATTAACTAGGAGGTTAATAGGAAACGTTAAGTGTGCACTCTAGTTGAGAGGTGAGAATAGCAAGTGAGAGTTAGATCTAACATGTACATAATAAATGCTTTATTGCACTTGTTAAATACTTGTTGTTTTAAAAATCATTTTAATAATCGGGCTCTGACCCGTTTCCTTGCATATTTTCTTTTCTATTGTATCTTCTATATCAGGTGTCCAGCTGCAGGGACGCCAACCTTAGCGGATTATGACAGGCTATGGATTAATGGAGTTTTGCTTAAATGCCTATCATCTTTTTGATTCACAGTATTCTAGTTAGGGAATATCGCCCAAAGGATTCAGTTATCTCTTTTCTATCGGGGTCAAATACTATTATATCCGTGTCTTTTTAATACATTTGATATTGTTGGGATTTCTGAAATGGATTTATATTGTTTGGGAATGTTTATTCCAATTGCATTTAAATTCTCTTGCGTTATCTATTTGGTTATCAGTGTTGTAGAATAAAATGTGTTGTGTTATTCATAAACTGGAAATGGATTTTGTTAAATTAAAATTTGGAAAGTTTTTAACACCAGCTTAATTGGGTATTGGGTGAGTTGTAAATGTTTTCGACAGTGATGCTAAGAATGAGCCAACTGTATATTCTGTTTTAATTTGGTATGGGACTGGCCACCCGGTATTTAATTAGGCGGGGTGTTACAGGTGGTATCAGAGCATCAGGTTCTAGTGTCCTTTAGGGTCTGTACGACTTACTATGTTTTTAGCTTAGCGTTCTTTGATGTAGATCCCTATGTTTAGGATTGTTGATCTCTTTGGTAAGATTCCGTATATATCAGTGAATCTTATTTACGTTCGGGAGTGATCGAACAATGAAGTATGGCAGATGAGGGCATTGGAGGGATAGTGGAGATCATACTTAAGAGGTTATGAAGTATGTTCGAGTATGATGATCGTAGTCGAGGTCACCCCTATTATGGAAAAATTGAGGAGAGTCATTAGTAGAAGTTCTTGAAATGCGGGAATTATGTGTGTTACCTAACGAAGGCAATATATTCAAAGGCTTGGGCATATAGTGGAGTGTGGTGATCTAGAACTGAAAATTTGGGGCAAAATTTTTCTTGACTCATCGGAGCAAAGTTATAATATTGGGATTCAACAACCACCACCCGCGAATGAGGGTATGTTTCCTATTTAAGGAGTCATGAGGCGCATACTGATTTTTGTAGCAATTAATATTGTGGGGGCTAAAAGGGTTGCTAAACTTAGACAATAGCACTGTTATTTACGTAGACTCACCGAGGGGTGTAGGATACCTATATTTTCATGTCATTACGTGGGTTTGATTTTTATCGCGGAATTACTTACTTTGGGCATGTCCGATCGTGATGTGACTATCAGCGTGGGTTGACTTGTGGTATTTGAGAGCGTGTGTACTACTACCAGCATCTTGTCTTCTAGAGAAGAGTAGATGAGTAAACTCTATTTGAAATCAATAAAACTTAATTTTTTTTTAAATTGATAAACCTAAATTTTTATATACTATTGACTAAGGACCTGAGGAGTTTCGATGACCGACTACTTTAGGTAGTAGTGTATCGGGGGGGTTCCTTATTTGGATTTCGCTTGTGAGACACCCCACGCATGAAACTAATAATCGTTGGGAGTCAAAATAAGTTAGGCCTTTGGGATATGAGTTTATAACCTTTGCGAAAATTTTATAATGAAATGGTACGATAGGGTGTATGGGCGCCCTGGATGATTGAATTGTAGTAATTTTCATAATTGTGAAAAGGTAAGTAGTTGGGACTTAAGGATTTATCTGTTCAATATGTGAGGCTCATTTTTCCCAAAGTTTGTCATGAGGACGGTATAGGGAAGATTGGTTAAATTTTAAATTCGATTCAGTTGAAACTATATGGTGAGGCTTGGCGTATAACATCGATAGGAATTTTCGTTAATGTACTGTATGGGTGCTACGTCTTAGATTTCTTGCAATGTGAGATTTATACTCGGAGTTGACCTTACCGATATGACTTATATTCCTGAATTTCGGGACGAAATTCTATTATAAGAGGGGAAGTATGTAATACCCCGTAATTTTTATGACTTTTAAAATGGGTTATATTTTAAATTAATGAATTAATTGGATTTTTATTATAAATTAATTCATTTGGGTTTTATCCGGAGTGTGGATATTAAAATGGATGATTCTGAATATTACTTAAAGATATTTAGGTAATATATGAATGTGAAGCTATTGATATGGTTGTGTGAATTAAATTCAGTAATTTGGATTTTTAGTCGGACGCGGTATGGGACGTGTCGGGACTAATTTGTTAAATTAAAAAGGGAACTTATTTTTATATCGACCTTATAGTCATTTTGACTGGGTCGTTGCATCCGGAAGGGTTGAAATAGTCAGAAAAGTCTATTTGGATGTTGGATTTGGGTCCCGGGGCATTTGGAAATGAAAAAATAACCCAAAAGGGCATTTTGGTAATTTTTACAAAGAGGATGAATAGTGATTTCGGGTTTTGTCCTATTATAAGCATTGGTAGATTAAGTGTTCGTGGGTTATTCATCTCCTCTACACAAAATAGAGAAGTCATCTTCCTAGAGAAAAATGAAAGGTTGCTTGGAAAGTGAAAGGTTATTTGGGAAGGAGAAGAACTAAAACCAAGAGTCACCACCACCAACCACCACCAACCACCACCGGAGTTTGAACGGAAAAGGGAGAACCACATGGGATATACTATACCAAAGGATCAGACCTTCAGTAAAGGTAAGTGTTTGATATTTGCAACTTAAGTTCGTATATTGTCCATGTTAGAATAATTATGAAAAGAGATGGTTTTTCACGTTTGGAAGACATAATGGAGTTGTTATATGGATTTATAGGAACTGAAATGATATAGGAATTAAACTCATGTTGTAGGATGATAATAATCCACGAAATAATCATATATCTGTTGAGGAAATTCTGAAAACCATTGTTGTGTTCTTGAGGATATTAGGTTGATAATTTTCTGGAAAAAGTGGATATAAACATGCTTTTAATCCAATCTCTTGATGATTCTAGGATGTTTAGAACATTAGAAACCATTCATATATGTGTATATATCATGTAGTAAGGATTATAAGTCATTTGGGATGATAATATGAAGGTTAGAATGAACAAAAATGGTGAAACCCGTAGTTGCAGAAATGCAGAAAAACCAGGTTGTGACCTGAGTGATCGATCGATCGACCCCCTGCTTTCGATCGATCGACCTCCCCATAATATGTAAAGTTGTTTCTTTTTAAATGTTGATTCTTATCCCAAACCTTTTGTGGATCTTTGGTGATTATTATTTAGATATTATGGGACTTAGAAAATATCAGTAAGCCCTTGATAAGATTTGAATTAGCTTGATTGGGATTTCATTGATTAGAATAATGATAATTAATTTAAAGGAATTTCGGTTGCTAGATTCATTTGTTAAATTCCAAATGGGGATGTATGAGGATTAAAGATAGGACCAGTAGGGGTGATTTAATATAACACCTAGGTATCCTTAAGTTTACAAGAGGGTTTAATCATAAGTGAAAGAAGAGGTGTTTATAAGAGATTTGAAACTATCGGTTTTAACCTTAATTAAAAGGATAGCTAAACTCGTAGTAATTCGGGAGAAATGATGTTATGGACCAGTAGGATATTAGTGACTTCTTACTGAATATACGTTGAGGAAAAACCTATTTGAACCTTGAGTATTGAGTGAGGCTCGGGGATAATTAAATTAAGAATTAAAGATGTGATATTTTAATACGTGGAATTTAAAGAGATATAATGCTACGTAAGGGAATAATCTAAGGTTAATGGGAGTACCTTGTTGTTAGTATATTATAGGTATGATAATGCCTATTTGATTGATTTATGATTATGTGTATGACATACCTAGCTTACTTGCTATCGACGAGAGGTTTGCGCGTGAGGGCAGTCATATCCTGATGAATCCATGGGATCTTTGATTTGTCGCTCGAGAACATAGGTCCATGAAAGACTTATCGGGGAGTTGATAAGTCCGCTGACTGTGGGTACGTAGGTATGTGCGTGACCCATGGATACGAGAACTATGTTCGCCTCCAATTTGTTTGTTGATGTTTGTGGTTCGTGGAATCCTTACCGAACATTTAGTCCCCTATTCGGCGACCAACGATGATGGGACTTGATAGCAGAGTAATGCATTGCACTGTAGCTGTGACTCGGGGTGCCGTATTATATATGAATATATATATAATGAATTAAATGATTGAATGGATATATATTGTGGTTAAATCTATCTACGGTGATAATTGTAGATAACGGTGAATAGAGAAAGATAATGGAATTAAGTTAATGAATGTTTATTATTGTAAAATTGAAAAGCTTAATTCATATTAATGATTCATGTTAATGAGAAACGATTCATATAAATGAGAAATGTAAATGAATAATAATGTGACGTATGGTATGGGACATACGGGGATTATGATATGGGAATGGGATTATATGGAGACTAGAAAAGAGGAACCATTAACTAGGAGGTTAATAGGAAACGCTAAGTGTGCACTCTAGTTGAGAGGTGAGAATAGCAAGTGAGAGTTAGATCTAACATGTACATAATAAATGCTTTATTGCACTTGTTAAATACTTGCTATTTTAAAAATCATTTTCACAATCGGGCTCTGACCCGTTTCCTTGCATATTTTCTTTTCTATTGTATCTTCTATATCAGGTGTCCAGCAGCAGGGACGCCAACCTTAGCGGATTATGACAGGCTATGGATTTATGGAGTTTTGCTTAGACGCCTATCATCTTTTTGATTCACAGTATTCTAGTTAGGACGTGTCGCCCAAAGGATTCAGTTATCTCTTTTCTATCGGGGTCAAATACTATTGTATCCGTGTCTTTTTAATACATTTGATATTGTTGGGATTTCTGAAATGGATTTATATTATTTGGGAATGTTTATTCCAATTGCATTTAAATTCTCTTGTGTTATCTATTTGGTTACCAGTGTTGTAGAATAAAATGTGTTGTGTTATTCATAAACTGGAAATGGATTTTGTTAAATTAAAATTTGGAAAGTTTTTAACACTAACTTAATTGGGTATTGGGTGAGTTGTAAATGTTTTCGACAGTGATGCTAAGAATGAACCAATTGTATATTCTGTTTTAATTTGGTATGGGACTAGCCACCCGGTATTTAATTAGGCGGGGTGTTACATTTACCTCCTAGACTTTCGGTTTATGCAATGCTTATCGTAGAGACAAATCCGTGTAGATGAATGTAACGCCCCGACCCAAATTTATGGGTTACCTACGAGTCAACCCGATTCGAATCGAGTCGTTAGGTGTGAAGTGCAATAAAATGACCTAAATAATGTTGGTAGTCCAGTTTTATTTTAATTAATATTTCACTTGTTAGCATGCGATTCCAGTTTCAAAATAAACTACGTGAGGGACCTATGGGGAGCACCCCGAGTCCAAGTAACAGAGCTACTAACGTAATCATAAATAAAATACACTTACCAGTAAAATGCCCTAAAATTTTGGAACCGCGCCCAACCTGCCGTAACAAACTGGGGATGTGAGTCTATGCCCAGTGGAATTTGTACGAGCATGATAGAAACGAAAGAAAGAAAGGAATAATCACACTCTATAACCACATGCACATGAAAGTATGTTAATATCTACATACGTATACCTTTAAAAAATAAACATGCCAATGCACTAACCATTTTACTTTCGAAAAGCTTACCTATCCAGATTAATTTACCTTAATCTAGTAAAAACTCCTTTTGTTGATACATAGCATTTTCACATTGTTTAACACATCCGATTCAACACTTGAAACCATTACACGTCATTTGATTCGAATCCATTCCTTTATCGGAATTTTGCCCTTTTATTCATTTAAATGTTCTTTAGTATTTTCATTGAAAATCGTCATTTCAACACACGCATTCGTCGTGTTAGAAAATACTTATTTGCTTTTCGAAAATCCTTTTACAAAAAATTCTTGTGTTAAATACGAGTTTCACCATTTAAGTTGCTTGACCACGCATTTATCCACTTTCTTAACCTTTTTGCTTATCTTATGAACATTAATAGATTTACGCATTAACTTGTCCATTTCACCTTTACCGGAACATTTCTTACATTCATTCAAGTTATGGTGTATTAACACATTTACCACACAACCCATTTCTTGTTATGTTCCATATTTCATTTAACATTTTCTTGAAATCTTCCTATATTGCATACTTACACAGGTGCTACACCGATGGCTATGTGAACTAGATGCTCTAGCCAGTGGTTTAGGGATTTTCACCCAAGGGCCCCGGGCCCTTCTTGCTTTATCCCGCTGTCATCTGAGTATTTTTAATGTGTTTTAACATTTTACAATTTTTCACTTTATTTCCTTTTCTTTTACCCGATCGGAGCCAAAACCTGAGACTTTATCGACCCAATGTGTGTTACACTTAAAAATTTGCCATTTCATGTCCTTTATGCTTTAACTTTGATTTTTATTCCAAAAATCATATTCGTTTAGGACCACTTTGTGCAAAACCCCTTTCTAAAATTTTCATTTCATAAAAATGTTCCACTTTAAGTAAAATTACCATTTTACCCATTTGTTTCCAAATCACACTTTAACTCCTTTTTCACAAGTGTTAATTTCATCGAAAACACTATTAAGTTATATAAACCAACTTCTTAAGTGTTTTAACCCATTAACACCTTTTAACACTAGGAGTAGTCTTTTACTTGATTGGAACACGTTTACACCTTTAAGACTTTTACTATTCCATAAGAGTTAATATTTCACATTATTAGAAATTTACACTCACTAACCATTCCATGTTTGCCCATTAACACTTAACTATTACTTTTTACCAACATTCACATTTCTTTACTTCTTTATTCAAGAAATACATTTATGCTTAAGACTACCTTTATATGAAAATACCATTTATTTTATTAACATGTAGTCCTCCGACTTCATACCACTATGTCTTTTAGTCCCAATTACACATACTTTGAAGACTGAAATCCTAACTTTTATTATTTCTTACTTAAGTCCAACAAATCTTCTTTAAACTTATTTATACATTCTATGTCAAAATACTACAAGTTTATATGCAAAAGAAGATGGATTTTAAATCCAAAAATCCCACTACATGGGTTAAACATATTTTTCATCAAAATATCATTTTCCCACAAAGTCACATTATTTGCCAACATTTTATCCCATAAAATATTTTTCATCAAAATTACTAGAAAATACACCATTTTCATAGAACATCAACTTTCATTATTTCAAAAATTTTGAAATAATTATTCACTCTTTATTTTTAACAAGAATAACATTTTTTCAATATTTTTATTCCATAAAAAATATTTATTACATAAAATATGCCAAAATGACATTTCTTACATTTTTATTCCATAAATGTCTATTTTTATGTTACTAGGAAACACACTAAAATATTATTTTATATATTTTTATTTCCATAAAAATGTCTAAATTCAGATTTTAGGAGAAAATGCATAACAATATTATTTCTAGCATTTTTATTCCATAAAAATGCCTAATCTCAATGGCTAAGAACGCACCATTTTTTTTATGTTTCTACTCTTATTCATACACAACAACAATACTACACATTCATCAA
Source organism: Sambucus nigra (assembly GCA_949130495.1). NCBI lineage: Eukaryota > Viridiplantae > Streptophyta > Magnoliopsida > Dipsacales > Adoxaceae > Sambucus > Sambucus nigra. Next base: position 126,724,511 of record OX422218.1, read on the forward strand.
GTGAAGTCTCAAATGCAATAAGAGTAAGTTACCCACCTAAATAACTCCAAAGATGGTGGTGGTGGTGATGAAGATGGGTGACTTCCCCACCTCTAAAGGTGGCCCTAAAAGGGAGTCACAAAACTCCATCAAACAAGCCTCCGTGAAAGGTCCAACACACTCCAAAAAGTGCTTGCGCAATCACACATTCTTGCTCCCCCATTAAAACCCCTTTTTAGACCTCCAACAAGCATCATCTGATATATTTCGTGGCTTATATCTTTAGATGGGGAAATCATCTTTGGGTGTGAGTATGGCTGAAATCTCAATTCGGTGGGAGGCAGTATAGGTAATAAAAAGAGGAGTTGAGTTCCAAAGAAATGGTTTGAGAAATGGCAGTCCCATTTCTCAACTTCACGCCTCTCTTTCTAATAAATAAAACAAAGGTACTTCCTCTGTTTATTCTAAGCTGTTAGATTTGATCAATGGCCATAAATTTCATAACAATTTGGCAGGCTGCTACATCGGTTAACATCCCATGTTTCTTTCTCTTACCCACAAGAAAAAACACACCCTAAAATCACATGTTTAGAATAAAATCACATGTTTGACTAAAAAATGACCTGGCGAATGGTCGGTTGACAACGCACACTATTTGACGTCGGAGTAACCAGCATATGCCGTCACTTGAATGAGTGGAGAATGATACGAGGGTCGTTAGAACGACCGGCCAGAATGACACCAGTTTTCCTTTCATTCCCTTTACAGTTTTTGATATCCAAGGATATCCCCCCCCTTTTTTTGACTTCGCCTGCTTGTTAACCCAATACCTTCATTTATCATTTGGTCCCAATATATTCTAAATTATATATATATATATAGGGAGAGGTTAACAAGTGGACCAAAAGAATGGACTTTTTAATGGACCTTAACAAAAAACACATAATAACACATTAATTTTAATTCCTATAGTGTAATTGGTCCGCGCCAGCGTCACCCGAGACCATACCTTCACCCCACTAACCCCCCACCCCACCACCCACCGCCCCCACCCACCCCCACCGCCCCCAACCACCACCATCACCATAGCAGCCTTTGTGGCAACCCTTATGACAGCAGGGCTGCCATGGGGGTGGGGGTGGGGGTGGGAGGGTGGGGTGGTGTGGGGTGGGTGGGGGGCATGTGGGGGGTGGGGGATCGATTGACACGCGTATTTGGTGCCGTTGGCGCGGACCAATTACACTATAGGAATTAAAATTAATGTGTTATCATGTGTTTTTTTGTTAAGGTCCATTAAAAAGTTCATTCTTTTGGTCCACTTGTGAACCTCTCCCTATATATATATATAACTACTAATTTTATAATTTATATATAATCCTTATCCAATTATTCTTTGTAATTAAATCTTTTACTCATAATTTTTTAATAATTATCATCAAGTCCCTACATTAAAATAACGAGGGATATAATCTAGTTATACTCATCCAAGTCCCCATGTTTTTCGTATTATCACAGTTTTACACGGGATTTAAATAAAACACTTAGGCGGGGTATTACAAACTTCCCTCCTTAGGGAATTTCGTCCTCGAAATTCTTGGTTTGTCACAATCTATAATCTAGTTACCTACGACCAATTCAGAATCCTGGGCATCCCCACACCTATGGTCTAAACCCAAGCAATTCTCTTTGATAAATCATCATTGTAAACCCACTCATGATGGACCCTAAGGTCCTATTTCTAGTCCTCAAGCATGCCTAACATGTCTATCTAAGCAAAACCTCGAGATGATTGATACTCATCAAATAACACAACATCAAACCATGTACTCATTAATATGGATCATTCCTGCATTCGGATTCACAACCTACCTTTCCTCAAACAATATTGGATCATGCCTAGCCCAGGTTGATACAATTCAACACTCCTCAATACACATATCAAAGAAAATCACCTCATCACATGATTCCACCCGATCGATATCACCTACAAGATCCTTATGCTGGCCTAGGGTCAGCCTAGCTATCAAAACATATAGAAATGCAGACGATCATCCCCTAGATTCCTAATATTGAAATTAAGTGCAACACTGTCATCCAGTGTTTATCTGGTTCTAACATTCATAATACCAACAAGTCAAAACCACGGGACACATGACCAAATCATAACTAGTAACCTACGATAATCAAGTAATCGTATGCAACCCACATGCAAGGGCGTGAGACCACGCGCACACACAAACTGGTGTAGAATAAAGGTGCATCTAAAGAAAAGTGCACTCTCATACCTTGATGCATCATCCACACCCGTCCTAACCCGCATAATTACTGAGCTTATGCAATGCCGCACCCGAATCAAACAGATCAACAACCTCCCATTACTGGGATCAAGAGGACTTAAGAATGATACAAATCGGGTGACTGCCACGCCGAGAGGAAACGATCAATTTGACAATGAATCGACCCACGCGAAGTGCGAACCACAACGTACACTTGAACTCTATAACTCCAGTCAGATACCATCTAAGCACCTTAGCCTTGACACATATCCTGTCTTAGCCTCTTAATCATGGCGGATTCTACACGAAAATCATCCACCTATGTCGAACGATCGAAATATAAAACCAATTCCTTCGGGAAGCTAAAATGCCAGGCTTCCCTCTTTAAGACTAATGCTACCTACCTATTATTAGCAAGCATAACTATCCTAATCCAAAACAAAGTTACTTTTCCAGACATTTATCATCAGTTCCCTACCAATCACATATAGTCCTCCAAAATCAATATACGGTAGCTAATCTCAGTTTTTGAGATCACCCTCATCATGCGAACATAGCACTCCCATAGTTTCATGCATTCAATTCATGAACCATTGCTACCACTCTTATCACTGACTACGTGGTGCCAAACCATAGTCATTCTAATGACATATAAACTTTTAAGCATCACTCGAGCGTAATGATTTCTCTCAACAGAGTCATTACTAACCTTACATGTAACACACATAGATGCTATAATTAAGCCTAACACTTCATCCCGAGTGCTATTTCTAAAAGCCATAACAAACCTCATCGTGTTCTAAGTCTCCCAGGTGCACCACCTAGCATTGATAAACCTATTCTCAAAATTATCCTTGAAGGTCAAATCATGACACATATCTATAAACAAAAGCCGTAGCACTAGATCCAAGGTACTATCGCAAATCGACATGATCTCACCATACTAAAATCATCAATGGTCTACTGTCACTCATGTAAACTTTGACGCGACAATGATTCCTAATGCCTCATGGGCGACGACATCGAACTCAATTATTTCTCTAAGCATCTTACACATCTTATTACAAGAAACCACGAGTTATACCATGACCTATGCTACACAACCTTGAGTTTATCACTATGAAATGGATATCACCACATAAACCTCAATGTAACAATTAATCCCAAGGATTAGAAAGTGATACTATCCTCATTGTAATGCACAGTACATAACCTCATATTCACTATTACTAGGGAGTGACTACTACTCGCATTAATATCTTGCTAGATAAATCTTAGTATACACCCCCAAGGAATTATCCATACTGATTTTACACGCCTATCTGATTTATTAACCCAAGGTCAATTCCATAAAACCACCTTAGTACTTATCTCCAAGGGCATTGAACGTAACTCACGTGCGTACCCATAATGCCAACCCGTAGCTAAATTCACTAGACCACATCATTTGATTTCCAATGAGAGTCCAACCACCATAGTTGAATTGACTTACTACGTAGACCTCATACTGCATGCTAACCTACTCATTGACGCAACTTTACATTTTGGTAGGATATGGGATGTCGAGCATTGCCTATGAACACTAAGGCCCATGCATACAAATGCCACAAGGGATCTTATTTATCAATGCCACAGTATAATCACCAACTATAAATAAATACCACATGGGTTTTGGTAGGACACGGGACGTAGGGTATTGCCTAAGATGAGGCCCACCCTAATAATGCCGTAAGAGGTCATATTCTAACACATCAGAACTCATTTACTTAATACCAAGTCACCATGACTTCCTAGGTTCACACATAGGTTACCTCAAACCATCATGATTATCTAAATCCACATTATAATCAAGGCACACGAATCGGGATATACTAAAACCAAGACTGTAACTAAGGGACCTAATACTTTCTCACCACGAAACTAACACTTGTAAGTACATTCATCGGCCAACAATCCACTAGGGTGTTCATCAATAAGGATAGCATTCTATTAGCTAAGACTGACTTATCCTCTAACGTTGGCCTATATCAATTTATAAACTCATTGACCTTATCATCAATCATGATATTACTCCAAGGATCGAGATTGCCTCATTATCACATCGATATTGACCTCTCACATGTGTCACACCCAAGGCTACATATCATTTCAATCACAATTTCACTTTACACAATTATGACACTCTAGAAATCAATCCTTACCATTGATTATTCACAATTTGGTGCCACTTTCCCGATAGGCGCCATTTCATTCTATTAACATCTCACATGATCCTAAGCCATTAAATTGTTAATGAAAGCACCTCAGACTAACAATTATGGTGTCACTACTATAGTCTTGCGTGGACACCCATAAATTACTACCATTCGAATCAATAATGCGAAAGTGATTGATAACCATTAATCTAATTATGTGACACTTGTCACTAATCTAACTTATTGTGCTAACCCCTTAGGCTTTACCATCGAGGACACGAACTAAGTTACCATAAAATTGGCATGACCGACCCAAACCACACCGACGTCAAAAGACCCTATACTGACCTCACCACGTCACACCGAAAATGAACCTTGAACCTAGATCTATGATACCATTTGTAACGCCCTGACCCGGATTTATGGGTTACCCATGAGTCAACCCGATCAGAATCAAGTCATTAGGTGTGAAGTGCAATGAAATAACTTAAATAATGTTGCTAGTCCAGTTTTATTTTAACTAACGTTTCACTTGTTAGCATGCGATTCCAGTTTCAAAATAAACTATGGGAGGGACCCATGGGGAGAACCCCGAGTCCAAGTAACAGAGCTACTAAAGTAATCATAAATACAATATACTTACCTGTAAAATTCCCTCAAATGTTTGGTATAGTTTGGGATGGGATATGAGATGGAATAAGTTATCCTAAGTGATCTCCTTATCCCATAAGGATTGGGATAAAAAAAACCACCTCCAAGGCGGTATAAAATTATCCGGTGTCAAACATCCAAATAAAGTTACTAGAGTTCCCTTATTAAGTTATAGAGTCCAAAACAATTTGGATTCTCAACTTTCTAAATATACCTATGTACCTATGTTTCTTAACTCTCTACCATTGATAACAAGAATACTCGGTCTCTTTCATCACCATCGTCATCAGGTATGAGTTTTTTCTAAGACGTTTATATATATAAACCTACTTTTCAAGCCTATGTATATATATATATATATATATATATATATATATATATATATATATATGTGTGTGTGTGTGTGTGTGTGTGTGTGTGTGTGTGTAGAAACATGAGCTATGTTACGAGGCATATATATGTATATATATACCTGATGCATATATATAAACATAGCTCATATATATATACCTATTACGGCATATATATGTATATATATATACCTGTTGCATATATACAAACATAGCTCATGTTGCTGCATATATATATATATATATATATATACCTGATGCATATATATAAACATAGCTCATATATATATACCTATTACGGCATATATATGTATATATATATATACCTGTTGCATATATACAAACATAGCTCATGTTGCTGCATATATATATATATATATATATAATAAGTTAGCTTGGTTTTTGAAAATATACACATTTTTAACGGTTTAGATGTGTGCCACCTCCTTACACATTTTTGCACATTTTAATGGTTTAGATCATCTCCCTTTCTTTTTTACTAACCTACCCCTTAATTATTTGATTTTCCCCTATTTTATACTCACCAAAATTACATTTCAATTAAAAAATGAGGGTATATTGGTAATCGTCTCTCACTTTACACATGGAAGACCATCTCTCTCTTGGGCACTCGAGCTCATTTCTCAAAAACTATACACACGCGCCTCTCTCTCTCTCTCTCTCTCTCTCTCTCGCGCGCGCGCGCGCGACCTCAGTTCTCAAGAACACACGCCGGCAACTCAGCGACAAAGCCCGTCGACCATTTTTTGACACGCAACTCCATCTCTCTCTCTCTCTCTGTTGTTTTAGTTTTTATTTTTCATCTCAAATCTAACTTCAACCCATTTCGGTACACTCTCCCTCTCTAAATATTTAAGCTTTTGTTTTGAGCTTTTTAGATTTTGTTTGTTTGTAATGGTTTTGTTCTCAGATCTAACTCCAACCCATTTTGATGTTGACTTCAAAATAAAATTTATTGATGTTTATTTTTGTAGGTATTTCCTTAGATTTTTCTCTCTCAGGTATATTACATCTTGGTTTAAAATCACATTTTTAGGGGGTTAAAACTAAAAAAAAAAAACAATTATAGGTATTGATGTGTATACCTGATGCTATAGAATCAATGGTATTGATTTGGGGCTAAAATCACATGTGTGGACTTTGGGGCTATAAATGATGCTATAAGAATCAATTAGTTTTTTCTTTTCATTTGTATATGTATTAGAATAGATGCATAATGATAAGTGAGTAGTGTTCCTTATTTTGCAGGTGTTTCCTCAGATTTTTCTCTCTCAGGTATATTATATCTTGGTTTAAAATCACATTTTTAAGGGGTTAAAAGTAAAAAAAAAAATCAATTATAGGTATTGATATATATACCTGATGCTATAGAATCAATGGTATTGATTTGGTGCTAAAATCACATGTGTGGACTTTGGGGCTATAACGGATGCTATAAGAATTAATTAGTTTTTTCTTTTAATTTATATATGTATTAGAATAGATGCATAATGATAAGTGAGTAGTGTTCCTTATTAGATGCATAATTGATGCATAACTAATTCCGTATTAGACAGCATACAGTTGAAAGTATTTAGACATTCACAAATCATTATACGTTTTTTTAAGAAATGCTATGTCTAAAAAAAACTATTTTCACTTTTTTAGATGTAAGCGTTAAAAGCAGGGGTTGTTGCTATGATCCATCTCCCCACTCCCCCACCCCCACCCCCCCACTCCAATCAAACACACCTTATGTCCATTGTGCAGATTATGTCTTATGTCAATGAATGAAATGAATAGCATTTTGCATTTTGTACAGATTTGGATGCAATGGCAGTGGCTTTAGCCTCTATCATGTCAGGCCTTTCAGTGACTGGTTTGAGCTGCCCAAGCACATTGGGTATTTTGTTCCAGTTTGAAGCCACAAAAAGGTATTTTGTTCTCTCTCACCTATATTTGTTTTTAGTCTCGGACTTATTTATTATCTCTGTTGTGGTTTACACTTCTTTGCTTTGACTGCCATCACTTATTTATTGACGCAGACGCAGACTGGTCTCTTGGATGAGTAGACAGAAATGTGGTCTGCAATATAAGGTTTGTCCTCAAAATAGGTTAATTGGGATGCAATCTAAGGTTTGTCCTCAAAACAGGTTTTCTTAAGTTTATTTGTTTGGTTTGTTTTTGTTATTTCTTTCATGTATTTTTTATTATGTGCAGGATATTCGGTAAGAATCTGACTACTAAGACTAACCTGCGCGCATTATCTTGCAGAATAACCTTTTGAATGCAATCTCAAAATACCAAGACCGATCACGATCAGCCGGTCACATTCACCAGAAGAGCAAGGGTATTGTTTTAGGATATATGCACTCTGTGAAACTATATCTCTGCATTCTGTGTATATAAACATGTGCGTAAGTGTGGGTTTGTGTGTGCAATGTGTAAACTCCAGGTAAATTATGTATATGAAACTAGATGCGTAACGTGTGCGTGAAACACTATTTATGAAGTAGTGTACGTTGTGTGTGTATGTCTGAAGTTGTGTATGTAGGCGTGCATAATCAATTCAATAAAATGTGATATTGTAATTGTCTACTTTTACTTCGGAGTTCAATTTATGGAATTGGGATTCTTAGAATTAGAATCCCATGACAATTTCAAACTCAATTTTTCTAATGCAAAAAGGGAATTGGACATTTCATTTCCAAAGTTTACTTAAATGACAAATATTCATCTGCTACTTGGTTAGAATTCAAACAATTAATCTAAATCATGTATGCATCGTTTTTTTACAATCCTTTTTACTTCATACAAAATTTTATGATTGTGCTATTGTTTGTCTAGATTGCTTTTTTTCTTATTAAATTTGTATGAGTTATAGCCACACTCCATAAATCAGTCAAATAAAAGAACTTTGTTTTACGTTGTCCTTATATCTTGGTTTTGGGGACTTGCAATCATGGTCTTACTACTCCCAACATGTTTATCTTTAGTTTATTGTTAATTTATTGTTGCCTTGAAAATAATGGTTCGGGTCTAAATTCACTTTTTATAATTTAAATATAGAGCTTTTTTATTGATCCCCTTGAAGTAAGGGATAGTGTGTTGGATTTGGACAGTATAACATAAAAATGTGTAGGCAGTGTCCAAAACATTACTTATCATTACTCTAATTTTTCTTTAGAGTTGGTCACATCAGGGACAAAGACATATTGTTCCGTTAAAATGATGCAACTTGAGAAAAATTGCAGTGAATTGGAGCTTTAAGTCAGTAGTCTAACACTATAGTTGTTATAAGTTCACGAATAACAAAGGGTATGTTGATCTGTAGTTTCAAATTCTTCAGATTCTACTCTATAATGTTGGTTCAAGTACAACAGTACAATTACTCAAATTCTTCAAATTCTACTCGGTAATGTTGATTTGTAGTTTGGAGAAGTTGGGGATAGTTCACTTTTTTTATTGTTTAGAAACAACTATAAGTACTTGAATAGTTCTAATTAGGCTTTGAATGATCAATGGAGAATTATTGGTTTTATCAATAGAGTGCTATTATGTTTGGATGAGCTTCAGAAAAATTATAATGTCTTAGAGTTTGTAGTTTAATTAGTATATTGATCTAGAGTTTTTTCAATGGTTGCTTCTAAATGAGTAATTTATAACATCTACTTTGTTTTTATCACTTCATGCGTTGGCACCTTTTATTCTTATCGGATCATCTTCAAAGTTTCAAGGATTGGAGAACTATTTCCCATTGCCTTCTGTTTATGCCAACCCCATTCATTTACTATTCCATCAAGATATTGTACTATGAAGTTTGGTGCGGCACCACTATAAAACAAAGCACCGATGAATACCAGGTATGGTTATAATTGGTGTTTGATATTTGTTTGCATTACTAATTGAGTGCGATAGAGTGTGCATTATATCCCTTTAGTTGTTAATATGTACCGAACATGGATCTGACCATAAAGCATCTCATCATGGCTTCCAACCCTTTAGACATTGCCCTCTTTTAGTTACAAATCACCATCTCCCTGTTTTAGTACAAGTTTTATTGATGCTTTTATGTCAAAAAATAAAAATTACATCTTTAAATTAAATCTGCTATTTTATTAGTGTGGGCTTATAACAGTTTGTTGAGGAGTGTTTTGATAATTCCATGTAAAATGTTGTTTTTAATACTCTAACATAGGGGTAATATAGTGGGATACACCAAGACCATCAGAAGGCCAATATTGAATGTAGTTTTTAGGTAATATCATTTTTTATATTGACTCTTTATGTCAATTTATTGCAGGAGCTAGAAGAACTCGACACATTAATGAAGCTAAAGATCTATTTCGTACCTCTTGGTAAGTGATGAATGCTAAATTATAGTTATATGCTTAAGAAATTATTTTCCTGAAGTTGTGAAATTTATTATTTGATCACGTTGATCTTTGAATTTCTATCTTTCGATGTCATCGAAGTAATGACAGAAGAATGTATTCCTCTTCTAACCTTTTTATACTTTAGACGTATTTATTTTTTATCATGATGTTTTCTTATTAGGTTACATGTCTCATTCTTCTCTTGGAATAGGTCCCATGAGAACTGATCCGGGAATAAGGCCATTACTCAGACCATTGCACACTTACTGATCTGCACAGATGGAGTTGTGGTCCTTTACGTGGGTGAGATGGTTGTCCATCAATGGATTCATCGAGTAAAATTATCTCCGTCAGTAGAGCCTCCTTTTTGGTTCAAGGGATCCACATTTTTTTTACTCCATAGGAGTTAGCAGCGCGTATATTAGAGGTGTTCCAGTGGTGAGTGCCCACTTTAATTACATTATTCCTTATTCCGTGTTCATCACAGAGAAGCTGATGTCGGATATCCTGATGGCCGAAGAGAGCCATGGTTCAAGATAGGCGCTTCTAATAGATACTTCGATCTCACCATCACAGGATTATTACACCGAGGCTACAACAGCATCCAACAGGTCTTCACATCCTCCCTTGGTAATATGGGTGCCTAGCTTATCCCATCAGTATATTGTACGAGGACTCTGTTCCTTTATTGCAACCCTACTTCTCCATGCCCAAGGGGTTCGAGGTATGCAATGATTTCTCTTTTTGATTTGTATTCATCTTTATTTTCTTTTTAGATCATCCTTTAATGCAGTGGGCTAATCTAACATATTAACGTGATTGAATCTATAGGTGCGCTAAACACATTCACACATGAAACTGCGTTATCTGATATGATCGACTGTTTTGATGGCGTCGACTTTGATCTTAAATACGACTACCAACTCAGACAGATCAGGACACTCAATCAAGAAACTGAAAAGAAGTCGGTCAAAACGGTTGAGATCAAACACATGATCCTAACCATTTGGGGTAAGTTTTAGATTTTATTAAATGTATCAAGATTTTTTCATTAAAGATTTGGTTTAATTTTAGATTTCTCATTCAAGATGTAGTATGATTTGTTTTTTTTTAAATATCAAATAATATTAGGATGAAAAAAGCTTAGGATGAGTCTTCTTTTCCTTGGATGAAGCTTAAGATGAAAAAAAGATTACTATCAATCTTTCTTTTACTTGAATGCATGTAAGATTAGGATGAAAAAAAGCTCATGTATATTTACTTATGTGATTGTATCTTTGTTCGAGAAACTGATGAATTATGTTTATTGTTTGTCAAGTCGTACAGAAAATCGAGAGGGAGAGAGTGATAATGGCGAGAGGTGGGAAGAAGGATGGGAAGACATCAGTAGTAGCACCTAATCCAGAAGCAGATGAGTGCAAAAGAATTAAAAGAATTGCAATTTCCAAAAACATGCTCTCCGATGCTCCCGCAAAGGCCTGCTCAGTTTCTCTCACCCTATCCAAGATGGTGGTCAAACACCACGGCATAGACATTTTGAGGAAGTCGCACAGAAAGAATAAATTCATACTCTCCTTCCCGAGCTTCTAGCTCCAATCTTCGAATTCGGGCTTTGTTTTTATATTGTTGTATTTGTTGTTACCCCTTAAATAGGGTGGATAGTCCAATAAACAAAGGAGGTTATGCCTAATTTTTTTAAAAAAATTGACACTTTGTTATTTTGAGACACAGTGAATTTGATTGATGAATATTGTATATTTCATTTTATATGTGAATTTGTTTGATGAATTTAGACAATTTGGATGTTGGACTATTTGTTATTTGTTAAGCAGGGTGAATAGTTTCATAAACAAGGAGATTATGCTCAATTTTTTTAAAAAATTGACACTTAGTTTTTTTGAGACACAATGTGAATTCGATGGATGAATATTGTATATTTCGTATTATATGTGAATTTATTTGATGAATTTGGACTATTTGAATGTTATTGGACTATTTGTTGTTTCTTAAGCATGGTGAATAGTCCTATAAATAAAGGATATTATGGCCAATTGTTTTCAAATTACACTTCGAAATTTTTGCGTTTCATTATTACGTACTTTGGAAAATTGTCGTCGTTTCGCGATTACGTACTTTGAAAATTTGGTCGTGCCTTTAGGCATGGGCGTACGCTAGTGTATATATATATACGCAGTACCTACTGCATTTTTTTTTGGTACAATAGCAATTTTTTTCTGTGTTTTTAGTACATGGACTAAATTTATAAAATTATGTGGAGTGTCCTATTTTTATATAACTTTTAGCTAGAATGGACCTTTTCCAAAACCCCTCCCCCCAAAAAAGTAGTTAGTATTAATTTTATCTATTGTTATTAGGGACAAAAGTTTATCACTGTTAAGGACTGCTTTTATCACTAATTAGTTTGTATTAATTTTACCCATATTGTATTTTTTTATATACTATTGGAGTGTTCAATGCTTATGCTTAATATATGATATATTTGTTGTAATTAAAATAGTGCTCATACAATTTTTTTGAAAATTGTTAGATATGGAAATTAACGAAGATGAGGTCATTGCATATATGATGTTCCAAGAGTTGGTCAATTTGTATATTGTTGGGTATATGTTTTTTATGATTATGTATGGTAGTGCAAATAGGCACTACCAAAAATATATGTTAAAGAACAGAACATTTGTTAGGTATGAAACACAAGTAGAGCATATGAACCGCCTTGTGCGTGAGAGTGATGTGGCATGTATAGATCAACTTATAATGGATAGGCGAGCTTTTGGTATTTTATGTGAACTTTTTCGTACGGCTGGCCAGTTGAAAGAAACTGGAAATTTCATAATAGAAGAAAAGGTGGCCATGTTCCTAAATATACTTGCCCATCACACGAAGAATCGTGTGATAAAATTTCAATATCGAAGGTTGGGAGAGAGAGTTAGTAGGTATTTCAATGAAGTCTTAAATTCGGTGCTGCGAGTACAAGGCCTATTACTTAGAGTACCTGAACTAGTACCGGAAGATTGTACTGAAGAAAGGTGGAAATGGTTTAAGGTACATATATATTATTCAATACGACCATATTGAGCTACAATATTAAATGGTAATGGATACTAATTTTAATAATTTTACTTTTTTAGGGGTGCTTAGGTGCGCTAGATGGAATATTTATTCGTGTGAACGTCCCAAAAGTTAATAAACCTTGATATCAAAATAGGAAAGGGGATATTGCAATTAATGTCTTAGGAGTATGTGGACGTGATATGAAGTTTATATATGTGTTTCCAAAATGGGAAGGTTCAGCTGCAGATTCTTGGGTTTTGTGAGATATAATTTCTAGGAGAAATGCACTTATAGTACCTATCGGTGAGTTATTTTTTTCCTGGGTATTTATCCACAATAATAATTTCTTGTATATGATATTAAGGTGGTTGTTTGTTATTATAGGTTACTATTATCTTGTCGATTCTGGGTATACAAATGGTGAAGGATTTCTAGTCCCATATAGAGCAACATGATACCACTTATCTGAATACGGGAAGGGTACATTAGCACCAGCTACCCCTCAAGAGTACTTTAATAAAAAGCATTCAGAAGGTAGAAATTTCATAGAGCGGTGTTTTGGGGTCCTTAAGTTGCGGTGTGCTGCTCTTTGAAGTCCAACGTATTACCCTATCAAAAGACAATGTCGTATAATTTTAGCTTGTTGTCGGATTCACAATCATATAAGAAAGGAAATGCCAGTAGATCCAATGGAATATGCCTTTGAAGAAGAAGAAGAAGAAGAAGAAGAATGGGTTGAGGGGAGTATTTTTCCATTGGATGATTTAATTAACCAAGTTGAAACATCCAACAAATTGTCTAAATGGAGGGGTAGTTTACCTGAACAAATGTTTAACGCGTGGAGAACTTGATGAGACATTTTTATATATGAGATTGATGTTTATCGTGTTATGTTTTACATCCGTTATGTAAATAATTCCTTTTACTTGTTGCAATTATTTTTTATTTGTGTAATGTTGTTAATATTTGTGTTCTCTTATCACGAATTTATTGTTATGAAATAAGAACATATATTTCTATGTCAGGAATGGAAGGTAGCCTTCTCGTTCAAAATAAGGGCAATGGAAAAGTTAGAGAGTGAAGCGTATGGACTAGGACTGAGGAAGAATATCTCGTGACAATAATCGAGGAGCTTGTGAGACATAGGTACAATCGTGACAATGACTTTAAGCCTGGAACAATGCTGGAAGTGGAGAAAAGATTTGAAGAAAAGATGCCCGGATGTGGTATTAAAGCAAACCCACATATAGAGTCAAAGATGAGAGTTTTGAAGAAACACTTTAATTTGGTAACTGACATGTTGGGTCGTAGTGGCTTTGGATGGAACGAAACTTTGAAATGTGTTGAGGTTAATCGAGACGATCAATGGGAAGGGTACTTGAAGGTAAATTAGTTAACTTTATTATTTATCTCTTCATTGAATAATAATACTTTTCACTATTTGACTTAACTTAGTTTTATTTATTTATTGTAGAGAGAGCCTGATGCAAAGGGACTAAGAAACAAGTCATTTCCATTATATGATCGATTGAGATACGTGTTTGGGAACGATCGCGCTACTGGTGGTGCAGCTCAGTGTCCTGCCGATGCCGTGGATGCTATAGATAGTCAGGACGAGGAGAGTATTGACTTAGATGGTGCTACTCCAACACCTGTTGTGCAGCGTTCCTTTAGTGTTCGTAACCCAAGTCAGAGAAAGAGGAAAATAAAAAGTGATACTTGGAGTGTGGGCATGCAAGATATGGCAACAACTTTTACCTCATTTGTAGAAAATTCGAACAAAATTTTTGAAGCACTTGTGAAAAGTTTGGTGAAGATAAAGTAGGAAATAACAGGAAAAAAATGCTTGAGGAGCTTAACACTATGACATCTCTGAATGCAAGGGATCACATTTATTTAGCCAGAAAAATTGCCGAGCCAATGGATTATGTGGACATATTTCTTTCGATGTCAAACGAAGACCGTATGTCGTTTGTTGCCCAACTACTTGAGGAGGGTTTTTAGAAATTTAAATTAATAACGCTTTGATTTGCAGACCTATGTTTTTGATGGATTAATTTTAATAATTTCTTATTTCGACTTTAAGACTAATTTGGATGACTATATGCTGGTATTGATGAAGTTTAAATGGTTATAATTTATCGTAATTCGTAATGGATTTATTTCTTATTGCATGCAATATAGTCAGGTTGCTATATTGATTTTTTCAAATTAAAATTTTAGTTTGTTTGATTATGGAGGTACTAAAAAATATGTTATTGGTTAAAACAAGCGATAACAGTATATTTTTGTATTTTTTAAAATATTAAATACAAAATAAGGGTATTCTTAGAAAATTGGAGACAAATTAATCCTATCTGGAGCATTTCAAACACGGGATTGTATTATTACATCCCATTTCGTCTTCTTATCCGGAAGTGCTCCGAACGCAGTATTGGAATAAGTGTTATATGACTCATCCTTATCCTATCCAATTTGACTCTTATTCTATCCTATCCGGACCCCTTATATGGCGCATCAAACGAGGCCTAATAGATTTATGCATTAACTTGTCCATTTCACCTTTACCGGAACATTTATTGCATTCATTCAAGTTAGGTTGCATTAACACATTTACCACACAATCCATTTCTTGATATGTTCCATCTTTCATTTAACACTTTCTGGGAATCTTCCTATACCACATACTTACACGGACTCTACACCGACGACTATGCGCACCATATGTTCTGGCTAGTGGTTTAGGACTTTTCACCCAAGAGCTCCGGGCCCTTCTTGATTTATCCCAGTGTCATCCGAGTACCTTTAATGTGTTTTAATATTTTACAATTTTCCACATTATTTCATTTCCTTTTACCCAATCGAAGTCAAAACCGGAGACTTTACCGCCCCAATTTGCATTACAACTGAAAATTTGCCATTTCATGCCTTTATGCTTTAACTTTGATTTTTATTCCAAAAATCATATTCATTTAGGACCATTTTGTGTAACACTGCTTTTCAATATTTTACTTCATAAAAATGTTCTACTTTAAGTAAAATTTCCATTTTACCCACTTGTTTCCAAATCACACTTTAACTCCTTTTTCACAAGTGTTAATTTCATCCAAAACACTATTAAGTTATATACACCAACTTCTTAAGTGTTTTAACCCTTTAACACCTTTTTACACTAAGAGTAATCTTTTACTTGATTGAAACACGTTTATACCTTTAATCCTTTTACGATTCCATAAGTGTTAATATTTCACATTATTAGAAATTTACACTCACTAACCATTACATGTTTGTCCATTAACAATTAACTATTACTTTTTACCAGCATTCATATTTCTTTACTTCTTTATTCAAGAAATACATTTATGCTTAAGACTATCTTTATAAGAAAAAATCATTTCTTTTATTAACATGTAGTTTTTCGACTTCATACCCACTTTGTCTTTTAGTCCCAATTACACATACTTTGAAGACTAAAATTCTAACTTTTATTATTTCTTGCTTAAACCCAACAAATCTTCTTTAAGCTTATTTATACATTCTATGTTGAAATACTACAAGTTTATATGCAAAATAAGATGGATTTTAAACCCAAAAATCCTAGTACATGGGTTATACATATTTTTCATCAAAATATCATTTTTCGACAAAATTATATTATTTGCCAACATTTTATCCCATAAAGTATTTTTCATCAAAATTACTAGAAACTACACCATTTTCATCAAAATCAACTTTCATTATTTCAAAAATCTTGAAATAATTATTCACTCTTTATTTTTAACAAGAAATATTTTCCAATATTTTTATTCCATAAAAAATATTTATTACGTAAAATATGTCAAAATGACATTTCTTAAATTTTTATTCCATAAATGTCTATTTTCAAATTACTAGGAAACACACTAAAATATTATTTTCTAACATTTTTATTTCCATAAAATTGTCTAAATTCAGATTTTAGGGGAAAATACATAACAATATTATTTCTAGCATTTTTATTCCATAAAAATGCCTAATCTCAGATTGCTAAGAACACACATTTTTTCTTATGGTTATACTCTTATTCATACACAACAATAATACTACACATTCATCAAATGAAGTCTCCAATGCAATAAGAGTAAGTTACCCACCTAAATAACTCCAAAGATGGTGGTGGTGATGAAGATAGATGACTCCCCCACCTCCAAAGGTGGCACTAAAATGGAGTCACAAAGCTCCACCAAACAAGTATCCATGAAAGCTCTAGCACACTCCAAAAAGTGATTGCACATCCACACATTCTTTCTCCAAGAATACCCCCAATAAAACCCATTTTTAGACCTCCACCAAACACCATCTTATATATTTCTTGGCTTAAACCTTTAGATGAGGAAATAAGTATCGTTGGGTGTGAGTGTATAGCTGAAATCTTAAATCGGTGGGAGGCAGTATATGTAATAAAAATAGGAGTTGAGTTCTAAAAAATTGGTCTGAGAAATGGAAATCCTATTTCTCAACTTCACACCTCTCTCTTTAATAAATAAAATAAAGGTCCTTCCTCTGTTTATTCTGAGCCGTTAGATTTGATCAATGGCCAAAATTTTGACATCAATTTGGCAGGCTGCTACATCAGTTTAACATCCCATGTTTCTTTTGTTTACCCACAAGGAAAACCACACAAACTAAAATCACATGTTTCGTCCATCCTTATACAAAGTGTCAGGCCCATGGCTGACTCGACAATGACCTGGAGAATGGGCGATTGACAACGCACACCATTTGACGCCTGCTTGTGCCATTGTTTGAATGAGTAGAATCATCGTTTGAATGACACACTCATATCGTTCGAACGAACGAACGATCAAAATGACACCATTTTTCCATTCATTCCCTTCACATTTTCGGAGATCCAAGGATATTCCCTTTTTTTTGTTTTACTTCACCTGCTTCTTAACCCAATACCTTCGTTTATCATTTGGAGCCAATATATTCTAAATTCTTAGGAGATATATGTATATATACATACATATATATAATTTATAACTACTAATTTATAATTTATATATAATCCTTATCCAATAATTCTCTGTAATTAAATTTTCTACTCATAATGTTTTAATAATTATCATCAAGTCCCTACATTAAAATAACTAGGGATACAATCTACTTATACTCATCTAAGTCCCCATGTTTTTCGTATTATCACAGTCTTACACGGGGTTTAAGTAAAACACTTAGGGCGGGGTATTACAACGACAATGGTATGAGCTTGAAAGTATAGCCTCATTCTCATGGAAGCTTCAATGAGAGAAAATGATAACTTCTCCAGACGTGGAAATCGGATTTCTGCTCCTCGAAATGCCTTGCTAGTATAATATATTGGCCTTTAAACTGCTCCATCTAGTCAGATCAAAGCTGAGGTGATAACTGACTTTGATATAATCAAGTATAGATATAGTTTTTCTCCCAAAACTGGTCAGGAAAGGAGAGGGGGAGAAGCCAAGTACTTCTTCAAATCCAGGAAGGCCTTCTCTTATTTATCATTCCACTCAAAGGTCTTTTTAAGCACCTTAAATAATTAAAGACATTTATCAGTTGCTCGGGAGATAAAAAGGTTCAATGTCGCTACTCTTCTTGTAAGCTTTTGAACATCTTTGTTGTTAGTTGGGGACAACATTTCTAGCAAGGATTTAATTTTAGCAGGGTTTGCTTCTATTCCCCTTTGATTGATGATGTACCCTAGGAACATTCCTTCTTGTACTCCGAATATACGTCTGGTTGGGTTGAGCTCTATCTGATGTTTTTTCAGTTTATCAAAGGTTTGCGCCAAGTTCTCAATGTGGTCGACAACAAATTTTCTCTTGGTGAGCATATCTTCTACGTACACTTCCATGTTTTTGCCAATCAGGTCTTCAAAAACCTTGTTCTAGTCTCTAATAGGTTGTCCAACGTTCTTCAATCCAAAGGGCATGACATTGTAATTGTAAGTTCATCGACAGGTAATAAAGGAAGTGCTTTCCTTGTCTTCAGATTTCATCTTAATCCGATTATAACCAGAATAAGCATTTATGAAATTGATCAATTCATGACCTGATATTGTATCGACCAACTGATCAATCCTTAGTAAAGGAGAGCAATTTTTTAGGTATGCCTTATTGAGGTCTCTAAAGTCTACACACATGTGCCATTTGTCATTCTTCTTCTTGGCTATTACCACAATGGCCAACAAACTGGGATACTTGACATCTTTAATAAACTGTGCTCGCTACAGTTCCTCCACTTCCTCCTGGATTATTATATTCTTCTCGGGACTGAAAACTCTTCACTTTTGCTTAATTGGCTTAGAATCTGGGTAGATATTAAGATCGTGGAAAATGAAATTTAGATCAATCCCTATCATATCTTCATGGCTCCAATTAAACACATTTTTCTTTTATATAAGGAATGTAATTAATTCCTATTTGAGAGAGGGAGACAATCTTGAACCAATATGAGTAGTTCTTTTTGGCTTCTTGTCGTCTAGCACAATAGCTTATGTTTCTTTCATAACTTGCCCCCTTACCAACTCCTCCTCTTCCCGAGGATCCAGAGTGTCAATATGGAAAGTGATTGTGCTCTTCATTTGTATTTCTTGTTGGTTGGCTTAAGTATAATAGCATTCCATGGCTTCTTTCCGATTACCATTTACTATGCCAACTCCATAATTTATTGAAAATGTCATGCATTGGTGTACTGTAGATGTCACAGTATCTAACTTCTTTATTCCCACTCTTCTTAGGATGATATTGTAGGCTAATGAGACATTTTTATCTAACACAAAGAAATGAATAATTTCTCTCCTACTTACCGGCTTGGTGCCGACCAAAACTTCTAGCTTAATCGTCTCCAAAGGGTATACTTTCTCGCATGTAAATCCTATGAGAAGTGTATGGTATGGATCTAGTTTACTGTCATATAACCCTAGGTTACTGTGACATTCATATAACATTATATCCGCAAAACTTCCATTATCAACTAATATCCTTGTAACTCTGCTATGATGAACTTTGCATGTGATAACTAAAGAATCGTCGTGAGGATAAAGTACCCATTCTAATCATTTTTGGAGAATTCGATCACTAGCCTGTCTTTGTTGACTTTCCATGGCCGACTATCACTAGATTCATCCATATCAATCTGTCTGACAGTTGGGCAGGCCTTGTCTTCATTTAAGTAAGCTTTTCTTTCTACAATCGCATCTTCTCCAGTGATGAAGTGGCATCCAAAGGATATCATTCCTACCTCCACCTCTGATTCATCAGGATTCTTAGGAAAGTTTGGATCTGCTTTAAAATAATTATTTCTTGCTCTTTTTTCTTCTTTTGTCAAGCTTGAGATTCAGACCTTCTTCGATTATTTTGATCAACAAACTTACTCCATTTTCCCTACCGAATAAGATTTTCAACCTCATTCTTTAGTGCAATGCAGCTGTCCGTGTTGTTCCCATGGTCCCTGTAAAATTCACAGTACTTGGACTTATCCCTCTTATTAGGGTGTGTCTTCAACTTTCTAGGGCAATTCAATTCTCGGTTCCCCTTGATTTCCTCTAGGATATGGTGAACATCTTTATTGAGGGGTGTATATTCATCATGCTTCTTGATCTGATCAAGCTTTTTGTCTTTTTGATCCTTCTTAAATGAATTAGAATTATTTTTCTGACTTTTATCTTTGGTTTCAGGGGCTTCCTTAAATGCCATAGCCTCTTCGGCATTCATTATCTTTTCAGCCTTAGACATTAATTTTGTCATGGTTTTGGGTGGATTCTTCACTAAATCATAATAAAGATATATAACGAGCAACCCACTCATAAGTACTGTAATAGTTGTCTTCTCCTCATAGTCCACCACCTCTAGTTTGTCATTGTTAAGACGTGGAATGTACTATTAGGTACTTTCTCTCAGCTTTTATCGCATGGTCAAGATATCAGTGAGACTTTTTATCGGCTTAGACCCAAAGCAAAAGTTATTTATGAATAATTCAGCTAATTGATGAAAATAAGAGATTTTAGCTCTTGGGAGATTATTATACTAGATCTAGGCTGGACATGTGATGGAACTGGAGAAAGCTCTACACCTCATTTATTTGGGCACTGATTATATGCCAGCATCAACTTGATATTTCTCTACGTGAAAGACTAGATCAGTTTTCCCATAATATTTAGGAGTAACCATTGGTGGCATGGAATTGGAAGGTGTGGGGTAGTCCATAATAGCGTAGACGAAAGGTGAGCCTTTAACAAAACTCCTTTGTAACGAATTATTGGTCTTGTCCATTTCACCTAGACGATCTTCCAACCGCTGTATGGATCCCTTCCAGTACTGTTCCTTAGGCTTAAATTTGGCCGAGGTAGGTTTTGTGGCTTTACTGTGCATATGTGCTGAACTCTCCTCTTAAGAGGTCTGCTCGGCACGCACAAAACCCCTCATACTTACTTAAGGACCAATTGGTTCGGCCAATTTTTTTAAAATACCAAAAAAATATATCAATAATGTTACTGTATTAAGGAAGTAGACTTCATATGGATTAGAAACTTCATATTTGTATATAGAGTTGTAGATCTGTGTGCGTTATTTTATTTATAGTGTAGATTTGTGGTTATGTCATATTTTTTAATCTCCTAGTTTCTAATTTTATCATTCTTTGTGTTCACGATGACGTTCCTGCTCCCTGTGATGTCCTCTAGTTGCTCAAGGACCTAGACGGTCAAAAGAAGACTCCATAATTAGCTTCTCCAATACACTTTGCCTTTCTTTGAAAAAAGATCTACCGTCATAGTAATCCGTTGATCGGAATGAAGAAGTTGTGCCAGGACGGTATGATTGGTCATGAGAAGAACAAGAATGATAACTCCTTTCATTTATGGCTGGTGGGTGTGGCATATCTCATTTGGAATTGGAGGACTTGTCTTGAATTTGTACGAGCCAACTGTCTGACTGATTCTTGCATAGCCTCCTATCCTTTAGCCAAATTAAACAAGATCCTTTGGAGGTTTATCACACCAAGGGGAGCGGATATTTCTTGATTATTGTCGGCAACCATCAGTCTGTTTTCAGGGGTGGTAGTCATTCTTTAAACCAAAGAATAAAATATATGAGGTAGATAATGATGACTGACAGTCGTTCCCACAAAAGACACCTATCTATTGATGTCTAAAAATGGACTTAATCCAGGTTTATAAGCACAGATAAAATTATAAATGGTTAATCAAACCACACACATAAGAGAAGAGATTTTTCGAGTGGTTTAGTTATAAAATAGCCTACATCCACTGTTAGTATTATTTCGTAGGGTTACAACAACTCAGTATGTTGTGCATATGAGTGATTTGAGTTGTCCCTTGAGCTGAGGGAGTATTTTGTATTTATAATGGTATAAAACCCTAGAGATGGAATGCCTTTATATTGCCACGCATTTAAATTTGTGTACAATAAATGAAACTCTTGGAATTCAGTACTGGTTGGCATCCCTTATGAGTAATTTTTTATATTCCTGATGGTTGGCATTCTGGAGTTGGTCGGCCTTCCAGCCGACTAAGTATCTCCGATGCCGATCAAGGTGACTAGTCGGCCACGTAGGAGGATAAGTGTACCAGTATCATTGGTCCACGTAGGAGAGTAATTTTTACAAACAACAATACTTATATGAAAAAGATTAACAAAGTGGGGGTTAAGTCAAATATCACATTAAAGTGTAAGGGTTAGGTAGAAAAAACCCAAAAATTTACTACACATTCCACCGCTAGTAAACATTTTAAAATTTTCATTACAAAAGTTTCAAGCTAATGCCCTAAATGTGCATAAAAGAATATATATATATATATATATATATATATATATATATATATATATATATATATAGAGAGAGAGAGAGAGAGAGAGAGAGGGGGGGGGGGGGGATGGCTCTTATGCAGATCTAGTTTGCGGACTAACTACCGTCTAAAAATTATCTAGGGACCACTTTGTCTTTTATATACTATTGTCTCTTTCTAAGGTTTTTGAAATAGAAATTTCTAGCCCAATAATTTCTAGCTTCTTTAAGCTTATTTTAAATATAATTAATCTCGAACGAGGAATGGTTCGGGGCTACGTCTTAAGCTTTCTCCGTAACTATTGTACTGTATTTCAGAATAGTGAGGATTATCAATATAAATATTTTCCTTAGTGTGTCTAGAGATTTCAATAGGTTTTGAAGAAAAATAATCTAATCTTAAACACCTTATACGGTATTGAGGTTTTATACGTCTAGTCTCTCTATATATCTAATTAATAATATAAATTGTATCTCTTTGAATGAATATGTCTAACTCAGTGTCACCGTAGGATGACAAAAATCTTCCATTTGTTCTTACTGAAGTTGTTTCTTCGAATTTAAAGAGTGGATAAATTCCTCATGATCTAATTAAGGTGGCTCTAGTCTCGACTAACCTTTTTCGTCTAATATATTTTAATATGTCTAGAAATCTTTAACTATTATGTATATTCTTGATATTTTTCTGGTTTTGAAAGTTCTTCTGCAAATTCTGCAGTTCTTAAGTCTTGTCTGAAGAGATCACGGATCTCTATTCTAAGTATATCTATTCTAGGTACTTCTCTTACTAACCACTCAATAATCTGGTCTATATATTTGTAAATACCTTCTGCGTATATTAAAGAAGTTTCTATAAGTAGTTTATCTGAGGGGTCTGTGAGAGTCCACTCTTGGATTTCTCTTGTTAAGTCTGGATTTGTTTGATTAACAAACGCTAAAAAGTCTGCAGTTATCTGAAAGCTCATGTAAGTACTTTTAAATTTTAACAATAATATGTAAAATAGCTAGGGGTTTGGTTTGAGTTTATACCTTCCTTTTGGTCTGCAATTCCTTTATCTTCTTTCTTTCGTCTATTCAATTTGTTACTATTCTTCTCTGGTTTATGCCTCCTGCAACTCTTTTTTTATATGTCGCACCTTAATAAACTAGTTTGGCATTGGACCCATTTCCTGCTTGTACACCATCACGCCTAACACCCACCTAGCTAACGACTCTTGGCAAATTGGCACCTGGTGGCGGTTCAAACGTATAACACCTTACGTGCTACACTAGAGGTTCCACGCAATAGTCCTCTATGAACAGCAACTTGCAAAGGTTTGTAGAATAATAACAACTTAACTTAAGATATTTCTGGAAAAGAAAATACTTTTATTGCATAGCATACTCACTAATTTTCATACTAATTTACAAATTACTCTCTCTACTATTGAGGTCTCTTTCTCTTATAAACCTTCGATGATTTTTATTCATACTGGATGCTCCCTTTTATAATCACAAGGGCACCTGTAAATGACTTGCAACCGGTTGTGAAAAGAAAACCGGTGGGAAACATACAATTTATTAAAGGCATTAAAGTAACTTTGCCTTTTATCAATAATATTGTCTGATGAGTCTAAAGATCTTTTGACGTCTTGCGATAATTGTGAAGAATATTTTTCTTTTTCAAAAAGCATACAATCTTGTGTCTCATCTGTCTTTGTCTTCCAATAATAATTTCGAACGAATCCTTTCTTTCCAATAAGGCAGTCTGACAGTCTAAATAATTGAATCTTCAGTGCTTAATAATTTCTCGAATAAGGTGGGACCCTTCTTTGTCCCATCTGTGTCTTCCTTTGTCTTTTCTTCTTCGTTTGTTTTTGGTGGAGCATTATTATTGCGGAAATATTTGTCAATGAGGCCCACCATTCTAATGCTAGCTGGTAAAGTAACTTCTACCATTTCTTTGGATTCTTTTTTTAGCCTTCCGTTGAATGGCTCATCAGCTTGGATAATCAGGTCTTCTTTATAGTACACAGTGTATCATTTTTCTTAGTTTGTCAATAACTCCATAATTTTTATTGTCTCCATAGTTTGGGCAATTTGGAGTTTGGACATGTCTACAGTTAGGTCTTCAATTTTGTCTTCAGATAGAATCTCAATGTTTTCAAATGAAAAAGTGGAGAATCCAACGAGTCTAAATCCTTCAACCCTCATTCCTCTACAGGAACTTGGAGCAATTTGATAAATTCTGGCAAAAAAAGGAAAAAATTCTTCTATTTTCGTGGCATACTCATGGGCTATTTTTTCAAGAGTAATAGCGTCTTCAATGGTCTGTATCTGGACGAGTCTAATGAAGCCACGGTCTGCCAAATTTATCTGTGCCATGTCTGTTTTTCCAAGAAGATAAATTTTTAGAACGTCTTTGAAGAACCCCTAATCATTAAGGCATCTCCATTAATCTCAGATAATAACATATTGAAATGTTCAATAATACTATCACCTTCTTTCTGACAGTCTTCTGAAAATGGAAGATTATTATGACCAAATGGTATAATAAACTTAGTCTTAAAAGTCTTTTGACGATAATAAAAATTATCAACTGGTCTAGTTTTGGAGGATTCTCGATGAGTCTAAGAATATGTTTAAGTCTGCAGTCTAGGAGTAGCAATACTACTGAGTCGAGCTACTGCAAGTCTCTGAAGTCTCATGAATCTGGCAAGAGCCATTAAATTCTATTTGAATTCTACCCATAGTTTATTTTTAACATTCCACCATAGGGCGTATAGAAGAGTATTTTCATCATCAAAAAATTCTCATCTATATTTAATCAAGTATGGATATCGTTGCTCTAGTTTATATTGGGGAAAGTACTTCTTCCCAATAAGTCTATTCTGGGCAATGATTTCATTCTTAGATTCCAAAAGGAACTATAATGTCATCAAAATTTTCCACGATTGGTCTTTCTTGAGAGTTTTGAATATGAGTCTGAGTCTGTCTTTGCGTTATACTAGGCATTTGGTCATGCGCATCTAAGATAGTCTACAACGCCTTCTTTGTTCAATCTATTTGTTCCAGAGAAAATCATGATGTCTAAGTCTTCTTCTTGCAACATAAAACAAGATATAATATTAGTGTTAGAAAACATAGATTCTTTAGATACGATGTCTGGGATGGTATTTTTGCTTCTCTTAATGTGTATAACAGAGAAGTCATAACCATTAAGCAATTGTTGCCATCTAATAAGTGTATTAGTTCCTGATTTGGATAAATCTAAGTCTTTGAATTTTACTACATAAGACATAAGAATAATCAGTGCAAACAGTAAAATGTTTAGGTCTAAGAAAAAACATATATTTTTCTGTTGCCCTTACTATAGCTAAAACTTTTTTTCATAGGCCATGTGTCTTGTTTCTGGATCAGTAAAGGTTCCAGAACTATATCTATAAAGTTTCTTCTTTGTTGTGTGATGATCAATATCAAAGTATATCGCTCGCCATTTGATTATGCATAAATTTTTCCCAATTTATCCCTTTCATTTAGTTACTTTTAGCACCTCGATCAGCGTAATCAATTTGACTTTTCTCATAACCTTGCTACTGACTTATCCTAACGAGTACACCGAGTTTCTGGTATTTCAAACTAATTTTGTAGGCATTTAATGTCAATAAAGAAAGAAAGAAACCGAAAGAATCGAGAAAGAAAAGAAGGAAAAGTCAAAAGGGAAAAGTTGTAATTTCTACCTGGAATTCGGATGAGGCAGCTAAAGAGAAGTTGAAGACATCAAGTTCATGAGCACGTAGGAAGAAACGACACCTCAATCGAAGTCCAGGTGTGAAATTTATGAGCAGTCAAAGTCTGAAGAAAAAGTCAAAGGAAGCCCGGATCGATCCGGCCTGGATCGATCCGCAATGCCACTTTCCAGAGAACCCCGGACCGAAGACGGATCGAAGCTGAAAGGAAACAAACGAACCAATCTGCACCGAACCGATCCGTCGAGGAAATAAAAGAACCGATCCGGATTCCAGACAGACCGAACCGCAGGAGGACCGGACCGGTCCGACTGTCGAGTTTTTATTTTGTTATCTTCCTCTCATGGAGAGTCCTAGTGCAGCTAAAACTCCTGAAGTTTTGTAGGGTATTTAAACCCGTTTTATTATCATTCTTAGTACGGAGAATTTATCTAATTTTCCATTCTTTTCAGAAAAACCCTAGTTTGGAGATAGCTTATAATTTTAATTCCAAGATTGAAGATTGTTCAGATTTCTGTGATTCCCAGTAATTGTAGTTAATGCTTTGAGTGCTTTGGTAAGATTAGTGGTTAGTTTCCTCTCTCTAATTTTCTATTTACATCATTCCACAAATTTTTCTTAGTTTAATCATGGTTTTCTGCAATTCAAAAATTGTTTTCATTAGTTTCAGCATGTTAGGCTAGATTTTCTAAGGTCGGGATGCATGAACCCAACCTGATGTGATATTTGTATGTACATAAAATTAATCCTCTAAATTTAATGGTTTGATTATGACCGTATTGCGTGGAAATACGACAATTGTAGATCTTTGGATCTCGTTTGTTTTCGGGTAACTGGGATGTTTCAGAATGCAATTCAAGTGTAACTATCACAATACCGATTTACTCGTCCTCTGATTAAGTATGGTGCGGGCTTGAACCTCATATACGTAATGCTTGGGAGTACTAAATTCTGGGTTTAATTAATCATTTAGATTTATGATTAGTTTTATATCATCAATACACTAGGGTTGGGGGATTGTATTCCCGTCCTGTTTTCTTCATCATATAGTTTAAGGTTTCAAATCATTCTTCATCAATATTTTAGGTAATTTAGAATAGTTGCATTTTTCATAATTTCATAATTGTATCTAGTGTAGTTATTCCACAAATCAAATCATCTTTTCCTTTTCATTTAAAGTTAGAGTTAGGATTTCCTTATCTATCCAACGTCGTCACAACTCTGTTGTCCTATTTCCCTGTGGATACGATCCCGACTTACCGGGTTTATTACTAACGCGACAGGCTTGCACTTGAGCCTATAGAGTACGCACTTCTGAGACACATTCTTAGTCGCCATTGTTTATCAGATGTGTCTGTTTCTACTATAAACTAGTCTTCAGCATTAGGCAGTTCAAGTAAAGGAATATTCTTGACTGCTTCTTTGATTTGTCTTATAACTTCAAAATCATCTTTTGTCCATTTAAAATGATTAGTTTTATCAGTTCCTTTTAATTTGGAAGACAGGCTTTGCCTTTTTTAAGTTAAGTATTTATTAAAATCTGAAGTACAATTTAGCAATCCTAAAATGATTGTAATTGTTTTCTATTTTTGAGTTGGTCTGGAAATTCAAGAATCTTTTTGGTTATGTGTTCCGCTAAGGATATTTTTCCTTTATTAATATGCATTCCCACAAAGTCTATTTTAATCTGAAATAATTGCATTTTCTTCTCAAAAATAACAATTCCATGTTTATCTAATTCTAGAATAATTTTTTTAATATGGTCTACATGTTCTATCTCTGTCTTGCTGGATACAAGAATATCATCTACGTAAATAAGACAAAATTCTGAATAAGATCTAAAAATATTATCCATTCGTTTTTGGAATACTTGAAGGCCATTCAAGTATTCAAATGCCATTACTAACCATTCAAATTTTTCTTGAGGTACACTAAAGGCTGTCCAAGTTATACTATCTGGATGCATCTTTATTTGTCGAAAGCCTGACTTATAGTCAAACTTACTAAATATAATTTTGTCTTCAATCAAATTAATTAGATTGTTTTTGTCGGGTATCTTATAAGAATTAAATTCACAATTCTTATTAAGGTGCCTATAATCTATGACCATCCATCTTTTGCCTCTATTTCATTCAGTCGCATTTTGAACATACAAGGCAAGGTTATTGTGTCTACTTTTGCTTTCTCTAATAATGCCTAACTTAAGCATTTTATCTATGTCCTTTTTGAATTCTTCTCTATCTTCTTGTGAATATCATTTCTTATAGGTTCCACCATTAATAGTGGCATCTGGGTTAATAGGGATGATTTCACAATAACTTTGATCTTTGTCCCATATAGCAATGGGATTTTCTCCTAAAGTAGGCTATCTTATTTGCCTAATCTTATCTTTTTCTGGTTCTATATCCATTTTCTTTTGTTTGGATACAACTTGGACCTTTAATAAGGTTTGTTGGATTGATCTAAAATGTCTTGTTGTATAAGTGCTATTTTCTTATAACACTTTTGGTCGAACACTTACATTCTTTTTGTAAGGGTTTAATTATTTCTAGCGCTTCTTGTTGGTTTGTATTTCTAGGTCTACCATGCTCAGCTGAAGAACTCTGATGGGTTGTTAGTTTATAATTAGGTTTGACCTGCATAAGGTCGAAAGCAGTCTTGTGATTTATTATAGGCGCAATAATATTAAACTCTTCTTTGATACTAAGTAATATCTTATCATTATACTAAGTATAAGGATAATATTTACTAATAAAGTCTTGTCCTAAAATAATGTTTCTTGTGAAACTAGGACGAGGATCCATTATCCAAAACTGATGATTTACGATTTTGTTAGTCTAATTTCCTAATTTGAAACAAATAGGAATAGTATGAAAATATAATGTAAATGATTCTCCATTAGTTACCTTACCATGAATTTCTTGATTATTGTCTGGAAACTAATCTTCAGGGAAGGCATTAGCCTTACAAATACTCTATGAGCATCATGTATCTATAAAGGCTGAAAGACTTTTAGGATAATCTTTGTTTCGTATGAACAATTCTACAATACAAGCATGTGGTCAAGTATAAATTCCTCTGGGGTCTATCTATAAAATCTATTGGTGTTTTGTCTTCTGAATTACAATCAGAGCAGTTATCTTCTAAATCATAGGAAATTCTCTTTCCTTTTAAGTCTTCATTTTCTTGTAATCTCTTGGCTATATATCTATCAATCTATTGATAATATGTGTTAATATCGTAGTCTATTTGAGCATCATACTGGGTAGTATAAATTGCTCTAAATCTAGTTCTCCAACAGTTTTCATGGTAGTATAATTGACAAATAACACAAAGCATAAATAATTCTGTTTGTATAGTCTCAAAGCATTCTACACATCTAAAGTCTTTCTTGCTACATTTTATTTCAAATGTGCAATAATGTTCTTCAACCTAGTAACATTTAAGGATATATGTTAGTAACTCAGGATTTACTAACTGCCCATCTTTTCTTTAAGAGAAGGCTTAATATACATTTATACCAAGCTTCTTTAAAGTCTATATAATCATCATCTTGATCATTTTGATTAATTTGCATTTATATAAATCTAGAGTATCTTGAAAGTCTTTATATTCATCAGTATCACTATTATAATCTTCTAAATCACTGTTTGTGTATGTACTATAGATATTGGCATTGTCATCATATCTATGTCTGATATTTCTATGGCATATAGAATATCTAATTCTTCTTGATCTGCAAATTCTAATATTGTATTAATAATCTTAATACTTTCTTTATCTTTCTTGTTAGGACAATCTTTAACAAAATGTCCTTCGTTGCCACAAGTCCAACATTCTTTGGTAGAAGTTTTAGATTGAGCTATTTATTTTTCCTTCCTATAATTAGGAACCTTCTTATGCTTATTGGTGTTTTTCTTAAAATATATTCTTCGGTTAAATCTATTTTTCTTGGTTTTAGAGTTTCTTTCTCTAAAGTAGTGGATGGTCTAAATCTACATTTCTTTGGAAAACCTAAGGGCCTAGTCTTAAACTTATTTTGTTTCCAAATTATCTTATTCTTTTTGAATTTCTTATCCTTGGATTCACTTCCACATCCCCATTGGATTTGAGCAATGTCTCTTTCGTCTTTAATTGGATGAATCTGTTTGAAAGTTTCTACAATTACCTTTCCTTGAGTTATATCTTGTCTTTTAGATATGATATAGTCTTTGGAAAAATTAATTATTTCACTAAGGGAGTTCTTCTTAATTCCAACAACTCTTGGCTAATTCCTGTATTCATTGATTAGGATTTGTTTAATAGCTGGTATTTTTTTAAAATATTCATCTTTAGGTCTCACCAAATTATTTAATTTAGTAATTTAGTTGTTCATAGTTATTGCTATATTCATTAGTCTTGTATAGTTTGCAAATACTTAGAAGTGCTAACTTAGTTTTTGTTAAGTCTTATTCATTAGTTTGAGCTAAATGTCTAGCTCCAATGAATTCTAAAGTAAATAATTTAATATATTCTTCAATTGATCTTTTTTTCTAGATTTTCTTTCATTTTTTAAATCTTAGCTAGGGATTCTGCATCTGTAACTTGCCTTAGGCAGCCTAAATAATCTTTTGCAATACATCTGATGGATTGCTCAGCGTGTTATTTACATGAACTTACATCCCATTGTTCATTAGATGCAAAAGACATGTTCATTTGATTATGCCATTCATCTAGGGATTTCTTTCTATCTTGGACATTATCTAGATTAAGGTATATCCCAAGTGGGTTTATGGCTTGACTTGCCATGGTCTTAACAGGAGTCAAACTCTTGTCACTAGTTGGAAAGTCTTTTATATAATGTGGTTTAGTTTTTATCAAAGTGTTTGAGTAACTAGGAATATTTATTCCTATTGGTTTACTAAAGAGTCTAAGGACATCATTTAGCCTACTACTGATTCCTATCTCTTGCTTATTAGGACCTGCTTGTGTAACTGACATTAATTTTTCTTCTCCTTCTTCTACTAGCCTTAAGTTTCTAAGAAGTTCTTTAGTATTATTAGATTTTTTAGTTTTAATATATGGTCTTGGGATATCACATTAAATCTATCTTTATCATGGAACCTAACAGAATGACTTCTGTTAAG
Organism: Sambucus nigra; assembly: GCA_949130495.1. NCBI lineage: Eukaryota > Viridiplantae > Streptophyta > Magnoliopsida > Dipsacales > Adoxaceae > Sambucus > Sambucus nigra. The sequence goes on from OX422218.1 coordinate 126,756,092, forward strand.
CTGTTCTTTAAATGCCTTCATGTCCAATTCCGAGGGTTCATGTCTAAAGTTTTGGCTTCTAGATTTTTTTCTAACTAAGCCTTTTGATTCAAATGATCTTCTAAGTCTAATTACTAGAGCTTGTCTTAACAGCTAGGGCTAGCTTTGCTTCTACATTCTCCTTCTAAAGGATCATTGATAATGGCATCTCCTATAAATCTAAATCTAATTTCTTCGGTGTGGATATTCTTACTAGTAATCTTAGGGGGACCAAACTGGATAGTTACATTTTTAGTGACATCATCTTGATTAATAAATAAAGGTTTATTTTGTATAGTATTAGTTTCTTGCAATTTCGGCAATTGCCAAAGAGTCTTAGCTTTTTCTTTCATAGGTCTAGTATTCTTAATACTGTAAGTATGGTTGTAGTATGAATTATTGGTTCTAACTAATATTTCTTAATTAAGCCTGCCGCTAGAAATTCCCGATTGCATTCCTTTATAGGGGAATCGAAAAAATTTTACATAGCTTTGAAATTCTATATTAATATTAGCATCTGGGATAATATAGTCTTCATAGCCACTAACATATAAGATTAACTTAAAATGTTTGGCTGTATCTAGGATTATTATAAATGCCAGAATGACATTAATGTATCCTATATTGTCTGACATTTCTAATTGGGCTATCCCAATAAGGCTTTTCTCAAAATATTTTCATCTTTTATCTATTAAACAATATAATATGTTGATATTATTTTCAGGTCTATGTAATCCTTGAATTCTTGCTTGAAAGAGTTTAAGGTTGGGAACTAGAATTTTCTATCAGTTCCTCTTGATCTTATCCATTCAAAGTTAAAAGCTTGAAGCTCGGTATAGGAATTGTCTGATACATGATTTCTACAATGATAAGTCATGTTATAATTAGGAGTCTTAGGAATGGATCCTTTTTTAAACAAATCTATGTATCTTACTGCTGGAAGTTGTCCATTATGTATGGAGTCTTCTATAATTTTTCAGTCAACTTCACCCCATTCTTTCCACTGAAGAGGATTGGTGAAATTTCTTTCTTTCCAACATGTTCTAACATTGGAGGATGAATCTTTAAGTCTTTGGAGCATAAAATTACTATGTCCAATATTTGGGATAGGGCTAGCTATCTTACTAGTCTTATCTAATCCATTATTTATGATTCTTCTAGTTATGGTATTTCCTTCCACGGTTCTTATAGGAGGATATTCTTTAAATTTATAAGTGGTTACTGATAATACGCAAATATTGCGTATTTCATCCCTCGAACCTATGCATTTTATCCCCCTCGGGTATCTTATTCTCTATATTTATGCTTGTTATTCAGACAACCTCGGATTTCTATGTTAACATGTTTTGCAGGGTTAATTGAGCTTTTATAGGTATTTGGATGCTAACTGTGAAGTTCGGACGCATTCCGGCTAATTTTCGTACACAATCGCACGTTCAAGAGCATTTTAGTCATTTCACAGTTTGGGCACCTGGCCCAATATTTCACGAAAGATGTAGCCCTCCTCACAAGCTTCGCGTGGTCGCGAACGGTGCGTGAATCCGATCCCTAACGAAGAAGTTACGGCGATTTTAGCGGAAGAGAAAACCAAGTGAACCAAAACAAGAGGAAGATTGATGTAGACCTGCTTGATTGATCGATCGATCAGAAGGATCGATCGATCGATCCTCCAATTTTGTTCATCGTGGGAAGCAGTGAGCTCATATCTGATCGATCGATCCCCTGTTTTTTGCAAATATTTTCCCCTTTTCTTTTCTTTTCCCTTTTCTTTTCTATTTTTATTCCACTTACTATATAAACCATTTTTGTTGTAATATTCAGATATACTTAGTTTTAGCTTAGAATAGCTTAGGGTTTGAGGGTTTGGAGAGTTCTTCCTCATTTCCTTTTGGTTTGACACCCATTAGGGTTTGTAAGTTGTACTTTCATCTTCCCTCTCCATTAATATAGTTGTATTTCCTTATTTTCTTGATTTGTAATTTAGTTTACATGCTTTATTTAGATGCTTTCATTTAGTTGCTTTCTAGTGTATGTTTATTGCGTTTATTTACTGCATTCACTTTCTGCGTTTTTACCATGCTTTTTAGCTAAATTAGTGTAGGTTGTGTCGGATTGAACTCATTTCGGGTTGACATATTGCTTTGCTTTGGTGATGGTGTTTACGGGTCTATTTCGGGTGCGTTGTCTTAGTTATTGCGCCTAGGAGATTTGATGGGGCATATCACGTATGCTCCATGCTTACGACCTTACGTGGGTAATTTCTAGGGTATTTGTTGACGCCAAAATCATATTAGGCTTTTATGCGAATTTAAGGGCGTGACAACCCTTTATTTAATTAACTGTCGAAACGAGACGCATTCATAATAACTCGTCAAACCATTTAATCATTTTATACTAATCAACTCGGGTGAGGAATATTTGACGCAACCTATAGTGTTTACTCGCTTTATTTTTCCTCTCCTAGAGTAATATTTCCCTTTTGTGCATCTTTTCCTTTTTGTGTATAATCACCTTGTACGCTTTTATTTTTGAAGCAATAAACCCTATAAATTCTAGCAACTCGTCTCTGTGGATTTCGATACCCGGACTTGGCCTCTATACTCACCCGTTGAGTGTAGTCATAAGTTTAGATTTTTGTATATTTCAGGTGAGCCGAATTCAAAACGATCGGCGCGCAGGTGACTCTCGCGCCGCGGCGAAACCCTACCTATCAGTTACCTATTTTTGTTCAAGTCTTTTTTTTTAATTCTTTCTAAAGAGTCTGAATAATCATTTTGTCTTTCTTTAAAGATCTTATTCTCTTTTCTTGTATTCTCAATAATTTCTTCATTATGCTTGCAAAATAATTAACAAGAGAGTTAGCAACTTTTGCAATATAGTCTTTTACTTCATCATCTTTTTCTTGTTGTTGCACAGATTCTTGTGCCATTCTAGCTTCTATAGTTTCAATAGTTTTTCCTATTTTATCTAAACATGTTAAAATAAATGGAGAGTCTAATTCTGCTCGGGAATGTTTATTATATATAAACTTAATTCCCTCAAGAATTTCTTCATATTTTTCTTTTGCATGGGCTATATTCAATCTAAGTTCATTAGCAATACTATCCATTCTGGATAGGTTATGGCTTTCCATATTGTTAAGATAATTGGCTAACTTCTGTTGGAACTTAACAAAGTCTGTATAGAAGGTGGTTAATCCTTCTATGTTAGCCTTTAAATCTAATTGTAAATCTTTAACAAAGCTACTATTATAGTCTTGTGTGGCTACTATTGATGTTCAGATTAAATTTAATCTTTCTAGTATAAGTCTTGATGCTTTAGCAGCATTAGCAATCTCATTTTTATTTATCTTATAATAAAATCTATCATCATTTATCTTTTCTAGAATTCTTTGGTAAAAATCTTCTAGGGTCTGAATGGAGAGGTTTTCAGGTACCTCATTACAGTCTCATTTAACTATTTCCATTCGGAAGATAAGTGTCTAATCTAGGATTAAGTTTAGCTCGTTCCATTGTGAGTTTAATTAACTCACTTTCTTGATTTTTCATCAAAGTTTTAATTTCTAAAATGTCTTTGTTAAAGACTTCTATGTGGTTATTCTTAATATTTATTTCTTGTAATACTTGTACAAGGTTTATTGGAATTTGGCTATCTATTTCTTGTATTCTTTTAGAGATATTTTTTTTGTCTATATTTATAGGATTTGGGTGTCTTTAAATAATTGTCTTAAAATAAGTAGTATATAGTTATTTTGGTATATTATGCTATTGATAGCACTGACAGTAACTTGTCTACTGTCTGCGTGTTTAGTTGGGATATGTTCAACGTGTGAACAACCGTCTATGTGTGAGGTTAAGCAATCTTCTGGTCTAAATCAGTTATGGGTTGGTAGTCTAGATGGGTTCCAACAATATCTTTGTAAATACATGGGATAAATCCCAATGGCATTAAAGTCTTTTATTATTTAGGTTTGAATGGAGCGTCTAGGTTCTGATAGCAGAATTGGGATTTGGTCGGAATTTGGCGGGGTTCTCTTTATAATGTTTTAAAGCTCCGATACTCTAAAATGTGTTCTAAAAGTATTGTGGTCTAAAATAAAATTTAACTAAAAGTATTAATTTTTGTCTTATTATGGACCTCATTTGAGCATATATATATATAGATAGAGAGAGAGAGAGAGAGGCTTCTGTGCACACTAAGTTTGCACAGTGCTGACGCACACCAATTTTTTTAAAGCATTAAAAGTATATTTTTGAGTTGATTTTTTTTATGTGATATTTAAACATTTCAAGGAACCCATGTAAAAAAATCAGCTCAAAAAACCTTTTTTTGCTATTTTTTAAAAATCGATCAAATTTTCGCACCTTTTAAAGTGCTTAAAAGCGGTGAAAGTTTGACCGATTTTTAAAAAATAGTAAAAAAAAAAAAATTGAGCTGATTTTTTTTACATGGGGCCGTTGAAATGTTTAAATATCACACAAAAAAAATTCAACTTAAAAATATTTTTACTATTTAAAAAAATGATGTGCAAACTTAGTGTGCACATGACCCCCCTCTCTCTCTCTCTCTCTCTTATAAAATCATTCTTAAGAACACCCTAATATTAATCATGAACACATTAATATGATTAAAGTTTAACATACAATTGTTCTTAATAAAAGGATCTTAGATCTTCATATTTTCACAATAAATACGTCTAAAAGATAGAAAATAAGACATACCTTGATCAAAGATCAATCTTGATTAATTGCTCCATCAATCTGCCTTCTTGGAAAAAATGCACTCTAATGGAATCTCGGAGTTTCTCTCCCACCTCAGAAATAGTGTGTTATGAGATGACTCTAGATGGTGTAGAGGTCTCTATTTATAAGGGGAAGAGGGCCGGAATCCTAGTCAAGGTGGGACTCTTTCAAGTCTCCCACTAATGCCACTAACCATCATGTGACTAACGGATAAGGTTTACCCAAATCTTTTAATATCTTTATTTATCACATTCCTAATTAATTATCTGACATTTATTAAAACCACATAAATGGGAAATTCGGAATTTAATACAATTGAAATTAAATAATTAATTTCGTCACTTAACATTAATTTCCAACAGTCTCCCACTTGGTCTTAATAATTCGCATAATTAGATTAGGTATCATAAGGTGCACAATCATTGATAAATTTATTTTGCTGAATCAAATGATTCACAGATGCGAGTCATGGCGGTTCCATACTATTCAAGAGCATGGTTCCTTCCATGTACCACAACACCAATGTTTCATTCAACTAAGCCTTTAATATTGAGTATCATAATGGCCTCATAATGTCCTTTTCAATAAGGACTATTTCTGTCAACAATAATTCATAATTTTATGCATGCTTTCTCAAAAGACAGAAATAATTGAAATCAAAAACACTTTTATTGAATTCAAGTAATGGTGTCAAACAACTAAGCCAAAATAGCAATCATAGCCTAACTAATCGAGACCCATCTCTTTGACATGTTCCATAAAGGTCTTCGGAGATGGTCCTTTCGTAAGAGGATCTGCTATGTTATCACGCGTACTGATGTGATCAATTGACACTCTTTGTTTCTGAATTTCTTCTTTAAGTGATAGGTATTTCATTCAACGTGCTTAGTTACTTTAGGAATACCTAACATTTCTTCATAAAGAAGATTGCAGCGACATTATCATAATATTTCAGCGACTTGATAATAGTGTCGACAACTCCAAGTCCCGAAATGAAGTCACGCTGCCAAAATACATAAGTTATAGCATCAAGCATACTACAAACTCAGCTTTCACAATACTTAATGGATGGTTTGTGTTGCACTCCTTCATTATATTGGTTGATAAACCAAAACAAACATACTTAAGCAAGAGTGAACTTCGTACCATCCGTACAAACAGTAAATCTGAGTCACAATAATGGTTCATATTTAAATGAACACATACATCATAAATGTGAGCATATAGTCCTTTAAGTATCTCATTACTTCATACACAACTTTTAAACCCATAAAATTATTTTGATTCTCTACTTTCTAAATCCGTGCTTGTATATAGAGAAAATATATAAACTTACTCCCACTGATCTTAAGGTGTATACAAATATACAACGATTAAAAAAATAATGATATTATTTCTTAAAATGCGTCATGTGGGAAACTTATGCTTATAAAATGATCTCCTAAACATATACGCATGGTTTATTAGAATTCAAAAAGTAATTTTCACATCCACTTCATGTAACTCTCAATCATAATGAGCTACTAATGTCATAGGAATTCCATGTCCTTACATATAATTGAGAAGGTTCATTTATAACCTTTTCTTCATTAATAGTGAAATATTTTACTACAATTTAGCTTTATCTCGTTTAACTACCGTTAGTGTCGCGTTTGGTCTTGATGACCCCCTTATACCCGACTTTAGTGCATCAATTATGTAATTCAACGAGATTTCAACCTTAGTTGTAGTCCATTAGTTTCACTTCTTATGACTTTTGAAAATAAAACCATGTCATTATTTATTCCTACGCCAAATTCATGTTCATGCAGATACACCACATAATCATCGAGGATAGTAGACCTTTTAAGATCTTTTTAATACTATTCCTTATGATTATATCTACATTTCTCTCACGGTGACAATACTATCATTTAGTGGTTGACCATTTATTTGTTCTTTGTTGTTTAGACAATCTAACAACTAAAAGAACAAGGATTCAAGAAGGTTATCGTTAATGGGATAAGTACCCTACCTTCCTTTATAATCATATTTCATGATTTTCTACTACCACTAATTTCACCTTTCATAATGAATTTGACTTTAATGCAATAAATACGTGTCAATGACAATTATATGATCTATGTAGGTCCACTTTAAGGGAAGTTTCTCATAATCTCCCACTTGGGCCACATAGGTCATCCTTATATTAGACATCGTAATACCTTAAGAGAACAACTCGACTATCAAAATTTGTAAGAGACATTACAAAAATCTTGTCCACGAAAATTATGAAAAAGAGTATAGATTTAATTTGGCACAAGATTTAAAGAGTTTCATAAAAAAAAAAAAAAAAAAAAACGCTACGATTATGATGCAGGATCAAACAAATCTTTAAAGAACTATGTCCAAACTTTATTTTGTACAAAACATCAAAACTAAAATCATAACCCTTGAAAAAATACACATCAAAAGATTCTTTAGAACATATCCCTCACGATCAAGTTTAGACAAACATTTTCCAAAAGAAATTGAGGGTTTATGAAAATAAATGGCGATTTGATTCCCCAAGAACAAAAGAAAATAATCTTATTAGCATTTCTAGTTTGTTTTGTAAGAAATCCTTGCATCAAAAGTAAATACTTTCTATAACATAGTAAGTATAACTTGAAAACTCTACTGAGATGAAAAACTCATTTCAAATCATAAAAGATACATATTATCTTTATCATTATTAGTCCGAGTGTGCAACATGTAAACAAACTTAATTTGTTTAACCAAATCAAATATGAAATTTTTAGAGAAAGAAAATGGGATACAATAATATGTGATAAGATAATGAGATAAATTGCTCACTTCATTAATGCTTTGATTTAACAATACACACATCGATTACATGATAAATTGAGTGCATAACCGTGAGGTTTTGCCAGTAGTAACCGTGAAATATCGATTATATGATGCTTGTAGATTACTTTATTGGGTATAATGTTATTTCATTATATTGTACACGACATTTGTGCACAACTTATTTTCACATACTATAATAATGTATGTGATCTATGATGTTCATTCAATCACTCAAAATTGATTCCTTGTAAGGAATAACCTTGCTTGAAGAAATGAACTCAATATACCCCATTAATATCTTTACAATTATAAGCATCATGAGTTACTACTACCATCATCTTTACATTTAATATTCATTGCAATTCTAGTCGGGTCACTGTAGTGACTACCAAACATTTCATAATATGAATATTACATTACGTAAAGACTTACATACCCAAGTCAATAAATTTTTCACTTATTTTCATTACATATCGCATGATCAATAAGCTAAATTATTCATGTTTATGGTTTTCATAACCTTAATTGGTGATATGATAGTGAAAGAAACTATGGCATCTGTGTTTGACGACCATTATTACCTTCCCAAAATATATATCACCACTAACATTTTGTTCAATTATTGTAATCACAATAAATGAATAAACAATAATATGTATGCAACATCATAAAGTATCATCATCCTAGCATTCAATATCATACATGGACCCGTAGGCAACCAAAATATGCATGATATTAATGCATTAGTCCAATATTTATATCTTCTGGAATGGAGCACTTTAATGAACACCAAACCATATATTATATAAATATAAGAGATACGCATACATGTGCAAAATACCCGTAATACATGAATAATTATATTATTGTCTATTCCTTAATTTGAAATTCACGAAAAATTAGACATAATGTGAAAATCAAATAGACAAAGAGTTTACATGAGATATTACACAAATAATAGTAAATGGAAGACATAAATCATTTACTTTCGCTTCATCATTTATGTATGAGTAACAAATCAGAAATATTGACCCAAATCATTCATGGTCATACTAATGCACAATATGGTTATAATCACAATTATCATACTAGTGACATATGTAAATATGACTTTTTAACATTGATGCCAATTATTTAACATTTACAAAAATTCCAATGTTTATTTGATTCAAATTTCAGCATGTGTTGCGCTTCAATTTAACCTTATAACAAACATTAGGATAATCTGAAATGACTACAAGTATAGTATCTTCACATGTAATCTTAGCCTGTATTTGGCATTTGATTAAACAGAATGAATACCTACTTATGAGTTTCAAAATTTGCAAGTCATGCATTCAAATATGCATGCATGCAACGAATAAATCTAGTATCCGCACATATGAATTGTAGCCTGTGTTTGGCATTTAATTGAACTTAATGGGAGTACTAGCCTTAAAATAAACAATAATTCTGATTTTCAACCACATGAATCGTTGGCCTATGTTTGGCACGAGATTCATCAAAATATGAATATTAACAATAACACAAGTCTAATATCTGACCATATGAAATATGTTGGCATGTGTTTCGCACGAATATTCAACTAAAAAGGATCATTAGAGCAAGGTTTTATGAAATATGGGAAAACTTAAATTTTCACACACAACAAAAATTGCAAGGGTCGAATATTGAATTGTTGACTAAAATTTTGGTATATTTCATCTACATTCCGAATATCACGGAATCTGTGTTAATCATCACATAATATTCAGATTGTAAAGATATATTACCCTATAATTCATTTATCATGGTCCCATAATTTTGGCATCTGTGTTTGCTGCGTAATTCATTTAATACCATGATTAATGGACTTAATGTCAACTATTCTGTTTTTACAAAACTGGTTCTAATGTTGTTCAATTCAGATATTAGCATGTGTTGCGCCTCAATCCAATTTTATAACTAACATTAGAATAAGTCTTTAATGAATGTAAGTATATTATTCGTACATGCAGTCTCAGCCTGTGTTTGGCCTTTGAATTAACTCAAATGAATAATTGTTTACATGTCTCAACTTAAATATAGTTAATCATGCATTAATATTAACTATAATATGTAATCTATCAGTAATCACAATGATACCAATAGTAGCTCGAATGTCTCAAAAACATAATTTTTCTGGAAGTCATAAACATTATTTATGTAAAATCAATGCGCCAAAAATATTATACTCAAAACTTAATGTATAATTAATGGTCCAAATATAAATGCATACACAATAATCTAATATTTACAATTATAGATTAAGATACTTTTATGTCTTCTCCATCCAACTTCATATAAATATTATTGTCGAAACATCAATTCATAATTACATTAGGACCTTTGGGCAACCAATTATAGATTATGCACAATAACCTAATATATCGAAATGTTATTGTCAAACACATAATCATACATCTAATATTCAAAATTTTATATTGAACCCTTTCATCAATACAAAATAATACATAACATGAATATTAGAACAACCATGAACATAAAGAAAAACATCCCCCGTGGTAAAAAAATACATAATATTTGCCAAAAATAGAAAAATTGAGTTAGCACCACAGAGATGTAGATAATTACTCCAGGATCTCAAAACAATTTGCGGAATTCAAAACTCAATTTTCTGGAGTGAGATATTGGCGTCAACATTATTACCAAAAACGACAAAAACGCAATTTTAAGGGTATTAACGACGTCAAAACACAAAAGTAAGATGGTGCCCATTGTAAACAATGGGTTTTGTTTATTTCGACGTTTCCAGTCGACCATTTCAGTTTCGTAAAATTCCGAGCAAGTTTTGACCTTTCATTCTCACCAGTGAGTATTGGCGACAGAAGAAAAACGTCACAGAAAATCTCAGACACACTTTAAGAGCAGATTTAATGACATAAATAAGACGTCGCAGAAGGTCTCAGGCACAAAAGCAATTTAATGACATAAATAAAAATGTCGCAGAAAGTCTCAGGCACATATATCATTATAGACGAACATCAATAAGGAAAATCACGAGATCTTAAACTTTAGCTCTGATACCACATATAAAATCATTCTTAAGAACACCCTAATATTAATCATGAACACATTAATATGATTAAAGTTTAACATACAATTGTTCTTAATAAAAGGATCTTAGATCTTCATGTTTTCACAATAAATACGTCTAAAAGATAGAAAATAAGACATACCTTGATCAAAGATCAATCTTGATTAATTGCTCCATCAATCTGCCTTCTTGGAAAAAATGCACTCTAATGGAATCTCGGAGTTTCTCTCCCACCTCAGAAATAGTGTGTTATGAGATGACTCTAGATGGTGTAGAGGTCTCTATTTATAAGGGGAAGAAGGCCGGAATCCTAGTCAAGGTGGGACTCTTTCAAGTCTCCCACTAATGCCACTAACCATCATGTGACTAACGGATAAGATTTACCCAAATCTTTTAATATCTTTATTTATCACATTCCTAATTAATTATCTGACATTTATTAAAACCACATAAATGGGAAATTCGGAATTTAATACAATTGAAATTAAATAATTAATTTCGTCACTTAACATTAATTTCCAACATCTCTCTCTCTCTCTCTCTCTCTCTATCTATATATATATATATATATATATATATATATATATATATATATATATATATATATATATATATATATATATATATATATATATATATTGCACATTATCACTACTTATAAAATGATAACCATGTTTACTAAGCCACCACCACTACATTTAAATTGACACAGCATCAACTAAGTAATTGTCACCACCTAAAGATTATAAAAATAAAATGTTTACGAACTTAGAAGATAAATCAAGTAATGAATTTACATTAACTCTAAAGATAGTATATAAAATTTTGCTTCATCTTTGGAAGTGATTAATTACATTAATAACCTTAAAAACCCAAAAAACTACAAAAGAATACTTCATCTTGTCATTGTTAACAATTTGAATAATTCTAATATTTTCCTCATGTTTGGATGTAAACCTAACCTTAACCTTCATTCCATGTCTCAAAAACATCTTTAGGGTCACCATATGAAATTGATATAAAACGGTTTATACTTTTGTAGGCAGGTGCTTTTAAAACATAAATCATTAAAGAAAACAATGTACAATACATCAATGAATTTAATTCGGGTGCATGATAACTTTATCTTTTAGCAATGTAATACAATCTCACTCAATAATCAACATTATATTATAATTGGCGGGTGACTGTTTACATACAACATGATCAAACGATCCAAATTTTACATGACATCTCTCGTGTCGGGATTTTTCACTCAAAGTTGTGTTGTGTCAAATTTATGGCTTGTGTTAGTCGTGTCTAAATGGTTTTTGTGTAATAATTTTTGTCATGTCGTGTTATAATGAAACATGATTTAAAAAAAATTATTTGTGGTTAGGTACCCATTATTTATTCTTTATTGAATCAAACTCTTATAATTTTCTCTTCCTGGTGGGGTGTGTCCCCAATTTTGACGAATTTCGTCAGTTGACCATTAAGTTACTCATTTTCAGGTCTAATGCGTCTATAACACCCCTCCCTCATTCATTACCTAACAACATATATTTAAACAAAAGGTTTTCTATTTACAAAATATTTTATTAAATAAAATACTTTGTTCACTAAAACAAATTGTTTTGATTGTTTAAAAAAATAGTTTTTTTTTTATAAAAACAGTGCTCTCATCTTTTAAAAACATTTTTTTTATAATTTAAAAAAAGTAAATTACATATAGAGGTGGGTAAAAGGTATATGGTATAATTTTGGGACGATTAATTTTAGTCTCTAGGATCTATGTACATGATCTACCTAGCCACCCCATTTTTTTATATTCCAAAAAATTCTATTTCTATTTTTAACAACTTTTTTTAGAATTTATGATAAAAGAAAGAAATAGTGTTTTGAGTTTTTTATATATGCAAATTATAATTCTAAACAAATTTCCACTACAACGATAAAAGAAATTTGTTTAGAATCATAGTCTGCAAATTTTCACCAAATAAACACTATTTCTTGTTTGAAATCACAATACACCACTTTAATATTAAAATGCATATACTAATTAATAGAAATGTTTAAAAATGATAATAATGTAGAAAGGAACCAAGTACAAAAACTCTACAAAGTCTCATAAACTATTTAACGGAAGATAACACCCAATAAGCACAGCCCATGTTTTGTTTTCAAAATCACCAAACATCCAAAACAGCTTACATTCCTGAACATGTGCAAACTCATTCTCATTCGCATTTCCAATTAGATCACCTCGTATGCATTGGCTGTAGAAGGAGAAAAAGTATCCCGAATACCCATTGTCAAAACCTTATCAAGTTTAGTTTTGTTCTTAGGTTTAATAAATTAAATAATAGTAAGGCTAATTTTAGATTAAAATTTGATAACAAAGATGATCATGGTCATTGATCAACCAATTTTGAAAAGTAAAACATAAAATAAGTAGGTTTATTGGCAAAAATCTAATGGATCAAAACCTAAATATAAGATAAAGAACGGATAAATTTAATGGATGAAAACTCCAAAAGTCATGAATTCATAATTTAAGAACAATCAATTATTCAGAATAGTACAATAAATAATATAAATATACCAAATATACCAAAAGTCACGAACTCATAATATAATGATAAAAAGTTGAGGAATATACCAAATAGTTACTTAAATTTTTTTTAATACACATTTAATCCACGTTTTTTCTATTTTGCGCCAAAAAGTCATTCACCATTGCGCGAACCTTTAAAGAGAAGAGAATAAGAGACTTTTTGATATAAAATAAATGCTTGGACTAAGTGTATATTAAAAAAATGTTTAAGGGACTTTTTGATATTTGATCCTAAAAAGTTTTATATGATGTATACCGGAGCGGTCGAAGCGGTTGCCAAGTCTCGATGGTAGCAGCTGGTGGTGATTAACAAAGTTGTTTGTTAAATTGATAATAAAAATAAAAAAGATGTAAGATCAGAGGCCCATAACTAAATCAGAACTCTAAAAAATATTTAAACTTCGCACACAATGCAGATAACCACATTAACCAAAGGCCATGGTTTTGAAAACTGACTTGAGAAAACGAATCAAAGATATACAAACATACCCATTTTGAAATGTAGAACATAAAATATGTAGGTTTGTTGGAAAAAATCCAATGGATCAAAACCTAAATATAAGATAAAGAATGGATAAATTTAATGGATGAAAACCCCAAAAGTCATGAACTCATAATTTAAGAACAATCAATTATACATAAACATATAATAATTTATATAATAGAGAATTAAGGTAAAGGTTATGTTTTTTTCTATATTTAAATTTTTAGGACACTACTTTTCAAGTTTATAAATCTAATCTCTGTGGTACAAAAGCATTTATAAATCTAGTTTCTGTGGTACAATACCTTTATTTTTTTTGTCCGTGCCATCGCATTATTTTTCACCATTTTTCATGGTATTTTTAGTACAGGAACTAAATTTATAAAATTATATGAAATGTCCTATTTTTATACATTTTAAGCACTACGAGGATCTTTTTCCAAAACTCCCTTTATATAAACATAACAATAAGAAGTTTAATATGATGCATACCAGAGTGGTCGAAGCGGTTGCCAAGTCTCGATGGTAGCAGCTGGTGGTGCTTAACGAAGCTATTTTTTAGACTGATAATATAGATAAAAAAAAGATGTGAGATCAGAGGCTCATTGCCAAATCAAAACTCAAAAAACAATATTTAAACTTCACACACAATGCAGATAACCACATTAACCACAGACCATGGTTTTGAAAACTGATTTGGAACTGAAAAAAATGAATCAAACATGCATACATATAGAGAACAAGAATTAATTAGGGTTTCAAAGAACGACTTTTAAAATCATTTCCAAAAAAAGGTGAAGAAGAAAGCATCGGGGGCGAGAGAGAACGGTGGTGAGAGAATACCTTTGCCGGTGGTGTGTTTCACATTTTGGAGAGAGAGAGAGACTTTAATTTATGATAAATTGGGAGAAAAGAACACTATTAGCGTTTTGGAGAGGGAAATTTAAAGGGGGTGAATTAATTGCAGAAAGGAAAGTGTGCCCAAGTTCATGGGATACAGAGCGCGAGAAAGATAAAAGGATTCGCGTTTCTTTTTTTGAGAAGCTGAAATGGAATAAGGAATTTGAAGAGGTAATTGACAGGTTTGAAGAGCTTCTCATCTCTGTATACTTTAAGAGTCCTCCTCATTGAAAGTGTCCACGTGACATTTTATATTTTATATTTTTAGAAAATACTATACAAACAATTTAATAGATGCATTAAACTACTGAGTTTGCTCTCCCTCTCCTTCAATTTAATCCATCTACGAAACCAAGTCAAAAACAATTAAGAATGATACATTTCTTTCGTCCCAATATATAAACATTATTTTTAACTGCTGCCAAGTACCATGGTCATCACCATAGACTTCCCCAAAGACCCCAAACCTTCTCCTGAACAAAGAGTTGCACATATGTTAAATCACCGCCAAAGTTCTCGGCAGGTAATTTCCTTCTTTTCTTTCGTTGATTAATTTGTTAGTTAAGATTAGTAGGGTTTGGAGGTTCCTCACTATTGATAAACCATTTGCTTTCTCTCTTTTTTGGGTTATGTTTAACACTGTTTTTTATAACCATTAAATTATATAAAAGCAATATTTTTCTATAAAAAAAACAGTTTATAATTGTTAAAAGGTTCTTTTATAAACTGTTTTTTTTAACTTTTCTATCAAATTAATTTTTTACATAAAATGTTAAAAACATTAAAAAAAGTTGATATAAAAACGTTGAAAACACTAAATTTAGCTGCTTTTTTTATAAACGTTAAAAAATAGTTTATATAAACCACTATTTTTTTTTAAAAACACTGCTTTTAAAAACGTTACAAAACACTGATTTTTTAATTGCTTTTTACAAACGGTCAAAAACATTTTATATAAAAACGCTTCTTTTTTAAAAAAAAAACACTGTTTACTAAAAACATTAAAAACACTCTTTTTAATAAACTTAAAAAAATATAATATATAAAAACACTTTTTTTTAAGAACAGTTTATATAAAAATAATGTTTTTAATTTTTTTTTTATAAACGTGAAATGGTTTCTTATAAAACTTTTTTAACGTTTTTTTTATAAATCAATTTTTTTTATAAACACGTTAAAAAACAGTTTATATAATAACTTTGAAAAATACTGTTTTTTTAACGTTTTTAACATTTTATATGAAAACTGCTCATATAAAAAGGTGTTTTTAATAGTTCATAAAAACTTTTTTTTAACATTTTTGATGTCTTTTTATAAAAAAAAATTAATTTTATAAAAAACAGTTAAAAAGAGTTTATTAGAAAATCTTTTGATGTTTATAACTGTTTAAAAAAAAAGGGTTTTGTATAAGCAGTTTTTTAACGTATATAAAAAAAAGTAAAAAAATAGTGTTTTTTAACCTTTTTAAAAAGCAGTGTTTTTATATAAACTATAAGAGCTTTTCTCTCTCTTATCTCTCTTATTCTTACTTTCTCTCTTTTTTGGATTATTTTTTTAACACTTTTTTTAAACGTTAAAAAAACACTGTTTTTTATAAACATAAAAAAAAACAATTTATATAAAATCAATGTTTTTAAAAAAAAATCAGTTTATAATCGTTTAACGGTTTTTTTATAAACAATTTTTTTAACTTTTTTTATAAAATTATTTTTTTACTTAAAACATTCAAAAACAGTTGATATAAAAATGTTAAAAACACTGTTTTTTATAAATGTTAAAAAACTGTTTATATAAACCACTATTTTTTTAAGGAAAAAACACTGTTTTTAAAAAACGTTACAAAACACTGAATTTTTAACTGTTTTTTATAAACATTCAAAAACAGTTTTATAATTCTCTTTAAAAAAATGTTGTTTTTATATAAACCATTTTTTAATATTTTTTTAAAAGAGTTCTTTTTTTTAAGAACAGTGTTTTTACATAATTTTTTTTAACGTTTGTACAAAAAATTATTAAAAAATATTGTTTTTAATGTTTTTATATTAAGTGTTTTTTACGTTTTTAATTTATTCATTTAAAGAATTGGTTTTATGAAAAAAGTTGAAAACAATTTACAAAAAAACTTTTGACATTCATAAACTGTTTTTTTATAAGATTGTTTTTATATAAAGTTTTTTCAACGTTTATAAAAACAGTTAAAAACAATATTTTTTAATGTTTGTAAAAAAAAGTGCTAAAAAAAGTTTATAAAAAAACCTTTTGATTTTGTAAAACTTTTTGATTTAAAAAAAAATACTTAATAAAAAAAGTGTATAAAACTTTTTCATTTTATAAAAAAGTGTTAATAAAAAAAGTTTTACTATTTAAAACAATAAGATATAATGTAAAATTTATTTTAATACACTAATAAATACTTATACTAATGGGTAAAATAGTCTTTTTGATTGGAAAATGAGTCAACTGACCATCAAACTAGCTAACTAACGTTTTTTGTCGATTTTGAATCCCAAACGAGTAGAATGTAAACAAATGGAATAAAACTCTAAATAACTATTGAACCTCAAATAGTAAAATATCCTTACAAAATTGACAAGGAGCCATAGAATAGACTGTGATTTTGTTTAAGTAGAATGTGTTATGTGAAGATTGAAATAGTGTTTTTCTTAAGATAATTTCTATTGAATCTTTATATAGAAATGTGAGTTTAATTAGTTAGAAGCATATGATGTGAATTTAGTTAGTTAGAAGCATATGGTGTATGTTGCTCTATTTTAAAGGAAGTGAGGTATGCTTCCATGTTTAATAATATTGTTTTTTAAATAAAATATATAATATTCCTTTTTGGATTTTTCTCTTTTTATATTGTGATTGCACAATTATTTTTGTGCTTTGTTATATGGTTTGATATTTTTATTTTGACTCATTTTCACATTTTTTTATACAAATTATACCCTTTATGCTTTATTTTCTTAACACACAAGTTCTAATTGTTTGTCATTTATGTCTATCATGTCCATGATACTATTCATTATATTTTTCAAAAATTAGGGGTTAAAGTATAATTTATGTAAAGTTGATTAAGTGCCTAAGTAAAATATTTTGAAATATATATATATATATATATATATATATATATATATATATATATATATATATATGATAGTAATTATCGTGATTATATATGAGTGTCCATTTTCTCTCCATCTATTATTAATTAATACTTATATAATGTGTCAAATAGACATAAAAATATAATTATGTCTTAAATAAAAAAAGTATCTCGGTGTTTAGTGTATACTAATCACAGAACTACCATCTCTACTAAAAAATATAAATATGTAGTTGATTTGTAATTTTAAAATAGAGGCATGTTCATATGTCCCAAATTTTTTATTCATTTTTTCATCTCATATTAACATTAGTTTAAATGTAATGATAATATTATTTATGTGGCATATATTTTACGAATAAAATTATACTACGCTCGCGCATCGCGCGGGGTTTAAAACTAGTTTTTAAGGGGTTTTACAGTTCACGAATCTTTATAATGAGAAAGAGAATGGGCTAACACGTGGTTAAAGTGCCACGTGGATAAATTTTGAAGAGCTTCCAGTTTTTAAAGGGTTTTATAATTCACGAATCTTTGTAATGAGAGAGAGAGAGAGAGAGAGAGAGAGAGAGAGAGAGAGAGAGAGAGAGAGGCTAACACATGGTTAAAGTGCCACGTGGAGAACTTAAAGAATAATGAGTATTTATTGTGCTAAGCGTTTTATAGAATTACTAGGTGTAAACCTGTGCGATGCTCGAGTACGTGCTTGTTGACATAATAAAGCACTATCACCGTACCACATATTTCAAATTTTTGATAAAGATTAAAAAAAACTTTTCCAACTTGAGAAAATAGAAAACAACTCTCTTGATGATATTTTTCAACATCCTCAACCTTTGTCTACAAACAGTTTTTTAGTAAAAATACCAGACGAACAAATACAAAAATTACAATATTGCAAAACTAAATAACTTCAAATTTTGCATACATACAAAGTTCCAATCTCTTCACTTACATCTTGTACGTGCAAAAAGTAAACCAAATCAAATATTTTTTTCCAGTGGATAAAACTAAATTAAATTTATAAAATGGAACTTAACAGTCAAATTGAGTAAGTGTGTTAACAACAAATAATTTTTTCATTCTTGCTGTTTTGATCAAACAGTCGCTGTGCACGAAATTTTTGTTGCTGGATATAACTTCTTCATAGAAGTGTTTTGTGGCAATACAATGACCTGAAATTTGAGGGTTAATAGATTGAAGCAATGGAAAAATAAAATAACAAACATTATTTTATAACAAATTATATGAATACCTCCAAGATGTTGAATAACATATAGTGAAGATTTCAGTTTTTAAAATGTAAATGAAGGAATTTTTGACTCTCTATTTTTTATTATTACTTTACTTTGATTTGACCGGAAGACAACAAACACACTCATAACCTAGAAAACAAAAATAGCCCAAACATTTTATAGAATTCAAAATGGAGTAGTACTAAAAGATTATAAAATTTTAACCCCATGTAACACAAAAACACTTTGAAATGTCTTAAAAATGGGTAAAACTATGGCTCTAATTTGGTGGCAAAAGCACGACATGATTCCTATTATATTTTAACAAAAACAAACACTAAAAATTGTTGAACAAAAATGTCAATCTCATCTATATATATAACTCAACTCATTCATAAATTAATAAAATAAAAAAAACATATATGGACACTTATAAATAAAATTACACCATGTGGACACTTTTACACTTTATTTACCTCAAAATTCCAAAAATACATTTTCTTAACTGTTTGGTTTCTCAGCACCATAATCTCAAACATCTCTTTAGAGAAATATTTATCAATACTTAGATAACAATTCCCCTCTCCTCATTTCTCAATTTTCATTCCTCTTTGAATCCCAAGTGGGGTTACATGTATAATTTACCTACTTTGCCCTTTACTTGTGACAGTTGGCAAAAGATTTTGCATATTCATCCTCATAAAATAACAAAATTAAATGAATGAACCTCTATATATGATATATTCTCTCCACTGATTCATAGACTCACGAACGAAAATTACACCCAACTTTCTCTCTCCTCTCTATTTTATTTTCTAAATATCTAGTTTATGAGGATCAAACTATATACACCTAATAATCTCTATTTTTTGTTAGTGGATACAGATTATTTTCCACAATAAAAAATAGTTACCAAAAAGGGAATGAAGGGGATAGAATAGGATACAGATCTACTAACACAAACAAGCTCGTACAGTAAAAAAAATAATATAAATTAACTAACTTAATTTCGTTGGTTTGGGTTTGTTGAAATTATTCTCGCAGTAACGAATGGAGAGGAGAGAGATTGGAAGATTAACCTCATCTTTTCCCCATCGAGTTTTGTTGTTTGATTTGGGCGGAGCAAACAGTGGCGATTGTGGAAGACACGGCCAAGCTGCTACTGATGATGGGGATGAAAAAGAGGGTTTGGAGGGAGGCCAAGGGTAGAGATAGTGTAGATTCTTAAACTCACCAAGAGCGAGGACCATCGGACGAAGATGTTGTACAGTAAATTCTCGTCTAAGAAAATTGCCACTTGTTGTTGTTGTTCTTGGGGATGTATGTTTTTCATCTTCTTGTTTTCAAGTATGAGCAGGCCTTCAATTGATCTCAAAGTGTGAGTGCGTGTAGAGAGAGAGAGAGAGAGAGAGAGAGAGATAACAGGAGAAGAAATGAATAAAGAAGAGAAAAAAATAGTGAGGAGAAAAGAGTTTTGGGGAAAAAATAAATCGGAGATTGGATTTCCAGGAGACGAAGTGTTAAGGGGATAGTGGCTAGCAACGAATTTGAAGAGACATAGCAGCTTACAGGAGATGGAGAGTTAATTGATTGAAGTGGAATCTAACCCATTTGCCACGTGGACAACCCTCCTGATTTGTTATCTTAATTGCTTGTGTTGCGTTTGAGAGAAATACGGGATGTGCCACGTGGATAGGCGAATTGTAAAGCATAATAAATGTCTTGTTTTGTATTTTATAGTATTAAGATATTAGTACTAGGTATAAATTCGCACGATACACGGGCCATACTATTTTCATAATCGTTTTGTAAAAATCATACATATACATTATATAAAACTCGCTAATACTTACATGTGTGACTTTTTTTTAATGCCCATATACTAATGATTGAAATTTTAAAGTTTAATTAAATTACTAAGCTAGTTTTTAATATACAGTCATAAATAAAGACACATATGTGTGTGTGTGTGTGTGTATGTGTGTGTGTTCCATGGTTGCATTCATGCTTAGATCGCCTCATATGATCCAATACCGATGTCACCCATGAACGCAAAAAAAAAGAACTTATATTATAGTTTGAATTTCACATTTAATTAAAAAAATGATAATTAAGAAGCACAAACATAATATATTTATGTTGTACACTAATCGCATCGTTATGTTTAAAAAATATTATAAAAATATTTCTTACGTCAACCTATTACATTTATTTTTAAAATACTATGTTTAAAAAAGCAATAAAAATAAAATTATTTTATAAAAATTAAAAAAAAAAAGGTTATGTCCAACTATTTACAAAAAAAAATAACATCAATTTTTGAAATTTTTTTAATTTGGATGAATATTACTTATCGACATAAAAAGTTCTTTTCTTTCTAACTATTCTTAAAACTGTTGTATAGTTATTTAAAAAAAAGTAGAACCACTTTTTATGGACATCCAACTACTTTTTTAATAACTAAACAATTTTCATGGAATAAAAAAATGTAATATTTCAAATATTTAGAAAAAACTTTTCTTAAAAGTTATAAAAAAATGTTTTGTAAAAAAAATTATATAATAATATTTTATAAAAACTAACAAAAAAATAATTTCTTCATGAATAAAAAAAATACGTGGACAGACTTTTCATGAAAACCAAAAAAATGTACAATTTTTAAAAACAGTAATATTTTGAATATAAAAAATGTACAATTTTAAATATTGTTTGAACACAATATTTTTCTAAAAAAATTATATTATTAATAAGTTTAATAAACTGTTTGCGAGACTAAAAGCATTAAAAAACAATAATAAAATAACAATTGAAAAAATGTTACAAAAATGTAAAGGTTTTTTTTAAAAGAACATTAAAATAACTTTTAGAAAATACCAATTGTAAAAAAAATAATATAAAACTTTATTCTATTTTAATTAAAAGAATAATTGTAAGCTGAGTCATCCACACTTTTTCAAGGAAGACACCCGATGCGTAGGCTAGGTGTTTGTAATTGTCATTACGCACGTTATCCCACACTTTTTTCATATTTATTATCATCACTTACACATTTTTATATGGAAGAAATCCTTACCATTAGTGTATTGGACAAAAAAATTGATTTTTTTGTGCTTGTAAGATATTTTAATTCCATTTTATCTATATTTTTTATTATCATTTACATATTTTTATATGGAAAAAATCCTTACCATTAGTGTATTGGACAAAAAAAATATTTTTTTTAGTTTATAATATTTTGTAATTCCGTTTTTTCTTTTCATATTTGTGCTTTCTACGACCCTGATTTCTTTTAACACATTCGTCTCACTTTAGTTCCATCCATCGTATGTTTGATTTAGACCAACTCATAGTAGTATAATAGTTTTGGCATCGTTAAGAGTGCAGATAGCATCTTCCCCTGTTATAAATTACAAAAGGAGTGCAATAGGTCCAAAAACTTCCTCCCTGAAATGAAAACATACATAAAATAAATACTAATTAGTAGCACATCAACCAACCTTAGTGTTTATATACTCCCTCCACCCAAATTAAGACTCCACATTAGAAAGTTGGAATTTTTTATGCAAAACTGACTTTTAACATAACAAATAGTCAAAATTAAACTTAGTTAAATAGTTTGAAATATTGTTCTATGATTTTTATAACTAACTCTTAATTTGGTATCTCGGCCAATTATCTACCTTAAATACTTTTATGTGAAGAAAAAAACTTTGCACAGAATACAAAGACCCCACCCACAATTTTCTTCCCTGAAACTGATTTTCATATTTCCCCAAGAGAATCTTTCTTGTTCTCAAATATGAATCTTCAATTGAATCACAATTATTCAACACCCAATTATTCAGGTCTAAAACCCACTCTCCGACATCACCACAGTTTCGTCCCGCGTCGTAAAATTCGGCAAAACAAAAACCGTCTCCTTTATATAAACTTTTGTTACCGGTGCGCTGTGAGTTTAAAGTCGGGGGCATCACTACTATTTCGATCGGCAAAACAATAACCCAGTGGTCGTGGCCCTTATGCTCCAACAGGTGGGGGTATTTTTTTATATAGCCGAAAAAACCCAATCGACTTCGTTTTATATAGCCTAAAAAAATCTTTGAGTTCCAAATTCAGCCACCATGTTTGCTAAATGCATATGATTTTGTCACCGAAAAAATATGTTCTTTTTACCTCAATAAGATCCACACTTGGAAAACAAATGACACTCATGGGTCTCAATCCGTCACACCTCCGATCGACCTTGTACGAAACATTAATAAAAAATGATAAATAAATTAGATTCTCCAAGTTCGTAAATAAACAAAGAACCTCCGAGCATCCTTGACCTCCAAGAAGCCTTGATCAAAAAATAATCTCCGGCATCGTTTGATTGATCTCCATGGAAGGAATTCTCTGTTGGACGATAAATCAACTGCCAATGAATCATCAAGTATTGTTTAAAACCATAAGAGTTTGATAAGAATATATAGAGAGAAGAATATAAAAAGATTTAAAGATAGATGTAGAAATAAATAAAAAAGCTCTTCAGTTTAGAGTATGGCTCAAATATTAAAGGGGGGAGAGAGAGTAGAGCCAAAAGTCTATCCGATTTCTACTCTTTTTGAAAACTGAAAATGGGGTATCTTAAATGAGGAGGTGAAAAGAAAGAGACTAAAAGAGTGAAGGTTGATTATAAGAGCTGCCACATGGACACCTTGATTGAGGAGGAGTCTTAACTCTCTTATCTAGCATTTTAGAGTATAAAAAATAAGATAAGATATAAGAATATATAAGATATTAGATTAAAGCCCCGCGATGCGGGGCCTTTTTTTAATGAAATTATTAAAATATATATAAAAAAAACTGTTCCTAAAATTATAAAAAAATTATTCAGTGAAAAATAAATTAGTACATGAAGAAATTTGTGAAACATAACCCTAAATGATATGCTTTTAAAAAATAAATAATATTGTTTTATCAAAAATATTTTCAAAATTTCAAATTGTTTTTAAATAAAATAAAATTTTTAACTGTTTTATGAAGAAACAGTTTTTAGGAAAAAAAATTATTTGTAGACTTTTTCTATAAATAAATGTTCTAATGTCAAAAAACCGTTTTCTATAAAAAAAATTAATGAAAAACTATTTTATATGTTCACCAAAAATTATTGCATAAAAAAGGTTTTGTATGGCCATAATAGAATTAAAACAACTTGATGTTACATTTGATACAATGGCGGATCTCAAGGCAAATGGCCCTAATAAAAGTAAATTTTTCCAAACAGTGTAATTCCAGCAAGACAAAGATAGACATGTATAAATATCTTTCACAACTGTTAAAATTTTCAAAATAATGTTTTTCTCAAGGCAAATGGACAAACGAATAAACCATGAAAAAATTGGCCCTCTTTGCGGTAAAAGCTAGACAGAGATGACTGATAATGTAGATACTTAGACACGGATTAATGATATTCACTTTTCTTCTCATCTACTCAACACCAAGGGATTTTGTCCCTTTTTGTTGTAAATCTAGTACACCGGCTTAAATTTAAAAATATTAAAGAATAAAAAAGTAAATATCAACAAAATAAAAATTCAACGCAAATATTACCTTTAAATTAGAAGAGAAAAACATTAATGAGAACAAATTATAAAAAACCAAATAGGTTCAATGATAAAAAAAATCCCTCAAACATAGGGGTGCAACCGTTACGGTATGGTCGGTAACGACTCCTTACCAATACCAGAACCACAATCTAAATGGTAAAACCGTACCGTACCAATTTACCAACCGGTACATCAAAACAAAAACCAAAACCAAACCGACCGATTTTTCGGTTTTTTCATTTTTTTTCGATTTCGGTAATTTCCGTTTCAATTCGGTTTTTTCCCCGGTAAATACCAGAATTTCAAATCGATTTATGCATTCGGTAAATTCGGTATTTTCATAATATGATTCCGGTTTATGCATCAGAAGCTAATTTCAAATCTGAAATTAATATACTGTATAGGACTTAATGTTATGGGACTTAAATTAGTTACAAATATGAAAGCATAACTTAAATTAAGCAAACCCAATGTTTGTTCCTTGTCACCTGATTTCATACAACCTTCAATCATAATGTTCCAAGTAGAAATGTTTCTTTGGGACATTTCCTCAAACAGTGTCCGTGCATCACCCAAGGAACATAAGGAAAAAACGCTGAAGGTTTTGGGAGTTAACTAACATAAGGAACATAAGGAAAAAAAACGCCACAGTGACGAGTCGACACAGCAGGGACGACGATGAAGTTATATTTGTTTTGGCTTGAAAAACAAATATTTTTCTCTTGACAGGTGTGTGAGACGATGCAACAGGGACGACGCAACAGGGACGAGTCGACACAACAGCAAGTGTGTGTAACATAAGGAAAAAATGCAGCAAGTGTGTGTAACATAAGGACGACGCAACTGGGGCTGATTATAGTGATGATTTGTGTCAAAAACATAAGGAAAAAACAAAGATAGGTCCAAGAAAAATAAGAAATTACCTTGTGATTTGTAGAGAGAGATTTCTGGTTTGTTGTTGTGTTGTATCCGTGTATGTGAGCGGCTGATTTTTGTGCATAAGTTTAGGGTTTGTTGGTATTTATAGTAGGGAAATGAATGGTGGAGATTAGTTTGAAAAAATGAAGGGTCTTGATAATTGGGTTGGGTTGGGTTGGATATATAAATTTTTTTAAATACAATTTTTATTTAGTAATTCATATGGTAATACAGTAAGTTTGGTACGGTATTTCGGTACGATAAATTCAGTAATTTTGGTACGGTAATTTTGGTAAATCGGATTTTTATATTAAAACCCAAACCAACCAAATTTTTTACTGTATTTTTGGTTTCGGTAAAATCGGTTTTCAGTATTTCATACTATGAAACCAAAACCATTTTTTTCCGGTCCAAAACGGTACGGTACAGTAAAAATCCGTACCGATTGCACACCTACTCAAACATTTTTTAATACATTTAGTCAAAATATTTTTATTTTGTTCCAAAAATTCACTCAATCACCTCAACCCCCCCCCCCCCCCCAATCGGAGCTCCCGCAACCCTCACCTAAACTCCTTTTTTTTTTTTTTTTTTTTAGGTGGGGGAAGGATTTTTTGGAACTATTTAGTATATGGTCCTTAAAAATAATGCATGAAAAAGTCAGATATTGCTTAGAAAATACCCATTTTTCAAACTAATAGAAAATCATACATGGAATATAAGAGAAAGAAAAAAGAATAAAAAAACATACCATAAGAGAGAATCGAGAAAGGGGGGTCAAATACCCATTTTTCAAACATGCCTATCCCTCTCCTCTCCACCCAAACACATCTACATTACTCACCATTCCTGTAACCTAATCACCTTCAATCATTTACAAACTCATCACCCTGTAATATACAAATTGATTGAGCCCAAAGAATTCAAAACCCAAAAGAACATTGAAAATTGGAAAAAATAACCAAAAAAATCATAAATGAAAAAAATTGGAAAAAATAACCAAAAAAAATCATAAATGAAATAAAGTGTGATTGCGTACTTCACCAAGTGCAAATTCAATTGGCGGTCAGAATTTTCTCAAAATTACAATAGAATTAAGATTCAAAGTGGACCTATAAAACAATAATATAACGAAACCAAAAGAAAAAGTTCAAAAACCAACATAATATTACAATATAAAAATCTCCAAATCCCTTGTTTGAGACCGCCTGAAAAGAACATGAAACCCTTAAAAGAAACACTACTCCAAATCCAAAAACTAAAAATCCAACATAGCCAAACAATTATAAATCTCACAGTCAACAGTCTCAAAATTTAGAAATTAGCAATTAAGTGTTAGGTAAAAGCTATATTTTCACCCAAAAAAACTTTTGCAACCCACTTTTGAACCTCCCAAACCCCAAAAAAAACTTAACTAAAAACAAAACCAAAAAAATATTGTGATGCACAAAGGAGCATAATAGTAAAAGGATTTAAAGGCTTGGGTAGATAAAGAGGTTATAAGTCCGCCTAAATTAAACAAAGCAGCTTTTTATTGTAAATGCTTGGTATAGACTTTTTCAAGTTAAAATGAAATAAGTTAAGAAGTTGTATTAATAAGTACCTGGCAAAAACAGTAAGTGAGGAGATTTTTCCAACCTGTTGCCACACTCCACTGGCAAAAACCACATCAGTGGTCCACCATCCGATATTTTAATAAAATCCTTGGATTGCTCAAAATAATCCCTCAACCCCAACATTTCCACTTCCACCTCAATCCCATTAATTTTACCCCGTTTTTAACTACTTATCAAAGAACCTAAAATCCAAAGTTTCGATTTTGAATCTTTTTATTTCAATGTTTTGGTGATGGGAGAAGCGATCCCACACCCAGATGATCATGTAGCGCATCAGCTATGGACCAATAGCAACCATAAGTGGGGAGTCAAATGAAATATATTAATGGAGGTTTCGAAAAGACACAGGGTAGGGAGTGAGAGTGAGAAAATGGAGAGACGGCATTTAACATGGGGAAAACCAAAAGATGGGGGTACCTTATATCTGAAGAGTTAGGAGGGAAAAAAATGCATAAGAACCTCGTAATGTGGAAACTTGTAAAGAATTGTGGTTTAATTTTAAAGCCATTTTGGGAATCTCAACGGTTGATAAAAAAATCGGAGGCCAAAGAGAGACAGGGTTGTATAGCTTTTAATGCAAGACAGGTGCAAAGCTTTTAATTAAGACTTTTGAAGCCATTTTGGGAATCTCAACGGTTAATAAAAAAATCGGAGGCTAAAGAGAGATACGTTTGTATAGCTTTTAATGCAAGACAGGTGCAGAGCTTTAAATACATAGATTTGTATTTATGTCAACGCCACGTGTCATTCTCAGAAGATTTCGATCTATAATTTTTATATAGTTATATAGATAAAGACTACGTGTAAACCCGCGCGATGCGTGAGCTAGTCTATGGTGATAGTTGTTTTGCACATTAAATTATTTACTTTGTGTTGTTTATTTATGTTTGTCCAATAATTGAGATTATAACATGGTTAGTATCTTTCCAATTATACCAAAAAATAAAACCACGGTACAAAAAATCAGGAGAGGGAAGAGAACTTTATTATTTTCTCGATATTCAATGGACAAACATAAAATAATAAGACATACATAAAACTCAATGTTTGCCATACATTCAACCTCAATCAAAGCTCCCTGGTCATTCATTGCACCCACGCACCTCGGTCACAACGCTTGGAACATACACCATATAATTTGCAAAAAAAAAAGACAAAGTACAATTGTGTTAATTAGACAGCTATATGTCGATCGAAATTGAAAAATAAATTCAAAATATTAAGTAAATAAATTAAGAAGAATAAAAAGGAAAAAAATGTGATGGAATCAAAATATCGAGTTATTCACAGTTGCGAAATACTGGCCAACTCACCGTAGAAAAAAAAGGTAATGAGTTAATTATCCAAAAATAGATTAAAAAAATGGTTGAATGTGTACTCATCATATTATTCATAAAAATAAAGCAAAATCACAAATGCATGCTAAGATTGAAAGTAATTTTAAAAGTGCCTACATATGAACACCCCATGGCAACTCAAAATTGGATACCTAACTCAATCATATACTAACATAGTGTTTGCAAAAAGGCATTCATATATAAATTTCAGAATATGTCATAATGATAAAAAATAAAAATAAAAAGCTAACGATCCATTTGGTTCGGGGTCAAATGCTTTTAAGTGTGATGAAAAGTAAAATGGTGAAATATTTTTTCAAATATTTAAAATTAATTTTTTGATCGTTTTAAATTGTGAATAATTGCATACTCAATAATTGTGCAACTTTTACTGAACACAATTTAACTCTAAATAGGTGTAAACATATTCCACCATTTTACTTTTCATCGCTAATCTACCGAAATTTATGAACAAATGAAGTATGAAACAATAAAGAGAAAGAATGAAAAACATACCAAAATGTCACCTGAAAACAGAAAAATAGAGAGTTGATGATAAGCTCAAAGAGAGTGCCCCAACCCCATAAAACCTTCACTTAAAAATAATTTAATCAAAATCTAAGAGAGAAATAAAAGGCGTGCTTTTTTACGTATTTAGATTTAGACAAAAGAGGTACCATGGGATTCTAGGTGAGAAGAAGTGCACCATTTACCAAAAATTACAAATTTATCTTAATATTTTTTTCAACCACCTGTCACTCAACTTGAAAATGCCAAATTTTATAGATCTTCAATGATAAGTGCAATGGCTGAACATGGGTCCAATTCAAGGAATTACTGTATATTTTAACAAAAAATGAATAGTTACAGAGCAAGAGATAGAGAATACCTGATACACAACTTCATAAAAAAGTTGAATTGTTACAGACCAAAAGTTGATCGTGACAATTGGATCTGTCTTTATAGCCACACAAAATAACCGATTTTGTCTTGCGAATACGGGAGTTAAAATTTGAAAGGAAAAATAAAAAATAAATTTCTACAAATCTATGAAGTGAGATGATATGATAAGTGGAGAATTCAAACCTATAACATAATCAAAAGATTAAATCCACTTCATTGTGCCATCCAGAAAATAAAAAAAATATCAAACTTATAAGAACAACAATAAGCTCTCTGACTTCTTGGTATTGAACGGTCTTATAATTGATTATTAGTGTTTGAGAACCAAGGCTTCGTAAGACATTTGCTTTCTTTGGGAAGAAAAAAGGAATTTGGGGATGTTAAGACTGCTCGATATTGAAGGAACACACTCCAAACTGGAGTAAATTGTCGAGGGGTTAAATGGAGAAGTCAGAAGAGTTAATTAAGTCCTGATAAATTTGTAACAAAAAAAAAGTGGCCTAATAAATGTCCACGTGGACATGTTTAGAAAGAAGACAAATCAAAAGATTATCTTTATCACAAGACACTAAATTCTTTGGGAAATATAGCTTATTTGATCAGCAATAATTAATGCATGTAGTGCATTTTATAGTATATAAAAATTATAGAAATTAAGTAATTAATTACAACATGGGAAAAATGTTTAATTCACTATCCCACTTTTATCTCCACTAACTCGTCATTGTGATTGATTAAAAGACTTAATCCATATGTAAAAACATGTTTAATGTTTAGTGAGGTCACTAGAATTTGAATCCTTAACCTCAAGGTTATATCCATCCAAAATGACCACTACACTAAATCATTTGCTTCATTCTCTCTCTCTCTCTCTCTCTCTCTCTATATATATATATATATATATAACATCACTGATAATGTGATAGTGTCACATTCGTATTTTTCGGCGACTTTTCTGGGGAGCCCATCTAAAAATTCTAATGTGATACTAACATATCAGCATCCAGTGTCCACTTATGTCATTATTTCTAGGCAAATGTCATTATATTACTAAATATTATTTCTAAAAGTATGTTGTATTAAAATTGAAATAAAAAAATTATGGACTTTTGTTAAGTGTCTCCTTAAATTTAAAGGAGTTACATGTGCAACTTGAGGTGCAAGAATTTTATTTTTTTATCCAATAATTTCACATTTTAACATGTTAATTTCAACTTTGGGTTGCATATGCAAGTTTTTAATTGCAAATTTTAGATTTAAAAAAAAGAAATGGATAAGAACTGAAAACTAGTTGGAGATTTCTTAAAATTTTGATTTCTTTTTTAGTTCAATCCAAAAGTTCTCGTATATTTTTTTCATTTACACCATTTGACCACTACGCAACATCCATTATGATATGCTTTTAAATTTTTAAACAGTTTAATGCATGATATAACCATGTCATTTACAAACAATTCCAGGGCGTAGAAAACTTGAGATACCTTTTATCTCATTAGGCTCTTATCTCTATAACAATACAAAAGTAAATTTGTCTCTTATTCTAAACTACATCATTTAACTGCCAGATGTATTAGGTCTTCCACTCTCTAGCTTTCTTGTTTCCCTTTTTAAAGTGGATTGGAATGTTTCTTCCATTTACAGGCCCAGATGTTCCATTCCTTGCTCCAATAGATCAAATGTTGATCAAAGGATGAGAAGTTTTTGTCTTCTATCACTTTTCATGTCCAACCACATGCCATAAATTTCCAAATGGGGTTTCACAAGCTTTTGATAAAACTAGAAAGATTCGACTACCAGGTCATTCTAGACGAGGAGCAGGTGCATATGTTCCAAGCAAGGCAGGAGTTAAATGTGGCAGTTCATCTATAACATCCTAAGAAATTTTGCGATGCCATGGCTACCAGAGAATGCATTACAGGTTTTCGCCAATATTTTCTCCATCCAATCAATGAAAGTGTTGTTATGGAACACTAGGGGATATTCTAGGCCTCAGTTTAAGGTAGAATTTAAGAATTTCTTCAACCAACATCACCCCGACCTTATATTTGTGATGGACACTATGTTTTTAATTATCTTTGATAAATTGGGAGGTTTCCTTTGGAGGGTAATTACAGTGTTTTGGTTGTTAGATTCTCTGGGAAAATCTCAATTTTATATTATTATTTCAATTTGAGCATGTTATTCACTTGCTTGTGGAGATGGATCCTCCCCTACCTCCTCTTATGTTAACCCCTGTTTATAATTATGCTCAACTAAATCACAGAGGATATGTATGGAATATTCTCCATTCTTTATCTAATAATATTTGCACGCCTTAGTTATTTTTAGGAGATTTTAATTCTATTTTATCTCCCTCGCTGAGTTATATTATTTCATTACACATCAAAGACACCCATGGCAGTTCCCGAGCTCTAAGTCCTTTGATAAAATGTTTGCAACCAGACTGAATGGTAGGTGGAAAGTAGAATCATATTACTACTACCTAACTCCACTTACATTAAAAACTTCCATCAGCATTTAATGATACCAACAACTACCTTACACAACCTATAAATCCTTTGACAAACACTCCACCCCTTACTGACACCATCAGATCCCAAAGGAGACTCAACCATGTTATGATAGTCCACTCTTTATTTCTTTTAGATTTTGCATATAAATAAGGGTTGGTTGAAGGATGACGACAAGTTCAAGCAACCAGAGTTACAGAGAACCAAGAGTTTTAGCAATTCACAAGCATTATTCCTTATTCCACAATTCCAACCCATTGTTAAGAAAATATATTTATAAAATTGGGTCCTTTAAAATTATCAAACACTTTGTATACCTTGTTGATACCTAAAGAAATACTCAGGTTCCCTTAGATAAGTGAATCAGTAACTTCCTAAGGTCCTTTAGTTCGCTTACAAATGGCGCAAGACCTTAAACTCTCTTAACAAAAGATCATGAGATCTCCCAGACTATAATAACTCATTTACGATCTAATAAAAAAGTGCAACACCTTTGATAGTGGACTTATGACCCTCCCTTAAAGTTTGAAGCACTTCAAATCATGGTCTCACACTTTGACAATTCTCTCCTTTTACCTATCTGAGGCCTATGGGGGAGAACTTGTGGGCTTGAAGTCACTTACGATTTCTACACCCATCAGTTTGGCATCGTATGTGGGAATGACAAGTACCATTCCTCTTAAATACACACTCTCTCCACAATGGTAACTAACGCCATTTCGAACCATTCTTCCAAAGGGATAAGAGCCCAATGAGAATAACTCCCCTTAGATATGGACTTGCTAAACGTGGATACTTTAAATCCATGAGATGAAAGTAAAGATAAAAAGGTGAGCCTAATTAAGCACAGGTCACAGTATGCATTGATGTGGAAGATCGAATCAAAGAAGTTCAGATCGGGGCAAGCCTAAGTGCCTCCCTTAGAGAAGAACTCCTTCACTTACTAAGAGAGAACAAAGACGTCTTATCTTGGAGCCACTCAGACATGATTAAATTGGACCCTGACGTCATGTTCCATCACATCAATGTGGACCTGAATCGAAAAATCATCCAATAAAGGAAAATATTCTTTTTCTAAGAGAGGAACAATGATGCAAAGGAAGAGGTGGATAAGATCTGGGAATCTAACTTCATTAGAGAAGTCAAGTATCCATAGTGGCTCTATAATATGGTACTTATGCCCAAAGCTAATAAAAAATGGAGGATGTGTATTGATTTCACTGACCTCAATAAGGCGTTCCCTAAACAATTATATCTTATACCTCAGATTGACACCTTAGTAGACTCTACGTCCAACCATGAGAGCCTATCTTTCATGGATGCCTATTATGGGTACAAGCAGATCAAAATGGCCACTACTAATGAAGAAAATACCTCATTTCTAACATGAAAAGCTATTTAATGCTATAAAGTTATGCCTTTCGAACTAGAGAATGTAGGAGCAACATATGAGAGGGTAGTGAGTTCCATTTTCAAAGAATTCATGAGAAATTCCATAGAGATATATGTTAATGAGATGCTGGTTAAAATCTTGGAGGCTTAAGATCATGTGCAAAAGCCTTAGAAAAACCATTTCCATTCTCAGGAGAACCTAAATGAGACTCAACCAAAAGAATTGTGCTTTTGATGTGGCTATGGGTAAATTCCTTGGGTTTATGGTCACCAGGTGAGGCATTGAGGCCAATCCAAAGACAATTCAAACTCTGTTGGATATAAAATCTCCAAGAACAGTTAAGGATATCTAGATCTTAGAAGGGAGAGTTGTTGCCCTCAATCATTTTATCTCGAAGGCCATAAACAAGTGCTTACCCTTCTTCAGGGTACTAAAAAGGCATTTTAATGGACTCCTGAGGTTGTTGAGGCTATCCAAAACCTTAAAAAGTACTTTGGTTCCCCACCTTTGCTATTCAGGACCATCATTAGGGAAAATATAAATCTATGCCTTATTGCTTTACCAACCACAATTAACTCAACGCTGATAAGAGAGGAGTTTTGGTTTCAGTACCCTGTCTACCATGTCATCAGAGACCTTCAAGGGATTGAAAGAAAATATCTTATAATAAAAGAGTTGGCCTTCTTCCTTATCATCTCAGCGAAGTGTCTAAGGCCTTATTTCTAGTCCCATACCATTACCGTGATGACCGATCAACCCCTTCGATAGGTCCTCCAGAAGCCTAACACCTTAGGAAGGCTTTATAATTACACAACTCGGAAATGATCGGACTAATATTATATGGAGAAAAGAGAGTACAAAAGAGTAAGAGAAATATTACAACTGATGATTTACAAGGGAGGAGGAATACTCCTTTTATAACCTTCATAAAGGTTATATCATTTAAAACGTGGGCTGCTGAAAAAGGAAAAGTCATAAAGTGTACAGTAGGTGCACAGTAAAAAGTACACAGTAATTTCTAATAATTAAAAAGCAAATAGTAACTGATTTGGATGTTTTGTTTTATATGTCCAAATCGTCATCACATGCGTCAACTGTTTACTGTCCATGTGCATATCCCATTTCGTGTGTTGGATGAATTGCAGTCGTCCATGTGGGTTTATTTCCTTGTTCAAATTGTCATGCATCGAATGCATTGGCAATATTGGCCTCAGCGACAGAGTCGAAAGACATATTATCGTTAGGGATGTGATTTGGAGGTCCATGTAATTGGGCTTGTTCGTATTCTTCCGCATGGCTTAATTGTTCAAAGGGAACATCCAAATTATTTTTGTTTTTCAAGTTATTTAGAAACTCCCTTACCGCCGCTCGTTGTTCAAGCGAGGTAGTATAATTTATCGGTAAATCGGTAACAAATAATCGTCTGCCATCAGTTACCATGAATTTTAATGCGGATTCCCGACAAAAATATTCTGCATAGTTTGAAGTATTGATCAGGTTTTGTGACCAATATCTCGTTGTGTCCAACTGGTCCAACGGTACATTAAGTGCAATTTCCCAATTTTGTTCAATCTCGTCCCATTCATAGTCCTCAGTAGCTCTGAGGTACCAGATCTGGTAGGGTTGATAGAAAATTTCTCTTGATCGCCAACCAATTGTGCTTGTGATATGAAATGACAGATAGCGAGTATATTTGTACTTTCTTTTTGTCAATACATGATAGATCATGGTTTTTATCATCATAGGTAAAAATTCAAAATGAATGGAACAAGCTACACTGGAGAAGATTAGTTTGTTTACTAACCCCCATTCAATTGTTTCAATATCCCAAGGTGGATATCCTTCTTCAGTAATGAAATGCAGTTTTGGCATGTCATCACTATAATTTAAGCTAGAGTAAAAATGTTGGAGTAAAAGACTTTTTATCTTTTGCTCATGGTCCTTGATTTATGGTAAAATTTTGATTTGGAATAGAGGACGTGGGAGAATTATCTTTTCTTTTTCAAATAGACAAATTCTCCTGATAGTATTGAAGATCTTGTCAGAAAAATCATTTTCCAGTAATTCAGAAAATTCTAGAAAAGTATCAATTTTTTCCAAAGGAAAATCTTCATTTTCGTAGTTTAAGCTTTTTATGAGTTTGAGGCTCAGACTTTTGAATTTGTCCAAAGTTTCTGTTTGTTCAGCAATTTTGTTAGCAAGGATACTCATATTTTTTCTAAAATCTTTTCTTTTATCTCGGAGATGAGATTTCCATGCTTCATTTAATGGTGTATACAACTCGCAGGGGATTCCTGGGCTGTGAAAGTCATAAGTTTCAGTATCAAGGAGGCTTTCCTTGGTTTGTAGTTTGGAGAACTGGTAAATCATATTAGGAGGTCCTAACTGTTTCATCCAATTTTTCCATGCTGTAATGGCTTCTGGCATAGTGTCATATTTTTGGTGACATGCACCAGGGTATTTGTTTACTTGCATAAAACATTGATTCCAGTTGTCATAGAAGCCTGGATTTCTTCCACTGAATACAACATAAACAGGATTTTGTTTAGGTTGTGTAGATGATGATGCTTGGGTTTTTGCCTTTTTAGCAACAGTTCCCCAATCTCCTTTTACTTCTCCTGGGTGCTTATCTCCCATCCTGAAAATAGAAAACTCCACTTGTTTAGTGGTTTTGATAAAATATATTTCAAAATATTCCACTTGTTTAGTGGGTGTTATTTTAAAATATGCAACGTACTCCACTTGTTTAGTGGGTTTCTAAAAACTCTACTTGGTTAGTAGATTTTTCTTCATAGTTCCTGCTAAGATAATCTGCAAGAAAATTATTAGTACCATTTAAATGTTCAACTTCAAATGTATAGACATCAATTTGGTTGAACCATTTAAGTCTTCTTCCTTCTAAATTATTTCTTTTATTTATGAGGAAGTCTTTGACAGCTTTATTATCTGTTCTGACAATAAAGTCTTCAGGTGCTAAGAAAATATGGAATTTTTTAATAGCAAGCTTAATTGCTAATAATTCATTTTCAAAAATAATACAATTCAGTTCATTTGGTTTTAATTTTCCTGAATTATATCCGCATATCAATTCATGTTTTTGAATTATTTTTGGGATAGTGGTTTTCTTACCACGAATACCAAAAGTATTGGAAGGATTATTTTCATTCCAGTATTCTGCATGAATTGCTTTGAGAACACATCCCCAGCAATTGTCCGAAGCATCAGTTTTCAATATTAATTTATCTCATATTTTAGGAAAATAAACTTTTGGGCAATTATTAATAATTTCTTGTTTAATTGTTTTAACAACAAGAGTATCATTAGCACCCCATGTAAAAACTTCATTCTTTTTGAGTTTTTCAAGAAGTGGTAATTCTTTTTGAGATAATCCTTTTATGAAATTTCTTCCATAATTAAGGATTCCTAGGAAACTTTATAATTGTTTTTTATCCAAAATTTCCTCATTAAAATCTCTTATTTTAGAGATGATATGATCTTGTAATGGTAGGCCATCCTGGTTTAGGATTATGCCAAGAAAATTAATTTCTGTTTTTTCAACATCAATTTTCTTAGGTGATAAAATGATTCCATGTCTTTGGAATTTTTCACAGATAATTTTCAGATGATATCTATGTTCTTCTATGGTTTTGGAAAAAACAAGAATGTCATCTATATAGACAATACAAAAATCTTTAAGGTCTTTAAAGATTTTGTCCATCCATCTTTGATATACCTGAGGAGCTGTGTTTAGTCCAAAAGGCATAACATTCCATTGATAATGTCCTCTAGGGGTCCTAAAGGCTGTCAATGGCTTAGATTCTTCAGTTAGTTTTAACTGCCAAAATCCAGATTTACAATCGAATTTGCTAAAGAACTTTTTTCCTTTAGTTTGGTTAATTAATACATCTTTTCTTGGAATAAAATAACCATCAAATTCTAATTGTTCATTTAGTCTTTTATAATTTATAACCATTCTAGCTTTTCCTCTCATGACTTCATTGTGTTTTCTCACTATGAAGGCAGGGCTAGAGTGTGGACTTATTGTTTCTTCAATAAGGTTTATATCCAATAATTCTTTGATTTGTTTATCAAATTCATCTATATCATTTCTGGTGTAGATCATTGGTTTTACTCTTATAATGACATTGGGATCTCTTAGTCTGAGATCACAATATCTTGGACTTTTATTCCATAATTTTAGTGGGTTTTCACTAAAATTATCAATTAATATAGTATAAAGCCAATGAGTTTCTTCAAGGGCTTTGATAAAAGGAGTTATATCCCCTTTCTTAGTAGGGCGAAAATCTCTTTCGCACTTATATTTATGTTGTTGTAGTAAAGGGATTTTTACTACATCTTTGTTGAGGGTTAAATTTATAGTTCCCTCATCAATACTTATAGGCAAATATTCTGAGATAAAATTGTTGCCTAAAATAAAATCTCCATGCATTTCTGGAAAGCATAAGATTTTCGGAATAATGAATTTCTTTTCATTAAACCATATAGCCACTTTTTTGGCTTTTAAATCAATGAAATTTTGTGCCCCATTGATGCCTGTTACAGCAATAGGGTTTTTCATTTTTATCCATTTTTCAGGAGGTAAAGCATTAGGTCTACAAGAACATATAGTTGCTCCTGTATCAATTAATGTGCAAAGACTATATGGTTTATATCCTGCAAAATTGAAGTAGCCTAATACATAAGTATATCTTCTCTTTCCATGGCTTGGTGAGAAGATTATTTCTTCTTTTCCTAATTGGAAATGATAAATTTGACTGGATTTTATATTATCTTCTTTTAGATAATTTGTTCCAGGTAATATTGGCACTTGTATATTTTTCATAGCAATAGGAGGTTTACTATAACTACTTTCGCCTTTTAAAAGGTTTTTTCCCTTTAATTTTTCCCAATCATTGTCAGGAAAATTCTTTTGCCAATTTTTTGAATATTTATTTTTAAAATATACATTATTACCAGATACCTGTAATTCAACGCTGTTTCGTTGTTTTTCAGGAGGTGGATCTATTATTTGGGGTAGTATCCATTGTCTTGGTACTTCCAAATCTCTCCAGTTGATTAATCTGGGTTGTATTGCCGAATCCAATGGTCGAGGTTCAAATATTTCTATAATATTTCTATCCACATTTTGTGTATTTGTATGTGGTAGAGTTGTCAATTCATGAATTATTTTCCAATGTATTGACATATTTCGTGAGGTATCTTTCATTCCTATTCCTTTGGTTTGAATTTTTATAATGACAGATTCCTCAATGTTTGGATCATCAATAGATATGAAGAAATTTGGTATTATGTTAAACCAAATAACTCCATTTACCAAATTGGATTGGACTCCTCCAATTATGGTACTCATAGGATTACTGAATCTTTTGTCTAAGACCAGTATAACTACGGGTGTATCCATACCTTGTCTAAACAGGGCAGTAATACAGATTTGAATAAACCCGATATGTATATATTTAATATTTGGGTGTTTCTTCTTCCATCTTCTGATCTTTTTTAAATCAAAAAGTTTAATATCAGCTGTTTCATCATCTGTTGAGCGAGCAGTAGTATTACCATAAAATTGTTCAAATATTCTTGTTGAGAATAATTTGAATTTTGATAATTTAAAGACATCTTCTGTTTTTATAAGTTGCCTTTGATTATCAATTTCTTGTAGTTGTTCGTTGGTAAAAGTGATTTCTTCTCCAACTATTTTGCGAAGGGCTATTGTTTATAGCTCATCTTCGCTACTACCTCGTACTTCTGCAGTATTATACATAAATACGAGTTCTTCCTCGGATGTTTCCGAATCTGATTCAATCTCATATAAAATTTCATAATTAGAAATATCAGAATCAGATAAATCTTCTCCATAAAATATTTCTAATTCTTGTTCTTCAAGAAATTTTATCATTTTATTTGCACTTTTTCCTTTTTTAGGACAATCAGGTGCATAATGTCCTTCTTCATTGCAAATGTAACAACGACACTTCTTTTTTTAGAGGTGGTTTTTTAGAAGGTTTCTTTTTTCTAATATATTTTTTATTTTTTGAAAAAGATGTTTTCTTTTTCCAAGGTTTCCATTTAAATTTTCTCTTTCGAGAATATTTAGAATATTTGGAAGTTCTAGGAGGTGGATTACATCTTATTTTCCAGTTTTCTTTTAAAATCTTATCACAACATTTATAACCAGCTTTAGAATTTGTGATTTGATTTTTAACTTGTTTCTTGGCTTTTATTTCAATGCAGTGGTCAGATATTTTTCTTAATACCCAATTAATGCGAAAACCAAGATTGTCATCTTTCTCGTCCCTCCCGATAGCTTTTAACCAGCCAAGATAAGATTTTAAGGCTATTTCATCCCATGGGTTTGGGAGTTTATGAAAGAATTGATCCATCCAGTGTTTGGTCTCTGAATGTTTTAGTTTGAAATAATATTTTTTATATAGTTCAACAAATTCTTCAAATTGACAAATGTTACATAATTCTAGTTTATATAAGATGTAACACGCATCCTCTTGGAGTCTGGGTTCTCCAGTATATCCAATTAGATTTTATTTAATTATTTCAACAAATCCTTTTAATATTTCGTCAAAAGATTTGAAGGTTTGTAGGAGTTCAGTTTTTTGCTGAATTCCTTTTTCTGAGCTTTTCCATTGTTGCAACCACTGTAAAACATCACCTTGGAGTGTTACAGCAAGGTAGTCTAAAATTTTTTCTTTAGACCATGTACTCTTATAATTAGTAATGAGTATAGACATGGATTGTGCCCACTCATTAATAGTTTGTTCTTGATCTTTAAAAGGTACATGCCTTAGATCAAGATAAATACCATGTTGAGATATATTTTGTTTATTCAAATTATCTCTTCTTAAGAAAAAAGGGTTTGGTTCATCCTCATTTTTAGTATTACTTGTAGAAGCATTGCATGTTTTAACAAAATCTTCTTTTTCATTTTTATATGCAGGGGTTTGCATATAATCTTCAAAAGCTTCCCAATTTTGGAATTCCTGAAGTGGGTCTTCAGCCTTCCTTTTTCCATCAATTGTATTTACTACATGTGGTGGAATTTCTTCTTCATCAGATGGATATTGGTTTAATTCATACTGATAGTGTTGTAATAATTTTTCATTTTCCAAATATGTGGTTTGTATTTGTTCAATGAGTTTATTACGTTCTGAAACAGTTAATATTGGATCTTTGAATAGATGTTTCCAATAATCTAATATTTCACGAACGTTTATATATTCGGTGTAATTAAATTCTTCTGTTTGAAGAGCTTTAATTTCTTCCGAACCATTTGTTATCCCCTGGGTTATTCATTCCAGTTTGTTCTGGATTTTGATTATCTATTTTGTTTAATAGATTTTCAATTTGTTGTTTAGTCTCCTCTTTTATATCTAAATTTGTAACCGTTTCGAGTTGACTAATTTTTTTATCAACTTTGTTTAAGTTGAATTCAATACGATCTAATTTTTTCTCTACATAATTTTGATTAATGACCTGATGTCTTTCAGTTCGTTTGACCCAACTAAAAACTATATCAGTTAAACTATTTAACGTAGTACTAATTTTACTAATATCATTTTCAGATTTTTTATTTATGTGTAAACTATGATTATACATAGACTCATCTTTTTGTAACCATGGTGCTAAAAATTGTAGATTAATATTATTATTATTTTGTTCATCTTTTCGAGATTCCATTGGTACCTAAGACCTCCTACTATATGTTGTTTCAGGTGCCTAAAACCAGTTTTCCTAACGCCTATTGCTTAACTAGAGTAGCTTTTTGGCGAATGAAAATATGGCTTTGAAACAATAATATGGATATGGGTTTTATGAAAACTTTAAAGATTTTCAAAATAATATAATAATATCTTTATACTTAATTCACCGTGATTATTTACTTTTTTTTTTTTTTTACAAGGACAGTCGTAACTTGATTATAATATGGAGATTATAACTGCATATATTAATTCTAGCGACAAAACAAACAGTAATATCAAATAACACAGTTATTTATATAAAACTAGGATTAAACGATATTTCATACAACAATTATTACGACACTTAGTTCCAAAAACTTTATATTTTACCCTAAAATTTTCTCCAGAAACATAAGTTCTGTGATGGAGTATAATAGTTTCTACTTTAACATTCATATTAGCATAACAATATAAACATAGTTAGAATGATAACCTTTGATAACCAATCAATGTTTTATGCAAGTAAACAAATACCCTGGTGCATGTCACCAAAAATATGACACTATGCCAGAAGCCATTACAGCATGAGAAAATTGGATGAAACAGTTAGGACCTCTTAATATGATTTACCAGTTCTCCAAACTACAGACCAAGGAAAGCCTCCTTGATACTGAAACTTTTGACTTTCACAACCCAGGAATCCCCTGCGAGTTGTATACACCATTAAATGAAGCATGGAAATCTCATCTCCGAGATAAAAGAAAAGATTTCAGAAAAAATATGAGTATCCTTGCTAACAAAATTGCTGAACAAACAGCAACTTTGGACAAATTCAAAAGTCTGAGCCTCAAACTCATAAAAAGCTTAAACTATGAAAATGAAGATTTTCCTTCGGAAAAAATTGATACTTTTCTAGAATTTTCTGAATTACTGGAAAATAATTTTTCTGACAAGATCTTCAATACTATCAGGAAAATTTGTCTATTTGAAAAAGCAAAGATAATTCTCCCACGTCCTCTATTCCAAATCGAAATTTTACCAAAAATCGAGGACCATGTGCAAAAGATAAAAAGTCTTTTACTCCAACATTTTTACTCTAGCTTAAATTATAGTGATGACATGCCAAAACTGCATTTCATTACTGAAGAAGGATATCCACCTTGGGATATTGAAACAATTGAATGGGGGTTAGTAAACAAACTAATCTTCTCCAGTGTAGCTTGTTCCATTCATTTTGAATTTTTACCTATGAAGATCAAAACCATGATCTATCATGTATTGACAAAAAGCAAGTACAAATATACTCGCTATCTGTCATTTCATATCACAAGCACAATTGGTTGGCGATCAAGAGAAATTTTCTATCAACCCTACCAGATCTGGTACCTCAGAGCTACTGAGGACTATGAATGGGACGAGATTGAACAAAATTAGGAAATTGCACTTAATGTACCGTTGGACCAGTGTGACACAATGAGATATTGGTCACAAAACCTGATCAATACTTCAAACTATGCAGAATATTTTTGTCGGGAATCAGCATTAAAATTCATGGTAACTGATGGCAGACGATTATTTGTTACCGATTTACCGATAAATTATACTACCTCGCTTGAAAAACGAGCGGCAGTAAGGGAGTTTCTAAATAACTTGAAAAACAAAAATAATTTGGATGTTCCCTTTGAACAATTAAGCCATGCGGAGGAATACAAACAAATAATTTGGATGTTCCCTTTGAACAATTAAGTTATGCCTTTCGAACTAGAGAATGTAGGAGCAACATATGAGAGGGTAGTGAGTTCCATTTTCAAAGAATTCATGAGAAATTCCATAGAGATATATGTTAATGAGATGCTGGTTAAAATCTTGGAGGCTTAAGATCATGTGCAAAAGCCTTAGAAAAACCATTTCCATGAATTCTTTGAAAATGGAACCAACATCTCATTTTAATGGTTTTTTTTGAAAATGGAACTAGCATCTCATTTTTAATACTGCAGAAGTACGAGGTAGTAGGGAAGATGAGCTATAAACAATAGCCCTTTGCAAAAGCCTTAGAATGGAAATGGTTTTTCTAAGGCTTTTGCACATGATCTTAAGCCTCCAACATTTTAACCAGCATCTCATTAACATATATTGCTATGGAATTTCTCATGAATTCTTTGAAAATGGAACTCACTACCCTGTCATATGTTGCTCCTACATTCTCTAGTTCGAAAGGCATAACTTAATTGTTCAAAGGGAACATCCAAATTATTTGTTTGTATTCCTCTGCATGGCTTAATTGTTCAAAGGGAACATCCAAATTATTTTTGTTTTTCAAGTTATTTAGAAACTCCCTTACTGCTGCTCGTTGTTCAAGCGAGGTAGTATAATTTATCGGTAAATCGGTAACAAATAATCGTCTGCCATCAGTTACCATGAATTTTAATGCTGATTCCCGATAAAAATATTCTGCACAGTTTGAAGTATTGATCAGGATTTGTGACCAATATCTCGTTGTGTCCAACTGTTCCAACGGTACATTAAGTGCAATTTCCCAATTTTGTTCAATCTCGTCCCATTCATAGTCCTCAGTAGCTCTGAGGTACCAGATCTGGTAGGGTTGATAGAAAATTTCTCTTGATCGCCAACCAATTGTGCTTGTGATATGAAATGACAGATAGCGAGTATATTTGTACTTGCTTTTTGTCAATACATGATAGATCATGGTTTTGATCATCATAGGTAAAAATTCAAAATGAATGGAACAAGATACACTGGAGAAGATTAGTTTGTTTACTAACCCCCATTCAATTGTTTCAATAT
Organism: Sambucus nigra; assembly: GCA_949130495.1. Lineage (NCBI taxonomy): Eukaryota > Viridiplantae > Streptophyta > Magnoliopsida > Dipsacales > Adoxaceae > Sambucus > Sambucus nigra. The sequence continues at coordinate 126,799,863 of OX422218.1, forward strand.
CCCAAAGTGGATATCCTTCTTCAGTAATGAAATGCAGTTTTGGCATGTCATCACTATAATTTAAGCTAGAGTAAAAATGTTGGAGTAAAAGACTTTTTATCTTTTGCTCATGGTCCTCGATTTTTGGTAAAATTTCGATTTGGAATAGAGGACGTGGGAGAATTATCTTTTCTTTTTCAAATAGACAAATTCTCCTGATAGTATTGAAGATCTTGTCAGAAAAATCATTTTCCAGTAATTCAAAAAATTCTAGAAAAGTATCAATTTTTTCCAAAGGAAAATCTTCATTTTAATAGTTTAAACTTTGTATGAGTTTGAGGCTCAGACTTTTGAATTTGTCCAAAGTTGTTGTTTGTTCAGCAATTTTGTTAGCAAGGATACTCATATTTTTTCTAAAATCTTTTCTTTTATCTCGGAGATGAGATTTCCATGCTTCATTTAATGGTTTATACAACTCGCAGGGGATTCCTGGGTTGTGAAAGTCATAAGTTTCAGTATCAAGGAGGCTTTCCTTGGTCTGTAGTTTGGAGAACTGGTAAATCATATTAGGAGGTCCTAACTGTTTCATCCAATTTTCCCATGCTGTAATGGCTTCTGGCATAGTGTCATATTTTTGGTGACATGCACCAGGGTATTTGTTTACTTGCATAAAACATTGATTTGTTATCAAAGGTTAGCATTCTAACTATGTTTATATTGTTATGCTAATATGAATGTTAAAGTAGAAACTATTATACTCCATCACAGAACTTATGTTTCTGGAGAAAATTTTAGGGTAAAATATAAAGTTTTTGGAACTAAGTGTCGTAATAATTGTTGTATGAAATATCGTTTAATCCTAGTTTTATATAAATAACTATGTTATTTGATATTACTGTTTGTTTTGTCGCTAGAATTAATATATGCAGTTATAATCTCCATATTATAATCAAGTTACGACTGTCCTTGTAAAAAAAAAGAAAAAAAAAAGTAAATAATCACGGTGAATTAAATATAAAGATATTATTATATTATTTTGAAAATCTTTAAAGTTTTCATAAAACCCATATCCCTATTATTGTTTCAAAGCCCATATTTCCATTCGCCAAAAAGCTACTCTAGTTAAGTAATAGGCGTTAGGAAAACTGGTTTTAGGCACCTAAAACAACATATAGTAGGAGGTCTTAGGTACCAATGGAATCTCGAAAAGATGAACAAAATAATAATAGTATTAATCTACAATGTTTAGCACCATGGTTACAAAAAGATGAGTCTATGTATAATCATAGTTTACATATAGATAAAAAATCTGAAAATGATATTAGTAAAATTAGTACTACGTTAAATAGTTTAACTGATATAGTTTTTAGTTGGGTCAAATGAACTGAAAGACATCAGGTCGTTAATCAAAATTATGTAGAGAAAAAATTAGATTGTATTGAATTCAACTTAAACAAAGTTGATCAAAAAATTAGTCAACTAACGGTTACAAATTTAGATCTAAAAGAGGAGACTAAACAACAAATTGAAAATCTATTAAACAAAATAGATAATTAAAATCCAGAACAAACTGGAATGAATAACCCAGGGGATAACAAAATCCCTAGGTTATATTATGGTTCTGAAGAAATTAAAGCTCTTCAAGCAGAAGAATTTAATTACACCGAATATATAAACGTTCGTGAAATATTAGATTATTGGAAACATCTATTCAAAGATCCAATATTAACTGTTTCAGAACGTAATAAACTCATTGAAAAAATATAAACCACATATTTGGAAAATGAAAAATTATTACAACACTATCAGTATGAATTAAACCAATATTCATCAGATGAAGAAGAAATTCCACCACATGTAGTAAATACAATTGATGGAAAAAGGAAGGCTGAAGACCCACTTCAGGAATTCCAAAATCGGGAAGCTTTTGAAGATTATATGCAAACCCCAGCATATAAAAATGAAAAAGAAGATTTTGTTAAAACAGGCAATGCTTCAACAAGTAATACTAAAAATGAGGATGAACCAAACCCTTTTTTCTTAAGAAGAGATAATTTGAATAAACAAAATATATCTCAACATGGTATTTATCTTGATCTGAGGCATGTACCTTTTAAAGATCAAGAACAAACTATTAATGAGTGGGCACAATCAATGTCTATACTCATTACTAATTATAAGAGTACAAGGTCTAAAGAAAAAATTTTTAGACTACCTTGCTGCAACACTCCAATGTGATGTTTTACAGTGGTTGCAACAATGGGAAAGCTCAGAAAAAGGAATTCAGCAAAAAACTGAACTCCAACAAACCTTCAAATCTTTTGACGAAATATTAAAAGGATTTGTTGAAATAATTAAATAAAATCTAATTGGATATACTAAAGAACCCAGACTCCAAGAGGATGCGTGTTACATCTTATCTAAACTAGAATTATGTAACATTTGTCAATTTGAAGAATTTATTGAACTATATAAAAAATATTATTTCAAACTAAAACATTCAGAGACCAAACACTGGATGGATCAATTCTTTCATAAACTCCCAAACCCATGGGATGAAATAGCCTTAAAATCTTATCCTGGCTGGTTAAAAACTATCGAGAAGGACGAGAAAGATGACAATCTTGGTTTTCCCATTAATTGGGTATTAAGAAAAATATCTGACCACTGCATTGAAATAAAAGCCAAGAAACAAGTTAAAAATCAAATCACAAATTCTAAAGCTGGTTATAAATGTTGTGATAAGATTTAAAAAGAAAACTGGAAAATAGGATGTAATCCACCTCCTAGAAATTCCAAATATTCTAAATATTCTCGAAAGAGAAAATTTAAATGGAAACCTTGGAAAAAGAAAACATCTTTTTCAAAAAATAAAAAATATATTAGAAAAAAGAAGCCTTCTAAAAAACCACCTCTAAAAAAGAAGTGCCGTTGTTACATTTGCAATGAAGAAGGCCATTATGCACCTGATTGTCCTAAAAAAGAAAAAAGTGCAAATAAAATGATAAAATTTCTTGAAGAACAAGAATTAGAAATATTTTATGGAGAAGATTTATCTGATTCTGATATTTCTAATTATGAAATTTTATATGAGATTGAATCGGATTCGGAAACATCCGAGGAAGAACTCGTATTTATGTATAATACTGCAGAAGTACGAGGTAGTAGCGAAGATGAGCTACAAACAATAGCCCTTCGTGAAATAGTTGGAGAAGAAATAACTTTTACCAACGAACAACTACAAGAAATTGATAATCAAAGGCAACTTATAAAAAAAGAAGATGTCTTTAAATTATCAAAATTCAAATTATTCTCAACAAGAATATTTGAACAATTTAATGGTAATACTATTGCTGGCTCAACAGATGTTGAAACAGCTGATATTAAACTTTTTGATTTAAAAAAGATCAAAAGATGGAAGAAGAAACACCCAAATATTAAATATATACATATCGGGTTTATTCAAATCTGTATTACTGCCCTGTTTAGACAAGGTGTGGATACACCCGTAGATATACTGGTCTTAGACAAAAGATTCAGTAATCCTATGAATACCATAATTGGAGGAGTCCAATCCAATTTGTTAAATGGAGTTATTTGGTTTAACATAAAACCAAATTTCTTCATATCTATTGATGATCCAAACATTGAGGAATCTGTCATTATAAAAATCCAAACCAAAGGAATAGGAATGAAAGATACCTCACGAAATATGTCAATACATTGGAAAACAATTCATGAATTGACAACTCTACCACATACAAATACACAAAATGTGAATAGAAATATTATAGAAATATTTGAACCTCGACCATTTGATTCGGCAATACAACCCAGATTAATCAACTGGAGAGATTTGGAAGTACCAAGACAATGGATACTACCCCAAATAACAGAACCACCTCCTGAAAAACAACGAAACAGCGTTGAATTACAGGTATCTGGTAATAATGTCTATTTTAAAAATAAATATTGAGAAAATTGGCAAAAGAATTTTCCTGACAATGATTGGGAAGAATTAAAGGGAAAAAACCTTTTAAAAGGCGAAAGTAGTAATAGTAAACCTCCTATTGCTATGAAAAATATACAAGTGTCAATATTACCTGGAACAAATTATCTAAAAGAAGATAATATAAAATCCAGTCAAATATATCATTTCCAATTAGGAAAAGAAGAAATAATCTTCTCAAAAAGCCATGGAAAGAGAAGATATACTTATGTATTAGGCTACTTCAATTTTGCAGGCTATAAACCATATAGTCTTTGCACATTAATTGATACAGGAGCAACTATATGTTCTTGTAGACCTAATGCTTTACCTCCTGCAAAATGGATAAAAATGAAAAACCCTATTGCTGTAACAGGCATCAATGGGACACAAAATTTCATTGATTTAAAAGCCAAAAAAGTGGCTATATGGTTTAATGAAAATAAATTCATTATTACGAAAATCTTATGCTTTCCAGAAATGCATGGAGATTTTATTTTAGGCAACAATTTTATCTCAGAATATTTGCCTATAAGTATTGATGAGGGAACTATAAATTTAACCCTCAACAAAGATGTAGTTAAAATCCCTTTACTACAACAACATAAATATAAGTGCGAAAGAGATTTTCGCCCTACTAAGAAAGGGGATATAACTCCTTTTATCAAAGACCTTGAAGAAACTCATTGGCTTTATACTATATTAATTGATAATTTTAGTGAAAACCCACTAAAATTATGGAATAAAAGTCCAAGATATTGTAATCTCAGACTAAGAGATCCCAATGTCATTATAAGAGTAAATCCAATGATCTACACCAGAAATGATATAGATGAATTTGATAAACAAATCAAAGAATTATTGGATATAAACCTTATTGAAGAAAAAATAAGTCCACACTCTAGCCCTGCCTTCATGGTGAGAAAACACAATGAAGTCATGAGAGGAAAAGCTAGAATGGTTATAAATTATAAAAGACTAAATGAACAATTAGAATTTGATGGTTATTTTATTCCAGGAAAAGATGTATTAATTAACCAAACTAAAGGAAAAAAGTTCTTTAGCAAATTCGATTGTAAATCTGGATTTTGGCAGTTAAAACTAACTGAAGAATCTAAGCCATTAACAGCCTTTAGTACCCCTAGAGGACATTATCAATGGAATGTTATGCCTTTTGGACTAAACACAGCTCAGGTATATCAAAGATGGATGGACAAAATCTTTAAAGACCTTAAAGATTTTTGTATTGTCTATATAGATGACATTCTTGTTTTTTCCAAAACCATAGAAGAACATAGATATCATCTGAAAATTATCTGTGAAAAATTCCAAAGACATGGAATCATTTTATCACCTAAGAAAATTGATGTTGAAAAAACAGAAATTAATTTTCTTGGCATAATCCTAAACTAGGATGTCCTACAATTACAAGATCATATCATCTCTAAAATAAGAGATTTTAATGAGGAAATTTTGGATAAAAAACAATTACAAAGTTTCCTAGGAATCCTTAATTATGGAAGAAATTTCATAAAAGGATTATCTCAAAAAGAATTACCACTTCTTGAAAAACTAAAAAAGAATGAAGTTTTTACATGGGGTGCTAATGATACTCTTGTTGTTAAAATAATTAAACAAGAAATTATTAATAATTGCCCAAAAATTTATTTTCCTAAGATAGGAGATAAATTAATATTGGAAACTGATGCTTCGGACAATTGCTGGGGATGTGTTCTCAAAGCAATTCCTTCAGAATACTGGAATGAAAACAATCCTTCCAATACTTTTGGTATTCGTGGTAAGAAAACCACTATCCCAAAAATAATTCAAAAACATGAATTGATATGCGGATATAATTCAGGAAAATTTAAACCAAATGAACTGAATTATATTATTTTTGAAAAGGAATTATTAGCAATTAAGCTTGCTATTAAAAAATTCCATATTTTCTTAGCACCCGAAGACTTATTGTCAGAACAGATAATAAAGCTGAGTTTGACATCAAATATCAACTTCGCAGTGCTATTAAAGGTTAAGCTTTAGCCGATTTCATTGTAGTGTTTAGAAAACTGGAAAAGCTGGAAGAAGAGCCTATGGACCCTAAGGCTAAAGTTACAATAACACTTACAGATCCCAGATGACCTTTGTTCTAAAAAATAGGCCTCGACTCGCCCACACGGTTATTAAACGTGGATGAATCCTAAAATAACTCAGACAGTGGAGATGGACCATGACTAAGCCTACCACCAAGGAGGTACTATCTCCCTTGCTCTCTGCTTTAAATTCAAAGCCTCTAATTATAAAGAAGAATAAAAAGCCTTGGTGGTAGGTTTAGGCATGGTCATCCACTTGAAAACACAAGTAAAGGTCGTTAGTGATTTCCAGTTGGTGGTAAACTAGATCATTGAGGTCTATGAGGCCAAAGGTAATAAAATGGTAGGGTACATGGAAATTATACAACACCTCATCAAAAGGATCTCTGTATTTTACATTATGAGGGTTCTACGGGCAGAGAACTACGAAGTTGATCATCTTGCGCGAATGGTTTCATTAGATGAAATAGACCAAGAGGTATTAGTTATCACTTTAGACCAGACGAGCATCACTCAATTGAAAATCAACACTGCAAAGGTTAATCAGATCTGAAACTAGACTACCCACTACAAGAAAAAACCCTTTTTATGACATTTTTTAAGTGTCATAAAGTGCATTTTATGACGCTTTATTTTTCAATAAAAAACATCATAAGTTTAGGTGTCATAATTGATACTCATTAAAAGTGTCATATTAGGTAACAGTTATATATGACTTTTTTTTCAAAAATGTCATATCTGCTACAAAAAATTGTCATAATATACTCAATAAGATGTCATATTTGATTTAAAAAGCGTCATGATAAACAATTTTCAAAATTTTGAAAAGGTCATAAAAAATTTCATCACGTGAATTTTTAATATAAATGGTCTTAAATTAAACATATAATAAAAAAAATTAATAACTAATATTAATGTCATAGTTGACAAACAAATCTAAACACAAACCAAAATGCACAGAATCATTTATTCCACATTCAATGTTACAATTGATACATTATAAATTATAACATTTAGCCAAGAAATACAACAATATTCCCACCAATATTTTTTTGTCTCACATCAAACAAAACTACATGAAATCAAATCGAGCTAACACATCAACCAAACTAAATTTGTCTATCAAAATTAGGTGTTCCTCTGTAGTAATAATCTCTTCATAATTTTAGGCAACAATGCAACGAAGTCCTCTTCCCGCTTACATTCACTATCATGTTGTCTGACAGCGATTCACCTTTCACATGCCTCTAAGTAGATGCCCCTGCAAAAGTTTAAAACATCATATATAAATTTCTAGTGCAATGTAAATCACAACATATGAATTCCCATTTTTTCAAAGTATTAATTCGTGTATAATTTAAGTCAAAAAGTTTTTTATGTAACACATAATTGTAAACAATTTTCAAAAAATTAGGCAAAAAATGCATGTATATTTGCTTTTTGGTATGTTTATTAGTTGTTTTACTTTTTCGTCCACCAATACCCAATTTTCAAAAGCGTGTCTATTCGACTTAATCAATTTAGAACACTTATTAATTTCAGAAAATTTCGACAGAGTTTCCTTTGTTTATTCATGAAATCCAATCTGTTTTAACATTAAAATAAACTCAACAACAACAAAAGCCACAACTAAACAACAAATAAATCCCTTCCACCAATTCGTCTTATATGAGATAAAAAAAATTAAGTCCATCAACATAAACGTTCAACAGACTCACTAGTCACTACTTAGGCAAAATAACCATTTCCCTCCCTCGTTGATCTCCATTCCTTTGTTCAAGCAAAATAACGATATTTAATGTTTAAATGTAGAGAGATTTGTTAGAATAAGCAAATGTTATAGCGTTGATTTATGTAAGTAACAAAATGTATTGAATGCTACTGTGACACCCCGCCTAATTAAATACCGGGCGATCACTCCTTTATTAAATTAAAATCAAGGTGAACAGTTGGTTCATTCTTAGCATCACTGTCGTGAAAATAAATTTTTCCAAATTAACACCCTAATAAATTAAGCTAAGTGTCAAAACCATTTTCAACATTACTAACCAAATTTTATTTTTAAAGAAAAATTATTTATTTAATTAGTAACAACATTTTCAATAAGTAAGAATCATACCACAATTATCCTGGAACATAATCCAATTAATTTAAACATTCAACATTCAAAATCCCAACATTTAAAACTTAAAGTAAAAACATACAGGCTGAATAAAACCCAAAGTAACAGTACTAGAAATAACTGAAATACAAATATCCCAATAAAACAGATAAATAGTGGAAAGGGCGACACATGCCCCAATAACTGAGAGTCCTAGAAGTGGAATCAAGTAAATGAAATCGTCTAAGAAAGTGGCCTGCAACTCCCACCTAAGCTGCAACACGCTTCTTCCAAGGGATCCTAAGAAAGACGCCCCTGTGGCTGGGCACCTATAATACATACATATATATACAAGAGAGAGAGAGAGAGAGGAAAGGAAACGGGTCAGAGCCCGATAGTGTATATGATTTAAAAATTCGTTTAGGAAGTATTTAAATTAATACATGCCAATGCAACAACATATTAGTGCGACACTCTCTTGAGAAATTCTCACATCTCTTCTAATGTGCACACCTATCGCACTAACCTTCCCAATGGTTTATCTCATCATATATCACACTATCTTTCCCTAATGATTTAACTTATCTGGGTTTATTCGTAAGATTTACAACTGAACCACTAAAGTATTTAAAACGTAAGAATTCAATTTATGACCAAAGTTCTCATTTTAACTTTATTAATCAACAAAGTTTTCCAGTGTCACATTATACTTTCTCAAAACAAGTATTTATAATTTGAGTCATCAACCATGTCCTACTTACCAAATCACAGTAGGCAATTCCAGATTTCAAAGTTTTATATATATATATTAACTACTCGTATAATATATATATTATAACAGCACCCCAAACAAAGACTATGGTGCGGGAATACTCTACTATCCAAACCACGTATCACTCATATTAAGGGGAATACAAATTCGGAATCACTCTCGAATTGTATTAACACATACACAAACAATATTGAGGCGGAGCCTAGATTCCAAGTCTCTAAGAGGATGGCACATACCTGCGTCTCTTAGGACCGTCTGAACTATCCATTCGATAGCCTGTACCAAGGATATCTACCTCCTAGGGTATGAGTCAATATCCCCCATAAGGCAACACAGGATAAGATCGTCCCAGCGCGGCAACCTCGGGATAGCAAGTAGCGTGGGTATGATTTTCACACATAGATAGTATATGCATACACAATCATATAACTATACTAATATTACCACATCAATATTAGGTATATTTTAAATCCCATAGGTACGACAATTATCCTTATTTTCACATTATTAGTATCGCGTATGAGGGTTCGTCTCTAACCTTGATTCGAAGGATTCTTTCAACTTATTACGTAACTCTCATGGACTCTATCCTCCCAAGTATAAAATTCAGTAGGTGTCCTTTTTATGTTCCAACGTAACTCTCTTATGCATCTCTCCCTTTAATACATAAATTCATCGCCCCTTAAGTAATTATCCCAAAAATACAATTCTCGTCTCATATTAAAAATCTCAAAATTATTCATATGTCCTACTGATCTTCCCTATCTCCCAAAACACTTTATTAAGGATGTCCAAGAATTATTTCACATTAAATTAAATTTAACTAATTTAAAAAGGGAAATAGGAGTCTGCCAGGAGGGGTCGATCGATCGAGGTCTGGGGCTCGATCGAGCGAACCTTCGATCGATCGAAGCTCTGTGCTCGATCGACCGATCAAACAGGTATTTCGATTTCTGCAGTTGTGCAGTTACGGGTTCTAACACCTATCTTCATCCAAATTCAAGTTTTACATTCCCAAACGTCCAAAGATTCATACTACTAACATTATATCATCATACTAGGTATTTGCAACGTAAAGCATGTGGATTTCTATCATTAAACATGGATTAATAGCCCAAAAATTCATATAATTATCAAGAACCCTAGAATTCTCTTAAACATGATTCTAACAAGTATTTCCATAAATTTCTTCTTATAAACATCAAAATTTCGTGGGTAATTCCTCTACATGGCAAGGGATTCCACGATTATCATTTAAATCATAACTACATGCGATTTCTATCTACTATCTTTGGTTTTCTTCCATAAAAACTCATTCTAATTACTCCTAAACTAATATGAAAGATGCACCAATGAAATAAGAAAGATAAACACTTGCCTGGGATTTTTGGTGTTCTGATTTGCAGATAATTTTGGTGTGGTTGCGTTCCCCGTCGCGCGATCTACGCGTTGGTGGTGGTGGCGGTGCAAACGGATGGGTTTTGGGCCTTGGATTGCCTTGAGAGCTATCTCCTTCCTCTCCTATGGCCTTCACTTGTCTTTGATTGTTCTAACCCTAGAAGGCAACCTTAGACATCTGATATAACCCTTAGAATTTTGTGGGTTTAATTACCCAAAATTGCGAAATGTCCAAAACGCCCTCCCGGGGTACTAATTAGGCCTAAAACCGCCCCGAGACCCAAACTAAACCCCCGGGTACCCTTTTCTGACTATCTCGACCCTTTCGGGCGCGTTGGCGTACTCAAAATGACCATACGAACAACTTATAAAATATTCACTTTTAATTATCAATATTTAGTCCCGACGCGACACGGGCGCGTCCCGACTCAAATTTCCAAAATTGTCATTTTATTCACTTGTGACATTCAATATAACCAATATTATATATTACTTTGCTCATTAGTAATATTCAACAAATTTCCCATAATTACTAACTCTCGTCACGTTAATAATTATAACATAATTAATTTCTGGATTTTTATTAAATAATTAACTCACATTAAATTTAATAAATCCCCAAATTAATATAGCATAAAAATACGGGGTATTACGTACTTCCCCCCTAATAACGGAATTTCATCCCGAAATTCAGAAAATAAGGCATACCTGGTAAGAACAATTCTGGATATCTCTCGCGCATATCGGCCTCGCGCTCCCAAGTGGATTCCTCCACATTATGATGCTCCCACTGGACCCGTACAAGTGGAACTATCTTCGACCTCAATATCCTCTCACTATAGTCTAGGATAGCCACCGGTCTTTCCTCGTAAGAGCTGTCAGGCTATAATTCTATCTCATCTATCGCGATGTGAGTATGGGCCATATCATCCCGAAGATACCGTCTCACCGACGAGATGTGGAATACATCGTGAATGCGATGTAAATGCTCTGGTAGTCCCAATCTATATGCTACCGGCCCAATCCTCTCGATAATGGGAAATGGTCCCACGTACCTCGGAGCCAATTTCCCTTTCTTCTCGAACCTCATCACTCCTTTCATAGGAGATACATGCAGTAACACTTGGTCCCCCACATTAAACTCCCGGAAGAACCGTTTCGCATCGGCGTAGCTCTTCTGCCTGTCCTGAGCTACTCGAATGCGGCTCCTAATCATCTCAATCCTCGCGGAGGTTTCCTGGATCACCTCTGGTCCTAACAACTTGTTATCCCCCACCTCGAGCCAACAAGCTGGGGAACGACAAGACCTGCCATATAAAGCCTCAAATGGAGCCATGCCAATCATGAACTGATAAGAGTTATTATAAGCAAACTCTACCAGTGAAAGGTGTGGCTCCCAACCTCCTCCAAAATCAAGAACACACATGCGTAGCATATCCTCTAACATCTGATTAGTACGCTATGTTTGTCCATCTGTCTGTGGGTGATAAGCTGAACTCAACCTCAACTCAGTACCCATAGCCTCCTGAAAGCTTTCCCAAAACCGTGACTCGAAAATCTTGTCCCTACCTGACACAATATTCGGAGGCACCCCATGTAACCTGATAATCTCAGCAATGAACAACTGAGCATATTGACCTGTGGTATAATCTTTCCGCACCGGTAGAAAATGAGCCACCTTGGTCAGACGGTCTACAATTACCCAGATGGAGTCGTGGCCCCGTTGTGATGTAGGTAACCCTGTAATAAAATCCATGGAAATACTCTCCCACTTCCACGCGGGTACTTCCAATGGATGAAGCAAACCTGACGGTTTCTGATGGTCCACTTTCACCAGCTGGCAGGTAGAACACTTGGACACAAACTCAGCAATGTCCTTCTTCATCCCACTCCACCAGTATTGTCTCCTCATATCCTGGTACATCTTATCTCCCCCAGGATGCACTGCAAATTGAGACCCGTGAGATTGGGTCATCACTGCATGACGCAATTTTTCCCCTTCTGGAACCACTAAGCTCCCATTAAACCTCAAACCCCCATCAGAACTAACATAATAGGACTCAGCACCCTCGGCTAAAAGTCGTACAATCTGCTCCTGGCAAAACGGGTCTGTGGTTTGGGCCTGTATTACCCTCGTAACAATCTTAGGTGTGACTGTCATAATAGATATGAAGGAACGGGCTACTGCGTCCTGGTGACCCAACTCCTTCCACTTCACTTTCCAGACGTCCGCTACCTCATTTACCGGTCTACGGCTCAACGCATCAGCAACTACATTGGCTTTCCCCGTATGATACTGTATGTCGAACTGATAGTCCTTCACAAACTCTAACCATCTGCGCTGACGCATATTCAGCTCTCACTGAGTGAACAGGTACTGCAGTGATTTGTGGTCTGTGAACAAACGGAACTTCTCCCCCAATAAATAGTGTCTCCATATCCTCAATGCAAAGACGACCGCTGCTAACTCCAGGTCGTGGGTGGGGTAATTCTTCTCATGCGGCTTAAGCTTGCGGGAGGCAAAAGCTATAGCCTTCTCTTCCTGCTGAAGTACTCCCCCAAGTCCCTGTAAAGAGGCATCGGTGTAAACCAGGTACTCCGCACCCGGCTTTGGTAAAGCAGGGACTGGTGCTGAAGTAAGCTTGTCTTTCAACTCGTCGAAAGCCAATTGACAAGCATCATCCCAAACATATGGTACCCCTTTGCGAGTCAGGTTCGTCAATGGACCCGCTATTTTGGAGAATCCCCGAATGAATCTCTTATAGTATCCGGCCAACCCGAAGAAACTACGCACTTTCGTCGGTGTCATGGGCTGTCCCCACTCCCTCACCACTGACACTTTACTCGGGTCAACTGCTATCCCCTGCTCAGAAATAATATGCCCCAAGAACTGTACTTCTCGCAACCAGAATCCACACTTCTCGTACTTAGCATACAGCTGATGCTCTCGTAGAGTCTGAAGAACCTGCCTTAAGTGCTCGGCATGCTCCTCCTCGGAGTTTGAATATATCAAAATGTCATCTATAAAGACGATGACAAACTGATCCAATAACTCTCTGAATAATCGGTTCATTAAGTCCATGAATACGGCTGGAGCATTTATGAGACCAAATGGCATCACTCTGAACTCGTAAGACCCATATCTCGTCAAGAAGGCAGTCTTTGAAACATTCTGCTCTCTAATACGTAGCTGATGGTACCCCGACCTCAGATCTATCTTCGAAAAGAAAGTTTCTCCCCTCAGTTGGTCGAACAGATCATCGATTCGAGGCAACGGATACTTATTTCGGATCGTGACCTTGTTCAACTCCCGGTAGTCCACACATAACCTCAGTGAACCATATCTCTTCTTCACAAACAAGACTGGAGCGCCCCAAGGTGAGGTACTCCTACGAATGAAGCCCTAACCTAACAGCTGCTCTATCTGATCTCGTAACTCTCGCATCTCTACCGGAGCCATACGGTATGGAGCGCGTGCTATCAGTCTAGTATCTGGCAATAAATCTATGACAAAATCTATCTCTCGACTGGGGGCTAGGCCTGGTATCTCCTGGAATACATCGGAATACTCACGAATGACTGGTATCGAGTCTAAAAGGATCACAACCTCCTTATAGGCATCCTCCTCTATATAATACAAATGAGTGGTTGAACCTCCCTCTGGGCGAGGCATCGCCACTACAAACATCTCTTGCCCCGGAATGGCAAAAACAATGCTCCCACCGAAGCAATCAATCATGGCTCTATAAGCTGCGAGCCAATCCATACCGATAATAACATCATGCTCATGCATATCTAAGACTAACATGTCTGCAGGTAATACCAAACTACCAATCTCTACCCCCACTCCCCGGTATATAAAGAAGATAAGCGACCCACTTCCCAGTGGTGAGTCTACACACGTCACTGTTCTCTCTGCTGTGGCTAACAACCCTAAGGCCTTCGCAAAATGTGTAGCTATAAAACAATGTGTCGCCCCAGTATCAAACAAAACGCGACCCATAGTACGATGGATAGGAAACATACCCTCAATCGCGGGTGGTGCCTGTGGAGCTGCTGCCTGGTGGACGTTATAGACACGTCCATACTGTAACTGCCCCTACTGCACTGGAGCTGCTGGAACGGCTGGTAGGGCTGGCACCTGGGCTGGAGCTGGGAGGGCAGGTGGAAAAAGTGGCCTCTGCGCCTCATTACGGGCACCCTGCTGTTGTGGGCGCCTATCTCCCTTCGGACAATCCTGGCGCCTATGGCCGTGCTTACCACACCCAAAACATCGACCTTTGAAATTGCCTCCCCTCTGACCCTGCTGACCACGGCCCTGCTGGCCGTTACCATTTCGCCACTGGCCCTGTTGGCCCTGATGAACATGTTATTGGCCCTGTTGGCCCTGCTGCTGACCCTGCTGTCGGTGTTGGCCTTGCTGGCCTTGTTGATTAGGCTGGCCCTACTGACCCTGCCTATAACCCCCAAATCCCTGCCTGGAATCACCTGAACGGAATCGCTTAGCAGGGTCCCCCTAATGGGAACTCTACTCATGCTGACGAGTCTGTCCATGAGATGGTGCCCCACTAGCATTACTACCCCCGGTCCTGCCCTGCTGGCTGGACTCTCCTGCTCTCCTGCTTCCCTGAAGATGGAAGTGGTGATCCTGGCAATGTAGCAACGCAGCATTGAGTACATCAGTGAAAGTACTCAGAGATAGATTCCCTATAAGATGCTGATGGATCCTCCAAGCTAACCCGTCCACAAATAACATTATCTTCTTACTCTCAGTAGGTGCCTCATCTGGCACTATGGTGAGAAGTCTCGTGAAATCCTCCTCATACTCAGCAATGGTAGAGTTCTCCTGCTTCAAATTCAGTAATTTCCGCCTCATCTCAGTCTGCACGGCGGGTGGAAAGTACTTGTGGTCAAACCGCTCCCAGAACGACTGAATAGGGATCGTGTCCCTCTCTTCCAAGGTGGTAGTGGACTCCCACCACTGCAAAGCGGCCCCCACCAGCTTAAAGGAAGCCAATAACTGCCTTTGCACGTCGGTGCACTCATACATACGAAGATGCCGCTGGATGTCTTTCTTCCATTGGCTGATTGTGACGATATCTGAGCTACCAGAGAACTCAGGGGGATGCGCCTTCTGAAAAGCATCCCTAACCCTCTCCCATGCAGATGGAAGCTGTCCTGGTACTGGCGCTACTGCCTAAATCTGGGGTGGAGCCTGCTGAACCACCGCTAGCGCGGCATTCACCGCCTGAGCTACAATGGCGGCAACTTCATTAGCATTCATAGTGCCTTGTGCCGGAGCTGCTGGCTGCTCGGCCTGGGCACGCCTATCCTTTGGTGCACGTCTCGGAGGCATCTGAAACGTGAAGAACTTTATTAGTCTATAGTCATTATCAAATCTCAAAGGGCTGAAGACGTAACGTAAAAGCATAAATACAACAATCCTAAAAATAGGGCTCTATCTCAAAGAGAGCAACGCTGAAAGCATAATAAGCCGCACAGATCCTAAAGGACACTACAACCTGATGCTTTGATACCACCTGTGACACCCCGCCTAATTAAATACCGGGCGAACACTCCTTTATTAAATTAAAATCAAGGTGAACAGTTGGTTCATTCTTAGCATCACTGTCGTGAAAATAAATTTTTCCAAATTAACACCCTAATTAATTAAGCTAAGTGTCAAAACCATTTTCAACATTACTAACCAAATTTTATTTTTAAAGAAAAATTATTTATTTAATTAGTAACAACATTTTCAATAAGTAAGAATCATACCACAATTATCCTGGAACATAATCCAATTAATTTAAACATTGAACATTCAAAATGCCAACATTTAAAACTTAAAGTAAAAACATACAGTCTGAATAAAACCCAAAGTAACAGTACTAGAAATAACTGAAATACAAATGTCCCAATAAAACAGATAAATAGTGGAAAGGGCGACACATGCCCCAATAACTGAGAGTCCTAGAAGTGGAATCAAGTAAATGAAATCGTCTAAGCAAGTGGCCTGTAACTCCCACCTAAGCTGCAACACGCTTCTTCCAAGGGATCCTAAGAAAGACGCCCCTGTGGCTGGGCACCTATAATACATACATATATATACAAGAGAGAGAGAGGAAAGGAAACGGGTCAGAGCCCGATAGTGTATATGATTTAAAAATTCGTTTAGCAAGTATTTAAATTAATACAGGCCAATGCAACAACATATTAGTGCGACACTCTCTTGAGAAATTCTCACATCTCTTCTAATGTGCACACCTATCGCACTAACCTTCCCAATGTTTTATCTCATCATATATCTCACTATCTTTCCCCAATGATTTAACTTATCTTGGTTTATTCGTAAGATTTACAACTGAACCACTAAAGTATTTAAAACGTAAGAATTCAATTTATGACCAAAGTTCTCATTTTAACTTTATTAATCAACAAAGTTTTCCAGTGTCACATTATACTTTCTCAAAACAAGTATTTATAATTTGAGTCATCAACCATGTCCTACTTACCAAATCACAGTAGGCAATTCCAGATTTCAAAGTTTCATATATATATATATATTAACTACTCGTATAATATATATATTATAACAGCACCCCAAACAAAGACTATGGTGCGGGAATACTCTACTATCCAAACCCCGTATCACTCATATTAAGGGGAATACAAATTCGGAATCACTCTCGAATTGTATTAACACATACACAAACAATATTGAGGCGGAGCCTAGATTCCAAGTCTCTAAGAGGATGGCACATACATGCGTCTCTTAGGACCGTCTGAACTATCCATTTGATAGCCTGTACCAAGGATATCTACCTCCTAGGGTTCGAGTCAATATCCCCCATAAGGCAACACAGGATAAGATCGTCCCAGCGCGGCAACCTCGGGCTAGCAAGTAGCGTGGGTATGATTTTCACACATAGATAGTATATGCATACACAATCATATAACTATACTAATATTACCACATCAATATTAGGTATATTTCAAATCCCATAGATACGACAATTATCCTTATTTTCACATTATTAGTATCGCGTATGAGGGTTCGTCTCTAACCTTGATTCGATGGATTCTTTCAACTTATTACGTAACTATCATGGACTCTATCCTCCCAAGTATAAAATTCAGTAGGTGTCCTTTTTATGTTCCAACGTAACTCTCTTATGCATCTCTCCCTTTAATACATAAATTCATCGCCCCTTAAGTAATTATCCCAAAAATACAATTCTCGTCTCATATTAAAAATCTCAAAATTATTCATATGTCCTACTGATCTTCCCTATCTCCCAAAACACTTTATTAAGGATGTCCAAGAATTATTTCACATTAAATTAAATTTAACTAATTTAAAAAGGGAAATAGGAGTCTGCCAGGAGGGGTCGATCGATCGAGGTCTGGGGCTCGATCGAGCGAACCTTCGATCGATCGAAGCTCTGTGCTCGATCGACCGATCAAACAGGTATTTCGATTTCTGCAGTTGTGCAGTTACGGGTTCTAACACCTATCTTCATCCAAATTCAAGTTTTACATTCCCAAACGTCCAAAGATTCATACTACTAACATTATATCATCATACTAGGTATTTCCAACATAAAGCATGTGGATTTCTATCATTAAACATGGATTAATAGCCCAAAAATTCATATAATTATCAAGAACCCTAGAATTCTCTTAAACATGATTCTAACAAGTATTTCCAAAAATTTCATAAACATCAAAATTTCGTGGGTAATTCCTCTACATGGCAAGGGTTTCCAGGATTATCATTTAAACCATAACTACATGCGATTTCTATCTCATATCTTTGGTTTTCTTCCATAAAAACTCATTCTAATTACTCCTAAACTAATATGAAAGATGAACCAACGAAATAATCAAGATAAACACTTGCCTGGGATTTTTGGTGTTCTGATTTGCAGATGATTTTGGTGTGGTTGCGTTCCCCGTCGCGCGATCTACGCGTTGGTGGTGGTGGCGGTGCCACCGGATGGGTTTTGGGCCTTGGATTGCCTTGAGAGCTATCTCCTTCCTCTCCTATGGCCGTCACTTCTCTTTAGTTGTTCTAACCCTAGAAGGAAACCTTAGACATCTTATATAACCCTTAGAATTTCTTGGGTTTAATTACCCATAATTGCGAAATGTCCAAAACGCCCTCCAGGGGTACTAATTAGGCCTAAAACCGCCCCGAGACCCAAACTAAATCCCCGGGTACACTTTTCTGACTATCTCGACCCTTCCGGACGCGTTGGCGCACTCAAAATGACCATACTAACAACTTATAAAATATTCACTTTTAATTATCTATATTTAGTCCCGACGCGACACGGGCGCGTCCCGACTCAAATTTCCAAAATTGTCATTTTATTCACTTGTGACATTCAATATAACCAATATTATATATTACTTTGCTCATTAGTAATATTCAACAAATTTCTCATAATTACTAACTCTCGTCACGTTAATAAATATAACATAATTAATTTCCGGATTTTTATTAAATAATTAACTCACATTAAATTTAATAAATTCCCAAATTAATATAGCATAAAAATACGGGGTATTACAGCTGCCTTGTTAATTTGAGGGCTTTTTATAATGTTGATTTGTGTAAGTAACATAATATATAAAAATGTTACCTTGCTGATTTGAGTCTTTTCGGCATCCTCATGTTGTTTCCCTCCTCTGTAGTTTGCATTTCTGAAGGTTGAGTGCTTGATTCTTGTGCAATATGCATAAGTGGCGATCCTTGTCTAACTTTGTTGGTACCATCCTCGTTATCATGACTTGAGCTGGTAATATCCTGCATTACGAAATGGATATAAAAAATTTGATAGTTATAACAACTTGAATGCGTTACACTTAAACGAAATGCAATAGTAAATTTGATTCAAGACAATATAATGATTTTGGGGTAATTCAAAAGTGTAGAATACCAAAATAGGTAGTATTAATCTCTTTACATAAATGAATAAAAAAAAGTAACTACCTAGTAGAAATTATCCATTGTATAAACTTTTAGTATTGAACCTGAACTAATTGCTGCTGGTTTCATGGTTGGTTGCCCCTTAAAGCTGATTCTTTTGAGAAATTGGACAAGATTGGGAAGGGGACATATAGCAGTGTATTCGGAGCACGTGACTAGGAAATTGGGAGGATAGTTGCTCTGAAGAAGGTTCAATTTGACAATTTTGAGCCTGAAAGTGTTCGGTTTATGGCTCGAGAAATACTGATTCTTCGCAGGCTTGACCATCCAAATATCATAAAGTTGGAGGGGATAATTACCTCGCGATTATCATGCAGCATTTACCTTGTATTCGAGTACATGAAACATGATATTTCAGGACTCTTATCTTACCCTGACATTAAGGCCTAGTGGGAGAGCCCGTGGACCTGAAATGACAAGAAAGTTAACTAGAAAACATAATGGCGTCAGTTAACTAGCACCAGAAGAGAATTTGCCAGTTAGAACTCAAATTGCCAATAAAATGAACGGAAACTGTCTAGATAATGACAAACGAGATAGCACCAGAAGCTACATATGATCTACCTTGAAACAAATTGATGAATGCTGGAGGGACAAAGTCCAGCCTTATATCCATGTTTACTACCATCCTGCAAAAATTGGAAGTGTAAATAAAGCATTTCGAACAGAGGAATTTAAAGACATCTTATTTATGTTGTATTCTTCCTTATTCATTTTTTTTTGTAAATCTAGCTATTGATAGAATAACTTTAAATCTCTTAACTAAATATTACCCTAAATCTATAGATGCCCTATATTTCATAAAATACAATAAACTAATTTAATAATTTTTTTCATAAAATATAATAAAAAGTTTGACCCATTCGATAAACACCCCTAGTGATTATTAAGTCGGTCTCGATTTTAGTTAAGTTTAGCATTGCTAGGCTCCACTTGTTAAGAGAATACCCCCAGAAATCAAACTTGAGCCTCCTTGTTTGGCTCGTAGCCAAATTCTGACAACACAACAGTCCTAGACTATGCAACAATCCCTAGATCCATGCAAGGTAGCCTAATATGTACTCCCTTTTTTATAATTCACCAACTGCACTGCCCCCCTTGTTAAAGTTTAAGTGGATTAATAGGTCGAGCAAGTCCCCATTCTGCCGTTTAAAGATAGGGGAGAGCAAGCTATAACCATTTTAGCATGTTGCATTGTATTCCCTAGTTACATACAATACCTTTGATCCTATTCAATAACCACGGACAAAATTAGTTGAGTAACCTGTTCAGAATATTAACCTTAGTAAATGAACATATATACCCACAAAGTTGCGACCGATTAATTCAAATAAGACTAAATAATGTTCACCTTTGCTCACAGTCATATCTGCAATAGTCAAAGGGCAGAATTAACTCATATCTACTTTAATTAGATATAAGTTAACCCATCTGTGACAAATCATCAGAATGCATAATAATACTAACAGTGGAAAAGAACTATTCCTATAATTTGCAAGGTTTAGGGGTGACCTACCATGCATGGACCAGGGGATGAGGCAACGGGAATAGCGAGCCATATTGAAAGCCCTAGTTGGGTAAAGAAGTCTCTGCAAACCAATAACTCCAATCATAGAAGGAACTCCTCACTCCAATATGAATCAAACCTGTGCTTCGTGTGTATCCCTTGGAGCAAAAGACAAATATTGTTTGGTACAACAAATTGTAGTATATTTTTATTTCCTTTGTTCGCCTTTTACTCTGTATCTTAAAAGATCCAAATGCAACGTGATGGAACCTAAAGTTCAGGGTGTATAGTTTCTTTTCATTTCTATGAGATTAGAGGAAGGCTTTGTGGATCCTTGAGTGGATGATTGAGCAAGATACATCTCTTTTAAGATATTGTAAATGACTGTGACAAATACAGTGCTGATCAACTGGGTCGAATAAATGGTTAGTTAAGGCATGAACGTTCTTCAAGTAAAGATGAAAGTTAAAATCGATCTCATCACCCAACATAGGCAGCAACGAGCCGAGGCTCCGTACCTACAAATGACTGGCAGCAGGATCCTTTTAATGTGTGGACTACACCTGCTCTATTAATGCATTTCCCATAATATCGCACCTTTACCGCATAAGCCAATCTTGACAGAGATTCCCCCCAGATGTGATAGGCTGTCCCTAGTGGAATCACAATAGAGGAAAAGAGATCAGTTCCAGCGAGGAAGTCATGTACCCCATTAATGCATGTCCTATCCACATTTAATGTAGAACATAGGGCATTAATTTCACAAGCTATCATAAGTTTAAACACTTATAAAGGACAGTGTTCAGACTTAGAGCTAAAAGTCTGGCTATTCAATGTTACCTAAAACGCGGATCGTTTGGTTATGTGGAACGGGTACGGGAACGCGTTACTCCATGCCCTCTAAAATGTGGTACAATAGGGTAAGGCTTATGCAGATATCATTCTGTTCAAACATGTTGGACTCTTCCTAAACACTAGTTGATAAAAGTTAAAATAATAAATAGCTTCTAATATTCTTAAGACGAGAATGTTTTTTATTCACATTTCAGATTCCATACATGAGAAATATTTATGTAAACACCAAATAAATATATACTAGACTCTTCAAAATTCTCTTTAAAATACCTAACCTCTTTGTATTAGATTTTAGTGCATAATAAACACAATATATTTTTAATATTTTCTCATAAAAATTGATATGAGGTTAGAAATATGTAAATACATCTCGAATCGCTAATTTTAAAGCATCAGAACGGAGGTGTATCATATTTCGGAACGTGCGTGCCAATATGTAATTCACGACAATATCAATATATCGCATAAACTATATATTTATCAATAATGATGAGGATGAGGGATTTCTGAAATTGCATACATATTCACCAAAGTTATCAATTTGTGATTCAAACTCCCCAACCTAATCAAGGACATGGATTACGTACACAACTACTTTATATAATGTATCTTAAAATATGACGAAGTAAATACAGATGACCATCCTTAGCCAAATAACGTAACTAACATGACTTTAGCTTCATACCGTGTTATTTAACCAATATCTTGTCTCTCCTTTAGCTCTCTCCTTTAGATCCTACGCAATATGATAAACAAAATAAAATTAAATATATGCAGAGAATAATAGATTGCTGAACTGCATATTAACTTTATAACTTCATATGTAGATGTGAAACTGTTACAAAACGTGCAAAACAATGTTTAAACCCAATAGTAAGTTCGTACGATATCAATAAGCAACAATTATGACTTCTCTAGTCATCTCGTACAATTAGAAATGTGTTCTTCAGATCGTCCATCATATTTCGCTAGTGAAAAAAGACCCTTTCATATATAAACCTCTTCCCATTACTCAGAATTTCTTGAAATCTCAAGGTAACTGTGAATTATTAAATCTACTCTAACATCATATATATCTACTCCTCCCTCTTGAAATTATACCGTTTCATGAAAGGATTTTAATTCATGGAAAATTTTAAAAATCTCTGAAGAAAATATTTAAAGCATTAAGAGATCACAGCTATTCTCAGTGATGGAAATAAGAGCTGGCCCAGACCTTCTTTGGAGAATGCTTTTGTCTTCATTGACTTCTCACATATCTTAAATGGTTCCATTTCGCGCTCTATGAGCTTACTATACTGTTTAAAAAAATTCATATCATATGTACTTGCAAATTCTGATTACCCAAGGCCCTAAATTTCACTAACAGTACTATTAGTATAACATGTACTAGTAATAACAGCAGTGATTCATGACACAGTACTTACCGCTTTGTGTCTACCAGTAGCCATGAAACTCCTACCACCACCTGAAAAAATAATTCCATTATTAAATTTTACAAAATCTAGATTTGAACATATTTTCCATAAGCGATTAATAGGTCTTATATTGTACCTCCATTATCAACCCACAATCCCCTGTTTTTGCTGATAGCTGGATCAGCTGCATCGAAATAACAAACATATAGAAATTTCAGAAATTTAAAATAGAAGGCCACATGAACTAAAAACTAATCAAATTTAAATCAGTGGAGAAAATATTGGAACTGTAACATGTACTTCTCAAAAGGAACTGTAACATTATTAACAGTAAACATATGGTCATAGAATTATAGGAGGAGAAGAGCAAAGCAAGTTTATAGGACAATACCTTTATCATGATAATGAGTTTGAGGCAAATTGAAGGGATGGTTTTCCCCTTCAAAATCAGCAACAACAGAAAAATCTTCAGGTCCACTTCAGAAATCAACATGATGAGCATATCTATATTTTCCTCCATCAACTTGTTTTTCCTTGTGTGATGAAGCAGCTGCTTTAAAAGCTTTACCTGAGCCCAAGTTACTGGCATGATAATCAGAGCCTTCCAAGGGAGCATTTTTCCTAATCCGTAAACCATAAAAGATTCTCCCATAATTTTTTGGATCATTTCTCTGTTCCATAGAGAGGAGGCAAATCTAGCTTCTTTTGAACGATATTTACAAGATAAGTAACAATTATCTGAATGATAGTTACAGTATTATATATTTTCCATACTTCTCTAAGAACCTAAAAGTTATCGAATGTGCTTTGGGCATATGTAATACAGTAATAAACTTTGCTATTATGATAGTAAATATATGATGAAAAGTTTACACAGTCATGTAATCCTTGAGAAATACACTGGCATTGTGATAAAAAGAGAATGAAATTGAAAAAGAAAATATTTTAGCCACCCCTTCTTTTACATTATTAAGTAATTTCTCCACATGTTGCGTATCAAAATTTTCTATTTGTACTATCATATGTTTTGAAAATGGAATGGAATTCTATTGAATTACTAATTAATTAAATAATTACAGATAAAAGGACTTCACTAGATTCTGTTCATGGACACATCAAGCAATCTTCACTCTCCATTCACTCTCCATTCAAATCAATGTTTTTATAATAAAAATATCAAAATAGAGATTCTCTTTTAAAATGAGTTAAAAAGAATTAGTGATTCACATATTTAAAGCATGTAACACCTGTGATATGTCGAGGCAAGGCGTTCTACAAGGGTGCATGAGAAATCTTCCCTTATGACAACGCGGAGTAATATCACGTGTTGTGCATATGCAGGCATAGTGTACGCTGGCACAATCCAATCAAACTTGCGCAGCATATCAGATACCTCAAACTCATTGTGGCAAGTGTTGTCCTTCAGAGAGAATGCCGCTAGAGAAACTCCATTGTCCTTGGACACTATGTTGAAGCGTGTCATCTGCTCTAGACCTTCTTTGAGAACAATTGCGTTCTCACGATAATTCTCCATCACATTTTGGTATCCCTATGGACACGAGTTATTAGTAAGACATTTTATGTTGTGCATGTAGATCTTATGCTTGGAAAACGATGAATGTATAATTTAATATCAGAAGAAATCATTATTGAAATGAATTGGAATAATGTTAATATGTGGAATAAAATATGTTTTTTTACAACGAGTAATTGAAATAGTGTTTTATTGAATTGAATAGGATAGAAATAAGTGAATTTGAAGAAATCCAAATATGCAATGAAACTACATTAGTTTGAACTGAATAAATGAATGCATTTGTTTAGGCTCTTACCTCAAAACCCAAGGGGAATAGTTGATAATACTAAGCAATGACTTGACTTGAACCTAAAAATGAGCAAAAAAAGAATTTTAGACCAGCTCCAAGGTAGTTTATATGGAAGATAAGTTCTAAGGTAGTTTATATGAAAGATAAGTTCATTAGGTAAATTATCTTTTCTTCTCCAAATAACCCAATCAATTCCGGTATATACAAGCCCATATTTGTGGCTTATAACATTAACGCTCTTCACAAATGGAAGGCGAAAATCCCACTCCAGTCTTGCTTTGCTTTGAGACACAACTAGTAAACTAGAAATCCTTAAAATATTGAACAACACGGTAAGAATAAGAATAATCCACCAATTAAATTAGCTCAGAATAATTCAAACCTTTTAAATGTTAGTGAATTTAGTTCAATAGTAAGAATCAAATTAGCATTGATCTATACCAACTATAATTAGACTAAGTGTAAAATGGGAACTCAATTAGCTACAAAACTACTTCATGTGTAGAAAAAAGGATAGTTGTTATATAGTACCCAATAACACACATCACTTTAAAAAATAATAATTGTTATTACCTCTCAATAATACAAATCCCAGTTGAGAGATTTAGGGTCTTCAAATCATTTTTTATGAGGCTATAGATCCAACTTCTACCTGTACATAACAAATATCACTATAACAATTATGACTTGATTAACTAATAGCATGCATATAAATTAATATGAAAAAATAAACTTAGAAAATTATTATCATCCAACTAAGAACTTATAATTACTAATAATCATCTCTCCGTTGTTACATTACAACTATATCACTATGCGCTCACCGGTTCTCCCAATGCAATTTAGTTATACTAGTGCCAATTACAAAATCTATTAAATACAATCCATTATGCATTCATCTACATTACAAAATACATTATAGTGGATGTAGATGTAATTTAGATTAATTATGGTACTATGATAAGGTTCACAATGTTAATTAAGCTTATCTCCCTAAGTGATATGCACCAGTTACTAATGACCCTCAGGCCAAATGAAGAGACTAGCGAACCATCTAGCTTGATTGATTGCAACATGGAAAGCCTTTGCAAACTATGGGCAAAATCAACAGTGACCTGAACCACCAAAATGGTTACAATGAGTCGAGATACCTCCAGGGTATCATTGACTTGGCCTCACTAATTGGCACAATCATATTTATGTACCTTTTCATTTTTTTGTAGACATAAGTTTCTTCCTTGAATATTATCTTAAGTGGTGAAACCTTCATCATTCAGCAAATAATGAGGTATCTAATTATGCCAATTATTGACACACCTAAGTAAGTTTCAAATGAGTTAAATGACTTACAGAAGCTCCATAAGTGAAGAAAAGTTTCCGTAGAAATTCGGTGCCAATTGTTAAAGAAAACAACCCCACGTGACTAACATTCTGACAGCTCGACGGATCAAGTTTCTGTTAAAGAAAACGTTAGCTTATTTACTAGTTATTTATCAAATACTTAGTTGAAACAAAAATTAAGTTTAATGGAGTCGCCCAACTATCACTAGGGCGTAACATAATAAAGAAATATAGTTTGTGATATCATAATGTTCATATAACCAACTATTACAGTTCTAATCAACCTCCGCCCTTTATGAAAATTCACACCGATGGTTTAAATGCGCACAAATAAACACAAAACTTCATGGGAAATCTTTTAAATGCGCATAAATAAAAAAAAGCACTAAACCAACCTTTTTACTCTGCTTCTGGTTTCCTGGAAATAGGTAGAAGCAGAACATCTTTCTTCATATAAGAAACCCAACTTTCTCGCTTGTCTACATACCTCCTAAAAATAGAAAAAAGAATCATGTCAGTTAATTAACACAAAATATTAATTATAAAGTCTAATATAGCTTGAGAAAAAAAAAGTAGCACCTTCAGAGGATGACTAGTGGTCTTACACAAAACTTCATTCATTGGGCCAAAGTTAACATTAAGTTGTATCTTTTTTTTTTGGAAATTTTCTTTCCAGCAGGGGTGACATACTCGGGGAAGCTAAACGTTATGTTCAAGGTAGAAGAGGAGGAAGGAGACATGTATAGGGGAATATATAATCACAAGGTACCATTTAAAACATAAGAAAAGAAAAATCCAAAGCAGGAAGCACCAAAGTGACATAATTGATAAAAAAAAAATATAACTAATTCTCATAATACAGAATATGAGTCCACTGCCTCTCTAGTAGAGGGATCAGATATAGAAGAGGGAGAAATTCAAAATGGAGAGGAGGAATTTGAAGAAGTAGAAAGAAGACTTCATTTATCCCCTAGGTAGATCCCATCTCCCCCTCCAGATAATGAAGATGGCTTTATAATAGTCGAATACAAAAAGAAGAGAAAGATAAAAAAGTGTAGTAGTGAGAATTTTAAGATCCAACTCGAAAAATTCTAACAACCAATATCTAAATGTTAAAGTGGCTCATGTGGAATGTCAGCGGGTGTCCAAGAAAAGAGGAATAAATAGATTAAAGATAATTCATAACGCGTCCATGTTAGTAATTATTGAGCCTAAAGTTGATAAAGAGAAGGTGTGGGACTATGTGAGAAAGCTTGGTTTTGAGTTTGGCCCAATGCATAACTTTGCAGGAATGTCAGAGGGTGTCCAAGAAAAGAAGAATAAATAGATTAAAGAGAATTCATAACGCATCCATGTTAGTAATTATTAAGCCTAATGTTCATAAAGAGAAGGTGGGGACTATGTGAGAAAGCTTGGTTTTGAGTTTGGCCCAATGCATAACTTTGCAAATGTAGCACCCTAAGATCAGGTTTTAGTTGTGTATCCTAAGTGTTCTAAAATCGAAAGGCTACCTTTATGGGAATATTTACAATTGGTGGATGTGAATAATCCCGAGGGGGGGTCTTCAACATTGTTCTTTCCTCTAGCGAAAAAGAAGGTGGGAACCCGATTAACATCAATGTTGTTACTGATTTTCTTGTGTTGGCTTGCTGGACACAGGGTACTCTGGATCTAGATTTAATAAAAAAGACGGTGCTATCAGAATTTGGTTAGGTTAAATAGAGTGCCTGTGAAACCTCAATGCAGTCTATATTTTTGTCCGCTAAGGTGGTGCATCTTACATCCAATCATTCCCCCTTCTTATGTCTATTCTATGTGGTAGAAATGGTAGCTATGAAAGATTTTGATTTCTTAATTTTTGGACTAAGCATATTATTTGCCTCTTTAGTTGAATCAAATCACAAGCACTCCATGGGGAAAATGCATGTTTTGGCCTCTAATAATTATGAAGAAGATCTTTTGGAGAAGTGATTGGAGATTTCCCAAGGATTAATATTCCATGTGGTAATCTATTGTCAATGGCATTCATGTGTTTGGTCATATTTCACAACCAGAAAATGGAATATGACCAAACACTGGAGACGACCAAATATTCTTTTGTATTGAGTGTGGGTTGTCAAGACATGCCAATGACTTGTTTATGGTGGAAATTGTTAGATCTGGTGGAAAGAAGAGACAACGGAAGTCATGGCCTAGTATAGTGTTGGCAGCCTTTAGGATTTTATGGAATGAAAGTAACACAATAATTTTTTAAGATACAAATATTGAAAAGGAGACCATTTGGGGAAAGTCAATTTTTTAACAATATCTCGGGCTTCTCAGTCTTCAGTGTTTGGTCAGCTTCCATTTACTGTTTTGTCTTTAAGGTGGTATAATTGTAATATGAAATCTCTTTGCGCATTGAAGTTATTATTTGCTTTTTGTGATGAGGGGTCGCATAAAGATTACCTGGTTTAGGTGGACATCTTGTCCCCTTATGTACTCTCTTTTGATCTTTAATCTTGCTTCTTTATTTCCTATAAAAAAAGCTACGCTACTGTCATTGTAATATCATATCTAGTTTCATATTTGAACAATTATGCTTCTTTTGCTAACAAAAAACTCATCCTCATTACCAATTTTTTCATTCTCATGTGGGAGAATGTTAAAAAATGTAGATCAAATTTGAGAATGTAAAAAATGAGGATAAAAATATTTGGACTAAAATATGCACACAATAAAGAAGTATCGGACACATGTTCAAGAGTATCCATAAAGTATCCGATACATATCATACACGTATCCGATACTCAAACAACACGTTTCCTTGATAGAAGTATGCGTGGTTCATAAATCTAGACACTTCCATGTAGGACACATAAATTTATTTCTTCAAAATGAACAAGTACATTCTTCACGTGTAATGTTATTAACAATCTACCAGATACTTCAAAACAAACAATCCTTGTAAGTGAAATTTAAGATGATGTTAAAACCTTAGCATCTCTATGGATGTGGCCATGGGAATGAAGATAAATAAGATCCCTAAGGACCTCACGTAATAATGTAGCAATAACAGTCTCTTCAAAACCATCTTGATATGCAGATTTCAGTATATGGAGATCCCCCGGCTATGTATGTCATCACAACCCAAAGATTATGCCCAATAGTTAACGAGCAATGTGCCCGCAATAAATTTGGATGATCAATCAAGGTCACTGTATGTACCTCTCGACGGATGCCATCCTGTAGAATTCACAAATAAATCCTTCTCAATATGGCAATACGTAACATGATATTTCAACTCTGAAAGTGAATGAAGTTTCAACAGTTTTAGACAAGCAGCAGCTGCCCAGGCATACACGTGCTCCGAAATGGTCTAAAAACATATAGTGTGAATTTTCAATTCACAATATTTAAGCGAGCAACACAAGTTTCTTCAAAAGTTGTGAGAGTATCACAAATTTGCTTGATGCCGGATAAAATCAACTTTCACAAGAACCCAATAATGCTGTGATTGGAAGATAAGATGGACATTTGAACTGATAGGCATCTCATTATTATCAAATTGCAGTATCATGTATATGGTTGTAGACCTTTATATATGATTTTACTTGACAATAGAGAGAATTTGCTTAACCCCTGATCGACAGGACAAAACTAGACAAAACAATGAAATTAGATGGAAAATTCCAAACAAATCCAAATAACAAAAAAGGGATAATAACCCTTCAAGATTGGGAAGACGAGTGCAATATAAATATCGATAGCAAGGAAAGATAGCAGTTGTACTTATTGATGCAATTGCAGAGGGCCTGGATTATTTGTCTCGAAAGACAGACAATGTGATACAGATAGTTCCTAAGGTACATTATAAGATAAATTATAAAGTTAAAACATTATATAGATTTAGAACAAGGGAGCGAGTGGGGTAGGAGGTACCATGAGGAGCCGAAAAAAAGTGATCTGACATATCATCCCATCTGGAGCAATTGCAAGACATAATGAGCACAGGTTGCATTATTTTCTCCAGGGAGTTCACATATCCGATACCATTTAGCAGACAACATGGATACCTACAAAATACATAGATTACCAAAATGGAAAAAAATTGTAGACAAGACAAAGATAGTTGCAAGTGTGGAATATTATAATTACTTCATAGACTTTCAGCTTGCTTTCCAATATGAATTTATTAATATCCTCCATGTCATCACCAACCCAAAATAACAAAAGACTACATGAAATTTGAAATAAAGAGTCTTCTTGTGCAAGAAACAAAGGACATATTTTATTATGAACATTAGATTTCTAGAGGAGATTTTTCCATTATTTTCTTACCTTATCTAAAGTTAAACTTTCCAAGAAGAGCCAAATATTGACAACCACAATCTTGCGACTGTCTCTTAGATGAATCTAAAAAGGTCTTTTCAACCCAGGAACAAAAGCAGGGTCATGCTTGGAAATTGGGACAAAACAACTATCACTTAATCCAGTTATCACACACACAAGATAACGATTCTGATTTTCACAAATATTCATGATAACAGTGGGTTAGTCACAATTAGGCATGATAACAGTGCGTTAGTCACAAATTGGAACAAGAACAGGTCATAATTGTAATTCGACTGAGACTAGCAGAGAATATTACCATAAACCAAAGTCCCAATATCATTATCATCTTAAAAAGGAGGAGTAATATTTGAAACAAAAATCTCAGTTTAAATGGATGTCTCAAGGTGATTGCAATACAGCCTTCTTTGACTCAGTGATAATACAGAAGCAAAATAAGTTGAGGATCCACAAAATTATTTTGTAAAGGATGAGTTTCTGAATTGCATGAGAGGAGCTACTCCAATTTTTGTAATTAATTCTCGGCAATAGATGCCTTTACATCTAATTATCAACTTTACTTATTCCTCCCTTCTCTTTTATAACTTGGGGTGTCCATGAAAAACGGGTGAATTCAAACCTTTCGATCTGCACACGCCAGGACAAAGCAATGTTACCTGGAGCATGGTTGCTCAATTACATGGCAAGGGCAAGTTTATTTAGCTGGCCCGGACGCTTGTCGGACTTTAACACGCCACCGACACATTGGGACACGAGTCGAACATGCTGAAAAGAGTGGCCAATGTTTGTTCTTTAGTTTTTTAAAATTCTACACGCAAGGGCACGCTTGAGGACACACTTACGGACACGCTGTGGAAAATTTTCAAATTTTAAAACAGAAAAAAATGGAGGCAAAAGTGTACTGACACCTGTAAATATAAAAACAATAGAACATATATAAAGTCCTCGTGCCTAATCTCTTTCTTAGATAAATATGAAGACATATCAGGCCAAAGGGTAAACTTTTCTAAACATCCCTTATTATACATCCTCGTCCAATCTCACTGCAGGGCCACCTTTGTTCGCTTCAGATCAAGTTATTTCGTCATCATAATAACAATGAGTGGTGAGCTTATATGCATATGAGCTGCTACAAAAAGATTTTAAACATCACTTATTACACATCCTCTAAGAAATAACTTCATCTGGAGATTGGTGCAATATCAGAGGCTGCATTAAACTGGGAGACCTGGTGGGAACACCTTGAGGTTGCTGAAATTGCATGTATGATGGAGTGGCCTGTTTGGAAGGATCAACACGCCTCATCTCCTGAAGAGCGGAAACAACCATAGATTGGTAGATGTCCCTTTGCATACCGAGCATGGAGGCATCAAATCTTTGCTGCATCCAGGGTGTGACCCCCCCCAATCCCCTGGAAGTTAAGGGAAGCTGCATTATCTCCACATAGCCACATCAACGAAGAATTCATACCCATATCATCATCCTTCATCCCTGTGTTCAACAACAAGTACATGTTACAAATACGAAATTACAGATGAGCTATGATATCTCTTTAATTAAGGAGATGGGTTGTGAGACTAAAATAAATTGGAAATAAAACAGTCCTAATTGAGTGAAGTCAGCTTAGTTTCTTGCTTAACAAATGAGTCGCTCGAAAAAGAGGGGACATTCGGATGTGGTCCCCTCCACAATATTAAGCAACAGATATATTACTGAAATTCACACACACACACACACACACACACACACACACACACACATATCCAGAATTTCAATTTTCCCCGGTTTATTCATGCTCGGGAGAGTCACCCAAGTACCGGACTATGAGTCATAAATCTCTATCGAGGTCGGGATATTGCCTGATGGATCACATCTGCCTGCTGCTATTGCAATTTCACCAAGACTCGCCAACCTAAACAGGCATCTAGGCGTATTTGTCTTCATGTCAAAAGACCATGAGTTGGTCAATATGCTATAAATTAAGTAATGCCTTATATTTAGTTGCCTAATAATTGAAAATTAGAAACCTCAGCATAAATTTAGTTTACTGTTAAAGAACAGGGGGGGCATCTTTAACAGTAAACTATATTTGTTGAGTTCCTAGGATTCAAGTTTTACGGGTAACTATGATTTTATGTCCCATCTGCTCAGAGCCGCTAAGAACAAACCATACCATCTTGTGTCGTCATTTTTGGATATTTTCGAATAGTATATCATATTATAAATATGAATAGGTTGGATGATCTTTACCATTCAAGAAGAAGTTTAATGTACAACATAAATAAAGAACTACGATTAAATAACTTAGGAAATTCCAAGAAATTACATGCTCATTGAATGTTACTCTAATTTCAATGGTAGATTGAAGCTTGTATACCAATTTTTATGATGGAATTCACTAAAAATAGTAATCGGGGTACACTACTAACCTTCTATATGGGCAAATTTGTAGTAACGAAATGAGCATTTAACTAGGAAGCTTTTTTGGATATGAATTGGGGGAGAATTAATGTGTAGGATTTTGCATGCTTCAATACATGAAGATAATCTACTAGATTTGAAGTTGATAGAGGAAGCAATGTGTTGAATTCTTTGGTTGATGTTTTTGATGATTAATTGAGCCCTCATTCTATGACCATCAAAAAATGACTTGTTCCTACTTAACCATATCTCCCAAAAGGAGCGGCATATGATAATTTTGTGGAGCTAGTTGAACACCTGATCAGATCATGTATGCATCCACCAAGACATGATGATAGAGTTAGGATAAGTGAAAGATAAAGAATTAGTAACTATCCCCAAAAAAGACCCATAAAAATTCCAAATATGAACAACAATTAGTCTGGAAATGAAAATGGTGATTAAAAAATTCCTCTGAGTTGTAACAGTAATGGCATCTAGAATTAAGTCTACTTCCTGCTGAATTGATATTCAAATCTAAAGGAACAACATTATTAAGCAATTTCCAGGCAAAAGCAGATTAATTAGGGGGTATATGAGGATCCCAAATTTCATTGACACCTTTTATACATAATAAACTACTTTACCTTGGGATCATGCAGCATCATGCTCTATATAGGTTCACTTGACACTTTTCTAGTTGTATCGCCACAATCTTCATAAGCTTGAGCAATCTACATATATGTCAATAAAAGTCAGAGAGGTACAATCCCAATTAACCTTACTGCTACCTCCTGCATTCTGGATATTAAATTTTGCAATCTATTTTAACAAAGACTATTATTACAATGCATTATGTATTATTATCACAAGCAAATGGCAATATCCTTCTAATTTAATGTAACTAAAAGAGAATTTTAACAGTTACCTCAGTCATTGAATGTTCATAGTGTTGATCATCAAAAGAGGGTCCTAAAGACACATCAGTCTCAATTTTTTAGTATAGAGTAATTGGCACATCTCCACCTCTTTGCTTACCATCTACTTCAACAAGATTCACAATAGATGATGCCTTTTTTTTATGGACCTCTTTAGGTTTCTCTGAGATCTTAGCATCTTTTCTATAATCATATATGATCTCATGTGCAGCTACGTATTCCTTTGAAGCCATTAGAACATTCAATTCTTACTTATCACTATTCCTGGAGCTATTCTATGGCAAATATGGAAGAGTAGAAACAAATGCCTCTATGAAGACTCAAAAATGGACACCAAGCAGATTATCAATCAAATGATTACTCTAATAAAATCTCTCAACTTCAGATATACACAATGATCAAGCAAGCAATATTATCAACTTTTCAGTCCAAACAGTTCAGTATACAAACAAATTCACCATCAATATGGCCAACACGAATTTCTCCATGTTTAAATTATAAAGATGCAGTGCCTTAATCCTTGTTACTAGAGTGGTTGAGATTACATTTGAAAAGAGTGTTGCTCAAATCAATTCATAATATCAGCTTTAGAGGTCCAAATATCCCCTTTCATGGCATATTTGAAGGACAAAATGACAACTCTCATACTTAAACATAAAAAAAATAGTGGGTCATAAATAGATATACCCACCATCTACATTAATTATCCACAAAAAAATGATGACGTACTACATGTAACATAGCTAGATATACTCATTATGTACATCATTCAAAAAAATGTCTCCAAAAAAATGTACATCGAAAAATCACGAATAAATGCGTCGGTCCTCCTTTGGCTTTCTCGAAATTGTGTTAACAAAGTGCTCCAAATCATATCATATAAGGCTGAATAAATTCAATGAACTCGTATTGAATTTCATAGATCTCATGAGTTTGATATGACGACTTTCCAGCCAAGTCCTTCATCTAAACAAGACAAATAAAATTACAATTAGCTTTTATCACATCTAATAAAAAAGAATGTAAAATCATATTAAAAAACATGTGACCTTCATTTTTATTGATTTCGATGAATTTTCCAAGAGCTCTCGCATGAACTTCAATACAAAAAAACCACACACAATTTCTCCTCGTTGTTTAGGGCCCTGAAAATAAAGGAGTTAGTATATTACTAATGTCAAATGTGAATACCTAAATATTAAATTTAATTTATCGAACAAATACCTTAACTTTCTCCCAGTTTAGTAATGATCGTTTTCCTTTGATTGTCAAAAACGATCTAATTCCACTTCAATAAAAAAAACATAATTATATTACAATTATGTAAAATGAAATCAATAATTTTATTATAAGCATTTATTTAGGACACTAGCTACTTACGTGTTTATATAGAGCTTAAGGTCCAAGCTCGGTTCCCTGTGTAAAGAATCAACCCAAAACACATTGTTCGAAATAAAGTCGATCACAAGAAAAACCCAATGATACCTATATTATGAAGAATAATTGGAGATTAGGAATATTATACATACACACATTTATTATGCTAAAAAACTTATACATGTCTACAAAACTTACCGGGTATTGAATGGAATAACAAATATTTGTTTGTTTGATGCCTTCTGTAAAGTTTCTGTTATAAATTGATGCCCAATGTTTTTAGAAAATGCGCCCCGAATGGAGAGGGGATTTACTAACCTAATAACTTCAAAACTCCTTCCAAATTTGTCATATAGGCATCTATACATAAACCAAACGCACGTGAATTAGAAAGGCATCCATGTATGCAAAAATGTAAACTCCATCTAACCTCATGTATGCATTCACAAATTAAATAAAACATGGTAAAACTTAAATCTAACCTCATGTATGCGATAATGAAAGCTCCATCTAATTCTTGCATCTTACAAAACTGTATTAATTCATTTTTTGGAATATAGGTGAACTCAAGATCATCATCAAAAATCGCCACCGGAATCTGCACCGTATCCATCGTCATGATATTATCAAGCATATTAGCAAATGCAATAATTGCGCTATCTTTGCCACCGGAATCTTTCTTTTTTTTCCTTACTTTTTACCTAATCAACAATGTCAAAATACAAAAGGTCAAATTAAAATTATGCTCACATTAACTAGTTCAAGTTGAGTACAAACTAAGGAATTCACTATAAACTAGGTGTATTTATTATCTCTTTCAAAATTGACAATTCATCGAAGAGAAATTGGCGAGGAACTTGATCCGAATGTACAATGTGCGTCTTTGAGCGTGTGATGTTAATAAATATACAGCTGTTCTTTCCCTTTTTTTATTGAATACCTCCAGCAGATTTAAACAATTAAATATTGAACTTCATTATGTAACATACCGTCAAAACAGTCTCTAAAGCAGATTTTTTCGCCGTCGGATGCAAGACAGTCGGTATCTGCAATGCACAACGAAACACGAGCACATGAAAATAGTTGATGACTTTAGTCTAAATAAGGCTAATTGGGCTATGTTGAATTGTAATTTGGGTAAAACCCATTTACCCAATGGGTTTTGGCCTTCTATATCCGGGTCGGATCCGTGTTCGAGCATAATTCGGGTATGTTGAGCTCGAACTTCTACATTCAACAAATGTTAAAATTGTTGTAATCAACATTCTAAAAAGACCCTTGGGAAGTCGAACGACGGGAGACTGCCTAGTGCATAGGGGTGACTTTTATTATTGGATACAATCTTATAAAAAGACCAACTATTAGCATGTAATAATTCAACAGAATATCTAAATCAATTTAATAATAATCAATGTTTAAAAAAAGCTAAAAATATCCTTTATATGGACAATCAAAATGATTTCTTTTGATCTTTTAGGTGCTTCGCTTGATCATTAACAATGAACTCAAGTTATTGAATGTGGCATGGATAATGAATTCAAAATGTGGTATGGAATGTATAAAAAAAAAGAAGTTACCTCAACACACGACAACACAAACTCTTTAGGCCAAGCAACATGTGAATTGTGTGCGTCTTTAACAACATACATCTCCGCGTTAGGTACTGGTACAGGAAGACATGCTTCAGGAGAGTGAACGTCAGTTATTGATACACGTATATAATTATCCCCCAAGCGAACGTTGTGGATGGTATCATTAGGTGAAATACGATCAAAAAACACCCTAGACGCAACAACATTCGCACGTGAATTCAATGCCAATCTACATTGTTTTCCCTATATAAAAAAACAAAATGAATAATGAATGACATATATATACTACTAAAAGAATAAAAATCACTAATATAATTAGAGTTGTTACAAACCTTCCCAATATTAGATTTAGGATCCGACGGTGAAATTATACGTTGTTTATTCACATCGCTTTGGGCCTATATACACATTAAATATTCCAAAATAAGTATAGTAAAGTATAAGACATAAATGTAATAAAGTTTTACCAATTACGTGATTTCGTTTGATCTTTTAGGTGCTTCGCTTGATCATTGACAATGAACTCAAGTTATTGAATGTGGCATGGATAATGAATTCCAAATGTGGTATGGAATGTATAAAAAAAAGAAGTTACCTCAACACACGGCAACACAAACTCTTTAGGCCAAGCAACATGTGAATTGTGTGTGTCTTTAACAACATACATCTCCGCGTTAGGTACTAGTACAGGAAGATATGATTCAGGAGAGTGAACGTCAGTTATTGATACACGTATATAATTATCCCCCAAGCGAACGTTGTGGATGGTATCATTAGGTGAAATATGATAAAAAAACACCCCAGACGCAACAACATTCGCACGTGAATTCAATGCCAATCTACATTGTTTTCCCTATATAAAAAAACAAAATGAATAATGAATGGCATATATATACTACTAAAAGAATAAAAATCACTAATATAATTAGAGTTGTTACAAACCTTCCCAATATTAGATATAGGATCTGGCGGTGAAATTATACGTTGTCTATTCACATTGCTTTGGGCCTATATACACATGAAACGCTTCTACCTTCTCTTTTTTACTCTTGGATGGAGAATCACATGACTCACTCACATAATTTAAACGCTTCTCATATTTTTTATTATCACTTTTCTGACTATTTGAGGAAATCTTCTCAATTAACGACGGTGCAAGTGATCTACTTTGATACTTCCTCAATTCTTCCATTGCCTCCTGAAGTTTTCGATTTTTTTCTTTAGCCTTCTCCTCTTCTTAATGAAGTCTAGACTCTAATTCTTGAACATGTTGTTTTCATCCCCGTCTAGGGATATGAAAGTAAGTTGTAGGAGTGACTCCTTTTCCCATCCCCCTTACTCGACCGCTATACTCTGGAGTACCAAGTGCCAAGGTTAAGATGTCTAAAGTCCCTTGAGTTACTAAGCTCCCATCATGGACTTGCTTCTTCAAAGCATTCTACAATAAAGAAAATTATTAAGAGTGTTGTTAAATCATATTCTTTTCAATCCTCATATGTAGTATATATCCATATTTATAAAGATTATATAATATACATGTCCGCGTTAGGTACTTTTGAAATTAACTCACAATTTTTTCACCAACTTCCTCGATTGCATCATCTTGATATTGTCTATTTCTCGATTTTCGAGCGGTTATCCACATTAGAGACCTATCATCCTCATCAAATGCATCTCCATGTCTCTTTTTCTATCCCAATTATAAAATAAAATATAAGAAATTAAGCACACAACACAAAATCCCCACAATGAATTAATTATAGTCATATACTCTACAAATAATATAAGAATTCAACGACATACCATAATATCCTCAAGACCTGAATACCCCAACTTACTAAGCTTATGGTTGAACTTATTTTGTGCTCTCCTTTCTCATTGTACATCACTTAATTTCTACGCATTAAATTTATGATAATGTAAGAATTTAACCATACCGTGGATAAATGTTACATTTATATAATAAAATGAATTTAATATACACCTCAAACTTTGGGGATAGTCTTCCTCTTACAAACGCATCCCAATCCTCCTGATCAATAAACTTTTTAAACTTTTCTGGACGGTTCCAAAGATTACCGGGATCATCTTTAAATGGCTTGACACAACTCCTGGTGAGTTCTCCTTTGAAATTCTTCCACGAACAACCAATAGCGGATATAACTCCCTTCTTTGATTTGGGGTCCATGTTGAACTTGGACTGTAATTAATGAATATTATATTACATAATGGAATTAAATAATACCAATATAGACTTCAAAGAATATCAATATAAATTACTAGCATTTACCTCCATAGCTACCTATAAATTCTCTTTTAATGACTTTGGGACTTTGGGCCAACTTGGATAACTTATGGGCACCATTGTCCTAGCCAAAATCCCCCTATAACTTGCGAAATCCTTTCTTATATCACCATTTGGTTATCCTTTTCTATTGTAAGTTACTAGTATTCGATCACAAGAATCCCTTTTGCTTATTCGTTCTAAAACAACCACGCCTCTAACTGTTTGTTGTTTATTACTTGAATTTTGTGATGACTTTGCTA
Organism: Sambucus nigra; assembly: GCA_949130495.1. Classification (NCBI taxonomy): domain Eukaryota; kingdom Viridiplantae; phylum Streptophyta; class Magnoliopsida; order Dipsacales; family Adoxaceae; genus Sambucus; species Sambucus nigra. The sequence continues at coordinate 126,839,322 of OX422218.1, forward strand.
AATCGTCCGGACTTTTTGAATGAAAATCATCTTCCTCGTCCATATCCACTACAATGACAAATAAATAGATTGAAGTAAGTGTACATGTTGATGAATAACAAAGAATAACAAATGATATGTTGAAATTAATTTGCAGGAGGCAAGAGCATTATTAATAAAAATAAAACATATGTTATTCATAATTTTACCTGTAGAGACACTCCCCTGTTGTCTTTCGATTTTACATGAAAATACCGGTCACTCCCCTGTTTTCAAAACAAGGGAAAAATATGTATTTCTTTCCACTCGTCTCATGTTTTTCCTTATTTGCATGAGCATATGTCGAGCACCCAAATATTATCAAATTAGTATATGCGGCAGGGTATCTAGTACACTTTCCTAGAGAAATCAACAATAAAAGAATATGAATTTTTAAAAACATGAAGAAAATTATGGTTATTAGTCATACCGGTCTTATTAGAAATGTACTTTTCATATTTGTATCCATATCTACCTCAATTATGAGAAAAACGTGACAGCAAGGTCAAGTTTTCCCAATCCTGAGGATTGAGAAGTATGAAAATCCTGGGAAGTATGAAAATCAATAACATTACCCCAAATTTGATAACGAGTCAATTCATCTCATATGTACACCAAAAGAAATTCACCATAAACGATAATCGCCATCAACCATTGAAATATAAATTATAAAATGTAAACTAAACATAGATAACTCTTTAAAAAGCATAGATAACTCTAAGCATAAGCAAAACACAACTAACACTCTATTTATTTTTTATTATCAATCCAAATTCCCTCACAATCTACACGTGAACACGAATCTTCACTTTGATTAATCAACTCAACGTTAGGCAATCCGTTGGTGGCGACATGATTTTCGGCACATCCAGCAGAGTAGTCATCATCATCACAACCGTAGTTATAAACTCTTTGTGGAGTCACAAGAACGATTGACCATTTAGGATCGAGTTGGTCTTGAACATAAAAAACCTGTTTGGCTTGAGAAGATAATATGAAGGGCTCACTCTTATGGCCAACTCTACAAAGATCAACAGATTTAAAGCCAAGCTCATCTACTTTAATACCATTACCGTTGTCGACCCAATCACACTTGAAAACTAGAATTTTGAAAGTGAAATAATCAAGCATCCATATTTCACTGATGACACCATAGAAACTCAAGTTTGAAACCACGGGATGCTTATCCTTTGCACTAGCAGCTTGCATTGTTGTGGCCGTAATGCTAATTCCACTATTTTGGCTAACTCGTTCAGCATCACGTTCTTTCGTATGGTAACGATAACCATTAATGATATAACCCTGATATTTTATCACGTCTCGACGAGGTCCCCGAGCTATCCAGTTTAAGATGTCTGAAACATTGTTGTTGGGGAGATTTAGCTCCTTTTCAACTTGATTTGTCTTAAATGTTAGTTACAATTTTAATAGTATATTAAATCGTCACATATTGATATTAATCATACCCTTTCACGAAGCCAGCAAATAATGGTCTTGTTATGTTCATCTTGTAACCATTTTTCATCTTTGCACTTTCGAGGATACTTTTTGCCTCAAGCTCTCCATATGCTCCCTATAAGGGTGTTAATAGAGAACAATCTTTTAACCATTAAAACAAAATACAATATAGTACATGATTTGTTACAAAAGCAACAAAAAGAGAAATTACTCGATATATGGTTGAACATCATCTGTGTTTTGTAACACATAACGATGTGCTTGCTACCATGGCAATTCGTCCACCTCAATTACTTTACCACCCCTATTGGTTTGCCATCGCATATTATATCATCGTCATCATCTATTGTGTTTCTACCTAATGGAACCCCAACGGCATCAAGCCCATGTAAAAATTCCGTACAAAATTCAATTGCTTCTTCGGTAATATAGCGTTGGGCGATGCAACCTTCCGGACGACTTCGATTGTTTACTTGGCCCTTTAAGAATTTCATGTTTCTACAAACATTAAATAAAAAAAATATTAATAATGTTTACTTATAGCCTTATAAAGTAATGACATATTTTTTTAAGCATGTGCAAACCTTTCAAATGCATACATACAACGAGCGAAAACTGGACCACATAGTTCAACCTCCCTAAAGAGATGTACCATTAGATGCACCATTATATCAAAGAATGCCGGAGGGAAGTACTTTTCCAACAAACACAATGTGATCACAATGTCTTCTTGAATACTGTTCAACTTCTTCACATCCACTTCTTTTTCATAGAGAGCATTAAAGAAAAAGCACACCCTTATGATTGCAAATCTAACATGCTTTGGTAACACCGATCGAATGGCCACCGGAAGTATCTGTTGCATGAGTATGTGACAATCATGGGACTTGAGACCAAACAATTTTAACTCTTCCATCGAAACAAGGTTACTAAAATTTGATGAGTATCCATCGGGAACTTTGAGTTGAAGCAACGTCTTGCATACCCTTTTCTTCTCCTCTCTAGACAATGTATAACATGCAGGTGGTAAATACGTCCGTTTTCCCTTATCTTGTGGTGCCAACTCCCCTCTTAAACCCAATTTTACAAGATTAAGACGACTATTGACTCCATCTTTTGTCTTACCGGGAATGTTGAGTAGCGTCCCTATTATGCTGTCACAAACATTCTTCTCAATATGCATAACATCCAAATTGTGTCGAAGAAGCAAATGTTTCCAATACCCCAACCTAAAGAAAATTGATTTTTTCTCCCAACATTTGGACTTATTAGTCTCATCCGTATTCTCCTTAGTGCGTTTCCTCTTTTGTTTCAATTTATCCTTTCCCTTTGTTATTTGCGCTTCAAAAGGATCCATCTTTTTTCCCCAACATGCATTAATATTTTCAACCTTCTCTAGTATTTGCTCCCCGTTCAACGGATTAGGTTGTTCACGAAACTCTTGCTTACCATTAAAAGCTTTCTTTTGCTTTCGAAATGGATGATTTTGTGGAAGAAATCTTCTATGTGATGTATATACATTCTTTTTAGAATGTTTTAATCGAATAGAATCGTTTCTTCACCACAAATTGTACATGCATAGTACCCCTTTACAACACAACCACACAAATTACCGTATGCAGGGAAATCATTAATGGTCCAAAGTAATACCGCCTTCAAAATAAAGGATTCTTGGAGGTAAGCATCATAAGCATGTACACCTTCATCCCATAAGGTTTTCAAGTCCTCAATTAATGGTTCCAAATAAACATCGATATCATTTCCAGGCTGTCGCGGACCTGATATCAACATTGTTAACAATAAAAAAAATTCTCTTTGTGCTCAGCGACGGCTCAAAGTTATAAGTTGCCAACATGACCGACCAACAGCTATGCTTACTACTAAGAGTACTATGTGGGTTAATTTCGTCCGCTGAAAGAGCTAACCGAAGGTTTCTAGATTCATTTCCAAACTCCGGCCACTTGTCATCCACCAACTTCCATGCAGGAGAATCCGCGGGGTGACGTAACTTACCATTAACTTGTCTTTCGTTTTCATGCCAAGCCAAGGCCTTTGCAGTTTGTACAGATTGAAATCACCTTTTGAACCTAGGAATGGGCGGAAAATACCATAATACTTTTGCAGGCACTCCCACCTTCACCTCAGTTGTATTTTTTTTCAACTTATACCTCGGTGTTCCACAAGTAGCGCATTCAGTTGAATCTTTGTACTCTTTTATATAGAGTATGCAATCATTAGGACATGCATGTATTTTTTTATACCCCATCCCAAACACAGACAATGTCTGTATGGCCTTTTTCGTAGATAAAAGCAATTCATTATCTTCTGGGAGCAATTGGGCAAATAATCGAAGCATGTTTGAAAAGCTCGTATCAGTCCACCCACTCTTTGCTTTCAAAATGAGTAGACTCACTAGTGTAGACATCTTCATAAACTTTTTACACCCTTTGTAAAAGGGCTTTTTGGCATCCTCAAGCAACTTCTCAAATGATTTAGGATCCCCCATAAAGTCTTCATTTATCATCTCAAACATCTTCGCCATATCATCAGCATCTTCTGGATTTTCGACCAAATTATCGTGATGGATGGGGTCACCCATGTTGACATGTGAGAAAGTTGAATTAGGAGCAACTTCCCCCTGCCATATCCATATACGATAACTTTGATCAATACCGTTCTCATATAAATGACCTTTAATTTCTTTTAAAGTCCATTTAAAACAATTTCCACATGATGTACATGGACACCGTACAGCTTCACTATTTACAGCATTCCTCTCTGCAACTTTAAGAAAATATTCAACCCCTTGCAAGTACTCGTTTGATAATCTATCCATAGACATCCATGACTTGTTTGTTCCCATTTCTCAAATTGTACCTATATTAAGATTGTAAATATTAGTTGTACAAATGTGATTTTCATACAAAATAATACAATCCTCAAATCATATTAATTTTTCATTTTCTAATTTGTAAAGTATGCATGTGTTTTATACGATTCATCTTAGTTTAAGTCACAAATAATATTATTAATGATATAATACTAACACCGCCGACACACATTGACTTTATTACCAACGATAATTGATAGAACGGATGCATTTTAACTCAAGCTCCGGATAAAGTATTTGTGTGTATAATATGTATCTGGTAATTTCTTTTGTATTTCTTTTGTGTATATAATATGTATTTGTTACTCTGTTGAAAAACAAAACAAAATCAATCTACCAGGGTCATATTTAGCATTCACACACATGTTATCATTCATTAATGATAAATACTCGAAGTGTATAAGTACACTAATCTTGCTTATTGAGAACAAAATTCACTTCTTTGATTCCTTTGGTTCTGTAGTCTTATTAATTTCACCTTCCAATACAATTCACACCAGTACTCTTCCAATTAATATTGAAAACATGAAATTATGCTCAACATGACATCATCAATGCTCTTCCCCAAATTCAATACTAATTTTATCATTGAAATTTTATTATACGAACAATGGGCCTATTTACCAGCATTAAAATGATCCCATCACATTAAATTCAAACTCATCTAACCTTAATTGGATTTCATTAAAATTGCACTTTATAAATCTTATTTATTTCTAGATGCATACAAAGTTTTGGGGAGAAAGCGAAAAGAAAGAAAAAACTTAAAAGTTAGCTTTCTTAGCTACTGCCCCGGGGCCTGCAGTTGCCACCAGTGGGCTCCGACTCTACGAGCTGAGGCAGTTTCTCCCGGGAACTGCAGAATTCAACAAAAATTCTTCATTTTCTCATTTTCCCCCTCTTCAACCAACACCCAACCATTTCACCAATACATACATACAAAATTCAGCATATATAAATCCATATGCAATCTCAAGATTACTTTGGAAATCCAAATTTCTATAAAACTCATCAATATTAAATATTTTTTAATGATAATAAGTTTTAATATGTATTACCGAGTTGGTTGTTAAGTATACATATCATATGCGATTTCAAAGGAACAAGATATATCAGACTTCTTGACTATGTTACATACATATACATATACATATACATATACATATACATATACATATACATATACATATACATATACATATACATATACATATACATATACATATACATATACATATACATATACATATACATATACATATACATATACATATACATATACATATACATATACAGGTGGCGACTGACCTGATAATGGAAATCGTCCAACTTTGAGAGAGAATGGAGAACAGCCGTGATGAGGAAAGGAGATGAGATGAGCCGTGAGAAGAATCGTGAGCCGTGATGAGAGGAATCGAGCTATGAGGATAGGAACGAACGCGCGGGTATCTAAATTTTGAGCCATATAGACGAAGCGCGCGGGGGTTGAAATTTTTTCGAAAATACAAATTAAAGGGTCATGTTATATAGTTAGGTCAAAAACTTGTCAAAAAAATGTCATAATATGTAAAATTAAATATGATTTTTATATTTAGAGTGTCATAATAATATGTATAAAATGACATTTTATATTTAAAATGTCATTTTAATAATAACATTAACCCTTAAATGATAATTTTGTAATAAATGTCATTAAACTATTTTTTTGAGCCTCATAAAAAGGAGTTTTTCTTGTAGTGACCCCTATTCAATCGTACATTAAAGATGGTGTTTTTTTCCAAAAATAAGCTCCAAGCTATGCGGGTGAAGTCCATAGCTTCTAGATACTACTTAGAGAATGGGGTTTTGTTCAATAACTATATTGATCAGGAACTCAGTGATACCTAATCCTTTTAGAAGCTAATTATGTTGTTAAAGAATTCCATGAAGGTATCTATAGTTACCACACAATCTCAAATGCCTTAGTTCACAAAGTCTTGAGGAAGGGGTACTTTTAGCCAAAGTTAGGAAAAAAATTCAAGGACTTGATGTAGCATTGTGACAAGTGTTAGAGTTTTACTTTTGTTCCTAACCAGCCAATATAGAAGATAGATCCAATGCTAAGTCCATGGCCCTTTGTTCAATGGGGAGTGTATTTGGTTGGGCCTCGGCCCCTCGGCGAAGGTCAAAATAAATTTTATATTGTGGCCACTAACTACTTCACCAAGTGGGCTGATGTTGAGCCCTTAGCCACTATCACAGAGGAAAAAACCACCGACTTCTTTGAGAAGAAAATCATCTATATATTTGACTTGCCCAAAGCCATCATCTTAAACAATGACAGACGGTTTGACAACCCATATTTTAAGGAGTTCTTCTTAGACTATAACATAATCAACACTGCTCATCTCTAGGACATCTCTAGGATAATAGCCAAGTTAAAGTCACCAATAGAATCATCTTCCATAGCTTGAAGAATAGGTTAAAAAGGCCAAGGGGCTGTGGGAGGAAGAATTTCCAAGCATTGTATGGACCTACAAGACCACAATCAGAGGTCCTATATGTGAACTCCATTCTCCCTGACCTTTGGCACTGAGGTAGTGATCCCAACATAGGTTGAAATACCAACATGTAGTGTAGCTTAATTCAAATTAAAAGCCAATAGTGAAGGTCTCAAGAGGTATCTAGATAAATTGGAAAAAAGGGAAGTTCCATTGATCTAAGTGGCTGCATACAAGTAAAAGAAAACCTCATACTTCAATATATAAGTTCACTACGTAGAATTAAAAGTAGGGGACTTGGTATTGAGAGAAGTTACCATCACAACCAGAAATCCAAGCAAGGGAAAACTAGTCCCCAAATGGTAGGCCCCCTATTTAGTCACCAAGATCACAAGACCTGACTATTAGTACCTTAAGGTTATAGAGGGATATGTACTTACTTATCCCTAGAATGTAGATCATCTCAAAAAGTACTTCTAAAGATGTATTAAAATACTTAAAAAGAAATGAAATAGCATATTTTTGTTACCCATAGTGTATTCAAAACCAATATTCTTTAAAGGATTCCAATCACTTCAGCCTTGCCTCTAAAATTTAAAGTCTAAGGACCCACAAACCAAGTTGCAAGGACTTCATCCTTAGATAAAAAATTAAACCAAGGTCTAAAGACCCAAAATAAAAGGTTACAAGGACTCCAACATTGGCTCTAGGTTTAAGCTAATGTTTTAAGACCCATACTTTAAGTTGTAAGGACTCCAACCTTGGCTTAAGACTAATAATCAAAGGTCTCAATACCCTAAAAACACTTCAGTTCACACGTTTAAACAACCCAAACATATTAGTCAAAGTTCTAAGGACCCAAAAAACTGAAGGAATCATAAAGGTTTTCACCTTTGATCTTATTCAAACTGACTACGGTTCAAGGACCCATAAAAGTCAGCCGTAAAGATTTTTTTGCACTTAAGAAAATTTATTTTTCAAAAAATCCAAGTGTTGAACACCATTTTTTTCTAAAATAATCTTAGACTTGTACAAAACTTTTATTTTTTCCAAAATAATTTTAGGACTAAATGTCCAAATGCAAAAAAAAAAAAAAAAAAAAATCCAAAAAATTATGACTTTATAACCAAAAAGTGCAAGGCATCCAAGTTCAAAGGTGTTTGGACCCTTTATGGGACTTCAAATTTTGAATTTATCTAAGTTCAGAGGTCTTTTGGCCCTTTGTGGGACTTCAGGTTTAAAATTTAATCGAGTCGAAAGGTCTTATAACCCAATTATTGGACTCCAAAATTTCCATATGCTATGTTCAGAGGACTTAGGGCCCTTTGGGGGACTACAACATTCAAAACACCTAAGCTCAGAGGTCTGAGGACCTATTGGGGGACTTCAAGTGGAATATATCTATAAGTTCTAAGGTCCTAGTGCCCTTGACAGAGCTATAATTTTGTACTTAAGTTTTTTTCTTAGCTTAAAAATGTTTCATAGGTCCTAGGACCCATATTGGAATAAATCTCAATGTCTAAATTTTAAATCTAAAGTACTATGACCCTAAAAATATTTATTCTTCGGTCCTTTGTCCCAAAATTCTTCGGGGGCTAGGTGTTGATACAAAAAATTTGGGCTCTCGATCTTAAAAAGTATAAGTACTAGGTATCCCATGGTACTAAGGTTTAATATCTCATTACAGAACCACAATCTTAAACTCAGATACTGCATAAGTCCTTGGCAAAAGTCTTAGGACCCTCACAGCCACTTTAATATATTTACAGCCCAAGCTATCTTACTTTACTAAGAAATCATGAAGGGGGATAAAGGAGTACTACCGAATGGAAAACCTTAGATAGGAAAACTATTATTCAAAAATTTCTTAGCAAAGAAAAAAAGTAAAGCAAGTACGGAGTAAAGTCTAGAGTAAACTGGAGAAAAATAAGAAAGCAAGTCTTGTAATTCAAAAACTACTCGTCCATAGCCCAAATCAGTTTAAACACAAATAAAAATGAAATAAATCCTTTCAAGGATTGGGGTTTTGAGGATCTATATGAGTGTCACTATGTTAGTAGATATGCATATGCTTCTTCCTTAGGCTCTCCTCCTTAAGAGGGTATGGTTTCATTATTCGATTTCTCCTCCCTAGATTTGGGGGCTTTAGCAAATAAGCAAGAAACTTCCACCTCAAGAAATATCCTTTGGACCTTCTCCTTATAAGAATCAAACCCAAATTTATAATTTTAAAAGAGGTACTTCCCATATAACTTGCACATGAGGTAGGCATCCACATTACTATTGATAGTGGAGAGAATCTTCCCTTGAAGAGAAGAATAGAGCATACAAATCTTAGCCTACTCCCTCTGCAACTCCTATTCTTTAGAGGTTAGGTCCTTCTTCACACCACTTATCTCTCTACCTGATTATTTTAGAAGCTCCACCTCACCATCAGCATGAAGTGGTTTTCCTTACAATCCTTGAAGTTCAGCCTTTTAGACCAGAGAGCTCAACTGTATCTATAAGCTCAATATGGCTAAGGGCATAAAGTTCCTCAACCTTACCTAGAGAATCTCGTGCAATAGCTATTAAAGAAGCACTGTTCCTCAGATTTTTGGCATATAGAAGCTTTTCCTACTCTTAAGAGATAAGATAATCTGTTAGAGCATTTATCTCCTTTTTTAGGACATTCACCTCCACCTTCAGTTCATTAATTGTGAGATCTAAGTGCATCTGGGTGAGGGACAAACTCTTTGCCATCTCAATGTATTTTATCCACCCTTGGCTACCATCAAGGGCATCATCCAAAAGATCCTCCACGGGTGCTGAGACTGTAGAAGGACGATGAATTATTAAAACAAAGCACAAAGAATGAAAAGGTTGAATAAAAAATCAAAAGAAATTTGAAAATATCTTTCCCAATAAGTGGACTAGTTCCTCAGCATTGATAAAAGTCCCCTAAACCCTCAGGTTGACCACCACCTTAGTTCAGTTCATCTTAGCCACTTAATGGAGGGCGTCCACCTCCTCAGAAAATGGATGTCTAAAATGCCTTCCCACACTATCATTAGCAACTAGTTCCTCCAATTGGGTAAGAGCCTCAGCATTTTTCTTTAAATTTTCCTCCTATTGAGGGAGAACCGCCATCTCATTTCCTCTACTCTTTGAGAATAGGGATGCATGTCCTTTAGAATATAAGAATGACCCTAGGTTTCCCTAGCGGTTACATCTGCTCCCTATGATGCTTTTAGCGAGGGTAGATTTTTGGTCTTGGGCTCCATCACTAAGCCTTTAGTAGGGCTAGATCTCAGGTTGACCTTTTTTGCTAGGTTGACCTCGGGAAGTGGAAGGTCCAACGACATGTTAGATTTCAGCCCCTTTGTGGTCTTGGACCTATTTTTCTTAATAATGTCCTAGGGTAGAGGTATCCTTGATAAATAACCTCATTATCCTACTTTTTTCACTTTCATTTACGAGATCAATGATAAGGAAAAAGTCAACTATTAGAACCATGGAAGTAAATAAGGAAAATAGAGTGAGGTCAACCACTTACTAGAAGAGCATTCAGAGCCCTGCAGGATAACATCTTCAACTATTGGAGGGATACTTGCCTTGCCTTGAGATTAGTATTCCTTCACGTCAGAAGCCTCAAGTACCTCAAACGTGACCTCAACATTATCTTTCCTCTTTTAAGACACCATGACAAGGGAATTAAACCCAATATTTTATCCAACTGCATTTTTTGGGAATGCATGGAGAACCCCAGAGGTTATAGTCTTAGTCTCAGGCCCCAGGCCACTATTAAACAAGGTTTTTAATGGGAAATAGGCTAGATTCAGGGGCTTTTCTATCTCCCCTTTCTCCTACTCAAAGGGTTCAGTAATTTTATAAATAGAGAAGAGATCAGTAAAGGTCATGAAACTCTTCAAAGTCTAACCAAAAACACAAAAGAGAAATAAAAACTTACTTAGAGCTAGAGGGGTACACTAAAAAGTGGGGTGACCCACTGACTCATTAGGATTAGGAGTAGCCTAGGAGCCACCAATGGAAAAGAATTTCTCCTTTCAATTTTTGGGGGCAATGTGCATGTCCCTTGCAAAGACCACAACAGCCTTTGGGGAGATGTATTTCAACCCCTTATCTTTAAGATTGCTCTTCTCTTGGACCCGATATAGTTGAAAAGTTTTGGCCAACATCACATCTTGCTGACCCCCACTAGGTTCCCTAAAATCTAGGACTGTGGACATCGTAGATCGCTATGAATTAGCCACCATTTAGGAAGGAGCAATACCAATTGCCTTCAAAAACCTTACCACGAGCAGGGGAAGGGGAAATGTAGCCCCATATTGTAGAAAACACTCATTGACACAAACGTATTGGGGAATGAATGAACAAGACATTTTATGCCTTCAAAATAATGAAATAAAGAATTCGATGATTCCTCCTATTGTTCACTAGGTTCTAATCAGAGATTCGAGATGCATAATAGGCCCTACATATAAACTTAGGTCCATTTCCCCTATATAGGCCTTTACAGGGGACTCAACCCCCCTTTTCCTCCATTAGAAGAGGGCAAACATGAGTTACCACAGTAGGCTTTAAGTTTAAGACTTTAGAGGGGGAATTTTTTGCAGTTATGTTTTGAGAAGGGAAGGAAAAAAACAATTACTGACCACTCATAAATTTCAGGGAGGAAAGGTGGTGTGAATAAGAAAAAGTTCAAGCTCACCCAAAGGGAACTTTATATCCCCAAGGTCTGACGCTTTAATACTTTAAGTCCCCAAAATACACCCCATCAATACTCTCAACCACTTGCATTCTCCTTACTAATGTAATCTAATTACGACAAGAATTTTGACGATAAGTTACGACTTTTTTACCAACTTACATAAATCAGTAAGTGTTACCTCTTCTAATTCTTGCAAGAAGAAACAAGGGTCTACTGATGATGTCCTACTTTACCCTTGACCTCCCAAAGGCTCTTAAGATCCTCAACTACCCTTAAGAAAGGACAAAATTTCTACAGTGAATCACTGACCTCAAAAAGATCATTACTTGGTCCCAAAGACCTCAATTGCCCTGCAAGGTAGGCCATGACACTATAGCTGGCCTCGGTCACTTCTCCTTATACATAATATGGTCAATCGTTCCAAAATGTCTCCTCAATCAAGGCTGTAGACCATAACATTAGGGTTCCACCAAGTCTAATGCCAAGAACATACCTCAGTCTAAAGAGAAATAACCTCTCAAGGTCTCCTAAATCTGAGAATTGAGTTATATTGTTGCTTGGCACCTCAATGACATCCTATGGAAATACTATGGAAAATTTTCAGATATCAGTCCTCCGACAGAGCACGTACAACCAGTTTGTTCGCCACTACTAACTCCACATGCATTAGAATCACCGATAATTATTTAATGCTACTAATAACCAATTTACACCACCTTCAATTCCTTTGGCCAACACTCCACCCCCTTGGTGACATTATCGTACCTCAGAGAAACACTAATCATGCTGTGATAGTTCACTCATTCTCTCTCCTATAGTTTACATATAAATAGGGGCTATTTGAAGGATGGAGACATGTTCAAGCAATCAGACTTAAAGAGAATCGAGATTTTTAGCATTTTACAGGCATTACTCCTTGTTCCAAACTCTCAACCCATTGTTGAGAGAATATATTTGTAACATTGGGTCATTTCTAGTTACTAAACACTTTATATATCTTGTTCATCCCTAAAGAAATATTCAGGATCCCTTAGAGAAGACAATCAGTTACTTCCCAAGGTCCTTTGAATTTCTAACAAAGGATGCAAGACCTCAAACTCTTTAAACAAAAGCTCAAGAGTTCTCTTAGACTGTAATAAATCCTTTACGATCTAATAAAAAAGTGAAACACCTTTAATAGTAGACGTAGGACCCTCTCCTAAGGTCCAAACCACTTTAAATAATTGTCCCACGCTTTGACACTTCTCTCCTCTTACCTGTTTGAGGTCCATAGGGGAGCACCAATGGGTCTAAAGTCTCTTATGATTTTTACACCCATCTCTCAATAATACTTTTGTTTTAAAATTAGGTAGGTTTTCGCTTACTAAACCTCACTCTCTTTGGGATGCTATTATGAAAAATAAATATTACCACAATAATATTTTTTTCATGCAAAAATTAAAAATGAAAACTCACGGGCATGGTAAAATATTTTTAATAAATCCTACTTTTTAAATAGGGAATACAATTGTCTTTACATGAAGGAAATGTTAAATTTGGGTCATATAATTGGATGTCTATTTATTCATTAAAGAGTATTTTACAAATTCATGAAACTAATGATTGGAATATTACTGAATTATTGAAATATATTCCTTTCACTACACCAAAAAGGCTAAATTGTCACCTTTGAGCCGGCCAGCCTTATCACGGTCATTGACCGTGACAACTTTAGAAAGTTATCATGGTCAAATACCTTGACAGGTCTATGACAACTATATTAACTAAGAACCCTACCGCCTCTTTTTTCCCACCGTTTTCAATTCCCTCCATTTTTCTCTCTCTACTGCGACGGTTCTCTCTCTCTCTCTATCTATCTATATATATATATATATATATATATATATATATATATATCCTTTGTATATATGTGTATATGTGTGTGGGTGGGTGTGTAAGTGTGTGGGTGGGTGTGTAGGTGTGTATGTGTGGGTCTGCGTGTGTGTGTGTGTGTAGGTGTGTAGGGCAAGGGGAGGCAGTTGGGGTGGGGGTAGGGTGTGTGTGTGTAGGTGTGTGCATGTGTTGGAGGGTGGGGGTCAAGTGTGTGTAGGTGTGGGCGAATTGGTGTGTGTGTGTTGTTTCAATACTGAGGTTTTTTTAATCTTTTCATCATTAAGTAGGCGAGTATATATGCTTGTAATTTGTATACATTGTAATTCTATGGGACCCGTTTCTCTAATGAAAAATGTTTCATTTGTTACTGGATGTGTGTAAAAGTACTAAAATTGAATTTATTATGCATAGTCGATAAAGATATCAATGACTAAGCATACAACTTTTGTGTTGGAGGCCATGAGTACCAATAATTTGTGTGACGCCCTAATTTTTGACACCTTAACATTTGGAGGCCCTGAGTTCCAATAATTTGAATTGGTATAAATTGGTATAAATTAAAATTAAATTTGAATTGGTATTGATATTGGTATAAATTAATATAAATTGGTATAAGTTTTAGTTCCTATGCGTACTTTAAATTAAACGAAACATACTTTAAATTACATATAAAATGAAATCTCTCGAATTGTGATAAGACATAATTAAATGAAACATAATTTAAATTATATATAGTGTTCATAGATACTAGCCTTCTAGTTCTGATGTGTACACATTCAATAGCCCTTAGACCCAATCAAGAGTCATTACCCCTGTAATGAGATCTCTCGAATTGTCCCGCATGGACAGTTTGGGACTGCATAGTATCTGTATAATAATATTCTTAGTGGCTTAAATTGTTACTTTTGGGGGAAGTTCTGCAGTCGTATCTTAATGTTCCCTGGGTACATACTAGATGATGCGATGTTAAGTGTTATTTCAATTGATAAATTAAAATAACACTCACACTTGCGAATCTATGTCGTGTACTAGGAGAACTATAGGGGCATGCTGTTGAATTTTTCTCAAATTGGAACAATGTGCATGAGCTGTTAAGTATATTATAGAAATATGAACCACTCACCCTTTAGTGTTGAATGTAATAGGACCACTCACCCTTTAGAGGTGATGGAGTAATATGAATTAATATTATAAATTGAATTTCAATTTTAATTCCAAATTAAAATTTAATTTGAATTTGAATTTGAATGCATGAATAAATTTACATTTATAACTAATTTAAATTACATATAGTTCGCATAGAAACTAGCCTTCTAGTTCTTTTGCGTACGCATTCAATAAGTGATTGTTTATACTAATGGGAACTAAATGTTCACACTTTAATTTATTCAAATCCACGAATATACGCTTCTTACCCATAATAAGTTATTTTTTATTATAACTGTGATGGGATAGCCAAATACAAAGAGTGGATGGGTGAGACAAATAGATTAGGGGATGTATTTCGCAGAGGTGATAATGAATTTGTGAAATACTCAAAGAGATGTCATAATGATGAAGAGTTTTCGTGTCCGTGTGCTAGGTGTAATAATGGTAAGGTGTTTGAATGGAAAACTATTGAACTACATTCGTTAAGATAGGGTATGGAAGATAGTTATCGAATTTGGGTTTTTCACGGGGAACCGATAATTTAATGCTTTTTATTCACTTGTCCTTGGTATAAATTGGTATTGGTATCGGTATAAATTGAAATTGATAAAAATTGGTATTGATATTGGTATAAATTGAAATTGATATCGTATGGATTGTTATTATCGAATTTGATAATATTATTTTTTGTAGAAAATAACTTCATCCGAGCGCGGTAGCAGAGGCGACGAGGGATCCTAGGCCAGTAGTCCCCACAAATGGGGAAAATTGGGGCCCGTCGTCGAGAATAGGATGACATTATTCGCTAGATCTCTAGAGTTGCTGAAGGCGATCATTGGCCCGGGGGACACTGATTGGAGGCTCGTGCCTAATGACCTGAAGATGAACATCTGGGGGGGCACTACATGTAGTGTATTTATAATTATATTTTTATTTTTATTTTTAAGCAACTAACACTTACTTTCTTTTTGGTTTGTATTTGTTTAACATAAACAATTCGGCCTGCCCCCACATCTCCGCGACTCCACCTTGGAACAGTTGAGGGATCAATAAAAGACGTGAAAGAAAAATCTGCGGGCACGGTACTTTGAAAAAACTCGGGAGTTCATTCTAAGAGTACATGACACCATCCCCCCACAGGAGCCGATCTCATTGGCACAGTGAAAAAAATTTTCAACAATGAGATCGATGAGCGACAATTGGCATCTCGCCAATTGGGGAGGGACAACCAGGCAAAAATATTGGACATGCACTACTACGGGTGGACGTTT
Organism: Sambucus nigra; assembly: GCA_949130495.1. NCBI lineage: Eukaryota > Viridiplantae > Streptophyta > Magnoliopsida > Dipsacales > Adoxaceae > Sambucus > Sambucus nigra. The sequence continues at coordinate 126,855,171 of OX422218.1, forward strand.
TACGCCGAGGTGGAGCATAAGATGGTTAGTTTTTATTTTACTTTAATTTTAGTTTTATGTTATTGTAATTTTGCATTACTTTGTGCTACTTACTAATTTTGTGTTATTTTATTTCAGGACACGGGGAGTGTCCCTGGGGGTAGGCCACATAGACTCCATGCCTATGTGGCAATTAAGACGAAAAAGGTCAAGGACAAGGAGGTGGGCCCGGCCGTTGTATAAACCATTGTATATAAATCTTTAATTTTTTAATTACAGTATAATTTTTTTATTTACTTAATTAACTAATCGCATACTTTTTGTCTTTTTGGCAAAGCTTAAGGAAGTACATGCATTGCAGTCTGATACCGACAAAGCATCTTTGGCTACGGATGCACTTAGCCAAGTTCTCAGGACGGATTGCAAGGGGAGGACTAGAGGGTGAGCTCACGGATGGGGAAGTCGAGGATCATCGGAATGGAGACGAGCAACACCGGATTGGCAAATAAGGTGGACACCTGATAACTTGACTTTTGTGTTTATTCGTTGTTTGAGCCAAGTTAATCAAAACCTCAATTACCTACAAAATATAACAAACTAAAGTGTAGAGGTAGGTAAGGATATGAATCCACATCAAGGGGGTAAAGCGAGGGGAAAATAATTATAATTCACTTTTGTTTTCTTTTTGGGATTTTTCCTTTGTCTATTTTTTTTAGATTTTTCAATATTAAAACAATTTGTGTGAGGATATGAAATAACACTAACTAAATAAAAGTTGTAAAGAATAAACTAACAAGTGACTAAAAATATGAACAAAGTCTAACACTAAAATAAGAGATCAAGTGAGGTAAATAATGTGAGAACAATCAAGGAATGGAACTACACCACAAGTTTTAGCTATTATAACTAATTGATTTAATTATTTGAATTCTACAAAATTAATATCAAAATTACAAATCAACTTTATTTGCAAATGTAATTTTAATAGTATTACAAATCAAAATAGATATACATTCCTTTTAATTAATCACCCGCTAGGATCGATTCATGAAAATTTATGTAAATATTAAAAAATAAAATTTAGAGTTAAAATTCAAGGAATAATACCACCTTAAGAAACCCCTATCTCTAGTTCGAATCTAAAATGGGTATTATAACTAGAATTTCAAATTTCTCTCGAAAACCATTTACCCTCTCTCGAGGCGTAAATTGAAGGGTGAGGGATCAAAATTAACATTCAAAGGGAATTTTCAATTAATCAAACTAATTAAATCAAAATAACATCAAATAAGGGTTCACCCCACCCCTTGAAAGGGGATTTAGCCTAACATGATATTAAACATGATGAACAAATAATCAAAGGCTAATAAAATAAAATATAAGAGAAGAGAACAATCGAAACCAATCTTTTGAAGTGAAATTGAACTCTAATTTTTTTGAAATCAAGCACCATCTATCCAATATGAGCATCCAATAATAATCAATTCAATATAATACTCAATTTAATTACTCACAATTTATCCTCATAAATCTCTAAAAATAAAAACTATTTACAAAATATTTCCCTAATCTACTCTAACCTAAAAAAAAAACTAAAATGGTGTTTCTCTCTCTAAAATTTTCTCTCTAAATAATCTCCCTTTTGAATGGTCTTCATCGTCTTTAAATAGAGCGCATGGAGCTAAGGGTAAATTGGGTAAGAATAAATTGTGGGTGATCATGGGGTGTGTGCACATGAGGTTTGAGAGGTGTGAGGTCACAAAAATCTAATTTGGATGAGGACAATTTTGGGATAAAATAAGGTGCATGTGGGAAGTGGTTGTTTGGGGGTATTTTTGGAAAAGAGGGTTAAGTGGTTTTAAAAGATATGTATTTAAAACATGTGGGGTATTCTTTGGTTTGTTTGTTTGGATTATACAGGTGATAAAATCGTGTTTGGCTATTGAGTTATTAACTAGTAAAGAAATCGATTTTGGGTTTCAATGGCAAAATGGGTAGACCTGTCAACGGGTCAGTTTGGGTCGTGTACGGGTTACGGGTTACGGGTCAAAACACCCTAACCCATACACGACCCGTTAAGCCTAACGGGTCTAATAACAATACCCAAACACGACCCGTTAATATTAACGGGTACACGACCCAAACCGTTAACACCCGTTAATATTAACGAATCATTTTGGGTCGAAATGGGTAACGGGTTTGGTGACCCTATAATACCCGTTAGTCTTCAATACTTTAAAAATAATGGGTTTTAATTGTAATTTGTATTGGGTATATATTGGGTGACCCTGAAGCACCCGTTAGTCTTTAAAGATTTAGAAATAATGGGTTTTAATGGTTATTGTTATTGGGTACGGGCTGGGTGACCCTATAGTACCCGTTAGTGTTAACGGGTGTTAACGGGTAGAAACGGGTTATAACGGGTACAGGTAAATTTCCAAACCCGGACCGTTAGTGTTAACGGGTCTACCGTGTCAACCCGTTAATGACCCAAACCCAATAAGGGTAAACCCATTAACTTATAATTTCGTGTCGGGTCGTGTTAACGGGTTATCGTGTATTTTGACAAGTCTAAAAATGGGTATGGGAAGGTTGGGTTTGTTGAAAACCTGAGTTAGGGCTCGGGTTGGTGGTATGGAGGTCGAAGTCTCTAGCGGGTTCGAAACCGGGTTTGGAGGTTCGAAGTGGGTGATGAAGGTTGGATCGTGATTCCGGGTCACTCTGGCCGGGTTGGGGTCGCTCGGGTTACAGCAGGTCCGGTCGGAGATGGCAGTGGGACTGCAGTTTGGTTGGATATAGAGGTTCAGCTGGGGGCAGGGTCACGCCAGTTTGGTTTGGGCGTTGGGTTATAGGGTTATGACGGCGAGTTCTTGGACGAAGGTTGACAGGGTTTTTTTTGGTGATGGGACTATCGGAGTTGAGGTGGTGGGAATCGGGTAATGAGAGGTATGGTTCTGAGTTGAGTTGTTCCAAGTGGGGGTGATGAGTGAGGTTTGATTGGTGGGTGTAGGTGGTTGTTAATGGAGGATTTGAGGAGAGAGAGAGAGTGGGAGGTTAAAGATGGAGGGGTTAGTGTTTGGGTGTAGATGAGGCACATGGAATAAGGGTGAGGGTGAGTTGGGTGGATTTTAGTGTGGAGAGGTGTATGTGGGTGTGTTTAGTTTGGACACCTAAAAAAATAAAACAAAACTAACTAACAAACTCAAAATAAAACTAACAAACTAAAAAATAAAATTAACTAAAAATAAAATCCTAATCTAAAAAACCTAAAATAATAAAACAAAAGAAATAAAAACTAAAAATCTAATAAAAAATTAAAACAAAAGTCCTAAAAAATATAAAATCTAATAAACTAAAAATAAACTCATAAAAACTAATCCTAATAAAAAAATAAAGATAACTAAAAACTAATAAAAATCAAAATAAAATAAAATCACAATACTTAAAAAGAAATATAAAAATAGAAAATAAATCCAAGAAAATTCTAAATAAATCTAAAATAAATCCTAAAAATAAAATGAATCAAACTAAAAATCTAAACAAAATTAAAAAGGCATAAACTAAACACACACGGGCTTCGGGGTAGGTTTAGGGACAGGGAAACCAGCTCCATGAATTGCATATCTGACTTGATTTATCGCTTTTACATTCGCAAGACATAATTAACCTACAAAATAAACATTAACGCACATAAGACCCAAATTGCCGAGAATTAGCAACTAAAATACGTCTATTCGGGCTATAAAATGTACACTTTTGGGTGCTTATCACACCACCCGTAAACAAATAATTGCTAGTCCTCGAGAAGAAAGATAGGGAGAAAGAGAAAGATAAGAAACCAAAAGTGTACCACTTTCGCGGGCACTTGCGATTGTACTTAGCATGTGCAACAAGCCTTTAAACCTATAGGTTTCCCTATAGGGTGAGTTGTGTCACGTGAGGGTTTGCCGAGAATTTACTCATAAAATACTTTATTTAAAAAGATTTATTAAAAGGCAGTCAATCTCTTTTTAGACATAGAATGATCGCACAATCCATCATAAGAGAAATAATTTGAGAAATACAAGCTACAAGTTTAAAAAAGTTTAGGTAAGTAAATACACAAGGCACATCCTTCCTAGAACTCAACGTGTGTAGTGTGAATCAGTCAAAAAGGGTCGAGCATCATAAGAGTAATTCCTAGATAACCTTTTTGGAATCGGTGCTTCAACTTCAAATTCTCATTGGATATAACTCTCTCAAACGAACTCTTGAGATTAGGGTAAGTGTATCGCTCTTGTGTGTGAGGAGGTGAGTAAATGTAAGCAAGTTCAAACGTCTCACGTACATATAAGAAAGAATGAACATTTAGAAAGAAAATGATCTCATAAAAGAATGCTAGTCACTATAATGAGAACGTCGAGTTATTCACCACGTTGACTCTCATTTGCCCAAACACCTAGGGGAAATATGGATGATAATGGGTGAGGGAAAATGAAATGAGAAGTATGGGATGATATGAGGTAGGTGTGATAGAATGGTGATGGATGAAAGATGGATGCGATAAGAGTGTATAGCATTTGAAGAACAAATGTCTTTATTACACGAGAACTAACTAAAAACTTTCTTTTTCTTTGCTTTTCTCTTCTTTTTTCGAATTTTCTTCTTTTTTTTTCTTTTTTTTTCTATTGTTTATTTTTTTTTCTTTTTCTTTTTCCTTTTATACTCTCAACATTAAAGACATTTTACATTTGGGAACAACACTCTTTTTCTCAAAATGATGGATGATATATGAATGGAGATGATAGGTGGATAATGTGGGAAATATGTGAATATTGAAGAATATAGGAGGGTAATGGATGCAGTGAATGGGTAAGAACCTAGTGATCGGGACAAATTTCAAGACACATGTTTGTTACAACTCGAAAGTGATGTCGTTCTCAGTGATTAAGCAAAAAATTTATTGAAGAATAATGAGATCATACAATGATTTAAGTGCGGACCCAAAGGAAGTTGAATCAACTTGTGACTCGGAGATTGCGTAAAACACTCTGAAAGGGTGAAAGGCACAAATCTCACAAGCTAAAGTCTCTACTAGTGATCCTTAAGGTTTTCTTGAGAATTATAGTACTCCTTAACTCTAAACCGTATTGACGTGATACGTGTGCAAATTTTTGTTGAGTCTAGAAATTGATAGCGCAACATGCCTTGTTACGTATTACATAAGCCATTTATAAAAAGATAAATCCTATAGCTTGATTCCTAGACTTACAAGATGGATGATAGAAAATTCACGTCAAATGAGTGAGATAAAAGAAACTGCACAAAATTTTAAAAATTAGGTTTAAAAATCAAAAATTTTCAAAAGAGGTACGATTTAGATAAAATCTCCCACCCCCAAACAATAAGGAACATCGTCCTCGATGTTAAGTGAAATGATTTTTAAAATTGAGAGAAAAAGGTAGGAAAGAGATTACCAGAATCAACCGCTAATAAAGTGGACAGATATAGCCAAAATGAAACCGGAAGAAATGATACGTAAAAAGAAAAAAAATGTGTACAAGTTTATAAAGCATGGTAGAGCATAGGGTGATGTGAAACACCACCACTAAACAGGATGAGACTCATACAAGAAATCACGAGCTACCTTTCGGTGGCTCTAAGTTTAATGTCTTCAGCCAGACCGAACCATTCTCACCCTAAAGATAAGATTTATGAAAGTGCAGGGCGACAGAAAAATTGGGTGATGAGAATCACCCCCAAACAAGACTGAAGAGTCGGTCTTTTTGGATAGAGGAAAAAACGGGTCAATGCACTTGTATAGCAAAGTGAATTATGCCATGCAAAACATCGGTGGACCATGGGCGGGTAAGGATTAGGGTAAGGGTGAAGATGCACCGATCACGGGCCTTATTGAGCCGGAAGGTGAGGGCAACGAGGGCCCTATAAGAATGGTGCTCAAGTTGAATAGGGAGGCAAAATGGTTTGAAAAGTGGAATGAGGTGGGGATCATAGAAATGACACGACTGTTATATAAATGGGCGATGGTAACGGTCGAGCCGTGACACGTCAGGGAGATATCGAGGGGAAAAATCAACACCACAAGAGAGTGGTGGGCATAGGGTAACAAACTCGGTGTCACGGTGGAGAGTAGCACCATAAATACTCTCATGGGAGGTGAAAAATGGTTTTAGGTTAGGATCCAAAGATATGGATGGTAAAACGAAGGATGTAAAGTCAATATCCAAACCAGGTGGTGGGGTGAAAGGGACAATGGGTGGGTCGGGTGGGATAAATGGTGGATCGGGTGGGATAAATGGTGGAGTAAAGGGTGGGATAAATGGAATAAGAACCTGAATTGTGGGTTCATTTGGTTTTTGCGGGAGCAGATTAGTCTCACTAATAAAAGGTAAGTCAATACAATTGTCAACTTGAGGCTTGGACCATAGGATGGTCTCAACGTCGAGATTATCGGGAGGATAGGGTTGGTCACACTCAAAGTCAGTGGCACAAAACGACGTATCATCACTCCATGTGGAGGCAACAATAGGTTGACTTGGGGTGAAGTCCAACTCTCTCTCACACTCAAATTCATTAAAGCGTTGTTAGAGCCTTTGAAGGGGTTCATTTTGAATTTGAGTGGCTTGCACTTGCTCGAGTATGAACTTTTGCAAGAAGCTTTTGAGAGTGGATGATTATGGTGAAGTGTTAACTGGTGGCGGTGGTTGAGGTGGACACAACTCTCTATTGGCAGAGCTATACGGAGAATACTCAAAGAAAGTGTGTGGAACAGGGTCAAGTGTGTCATACACATGAGAAGCATCTCCGTGAGAGACAAAAGGATGATAATCAGTGGGTGCATAGTGAAGGAACTGATAGGGAGAAGGATCACTAGGTTGCCATGACGACTGTTAGAACGTGCGAGGATCCACAACATCGGTTTGGGATTCGTATTGCGTGAAAGGGTGATTAAGCCTCCACGAATATCTAGGGTACTCACACAACTCGAGGTTTAATACATCATGATAATAGGCCTAGGTGTGTTCCGAAACAGTGTCATATGTATACACATGTTCCATGGTGGGTTCAGAGGGATATCGAATGTAAGGGAACTCATGGGTCATGTGATCAACATAAGAACAATGGGAGCACAACAAAGTATGCGAGACGTCGACAGTTGACACCAAGGGTGATGGAATAGGAAGTGCATTCATAGATGGTGCAAGAATAACGATACTTATGAGAGAGCTGAGACCACTAAGTAAATCATAAAGACACGGTTCAGGATCACTCTTACACGTGCCGAGTATCAAAGGGAAATGACCAAAGTAGTCCCGTGAGGGACGTTCTTCGGCCATGTGGAGAGAAATATTTTTTTAGATTTTTTAAATTTTTTGAAAAGTAAAGAAATTTTTTTTGGATTTTTCTGAAAATGAAAGAAAGAAAATATTTTTGGATTTTCTAAAAAATAAAGGAAGAAAATATTTTTGGATTTTTTTGGAAGAAAAGAATGGGAAAAATATTTGGACTCTTTGAATTTCGAACGAAGGCACTAAAATTGACTACTAAAAAATTGAATTGGACACAGACAAGTCAAGGATAAATCCTAACTAGCACGCCAATTTTTGTCTTTAAATTTAGTGAGAGGGTAGTCAAATTTTAATTAAGTTCACGGGCGATGAAAAATCACAGAATTTATCTGCGTGATTGCCTTGGCAAAAATGGTCTCCTATGGGGCTATCTAGTTGATTGATTTTAAATTTAATGATGGCTAGGGTAGAACACAATTGGTACGCAAGTGAGTCGGGTGATGAAATCCCTTCTCGTGAATGACCGCGTGTAGGTCTTAGTAATTTAATTCATCACACCATTCGAAAATAAATGCGAGAATAAAATCACACAAGAGCACGTAATCACATACAAAAATTAACTCGCTGATAGGAGAGGCGCGAGGGTTTTAGAAATGTACCTCCCACGGTTGTTACACCGTGGGGTGCTGACAAATTTGAGTCGACTGGAGGGAGATTACGTCTATCTCAGTCGGCCCCGGGAGTCCTACCGACCAAAAGTAGAGAGGCTTCTTTTTCTCTCCTTGGACGCCCTCTCTCTACCTTGTCTTGTCTCCCTATCACATTTATCATCTTTTTATTACAAATTTAAAAATAAAATAAAATAAAATAAATGGTGTCTCTATGCACCGCAATACAAGCCAAGAATAAAAATCCTAATAAAAGCCTTCTAAAATAAAGAAAAATGGTACTAAAAAGCAACAAAGTGCGAAAAATAAATGAACTACAAGATGAAATCCGCTCCAAGTGCTTCACGCTCCTAAGAATGGCAACGACGCCATTTGATAACTTGACTTTTGTGTTTAGTCGTTGTTTGAGCCAAGTTAATCAAAACCAGAATTACCTCCAAAATATAACAAACTAAAGTGTAGAGGTAAGTAAGGGTATCAATCCACATCAAGGGGGTAAAGCGAGGGGAAAAATTGTAATTCACTTTTATTTTCTTTTTGGGATTTTTACATTTTCTATTTTTCTTAGATTTTTTTTTTTTGGGGGGGGGGGGGGTGAGGATGTGAAATAACACTAACTAAATCAAAGATGTAAAGAACAAACTAAAAAGTGACTAAAAAGATGAACAAAGTCTAACACTAAAATAAGAGATCAAGTGAGGTAAATAATGTGAGAACAATCAAGGAGTGGGACTACACCACAAATTTGAGCTATTCTAACTAATTAATTTAATTATTTGAATTCTCCCAAATTAATATATAAATTACAAATCAACTCTCTGTAATACCCCGTATTTTCTGTGATATTTATTTTTGGGGATTAATTGAATTAAATGTTTATTAATTGGAAATTAATCCGGATAAAAATATTAACGTGATGTGAGTTAGTATTTTATTATAATGTGCATACTTGGCATTATATGAATATTGGTAATATTGAAATTGTCACGAGATTGAAATACGGCAATTTGGGAATTTTGTTTGACGCGTGTGACCGCCGCGTCATGGTATTTTATTATTAAATTAAAAAAATGAATTTTAGTTCCATTAACCGTATGGTCGTTTTGAGTGCGCCAACGCGTCCGGAAGGGTCGAGATAGTCAGAAAACACTAGCCGGGAGTTTAGTTTGGGTCCCGGGGTATTTTTAGGCCATACCGGCATCATAAAGGGTATTTTGGTAATTTGTATTTTTGGAAATTAAAAAGTGACGAAAATTGGAAATACAATCTGACTTCTTCTTTAACCCACTTAACCCACTACCTACACTAAGAGACTTAATGGGCTACGAGAGAAGTTGAAATATACTCCCAACTTACCAAAAACCAAACACACCTCCATCACCTCCATTGTCTTCAACCTTGGGAAACTTGTAGAGAGAGAGAGAGAAGGAAGAGAATTCTGCAGAAAGAAAGAGAGAGGACAGACTTAACTTCAAGATTCAACACCAAATTCAGAGATAGATTAAGGCAAGTGGTTTAAACTCATTTGATTCAAGTTATGCTTTTCCATGTTTAGGAAATTTTCGAAATTGATTTTTGAAGATAATTTAGACCCATAAATTGGAAGATAAAAGCCATGATTTATGTAGGAATTGCATGCAGTGATATTATGGATGAATTATATATTCTAAACAGAACCTTTGATGATTTAAAAATGGAGTTAGAAGAAGTTTTTGATGTTCTTGAATGAAGAAGAATTCTGGAAATTTTTTATAATAGTTTTGATCTAAACTAAGCCTTGGAATGATGAATTATGGAATCTAGAACGTTAATATTGTTGTAGTATGATAGTATGATGTTATAGTAACCTTGTCTTAGAGTTTCATGTTGAAAAATGGTGTTTTGGGACGAAACTATAACTGCAAAACGAAGCAGTTCGTAACAGACCTGGTGCGTTCGATCGATCGATGTTCTTCAGTCGATCGATCGACCACCATCGATCGATCGAAGGTAAAGGTCGATCGATCGACCTTACCAAAATGAATAAAGTATTTCCCCTAATTGAATTTTAATGGTGTTAACCCTTGGATAATATTATTGGAGACATTGTGAATACCCTTAACTTTAAGGAAGACCAGTAGGCATGATTATGAGATTGGACTTTAATTGGAATTTAATTTGAGGAATTATTCTAAATTAATGAAATTCGTTATGTGAGATAATATTTGGGTTAATAGTACAAATTTGAATAATTTGATGAAATAAGGTTTGGGGCAGAAGTAAAGACCTTAGGTATAAAGATGTTATATGTGGGAATTATGGGAACTTAATAGTCTATTTGAGATAGGTTTTAAGTTTAAGAAATTACGACGTGAGATGTGTCGACTATTTAATTTATATATTATCGGGATACTTGAAATATATGAATTTGGAATAATGGTATAATAATGTAGAGTATACCTTTATTAATATCGAGATATCTAAGATGTGTGAATGCTTAGTATATAACCTTATGTGTATGACATACCTACCATACTTGCTATCACGGGAGGTTTACGTTCGCTTAGGGCCTTCGTATCCTTGTGTTGCCCAGATTTAGATTGGTTACCTCGATGAACATAGGTCATTGAAGGACTTATTGAGATGTTAATAAGTTTGCTGATCGTGGGAGCGTATGTGATGGTGACTGTGTTCGCCTCCACTATTTGTGATGTTGTTATCTGAACGATTCCTGAGAGATTCGGAATGCGTGATCCTTATGTACGTGATGTACCGGGATGGATAACAGAGTATGTGTGCACCGCAGCTTACCCTTTGGGTGCTTGTATTGTATATTTATGATGTGAAAATATACGGTTAAATGAGAAGGAATTTACTATGTTAAATTGTGAGTATAGTTATGGTAATGTTTTGAAAAGATAAAAAGAGAACTTTTATCAATAAATGGTTTTGTTAATAATTGGAAATCCGGGAATTAAAGTAGAACCCTCTATTTAATTGTTAAGATTGGAACTTAAACGTGAACCGAGTAGAAGTGTTAGAAACTCTTTAGATAGTTGTGAGATAACACATGAATGGGTACAGGAACGTTAGGAGTGCACAGTTAGACGAGAGGTGAGTATCTCATGTGAGAGCACGTCCTAACATGTATTTTGCATATACTGTTTTAAATGTTTTTAAAGCACTTGCAGGTTTTTAAAATATCTCCACATTCGGGCTCTGACCCGTTTGCTTTCAAATCTATCTTTTTGTAAAACCGTTTTAGGTGCCCAGCCACAAGGACACCATGCATAGGATTCTTACTCAGATGACGAGCTGTAGTTGCTTGTGGAAGCTACAGGGATTTGCTTTTAGACGCTTATATCATTTGGATTCCTTATTCAGTATTCCTCAGTTGTAGGGCATGTTGCCCAAATTCTATTAGATACATTTCCATTTCAATTTTTCAGACTTTGGCGTGTATTCATTCAGTATTCAGTATTTCATTATTTACTTCAGTTGTGGGATTGTGTTATGAGGAGTTTTTTTCCTCCAGATTTATTTATATCATGTGACGATTATTCTATTTACTTCATTACGGTGAATGGTGTTATTATTCTTCTTTACACTTGTTGCATGTTAATCAGACTTTAATTAAAATTTAGCAACTTACTTTTTAAATACTAGGTGGTTAGTAATAATAAAATGTTTTCGACAGTGATGCTATTAACTGAGCCAACTTGGCCTTTTGATTTAATTTAATAAAGGAGTAGCTACCCGGTATTTAATTAGTCGGGGTGTCACACTCTCATTGCAATTGTAATTTTAATAGTAATCTTTTAGAAAATTAAGTTTACCTTCCCACAACTCTAGAAAATAGATGTACACTCTTTTTAATTAATCACCCGCTAGGATCGATTCAGCAAAATTTATGTAAAATCTTAGAAAATAAAATTTAGAGTTGAAATTCAAGGCATAATACCACACTTAAGAAACCCCTATCTATAGTTCGAATCTAAATGGGTATTATAAATAGAATTTTGATTTTCTCTCGAAAATCGTTTACCCTCTCTCGAGGCGTAAATTTAAGGGCGAGAGATCAAAATTAACATTCAAAGGGAATTTTCAATTAATCAAACTAAGTAAATCAAAATAACATCAAATAAGGGTTCACCCCACCCCTTGAAAGGGGATTTAGCCTAACATGATCTTAAATATGATGAAAAAATAACCAAAGGCTAATAAAATAAAATAGAAGATAAGAGAACAATCAAACCCAATCTCTTGAAGTGAAATTGAACTCTAATTTCTTTGAAATCAAGCACCATCCATCCAATATGAGCACCTAACAATAATCAATTCAATATAATACTCAACTGAATTACTCATAATTTATCCTTACAAATCTATGAAAATAAAAACTATTTACAAAATATTTCCCTAATCTACTCTAACCCCAAAACAAACAAACTAAAATGGTGTTTCTCTCTCTAAAATTTTCTCTATAAAATAATCTCCCTTTTGAATGGTTTTCATCTTCTTTAAATAAAGGGCATGGATCTAGGGGTAAATTGGGTAAGGACAAAATGTGGGTGATCATGGGGTGTGTGCACATGAGGTTTGAGAGGTGTGAGGTCACAAAAATCTGATTTGGGTGAGGGCAATTTTGGGATAAAAGAAGGTGCATGTGGGAAGTGGTTGTTTGGGGGTATTTTTGGAAAAGAGGGTTAAGTGGTTTTAAAAGACATGGGTTTAAAACATGTGGGGTATTCTTTGGTTTCTTTGTTTGGATTATGCAGGTGACAAATCGGGTTTGGCTATTTTTGTTATTAACTGGTGAAGAAATCGATTTTGGGTTTAAATGGTAAATGGCAAAATGGGTATGGGAAGGTTGGGTTTGTTGAGAACCCGAGTTAGGGATCGGGTTGGTTGTATGGAGGTCGGAGTCTCTGGTGGATTCAAAACCGGGTTTGGAGGTTCAAAGTGGGTGATGGAGGTTGGGTCGCGATTCCGGGTCGCTCTTGCCGGGTTGGGGTTGCTCGGGTTGCAGCAGGTTCGACCGGAGATGGTAGTTGGGATGCAGTTTGGTTGGACATGGAGGTTAGGCTGGGGGTAGGGTCGCGCCGATTTGGTTTGGGGCATTGGGTTAGAGGGTTATGACGGCAGGTTCTCGGTCGGAGCTTGACAGGGGGGTTTTCAGCTACGGGATGCCGAAGTTGAGGTGGGGAAAATCGGGTAAGGAGAGGTATGGTTCCGAGTTGAGTGGTTCCAAGTGGGGGTGATGAGTGAGGTTTGATTGGTGGGTGTAGGTGGTTGTTATTTAAGGATTTGAGTTGAGAGAGAGAGTGGGAGGTTGAAGATGGAGGGGTTTGTGTTTGGGTGTAGGTGAGTCGTATGGAATAAGGGTGAGGGTGAGTTGGGTGGATTTTAGTGTGGAGAGGTGTATGTGTGTGTGTTTAGTTTGGGCACCTAAAAACATAAAATAAACTAAACTAACTAACTCAAAATAAAACTAACAAACAAAAAAAAAAATTAACTAAAAATAAAATCCTAATCTAAAAAAAACTAAAATAATAAAACAAAAGAAATAAAAACTTAAAATCTAATAAAAAAATGAAAACAAAAGTCCTAAAAATAAAAAATATAATAAACTAAAAATAAACTCATACAAACTAATCCTAATAAAAAAAATAAAGATAACTAAAAACTAATAAAATCCAAAATAAAATAAAATCACACTAATTAAAAAGAAATATAAAAATAGAAAATAAATCCTAGAAAATTCTAAATAAATCCTAAGAATAAAACGACTCAAACTAAAATTCTAAACAAAATTAAAAAGGCATAAACTAAATACACACAGGCTTCGGGGTAGGTTTAGGGACAGGGGAATTAGCTCCATGAATTACATATCTGACTTGATTTGTCGCTTTTAATTCTGCAAGACACAATTGACCTACAAAATAAACATTAACGCGCATAAGACCCAAATTACCGAGAATTAACAACTAAAATACGTCTATTCGGGGTATAAAATGTACATTTTTGGGTGCTTATCAACACCCATGACGATAATGTTTATCAACATTTTTAGAGGCGATGGTCCTAGATATGCACGCTTTCATGAAGCGTCAGTTGGGCAAGGAGAAGGAGAAGGAGAAGGAGAAGGAGAAGGAGAAGGAGGTATAGGTCGACGAGGACGAGGACGTCACTTCTTCATTACCAATACGCATGGGGTCGCCACCATTTGATCCATTTCCCATTGTGACCCCCTTTGAGCCCCATGTTCGAGTCTCCATATCCCGGTGTTGCTCCATAACTGTTGTAGAGAAATTCTGAAGTTTGAGAATGTGCGGATAACCTTTCGTTACAGAGAGTCCAACTCGGTAGTTGATGCTTCAGCTAATATTGGAAATGATATAGTAGTTATATGAATAGTATTTTTATATAGCGCCTAGGTTTTTACACAAACCTCTTTTGGATGATGTTAATGGTACTGTGTTCTGTAGGTTTATGGATAAACCTTATTTTTGTAATGTTGTTTTGATGTAATATAATAGTATATTATGTTAAAAAAATACTAATAATTCAATTATGGTTTATTTTTATAGTATATATATTTTATAGATGCCTTTAGTTATATTTTTAATCACACTACAAATGCTTCGATTGTGTTAATGGCACTTGTAACACCTCATAAATTCAAGGACCTTTAATTAAATAAAATATTTGGAGAAAAAGAATTATTTTATTTAGAGGAATTAAATTCATGACTTGAGAATTTTTAAATTTGAGGAGTTTATTAATTCGGCGAATTAAGGTTTAATATTTTTGATTATTTTGTGTCACATTTTGAGGTCAAGAATTTGGAGAATGTTATAAATTAATTTGGATGAAAATTCGGAGCGCACAGTTGAGTCCGAATGGGTCGAAATAGTTGGCCATATGCATATATTGGGTTTCGGGATTTAATTAGACATAAATTATCTTCAAATAAAGAGTTTGGGCCCTTTTTAGGAGGCCCATAGTTCCAAAAACGGGATTAGAGTTTTAACCCTAATGGTGAAAGGGTAAGGCAACTTAAAGTAATTTTAGAAGACTAAAATTGGGGAGAGCTTAAGGGGATAACCATTAGAAGAGAATTTGGGAATTTTTGGAGATTTCTTCAAGGATAGGAGGAGATCCTTGAATTCAATCCAACATCTTCATCCAAAGGCTTTGATCTACAAATTAAGGCAAGTGGTTTGATTTGCAATTGTTAATTTTCATTTACCTATTTATAGTAAAGGAGTTGGTAATCAATTAATATGATAGGGTTTCTGTTCATGAGAAATTGGGGATTTTTCTTATTGGGTTATAAATCTATAGAGGTGTTAAGATTTGATTTAATTTGATGCCCTAATTGATGAAATTGTTGGAGTTAGATTAAATATGATAAAAGTATGGATTTAGGATGAATCTGTAGAAGTTTTGATGAAGAAATCTGTACAGAATAAATGTTTTAAACATTTTAATAGCGGACTAGGTGTTTTGGGAAGATTAGAGAAGGGGATGATACCAGGGTCGTTCGAACGACCTGGTATCTCGTTCAAATGAGAGCCACTGTCGTTCGAACGACATGGATTGTCGTTTGAACGACTTATTAAGCTTGTCAAATTTCTTGCTTCCCCTGATTCAGACCTGTTATGTATTTGAGATACATAGTTTCTGCTTTAGTTAATTCTGCAACTTCGGTTATGATTTAGGGTTTTAATTGGTGAATGCTTACCCTTGAATTAATTGGAGGATTAATGAATTTGAAGATTTGAGGTTCATGATTTAGTGAATTGCAACCTTATTAATTAAGTGGGTTGACTTAATTGAATGAAATTGAATGATGGATTGAAATTATTGAATTTCGGGCCGAGAGAGAGAGAGAGAGAGAGAGAGAGTCCGAGTATAATTGGTAGGGTGACACCAAAATAATGAAAATTAATTAGTGTATAATCAATTGAAATGAAGTCGGGCCATAGAATTGCATGTTTTAGGCTTGTGTATGGACATAGTACACCGGTAGCCTATATATATACACGGTGATGTGTAGTATATATATGATATATAAATATTTGTGTGAATAATATTTATAGTAAAGCATACCAATATTAATGCTATCTTAGGAGGTTGCGCGATGTGGGTGAGTCCCCTGACTAGCAAATGCAGGGCAAGTATATTCCCCAGGTCACAGGGTCAGTTATTTGGGGTGTGCCATTATGGTATATAACAGGCACTTTTAGGGGGAACTATGAATGTCTCCTACGCATTGGGGGATTGCATTTATATCCGGCATGCGTGTGAATGTTGAGATATGATACGTATATATATATATATATGGTGTAAATGTATAATTAGTATAACTTGTGAACCGGTTATATAGAATTGAATGAAAATTGGTTTAAATAAGTTAGCGTGATTAATAACTTATATAGTATATGCTAAATTCACGCGGGATAGAGTAGTGGAATTTATGTGACAAGGCTAGTTACAGGGTGGTTAGTTAGATGGGTCAGGTATAGTACGTTAGGCGTGCACATTAGTGGAGGGATGCGGTGTCATCAAGAGAGTGTACGACACTAACTTAAATATGAAGAGCATAGTTGCATTTTAATTTCCTGCATTTAAATTCACTTGCTAAATATTTTCAAATGTTTTGGGTTCTAACCCTCGCTATAAAACCTTTTCAAAACCTTTTAGGTTTCCACCACAAGGGCGCCAGGACTGATTCATCCTACAGGGTGCGTAGCTGCAGTATATGTGGATGCTGTGGGATATTTGTTTAGACGCCTGTCTTATTCCTGCTCTAGATAGGGACATTTCAGTTGTACTATTGGGCTTGTACTTTTATATTCAGTTTTGGCATGTATCGGTGCTCTTTTATACTTGCACTTTGTGGATTGCTTGTATAGTCGATGTTGTTCGGATACCACTTTTATTAGTTGTGTGTCATGATTAGATTTTCTCTTGTTATGGTTATTTTGGTTTCCTATTATATTGGCTGGGTTCGATTTAGTTCATAAGATAAAATTTAGCATCAGCTTAATTAAAGACTAGTGGTTAGTAATTAAAAAATTTTGCGACAGTGATGCTAAGAATGAAGAAGATGAGATTTCTATTTAATTTGATATAGGACTGATCACCCGGTATTTTATTAGGCGGGTTGTCACAGCACTATGTTATTTAACAACAATGTCAATTTTCTAACACCAAACTCTAATTTATAAATATATGTAACCTATGGTGATCTCTAAATTACGAAATGAATAACGATTTAACAAAATAAATATCACAATAAGAAAGATTGAATTTAAATATTTTCAAAAAAATCCCATAAAATAGATTTTTCACTCACTTCGATCATAAATCATGATCAACAAATAATAGCCACCTCACCACTCAAACTCATGCAACTAAATCAAAAAAACCTTATGAACAATTTAAGTTGGAAAATTTTGTATTTTAAGAAATTGACACGAAGTGGGAGACACCAAGTCTTTGAGACATGGACATAAATGTGTTGGATAAAGTATACACTTTTCTATATTAGAAGCACCATAAAGACTACAACTTTATTGTACTGGGATGTATGAAAGGCAAACACATATTTGAGTGGTGGGAATATTCATATATTGATCTGTCCTTGCCATTCATATTTTTTGGGAGAAATGCATTTAGAAATCATCAGTACCATTCATTGAAACAAAAAATGTGATAAACCTTGATGGTTCATTAGAAATAGAGTCTTGATAATTACATCTATTTTCCAAAAGATATACAACTGAGATCGCCTGGAGGTATCTCTACAAAGTCTTTCATGAGCTCCTATAAATGTGGGTTCTTATGATGCACCCACATACAGTTGAAACGTAAAGACATAGTGCGGTTCTAAATGGATTAGACTTTAGTCCCGCGCGATGTGCGGGTAATTTGCAATTATTGTTATATCATGCAGTATTGAGCCACTTACAAAATTATAGGAAACATACCATGGATATGTAAACTAAACACAACCAACTAACAAAATCAGTTTGACCACCAACTAAAACCTCACTTCAAATTCATTCGAACACAAATACACAATAGCTTTATAGAATAACAAACCAATACAACAAATTACCAACACCTACACAAGCATAACCAATTTCTCAAATCTTCTGCATGTAACGAAAGTGGCATCAAACTATATTATTAATTCTAAAAATAAATTAGAATAACTTATCAACAATCAATCTAAACAAGAAAATTAAGTTATGTATTTTAATTAGAGATAAACGCTTTAAAATCTGCAAAACTACTTGTCATCCTGAAAAAACATAGAATTTAAGAATTGAAAAACATCTTGCGAATTTGAACCAAAAGATTTTTTTAATTCAAGTATATATATATAGACACATTTTAATCTCTTATCATCTTAAAGTCACAAAAAGTAACATATCAGTGACATTCATTATATCTTTGTCACACCCTGCTTAATTCTGGCGTCGGTGGCCACCAAAACTATGACAGGCGTGAACTAAATAAAATATCATTCTTAGCATGAGACATAAATAAATCAATCCACAAGATAAGTAATTGAATCAATCCCAAATGATAATACCAACTGAACGATAAAATATCCGTCACATGCTAAAACTTCGAATAAAATCCAATCTCCAAAAAAAATGATTTAATTAAAACTGACTAATAATCAACTGTGAATAATCCAACTGAATCCTCTAACAACTTTGGAACTGAAAGACCCAATCAAAACAAATAAAATGTGTCTCAATGTAAATACGATAAAAAGGAAGCTAAACTAAACTACTAAGCATTAATATAAAATAAACTCCAGCTGCACCTCCAAACGATAATCTCCAAATAACCCTATGTAGCTTCTCCAGACTTATTCTGAAAAAGTTAGTCAACGCACGAGGTCAGAGCCCCGAGCATGAATACATACTACTCCCCTCAAATAGGGTCTGTGAACCCAGACAGTAGCATTATACGCAATAAGTATCACAATAAAGTATTTTAATTACAAATATAATTAAACGCGGGAAATATAAATTACTTACCACCCCCAAATATTATGATAAAAAAACACCAATATCATTTTAATTATACCATAGCCCCGAATTTATTATTGTTCTCACTTTTTATTATGGCGGTCCTCCCGGCCCGGGTGGTAATCCACCAAAGTGTCACACTTCCCCTTGTCAATAGCCAGCCAAATTCGTATAAACTGTCGATCCCCCGCAATATGATAAGTTTCCACACACGACACGACATAAATCACCAAATCTGACCCATTTAAACTGTCGGTCCCTGACACATTATGTTGTCACAAATTTTAATACCCGTTTTTATCTTAGGCATTAATTCTCATCTTCTCAATTTATTAAGTTATCAAATTACCCCACCCTTTTATCGATGTGAAATCCTCAATATACCCCTTAGTCCTATACCTAAGGGTCCCCAAGTACACATACGTCATATCCTACATATAAGATGAATTACCAATATAAAACACGTCCTAGTCTCATGCCTAGGCTAACGTAACGATAATAAAACATAAAAATCAGCCCACCATCAAAATATAAAATCCCCACGAATTTACACTAACTAGTTCCATACCCAGCAAGCATAAATTATAACCAAGGCCAACCCACTAGTTCCATACCTAGTAAGCATCATATAATAGAGGTGAGAAAAAATACTATCCAAAATCCCCTCATCTCCGCGATGGCAAAAGTGAATAATAATAAATCACACAATACACAATTCATAAGAATAACATAACACGTAATCATGAAAATCCCAATTCAATTTAATTCAATGAATAACACTGTCGTCATTTTCAACATAATTAATTATGTTAAAAAATGTTAAATTTTATTAAGACGCAACAATATTCAATATGTCATAATCATTCTCTTTTATAAGTCATCTATTTTTTTTTATAAGTGAGCGTGTCCCATTGACCATATAAATAATTTCATAAAACTTCTACATGAGAACCCACACCTAAAACCATTAAAACCCAAAAACTCTAACCTACGCACCCAAGGGTTTCAAAAATTAAGTCTTATTAAAAATTTTCACAAAAACAACCCCAAAAATTTAGTGTCCACTCCCTCTAATTAAGTTGTTAATTGATTTTAATAAAAAACACGTTATTTAGAATTTAGGTGACACTTAAAATGCATAATACTAAAGGAAAGGAATAGAGTATTCATGCCTGAATAAAAGTTGGTTTAGAAATCTGATCTTAAATGTGTATTCCTCTAAAAAATTGACAAAGATTCGTTCTTGACCTGTCTTGAGAAAACCCGGTTAATCTTGACAAAACTTGAGTTGAAAGTTATGTATAATGGGGCTAGGGTTTACAGGTTGAAGAAGATGTGAGGTTTCTAATTTTTGGAAAGGCTAAAATGTGTTTTAAAAGACCTAAACTCGTCACTTTGTTTATATACCAAGAAAAAATTGAGTTTTTATCAAATACTAACACTCGAAAAATTATTACGGACGATCGGATCGTTAGAATGGCTTGAAATTTTAGTATGTTGTAGTGAACGGCGAGACAGGGCTACTATAGAAAAATTCAGCTCCATCGGACGGTCTAATTTCTAAAAATATTATTTTTATTCTCCTTAGCTCGGATCCTCCCCCGTTTTTTATTCAAAAAGTTATAATTTCCAAATTTTAATCCCCATTTAAATTCCACTTAAAATACTTATTTTTATATATAAAAACAAACATATTTAATTACTACGAATAATTAAATCCAAAATTGTATTTTTTTAGAATTTCCCAATTAATTAATTTAATTAATTATTAAAAACACGGGGTGTTACATACTTCCCCACTAGCAAAGAAATTTCATCCTCGGAATTAGAAACCTTAAACGTAAATCGCGAAATATAAAATAAGGCTCACATATGCCTACTCGTTGAATGCCATAATTGGACGTCCATATACCCAATCCTACACACACCTACCCCACTAACAATAACACACACACACACACACACACACACACACACACACACACACATACATAACTATTAAAGTAACGGCGTACCACACGCTCTAGCAAATCACCACTAGATTTTATTTCTAATAATCTTCGCAACACATAAATCCTCAAATCAAATCACATCGTTGCATCGATATAAAACGTACCCAAAAAATATACTAATGATCTTTCAAATAATTAACGTCTCGAAATTCAACTTTAAGGATCCTCACATGAAACTTACTAATTCTAAACTCAATGCCTACAATGTCCTTAACACAAAATTCTATATCTCCAAGAAACACATCTAACACGTATGCTAGACCCTCTACCATAAGGAATACGAATCAACAAAGAGAATCAAATATCAGTAACGCGGAAAACTAAAGCGGACTCACTACCTACGGGACCTAAGACCATGTTCTGATTCCATCTGTCACACCCTGCTTAATTCTCGCGTCGGCCGCCACCAAAACTATGCCGTGGGTGAACTAAATAAAATATCATTCTTAGCATGAGATGGATATGATACATAAATAAATCAATCCACAAGAGAAGTAATTGATTCAATCCCAAATGATAATAACAAGTGAACGATAAAGATTCATCACATGCTAAAATTTCGAATAAAATCCAATCTCCAAAAAAATAATTTAATTAAAACTGAGTAATAATCAAGTGTGAATAATCCAACTGAATCCTCAACAACTTTGGAACCGAATGGCCCAATCAAAATCATAAAATCTGTCTCAATGTAGATACGACAGAAAGGAAGTTAAACTAAACTACTAAGCAGTAATATAAAATAAACTCCAGATGCACCTCCAAACGATAATCTCCAAATAACCCAATGTAGCTTCTCTCCAGACTTATTCTGAAAAAGTTAGTCAACGCACGAGGTCAGAGCCCCGAGCGTGAATACACACTACTCCCCTCAAATCCGTGAACCCAGACAATAGCATTATACGTAATAAATATCACAATAAAGTATTTTAATTACAAATACAATTAAATGCAGGAAATATAAATTACTAACCACCCCCAAATATTCTCATAAAAAAATTACACCAATATCATTTTAATTATACCACAACCCAAAATTTATTATTGTTCTCACTTTTTATTATGGCGGTCCTCTCACCGTGGGTGGTAATCCACCAAAGTGTCACACTTCCCTTTGTCAATATCCAACCAAATCCGTTTAAACTATCGATCCCCCGTAATATGACAAGGTTCCACACACGACACGACATAAATAGCTCAAGCTGACCCTTTTAAACTGTCGGTCCCTGACAGATTATGTCATCACAAATTTTAATACTCATTTTTATCTTTGGCATTAATTCTCATCTTCTCAATTTATTAAGTTATCAAATTACCCCACCCTTTTATCGATGTGAAATTCTAAATATACCCCTTAGTCCCATACCTAAGAATCTCAAGTACACATACGTCCTATCCTACATATAGGATGAATTACCAATATAAAACACATCCTAGTTTCATGCCTACGCTAATGCAATGATAATAAAACATAAAAATCAGCCCACCCCCGAAATATAAAATCCCCACGAATTTACACTAACTAGTCCCAGACCTAGCAAGCATAAATTATAACCAAGGCCAACTCACTAGTTTCATAAGTAAGCATCCTATAATAGAGGTGAGCAAAAATACTACCCAAAATCCCATCGTCCCCGCGATGGCAAAAGTGAATAATAATAAATCACATAATACACAATTCATAAGAATAACATAGAACGTAATCATAAAAATCCCAATTCAATTTAATTCATTGAATAACATTGTCATTTTTTTCAACATAATTAATTATGTTAAAAAAATGTTAAATTTTATTAACATGCAGTAATATTCAATATGTCATAATCATTCTCTTTTATAAGTCATCTAATTTTTTTTATAAGTATGAGCGCGCCCAATTAACCATATAAATAATTCCATAAAACCTTTACATGAGAACCTACACCTAAAACCTCTGTTCTAAAAGGCCCGCCTAGGCTCAAGGCTGAGAGAAATGCATCGCCTACGCCTTATTACGCCTTATTCTTGGTAAAAGTCTTAAGGCACACTTTTTTTTAAAAAACAAAGGATTAGTTGACAAATATTAGTTATGGAGCATGAATATGAGAAGGATGGCTACCAAACATATGGATATATTTTCAAAATTCAAAGTATGTACTATTTTATTATATTACTAGCCTTAGAATAGTTAAAATAATAAAAAAAGGAAAAACGCCTTTTTACGCCTAGGCTCCTAAGGCTTGGGGCTTGACCTCTACGCCTCGATCCTTTTAGAACCTTGCCTAAAATAGTAAAAACCCAAAAATCTAACCTACGCACCCAAGGGTTTTGAAAATTAATTCGCATTAAATTTTTTCACAAAAACAGTCCCAAAAATTTAGTGTCCACCTCCTCTAATTAAGTTGTTAATTGATTTTAATCAAAAATACGTTATTAAGGATTTAGGCGACACTTAAAACACATAATACTAAATGAAATGAATAGAGGATTCATGCCTGAAAAAAGTTGGTTTAGAAATCTGATATTGAATGTGTATTCCTCTCAACAATTGACAAAGATTCGTTCTTGACCCGTCTTGAGAATGCCCGGTTAATCTTGACAAAACTTGAGTTGAAAGTAATGTATAACGGGGCAAGGGTTTAGAGGTTAAAGAAGATGAGAGGTTTTTGATTTTTAGAAAGGCTAAAATGTGTTTTAATATACCTAAACCCGTCACTTTGTTTATATACCAAAAAAAATTTGAGTCCTAATCAAATACAAACACTCGAAAAACTATTACGGACGATCGGACCGTTAGAATGGCTTGAAATTTTAGTATGTTGTAGCGAACGGCGGGACAGAGCTACTATGAAAAAATTATGCTCGATCATACGTTCTTATTTCTAAAAATATTATTTTTATCCTCCTTAGCTCGGATCCTCTCCCGATTTTTATTCAAAAAGTTATAATTTCCAAATTTTATTCCCCATTTAAATTCAACTTAAAACCTTATTTTTATATATATAAACCAATATATTTAATTACTAAGAATAATTAAATTCAAAATTTTATTTTTCTCAAAATCCCCAATTAATTAATTTAATTAACTATTAAAAACATGGGGTGTTACAATCTCTTCATTTCTTACCATAAATATACTTTAATTAGTAAGCCTGAAAGAAATATGGGTATCTGTTATTTGGCGATTTAGCTTGTCATGATCCTGCTTGATATACCCGCATATACCCTCGGCCGGGCCGAGGGCGTACTCCACCTGGGCGAGGCCAGGATGACCCCTCATCAGGCCCAGACGACCCTCTAAGGGGCTGACCCCTCATCATGGCCCAGACGACCCTTCAAGGGGCCGACCCCTCATCAAGCCCAAACAACCCTTCAAGGGGCCGACCCCTCATCATGGTTGTGACACCCCGCCTAATTAAATACCGGGCGATCACTCCTTTATTAAATTAAAAATCAAGGTGAACAGTTGGTTCATTCTTAGCATCACTGTCGTAAAAATAAATTTTTCCAAATTAACACCCTAATTAATTAAGCTAAGTGTCAAAACCATTTTTTTTAACCTTACTAACCAATTTTTTTTTTTTAAAGAAACATCATTTATTTAATTAATAACAACATTTTCAATAAGTAAGAATCATCCCACAATTATCCTGGAACATAATCCAATTAATTTAAACATTCAACATTCGAAATCCCAACATTTAAAACCTAAAGTAAAACATACATGCTGAATAAATCCCAAAGTAACAGTACTAGAAATAACTGAAGTACCAATGTCCCAATAAAACAGATAAATAGTGGAAAGGGTGACACATGCCCAATAAGGTGAATGATAGAAGAGGAATCAAATAAATGAAATCGTCTAAGCAAGTGGCCTGCAACTCCCACCTAAGCTGCATCACGTTCCTTCCAAGGGATCCTAAACAAGACACCCCTGTGGCTGGGCACCTGTAATATATACATATATATACAAGAGAGAAAGAGGAAAAGAAACGGGTCAGAGCCCGACAGTGTATATGATTTAAAAATTCGTTTAGCAAGTATTTAAATTGATACAGGCCAATGCAACAACATATTAGTGCGACACTCTCTTGAGAAATTCTCACCTCTCTTCTAATGTGCACACCTATCGCACTAACCTTCCCAATGGTTTATCTCATCATATATCACACTAACTTTCCCCAAGGATTTAACTTATCTTAGGTGACTCTCAAGATTTAAAATTTAACAACATCATGGTTTAAAAGGATAATTTCATTTAGCACAAAACGCTTATTTTAACTTTATTGATTCATAAAGTTTTTCAATATTATATCATACTTTTCCAAATTCAAGTTTTGCATTCCCAAACGTCCAAAAATTTATACTACTAACATCCTAGCATAATATTATGCATTTCCTACATAAAACATGTCGATTTACTTCACTAACCATGGATTAACAAGCCAAAATTCATTTAAAACTCAAGAACCCTAGAAATCTCTTAATCATGGTTCAAATCTGTTTTTCCCAGAATTTCCTTCGTATACAACATCAAAATTTCGTTGTTCAATCTTCTACATCACAAAGTATTTCCAGAATATTATTTAAGTCATCACTACATGCAATTTCCTATATCAAATTGAGTTTTTCTTCCATACAATTCATCCTAATCATTCCTAAACTAATATGAAAGATGCATCAACGAAATAAGCAAGATAAACACTTGCCTGGGATTTTCAGAAGTCTGGTTTGGTGCCGAAATTGGTGTGGTTGCGTTCCCCGTCTCGCGATCTACGCGTTGGCGGTGGTGGCGGTGCAAACGAGTGAGTTTTGAGCCTTGAAATGCCTTGAGAGCTCTCTCCTCTCCTCTCCAATGGCCGTTCTATTATTTTGAGTTATCTAACCCTAGGAGATAACCTAAACACCTGATATAACCTTTTTAATTTTCCTGGGTTTAATTACCCCAAAATGTGAAATGTCCAAAATGCCCTCCCGGGGTACTAATTAGGCCTAAAAACGCCCCGAGACCCAAACTAAACCCCCGGGCACACTTTTCTGACTATCTCGACCCTTCCGGACGCGTTGGCGCACTCAAAACTACCATACGAACAACTTATAAAATATTCACTTTTATTTATCAATATTTAGTCCCGACGCGACACGGGCGCGTCCCGACTCAAATTTCCAAAATTGTCATTTTATTCACTCGTGACATTCAATATTACCAATATTATATATTACTTTGCTCATTAGTAATATTCAACAAATTTTTCCATAATTACTAACTCTCATCACGTTAATAATTATAACATAATTAATTTTTGGATTTTTATTAAATAATTAATTCACATTAAATTTAATAAATCCCCAAATTAATATAGCATAAAAATACGGGGTATTACATACTTCCCCCCTAATAACGGAATTTCGTCCCGAAATTCGGAAAATAAGGCATACCTGGTAAGAACAAATTTGGATATCTCTCGCGCATATCGGCCTCGTGCTCCCAAGTGGATTCCTCCACGTTATGATGCTCCCACTGGACCCGTACAAGTGGAACTATCTTCGACCTCAATTTCCTCTCACTATAGTCTAGGATAGCCACCGGTCTCTCCTCGTAAGAGCTATCAGGCTGTAAGTCTATCTCATCTATCACAATATGATTATGGGCCATATCATCCCGAAGATACCGTCTCAACGACGAGATGTGGAATACATCGTGAATGCGATGTAAATGCTCTAGTAGTCCCAATCTGTATGCTACCAGCCCAATCCTCTCGATAATGGGAAACGGTCCCACGTACCTCGGGGCCCCGAACCTCATCACTCCTTTCATAGGAGATACACGCAGTAACACTTGGTCCCCCACATTAAACTCCCGGAAGAACCGTTTCGCATCGGCGTAGCTCTTCTGCCTGTCCTGGGCTACTCGAATGCGACTCCTAATCATCTCAATCCTCGCGGAGGTTTCCTGAATCACCTCTGATCCTAACAACTTGTTATCCCCCACCTCTAGCCAACAAGCTGGTGAACGACAAGGCCTTCCATACAAGGCTTCAAATGGAGCCATGCCAATCGTGAACTGATAAGAGTTATTATAAGCAAACTCTACCAGTGAAAGGTGTGGCTCCCAACCTCCTCCAAAATCAAGAACACACATGCGTAACATATCCTCCAACATCTGATTAGTACGCTATGTCTGTCCATCTGTCTGTGGGTGATAAGATGAACTCAACCTCAACTCAGTACCCATAGCCTCCTGAAAGCTTTCCCAAAAACGTGACACGAAAATCTTGTCCCTATCTGACACAATATTTAGGGGCACCCCATGTAATCTGACAATCTGAGCAATGAACAACTGAGCATACTGACCCGTGGTATAATCTGTCTGCACCGGTAGAAAATGAGCCACCTTGGTCAAACGGTCCACAATCACCCAGATGGAGTCATGGCCCCGCTGTGATGTAGGTAGACCTGTAATAAAATCCATGGAAATACTCTCCCACTTCCACGCAGGTACTTTCAATGGCTGAAGCAACCCTGACGGTTTCTGATGGTCCACCTTCACCAGCTGGCAGGTAGAACACTTGGACACAAACTCAGCAATGTCCTTTTTCATCCCACTCCACCAGTATTGTCTCCTCATATCCTGGTACATCTTATCTCCTCCAGGATGCACTGCAAATCGGGACCCGTGAGATTGGGTCATCACTGCATGACGCAATTCTGCCCCTTCTGGAACCACCAATCTCCCATTAAACCTCAAACCCCCGCCAGAACTAACAGAATAGGACTCAGCACCTTCAGCTAAAAGTCGTACAATCTGCTCCTGGCAAAACGGGTCTGTGGTCTGTGCCTGTATCACCCTCGTAACAATCTCGGGTGTGACTGTCATAACAGATATGAAGGAATGGGCTACTGCGTCCTGGTGACCCAACTCCTTCCACTTCGCTTTCCAGACATCCGCTACCTCATTTACCGATCTACGACTCAACGCATCAGCAACTACGTTGGCCTTCCTCGGATGATACTGTATGTTAAACTGATAGTATTTCACAAACTCTAACCATCTGCGCTGACGCATATTCAGCTCTCGCTGAGTGAACATGTACTGCAGTGATTTGTGGTCTGTGAACAAATGGAACTTCTCCCTCAATAAATAGTGTCTCCATATCCTCAATGTAAAGACGACCGCTGCTAACTCCAGGTCGTGGGTGGGGTAATTCTTCTCATGCGGCTTAAGCTTGCGGGAGGCAAAAGCTATAGCCTTCTCTTCCTGCTGAAGTACTCCCCCAAGTCCCCGTAAAGAGGCATCAGTGTAAACCAGGTAATCCACACCCGACTTTGGTAAAGCAGGGACTGGTGCTGAAGTAAGCTTGTCTTTCAGCTCGTCGAAAGCCAATTGACAAGCATCATCCCAAACATATGGTACCCCTTTGCGAGTCAGGTTCGTCAATGGACCTGCCATTTTGGAGAATCCCCGAATGAATCTCTTGTAGTATCCAGCTAACCCCAAGAAACTACGCACTTCTGTCGGTGTTGTGGGCTATACCCACTCCCTCACCGCTAACACTTTACTCGGGTCAACTGCTATCCCCTGTTCAGAAACAACATGCCCCAAGAACTGTACTTCTCTAACTAGAATCCACACTTTTCGTACTTAGCATACAAATGATGCTCTCGTAGAGTCTGAAGGACCTGCCTCAAGTGTTCGGCATGCTCCTCCTCGGAGTGTGAATATATCAAAATGTCATCTATAAAGACGATGACAAACTGATCCAAGAACTCTCTGAATACTCGGTTCATTAAGTCCATGAATACGGCTGGAGCATTTGTGAGACCAAATGGCATCACTCTGAACTCGTAAGACCCATATCTCGTCAAGAATGCAGTCTTTGAAACATCCTGCCCTCTAATACGTAGCTGATGGTAGCCTGACCTCAGATCTATCTTCGAAAAGAAAGTTGCTTCGCTCAGCTGGTCGAACAGATCATCGATTCGAGGCAACGGATACTTATTCCGTATCGTGACCTTGTTCAACTCCCGATAGTCCACACATAACCTCAGTGAACCATCTCTCTTTTTCACAAATAGAACTGGAGCGCCCCAAGGTGAGGTACTCCTGCGAATGAAGCCCTGACCTAACAGCTGCTCTATCTGATCTCGTAACTCTCGCATCTCTGCCGGAGCCATACGGTATGGAGCGCGTGCTATAGGTCTCGTATCTGGCAATAAATCTATGACAAAGTCTATCTCTCGACTGGGGGGTAGGCCTGGTATCTCCTGGAATACATCGGAATACTCACGAACGACTGGGATCGAGTCTAAAGGAATCACAACCTCCTTAGAGGCATCCTCCTTTGTATAATACAAATGAGCGGTCGAACCTCCCTCTGGGCGAGGCATCGCCACTACAAACATCTCTTGCCCCGGAATGGCAAAAACAATGCTCCCACCGAAGCAATCAATCATGGATCTATAAACTGCGAGTCAATCCATACCTATAATAACATCATGCTCATGCATATCTAAGACTAACATGTCTGCAGGTAATACCAAACTACCAATCTCTACCCCCACTCCTTGGCATATAAAGAAAATAAGCGACCCACTCCCCAGTGGTGAGTCTACACACGTCACTATGCTCTCTGCTGTGGCTAACAACCCTAAGGCCTTCGCAAAATGCGTAGCTATAAAACAATGAGTTGCCCCAGTATCAAACAAAACCCGACCCATAGTACCATGGATAGGAAACATACCCTCAATCGCGGGTGGTGCCTGTGGAGCTACTGCCTGGTGGACGTTATAGACACGTCCATACTGTAACTGCCCCTGCTGCACTGGAGCTGCTGGAATGGCTGGTAGGGCTGGCACCTGGGCTAGAGCTGGGAGGGCAGCTGGAAAAAGTGGTCTTTATGGCCCATTACGGGCACCCTGCTACTGTGGGTCCCTATTACCCTCTGGGCAATCCTGGCGCTTATGACCATTCTTGCCGCACACAAAACACCGGCCTTTGAAGTTACCTCCCCTCTGACCCTGCTGACCACGGCCCTGCTGGCTTACCTCCCCGCCACTGGCTCTGTTGGCCCCGATGTCGATGTTGGCCTTGCTAGCCCTGCTGATTAGGCTGGCCCTGCCTATAACCTCTAAATCCCTGTCTAGAATCACCTGAAAGGAATCGCTTAGCAGGGTCCCCCTGATGGGAACTCTGCTCGTGCTGACGAGTCTGGCCATGAGATGGTGCTCCACTAGCACTATTACCCCCGGTCCTGCCCTGCTGGCTGGACTCTCCTACTCTCTTGCTTCCCTGCAGATGGAAGCGGTGATCCTGGCAATGTAGTAACGCAGCATTGAGTACATCAGTGAAAGTACTCAGAGATAGATTCCCTATAAGATGCTGATGGATCATCCAAGCTAACCCGTCCACAAACAACATTATCTTCTTACTCTCAGTAGGTGCCTCATCTGGCACTATGGTGAGAAGTCTCGTGAACTTCTCCTCATACTCAGCAACGGTAGAGTTCTCCTGTTTCAAATTCAGTAATTTCTGCCTCATCTCAGTCAGCACGGCGGGTGGAAAGTACTTGCAGTCAAACCGCTCCCAGAATGACTGAATAGGGATCGTGTCCCTCTCCTCCAAGGTGGTAGTGGACTCTCACCACTGCAAAGCGGCCCCCACCAGCTTAAAGGAAGCCAATAACTGCCTTTGTACGTTGGTGCACTCATACATACGAAGATGCCGCTGGATGTATTTCTTCCATTGGCTGACTGTGACGATATCTGAGATACCAGAGAAATCAAGGGGATGCGCCTTCTGAAAAGCATCCCTAACCCTCTCCCATGCAGATGGAAGCTGTGCTGGTACTGGCGCCACTGCCTGAATCTGGGGTGGATCCTGCTGAACCACCGCTAGCGCGGCATTCACCGCCTGAGCAACAATGGTGGCTACTTCATTAGTATTCATAGTGCCTTGTGCCGGAGCTACTGGCTGCTCGGCCTGGGCACGCCTATCCTTCGGTTCACGTCTCGGAGGCATCTAAAACGTGAAGAAGTTTATTAGTCTACAGTCATTATAAAATCTCAAATAGCTGAAGACGTAAACGTAAAAGTAGGAATACAACAATCCTAAAAATAGGGCTCTATAGCAAAAACGTTAAGCTGAAAGCGAAAATAAGCCGTACAGATCCTATGGACACTAGAACCTGATGCTCTGATACCACCTGTGACACCCCGCCTAATTAAATACCGGGCGATCACTCCTTTATTAAATTAAAAATCAAGGTGAACAGTTGGTTCATTCTTAGCATCACTGTCGTAAAAATAAATTTTTCCAAATTAACACCCTAATTAATTAAGCTAAGTGTCAAAACCATTTTTTTTTACCTTACTAACCAATTTTTTTTTTTTAAAGAAACATCATTTATTTAATTAATAACAACATTTTCAATAAGTAAGAATCATCCCACAATTATCCTGGAACATAATCCAATTAATTTAAACATTCAACATTCGAAATCCCAACATTTAAAACCTAAAGTAAAACATACATGCTGAATAAATCCCAAAGTAACAGTACTAGAAATAACTGAAGTACCAATGTCCCAATAAAACAGATAAATAGTGGAAAGGGCGACACATGCCCAATAAGGAGAATGATAGAAGCGGAATAAAATAAATGAAATCGTCTAAGCAAGTGGCCTGCAACTCCCACCTAAGCTGCAGCACGTTCCTTCCAAGGGATCCTAAACAAGACGCCCCTGTGGCTGGGCACCTGTAATATATACATATATATACAAGAGAGAAAGAGGAAAAGAAACGGGCCAGAGACCGACAGTGTATATGTTATAAAAATTCGTTTAGCAAGTATTTAAATTGATACAGGCCAATGCAACAACATATTAGTGCGACACTCTCTTGAGAAATTCTCACCTCTCTTCTAATGTGCACACCTATCGCACTAACCTTCCCAATGGTTTATCTCATCATATATCACACTAACTTTCCCCAAGGATTTAACTTATCTTAGGTGACTCTCAAGATTTAAAATTTAACAACATCATGGTTTAAAAGGATAATTTCATTTAGCACAAAACGCTCATTTTAACTTTATTGATTCATAAAGCTTTTCAATATTATATCATACTTTTCCAAAACAAGTATTCCCAATTTGAGTCATTATACATGTCTTACTTACCATAACACAGTAGGCAGTTTCCCAAATTTCAGAAATTCATATATATATTAAATACTCGTATAATATATATATTCTAACAGCACCCCACATAAAAATTATGGTGCGGGCATACTCTGCTATCCAATCCCCGTATCAATCGTACTAAAGGGAATACAAGTTCGGAACACTCTCGAACTGTATAAATACATACACAAATAATATTGAGGCGAAGCATAGTTTCCAAGTCCAAGAGGTCAGTACATACCCTCACGTCTCTTAGGACCGTGACTACCGATTCGATAGCCTGTACCTAGGATTCCTATCTTCTAGGGTACGAGTCAATATCCCCCATAAGGCAACACAGGATAAGATCGTCCCAGCGCGGCAACCTCGGGATAGCAAGTAGCGCGGGCATGATTTTCACATGTATATAATATATGCATACACAATCATATAAATATACCACTTTCATCATATCAATTTAGGTTTATCCCATAACCCATAATCACAACATTTATCTTTATCTTTCCATTATTTATCACGTATGATGGTTCGTTTCTAACTTTAATTCGAAGGGTTCTTCCAACTTACTACGTAACCCTTATGGACTCTATTCTTCCAAATGTACAATTCAGTAGGTATTCATTTACGTTCCAACGTAACTCTCTTACGTGTCTCTCCCCTTTAATGTATATACTTACGTTGTCCCTTATGTAAAATATCCCAAAGATATAGATTTCGCCTTACATTAAAGGTCTCTTATTCATTAATGAATCCTACTGGTCATCATTATCTCCCAAATTATTTTAACAAGGATGTCTAAGGAATTAATTTCATTTTGAATCAATTCAACAAATTTAAAAAGGGGAACTTACGTCTGCCAGGAGGGGTTGATCGAACGAG
Organism: Sambucus nigra; assembly: GCA_949130495.1. Classification (NCBI taxonomy): domain Eukaryota; kingdom Viridiplantae; phylum Streptophyta; class Magnoliopsida; order Dipsacales; family Adoxaceae; genus Sambucus; species Sambucus nigra. Next base: position 126,888,192 of record OX422218.1, read on the forward strand.
GTCTGGGGCTCGATCTATCGAACATTCGATCGATCGAAGCTCTGGGCTCGATCGATCGATCAAGCAGGTATTGCGATTTCTGCAGTTTTGTAGTTACGGGTTCTAACACATATCTTCATCCAAATGCAAGTTTTGCATTCCCAAACGTCCAAAAATTTATACTACTAACATCCTAGCATAATATTATGCATTTCCTACGTAAAACATGTCGATTTACGTCACTAACCATGGATTAACAAGCCAAAATTCATTTAAAACTCAAGAACCCTAGAAATATCTTAATCATGGTTCAAATATGTTTTTCCTAGAATTTCCTTCGTATACAACATCAAAATTCCGTGGTTCAATCTTCTACATCACAAAGGATTTCCAGAATATTATTTAAGTCATCACTACATGCAATTTCCTATATCAAATTGAGTTTTTCTTCCATACAATTCATCCTAATCATTCCTAAACTAATATGAAAGATGCATCAACGAAATAAGCAAGATAAACACTTGCCTGGGATTTTCAGAAGTCTGGTTTGGTGCCAAAATTGGTGTGGTTGCGTTCCCCGTCTCGCGATCTACGCGTTGGCGGTGGCGGCGGTGCAAACGGGTGAGTTTTGAGCCTTGGAATGCCTTGAGAGCTCTCTCCTCTCCTCTCCAATGGCCGTTCTATTATTTTGAGTTATCTAAACCTAGGAGATAACGTAAACATCTGATATAACCCTTTTAATTTTCGTGGGTTTAATTACCCAAAAATGTGAAATGTCCAAAATGCCCTCCCGGGGTACTAATTAGGCCGAAAAACGCCCCGAGACCCAAACTAAACCCCCGGGCACACTTTTCTGACTATATCGACCCTTACGGACGCGTTGGCGCACTCAAAACGACCATACAAACAACTTAAAAAATATTCACTTTTATTTATCAATATTTAGTCCCGACGCGACACAGGCGCGTCCCGACTCAAATTTCCAAAATTGTCATTTTATTCACTCGTGACATTCAATATAACCAATATTATATATTACTTTGCTCATTAGTAATATTCAACAAATTTTCCCATAATTACTAACTCTCATCACGTTAATAATTATAACATAATTAATTTCTGATTTTTTATTAAATAATTAATTCACATTAAATTTAATAAATCCCCAAATTAATATAGCATAAAAATACGGGGTATTACAATGGTCCAGACGACCCTTCAAGGGGCCGACCCCTCATCAGGCCTAAGACGACCATCTAAGGGGCTGACCCCTCATCAGGCCCAAGATGACCCTCTAGGGGGCCGAACCCTCATCAGTCCCGGACGACCCTTTAGGGGCTGACCCCTCATCAGGCCCAAGAAGACCCTCAAAGGGGCCGACCCCTCATCAGGACCAGACGACCCTTCAAAGGGCCGACCCCTCATCAGGCCCAAGATGACCCTCCAGGGGGCTTACCCTCATCAGACCCAAATGACCCTCCAAGGGGCCGACCTTCCATCAGGCCCAGACGACCCTCCGAGGGTACTACAGTACGAGGCCTTAACTAGTCCAGACTCACTGCCAGAAGGAACTTTGCCCTCGACCTCCTATCATAGGCCGAGGGTGACATCATCGTAGCGCGTGGTTTGGGAGACGGGTGGAACAGTGCACGTGAGGCCCACATGGCACGTGGAAGACCGTTATAACAATATCACCCCCTCACGTGAGGGAATATTATGTCATCATTTGGAATCTACAGGTGTCAATAAGAGACTGGCTAGATCATCATTGACATGCACCATGCATACCTGGGGGGTACACTACACCCCCCAAGACCTATATATACTTGTCACCTACAACCCTACAAGGGGAGAGATGGATCGATAATTGTAACCCTAGCTAAAACTCTGCTTGTACACACAGTAGAGAGATAAAGGGAGCTTACGTACATTGTATCCAAGGCCATTAGTGCCCATACTTAGTGTATCACACACTCACAGTGGATGTAGGCCTAATTGGATGAACCACTATACATCATTGTCTTATTCCTCTTATACTCATCTCCTTCTACACACTTATATATCTATGGCTGCCATGGTACTTACAGTTTGAGCTCATCATCACTTATCTGGTGGTGCTAGATTTCAGTATCATCAGTTTGGCACCGTCTGTGGGAACGAGAAAACATCTCTTCCTTTGTACAGCTTGACCTCACTGGGCACTCTGGTGGTGAGCCAGTTCTCCCCCTTTGTGGAGCTGTTTCACCATTGTAAGATACCCATTAAGGTTCTCAAGCTCACCAATACTTTCTTCAGTTCAGCTCTTCATAGCTCAAACACATGGCACCGCAAATGCCACCACCACCACTTCCTCCACCGGATAGTGGAGTAGGACCCAGTTCTAGTCAGCCACCACCTCAGTCTAAGATGGCTGATGTAGCGATTGACTTGAAGTCTCTGCAGCAAGCCAGTGAATCATGCGGAGTAGTTCACAGCTTTAAACCAGAACATACTAAGACCACCAGGGGTCTCACCTGAGATGATCACTCTGACAACAGTTCCAGGGCAGCATGAGGCCAGGAGACCACCCCAAGCACCACACAAAGACTTTCCACCCCCACAGTGGCGGAGGGATGTTACTAACCCTCGGCGTCTACGCCTAAGGAGGTAAGGAAACCCTTGCCCTAAGGATATGTATGATGGTCTGGAGGGAGAGGAGGCCCCCATAGGATGCTGGGAGCCGTATGAGGTCTCCAACAACATTGTGCGACCTCTCCAAGAGAGCAGAGAGAAGTGTGGAAGGAAAAATCCTAACGATCGTCCAAGAGGCTCTGCTTTTGATCGTTTGAGCAGGGGGTCGACCTTTGAGAGGATGGGCCCAGTAAATGACCTGCGGGAAAAATTGTCCAGATCAAGGAGTGCTGCAAGGTCCAGGAGGGAGGCAGCAGATGGCCGACCCCACGGGGACCGACCCCAAGGAATGGACGATGGTCAAGGGGAAGTAAACAACCGACACAGGCATGCTGCAGCAGAACCCTCTGTCCACCTCAAAGAGGCGGCAGGGGATAACATCGGCCAGGCCGACCCTACGAGGCCTTGGAATGACTCGATCCAATGACTGGAGGATAAGATCGGTGATATACTGAAGAGACGATACCCTCTTCAGAGAGGATACTCCATAGGCTCACCCTTTGTGGCGAATATAGTCAACTTCCCAAAGCCATCAAAGTTTAAGCCACCTGTGGTCACCCCAAGATATGACGGGAGTACCAACCCTGTCCACCATATAGAGATGTACCAGTCAACGGCAGACATATACTCTATCTCAGATGAGATGAGGTGTCGTGAATTTTCTGGCACTTTGACTGGGGCTGCACACGTCTGGTATATGTCTCTTCTAAAAAACTCCATTAAAAGATTTAAGTAGTTGGTAGACCGATTCATCTATAACTTTTGCTTTAGGGGGAGGCCACAGAAGAAGACCACACACCTGCTCTATGTTAAGCAGGGGAAGAATGAGAGTCTAAGAGACTACATAGCCAGATTCAAAAAAGAAAAATCAGAGGTGGAAGACTATGAGGATAGCATAGCCATGACCGCCCTCATTGGAGGGCTCCAGAAGGGAAAGCTATTATGGAAGCTTGCTGAAGACCCTTCGAGGACGATGGATGAATTGCTGTCGACGGCAGGAAGGGTGATGAACACCGAAGAGGCGATGGCCGCAAAACACGAAGATGAAAAAGGAGGCACTAGTGGGGGTAAGTACCCTAAGAAGAACAAAGAGGGGGAGAAGAGGTTTACGAACGATAAGTTCGCTGATTATACCCCTCTAACGGTCAGCTGTGAACATATTATCAACGAGATAAAGAGTAACCGGACCCTGAAGTGGCCTGAGAAGTTGAGGGCAGCCCCCAACAAGAGGAATAAAAACATGTGGTATGAATTTCACCAAGACCATGGCCATATCACCGACAAGTGTTTTGCCCTGAAAGATGAAATTGAGAAGATGCTAAAAGAAGGGAAGCTTAAGAAGTACGTGGATAAAGGTTCCTTCAAGAGCGGCCGAGGGGACAACCCCAGAATGAAGCGAGGCGATGCATGTAGAGAAGGTCCTCAAAAAAGAGGGGATGACCCTTCTGACGATGAGGACGACCCTGACCTCCCGCTGAGAGACGTCCATGACCCTGTCAAGAGACTTAATATGATCTCGCTCGGTGTGGGAATGATCTCCGAGGGCCTAGCAGGAGGAGGGTCAAAGGTCACCGACAGGAAGGCCCATGTAGCTGAAGCCAAGGTAGTGACAAAAATTGTGCACTCAACCTCCATGGAGGCAAAGTCAGAAAAGAGGAGAAGGTCGATATGGATACTCTGATAGTGGGGTGCTAAAAAATGGACTTAAAGGGCCTCTTAGACCCACATGATGACCCTCTCGTCATCACTAGCAGGGTACACGATTGTGAGGTGCCGAGGATCTTGGTAGATGGGGGTAGCTCTACAGATGTGATGTTTTGGCCGTGCTTAAAAGCCTTAGGTCTCAACCGTGCTAGACTCATCTCATACCATCATCCATTGATTGGGTTCAGTGGGAAAAGGTTCATCCCCTTGGAGTGTATGAGGCCGAGGTCAGGATGGGGGATGTGTGACCGAGATGGCTTACCAAGAAGGTCGGCTTCTTTGTGATGGATGAACATGTCTTTTCGGCCTACAACATTATACTAGGGTGGGTAGCCCTCAAGGGGTTTGAAGCTGTGCCGTCTATGGTCCATCAGATGCTTAAATTTCTAACCCCTTACGGGGTAGGGGAAGTTCAAGGAGACTAGACGACAACAGGGGAATATTATTTTAACTTCGCTGAAGAAAGAGAGGCGCACAAGAAGGCAACAACCACTTACAATATTGATACCCTCGACCCCAGGGACGAGACAAAGCTGAAGAAAGGGGAAGCCGCGAAAGAGGTAGAATCCATCATCGTCAATGAGGATGAGCCAGAAAAAACCGTCCAAGTCGGTAAAGCTCTGAAGATAAACATCAAGGAAGACCTCATTAAGCTGTTGGGGAGAAAACAAGGAGTATTTTCATGGAGTTATGCAGATATGCCGGGGATCAACCCCAAAATCATGTGCCAAAAGCTCAACGTGGTAGAGGGTGAAAAGCCAGTAAAGTAAAAGAGGAGAATTTACTCTCGAGAAAAATATGAGGTCATAAGGGACGAGGTCAAAAAGCTGGAAGATGCTGAGTTTATCAAAGAGGTCACCCTGAGTGGCTGTCCAATGCAGTCATTGTCCCAAAAGCCAACGAGAAGTGGAAGATGTGTGTAGACTTCACAGACCTCAACAAGCATTGTCCCAAAGACATCTTCCCTCTGCCCCGCATTGATCCGATGGTAGATGCCACCACAGGCCATGAACTAATGAGTTTTATGGATGCCTAATCAGGCTACAACCAGATCTTTATAAGCCATGAAGACTCGGAGAAAACTACTTTTATCACCGACAAAGGGATATACTATTATAGGGTCATGCCCTTTGGCCTGAAGAATGCAGGGGTAATGTATCAGCGCCTTGTAAATAAAATGTTTGAAGACCAAATTGAGAAGTCTATGGAGGTCTATATAGATGACATGCTGACCAAGAGTTTGAAGGCAGAAGATCATGTGGCCGACCTTGAGAGGACCTTTTATACGATGGATAAGTACCAAATGAAGCTCAACCCAACCAAGTGTGTCTTCGGGGTCAGAGCAGGGAAGTTCTTGGGGTTCATTATCAACCAGAGAGGCATCGAGGCCAATCCTAAAAAGATAAAGGCCCTTATAGAGATGAAGACCCCAAGAACCATAAAAGATGTTTAGAGGCTCACGGGGCGAGTGGCTGCTTTGAATAGGTTTGTGTCCAGAGCTACGGACAAGTGTTTACCATTCTTCAAAATTCTTCAAAAAGGCCTTCAAATGGAGTGAAGAGTGCGATGACGCTTTCAAGGAGTTAAAGTCATACCTAGGGTCCCCCTTGCTATTGTCACAACCAATGCAGGGCGAACAGCTACATGTGTACTTAGTTATCTCAGAATCAGCCATCAGCGCAGCCATTGTAAGAGACGAAGACGGGGTGCAGAAGCCTGTGTATTTCAACAGTAAGGCATTCTAGGAGGAAGAGCAAAGATACCCAAGGATGGAAAAGTTAACCTATGCCTTGATCAATGCATCAAGAAAGATGAAGCCATACTTTTAGTCCCATACAATGGTCATCCACACTGACTCTCCTCTTAGGCAGGTCCTATATAAGCCAGAAAAATTAGGTAGGTTAATGGCCTGGGCTATAAAGCTAGGGGAATTTGACATTGTATATCAACCTAGGACGGCCATTAAGGGGCAAGCATTGGAAGATTTCGTGGTCGATTTTACTTGGGAAGATGATGAAGCCAAGGATGACAATATCGAGAAGACAGATACCCAATAAGACAGGCTCACCGACACACCTGCAGATAAGGCTGAGACAAGCACCGCTAAAAGGAAAGTGGCCGAAAACGAAGAGGGAAAATATCTCTTTCAATAGAGGTCCCTCACTGAGGGGAATTTCTCAGAAGAACAGACTGTGTGGAGCCACTTCGTTGATGGGTCCTCCTGCGACAGCGGAAGTGGAGCTGGACTGATAGTATCAGCACCCCCCGATGGCATAGACATTAAGTACGCCCTAAGGTTCAACTTCAAACCTCCAACAACGAGTCTGAATATGAGGCCTTGATAGCAGGACTCTCCTTGGTTAAGTCTCTTAGTATCGGCCAGGTTATGGTCCATAGTGATTCAAGGCTAGTAGTGAATCAGATACTAGGAGCCTACGAGGCCAAGGATGAGCGGATGGCCAAGTACCTTAAAAAGGTGAGGTCACTATTAAAGAGCTTCAGAGAAGTAAAATTGAAGAGGATACCTAGGCTCGATAATGGTCGAGATGATGCCCTTGCTAGGTTGGCCTCGGCGACTAGGACAGACGTCAGGAGGACAGTCCCAGTGGAAATTTTTCTTCGACCAACTATTGAAGATGCTGAGGAAACACTTGGCACTTACTTAAATGTTTCTATGGAAGCTTCATGGATGGACCCGCTGATCAGATACATTAAAGAGGGGGAGATTCCAGAAGTAAGGCAAGAAAGGAAGAAGCTGAGATACAGAGCGGCAAAATTCACTGTCATGGGAGACACCTTGTACAAAAAGGGGTTTTTGCTTCCCTTACTTAGGTGTGTGCACCCGTCTGAAGTCCCACACATTTTACAAGACGTGCATGAGGGGTCATGTTCAAGCCACATTGGGGGTAGATCTTTAGCAAAGAGGGTGATTACCCAGGGGTACTGATGGCCAACCTTGGGGAAAGATGCCACGGCATATGTAAAAAAGTGTGACAAATGTCAAAGATTTGCCACCAACCCCATCAGCCTCTTACTTCCATTACATCCCCGTGGCCATTTGCAGTGTGGGGGATTGACCTAGTGGGACCCTTGCCTAGGTCCATCAATAACTATCGGTTCCTCATCATATCCATTGACTATTTTTCAAAATGGGTGGAGGCGGAGCCGATGGTAACGATCACAGAGCAAAAGACCTTCCAGTTCATCTGGAAAAATATTATATGCAGATATGGTCTCCCCAACACCCTCATCTCAGATAACGGGACTCAATTCAAAAATGCATCTCTAGAGAGGTACTGTGAAAGGGTGAGTATCAAACAATTCTTCTCTACCCCAGGCCGACCTCAAGCTAACGGGCAAACGAAAGTTACAAATAGGACGATCCTAGACAAGATCAAGAAGAGACTTGAGGAGGCAAAAGGAAGATGGGTTGAGGAGTTATATGCTGTACTATAGGCCTACAGGACGACAGGAAAGACCTCTACCAGAGAAACCCCGTTCATGCTAGCTTATGGTTCAGAAGTCTTCATCCCCACCAAAATTGGGTTTCCTACTCATAGGGTCCAAATGTATGACCCTCGAAAAAATATGGAAGAAAGGAGACTTGACTTAGACCTGATTGAGGAAAGGAGGGAAGACGCCGAGATAAGGCAAGTTGCCTACCAGCAGAGGACGGCAAGGTTTTACAACCAAAGGGTGAAGCAGAGGCCAATTGTGATGGGAGACTTAGTCCTCAAAAAGGCTTGGCAGAAGCCCAACAAGCTCCACCCAAATTGGCATGGCCCTTATAGGGTCATCGATGAAGTAGTTCCTAGAACCTGTAGACTAGGAAACCTAGAAGGGGAACCATTTTCCAACCCCTGGAATGCAGATCATTTGAAGAAATACTATCAATAATTTGAGGGCGTCCTATCGGACCACAGTTGTAATGAATGTGTTGCTCCAACAGAACACTTGGAATGTTAATGAGAATGTCACATTAATCCCTCATTTTGTGTTTGATGAATCCTAGTGTGATTGGGGTGATACTCGGCAAATCCACCCTTGGCTATAATGAGGGTCAATGGTGGGGACGACCCCTCCTTTGACCTCAAGAAAGACGAGGGGGGACTTAATCGAAAACATCATTAAGTTGGTGGAATCCACCCTCGGCTATAATGAGTGTCAATGGTGGGGACGACCCCTCCGCTGCCCTCAAGAAAGACGATGGGTGACTTAATTGAAAACATCATTAAGTTAGTGGAATCCACCCTCGGCTATAATGAGGGTCAATGGTGGGGACGACCCCTCATTCACCCTCAATAAAGACGAGGGGGGACTTAAAAATTTAACATCGATTAAGATTGGTGGTAACCACCCTCGGCTATGATGAGGGTCAATGGTGGGGACGACCCCTCATTCACCCTCAAGAAAGACGAGGGGAGACTTAAAAACCATTAAGTTGGTAAAAACCACCCTCGGCTATAATGAGGGAAAATGGTGGGGACGACCCCTCATTTACCCTTAATAAAGATGAGGGGGGACTTAATTGAAAACATCATTAAGTTGGTGGAATCCACCCTCGGCTATAATGAGAGTCAATGGTGGGGATGACCCCTCCTTTGCCCTCAAGAAAGACGAGGGGGGACTTTAAAATTTAACATCGATTAAGATTGGTGGTAACCACCCTCGGCCATAATGAGGGTCAATGGTGGGGACGACCCCTTCGTTGCCCTTAAGAAAGACGAGGCAGACTTAATTGAAAACATCATTAAGTTGGTGGAATTCACCCTCGGCTATAATGAGGGTCAATGGTGGGGACGACCCCTCCTTTGCCCTCAAGAAAGATGACAGGGGACTTAATTGAAAACATCATTAAGTTGGTGGAATTCACCCTCGGCTATAATGAGGGTCAAGGGTGGGGACGACCCCTCCTTTGACCTCAAGAAAGACGAGGGGGGACTTAATTGAAAACATCATTAAGTTGGTGGAATCCACCCTTGGCTATAATGAGGGTCAATGGTGGGGATGACCCCTCCTTTGCCCTCAAGAAAAACAAGGGGGGACTTAATTGAAAATATCATTAAGTTGGTGGAATCTACCCTCGGCTGTAATGAGGGTCAATGGTGGGGACGACCCCTCTTTTGCCCTCAAGAAAGATGAGGGGGGACTTAATTGAAAACATCATTAAGTTGGTGGAATCCACCCTCGGCTATAATGAGGGTCAATGGTGGGGACGACCCCTCCTTTGCCCTCAAGAAAGACGAGGGGGGACTTAATTGAAAACATCATTAAGTTGGTGGAATCCACCCTCGGCTATAATGAGGGTCAATGGTGGGGACGACCCCTCCTTTTCCCTCAAGAAAGACGAGGGGGGACTTAATTGAAAACATCATTAAGTTGGTGAAATCTACCCTTGGCTATAATGAGGGTCAATGGTGGGGACGACCCCTCATTCACCCTTAAGAAAGACGAGGGGGACTTCAAAATTTAACATCGATTAATATTGGTGTTAACCACCCTCGGCTATGATGAGGGTCAATGGTGGGGACGACCCCTTATTCACCCTCAAGAAAGACGTGGGGGGACTTAAAAACCATTAAGTTGGTAAAAACCACCCTCGGCTATAATGAGGGAAAATGGTGGGGATGGCCCCTCATTTACCCTCAAGAAAGACGAGGGGGGATTTCAAAACCATTAAGTTGGTAAAAATAACCCTCCGCTATAATGAGGGTCAATGGTGGGGACGACCCCTCCTTTGCCCTCAAGAAAGACGAGGGAGGACTTAATGGAACCATTAAGTTGGTAAAACCACCCTCGGCTATAATGAGGGCAAATGGTGGGGACGACCCCTTATTTACCCTCAAGAAAGACGAAGGAAGGGTTAGTGAGTTAATTTAAAAACGTCACAAGGCAAATCATACAAGAGTCGAATATAGAAGACAGAAAGAGGCATTATATTACAAAATATTGATGTTTGTCTGATAAATGAGTACAAAAAAATGGGTTACATGAAGAGTGTATGGGCTACAGACAGCCACCCTATTAAGCAACGTTAGAGGGCAATGTTTCAACATTGATTACGGGGGTTTCTTCTATGACCAAGAGAGGTTGATCCGCAGACGTGTCGGTACCCTCGACGTGCACTTGGGACTCCACTTGGGCTGAGGCCTCAGTAATCAAGGGATTATCCAGTTGAACTGCTTCAATAGAGGGGCGAAAAGATGATACTGCGTCAGCGAACTTAAGGATGACCCACCGACAGGACGTCCTAATCCCCCTCTCTAAGTATTCAAGACTGAAGCCTTGAAACTCATCTGAGAGTTTGTAGGCCTTCATAGCATCGGACTCGACTTTCTTTACAGCCCCCTCAAGACCAGTCTTAAACTTAACCCCCAAGTTGATCAAGGCCTCATCCTTCTCTTTTATAAGAAAGTCCTTGGACTTCAAGTCTGCATCGTGCTGCTTCATCAGCTCATCCAAGACCCTGGCATGTTCGGTCCTGGCACTCTCCAGTTCAGCCCTTGCAGTCTCAAGATCTGTCTGTAGATCAGCCTCATGCTGAATGGCCCTCTCGACTTCATGAAATTTTTGTTGGTTTTCAACCATCAACTTAGTGGCCGAGGTAAAGGCACAGACAGACTGCACAAAAAAAGACACTTGTTAAGAGGCCAAGGAAACAGTTGGTGAAAAATTCAATTAAGGAGATAAAGTAAAAATAAATACCTGAGCCAGTGTGCAGACCATAATCATAAATCTTGTCCAGGGGCATCTTTGACAAGAAATCATAGACCGCGACCGAGGGAGCGAAAAACATCGAGGCCTTGGTTGCCCTCAAGTTAGCAATGAGAGAAGATGGTTCAGCCTTCAGGGATGCTAAGTTCTGAGACCAATAGGCACCCATACTGGAAGAGGAACCAACCCCCTCAGATGGCTCCATCCTCGCCCTCATCCTGGAATCCGGCTGGGGGTCAACAGGGACTTTCAGCTCTTTCCTTTTATGACTATCGGTGGTCGGCTCAACATGCATCGGCCCCACGGCCTTTGACTTCCTCGGAGCTTGCTGAGGCTCTTTGCCTTTCTTCTTGCTGAGACCAGACAACAAGCTTGGGGAAGTCAATTCCCAGAGATGGTAAAAAATACCTGCAGGACGACCTGAAAAGAAATGACACATCAGAAAAATGTAGAGGCAAAGATGAAACACTTGGAAAAAAGTAAAGGTGGAGCAAAAAATAATAGTAACTCATATAGCTCTCTCAAGGGGCCGACCGTCAGACCAACTTCTTTGAGGAACCGAGGGGTCATAAGATCTTCAAACTTTTCAAGTCCACCCCCTCTCCCTCGTTCTCTCAGATACTCAACTATGTCCTTCTCATCCAAACTAAGTCCGGGGTCTGACCTAGCCTTCATCGATGGGTTATACCATCTCCTCGGAACCCTCAAACCATCGTCCAAAGGTTGAGTCTCGGCAGAAAATTCCCACTCTACAGAAATGAAGAAAAATCTCTTCTTCCAGTCGTCGTTGGAGGTTTGTGCCACATGGAGAAGTTTTTTATCAGACCTCCTCGCCCCCAGGTGATAGTACCCAGGCTGTTTGGACGAGGAAGTGATATTATAACAAGCCAAAAACACGTCGACTGAAGGCTCATCAGTGAAGGCATTCTTCCACAGGGAGACGTAGTCGAGGATCGTCCTCCAGGAGTTGGGAGGAAGTTGAGAGGGGGCAACGCCGAAGGCTGACAGTATGTTGACTATGGTAGGGTGCAGAGGGAATCTAACGCCGACCTATAACATCTGTTCATATACAACGATCTCTCCCTCATCACCCTAGAAAACTCTCTTAGACTCAGAGGGAACCCTCATACTTATGTTGGGTTGTATGCTGAAGAGATGCCTCCATAATAAGAGATCACGGTCTTTGACTGACGATACATAAGTGGAAGAGGTTGAAGTGTCAACTTAACTATCATCACCATTAGAAGAACCCTCTCTGTCATCCTCATCTCTCTCATCCCCAGATACTCCAGCCTCTGAGGGACCACCTGGAAAGGCTACTTGAAATTCATAGGGGGACAGCACTGTCACAGGGACAACCTCAGAAGGTGCTGTGCCCTCGGCCTGTCGGGCCGGGCTGAGAGGGGATGTCTCTCCCCTCCCAGAAGGGCCATCACTTTTTGGAGATGATACTCTATCATCCATCTCGGCTGGACGACCAGACGACCTTTCGAACTCAGACGGTACCACGGTGGCTAATGGAATTGGAAAGACGGGTCGTACCCAATTAGGGTCGGCCACTCGTCTCTTATCCTCCTCTTCCTCCACTCGCTTGATCTCTACAAAGAACTTCTCTCTCAGGGATGGAAACTCCTCAGCCAAATCGTAAAGCCTCCTAAGCATTAAGGGGAGGACCCTACACTTAGAAGAATTTGGATATCCTAACTAAAAATAAGTTGGCAATTGACTAAGTTGGACTTTTGGATTGAAACTATGGAAAGTAAAAGTTTTAACCAAGAACACTCGAGAACAAGCCAGCGGAGAAGAATGCCAGAAAGTATGAAATGGCCAAAGAAAAATCTAGTCCTACAGACCTAAGGCAGTCGAAGTGTTAAAAAGCAATGGAATGTAAAGAAGGCACTAGCTCAGAAGGATTACCTGAGAAGGGACGGCGAGGTTTGATGCAGAAGTCGCAGAAATGGCTATGGCTATGGAGCTGTGGAAAATATAGAAAGAGAAAGAGATTGGGCGCGAAGAAAAAGAAGGAAATAACTCCAAAAAATTTGTTTAAATACCTAGCTGTTGAGTGGGCCCATTAACCAAGGCATAGGACAACCCATGAGGTGGGCATCATTAGGGCACAAAGTCCCAAGCAAAGTGTGCAGCCGGCATGCCTTGGAAAATGGAACGACAGTGGATATCTGCCTAGGTGTCACATCATCTTGATAGGTGTCATTCATCTAACTAACCATACACTTGTCTCAATGGAAACATTGTCCCTCAGCCATCTCAACAACATCGATGGCTAAGGGATGGGGGTGATTGATATACCCGCATATACCCTCGGTCGGGCCGAGGGCGTACTCCACTTGGGCGAGGCCAGGATGACCCCTCATTAGGCCCAGAGGACCCCCTAAGGGGACGACCCCTCATTAGGCCCAGACGACCCTTCAAGGGGACGACCCCTCATCATGGCCCAGACGACCCTTCAAGGGGACGACCCCTCATCAGGCCCTAACGACCCTTCAAGGGGATGACCCCTCATCATGGTCCAGACGACCCTTCAGGGGCCGACCACTCATCAGGACCAAGACGACCCTCCAAGGGGGCCGACCCCTCATCAGGCCCAGATAACCCTTCAAAGGGACGACCCCTCATCAGGCCCAAGACGACCCTTTAGGGGGCTGACCCCTCATCAGGCTCGGACGACCCTTCAAGGGGCCGACCCCTCATCAGGCAGAGACGACCCTTTAAAGGGCTGACCCCTCATTAGGCCCAAGATGACCCTCCAGGGGGCCGACCCCTCATCAGGCCCAAACGACCCTCCAAGGGGCCGACCCTCCATCAGGCCCAGATGACCCTCCGAGGGTACGACAGTACGAGGCCTAAACTAGTCCAGACTCACTGCCAGAAGGAACTTTTCCCTCGGCCTCCTATCATAGGCCGAGGGTGACATCATCGTAGCGCGTGGTTTGGGAGACGCATGGAACAGTGCGCGCGAGGCCCACATGGCACGTGGAAGACCGTTATAATAAATCACCCCTCACGTGAGGGAATATTATGTCATCATTTGGCATCTACAGGTGTCAACAAGAGACTGGCTAGATCATCATTCACATGCACTATGCATACCTGTGGGGTACACTACACCCCCCAAGTCCTATATATACTTGTCACCTACAACCCTACAAGGGGAGAGATGGATCGATAATTGTAAACCTAGCTAAAACTTTGCTTGTACACACAATAGAGAGAGAAAGGGAGCTTATGTGCATTGTATCCAAGGCCATTAGTGCCCATACTTAGTGGATCACACACTCACAGTGGATGTAGGCCTAATTGGCTGAACCACTATACATCATTGTCTTATTCCTCTTATACTCATCTCCTTCTACACACTTACACACTTATACATCTATGGCTGCCATGTTACTTACAGTTTTAGCTCATCATCACTTATCTGGTGGTGCTAGATTTCAGCATCATCACTACTCATAAAGCAATTCTCTTTCACTTGCTAATAAAAAATTATGTACCTGAAATGGTAAAAATAAGATCGAAAAAGATCACTGTTTGAAAACCATACCATGTTGATGGTAATATTGTAGTTTTAGATTGACAAAGATAATGAATGACACAAATAACAAATATAATGTATCATACAAAATACCTAACTAAATTAAAAAAATTACATTCTGTAACTATGCACACAAAAACACAACATGCAATATTGGTTATATATAATATTCAAAGTATTTCTAAAAATCCATATGTGTCAAGTGTTGTTGAAAATATAGTTTGTAACTTAAAATACGTAATCCATATCATAAATATAGTTTTTAAGAAAAAAATTCAGAAACCCAATTGAGACTAATGATCATAACTTTATAAACATAAACCAAACCAAAATTGAAATCCCTACTAAAACCAAAGTAACAAAATGGATAAATGAATGATACTAATTTCAGTAATATGCAAGACATATTATAGGCAACTACAAAAACATTCAATGGATATATACATAAAAATAATATGCAAATCATTTTACATAAGGGACAAATATGCAGTTCAAGAAATGGTATTTGAGGCACAAAACAAATGGATACATTGACAAATCTATGAATGGAAAGAAAACTAAAATGGAGGAAAACATTAAACATCTATAGAAAGCTAGAAACATGTATATAAGTTGACAAATTTGTGAATGAAAAGGAAAAAGTTGAGGAACTCTTCCTTATAGAAAGGTACCTGACATCTCATTTGTTTCTTATCACCCTTCCTTGTACTCTTTTAAGGAACTCTTTAGCTTCTACCTGATTAAAAATAATTTTGACCCGCAAGATCACACATGATTTCCTCGGAATAATACTCCCGATCCCCGTTGGTTGAAAATTGACTAATTAGGGAGTACCCTTCTCAACCAAGTGTTTATTTTATTGAGAACATCAAATAAGCCTTCACATAGATTTAGGCAACGTTAAAAATAAGATTATCACATACCGAGGCGAGCCACAAATATTGTATTACAAAAGAGCAAAACTTCTCTAGAAAATTCTACTTTGTGTCGTCTATTAATTCGCCGTCTGAAAATTATCACATTCACGCTCCAAGGTCATTATATTTTATGAAAAATCACTTCAACTAAACCAAGTATGTATATTACTTATCTATATAGACTATATAAAAATTGTAGACTCAAATCCTCTCAGGATGACACGTGGCGTCCCACATAAATGCAAGACATCTAACATAAATGTGATAAATGACTTAATTATTAATAGTGCAGAAGCATGAACCGAAACATTACTAAATCATCTTGAGAAGATGAATCGAACCATTACTAACTCATTTTGAGAAGATGAATCATCAACCATTACTAACACGCTTATTCAAAATACAACTCTTTTTTATCTTATAAAAGTATTTTAATAGTTTTCGGAAGACTCTCCAAGCAAACTAAGATGAAAAAAAGAACAGAGAGAGAGACACAGGTATTTTCATTCTCCTTCATTTTTCTTGCTTTACTGATCAAAAGACTAGCATTGGTGTGTTTACAATAGCTATGATTTTTTCGTTTTATGCATGTTGATGGACTTTATGTTATTATTTATTCTGGTTGTAAGGTTTCAGTCGGTGAAAGAGTGAGAAGAAAATGTTGTCTTGAAGTGGGTTAGAGCATTAAAATTCAGTGACAGTGTTTCTAAGAGAAGTAAAAAAAAATGACAAAATAAGTGGGGTCCAATTGCTAAATACTCCTAAATATTATTCTATATGTTTTTTTTAAAATTTATTTATGTGAAGTGGGTTTTAATGGAATTTTTTAGGTTCAATTTCATACTTACGGTAAGTCATGTATTTTGTAAAGTGCAGTGCAAAATGCTAAGGTGTGAAGCTTCCGAATATTTTTGAGATGGTGAAAGGACATGAGGGTATGGCTTTGATATTCATGATTTTCTTTTGCAACTATACTCTTACTTTTAAGAGAATTATGGGCATGAAGCTTCCATCAGTTATATCAAATGTGTTTATACATATACACAGTTATGTGTATAGATGGATCTTACTTTTTAGTCAAATGAATCTTTTTGTGCTTCTTTTACACTTATCCCCATTCATTGAGTAAATCTACTTCTACAAAATTTTAATTAGGTATTTATCATTTCAGTATATTGTATTTGATTTTACAACTTTTTTTTAAATCTTGCTTTCAGATATTTTTATGCTAAAGATAAAATATTACAATGATTGAATATAATTGTTTTCTTTGTCTAGTGATCATAAAAATAATGGAAATTGAGTTATAATGTATTCTCAAAATTAAAAATATGAATTGCACCTATTGAATGCCAATCATATGACTTTTGATATTAATTTAAAATTCTATCTCCTTTCATTCGTAGAATATATTATAAGAAATAGACTGCAATAACAAAACAATACAATATAATTTAGATAAATTCGGCCACGCATCGCGTGACCTTTATGCTAGTATTACCATAAAACAACTACCAATATGTATGCCTTTTATAGAATTATGCAGAATTGAGTACCATCCCAAAACTTTACTAATATTTATAGTCACTCACCATGAGTAAAACAATATAAACTATTTATTAGCCAATACTGAAAAATAAGAAGAAAATAAAAACTATTTTTTTAATTTGATATACAAAAGCACTTTAGCCCAATATCCGAATGGTTAAAAAGGACATAAAAGACCACCCTAACGCTACTAATCAACACTGCACATACGACTTCTAACATAGTTACAATTACTATCGTCGTGTGTGTGTGTATATATATATATATATATATATATGTGTGTGTGTGTGTGTGTGTGTGTGTGTGTGTGAAAAATATTAAACAACTAAAAATAGGTTCAATTAGGAAATTAATTTACTTACTTCACAACTTACACATACACATCCAGAGGCGGTACCAAGAGAGGGCTGGGGGGGGGGGGGGGGGGGGCTCCAGCCCGTCTCAGATTAAAAAAAAAATAGTGTAAATTTTAGAGAAATTACAGTTCAGCCCTCCCCTTTCTTTAAACTTAAAACAAAACATAAGACCCACAAGTGACAAGCCACAACACAAATACCTGCTGCTGCCCTCTCATCCATCCAAAACCAAATCCAAATACCTGCTGCTGCCCTCTCATCTCAGTCCCCTCCCCTGCCCAGGCTGCCCTGTTTAGCCTGCCGGCCAGCCGCCCCTGTTCCGGTCCGGAGACCCGCCGCTTCCATCCAACCACTTGGTAATTTTTAATTCTTGAATGTTTTCTCCTCACCTCCTGTCTTCTCTCCAATTGTTCATATAATTTGTTTCAAACTTTTATTATCTATCTCACACACTTACTATAGAAATAATAAATTGTTTGTTAGATATACCAATAACTACAACTAATAACTTTTATTTAGGACTTTTATCGAGGTAATTTTTAATTAGGGCTTTTATCAAGCTAATTTTTAATTAGGGCTTTTATCAATTTTGGGACTTTATTGTTGTAATTAGGATTTTTATTACCTACATTTTTATTTTCATTTACTTGCTGAAATTAGGGCTTTTAATTCTTTTTTATTATTAACTAATTTATATTTTTTGGGCATTATTTTAGGTTCCAATGTCAAGAAAAACTTTGTTATCATTTTTCAAACCAAAAAATGATTCACATGCGCCTATATTGACGAATGATACTCGTTCAGTCTCCCCCGAGCCACCTCCTAAAATTCAAAGGGTTGAATCTATTGAAGAAGACAACACTTTCACTCGAGATCCTGGGTTGCGTCTACAAATTTGGCAACAACCCGTTGATGACCGGGATGAGATTCGAAAAAGATACCTAAAAATGGGACCTTATCAACCCATACTTCATGAATATCCACCCATCCAATACGAAAAACAAATTCGCCGCTTTCAAAGTGGTTGGTTTGACAGATACCCTTGGCTTGAGTATTCTATTGAAAAGAATAGAGCATATTGTTTTTATTGTTTCTTGTTTGAAACTAATCCACCCACCCGACTGGCATTTACTGTTGATGGGTTCCAAAGTAGGAAAAGGATTGGTGGCCCCAAATGTTCTTTTCTGAAACACATGGGTTATACTCCTTCAGTCCATATGAGTTCTGTCCAATCAGCTGAAGATTTGATGAATCCTTTTCAACACATTCGAAGGGTTTTGGAATTCACAGTCTAAAGAAGTTGTTGAAAAGAATCGGTTGCGTTTAAAGACATCAATTGAATGTGCACGTTGGCTTGCATTTCAAGCATGTGCATTTAGATCTCATGATGAATCTCCTGACTCACTAAATGCTGGAAATTTCATTGAATTGATAAAACACACAGCAAATCATAATGAAAAAGTTGCTGAGGCTGTCTTAAAAAAAGCTCCAGGAAATGCGAAGTATACTTCTTCATTGATCCAAAAAGAAATCTTGAATATTCTTGGTGATAATGTGAGAAGTAAGATTCGTAAAGAAATTGGTGATGGGAGTTATTGTATATTGGTTGATGAAGCACAAGATGTCTCTATTAAAGAGCAAATGGAAATTGTTATAAGATTTGTTGATGAAGGAGGGGTGGTACGCGAACGATTTTTTGGTATTGTGAGCGTAGAAGACACCACTGCCTTGACACTTAAAAAAGAAATTGTTGAGGTACTTTCTTGCTATGATCTACATGTTGATAAAATGCGGGGTCAAGGATATGATGGCGCTAGCAATATGCGGGGATCTTGGAATGGATTACAAGCGCTCTTTCTTAAGGAGTGTCCATATGCATATTACGTGCATTGCTTTGCCCACCAGTTACAACTTGCATTAGTTTTGGCATCCAGAGATGTGCAAGATATATGGTTGTTCTTCTCAAAGTTGAATGCTGTTGTCAATATTATTGGCGCTTCTCCAAAATGTCAAACTGAATTGCAGTCGAGACAAGCTGCTGAAGTTGCAAATAAGGTGGCACTTGGTGAACTTCAAACGGGAAGATGTGTTAATCAAAGGGAGTCATTACATCGTGATGGAGCCACTCGTTGGAGCTCGCACTTGAGTTCTGTTCGCAGTTTGATTGATTTGTTTGGCCCATCTTGTGAAATTGTTGAAAATCTTTGGTTAAATGGTGCTAATCATCCTATACGGTCAGAGGCTAAAGGTGCTTATGATGCGATGACCTCATTTGAATTTGTATTTATTTTACATTTATTGAATGCGATCATGGGGATCACTGATATACTTTGCCAAGCACTTCAGCAAAAGTCTCAAGACATTGTAAATGCTATGCAACTTGTTTCAACAACAAAAAGGCTTCTTCAAAAGTTAAGGGAAACTGGTTGGAATTCCTTCTTTGATAAAGTGCATTCGTTTTGTGAAAAACATGGTATTGAGATCCCAAATATGGATGCTTGTTATAAAGTGGGCACTCGGCGTACTTGTCAGCAAAGAGATAATATTACAATTTATCATCACTACCAAGTCGATACATTCAATGTTTCAATCGACTTTCAAATAATGGAGTTAAATTGTAGATTTTCCGAGGGGGCAATGGAAATTCTTATTCTTAGCTCTGCTTTAGATCCTCGTGATGCTTATAAGTCATTTAACATTGATGATATATGCAAGCTTGCAGAAAAATTTTATCCTTGTGATTTTTCCAAAGATGATGTATGCACATTGAGGTTTCAATTGCAACACTATGAGCTTGACATTCCAACTCATCCTAGTTTTCAAAATTTGTCCAGAATCTCTGAATTGTGCTGTACATTAGCTGAAACAAGGAAAAAGGATATCTATTGCTTGGTTGATAGATTGATTCGTCTTGTATTGACTCTTCCCGTCTCCACAGCATCAACAGAACGTGCCTTTTCAGCTATGAAACTTGTAAAAACGACTCTCCGTAACAAGATGGGTGATGATTTCCTCGAAGATTGCATGATACTCACAATTGAAAGAGAGCTTGCTGAAGACATTGATTTGGATTTTCTAATAGATGATTTTGATTCACGAAAGGATCGTAGGGTTCAACTTCATTAGCTCATATGATGTATTTTTTTTGTGTCACATGTGACTAAATATAGCGAAAACGCTCTTTTGTCTATTTTGAATCGACGATTTTGGTATGCTATTGTCTAAATATTTAAATATTTGTGTTTGTTTTATTTGAATAATGTGTAAGTTACTTCTTAGCCCGTCCCAATGTAAAATCCTAGTTCCGCCACTGTACACATCAAAATACACAACATGCCATTGAGATCTGGTATGTATCCTTCCCATATTCTTTGATTCATTTGATCAAACAATAAGTATGCAAAATGACATGACAAATTCAAAGTTACAAGTATTTAAAAATTTGGTTTACAAATTTCAGTGTTACCTTCAAACTTTTGAAACCAAACGAACACGCGAGACATTTTCTCAAATACGTCCAAAACCACTAACTGAAAAATAGAGAAAGTTTGCTTTCTCAACATAAATCTTGGTACTAATCTAACCTGGTTCTTCAACTTGGATGTCTTTTCCTTAAGATCCTTATATCCACTTATTTACTTACTATTTTCCATCGTCATATTTATTTTTATAGAACTTGCTTGCAACATATATTCAAATCAAAAAACTTTATAAATAAAAAAAGTTAAAAAAATATAAACAACAACTCAAACCTAATCATACAACTAAGAAAAAAACTATAATCAACATTCTGAAACCTAATCATGTATCTAAGTAAGAAAAAACCTATAATTAGTGTTACAAACCTAAAATCGCAAAGATATTGAGGGACTTAAAAATTGGGGAATATCGAGCCCAAGAATCAACTTGTTGTTGTTAGTATAGATGCATATATTAAATAAAAATTCTAAGAGAGGAGACTAAGAAAGAGAAGAAGAAGTGGGTCACAAATTGGGTGCACACGTTGAATTTGAGTTTGGCTTTATTGCAGCTACTAGTAGTAGCAAGGTGGCAATAATTAGCTAAAGGACACCATATATATATATATATATATATATATATATATATATATATATATATATATATATATATATATATATATCATAAATAACTATAAAATTAGCGCTAAATATCCTTCACTTCTCGCCCATATTTCAATCATTCGGATTATCACTATTATTTTTATCATAACTCTGCATATAATTACCATGTTTGTTTATCAAAACAACTCCTACTCATGAAGTTATCATATTTCAAGTAGTAGACTCATTCATATTTTATAACAAATTAACTTAGCAAGATTACATTTAGAACGTAAAGTGTTTTTTTGTTTAAATTGTTATTATTCGTATCCCCAATCTCGAGTTTATAATTTGCACAATCCTCTTTTACTTGGTAATTTACACTATTAGTTTGATTAAAACTACAATTAAATAATATAATTATTCTTTAGATTCCAAAATCTCCAAATTGAAAAATGTTCAAAAAACCCAATTTTAATTACCATTTCTAAATATTATTTTTAGAACTCACGAAATAATCCTCACACACTAAAAGACTCTCCCAAAGTATTGATTTCACCATAAAGTCTAACCAAATTCTAAATAGAGAATCCCAAGAATTAAACACAAAATGATCCATTTTAACAAAACAGATGAACCCTCAATTTTCGTACTCAAAAATAATTATCTATTAGTTAAAAAAGGAGAAGGTGCAATTATTAACTCTCATACAAACCCATGATTGACCACACAATACATAGGAATATGTAAAGGATATCATTCCTACAATAATGCTAAATACCACTTTACCACAAGTATGAGTGGAAAATTAACAAAATGAAAGGAAGACGTATGTCCATGGTGAAAGGAGTGTAATGTTTTTATTAATTTTCAAAAAAAGGAAGAAAACGATTTGGAGTGTTATGGATGTTAGCTGAGAGTCCAATTCGTGGATATAATAGTGCTCTTTATCCTCTTTTTTTGTCATCAAGGATGCCTTAGTTATAAATACAACACTCCTAACCACATAAACTAAATTATTAGACCATTTTAATAGTAATCATCTTATATCCTTAATCTTATCTTTCAAAGAAATTAAGTTACGTTAGGACTGCATCCGGTCATATTCGTTGTAATCTTTGATGATCCACCTTAAGGTATTCCATGATATCCAACCAACTAGATTGTTACAATTTTCTATATTCCATGTGTCATGCCGTGTGGAATATCTAACTCATAATCCCTTCAATTGCCCCTAAAATTGGGGTGATCAGTCTTAGGCCTAGTCGGCCTAATTCCGCTTTGTCGTATTGTCCACGTGTAATGTAGATTTTCTTGTTAGGGGTTCATTAATTTCCATACATATCATTTAATCCTTAGTGATAACGTAATTATAATATTATGCGCATGTAATATCTATGTTTAAGGTTTCATACACCATAATTTTGCTTCTCCCAGGTAATAAATGCGCGTAAGGTGAATGTCCCGAGGAGTGTGGCAATGAGTCTCTCTTGGCTTCAGCTGCCCTTTGGCGGTAACGACTATAAGGGGTTTAAAAAAAAACTCCTTTGGCTCTTTATTTGAAGCCAAAGCTATGACAACCCTCCATTTTCTTTCCCTATCTTTATTGCTTGACTTGCAGGAGAAAACTTTCATCTTTTTTAATATCTTCTTCTTTATTTCCTTCTCCAAACATATACAAATGTATGATAAAGTATTAATTGACCTCAACGAATGACTTTGAGTCATTTTGTGATAGATATAATATATCAGGTACTATCAAAATATGAACTTTCCTTAATGATAAGGATGCCTATAACATCCTTGGAGATGTTGCATTTTTGACAATGATTATAATAAAGGGGGATGAATCGCTTCGAGGCCATAAGGATCCTTTCTTTGAACAATCGAAAATTCTATGTTTTGTGAAAATTAAAAAAGAAGGAAATTTAAGTTTCCAACTATATGTTGATTCGCTAGAATCTCACTGTACCAAAATAAGACTTCATGTCAGCAAAAAGTAGCAATAGGACTTCACATCAATGAAGCGCTTGCTTCATTGGTTGAAAAACATAGGAACCCACGTAGAAAAACTATGGTTACCTATGCGACCTTGGTCACTAACCCTTCACACCAAAGAACAATGCTGCAGTTGAAGAAAAAAGGCCAATAAACCCATCAGATTTGACACCTTTAAAAAATCTTTTCATTTTTATGTCATTGGAAATTATGCCCTGACACAATCTTTGTTGGCAACCAATAAATATTATTTCTAAGTAAATTAGTTTGCTTAACTTGAGTGTATTCCACCTGTCTTCATACAAAAATTCTATACATACTCTTGATTGCCTCTATCTTCCATGTTGATTTATAGTGAACTTTTATAAGAAAATAATATGAAAAATATTCATCTTTTAAAACAGAAATTTTCTTACATCATCTCTTATATTTATTCCAATCTTTGTGATTCATTCTTGAATCATTAATGGTAAGACTTTTGTACACAAGGTAATATTGATAAATCATTTTCCAAATATAGCGTGTTCTTAAGTATGGCCTTATTTAAAGCTTAAAAAACATAATTGGGAGTTCCTAGAGAAACTAAACCTTTTACTTTGTCTTTTTTACCGTAAGATATCCTTACACACCCTATTTGTTGTTAATGGTTAATCGATGGGTTCTCTGCCCAGGAACAATGTGTTCTTCCACTTTAAATAAAAAAATTATTGGTACAAACAAGAAGACAATAGATAACTGGCCGTGGTTGTATACCATTCTTTAGTTATTGGCAATATCCTTAAAAGAAATAGTGGAAAAGAGTTGATAGTCAGTCAGTGCATTATTTGATTATAAGTCATTGTCTTGTATTTATAATACTCTACAATCGTACATTTGTAGTTCGTTTTAGCCATAGTTTTTTTCCCGTTAAGATGTTTTCCCTCATACAATTAGTGTCATGTGCATTATTTTATATTTTCACATATTAAAATCACTTATACTAATTTAAAGATAAAAAATGATTAGATTCTAATATTGATAAACTATTTTTGTCACATAGACTTTTGAAATGATTTTTAACCCATTGATTAATTTGAAAGTAGAATTATCCCTCAAATGGTAATTTAATTTTAATTGGGTATTCACTAATGAGAGATCACACTCGTTGTTTCCATTCCATATTCCAAGGCATAAGGGAGTTTCTCCCACGGTCCTCGTGGGGATTGTTTTGTAGGCCCAATTGTTATTTGATCGTAACGAGTAGAGTCTTGATGGTAATATCTTCTTATCTGTTGCATTGTCAAAAAACTAGTAAGTCATAGTGATTTTGGAGCCCACACTTTGAGCAAAGGTCTATATATTCATCATTGTTGAATTGGTTTCATTATCTGATACTGAGGTTCTAGGGATGTCGAACCTAGAGATGATGTTCCTTCATAAAAATTATCTAGCATTGGCCTATCGGATGTGAATGAACGGATCCGCCTCCACCCATTTGGTAAAGAATAAATGGTAGTGATTAAGAACTTATGATTCCCAATCTCAATAGATAAAGGTCCTACAATGTCCATGCCTTATTATGCAAAAGGACACAGACTTGTAAGAGGGATGAGGTCATATTTGTGCACCATTACATGTTTGTCTTATTTAAGTTAGAGGGAGAAATAAGTTAGTTTATAATTATTTAACCTTTGTCTATTACTGAACAAAAAGGGGGGAAAATGGTATCTAAACTTTTAGTTTGGGAGATCTAACTTAGGGGTAGTTGCGCAATCTTCTTAGGTAGACATTAGCAGATAAAGGGGGAGAATTAATTATGGGGGAGTATTTATTTTCTGCATTTAATATTTTCTATTCCCTATGCGTTTGATGGTTTGTTAAGTGTACAGGATTTTCATCTTAAGCTGCATCTTTAAAGAAGCAAAGCGGTTTATCCTTGGGCCGAGTCATAACGTCTGTATTTTTATTTTGTTTTGGGTGGGATGTTGTGTCTAGATGAGCTTGACGACCCTTTCGGATTTTTGGTTAGGTTTTGTCCAGGAATAGCCAAAGGGGGAGATTTTTAGGGACACAAATTTCTAATTATCTCCATATGTAGTTTTCGCTGAATTCCGGACAAAACCATTTGAGTCATAGGATAAAAATTTGTTCCTATCAATACTATGAGATTTTAAAGAAGTTGAAGACGTAGCGACCAAGAATTTACAGCTTCATCCTTGCCGAGTTTAGTGCCATGTTTCTACCATAATAATAATTGGATTGCAAGCCTCCAAAGGTATGGATGCGTTTTATATATATATAGGAGCTTGGAACTTTTATTGGGTGTATTTCATAAAATACTTTTTATGATCTTTTATATCCAGAAAATCTCTTTAGAACCTTGTTCAAAAGTTTTTGGGCTTAAAAGTGGAAAATAAAGTTTTTTGAATTTTTGTTCGAATTGTCTCATTCGAACGAGAAATCGAACGAATTTTCCACGACTTTGACTTTTAATCTCCGTATTCTCGTTAGAAAAGTCATTCGAATGAGACTTCGAATGAACTTCAAATGAGTTTGGGGCATTTGTTTCTAAAATTTCGATCAAAAAGTCGTTCGAACGACCTGGGCAGTTTTCTGAAAGTTTTTTTAATAACTTCCCACTTGCCCATTTCGTTTCCCACCACTTTTACCTGATTAAAAAGTGCGGGAACAAGACCTTTTAGAGGAACTTTTAACATATCTGATTCTAGTCTTTGAGAGCAAAAAGTTATCTATCAAAAGTTCAAGTTTTGTGTGTGTAAATACATGGATTAAAATTCTACAAAACACTCATGCACCCATATTTGTTTAATTCCAAGCTTTCATATATCTATCTATCTATCTATCTATCTATCTATCTATCTATCTATCTATCTATCTATCTATCTATCTATCTATCTATCTATCTATTTCTTGGAGAGTATGTTTGACATCGAGTTTTCTCTACACAAACAAGAAGAGACGTTTGGGTTTATTTTCTACCCATAAAGGAGAAGAACTTGTGTTTGTTGCAGCTTTCTCACATGGTGAAAGGCACCATGTGTGGTTGACGGTTGTTGTGCTTCTACTGGTTGACTCCAAGACTGTGATAAACGTCATGGTTATCAACTAGACAGAGCTATTTGCAAAAAGAAGCATCGGGTCTTGAAGGGAGTGAAGTCGAGTGTTGTATGTCTTTTGTCTTGTAATTATAAAACCTTATCTAGTGAATTTATAGGCAAGGGTCATCCGAAGTTTTTCCCATTTGGGTTTTCCTCGTGCATCGCCGTGTACTGATATTTCTTAATTTATCCTATTTAACTCACCTAAAATGCATAGTTAGGTTAAAAAGATAAAATTGTGTTTATTTTGCAATCTTGCTATAATTTGGTGCTAATTTATAATTTGGGTAAGTTTAATTAATTCCAGTCTAGAATTTAATATTATAAAATTTGGTTTGGCCTATATTAAAAATTATAATATATCTTTGTTAGGATACTTTCAAGACTTGGGTTGAATTAATTTTGTTTAAGTGGAAATTAATACGTTTGGATAGTTTAATTTCACTTTTAGTTTAACTTTATTTTAATTTTGAAGAAATTAATTTTTGAAGTTTGTTTTTGTTTAAAAATTTGAATTGAAATTTTAGTTGGGAATTTAATTGAACCATCTCATAAATTTTAAGTATTTAAAAGTTATGTCTTAATAAGTGGTGTCAGAGCTAGAGCACTAATTTATTGCGTTAAGATCCTTAATTTAGTTTTGTTTAAAAATGGAATTCCCCCCAATTCAAAATTTTTAGTTTTTGATGGTTCTAATTACGCGTACTGGAAAGTGCGTATGAAATCGGTACTGAAGCCCATACATGAGAGGGTTTGGCTGTCTGTCGTTACCAGGTGGTCCCCACCTACATGTTTAGTAGAAAATGAATGTGTCCCCAAACCCGTAGAGAGATGGACTGAGAATGAACTTAAACAAGCCAATTTTAATTCCCGAGGCTTAAATGCTTTATTTAGTGCGATCACACCGGATGAATTCCGACGTATGATGACGTGTGAAACCTCTAAAGAAGCTTGGGATATTTTGCAACTCACCCATGAGGGGACTAGTTTCGTAAAAGCTTCGAAACTCCAAAACCTCACCACTTAATTCGAGACCATTAAAATGCTTGAAAATAAAACTTTTGATGAATTTTCTGCTAGACTTTCAGATATTGTTAATTCATCCTTTAATTTGTGAGGAAAAATACCCGATGACCCAGTAGTAAAGAAAATTTTAAGGTCCTTAACTGATACATTCATTCCTAAAGTGACCGTATTGAATTCTTTACCCACTTTAGCCTCTACGAAACTAGAAAATCACGTAGCTGATTTACTAACCTATGGACTTGACATGTTTTCCTCTAAGATCAAAAATAAGAAAGATAAAGGCATCGCTTTGAAAGCTTGAAAGGAGAGAAAATAAGCTTCGGATGATGAGAGTGATTTTGACTCGGAAGATATGGCATTGTTTGCTAGGAAATTTAGAAAATTTCTTAAGACTAATAAAAAAAGTCTAAAAAATGAACATAAGAAATTTGATAAATCCAAGTATAACAAGCCCGAGAAGATCCCTAAAAATCATAATGAAGCTCTTAATAGGGACAAGTCAAATCGTTGCTTTGGATGTGAAGGGTATGGCCATAGGGCTTTTGAATGTACCACTAAGATAAAGAGAGAGGGCAAGCAACCAATTTCATACAAGGCTACCCTTAGTGACAGTGATAAGGAAGAAGGACCCGATTCCCCCATTGAACGTAATTTTATCGCGTTCATGGCAAGTCATGTAAGTGATAGTGAGACCAATGATGACATTAATACATAACCCTTTTGAGGTTTTTGCTTGTGAATCCTAAAAATTTGATGGTAATAAGAGTGGAGTTGAAAGTGAGAATGATAATGATGAAGAGGTTGATAAGAGTGAACTTCAAGTAGCTTTTCAAGAATTGTATGCCGAATCAATTAAATTCAAAAGGGAAAACTTGAAGTTAGAAGCTAGTTTGAGAGAGCGTGCCAAGGTCATTGATGAGAGTGCTTTAGTGGAAGACCTTAGGACACGTGAGAGAGAACTTTGAGAGAATCTTAAGTATGTTGAAGGCGAGAGAGATAGCCTTATAAGTTTGATGAAAACAATGAAGAAAGAGCTCCTCATGTTTGAAAAGAGGAAGGTTTTGTTAAAGTCTAGGATCTTAGAATTACAATAAAAATTGAGAGACTCTAGTAAGGTCAAATTTGATTTGGAATTTAGGTCCCCTAAATTATACAAAGTTTTAGGAACTGTCTAAGTAAAAAATGACACTTGTGGTTTAGGCTTCGATTCTTATGATGCTTACGCTAATAAATCCAACACCACTATTTTGAGAGAATCACCTAGGAACATTTTCAAAGGTCAATCCCTAGGTAATAATTTTCATCAGGTCTTTACTTGATCACATTGTGGTAGAAAAAGTCATCTTAGGAATTTTTGTTTTGATCTAAAAAGGGATCCTAGGAAATCCAAGAGTAAGGTCACCAAGGTAGCCAAGGTAACCCAATCCTGCGATTGTCACTCTTCACTTGTTTGGGTTAGCAGATCCGACTTGGTAACTTTACAAAATAGGGTTTATGATTCTAATTTTCATCACATGAAACCTCCCATGCTAAATCGAAAGGTTAAATGTGTTAGTTTTGTTTACATACTCTATCGTTTTTCGTGCTTCATGATATATCTATGCAACTTGTGTGTATGTTTGTCATTTTCTAGTATATGCTCCATGATTAATCACATGCCAAAATTATGATTTGTGTATATCTTTTGTACTTATTTTTATTTTTTTTGTGTCATATTTTAAAAAAATACAAAAAGATTTTCTTTGTTTTTCTTTTGAGTTAAATTTTTTGTGTTTGGTGAAAATTTTTGAAAAAAAAAAACTCAAAAAGATTTGTTTGTGTGTATTTTAGTTTGACACATTTTATGTGGCATATACTTATGTTTGAATCCTTTACCTTTTCGTTTCCATGTGGCTAGAACTTTTGGTTAATATTTTCAATCCTTAAAATATTATTTGTCATGCTTTCATGTAGTAGTTGGATTTTGTGTTGCTGAATGGATTCTATTTTTTTATGCATCGATTCACACATGCACAAGCTCATTCGAAATTTAACTTATCATGTATATTTAAGCTAAGTGAGATGTTCTCCTATCAATTTAGTCATCTACATATTGCTATGACTATGGAGAATTTGTGCATGTAATAACCGTTTCCCGAATTTAAAAAATAGAAAAATATTTATCCGGTATAGTTTTAATCAATGGAATCGGGTTGCAATAGATAAAATTACTTTTCTTGAAAAGCCACCATTGAATATTTGGCCTTTAAAAAAATATGGCATTATAAAATAAAAATTAGCCAAGGTCAGTTTAGTTTAGTTTATATGTTCAAAAGAAAATGAATAAGAAAATTATGAGGAGTTTGGTTGGATGTATCAATGGGGTTGAACCATGACTTTGTATCCTAGTTATTCTTTTGTTCTCATAAATCTATTGATTTGTAGAATCATCAAAATTCAAGGCTTGTGTGCATCGTGTATGTTTGTTCATTGAGTTCAATCTATATTGTCACATGAGGCTCTATCTAAATGTGATAAAGTTTTGCAATCAAATGAGAACTCTTTGAACATGTTTTAGGTGATTGGGCCGATATTCCTTTAGTCTCTAGTTCACACTCCTTCACTTTCATTTTCACATGTATTTGGACACATTTTTTCCATTCGAGTGTGAAAAGCTTATTGTATTTTGTGTCATGTGAGGTGTTTATACCTATGTATATGTGCGTGTGTGTTAGTGATATTCATTGTGTGTGTGTGTATATATATATATGGTATTTTTGTTTTTGAGTCTTTGCCTCGTGTGCTAGTCCATATATGCTTTGAATTCTTTATTGGTATATATCTTGTTGCGAATTTTGGTTGATATCCCATGCTTATGTTTAATACATTTTAGTTGGTATCAATTTTTTTCTCATCGCATCATAATTGGTATCATTTGTTATGATATGGATTAGTTGCATTTTATTGTTGCATATGCTATATTATTCTTGTTTGTGCACCATTACATGTTTATCTTGTTTAAATTAGAGGGAGCAATAAGTTAGTTTATAGTTATTTAACCTCTGTCTATTCCTGAATAAAAAGGGAGAGAAATGGTATCTAAACTTTTAATTTGTGAGATCTAACTTAGGGGGAGTTACGCAATCTTCTTAGGTAGACATTAGTAGATAAAGGGGGAGAATTAATTAAGGGGGAGTATTTATTTTATGCATTTAATATTATCATATTCCCTATGCTTTTGATGGTTTGTTAAGTGTGCATGATTTTCTTCTTAAGAGGCATCTTTAAAGCGACAAAGCGATTTATCCTTGGGTCGAGTCATATCGTCTGTATTTTTATTTTGTTTTGGGTGGGATGTTGTGTCTAAACGAGCTTGTTGGCCCTTTAGGATTTTGGTTGGGTTTTTATCCCGGAATAGACAAAGGGGGAGATTTGTAAGGACACAAATTTCTAATTGAGTCCATATGTAGTTTTGTCTTAATTCCAGACAAAACCATTTGGATCATAGGATAGAAGTTTGTTCCTATCAAGCCTAAGACATTTTGAAGAATTATGGCCTTATTTAAAGCTTAAAAACAAAATTGTGAGTTCCTAGAGAAACCAAACATTTTACACCGTCTTTTTTACCGTAAGGTATCCTTACACACCCTATTTGTTGTTAATGGTTAATCGATGGTTTCGCTGCCTAGGAACAATGTGTTCTTCCACTTTAAATAAAAAATTCTTGGTACAAACCTGAAGACATTAGATAAGTCCAAAACTGGTCGTGGTTGTATACCATTCTTTAGCTGTTGGCAGTATCCAGGGAAGAAATAGTGGAAACGAGTTGATAGTCAGTCAGTGCATTATTTGATTATAAATCATTGTCTTGTATTTACAATACTCTACGATAGTACATTTGTAGTTCATTTTGGTCATAGTTTTTTTTCCCGTTAACAGGTTTTCTCTCATACATTCAGTTTCATGTGAATAATTTCATATTTTCACATATTAGAATCACTTATATTAATTTAAAGATAAAAAATGATTAGATTCTAATATTGATAAAATATTTTTGTCACATAGACTTTTGAAATGATTTTTAACCCGTTGATTAATTCGAAAGTAAAATTATCCCTCAAATGGTAATTTAATTTTAATTGGGTATTCACTAATGAGAGATCACACTCGTCGTTTCCACTCCATATTCCCCGGCATAAGGGAGTTTCTCCCACCGTCCTCGTGGGGGTTATTTTATAGGCCCAATTGTTGTTTGATCCTAATGAGTACAGTCTTGTTGGTAATATCTTCTTATTTGTTATATTGTCGAAAAACCAGTAAGGTATAGTCATTTTGGAGCCCACACTTTGAGCAAAGGGCTATATATTCATCATTATTGAATTGGTTTCGTTATCTGATACTGAGGTTCTAGGGATGCCAAACCTAGAGAGGATGTTCCTTCACATAAATTATCTGGAATCGTCCTATCGAATGTGAGTGAACGGATCCGCCTCCACCCATTTAGTGAAGAATAAATGGTAATGATTAAGAACTTACGATTCCCAATCACGATAGATAAAGGTACTATAATATCCCTGCCTCATTATGCAAAAGGACACAGACTTGTAAGAGGGCAGAGATCCTGTTTGTGCACCATTACATGTTTATCTTGTTTAAGTTAGAGGGAGAAATAAGTTATTTTATAATTCTTTAACCTTTGTCTATTCCTGAACTAATGGTATCTAAACTTTTAGTTTGGGAGATCTAACTTAGCGGGAGTTGTGAAATCTTCTTAGGTAGACATTAGTTGATAAAGAGGGAGAATTAATTAAGGAAGAGTATTTATTTTCTGCATTTAATATTATCATATTCCCTATGCGTTTGATGGTTTGTTAAGTGTGCAGGATTTTCATCTTAAGCGACATATTTAAAGCGGTAAAACGGTTTATCCTTGGGTCGAGTCATAACGTCTGTATTTTTTTTTTTGGGTGGGATATTGTGTCTAGACGAGCTCGATGGGCCTTTAGGATTTTTGGTTGGGTTTTGTCCCGGAATAGCCAAAGGGGGAGATTTGTAAGGACATAAATTTTCAATTGTGTCCATATGTAGTTTTGGCTTAATTTCGGACAAAACTATTTCAGTCATAGGATAGAAGTTTGTTCCTAACAAGCCTATGACGTTTTAAAGAAGTTGAAGACGTAGCGGCCAAGAATTTACAGCTTCATCCTTACCGAGTTTGGTGCCATGTTTCTACCTCAACAACAATTGGATTCCAAACCTCCAAAGGTATGAATGCATTATATATATATATAGGAGATTGGAACTTTACTTGGGTGTATTTCACAAAATACTTTTTATGATCTTTTATATTCAGAAAAAATCTTTAGAACTTTTTTCAATAGTTTTTGGGCTTAAAAGTGGAAAATAAAGTTTTCAGAATTTTCGTTCGAATTGCCTCGTTCGAATGAGAAATCGAACGAGTTTTCCAATGACTTTGACTTTTAATCTCTGCATTCTCGTTAGAATATTCGTTCGAAGGAGACTTCGAACGTACGAGTTTGGGGCATTTGTTTCCAAAATTTTGATCGAAAAGTCGTTCGAATGAACTCGATCGAAGGACCTGGGCAGTTTTCAGACTGTTTTTTTAATAACTTCCCACTTGCCCATTTCGTTTCCCACCTCTTTTTCCTGATTAAAAAGTGCGGGAACAAGACCTTTTAGAGAAACTTTTGACACATTTTATTGTAGTCTTTGAGAGAAAAAAGTTATTTATCAAAAGTTCAAGTTTTTTTGTGCGTAAATTCATGGATTAAAATTCTACAAAACACATATACACCCATGTTTGTTTAATTTCAAGCTTTCATAAATATATATATATATATATATATATATATATATATATGCATGCTTGGAGAGTTTGTTTGGCACCGAGTTTTCTTTCGCAACAAAGGAGAAGAACTTGTGTTTGTTGCAACTTTCTCACATGGTGAAAGGCACTATGTGTGGTTGACGGTTGTTGTGCTTGGACTCCAAGACTGTGATGGACATCATGGTTATCAACGAGACAGAGGTATTTACAAGAAGAATCATCATGGCTTGAAGTTAGTAAAGTCAAGTGTTGTAAGTCTTTTCTAACTTGAGATTGTTAAACCATATCTAGTGGATTTGTAGGCAAGGGCCGTTCGAGTTTTTTCCCATTTAGGTTTTCCTCGTACATCGCCGTGTAGTGAGATTGCTTTGTTTATCTTAGTTAACTCACCTATAATGCATTCTTAGGTTAAAAAGATAAAATATGGTTTATTTTGCAATCTTACTTTAATTTGGTGCTAATTTATAATCTGGGTAAGTTAAATTAATTCAAGTCCAGAATTTAATATGATAAAATTTGGTTTGGCCTATATTGAAAATTAAAATATATCTTTGTTAGGCTACTTTCAAGACTTGGGTTGAATTAATTTTGTTTAAGTGGAAATTAATATGTTTGGGTAGTTTAATTTCACCTTTAGTTTAACTTTATTTTAATTTTGAAGAAATTAAAATTTGAAGTTCGTTTTTGTTTAAAAATTTGAATTGAAATTTTGGTTGGGAATTTAATTGAACCATCTCATAAATTTTAAGTATTTAAAAGTTATGTCTTAATAACATTAATTCTTCGTGTACTCATAGTAATTTTAGAATTAACTGAGCTAACACTGCTACTATTCGTATGGTGTCCCCCATGCAAAAAATCTTGTATACCTTTTTCGTCTCCTCATTCACATTTTAAAACATTGGTTACATTCACGCCCCTCGTTTCGTATATCTTCCCATGATAACATGAATCATGGTAATAAGTGCTTTAAATGGAAAATCGAGAGGTTATAGTTTCTTCGCACAAAAACTACTTTTAATAGTGCGTGCAATATAGGTGGGACTTTTGTTTGCCAGTATGGATTTAGGAATGTTGATCAGTGTAATTACCATATAAATTATGTACCTGATGTTATGCAATAGTACTTATTCGATCGTATACTCTTTTCCTTGCCATAATGCTGGGATAAGGCAGTAAAAAATATATTTCGATATCATAATCCCGATAATGCATTATCATTAGTGAAACCATTAGAAAAGGAATAAAAAACATTAATCATTGTGGAACATCTCATAGAAACGTTTTTCAGTGGATCACATTCGAAAGATGAAGAGAAGGCATCCTGCGATATAAAGACGATAAAAATTTAAAAAAAGTCTGCAGTCACTACACCGCAAACCCAGAATGGTGATAAAAGGTGGGTCACGGCCTTAGATAGTGACCACCTGGTCACGGTCTTGGGTTATGACTAGTGTCAAAACTACATGAATATGACCGTGACCAATAAACAAGGGTGATAGCCAATGGCTTTGGTCATGGCTATAAATCGTGACCATGGGGGTCACGACTCAGGTCCGTGACCACTTGGTAAAAAAATGTTGCCAAATATCCTATTAGAATTCTCGACAAAGTGGGTCACGAATTGGGACCATGTCTACATGCGTGCCAAATGTGGTTTTGAACCAAGACCGTGACCATTTTGAAATAATCATGCATCCTTATCATTGTTACGGACTGTGACCAGAACAGTAAATATAAACACCCCCATGCTCTTTTTTATTTCACGATCTTTCTCTCTCTCTAAACCCTCCCTGCTGCCTCTGTCTCCTCCGACCATCGCCACTGTCGCTGCCTCTCTCTCAGGTACCCCTCTCTTTGTGGACAAAATTATTTTAATGGTAATGTGTGTGTATTTTTGGTGTCTATGTGTGTGTATTTTGTTATATGTTTGTATGTGTATTTTGTAATATATGTGTGAATTTTATATTGAATTAGTGTATGTTTGTGCGTGTATTTCAATTTGTGTGTGTATAAGTGTTTGTATTTTGTTAAATATGTGTGTATTTTAGAATATACACACTTATGTTTATGTTTTTTGTTATATGTGTGTGTATTTCAGGAATTACACATTTATATATGTGTATTTTTTTATATGTGTGCGTATTTTTGAAATTACATGTGTGTATATTTCAAATGATAGATATCAAACAAATTAAGTGATAAATGACATGATAACACGATGACACAACACGAAATTGACATAATAAATTGCATTTGTGTTGTGAGTATCAATTAGTGGGTTAGAGAGAGGGTGAGAGATGGATGACACACACGCACACTTGTATAACTCACATATACGCACGTGTATAATACACACACTTGCACATGTTTAACATAAACACACGCACATGTATAACACATACACACATGCACATGTATAATGCATACTGACACATATAAGACATGTATGTATCATACACATACGTGCACATATATAACACATAAGCGTTTAACACATACACATACGCACGCGCGCACACACATAGTTACACGCGTTTTCTCTTTATTTCATGTGCATAAGCAATTGGAGAACAATAACTGATGTTAAACTAATTATTGGTGCTTTCTTTATTCATGTAACTTTACTTATCTTTTCTTTTATTTAACAATGTTATTACTGTTTGGTTGACTGTTATAACTACGTATACGTGTATAACATGTATAATTCAACTTGTACATATCTTTGGTTGACTATTATAACTGCATATACGTGTATAGCGTGTATAATTCAACTTGTACATACTTTAGTTAATTGTTATAATATACGCGATTTCTAGTTGCTTTCATTTACCTAACATAAGCGCACATGTATAACGCTCACATTTGGTGGGCATGTAGTAATTTTACGACTAATTTAAATAAAATAAACGTAATTTGGACTTGCTGATATTGTGCGGGTGAATAATATGGATAATACAGTTTGGTTAACTATTGTGGTCATGTTCACCCCCTCCTTAAGTGGTTGTTGTTTAGGTGAATACAAATTTGTGGAAGGGGGTGCACATTTGGTGGACATATAATAATTTTATGATTAATTTAAATAAAATAAACGTAATTTGGACTTGCTGATATTGGTAAGGTGAGTGGACATAGGAGGAAGGACTCATAACAATGTTAGGAATAAATAAAATAAGATAAACTTAAGTTGGATCAGTTAAAAAACAATAACTAATTGATGAATAATTAGAGCCATTACTTGTAGGACTCATATTCTCACCCTTATATATTTTTTCTAAAAAAAAAGTGATAATCACTGGCAGCAAGAGTATGAGAGGTTATAATTGGACAACACTTACACAACTTTTATTAGTGCGTGCCATATAGAGGGTACACCTTTTTACAATTATACAATTACGAATATTGAGCAGTTTAACTACCTTGCAAATCATCGATTTCATCACTCAAAAGCATACCTGTTCGATCGTATTCAATTTTTCCTACTTGAAACTTGGGATGAGGATATAGAGAATACATTTCCCCTACATAATATCGACATTGCCCCGGCGTTACTTAAAGTGTTAGAGAATGTAGAAAAACATATTCACCCGTTGTGGATACAACTACATAAAGAAAGCATTGACCAAGACTGTGACGTGTCACGATATATACACGTTAAATTGAATCTTGCCAATAAGTTGATGAAGAAAGAATTACGAGTTCATGCCATGGGCATCTATATATTAATCATAAATACGCTTCCTCCTAGATGGCCACATACAAACAATCATTGATTATTAAAAAGCAATACCAAATGTATGGAGATCAGACATGTTGAACATATGTTAAAGTCATATTATGAGAAGGTATATATGTATATATAGTCATAAACATGATTAGTATAATAAATTCGTCGCTTATTTTAAACTGTAGGTAATGTCAACATGGAGATAACATACCAAATGATGACATGATACCTCCTAGATTCTCACCTTTTCCACCCCAACCTGGATTCTCATTACCACTAGGTGAACAATACTCTTATCCTACAATGGTTCACTCTACCACTCCATCTATGACTAGGCAACAAATGCCTGTTAATCCAACACCCCACCCTGCTAGCAAAACCTCTCGAGAAATTGAGAAGAAGCCCAATGGGTTCTCCCTTCTCGAGAATAATCCCACTAGCAATAAAAATGCTGTCTAGATATGTAAATCCTAGTTTTTGTGGCTTGGGAAAATGCATGGGGGAGAAGACAACGGGAACATAGTTGATTAATCCATCAAGGATGACATTTTTTAACAACTTTGTAAGATTGTTTCATTCCCCAATCGTTCAAAGCAAAAGGTTCTTTATCGATTTGTTGAACAAATTGAACTTATCAGAGGAACCTTCGGCAGAGACATTTCTCGGAGGGTGCATCAAGCTCTGACATTTTCGCTATGGAAGATAGTGTCCCTTTGAATGTTTAAATGTCGGTCGATCCATGCATAACTTTTTTAAAAATGAGGCAATGGATAAGAAGATTGTCCAGAGGGAGAAAAATAAACAAAAAAGAGCGAAGAAAGTTGATGTTCATAGGCTGGGATATAAATCATAAAAGATTTAAGGAGTGAATGGTCAGAAAGGACAAAAGGCGGTCCAAATTTTATTAAAATACCTAATCAGGGTAACTTGTACGTGCTTGACTGACGGGACAATGATAATAAATTCCCACCACATTGGCTAAGACTTTGGTGAGTATGACCTATTATTAATTTATATATATATATAATAAAAATATTATTAAAATCATAAGACTAAATATAATTTAATGCTGCAGGACTATATATAATTTCACACTATAGAAATCGATCGAAGCCATTAGTAGTCAGTACGCTTCGAACCCTTATGATGACACTAAAGATGATGCAAAATTTTATAAAGGACAAAAGAGAGAGGGGGAGAGGTGTTGGATTACATGTGCCCTCTCGTGGATGAGCTCTCTTTAGTTGGGAATTGCATCTTAAGCCAAGAGGTAAGCCAGTCTAAGACATATCGGGATATGCAAGAGATTAAGAGTAACTAGGAGTGTTAGCCAGTGAAATTAGGCACCTTGTGTCCTTATTTAATCAATGTTTTCAACCCCAGATGCCTCCTCAAGGTTTTGCCTATCCTCGATCTCATGATTTCCCCTTCTAAATGCTGCCTTCTACCACATTCCCCTCCCAATTGCCTCCCGCTGCCACAGACTATGGATCATCGTTAGGTAACAACTTCAAGATTAAATTATTGCAATGATTGTGCACAACTTACCAAGGTAGGCCTACAGTCGTCACTCTTGGTCCATTTTCTATCTCATAGGATGATTACCAAGTGTCCACTCAGGATCTCTTATCCAAAATTTCCGACCAGACATTGAAATGATAGATCAACCCTCAATCAAGACATCTAATCAACACCCGCTCTCAAATTTTTTACCCATCATCCTTCTTCTCACATTGAAGACTAAGGGTTAGGGGGTGATTTATATACCCAAGTGTAGCCTCATCCTCAGCAAGCCCCAGTTCTGTCAAACCGACATTACTCACATATAAAATTAGACAGTCGTGGGCTCCTCTAGGGCGGCCCTTCACCGACAGTCTCAACCTCATACTAGTGTTTAAGGTCGAGTCCTATCAACTGGCCCATCAATCCCTCACCAATCTCATCTCAGCTTGGAACCACCCAGATAGCAGAGACCACACTTCAGTCCAACCCATCAGTTTCCTAACTGGACATTAGACGTATCATCATCGGCTAGGCCGAGACCTCATAGGACAACATACATATCATGTGTGACATATGTTTACAGCATGACTAATACATGGGCATAGCATTATAACAAGATCTCAGGAAAATGTGAGGGAATATTGCATCAACATTACACGCTTGTGCGAGGGACAGGTGTCTAAAACTTATTGAAAGCTTAACCATGCACATGTTCCTTACATTCTTGGGGGTACAATGCGCACCCCAAGAAGTATATATACTCATATTCTTCCCTAGTGAAAAGGATCCAAAATCATAAACCCTATCCAAAATCTGTCTAAATTATAGTAGAGAGAGAGCTTGAGGGTTGTACAATAAAGGTCATTAGAGCCTCATTTCATAGTGAAAACCTCACATTCCTGCATAGTGGAGTAGGCTGAAAAGTTAAACCACTTATATACTAATGTTTATCCTCTTATCCTCACCCCCTTCTCTTATTTTCATATCTATTTCCATATCTCCATTGTTGTGCTGTGTTTGAGACTAAACTTCATATACAAATATAAATGGTGATTTCTTAGCATTATCATTTTGGCACCGTCTATGGGAATAAAGGTTCATATTCTTCCTCTCCTCTTTTATCTTGTTTCTAACTTGATTTTTTGGTGGTGATCCAGTTCCACCCTTGGTTGGACCTAAATCACCATTGAAAGAGCTCTTGTTGGGATATTCAAGCTTTTTTCCAGGTTACATAGTTCTTTTGTTCTTTTGCTGGAGAAAATGGCCACCGATCTGCCTCCGAGCGATGGCCCCGGCTCCATCAAAGCACCACCTTAGTTAGAAATAACTAAGGTGGCGATGGCCCTATGCTCGCTGGTGGCCAGCCAATTGAAAATGCAAGATCCGTTGCTTCTTTTATCCAGAGTATGATGTCAAGACCTTTAGGTGCTGTGGCAAACATGATCACTTCGACCGTCAGAGATGGTGTGGATGATGAGACAAGGTGACCACCCTAGGCCCCATAAAGGAGGTGTAACATCATCAGAGGCGTAAAGATGTGGCTGATCCCAGGAGACCACTTTGGAAAACAAGTGCAAGAAGTTCTAGACGATCTTTATTATGATGAGTACGACTACTAGGAACTTTATGAAATATCCGATAACATGACTCATCCATCACCAACTTACAGGGAAAAAAGTGTTAGGCCGACCCCAGAAGGCTTACCTAGGGCTTAGGCATTTGACAAACTAAGAAAAGGGTCAGCTTTTGACCATCTCGGCCCGATAGGAGACCTACGAAACTGACTCTCTTGATCTCATAGTATTCCAACCTATAGGGAAAATGGAGGATATGTTAATTGTCATCACCAACAGGTCTGAGAGGGAGAACAGAGGGAAGTAAACAACCCATAGAGGACTGTTAGTCGAGAGCCTGTACCTAACCCAACTGACAAGGAAGGAGGAGGAGATAATACCATGGCAGCTAGGGAACCATGGAACAGTTTAATCCAAAGGCTGATAAATAAGATCGGAGGCCTTCTAAAAAGCCGAGACCCCATCCAAAGGAGGTATGTAGAAGGGTCTCCCTTCGTGGCAAAGATTATGAGCTACCCTACCCCAACAAAGTTCAAACCTCCAACTTTCATGCTTAAGTATGATGGGAGTATAAATCTAATACATCATATAAAGATGTATCAATCTGCGATCGATATCTATTCTATTTCAATAGAGATGAGATGTCGAGCATTCTCTAGTACTCTCACCAACGCGGCTCATATATGGTATACTTATCTTCCTAAAAACTATATAGAGAACTTTAAACAACTGGACGAGAAGTTTATTCACAACTTCTATTTAGGCATGAAGCCCCAGAAGAAGGTTACCCATATCTTTTACGTGAAATGAGGGAAGAATGAATCACCAAGAGACTATATTGTGCGATTCAATAAAGAAAATATTTCATAAATTCCCTCATGGGTGGACTATAGAAAGGAAATCTACTTTGAAAGATGGATGAGGATTCTCCTAAGTCCATGGAAGAACTTTTGTCTATCGTCGAGAGAGTCATGAATGTAGTGGCCATGGTGGCCAAATGAGAGGCTAAGAAGGAAGTAGTAGGAGTAAATATAAAAAAGGAATAGGAAAAGATTGTAAGAGGATGTCGGCTGATGATAAGTTTTCTAATAACACTCCCTTGAAAGTACGTCTTGACCTAGTCTTAAATGAGATTAAAGATGATAGAGCTCTCAGTTGGACTAAAAAGCTTAAGTCCCCTCCCCACAAGAGGGATAAAAGCAAGTGGTGCGATTGTCACCAAGACCACAACCACAATACCAATAAGTGTTTTGCTATAAAGGATGAAATTAAGAAGATGTTGAAGCAAGGGAAACTTTGAAAGTATGTTGATCAAAATTATTCTAAGGATGATGCTCGAAATAAGAACAGCGGACCAAGAATTGAGAGGTCGAGACGACATCCTCAGGACGATAAGAAAAATTATCAGTATGATAGCGATGAGGATGATCAATATCTCCCATCGAAGATCCCTAGGCCTAAGGTATGTGCATGATCTCATTCGGTGTGAAAATGATGAGTGGGGGGATAGTTGATAGAGGGACAGAGCCGACCGACCGTAAGGTGCACATTGTAAAAGTGAAGTCGGTGCCCAAACGGATGTAAGTGAACTCGGTTGCTTCAGATTCAAAGTCGGGGAAGATAAAGAAGGTAGACATGGACACACTCGTTGTGGGTTTCTCATAATTGGACTTCAAGGGTATATTAGCCCCCGATGACTAACCTTTGGTCATCAGCACCAAGGT
Source organism: Sambucus nigra (assembly GCA_949130495.1). Lineage (NCBI taxonomy): Eukaryota > Viridiplantae > Streptophyta > Magnoliopsida > Dipsacales > Adoxaceae > Sambucus > Sambucus nigra. The sequence goes on from OX422218.1 coordinate 126,930,174, forward strand.
TCACGGGTATGATGTGTCTAGAATTCTGGTGGACAGCGACAACTTAACCAACGTCATGTTCTAGGATTTCTTCAAAGGTTTGAAGCTCAATAAGAAGTGTCTAGATCCTTATCATAAACCCTTGATAGGGTTCAGTGGAGAAAAAGGTGCACCCGCTTTAGATTTTTGAAATGGATATTTGCATGGGCACAGGCTAAGGTGCCTAACAAATAACATTAGCTTTTTCGTGATGGATGAGAATGTGTTTTGGCCTACAACATCATCCTTAGTCGAGTGGCACTTAGATATTTTGAAGGAGTGCCCTTAACTATTCATCAAATGGTAAAATTCTTGACCCCTTATAGGGTAGGGGAAGTCCAAGGTGACGAGGTAGAGGCTAAGGAGTGTTATTTTAACTCGATAGAACAGAAGGAGGCCCATAAAAAACTCACAACCTGCTACAACATTGATACTCTTGACCCTAGGGACGAGAGGAAACTTAATATGGGTGAGGCTGTAGAGGTGGTAGAATCCAGCGTCCTTAATGAGGATTATCCAAAAAAACCATCCAAATCAGCTCATCCCTAAAAAATGAGGTGAATGAAAAGTTGATAGAAATGTTAAAGAAGAGGAAAATCATCTTCGCATGGAGCCATAGAGATAAGCTGAGGATATATCCCAAAGTTATCTCTCATAGACTAAACATTCACAAGGATGCCAAGCCAGTGAAGCAAAGGAGAATAACCTATGCCAGAGATAGGTACGAGGTCATTCAGGACAAGGTAAAAAAGCTCCAGTCGTCTGAGTTTATATGTGAAGTGCAAAAATCCAATGAAAAAAGGAGAATGTGTGTTGACTTCACTGATTTAGACAAAGCTTGCCCAAAAGAGAGTTTTCTTTTATCTCGTATAGATCAGATGGTGGATGCCATAGATAGGCATGAGCTGATAAGCTTTATGGATGCATACTTAGGATACGACAAGATCTTCCTGGACGAAGCTAATGCATAAATGACTTCCTTCATCACTGATAAAGGAACCTACTGCTACAAGTCCATGCCTTTTGGCCTTAAGAATGCAGCGACAACTTATGAGAGGTTTCTTAGTAAAATATTTGAATAGAAAATTGGAAAAATAATGAAGGTCTATGTTGATGACATGTTGATGAAGAGCCTCACGGCCGAGGATCATGTAGCCAACCTTGGAAGGACATTCGACGCCATGGATCATTACAAGATCAGGTCGAATCTGACCAATTATGTATTCGACATTAGTGCAGGAAAATTCCTCAGCTTCATAGTTAATCACAGAGGGATTGAGGTGAACCCAAAGAAAATCAAGTCATTGATAGATATGAAGACACCGAAGATGATAAAAAACGTGCAAAGATTGATAGGAAGAGTCGTTGCTCTCAACAGATTCGTCTCCAGGGCCCCAGATAAGTGTTTTTCTTTCTTCAAAATCTTGAGAAAAGCATTTGTTTGGGATGAAGAGTGTGGGAAATATTTTCAAGAACCTTAAGCTTATCTGGGTTCTCCAATGCTCCTGTCTCGTCCAATCTAGGGGAGAAGTTGTTCCTGTACCTAGCAGTGTCAGAATCAGCCATAAATGCAGTTATTATTGATGAGAGGGGAATCTAACGCTCGTGTGTGGATGTTTGTCATTGTAACCGTCCCTCGCTCGATATGAAAGAACCTAAGCTATAACTACACTTGCAAGACAAGCAGAGAGGTAAGTCCAGTATCGTAAAAATCCACAAGGAGCATTGATAAAGATGGTAATCGATTTACTATTTCAATAATAAAGGTGTAAAAGGTGATAGGTTGGTTTAAAAGTAAAGGGAAAAATTTAAGAAGTTAACTCTAAACAACATTAATTAAACGAGAGTGGGGATTGCATTCTCACCATGGGCTAAACAACTAATAATTAGAATCTTGGTTCGAAAACATTTAACCCAACATTTTTAGTTAATTATAAACATCACGCTTGAAGTAAATTAACCTAAAAGTTCAAGATAAAACATTTAATAAAAAATTATCACACATGGATTAAAATCAATTTATCGCTATAAACACTAATATTACGTGACAAAGAAAGTTAAACGCATAATAAACCAACTTTAATACACGGGGTTTCAATTAAATTCAAGTTTACACAAAACCTAACTTTCGGAGCTCAATACCTATTAATGGTGGACACACGATCCAAACCCTTTTTAAATACTCAATACACATGATTAAGTAAATAAGCAACTAATTAATAAATTAAAGCAAGAAATAAATTAACTACACAAATTAAACTAGGCAAGAAATAAATATAAAGCAAGAAATCTACACTAGAAATCTTGCAAATAAATGACAAAGCAAGAAAATAAGGAATTACGACTAAATTAATTGCTAGGGGTACTGAATAGTACACTTACAATCCACAAATGAGGCTAATCCATATGAGAGAGAAAATGAGCTCTCAAAACCCTAACCCTAAACTAATTAAAAACATATATATTTTTATCAAAACGAGAGAAAGTGTTATATATACAAAAGGCAAAATGGAAAACTTGTAAAAAAAAATTAAATCTGAAAACAGGGGACCGAATCAATTCAGTTAGGTCCGAATCGATTCGGAAATGGGAGACCTGAGCACTGCCTCTTAATGAATCGATTAGCCAAGGTGGGAATCGATTCGCACATGATACTTGTGAATTCTTCCCATGGCTATCTTTATCAAACAAAATAAACAAGGGCTTCCATGGTGCGTGTATAATTGCCGAGACCCAAATGCGTGAGTCCACCAAAAATGGCCAACGGCCAAAATCGAGACCTCCATTCTAAGGTGTGTGGAAAATACCTGCCATGTGTAATGGCCGAGACCCATATATTACGCCAAAAACAAAAACCTCCAAAAAAAGTGTAAACCCACCATTAATGGCCAAAGCTTGGAAATGCCAAGATGGGTACTCAAAGATCCCGAGAACTCGAGCCAACTGACCCATATGCGTGTGTTGTCAAAAATCACGCACCAATTTCGGACAAAGGCTCCAATTTTGAATGAAACCAAAACCTGACCCAAACTCGAGCTATTTCCCAAAATCAGCATTTGTGTGTGAAGTTTGCTGCAAAAGTTGGCAAAAGAGAAAAGGGACAAAGAGGGAATTGTTTAAATTGTTAATATATAAAATAATAAAATTAAATCCCTTATTAATTCTTCCCCGATTAAAGAACCTCATTTTCTTCGTTTGGAATCATATTCGATCACTGTTCATTGCCACGCGAATCTTGACCCGAGAGCTATAACTTATGTGAAGACTTTGGTAAAAAATACCAAAGTGTGAAATTAACGAATTGCCCCTGAACGTGCGAACTTCAACAAAACTTTATCGGAATGCGATGAAACTTAACACTAAGCACCGTAACACCTACAAACACTCAATAATACCTCAAATAACATGTTAGCATATAAAACGGAGGTTATCTGATTAAGGAGCATAATTATAGCAATTACGGTATCCGAGGGGCCTAAAAATGCATAAATTAACCGGCGAAAAATGCAATATTCATGACTTATCAATTATCAAAGATGATGAAGAAGTTCAAAAGCCTGTGTACTTTAACAACAAAGCTCCTAAATTGACCTAGCTAAAATATCTTAAGGTGGAGAAATTGGCATATGCTTTGATTCATGCCTTCAGAAAAATAAAGCCCCATTTTCAAGCTCATACTGTGGTGGTACTCACTGACACTCCTTTGAGACAAGTCATCCATTAACCTGAGAAATCGAGTAGGTTGGTCAATTGAGTTAGGGGAGTTTGACATTGTGTATCAGCCAAGGACTGCAATCAAAGGGCAGACATTAGTTGACTTTGTAGCTGAGTTCACATGGGTCGAGGCTGATGATAAAGTAGATGAGATTGTGATGTTGCCTAAAAAGACAACCCTAGGTCCACCCATAACCGATGGTACGAAGGCCGACCCCACAGAAAGAGATGTCTTGTTCAGAAATGGAGTTATAAATAAGGGTCCTTTCATAACCGACAATCTAATTTGGAGTTTGTTTATGGACGTCTCCTCTTACAAAAGTGGTAGTGGGACAACACTCATACTGTCAGCTTTCAACACTTCGAATAATGAGTCTGAGTATGTGGCTTTGTTGGCATGCCTGTCCTTGGCCAAGGTGTTGAACCTCGACCACATGATAGTTCACAGTGACTCTCAACTAGTGGTAAACCAAATTATGGGTATCTATGAAGCCAAAGATGAGATAATGGCCAAGTACTTGACAAGGGTAAAGAAGGTCTTCACCAACTTTAAATTAGTGAAGGTGAATAGAGTCCCTCAGGTGGAGAACTGTCGAGCTGATGCATTAGAAAAGTTAATCTCTGCTACCAGGATAGAGATCAGGAGGATTGTCTCGGTTGATATCCTCTACAAGCCAAGCATTGATGAAAATGATAGTAGGCTTGAATTTTTCCTTAATTTAAACCTCAGAGAATCATGGGTGGACCCTCTCATCAAGTATATCAGGGATGAGGAGCTCCTAGACACAAAAGCCCACATGACAAAACTACGGTATAGGGCGATAAAATTTACCATTATTGGGGATGTCCTATACAAAAAGGGATGTTTACTCCCCTTGCTACGATGTGTCCACCCCACTGAGGTGGATTATGTCTTGAGAGATATGCATGAGGGGTCATGCTCAAGTCACATTAGGGGACGATCTTTGGAGAAAAAAAATATGACACAAGGCTACTGGTGGCTGACCCTCGTTATGGATGCAAACGACTATGTCAAGAAATGTGACAAATTCTAGAGGCATGCTTGCATTTACCATCAGCCTCATCAACCTTTGACGTCAATCACAACTCCCTGTCCATTTGCAGTGAGGTGAATCTAGCTCGTAAAACCTTTAACCAAGGCTACACGCAACTATAGATATCGGATTGTATCATTTGGCTACTTTTCAAAGTGGGTTGAGGCTGAGGCCATGGTTTTCATAACTGAGATGAAGACCTTTAAGCTCATTTGGAGGAACATCATCTGAAGATATGGTCTACCCCACACCTTGATTTCAGATAATGGAAAGCAGTTTAAGAACAAGTCCTTGGAGGCCTACAGTGAAAGGGTTGACATCAAGTAGTTTTACTCAACACCGGGCCAACCCCAAGCTAATAGCTAGACCGAGGTCACTAATAGGATAATAATAGACGAAATCAATAAGAAGTTGGAAGATGCTAAAGGTCTCTAGATAGACGAGTTGCAAAGAGTCCTATGGGCTTATAGGACGAAAAAAAGACACATATAGTGGAGACACCCTTCATATTGGCCTACAGGTTAGAGTCTGTAATTCCAACTGAACTTGTCTTACCCAGTCATAGAGTCTAGACTTATAACCCAGAGACCAACGATGAAGAAAGAAGGTTGGACTTGGACTTGTTAGAAGAGAGAAGAGAAGGTTTCGAGTTAGATAAATAACAAAATAATAGAAAATGACCAAGTTCTATAACAAGAGGGTCAAAGGAAGCCCGATAGCTGTGGGGGATTTGGTGTTAAAGATGGTTTGGAAGAAACAAAATAAGCTTCATCCAAATTGGCATGGTGCATTCAGGGTCACTAAAGAGGTTGTCCTTGGAACCTATTGGCTAGAGAACTTAGAGGGAGAACCTTTCCCTAACCCATGGAATGCAGACCAATTGAAGAGATATTATCAATAGGCTTGCATACAATTTATGTCTCATCCTCTTTGTATTAGGAATATCTTAAAATAATTAATGAAAAAGAAGCACAAGTCTTTCCTCATATCTTTTTTGTCTAATTTTCCAAATGCATGGTTTGAATTGCTCTAAGATAAATAACATCATTAAAATGGTGAATTAGGCTTGACTTCCTCGCTTTGATATGAGAAATGACGTGAGATTCGTCTCGTCCATGAGATCTCAATAACATCGAGAGGGGGGAATGGTGTGAAAAATCACTAAGGTGGTGAAAAACATAAAAATTCTATTAAAAATCATTTTATTATGGTTATTTTAAACATCATTGACTTGGTGTCCTTAAATTTAGTCTCTCCCTCGGCAAAGACAAGAGTGTATGAAGAGACAAAACTCGTCCATACACTTCTAAAAGCAACGAGAGGGGACATGGGATTAACATCATTAATTTATTGGTCTCTAAATAAAAATAATTAATTTGGTTATATCTCTCGGCTGAGACGAGAAGAGACTTGGGATTAACACCAATGATTTGGCAGTCTTTAATTAAAAATCACTAATATGGTTATCTCTCTCGGTCGAGACGAGAGTAGACATGGGATTAACATTAGTAATTTAGCGGTCTCTAATTAAAAAAATCATTAACTTGGTTATCTCTCTTTGTTTAGATGAGAGTAGACTTAGGGTTAACAACATTAATTTGGTGGTCTCTAATTAAAAAATCATTAACTTGGTTGTCTCTTTTGGCTAAGACGAGAGTAATATGGGACTGAAAATAAATTATGGTTATACAAAAATCATTTATTGGTTATCACTGTTAGTCGAGACGAGAGTAGGCTTTGTAAGTCCATTACGAGTTCATTAACAGTCGTACAAATAAAAATTACAAAGTAATCAGATATGAAAATTGCAGTAACAAGAGAATTTGCATTCAAACAAGCTCATATCCATTCATCATATTCAATTGCGTTCACATAAAAAGACGACCTTCAAGAAAAACATTGTTAAGAAATTAACGATAATGTTTAAAGACGATGTTACGCATTACAAAATTAGTTACATAAAAAAAGGGCATAAAGGCCACATACGGCTGACCCTACAAATCAAATAAGATAAGAGATGTCTTCAAGCATGGCTCTCAGTCTGGTTGGCAGTGGTGTCATCAATATCTGGACAATTCTGGGTAGTGGTGTCATTAGTAGATGCTCGATTCTGGGCATTATCAGCAACCTCATTATCATCATTCATAGTCATCTTGGCCACCGATGGCTCTATAATAAGGATTTCAGCTTCAACCTCGGCCAAAGCCGTCCCCACTAAAGGATCCATGAAATTAAATGTCTGTAGCATATCGGATAAGGACGAGACCTTAGGGAACTTTAGGGTTTCCCACCTAAGGGAAGTTTGGGCTCCCTTTACGAATACTAGAGGCTATAGCCAAGAAAATTCCTCAAAGACTTTAACGTCCTCCACAACCTTCTTCCTAGCCTTATGTATTGCAGTCTTCATCTCGGCCTCATGATTTTTTACTATCTTAGCCTTTGCATTATTCTATTCCTTATACTCACCAACAAGGTCATCTCGCCCATTTTGCTCTAGCTGGTCAACCTGACTTTGTGAGAATCATACTTATTCTTCAGAGCTTTCTCGACTATCGCTTTCTCAACCCTAATAGTATCATCGGGCTTGTCGATCTTGGACTTGTTGGATTCAAACCAGTCGGCCAATTTATGGAAGGAAAGATGAGACTAGAAGAATAAAGTAAAATCATCAGTACGAGATTATACAGGCCAATAGTGATTAACAAATATTGCTGATAAAATTGAAGATAGATACCTACACGACCTTATAAACCCTAAAATGGCCAGGCACTCTGGCTCTAGGGAATCCAAGAACCATTTATCAGATAGGGGCGTCTAAAATCTAATGGTATCCCTTCCCCTAGACAAATCCCTAATATAAGAATCCGAGTTGAGAGACAGTAATGATAGTCTATCGGCCAAAGCAGAGTCTGAATAAATAGGGATAGAAGCAAAACTATCCTTAACCTCCCCCGTTCTTCTTGGGGTCTTATTTAGTTGAGGAGGTGGGTTAGTATTGTCACCAGCTGGCACTTTTATTTTTTAACCAACCTCGGTATGATCGGGACCATCGAACAGTGGTCTTTTTCCGCTTGTCACCCTTTTTGGATGCCAGATTGCTCAATATTAGTGGCAGTAGGTGTAGACATCTCCCACAGCTGATCAAAGATATCGTCTGGATGATCTACATAAAATGAAGACTTGAGTCAGTATAAATATAATAATATAAGGTCGACGCTACAGATGAAATTATTTAGTAACTGACAGAGCTCAGGCAAAGGGCGGACCCACAGGCCTGTCTTTTAAAAATACTTATGAGTTGTCAACCTCTTAAACTCCATAAGTTATTTATCACCCCCTTCTCACAGATCTTGTTAAGTTTATCCATGGAACCTATGCTCATGCCAGGATCAAGTTTGGCTGATATAGGGGCCTTCACCCATTTCATGGGTAATCTCAACGCAGTAAAAATGTTAGTGTGTTGATGGAAAATTCCCAAGCACCAAAAATAAAGAAATGGCGAGGTTTCCAGTGGTGGTTAGAAGTCTGGTCGACACGAAATACTTTATTTGTGGTATTCATAGCTACGAGATGATAGTAACCAGTTTGGGCCTTAGTACACGAGACATTGTAGCAACCTCTAGACAGTAAGATAGGGAGATCATTTTTATGTATAAGGTGCTAGAATTGGATGAAGCTAGTCTTAATTCTATAAGCACTGGGAGATAGTTAGGCTGGTGTAAACCTAACTCTATAAAGCCACTTTTGAACATTTGCTCATAGATGGTGACCTAAACATCTCGACCGTTGTAGGCCCTCTCATCCTTGGATGGTACCCTCATATTAATGTCAGATTTTATGCCGTATTGATGCCTCTACATCATCAAGTCTATCTCTCAGATGATACTAAAGAATTGTTGGGCATAAATCATGTTAAGTGGATCCTCATCCTCATTGGACGAAAGCTCCCTAACTAGAATGGTTGTGGAAACTTCTTAACTCCTCCTCACATACTCGATATCGGACATGGATGAAGTAGGGAAGCCATTGAAAGGGGTAGAATTGCAACCTCACTCTCGGCTCATCAGAATTCGAGATCTCATGCACGGAGTGGTCCACGTGATTAGAGGACTCTGTGCACTGAGAGGATGAGGCATGAGAAGAGGTCTTGGATGCCTCAAGCCCCTCAAGATTAGTAGTGGGAAATCTCATTGCCCCAAAAAAGGTATCCTAACTCTCAGCTTGCGAGGAGACGAAAGGATTATCATTTGATGGGGCTGAAGACTCATATATGGGATCCGTAATCTCTATGATAGGAGGATGGATGAAAGCTAATGGAACTGGGTGGATCGGAAGTGTAGGGTCAGCTTCAGCCTTATGTTAGCCTCGGCCTCATTCTCAACCTTTCATATCTCACTAAAAAGTCTCTCCCTAAGGTTGGGGTATTATTCTATCAACTCATATAAGGTCCTTAACATCCAAACAAATTAAATGTTTGACCTAGTTTGACTAAAATATCAAAATACGAAAACTAAGCCATTTTCAAGTATGAAAACCAAGAACACTAGATTATAGCCCATCGGAGAAGATGATCGGACTTGCACCGGTAGCTCTCACAGTTGATAAGGGAGGCTAAAGACGGCCCAAAAATCTACAAACGTTTACCTAACCATAAAACTACCTCCAAAAACCCTAAAAACAAACCTAAAGGAACCAACTAAGGCTTTCGAAAAATCTTGAAACTCGTTGGAAAAATAATGAGTAGCTAAAATGGGCAAAAACCTTAAAATTAATGGGAAAAGGGGAAAAAGGGTTACCTGAGTGGAAGATGGCACCGGAGGAACAGTAAAAAGCCTTAAAATAGGCTAGAAGACCTTGAATGGAGGAGAGAGAAAGAGATAAAGTTGGGCTTCTAGAGAGAGAGGAAGTTTAAAAGCAATGGAAGGTGGAGAAGAAAGAGAAAATAGGACTTTTTAAACCATTTAAATAGTTGCTATAATTGTGCACAACTTTCAAATAAATTCATCATTAAGGCAGAACTTCCCAAGGTAGACTTGTATCCATCACTCTTGGGCCACACGCTAACCCATATGAAAGGATAACTCAGCCCTCAATCAATACGTCTGATCAAAACCTTCTCTGTGACATTGAGAACGTATGTGATAGCGTTCAACTGAGCAAATTATATATTAAACACCTTTTAACCCAAACAAGCCCTAGAAATGCAATAATATGTGATTGAATAAGATGATAATTTAAGCAAGAACATTCAAGCACATGCAATTGAGGAAAAAACCCCCAAAGGGGCAAAACCATTTATTTCCATTATAATATTGTAACTATACAATTTCGGATTATAATGAAAATACAAGTGACTAAGAATTACCCTCAGGTGTCGGATTTTGTAGTCGCGGCTGGAACTATCCCTTTCCAGTAGGGCTGCAATGAAGAAGAACAACGGTCTTCTCCACAAGGGTGTGGATAGCAAAAATGCGTTCCTGGGTTGCAAAAAGATTCACAAAGGATTGGCAATTTATGTGAATAAAAAAAACCTAGAGTCTAGATGCTCAATAGGTGAAGACTTAGAGTTTTCTATGCTCTGAAAATCGTGTATCGAAGTCTTAGAAAACCACTTCGCGTAGTGGGATTAAATAAAAGGTCTTGAGCCATAAAAATCTGAACACGATCTGAACACGATCTGTTTAAGTTTATCCCAGGCGGACCGGTCCGGGTCTGAGGCGGATCAGTCCGGTTGACCGAATCGGTTCTTTTATTTGCAGGCGGATCGGTCCGGTTGACCGGATCGGTTCTTTTATTTCAGGCTTCATCGGTTTGCTTGCGGTCCGGGGTATACTGGATCTGCAGCAAGGGGATCGTTCCGGGTCTGAGGCGGACCGGTCCAGTTATTCGGATCGTTTCTTTTATTGCAGGCGGACCGGTCCGGCTGACAGACTTTGATTCCTCTTCTTCTTTGATATTCGGATCCGTTGATGAATGTATGAATCTTGAATTTCTTCAACGGTGTAACGGCGTGCGACATAATAAATTGTTAATGGACAAAAATGTCCTTACAAATCCCCCCCTATGTCTATGCCGGTACATATATAAAAACAAACATACGAATTATCAAAACAACTAAAGAATGCCTATACAAATCTACCGTTCCATGAACCCAAAACTGGAAAGATACAATTTGAATAAGACTACAGCGTTTGCTCTTCAACTTCTTCAGGAATCTCAATACTTTTCTCATCAGGGTGTGCAATCCAATGATAATCCATGTAGTACCTACACACATGAGACAAAGCAAAATACCAAGTGACATATCGAGTTTAAAATGAGATAAACATATATACCAATTTATGAGCAAACTCAACTTTCAAATCTCCCCCATAATAAGATAATTCATTCTCCCCCTTTTTATGATGTCCCCAAATAGACAAATGAGAGAAACAAATCAAATAGGCAAGTGCGGGGTGTCACGAGTATAAAATCACACCATGAATAAACACAAAGTAACCAAGACGATGATAGCGTAAATGAAGTGGTGTGATCAAATTCGATAGGAAAATTAATGCATACAAACATGACATATGTGCACGATGAATATAGGATACTCATAGAGAATGAACTCAAATGCTTCCTTTGGTGAAAAAGAATGACAATATAAGATATTGACTTAATCAAATCAACAAATCAAAGCTCAAAGTGATTTTCACACCAATAACGTCCAAAATGATTTTATGCTTTTTCAGGACTTTCAAGGAAGTGCAAACCCGTTTAAAGATTCTCCAACCAAACTCCCTCAGATATAATTTTGAATAGAGGCATTCTAAATTCTCAAACTTTGGAGAATTGATGGTGAAACCTAAGTGGCCCATATTTGGCATGAAGTGCTTTTTATTGCCTTTAAATTTTTTCGGGCTCTTTTAACCTCTTTGGACCTCGGATATTAAAATTCCTCCATTTTTTAGGTCCTTTTTAACGGTGACTTTTGCGCAAAGGATAGATGAGTACCTTTCGCAGCCCCTCCCCGTTATACAAAAACACACAGTCTCACCAAAACGGTTGTTACATGCATTCCAATCTTGTCAAGTTTTATCGCATATTGTACATTGTATAGACATGATTGAGATGGAAACACTCAACCCAATATGAGATAGACAAGTGCAATAATCAAATATAGCCGTGCATGTGTGCAATAAAGCATATAGGAGTCAAACATGTAGGAAGATATCACTAATTACATCTCAAAGACTCCAACCATTGTAAAGCACATAGATGAAATGATGTAGCCTCTCAAATCTCTATCAAATAGTCACATGGATAAATGGAATGAAGTTGACTTGGCTATCTTAAATGTTCATCCACAAAAGGTGCATAACAATACAAAAATCTTTTTGGTCTTTTTCAAAAAAATTTATCAAAATAAAATCTTTTTGTGCTTTTCTTTTAAAAATAAAGAAAAATATTTTTGTATTTTTCAAAAGAAATATAAAAGGCAAAAGGAATAAAAGTTGTACAACTAAGCAATGGTACATATAAAACAGACTAGCAATAGGAAGCATATGATCTGAACATGAAGAAGCATCATATTCTAGACATAGACCAACCCATCAGTCAACTGTGCAAATCCCCAAAGACTTCCTAAGACTCTCAAATCTAAGGGCATCTAAAGGTTTCATGAAAATGTCGGCTAACTGACGGTCGGTGGAAACAAAACTCAGGGATACAGTGTTCTCCTCAACTAACTGATGAATAAAGTGCTCACGTATCCTGATGTGTTTTGTGCGCGAATGCTGGACGGGATTACGGGATATGTGTATCGCGCTCGTGTTATCACAAGAAATGATCATGGTGTCTTCTGAAATCCAATAATCCTCCAACATTTGCTTCATTCATAAGAGTTATGTGCAATAACTCCCGGCGGCTATGTACTCAGCCTCCGCAGTGGACAAAGAGATGGAATTTTGTTTCTTGCTCAGCTAGGAGACAAGAGCAAAACCAAAATAGAAACACCCACCAGTAGTGATCTTACAACCATCTACATCCCCGGCCCAATCGGCATCCGAATAGGCGGACAAACGGTCATCGGTATCAAAGGAATACCAAATACCGTATGAGAGAGTCCCACTCACGTATTTAATAATACGTTTTAGAGCAAGTAAGTGTGACTCTTTAGAGGACGCCTGATAGAGCGCACAGACTCCAACACTAAAGGCGATGTCGGGACGACTGGCAGTCAAGTAGAGAAGACTACCTATCATACTCCGATATAAGATTTGCTCTACGTCCTTGCCTGAAGTGTCCTTACTAAGCTTGGCAGTGGTACTCATAGGTGTACGTGCATGCTTAGCGGAGTCTAAACCAAATTTCTTCACTAGGTCTCTAGCATACTTGGATTGGGAGATGAACATCCCATCCTCTAGCTGACGAACCTGGAGACCAAGGAAGAATGTAAGCTCACCAACCATGCTCATCCCAAACTCACTTTTCATCTCCTCCTCAAAGTTGTGAGCATGTTGGGAGCATGTGGATCCAAAGACTATGTCGTCTACATAGACCTGGGCAACCAAAATAGCACCGTCATCTCTCCTAACGAACAATGTCATATCTACTCCCCCTCTCTTGAAGCCACGATCTAAGAGATATAAAGTAAGCCTCTCGTACCAAGCACGGGGTGCTTGCTTCAAACCATACAAGGCTTTCCTCAGATAGTAGATGTGCTCTGGGTGCTGAGGGTCTTCAAACCCTTTTGGTTGTTCCACATAAACCTCCTCCTGTAGAATGCCATTCAGAAAGGCACTCTTGACATCCATCTGATATACCTTGAAGCCCAGATGACATGCGATGGCGAGCAGAAGACAGACGGACTCAAGCCTCGCAACAGGAGCAAATGTCTCCCCAAAATATATACCCTCTATCTGTGTGTAGCCTTGAGCGACCAACCTAGCCTTATTTCTTATTATGGTACCATTTTCATCCATTTTGTTCTTAAAAATCCACCGGGTACTTATCACATTAGTCTCACTAGGTCGGGGGACAAGTTCCGAGACATTGTTCTTTTTAAACTGAAGCAAATCATCCTGCATAGAAGATATCCAGTGTTCATCCTTGAGTGCTTTTTTATGATTCTTGGACTCGACTTTGGACGTGTAGCAAAGATGGCTAACAACGTTCTCTAGCTGAGCACGAGTCTTGACCCCTAGTGTGGGATCGCCAACAATGGCTGAAGGGTCATGACTCTTGTGAACCCAAGCAGGTGTGTCCCCTAGCGCAGGAGTAAGGTCCACAGAGTGTGAGCGAGGAATAGGTAAATCACTGTCAGAACAATCCTCATCCTCACACTGAAGGTTAGGATCAATAACCGTCGGAGGTTCGTCATCTTACACGATGACGTTTATTGATTCCATAACCTTAGAGTTCTTCAGGTTAAAAACCCGGTACGCTCTGCTATTCGATGAATATCCTAGAAATATTCCCTCGTCGCTCCGGGAGTCGAACTTTCCTAATTGCTCTCTATCCCGTAGGATGTAGCATTTACTCCCAAAAACACGGAAATATGCCAGGTTGGGCTTCTTGCCAGTCCATAACTCATAAGGAGTCGGTAGTGTGTGTGGACGCAAATAAACCCTATTCACCGTGTGGCATGCAGTAGACACTGCCTCTGCCCAAAATCTCCTAGAAACTTTACGACCTAGAAGCATAGATCTAGCCATCTCTTGGATCGTTCTATTCTTTCTTTCAACAATACCATTTTGCTGAGGAGTTCTCACAGCAGAAAACTCATGTTTGATCTCGAGGCTATCACAGTAAAGGTCTACCTTTGCTTCTATGAATTCAGTGCCATTGTCACTACGCATCCTGTTAATAGTGACACCGTGTTGATTTTGCAGGACACGGCACTTGGTCGTTAAAAATTCTACAGCATTGGATCTCTCTCTCAGAAAACCTATAATGGAGTATCTGGAGAAATCATCTACCATCATGAGGATGTACCTCTTAGCACCTAGACTCTCAGTACGAGTGGGACCCATAAGATCCATGCGAATCAACTCAAGAACACGAGAAGTGGTAATGGAATGCAACTTCCTATGAGGACTACGAATTTGTTTTCCCAACTGACAGGGTCCACAAATGGTCGAAGTTGACTTTCCAAGAGATGGTAAGCCACGTACTAGGTCCTTTTTAGCTAAGCGATTTAGATCTCTAACGTTCACATGACCTAGACGTTGGTGCCACAGATCCATAGGAGTGATCGTGGAGCTGTTGCAGACAAGTGAGGATGTGAGCTCAGTCCCATAGCAATTATCCTCGGTCCTCACCCCTTGCATCAAAAGTTTACCGGCTTGATTATAGACTTTACAAGTATCCCGGTCAAAATTTACAGCAAAGTCAGTGTCGCACAGCTGGCTAATGCTGAGAAGGTTTGCTTTCAAACCTTTGACGCGCAAAACATTTTCCAGCTTAAGAAATCCAGCTAACTCGATAGTACCACGTCCTATAATGCTAGACTTGCTCCCATCTCCAAAGGTGACTCTGCCATCCTGATAGTCTTCAAGAGTCGTAAAAAATGAGGCATCACCTGTCATGTGTCTGGAGCACCCACTATCAAAATACCACTGTGAGGTTATGTGTGCTTTGAGAGAAACATGAACAAAAAAGGCCTTTTTATCTTTCTTAGGCACCCAAGCAGAGATGACCTTTTGTTTGCCTTTGTTGTTGTTGGTTTTAGCTGGAATGTGAGAAGCATTCACTAACGGCAAAGACATCCGTTGGAATTCTTCCATTAAACTTTGTGTCATGGCAGCTAAGAACTCAACTCGCTCTCTCAGACTAGAAAACTCATCAGTATGACATGGTGGAGCAGTAGTACGGCGTGTCCGACCCATGCTATAGCAAGACTCCCTAAGGTGGCCTTTTCTTTTGCAATAAGTACAAAAGAACACAGACAAAGGAGGACCTTGGTTTGCTTTTCTTGGTCGAACTCTCCTTCGAGGTTTTTGACGGTGACCATAAGGAGTTGTAGTAAACTCAGGAACTGGTCCATGTGCAATTTGGGACGTGGAGGCACCATCATATCCAATTCCTTGCCGATCACCAAAACCTAAAGCGGGGCCGAGGAGTATCTGTCCCATCTTCCCAGATCTGTCCTCGATTTTAACCTTGACTTCCCGTGCTTTCTCAAGATCATGAGTCAGCTGGGCAACATGGGCTTCAAGTTTCTTTCGAGTCTTCATGGAGGAATGGAGTTGATTCGTAAGACTAGCCACTTGTTTAGTCAAGTCCCCTCTCTCTTTCTCTAACACACTCTCTCTCTCTCTAAACATAATCTCTTTCTTGACACATGCAGATTCTCTCTCTCTCAGGGCGGTGAAGGTGGAGGACTCTCTTTCTCTCGCCTTTCTTAAATCTTCCTCTAAGCCAGTGATCTTAAGAACTAGCGCTTTGTTACGTTTTTTAGTTTTAAAATACTCAGAATATAACTCAGCGTAGGCGCGTTGAATATCACTCTCGCTCTCACTTGAGTCATCCTCCCCCTCACTCACATCGATCTCACTGTCGAGGTGTCCCTGTGAAGCATCATCTTCATCGTCGTGAAGAGAACTAGGAGTGCTCACTTGACTGGCCATGAATGTGGTGAAGTTACACTCATGCGGTGACTCATCTCCTGAATCCACCGTCTCGACCTCACTGTCGTCACTAAGGGTAGCATTAAGGACATCTTTCCATTTCTCTCTATTCAGACGAGTGGCACACTCAAAGGCTCTATGACCCCTACCATCTCACTCAAAGCATCTCTCACTTTCTTTCTTAGGAGGATTTTTGGAGTCTTTTTCATTTTTCTATTCAAAATTATTTTTCTCAAATTTCTTTTTATCTTTAAAATTGCCATTTTTCTTAAATTTGAGAATCCTCTTGAATTTTTTTGCAAAAAGAGCCAAATCATCTAAGTCAAAATCACACTCAGAATCTGACGTGTCAGTCTCTCTCTTTCTAGACGACTCTACCCTTTTTCTAGCCGACCCCTCACTCCTTCTCTCTTGGGCTTTAAGAGCAATTCCCTTATCTTTAGATTTAGCAGTTTTAGGGAACATATCAATTTCATAAGTTTGCAAATCTCCTACAAGTTCTTCCAATTTTAGCGTATTTAAATTACCCATAGAATTTATCACAGTGACTTTAGGGATAAAATGCTTAGGTAAAGAATGAAGAATCTTTTTAACAACTCTAGCATTAGGAATATGTTCACCAAGATTAAAGCTAGTATTCACAATGTCAGAAAGTCTAGCATAAAATTCATCAAAGCATTCAGATTCATGCATGGTGATGGTTTCAAATTGAGTTGTCAAATTTTGCAACTTAGATTCTTTCACAGCATTAGTTCCTTCATGGGTGAGTTGTAAAACATCCCATGCCTCTTTTGACATGGTGCACGTCATTATGCGTTTGAACTCATCAGGTGTGACAGACCCAGAAATAGCACTTAGACCCTTAGAATTAAAAGATGACCATTTAAATTCTTCTTCAGTCCAAGAGGTGACAGGTTTCAAGTTGATCAGATTATCAACAGTTACGGAGGGAGGAGTCCACCCTCTTTCAACTAAAATCCAAACCCTTTCATCAATGGCTTTTAAAGCCGACCTCATTCGGGCTTTCCAATAAGCATAATTTGTCCAGTCAAAAACAGGCATTTTATTATATAACTTCTCCATTTGAACACGCACTTTTTCAAAAATTAATTTTTTCAGAAAATTGATATCTTAGAAAAATTTTGCGGAAAATAGGAATACGCGATAGATTAGCGTAACCTGCTCTGATACCAATTTTAGAACGTATGTGCTAGCGTTCAACTGAGCAAATTATATATTAAACACGTTTTAACCCAAACAAGCCCTAGAAATGCAATAATATGTGATTGAATAAGATGATAATCTAAGCAAGAACATTCAAGCACATGCAATTGAGGAAAAATCCCCCAAAGGGGCAAAACCATTTATTTCCATTATAATATTGTAACTATACAATTTCGAATTACAATGAAAATACAAGTGACTAAGAATTACCCTCAGGTGTCGGATTCTGTAGTCGCGGCTGGAACTATCCCTTTCCAGTAGGGATGCAATGAAGAAGAAGAACGGTCTTCTCCACAAGGGTGTGAACACGATCTGTTTATCCAAGATCTGTTTAAGTTTATCCCAGGCGGACCGGTCCGGGTCTGAGGCGGATCGGTCCGGTTGACAGGATCGGTTCTTTTATTTGCAGGCGGATCGGTCTGGTTGATCGGATCGGTTCTTTTATTTCAGGCTTCATCGGTTTGCTTGCGGTCCGGGGTATACTGGATCTACAACAAGCGGATCGGTCCGGGTCTGAGGCGAACCGGTCCGGTTCTTTTATTGCAGGCGGACCGGTCCGGTTGACAGACTTTGATTCCTCTTCTTCTTTGATATTCGGATCCGTTGATGAATGTATGAATCTTGATGAATTTCTTCAACGGTGTAACGGCGTGCGACATAATAAATTGTTAATGGACAAAAATGTCCTTACAGACATTTTTACCCCTCAGCCTTCTAAGACTAAGGGCCATGGGGTGCTTGATATACCCCAGTACCCTCATCCTCAGCAAGCCTCACCTTAGTTGAATCGACATTACTCACCCATCAAATCAAACAGTCATGGGATCCTCTAGAATGACCCTTCATCAGAAGTCTCGACCTCGTACTAGTTTCTTAGGCCGAGACCTATCAGTTGACCCCTCAGTCCCTCATCAATCTCGTCTCATCTTGGAACCACCCAAATAGCCAAAACCACACTTCAGGCCAGCTTAGTAGTTTCCTAACATGACAGTAGACGTCTCAGCCTCGGCCAGGCCAAGATCTCAGAGGATAACATACATCTCATGTGTGACACAGGTTTCCAGCGTGACTAATCCATATGGGAAGGAAGTTATAACAAGATCTCAAGAGCACATAAGGGAATATTGCATCATTATGACACACTTGTGCTAGGGACAGGTGTCTAAACCTCATTGGAATCATCACTATGCACATGCTTCTAACATGATTGGGGGTACAATGCACACCCCAAGCACTATAAATACTCATCTTCTTCCCTAGTGAAAAGGATCCAAAATTACAAATCCTAGCCAAACTCTGTATAAATGATAGTTGAGAGAGATAGAGCTTGAGAGTTGTACAATCAAGGCTATTAGAACCTCATTTCATAGTGAAAACCTCACATTCCTTGACCGTGGAGTAGGCTGAAAAGCTGAACCACTTACATACTAGTGTTTATCCTCTTCTCCTCACCTCCTTCTCTTATTTTAATATCTATTTGCATATCTCCATTGTTGTGTTGTGTTTGATTTTGAGATGCATATACAAATTTAAATGGTGATTTCTTAGCATCATCATCTTCCACTCACGATGACTATGGCGAGCAACACTATAAAAGGGACTTGGCTAATACTAGAATTATTTCCCAATGCACATTATTTCCTTGAATCTCATAATTCCTATTCACAATTGCTCTTTGCAAATGGGTGAGGCTCAGATACTAATTGATATAATAGACATCGATTGTGAATAAGAGCCTATGCACGTTGTTGTGGAAAAGGGACCTTGGTAAAATACTATCAGAATTATTTTATCATTTGGTTAGTTTATTTGTTGGCCAAGATTAGGCGATGAATAATAATTAATTTGAGAAGACATTGTTTTTTTTTAGTTAAGATATTTTAAGTTTATGGGTCATTTGTTTACAATTTTAATGTATGCAACATGAATTTAACTTTAAGTTTTTTAATTTGGGCTAGGTTTGCCACATTTGTGTTGAATAATTTGAATGAATTATGAATTGTGCGTTCTTGTATGCAATATTTTTATTTCAACCTATTAATATAGGTGGATTTATTTTTAAAGATTATTTAATGAATTTCCCACAATACAAGTAGTGGATGGGAGAGAGTAACATTATATCTAATAATAATGTAAAGATCATTCAAGAATTCGCTAAATACAAAGATAGAAATCTTAAAAGTGACAAGATTCCATGTCCGTGCACCCGTTAAATGAACGGAAAATGTAAGTCTTTAGAAGATGTTAAGTTTCATTTACTAAAGTGGAGAATTTTTTAGGATTATAACATATGGACATACCATGGTGAAAATAGTGTACCTTATGTTCCTGAAGAATTACCACTACATGACCACATCACGGAACCCTATCGAGCGAAAGTGGAACATAATTCTCCAACACATCGTCCATTGACCGATCGAATTAATGATGCTTAGAAGTCCACCACCATAAAAAAGCCAACCTATAGGTACATATAATGTGAATTATGACCAAGTCAATGAACAAATTGATGCTAAATTATTAGAAGATTGAGAATACATACAGTTGAAAGCTGACGCGGTTAGACTATTATATAAATATTTGGAAGAAGATCACTTGGTATTATATGCATTAATCGGTTTGAATAATTTTAAGAGTCAATTTGTTTTGTCGGGATACAACATTATCGAAATTCTTAAGTGGGTTAAGCATATTCTCCTAAAGGAGAACACTTTTCCACACAATTATCCTAGCATGAAGAAGAGCTTGAAAGGCTTGGGTTTAAAGTACAAATCTATTCATGCATGAAAGTATGAATGTATAATGTACCTCAACGAGCACAAAGAGAACGGTGAGTATCCTATATTGAGTGAGACAAGATATGTGGCTTGCGAGAATGGAAAATATAAGACACCAATATGGAAATAAGATATCGCAAGTGCAAGAAAGTTCCATGAAAGGTTTTGAAGTATTTTCCACTCGGGACATAGTTAAAATGATATTTCACTATGCTGTGGATAGCAGAGGATATGATATGGCAAGATCGATAGAAGATAAGAGTGAATATAATTAGTCATCTAGTTAACTAACTCATCTGGAAGCTTTCAAATGAATGACACCATAAATTTGAAAATAAACTGCGTAACGTCAGTCTTGCATCATTAACCGATGGGTTTAAAGCTTTCGATAATCTTAACACTAATTAGAGTTATTGGCCAGTTCTCATGGCGCCTTTAAGTTTTCCTCCAACACTATGCATGAGAAAGGAGTTCACATTATCATTATTATTGATACCTAAGATGAAAAATCCCAGCAATGATATTGATATTTTCTTAGCCCCTTTAATAAAAAAACATAAAGAGTCGTGGGATAAAGGCATGAGGGCAGTTGACGCTTATAAGGGTGGAGAGTTTACATTTAAAGCAACAGAGATGTGGGCAATACATGACCCTTTTACTTGTGGGGCCTTGTTCAATTGTAAAGTTCATGGTTATTATGGATGTCCTATATATGGCGAGGAGATTAAAGCCACATGGATAACTCAAAGTGGTAAGATGAGTTATATGGGTCATCATAGATTTCTATCGACCAGTCACCCAATTAAGAATAAAAATTCTAAATTTTTACCTCTTGGTCACAAGCGTATGACGGAACTTGCTCAGATTTTTTGTCAGCAGATCGAGTAGAAGACGAAAGTAGCGACTGTGGGGATTATGTACATTGGCAAACAACCTCAGTTTGTAAACCTAAATCATAAATCTAAGGAGGATCCGAACGACCCTAATAAATGAAGGCCTGGTTTAGACGATCATTATTTTTTAACGTGAAGTATTAGAAAGATCATCGTATAAGAAATGTAATTGATGTGATGCACATGGAGAATAATATTGTGGAACATCACGCGATAACATATATAGTTGGAGCTCATTGAAAAGATGGATAGCTGGCGCGCCATAATCTACAAATGATGAAAATAAAGAAGAAATTGTGGTTAAAAAATGATCCTACATTAGGAAAATTTCTATCCCTGGGATGCTTTCACTTTGACTACTGAGAAAAGATCCTCGTAGACATGTTGTTCAACTAGAAGACTTCGACTAGTTATTTTTGTGATTTGTGCAGGGTAGTAAGATACCAAACAAATGACTTGAAGTAGTGTCATCATTAAATTAACACATTTGTTTTTTAGGCATTATTTCTCCAAGCATAAAGATCTTTGCCGAGTAGTTATGCAAATAAGTGCTAAAGAGAAATCACATTAAAGATGCAAAAAAAAAACTTTTGCCAAGGTAATTTGTGTATTAGAGAAATACTTTCCTTCTCCATTCTTCGATATCATCATTCACTTGCTTTTGGATTTATGCGATGAGGTCTTGTTATCGATGGATGTATCCTTTCAAATATTTGATGAAAACCTCTAAAGATTATGTTAAGAATCCACAATATATTATAAAATCAATTATTGAAAAGTACATAAATGTGGAATCATTTTTATAAGTTCAAAAACATATAGCAAAATATGATATTGGGAGGTTCAATGACCATTGAGAACGAGTGATCGAGAAACCTGAAAAGTTCGAGGGTGAATTGTCGTTTGGTAACCCTAAAGAGGTGAGACTCACTAATTTATAATATAAGGAACCAACTCACTATATATTCGAATCGCAACATGAATTCAAATATTAGTGAGAATAAGTAGATACATAATTAACTGAACTATTCTTGTTTAATTATATGTATTATCCATATTATAATCTGAACTCTATAATTTACCTCTAGGAAGTATGAGAACAAAATTGCCCAAAATCAGAGGAGAAATTGCATGACGAATGATTTTAGGTATTCAGTTGTTGTAAAAACCTAGCAAAAGGTCTCACATTTCATGTGAAAGAGACTAAGAAATTCGGCATGAATGGTTTTGATTTGTCTCATACCCATGTGAGGAAAATATTTTGACGCAAAACAATGGAATTTCGGTTTTTGTCTCGACGAACCGCATCACTAGAAAAAGTGAAAAAATCCAAAATATAGAGTGTTAACCTATTATGGGATTGTTTAACAAATCCTGGAATTCGATTATTTAGATTTCATAGAAACCGTATTCTATTATGTTTGGGTGAAGGTAGAGGACACTAAGACTGCTTGTAAAGTGGAATCTGACTTTAAACTTATCGTGGTGGATTTATCTAAGATGAAGAGTAAAGATGTCATAGTCGACGAGCCTTTTATTTGTGCATTTCAGAACATAAAGAATGTATTCTACTCATAGTGCATAAACGATGGGAATTGGTCTATTATTGTGCATGTACCAAAGGGTATAACTACTCAAGAAAACGGATTAAAAGATCCTAAAGAGTTATGTCTTCTCTCGTTGACAACCCTAATTTGAAGGGTCTTTTAGTTGATTTAGAGGAAGATTGAGTATCAAAATATTATTCTATCCTTAACAATCCTATTTGTATCCTTATATTGGCCCCTCACAATCACAATTGTACCCAAATTGTATCTTATTATGATATTGGTGCTTTAGTTTGATTTATAAATGTTTGATTCATAAATGTTTAGTTTAATTTATAAAGGTTTAGTTTGAATTATGAATGTTTAATGTGATTTATGAATTAACTAGGATATCAGGGTGCTTTAATTTAAATTGTCCACTCCACGGTGTCAAATTGGTTTGATGAATTGTATTGAATTGGTTATTGAACAGACGAGTTTTGGGGGGCTGCATAAAAATAAATTTTATTTTTTTATTACATGGATATGGTCGGGGACCTAGACTATGGCTCCTAAATTTCTTAATAAATAGATAAATAACTGGTCACGGTCTAAGACGGTGACAATTTATTTATTTATTTTTAAAAATATTAGGGCAATTTACAATTAGGTCCACTTGTTATGCCACTAGCATGGAATTCTACAAGAAGAAAATTAGTGGACCTAAATGTTTAAAATCTGTCAAAATTCCTTTAATGTTTAAAATTTGTTTGCGAGGGACCTAAGCGTACTTTGCTAAAAATATTATTTGTCTTGGATTAGGGCCGTGACCAAATTTAAACATTATCCCACGTTTGTCAAGGCACAGGGCCCGACTATAGGGTCAAGGATTATGTTCGTGGTCATGGAGTCAATATTGTGCCACGTTGGTCACAAATTTGGGCCATGACCATGGGATCATGGATTAAGTCATTAACTATGGAGCCAATATTTTGTCACGGGACATATCGTGACCCCAATTTAGGGTCACGGATGAGGTATGTGACCTTTGTTTTTGGTCACGATGAAAATGGTCCCAAACGAGGTCCGTAATCCACGGACCTGGTCCCAGACGATGTCCGTGACCATCTACGGTATATGGTGTGGTGAGTTAAAAACTGGTCCAATAATAAGAATTTTTTTTATTCACAGCGGTGCTTTCACTTTGAGTACTAGTGAGAAAAAGATCATCCTAGACATATTGTTCAACTTGAATACTCCGACTAATTATTTTGGTAATTTGCGCAGGGTTGTAAACTATCAATCAAAGGATTTGAAATAGTGAAAGCCTCATGACTGGAATGCCAATATGCGATTGTTCCCTTTGTTGTTTAGGCATTGCTTTTCTGAGCACAAAGATATCCGTAAGGCAATTATGAATATTAGTGTGGCCTTACCTTAATATGTGAAAAAGTTATAAACATAAAGGACATTGCGATTGCAAAAGAAACTCTCTACGAGGCGATACGTGTCCTACATAAATATTTTCCTCCATTGTTGTTTGACGTTAGAATCCACCTACTTATGAATCTATGCGATGATGCGTTGTTGTGTGGACCTATCATGTATCATGGGATGTATCCTTTCGAACGCTTGGCAAAACCTTCAAAGATAATGTTAAGGATACACGATATATTGGAGGATCAATTGGAGAAGAATATATAACATAACAACCATTGTTATATGCTTGGGAACATATACAAGAACAAGGGAATAGGAGGTTCAATTCTCATGGAAAATGAGTGGTTGAGGAAGTTGACGTGTTTGAGAATGAAGTGTCTACAGAAACCCTAAAGAGGTAAGGCTCATAAATGTATGATTAGAGCAAGCAACTCGTTATGGTTTTGAAACACAAGATGAATTTAACGAATGTATAAAGTGAATATCTACATATATGACATCTTTTTTTAAGTATGTTTATTCTATATATATATATCCATCTAATTTCTACAAGTTCATGAACACATATAGGAAGTATGATATGTAACTTTCCCAAATCATAAGAGAAAAGGTCAAATAGACGTGGTGGATGATTTTAATATATGGGTATCAATGGAGGAAATTGTCACCTCAAATGTTGCGATTACTTATGGGCATGTTGTAAAACATACCCTAATATCAATCCATTAATAGACAAATATTTTAAAAAGAGGTTATGTCTTTTCAAGTCTTGCGCTCCTAGCCAATGAGTACCGATTTTTGTAACTCCAGCCCTGTTGGCCCTCGGTAGTTCCCCTAGCCCTGTCTAAAATTATTATTACCCAACCTGAATCTCTTAGTAGACTCCTCCTATTGAGGACCCCGCTTGTGCTTCCCCTGCTATTGTGGTGTCGCCCTGGCACCGCTACCTCTAGTCTTATCTTGCTGGCTACACTCTCATGTCCTCTTCGCTCCCCTCAGATGGAAGCTATGGTCCTAGTAGTGGAGCAACACAATATTGACAACCTCAGCGTAAGCCCACAATGATGAGTTCCACAATAAGTGATGGTGAATACTCTAGCTAAGTCCATCAGTAAACTTGAAGACTTTCTTCTCCTCAATGTTCACCTCATCCGATCTAAAGTTTTCTAGGTGCGTGAACTCATCCTCGTACTCCACCAAAGTCTGGCCCTCCTGTGATAGATCTAATAATCCTATACTCATCTCCATCAGAAATATTGATGAAAAGAACTTACGATCAAACTGCACCCAGAATCCTGGTTCATCATCGAATCTCTCACCTCTGTTGTGGTAACTGACTCCCACCACTAAAATATTGTCCCTACTAGCTTTAATTTAGCTTCTATAGACTTTTTATTGTCACTTCATTCAACCATATGAAAATGCCTCTCGATATCCTTCTTCCATTGGCTAGCTACAACCACATCTGCACTCCCCAGGAACTCGGGTGGATGGCCCTTCTGAAAGGCCTCTCTAACTCTCTCCTAAGCTAAAGGCACCGGGTGAGTCTGAACTGCTGCTGCCACTGGCGTGGCTATGCTTAGGGAATTTTTTTTGCTAGGGCGGTCATTGCGGCATTAACCGCCTGTGCAATAATAGTTATGACTTCTACTATGATCACAGTCCCCTAAGAAGCTTGTGGCTCTAACTAAGCCTCCTCCATTTCGTCCCTCGTAGCGTCACGTGCTGGTTTACCTCTCCTTGCATTTGAAATCGAATCAAAATTTTATGAGATTCACTTCAATTATTGTAGAGGGGGCTTGAAGGTAATCCTGAGATTATGGATAATCTCCCCATTAACAACAGTGTTTGGAGGCAGTTTAGCGTGGCAGCTTAAGCGAGGCAACTTAACGTGGAAACTCATACTTTAGCTTGCTGTGTTAGTTAGTCATACTGTATTTTTGTTTATATTAACTATGAGCTATAACGGTTATAATGAAATAATGATAATGATAATAACTTAGTGTGAGGTCGAATGGTACTCGCAAGAGACCAAGCTTGGCAGGGCCTGGGAGAGCTTCCATGCTCTATCGAACGACCTCACCGTGGGAACTTCAGAGGGACTTGGTTTGGAATTGAGAAGTGAGGCACCATTGGGGCTTGTCCAGACCATCTTAGATACACCTGGTAAAATACCGAAGGACCCTTACCGTGGAACCTCGGGCGGATCGGCTTTGAGTTTCATCGAGCATTGAGTTGTGAACTAAACAACCCTCTACTTAATGTCACATCTACTGTAGGTGATGTCACTAGACAGCTAGACAATGTCAAATATACAATTGAGTAAACCACCGTGGTATTTAGGGCTGTCAGACGGTTGGTAAGCCACCTCTGTAGAGATAGCCCCCTGACACACAATGGTTAGGCAAAAGGCATACCTTGGCATTTAATGTCTATGAGGTGGAGATAACTAGTGCATTAGGTATTTAATGTTGGTGACATAAAGAATGAGGGATGTCTTTCACAGGCATTGATGACTGAGTTGTCTCGGGAGTAGTGTGGGGGCTATTTAAAGACCCCAACCACCTATAGGGAGAGATTATGTTCTTTTTGAGAGTTCAGAAGTTATTGCCAGAGAAAAATATACCAGAAAGAGAGTTATTACAAACCAAAGAGTTTCACTCACCCACCATTGTCATTTATTACGAAGCTTTTAATACTTGACAGGGATTCTTGAGGGTGGTTGGTGTATATAGTTGCCTGCCAAGGCGTTTCTAGGGAGCTTACTTCTCTCTCCCTGTAAATGAGTTACTTCTAAGTTTATTATTATCTGATTGAGTTATATATGAGAGATTTGCGAGTTTAACAAGGTTTCTCTGCACTAAGTTGTGTTCGCGTGTCTTATGGTTAATCCAAGATTTTACTAGTTAGCTTATCACTGTTGTACTAAAAAAAGGGGTTACGCCTCCATTAATCTAAACTACCCTCTTACATTTGGCGACTTTGCTGGGGAAGCATTCTTCTAATCAAGGAGTATGGTGCAGGATAATGTTAATCGAAGGCTCAACTTTGATGACATTCAACATAATGAAGAACAGGCAGCGAGAGAACTCGAGACTCTAAGGGACAGGGCCCCTCGAATAGAGGTACCTCCAGTTCAGGCGATGACAGACGTTCCAGGGGTGACACAAGCTTCCACGAGTGTTGCGTTGGGACTTGTTCAAGTGGCACTCCTCATGAATAAGTTTTACAAGTTTTTACAAACTCTGGTAGCTTCAACGATGTTGGGAGTATTTGAAGCCAATTCCTTCGTAACACCAGGGGCAGCCCCAACTGCTCCACCAAGTATGGGTGTAACGAGAATAATCCTAGTAAGTATACCCTCCATTGTGAATCCATCAGCGGGGGCCTCGGGAGTATCAATAACTCCAACTATAACGATCACTCCAGCTGCAATGGGCACTCAACCTATGGTCCCGTTGGTCGTTGCTCCAGAGGCATCACCCATGGAGGAAATGAGGAAATAGATGCAGAAAGAAATGATGAAGTTCATACAAGCTTCCTAACAATCTGCGAGCGAGGTAGCTTCGGTCCATGATGAATTTTGGACACCTTACCCCCATGAATACAATGATGAGCCTTATCCAAAATATTATATCCCTCTTATCTTTGAAAAATATACAAGAAAAGGTGGAAACCCGAAGGAGCACATTAAACGCTTCGTTGAACGCTTGGGGGCGCATTGTAATAACAAGAAGCTCAGGTTGAGGGAGTTTTCTAAATACTTAACCGATAAAGTATATACCTGGTATTCTCATTTATCTCCCAAGAGTGTTTCCATGTGGGAGGAGATGAACGTGTTGTTTATCCAGAAGTTCTTTCTCGCAGAAGATGAGTTTATTCTGACCCAACTGGGGAGGGAAAAGTAACGACGAGGGGAAGATGTCGTGGCGTATGTGCGCAGATTCAGGGAAAGGTCCCTCAATGTAAGAGAGGAGGCCAGAGAATCCAAACTGCTGCAGATCTGTACGGAAGGGCTACTTATTGAGTACATCTGCCACCTTATTAATGAGACGCGCGAGGGGACTTTTGCGGCATTCCTAAAAGCAGAGAGAAATATCTCGTTGGTTGTACGACCAAATCCAGTAGTGTTCCCATGATGTTTAGGCAACTAATACAGGCTATGGGGGGGGGGAGGTCTCAACCCTCACGGGTAGGATACACCGAAGGAGCAAATGGGGGCAAGGTACTGAAGAAGGACAACAAAAGGAAGTTTGGAAGAGATAGGGAGGACCCACCACCATTGCCTTATACAGTAAAAGAGGCTATCAGCTGTTACAACACAATTGTCCAAGGAGGAACAGTCTATAAACCAAAGGGCATTCCCATTAGGGAACCCGATGCGGTAACAAAGGTGGATCCCAAATATTACCGGATTCATCGAAAGATCAAACATCCAACAGAGAGATGCTTTACGCTAAGAAGAATCATCTAAAAATATGTGAAGGCAGGGATGTTACAAATCCTTCCATAGAATGTTAACAACAACCCACTCCTAGCCCATGGGGCCAATCTGGTGGTGGCCTATGATGGGGAGGCAGAAATAGAGGAAAGAGAGTTAACGACGAAGCAGGAGGAGTTCGAAGAAGCTTTGAAAGATTGTACTAAGGGAATGGATAACATAGTTTAAGCTTACGATGAGGCAAGCGCTAAAGACGTGGAGGACGTGTACAATGTTGAAAGCGAGGAAGGAAACCCACTCGTAGAATGCTGTGCAGTTTCAAAATCCCCAAATTCACCTGGCTCTTCGACCAAGTAGGAGTACCAAAAGAGAGTAGGTTAGAAATAACCCAGACAATTCTTGACATGGAAGGGACCCATTGCCAGGTTGGTAAAGAGGTTTTTATCATAAATAATCTTCAGCGATGCAGACAGGGCCATAAGGTTCCCTCATAACAGGCCTTTGTATGTAACCGCCAAGGAATCTTATGGATGGGGGGCCTCAATCAATATTATGCCAATCAACTCTTTCCACGCAGTTAATATTTCAGAAGAAAGGTTGGTCACCATGACTTTAGTAATTTCAGGGTATGACAACCAGTCTTCGAAGTCCATTGGGTATGTCAATGTTGGGATTGTGATGGGAAATCTGAGTTCTCATGTCAAGTTTCACATAATAGAGAGTGCAGCTTCCTATCATCTGCTGATAGGAAAAGTGTGGATGCACAACTAAGGGCTAGTTCCTTCGACGTACCACCAATGCGTTAAGGCGAATATCAAGGGAACAGAGGTGACCATTAGGGCTACGAAAAGGCCCTTCACCGTCAAGGAAGCTCACTTGGTAGATGTGGCAATTTACACAGAGTTGGAGGAGGATGTTCGGGTCCTAACAAGAAGAATAGAGGGAGTATGGGTTCCCTTGATCAGAAAAAGGATGGGGCCTTTGAACGAGCAGAATAAAGAAGTTGTAAGTAGCAAAGGAGTGATGGCCGAAGAAGCCCATCAGGAGGTTCCTCGGCCCCAAAACATTTTGAAGCAGCTCAAAGACAGGATGAGGCCTAGAGTGGATCCAATGCAGCATGAGGCCCAACGACAGAGCGTGCTGAGTCAACTTTCAGGAGGAAGAGTCATTGAGGCTTCTAGAGAAAAGAAAAGGAAGGCAGAGCGTGCTGAGTCAACTTCCAGCAGGTAGTGCAAAAAGGTTATTACTGAATAAGGAAAGGTGGTGTATCATCTATAATGGTGTGAACGGGCGGCCGAAGAAACTGATAATGAGGCTGACTTGATATACGAGTGTTTTTTGGTAGATCAATGAGGATAATGCATGGAGATAGACAACTCCAACATACAAGAGTTTATGGAAGATTTAGCCGAAGAACCAGATTACATGACAGATCAACCGAGGCCAAAGTCACAGAAGTTGGAACACTTGAACCTGACTAAAGACGGGGAAGATCTAAGGCCCATCTTTATCATGAAAAATCTCAGTTTAGAGAAACAAGGGGCCTTGGTTGAGTTGATTCGGGAGTTCGTAGACATTTTTGCGTGGAAATACACAGAGATGGAAGAACTGGATGAGGAACTAAGCTGCCACAATTTGAACATGATACCCTCAGCCATCCTAGTAAAATAAGCAACGAGAACGTACAAGCCTGAGCTAAACTTAAAGATCAAAGAAGAAGTCCAATATTTATTAGTGGCAGGGTTCATCAAACCGATACATCACTCGCTTTGGCTATCTAGCATTATGCCGATGGGAAAGAAAGACAAAAACTAAATAAGGATTTGTGCGAACTTCAGAGATTTGAATAGGGCTTGCCCCAAAGACGAGTTCCCTCTACCTTCCATCAATATCTTGATAGATGCAACGGCTGGTCATGAGATGTATAGCTTCATGGATGAGTATGTAGGGTACAACCAGATCAAGATGGACCCCATGGATGTAGAGAAAATGGCATTTAGAACCCTGTTGGGAAATTTCATGTACAGAGTAATGCCGTTTGGACTCAAGAACACTGGGGCTACTTACCAAAGAATAATGATCGCCATTTTTCATGATTTTTTACATAAATTTGTGGAATTTTACGTGGATGATTTGGTCATCAAGTTGAGGAGAGAGGAGTCCCATCTGAGCAATTTAAGGAAGGTGTTTTCCCGATGTAGGAAATATAAACTGAAGTGTGCATCGTTGGAGTAACAAGTGGAAAATTTCTAGGCTTCATGGTTGATTGACAAGGGGTGAAGATGGACCAAGAAAAACATTGAACGATCTTAGAGATGCCATGTCTAAGAACGACGAAGGAGCTGAAGAGTTTCCTCGGTAAAGTTTCCTAACTTAGGAGATTTGTGCCTGGACTGGTCGAAATGACACATCCATTGATGCAACTATTGGGAAAGAACACGAAGTTAAAGTGGGAAGAGGTTCACCAGGAGTCTCTCGTTGGACTAAAGAAGTTGCTCGTTTCACCACAAATCATGGTTCCCCCACAGGTAGGAGTACCGTTGCAGCTGTATCTCACATCTACCACGAGGTCCGTTAGAGCTTTGCTGGCATAAGAGATCGACAAGCAAGAACGACCAGTTTACTACCTCAGCAGAATCATACATGGGCCAGATGTTAGATATAGTAACTTGGAAAGGCATTATTTATCCTTAGTCTTTGTAGCACAAAAACTTAGACATTATATTCTCTCTTTTACAATTCATATTATAACTAGATGTGATCCTATTAAGTATTTGCTAGCAACAACTATATTGATTGGGAGGGAAGTTAGGTGGTTCCTTATTCTCTTAAAATATGACTTGAAGTGTGTGGTTCCTCGCGCGATCAAAAGCCAAGCGTACTCCGATCTATTGTAAATCTTCCCCTCGGGAACGTTTGAGACGCCTAAAGAAAGTATTCCAGGAGATGATTTGTAGGACAATCACCTAGACGCAACAAATGAGAAATGGACGATGCAATTCGATGGATCATCGATGGAAAAGAAATGAGGAGCGAGGGTTATTCTTTCAAAAGGAATGGATGAGATTTGCCTTTCCTACAAATTAGATTTCCCTAGTTACAACAACGAAGCAGAATATGAATTATTGGTACTGGGGTTGCTAGAGGATCTTCGAAGGGGGATTCGTTCACTTTGCATCAAAGGTGATTCAAATTTGGTGATTCAACAAGTGAATGGAGAGTATTCATTGAAACACATGAGTCTGGAAACATACAGAACCATTATTCAAAGGATCCTCTGCCAATTCAATCGGACCAAGATCAAGAGACATACCAGAATGATGAACTGCCATCGAGACGCCTGATAATACGCAAATATCGCATATTTCATCCGTCGAACCTACGTATTTTAGCCCCCTCGAGTGACTTAATCTCTATATTTAAGATCGTTAACCAGACAACCTCTGTTTATATTGTTAACATGCTATATGAGGTATAATTGGGATTTTGTAGGTAGTTAGGTACCAAGTATGGGATTCGAACGCATTCCTCGTAATTTCCGTACACTATCGCACGTTCAAGGGCAATCCGGTTATTTCATAGCTTGGTCACCTATCCCGACGTCTACACAGAAGTTGTAGCTCTCCTCTCTAGCTTCACGTGGCTGTAAACGGTGCGCGATTCTGAGTCCGTATGACAAAGTTACAGCAATTTGAGCGGAGATGAATTGCATGCCAAAACAGGGGATTCTGCAGGCTGCCCTCTTGATCAATCGATCGAGCCTGGAGGTCAATCGATCGACCCTTCATATTTTTGCCACGAATTTAACAGTCGATCGATCGACCACAGGGGTCGATCGATCGATCCCCTGTTTTTTCCTGCAGATATTTTCTTTTCATTTTCTTTCTTCTTTTCTTTTATTCTAACTTGGTATATATACCAATTTTGTTGTAATATTCAGCGTGAACGTTTTTAGATAGTTTTAGAAGATAGAATAGGTTAGGGTTTGGGTTTTTGGATGGTTCTTCTTCATTTATACTTGGTTGGACACCCCATTTGTTGTGTAAGTTGACTATTCATCATCCTCACCATTAATATAGCTTGCATTTCATTCATTCTTGCTTTGATAATTAGGTTTACATGCTTTGTTAATTAGTTTACATGCTTTGATTACTTGCTTACTAGTGTAAATTTACCGTGTTTATTTACCGCTTTCCATTTACCGCGTTTTTAACATGCTTTCTAGGTAATTTAAATTAGGTTGTGCTTGAATTGAACTCACTCGGGTTGACGTGTTGCTTTGCTTTGGTGATGGTGTTTACGGGTCTATTTCGGGTGCGTTGTCCTAGTTATTATGCCTAGGAGATTTGACGGGGCATATTATGTATGTCCCGTGCTTATGACCTTTCGCGCGTAATTTCCTGGATATTTGTTGACGCCAAAATCTTATTAGGCTTTTATGATGATTTAGGGCGTAACAACCCTTGATTTAATTAACTGTCGAAACGAGACGCACTCGTAATAACTCATCGACCCATGTAACCATTTTATACTAATTAACTCGGGTGAGGGATATTCGACGCAACCTATAGTTTTACTCGCTTTTATAATCTAGTTTCAATACACTCGCCTGGATTAACATTTCCCTTTATGCATCTTTTCTTTTAGTTTGTAATCATCTTTTACACTTTTATTTCGGAGCACTAAACCTTATAAATTCTAGCAACTCGTCTCTGTGGATTTTTGATACCCGACTTACCACTGTGCTTGCCTCGCAAGTGTAGTAGTAACTTAGGTTTTTGTATTGAGTTAGCGAAACAAAAACAACAATTAGCGTCTTTACACGCGCTATTTTTCACACCCTTAATCAATGCCTATACCACCATTGCCCAGAAAATGGTCATGAGGAACAATACAACTACCGTCGCGGTCCAACGAAGAACAAATCCTTCGATTGTACAGTCAATTCTACCTATGGAGGAGGACATAGACTGAAGGGGATATATTAGTAAGCAACTGAAATATTGGGAAGGAATGATGGTGCTAAGAGAATTAGCCCAATACTTTACAAACCAAGGGAACCATTACTTCAGAAACGCGGGAGGATGGCTGTCATGATGCATCGGTCCAAAAGAAGCAGAGAAAAAGTTGAAGAAAACACATGAAAAACATTGCGAAACAACTGAGATACCTCTTTACAGAATAATTCAAAGGGATGAATATTTCTGGCCTAGTATGAAGCAGGACGCAACCGAGCTACAATGGAAGAGTGACAAATGCCAGTTATTCTTCGAAGTAGTTGAATGTCATTTTGTAGAAACTCAACCCGACTGAAGACATCCCTATATTAACTAAATTAGAGATGGAGTTGTCCTAACAGAGAGGATTGACATGAAAGGACTTAAGTGAAGGGCCCCGAGGTTCTACGTTTAGGAGGAGAAACTTTACCGAAGGGTCTACTTCAATAGGCCACTACGTTGCATCACAAAAGAAGAAGCGACTGAGGTCCTTAAACAGGCACACGATCTAGCTCACATAGGAGGGGCTAAGTTGTATGAACAATTAATGAT
This sequence comes from Sambucus nigra, assembly GCA_949130495.1. NCBI lineage: Eukaryota > Viridiplantae > Streptophyta > Magnoliopsida > Dipsacales > Adoxaceae > Sambucus > Sambucus nigra. The sequence goes on from OX422218.1 coordinate 126,964,423, forward strand.
ATTGGGATATTATTGGCCAACAATGGAGAAAGACTCTATTGAGTTCGTTCAAAAATACAAAGCTTGTCAACTTCATGGAAATATGATCCATGCCCCATCGGTAGATCAACACTCCCTAGCAATGCCTTATCCTTTTCACACTTGAGCATTCGACCTGGTAGGGGCAATACATCCTTCGTTCAGGGGGAAGATATAGATACTAGTAGAAACGGAGTGTTTTACAAAGTGGGCTGAACCGATACCACTAAGAAGGGAAACAACAGGGGTGGTGAGCAACTTCATCAGAGAATACACCATCTACCATTTTGGGATTCCAAAGGTTATCCTCTCAGATAACGGAACCCCTTTTATCAATTCAGAGGTAATAATGCTCACGGACAAGTATTACATTGTTCATCATACTTCAACAGTGGCATACCCAAAGGGAAACGGTCAGGCCGAAGAAACTAATAAAACTTTGGTTAATATCTTAGCTAAAATGATGGAGGATTTCCCAAGAGCATGGGATGACAAGATACTAGCTGCATTATGGGACTATCGAATAACTAAGAGGAATCCCACATGGTATACTCCGTTCTCCCTCATTTATGGGGTTGAGGCAATCCTTCCAGTGGAGTTAGAAGTTCCCTCTGCTCGATATGCCTTGCAAAGTAGCATGATCCCTCAGAGTAGACACGTGCAACTGGAAGCGTTGGATGAACACAGAGATAATGTGATGCAACACTTTCAAATGTATACGAAATAGCTTTCCAGGGCATAGGATAACTTGGTTAGATCGAGGAAGTTCATGGAGGGAGACCTCGTGTTGATAGCAGCAGTGAAGCACATCAGAGGGTTGCCCCTACCCAAGTTTGTAGGAAATTGGGAGGGACCTTTCATTGTAAAAGAAGCTCATGACTCAGGTTATTGCTTAATTTCTATGATGGAAGAAGATAAACCATTCAAGATTAATAATAAATGGTTGAAAGTCTATCATGTGTAAGCAATTATGTTTGGACCACTAATGTATCTAGTTGTTGTTATGAATACAAAAGTTCTTTTTATGATGAGTATGCAAGTTCTTTTTATTATAACTCAAGTGGATATGAAAGAATTATATAACTTCATAATGTACGCAAAAAGTTGTAACACAAAGAAATGACATGGGAAAACATACATTTTTCTTCATTCATAAACTTTGGGGCATTACAAAATTAGGAGCTATTGCCCAAGAATTACATAAAAAGAAGAAAAGGAAAATATTTACAACAAATCATTGACCTAAGATGAACCAAAGATCTGGAGAAGAGAAAAAATCTCCAGGAAGGCCCGCAAAAGCTGCCAGGCAAGACTATTGGGCATTTATAGAAACCTCCAGCCTCATTTATGCTTGTGTACACTCAATGAGGAGTCTCTCTCGCTTCAGCTTGGCCAGCCGTAGAGCTTCTTCAATATCCCCAACCTCTTTGTCAACAGCTGCAAGAAGAGGTGCTAACTCCGCCAACTTAGCTTCCTCAGCCCGTTGATCCTCCTGATGTTTTTGGAGCAGTTATCCCTGGATATCCAGTCGCTGGCTCTTTAAAGCTTTTAAGTGCATAATAAGTCAGTCAAAATGAAATCCATCACAACCCAACTCCCTCAGGTAGCCCAGGAATTGGTTGAGGAGGGCTCTGGTAACGTGTGAGGTCGGAGTGCTAGCAATTTCAGCCACAACGGTAGCCATGCCCCGAAGCTTGTAATTCATCATAGAGATGTTAAAACGCAGGTGTGGCCATCCCCGATCCTCACCACACGGGCGGGCGCGCAAAGGGAGAGGATCCTTCGGGTCCCGCACATCCCTCTTAGGAACGCTTCAGCCGGCGTCGTTTGAGATGAGGTGTAAAGATGTAGAGAGATTCAGAGTCGCCAGTCTATTCTACTCAAAATAAACAAAAGAAAAAGGGGAAGCCATCCCGAAGGATGGCATCCAAAGACATACTAGTGCATGTGAAACCAAAATGATTCGAGAAGGGTTCGGAGGCTTAATTACGAAATGGGAAGGTGTTAGGCACCCATTCCGCCCTTTCGGTCTCTCATGGATATTTGCTATTTTCTTTTATATTTCCCCCGTGATATGTGTGCATGTTTATATATATGGTGGAGATAGGATTCCTCTACTTGTATTATGGAAGAGATAAAGCGAGTCATCCGTAGGAAGGTATAAAAATAATATTATAAAAATAAGATTTACGCGATTACCCCTACGTTGATCATTATAATGGAACGATAACACATATGGAGTAATACGTCACTAAGGGCAAGTGTATAGAATATAAGAAGATTAGATTTAGAGAAAATAGAAAATAGAAAATAAGTGAAAAAGTAAGAAAAGGACTCGAGTCTCGGGTTTTACCCCGAGATGCCTACGTAGCCTATAAAGGCATCAAAGTCCACGTAGTTCGCATACAAAACGAGGGGTGGGGTTTATCCCATAAATCCAAATGGGGGATCTCTTATTTGTGTGTGTGTGTGTGTGTGTGTAGACAAAGTGTTTTAGTTGTGAGAAAAGTGTGAGAAAAGTATGAGAATACCTATTTGGAATTTATGAGCAAACCCTCTTTTTTGGATTTTATTTATATAAAAATAAGAGATGTGCAATAATACTAAGTAAAAAATATATTAGGATGTGTGAGATGAGATAAATAATAGTGCTAAGTAATAAAACAAGTTATTGAGAATTTAAGAGAGAGTTTGATAAAGTTGGACCTTCTTAAAGATCTTGAGCTTGATCTTGAATGTTGGATAGCAGCCCTTGCACTTCGATGATGATGGAGAGTGGCTAATTCACCAAGTTTGATGAAAAGGATGATGAAAAGTGGAAGTAAAAAAGGAATTTGGAAGTTGAAATCACGTTGCCTTCGAGAGAGGTTTCTGGGAGTCGTTTAGAGTGAATTTTATCAGATATGGGCTCCCTTTGAAAATGAGGTGAATGCCTCCTTTTATAGGCTCAGGTCACTATCGATCGGCATAGACCTGGTCCTGCCTATCGGCACCTGTCAACAGGCAGGGTCTGGAACCTGCCATTTGGCAGTGTGTTTCAGGCCTTTTTGAGAAATTGGCTGCCAGGGGTAAACCGTTGGTCAGAATCGTGCACGGGGTAGACCGTTGGAAAGGTAATTTAGAGACCTTCGAAAGTCCTTTGGATCGCTCCCAGGTTTGAGAGTTTACTTTGGGTCAAATATGGCTCAGAAGCATTTGTCGGTCCATTAGACGGGGAATCGTTCGTCAGCATGGTAAGTCCAAATCGCGCACGGGGTGGACCGTTGGAAAGGTTAGGAGATGTAATTCGACATTCCAAAGAGTTTGACCCGGTTTGGGGAGTTGACTTTGGTCAACCAATCCCTGAAAGCATTCGGTGTCCTCTTGGAGTCAAACGGATCGTTCGTCAGCATGGTAAGTCGGAATCGCACACGGGATGGACCGTTGGAAATGGTATTCAGTGCCCTTAGAAGATTAATTTTAGCTCCGTTGAGCTGAAGAGTTGACTTAGGTCAAACAGAGCCCGGGAGCGCCCGGTGGCCTCTAGGTCAGGTTTCGGACGCAAACGGATTGTTCATCCGCATGGTAAGTCGGAATCGCACACAGAATGGACCATTGGAAAGGGTATTCAATGACCTTCGAAGATTCATTCAGTCTCAGTCGACATGAAGAGTTTGACTTTTTGGTCAAATTGAGCCGGGGAGTGCCCGATGGCTTCTAGGTTAGTACTCGGGACATGACCTGGGTTTGTGGTGAATAAAGGAGGTACTAGGGACCTAAGGAGAGTTAGGGGGTAAAAGAATCGGGTGCCTACAGAGCCCCTCGACGGGTGAGTTTGGAACAAATGATAACCGTCGAATAGACACCACATGATGCTTTTGAGGGAGTATGACCGATTCAGAGGGTCGAGGTCGATTCTGAGGACCTAAGGAGTGTGATGGGAGTGGAATGATGATCAAAGGTTTAGGTCGATTCTGAGGACCTGAAGTGGTGTTGGGGGTGACCAGTTCTGCAGGTCAAAGCCGAATCTGCGGGCTTAGGGTGAAGATATAATAATCGAGGTCAATTCTGACCTAAGAGTGGTGATGACCGAGGATCGGGGTCAATTCTGACCCAACTGAGGTGATGATCCAAGATCGAGGTCAATTCTGACCTAAGAGTGGTGACGACCGAGGACCGGGGTTAATTCTGACCCAACTCAGGTGACGATCCAAGATCGAGGTCAATTTTGACCTAAGAGTGGTGACGATCGAGAACTAGGGTCAATTCTGACCCCACTCAGGTGACGATCCAAGACCGAGGTCAATTCTGATCTAAGAGTGGTGACGACCGAGGACCGGGGTTAATTCTGACCCAACTCAAGTGACGATCCAAGACCGAGGTCAATTCTAACCTAAGACTAGTGACGACTGAGGACCGGGTAAATTCTGACCCAACTCAGGTGATGATTCAAGATCGAGGTCAATTCTGACCTAAGAGTGGTGACGACCGAGGTTAATTCTGACCCAACTCAGGTGATGATCCAAGACCGAGGTCAATTCTAACCTAAGAATGGTGACGACCGAGGACCGGGGTCAATTCTGACCCAACTCAGGTGACGATCCAAGACCGAGGTCAATTCTGACCTAAGAGTGGTGGCGACCGAGGACCGGGGTAAATTTTGACCCAAATCAGGTGACGATCCAAGACCGAGGTCAATTCTGACCTAAGAGTGGTGACGATCGAGGAAGGGGGTCAATTCTGACCCAACTCAGGTGACGATCCAAGATTGAGGTCAATTCTGAACTAAGAGTGGTGACGACCGAGGACTGGGATCAATTCTGACCCAACTCAGGTGACGATCCAAGACCGAGGTCAATTCTGACCTAAGGGTAGATGAAGATTGAATTTTGATTTTGCTGGAGAAAATGCCCCTTGATTTGAGCTGGGGAGCTGATAGCTGGGGAAGCTTTTGTTTCTTTAGGAGACCTCGCGCGGGGGGGGGGGGGGGGGGGAACAACTTATTTTAGTGCTATAAAAACTCCGCTGGGGAAGTGATCAGGCAATCCTTAGAGATCCTCTGGTGCTTTACCGGGAGGAGATTCACTTGGTTTTTGAGGATTCTGCTGGGAAAGAGGGGTTCCGCTTGAGGGAATGCGAAGTTTTCTTTGCGAATAGGCTCTAAATCCTTTCTGGTATTTTTAGGAATTTTCTGAGGATTTTTCGGGACTTTGTGGTATTTTCTGGGAATTTTTGTACGAAATTTAAGGGAGGGTGCCGGTCGGCATAGTATGAAGGGTGACATTCGGCAGTGGCACAAACTTTTGGGCTACCTCGGGAAGGTAAGGATTCAGTGCCGATCGGTATGGTGGGGGGAAGTGTTGATCGGCATAGCACTTGGCCTCCTATATTAAGGGGGGAGCCCCTTCATTTTTTTCACAGTTTCCTTGTTTTCTCTCTTTCTACGATTCCTCTGTATATCGTTCTAGCATTCCGATCTTCAAGAAATGGCCGCTTTTGTGAGCACTACAGTCCACCGGGAGTGGTTGACCGTTGATGACTGGGAGAACGTGGAGTGGAGGGCCAGGGCACCTCTTGCTTTGGGGAGTGAGAACTCATTTGATGCGTTTGAGCCTGTTGCGGATGAACGAACCTTGCTGCGGGAGCCATCACATCATCTCTCTTCGAGAGTGAGTCCCGACGGTTATGTAAGTAGCCCGACCTTTGGCATTCCTTTCTTTTTGGTGATTTTTCTTTCTTTCTTGACTTTTGATGAGACTTTTCCTTTTTTCCAGTCTGATATTTCTTTGAAGAACATGCGCGTTCGTGGGACGACGGGGCTCAGGGATGTCTAGGAGCATCTCCCACCTGTGGTCTGTTTGTTGGTATCATCAGCGGGTTTTGGGAGGTTGGCATCTATACTGAATGAGACGTCTCGCTCGACAGCGGTCCTGTTCGCTTTGGGAGAGAGGTGGTGGGATACTACCCACACCTTCCATTTCGGCTTCGGGGAGATGACTCTGACTCCCATAGACATGCAGCAGCTGCTGGGGTTGGATTGTGACGGAGAGTAGATAGAGGTGGATCGCTCTTTACGGGTGAGATCGAAGGTAGTGCGTGCGGCACTTGGTGATGTAGGGAGGATAGTCTCTGGGGATTCTATCCGTCTGTCCCTGCTGAAGGATGTTCTACTGTGCAGGGTGATTGATGTGGAGGATGGGCTGCAAGTGCGACAGATGGACCGGTTATTCATTTTGCTGGTATTGGGAGGTTTCATGGTGGCATCGAGCGACGATGTCGTCCATTTGTGGTTCTTACCGTACCTGAGGATGTTTTCAAACATCCCTTTCTATGATTGGGGGAGTCTAACTTTGGCGACCCTTTACTGTTCTCTGGATGCATTCAGCTGGTGCTGCCGATAGACCTTTACTGGGGCCACGTACCTTCTTGAAGTATTCTTTAGTTTACACATTTCTTTTCATGCATCCGCATTTTCCTTTCATGCATTCACATTTTCTTTATGCGTCTCTTTTTGTTCGTGAATTCAGACGTGGTTCTACGAGGTGATTAGGTGCAATACCCCGCTGATCGATTTGAAGGATGACACTGTTGGGGACTTCTGCTGATTGTATCGGTGGCGTAAGGCCAATCGAAAGTCGAAGGGATCTCTCTCTGGAGGCGATGCGTCAGGTCTTGAATGACCTGACCAGTGGTAGGGTAAGACTCTTTCCATTTCAGTCTTGGCTTTTGCACCTTATGATCTTGTATTGATTTATGCCTGCTTGGAGATTTTTAGGTGACCTTTTATCCCTGGGGGACAACCATTCAGGATGCGGGGGAGACCGGGGTGAACGCGCAGATGAGGCATTTGCTGGCGCATGAGTTCGGCCATTCCTGGTACCTTGGGGAGCGGGTGGTTCGCCAGACTGCTGAGGAGGAGGTGGTGGTGCCACATGCGCAGCCTCCTACTTCTATGAGGCGGGAGCGACTGCTGTCGGAGGATGAGAGGATCGCGGCGATGATCGGCGAGTCCTACTTGTTATACATCGATATGGTTTTGCTGTATAACTATATGGACTTTGTGACGAGCTAGTTGATGGTGCCGAGCATACATGATGCCCTGCCTTTCCCTCCTGCGGGTTCGAGTCGGGTGGTGGGATCTTCCCATAGTGGCGTCGGTCCATCAGCATCTGCGGCGGCGGTGACTTCAGAGGTTCCTTTTATGCGGTTGCATAACCCTTCATACAACATTCGGCGGGTTGATGGAGGGATGGTGCCTATGTTGCACCGTCCTCATGCGATGGATCCGGAGGAGTTGGGTTTGACAGAGGAAGTACTCTGACCTACGATATACCTTTCTGTTCCTCTTTTTCTTTCCTTTCTATTTTGGTCATCTCTATTTTGATACTGATTTTGCCTTTTCTTGCAGCAAGTCCGGGTGTCGACCACTTGGCTATGGGACATCAGAGACTGGATATCTTCAGTGACTGCCCATATTCGGGACGCAGTTCCTGTTCCTTCTTGCTTGGTGCCTTCTACTTCGTCCGAAGAGGACTCTGGCTCGGGTAGTGGTGGCACATCGTCTCGCCGTAGGGGGAAGAGAGCACGTCGCAGGGTTGGAAGCTCCTGAGAGAGAGAGATAGAAAGAGAATGTGGGTTCGGGCTGAGTCCCGTTGTTTTTGTTTTTTTCTTTTTATTTCCTGCAAAAATGATGTAATATAGAAAACAGATATATGCAATGCAATGGATTTTTTTATTATCTTTTATTAATGATGAATGAATGCATGCACATGCGCTTTTTACTTTACTGCTGAGACCGTAAAAAGGAATATTTTTGGAATTTTTTTTGAAGGAAAGTTTTATTTTTATTTTTTTTATTAAAGGGATTTTGAAATTCTGTTGAGAATATCAATTTATTTTTATTGAGTTCTCTGATTTGACAAAAGAGGAAAAAAGAGGAAATTTCTAAAATGGGGGGGTCGCCGATCGATAAGCACCCTGACCTGCCTATTGGCAGTTCAGTCTTGTCCCATCAATTCAAAGTTTTGAATGGTACCCTCTTCAGCTTTTGGTACCTTGTAGTGTTGGATTCCCTCCAATTTCTGCAGGGATTATGTCTCCTATGAGGGTTCTCATGTATAAAAAGGGGTAAGGGTGGAGTGTTTTCATCACACCTTTGCATTTTCACCTACTTGCCCATTATCTCTTAGCCCTGCAAGACGGCTCTCCCTGGTAGCATTGAGTTTGCTAATTACCTCGAAGCCTTGGAAGCAATGTGCTCTTATTATATCGCCTATGATGATTTCAACATGCGTCGAGTCCCCAGTGGCGCAATCGGCCTCTTGAGTGGAACGTGCTGATGGAGGCAGTACAATTCTGGTACCCCGAAGACCATGTATTCTGCTTTGGGTTGGATGAAGTTTGTCCTACCTACGAGGAATTTTCTGCCATGCTGGACGTAAATCCTAGTGTTGCTGCGGCTTTGCCCGAATTTTCTCATTCTCCCAGTGGTTTTTTGGCTGGGCTTCTTCATATTCGCCTTCAATGGCCAGATCATTGGTTGTTGGAGGAATGATCTCCTTCCCGGCGGTGCTGCAGTCTGTGCATTTACGGGAAGTAGGTGATGATGGCTACGCTGGAGCCGTTGTTCTGGGTCTGGTTTCAAAATTATTACTGGTGACTGGAGAACTGCAGGTGGACCCGTAACTTGCATCCATCACTTCATGGATGTCTTACCATCGCAATCCTGCGGCGGTGATACTGGCGGAGACCCTGAATGGTCTGGACGCCTGGAGGAAAGGTCGTTCTGACTTTTTGAGGGGTAGCCCAGTGATACTGCTCATGTGGTTGTCTGAAAGATTCTGCTTGATGACTCCTCCAGAATAACCCTTGTCAGTCGTACCCAACTTCTTTTCACACTACTTCATCCGTGTTGGTCTGTATGTTGAGAACTGGGATCATTGGCTTGTGGAGCATGGGGATCGGGGTCTGTATTGGTCAGTGCCTTGGTGGGGGAAGTTGCAACCTATTCTGGAGCTAGGAGAGTATTCATATGTGCGGCTGGTTGGTCTCAGGCAGACCTCCTTTTATTTCCCTTGGCGACTTCTACGCCAATTTGGCTGGGCCAGGTCGTGCCACCTCGGATCTCAAATTTCTTTCTAGTAAAATATTTGACTGAGCGCCTACGTCTGTTGCTTGGATCTTTATGGGAAAATCGGCGTCCGTTGACCCGTCCCTCCCAGTCTGTCGGGAAAGTTTGGCATGTTCCCAAATAGTATATGAAATGGTTGTGGAGGAAAGTAGTCAGCAAGATGTTAGCAGTGGAGACTGGGCAACGATGGTTTGTTTTATCTAACACCATGGAAGGGGGTGTTGTGGTCTTTTCGAAGATGGTTCGGACTCATCGATCCATGGAGTGTTTACGACACTCTATTCAAGCAGGGGGAACTTGGGGACCTCAGGATGTAGATGATAAGGGTGTAGGCTCCTCTAGTATCTGTGGGTAGGACTCCTGGGAGTTTATTTGTGTGATAGATGTGGGGATTTTATTTGGCTTTTATGGTAGTAGGGGGGAGGGAGTTATCCGTTCCTTTTCTTATGTAATCCGTACTGTAATTTCTTATTAATGAAATAAGCAAGTTTCTGATCATCCAGCTGTGCCTTTCGATGAGGTTTGTATTTTGAATTATCTATACTAATCGCTAAGGCATACATAATCCTTTTGTTCAAGTATTCCTTAGAATCAACCGCCGTTCTCGGAGGTAAGAAAAGAATAGTATTTTGTGAAAAAGAAAAGGCCGCACTCATGTGAGGTGTATGAGCTGCCTACGTACCTCTGGGGTTTTAGAAAAGGTTTTTTTATCTATTTGAATTTTTTTTACAGAGGATCAGGGTCACGTAGTTCTGGGTAGAGGGAAATGAAGAGTTTTTTTTTAGAATAGAAGGGGGATGAGAAGAGTCATAGCGCACCGAGATTTCAGACTAGGGGTAGAATTTCTTGAGACGGTCCAGATTGACTGGACGAGCCATCTCTTCCCCATTTAGGTCAGTGAGCATGGCGGCACCGTCGGATAAGATTTTCTTCACAATGTAGGGGCCTCTCCAATTAGGCTTGAATTTCCCTCTGGGGTCCCAGATGGGTTCTATTATCTCTTTGAAGGCTATGTCCCCCTCTCGGACACCGCGATCCTTGACTCTCTTGTTGAATGATTGCGCTATTCGGTGATGGTACCCCTCTATGTGGTAAAGAGATTTTAATCTTCTTTCATCTAGGAGGGCTAGCTCATCAAGATGGCTTTGGCACCAATCTTCTTCACTAACTTTTCCTTCGAGAATGACGCGTAGCGAGGGTACTTCCAGCTCCACAGGTAGGACCGCTTCCATGCCGTAGACCAGGGAGTAAGGGGTAGCCTCAGTAGAGGTTTATATTGACGTTCGATATCCCCAGAGGGCGTACGGGATCCGGTCGGCCCAATCCCTACAACTTTCGGTCATCTTGCTGATGATAGCTTTAAGGTTCTTATTAGCAGCTTCAACTGCACCATTGGTCTGAGTTCGGTAGGGAAAAGATTTGTGTCTTCGAATCCCGTACTCATTGACTACTTCTGTGACTTCTGCTTCGAAATGTAACCCATTATCTGCACTAGATCGTGCGGGACTCTATATCGGCAGATGATATTCTTCTTGAGGAATTTGGCCACTTTCTTGGCGTTCAATACTGCGTATGGCTCAGCTTCGACCCATTTGGTGAAGTAATTAATGGTGACTAGGATGAACTCATGTCCATTTGAAGCCTTTGGTGTAACCTTCCCTATGATGTCGACACCCCGGGTGGAGAACAGCCAGGGAGAGGTCATGTTGTATAATTCTTGCGGAGGTAGGTGTTGAAGATTGGAGAATTATTTGCATTTAAGGCATCTCTGGACATAGGCAGTGCAGTCCTGGGTCATGGTGGTCCAGTAGTAGCCCTGTCGAATGATTTTCTTAGCAAGCATATGACCATTCATGTGGGGTCCATATTCCCCACTGTGGATTTTTTGCATTATCTTCTCAATCTCAGCCCTTGCGATACAGTGTAGATGAGTTCCATCGAAGTTCCTCTTGAGTAGAGCTTTATGACAGATGATGTACTAGGCGGACAGTCTTCGAAGGGTTGTTCGATCTTTCTTGTTAGAACCCTCGGGATACCTACCATATTTGAGGAGGCATCAGATATCATAGTACCAGCAATCGGCTAGTTCGGGATCTTCGGTGGAGTTAAACTCAATATGGTAGCAATGGGTCAATTTGTCTTGCTTTTGAACAAGGAAGGGGGGTATGTTGACCATGGAGGCCAAGGTAACGAGAGCATCGGCTAGGCTATTCTTTGCTCGGGGTAGTTAATGGAAGGTGATATCTCAGAACCGGGATGCTAACTTTTCTAATTGAGCATGAAAGGGTTGGATTTTTTTATCCTTGACTTTCCACTTTCTGAGCATTTGTCCGATGATAAAGGCAGAATCCCCGTAGACATCAAGGTATTGAATACCTTTCTTGAGAGAAACTTTGAGGCCTACTATGCATGCCTCGTATTCTGTCATATTGTTGGTGCAAGGGAAATCCAATTTAATGGCGATGGGAGTGTGGGAGTCATCTGGGGCGATCAGAAGTATCCCAATGCCATATCCCTTTTTGTTGGCAGCGCCGTCAAAGAACATTTTCCATCGAAGGCGATCTTGAGTGGTGCAGAGGATATTTTCGTATGGGAATTCGAAGATCCAGACATCTGCTTCTTCTATGGGGTAATCAGCGAGGTAGTCAAAGATGGCTCTTCCTTTAACAGCTTTCTGTATAATGTACACGATATCGAATTCGATTAGGAGCATCAACCATCGGGCCATTCGACTGGATAAGGCGGGTTTCTCAAGCAGGTATTTGATAGGGTCCATTCGGGATACAAGTTTGATGGGGAAGGCGAGCATGTAGTGTCGTAACTTTTGGGTGACCTAGACAAGTGCGACACACGCCTTCTCCAAAGCAGTGTAGTTGACCTCATACCCGACCAATTTGTGATTAGCGTAATAGATGGCTCTTTCTTTACGGGAGCCCTCAGGTATTGGTCTAGCAAAGCCCCAGCTGCAGTGTCGGTTATGGTTAGGTATAGGAGCAAAGGGAGGCCAGGCTGTGGTGGCATGAACACTGGAGGTTGGGTTAGATATTGTTTGATTCGATCAAAAGCTTCTTGTCAATCCTCGTTCCAAAACTTAGTTAAACCCTTTTGGAGGAGCTTGAAGATCGGTTCACAGATGGAGGTTAGATGGCTGATGAACCAACTAATATATTGCAATTTCCCAAGAAAACCTCGGACTTCTTTCTCTGTTCGGGGTGGTGGCATCTCAAGTATGGCCTTCAGCTTTACGGGATCTGCTTCTGTCCCCTTTTTACTGACCATAAATCCCAAGAGTTTTCCCTTTGTAACGCCTAAGACACACTTCTGTGGATTAAGTAGCATCTAATACCGTCGTAGTCGTTCAAAGAACTTCCGGAGAGCGAGAACATAACCTTCTCTAGTTTTGGACTTGATAATCATATAATCCACGTAAACCTCGACTTCTTTGTGTATCAGATCGTGCAGGATGGTTGTGGCAGCCCTTTGGTAGGTCGTCCCATCATTCTTGAGACCAAATGGTATAACGGTGTAGCAAAAGGTTCCCCATGGGGTGATGAATGCGGTTTTTTCTTGGTGGTCGGGGTGCATCTTGAGTTGGTTGTATCCGGCAAACCCGTCGACGAATGACTTGAGAGCATGACTGGCCGTGTTATCCACGATCATGTCGATATTGGGTAGCGGATAATCATCTTTTAGATAAGCTTTGTTTAAATCTCAGTAGTCTACACACATTCGAACCTTCCCACCTAATTTCGGTACAGGTACTACGTTGGCCAGTCATGTGGGATATTCGATCACACGAATGAAGCCCACGTTTAACTGTTCGACCACCTCTTCTTTGACCTTGAGCAACCATTCGGTATGGAGCTTTCTCAATTTTTATTTAATCGGCTTGTAATATGGGAAAGTGGGAATATCGTGCTGAGCTATTTCAGGATCAATGTCGGGCATATCATCATAGGGCCATGCAGAGACATCTACGAACTCCTTCAGTAATTCTTTGAGTTGTGCAGGCTCATGCTTGTCAAGGGTGGCCCCTATCCTAATCTCGCATAGTTGACTACTAGAACCGAGATTAATAACAACATTCTCATCTTCATTAACTTAAACGCGATTATGTTGTTTATTATTAACCTTATTTAGATCAGTTAAGAATTGTTCATTTGCAAAATCATCATCATCAAAAGTTTGATTAGAATCTAAGTAGTTAATGTAAGGTACAACAAGATACTCAAAATCTTCATTTTTATCATTGATAGGAAAAACATCGTTAAGAACCTTATCAAAAGAGGTCTCGATTATATTTGAACAAGGATAGACAACAAAAGAAGAAATATGGTAAACATTGGGGTTAGGGGAGATTTCAAGAGGTAGAACTGGCGCAGCATGCCAGTTGAGGAGAGGTGTATCAGTAGCTTTAATCAGATGGGATGGATCCATTGATGTAGTGCCTGAATGAACCATGTAGAGTGTCAGCCCCAGTGTCCTTAAGTTGAAGGAATCTTTGAAATCACTTTCCTCAGTCTCTTTTCTATCTTTGATGAGCGGTTGTACGTGGTGTTAGAAATTTTCAGCACATGGGTAGCTATCTTGGAAAAAGATCTCCATTCCCGGCTTCATCTTCTTATTTGTGTGGTCGTACCACGGTTCTGGAAAACCAAAAAAGGGGAAATCTTCGCCTTCTTTGATGAATCGTCCATTCAAGGAGTCTCCTGAGATAGTTGGGATGTAGTCTAATCTTCTGTTTGGTCAAGACTGGTGGATCATTCTAAGCTCTTGTTCTGATGGTTGATACCCCAAGCCACAAGGAGGGAAAGCTTTTTTCAGTTTAATGGGCTCGAGTATCCCTTGTTGCCTTTGCCCTAATCCCAATCCGGGCATAAAATGCATGTTAGTGAACATCTGAATCACATTGACATTGCCATGTGGGTCATATTCTGGACAAACCCTTTCTTTGAAACCGTCCCCTGCCGGGAGAAGGAGTGGCTCAACTCGGAATCCTGATAGGAGCATATCATTTGAGTCGTGCTGTATCTCAAGAATTGGACTGCTGGTGCTTGCACCCTCGATATTTTCGTCATCGCCCAAAATGGTGATGACTCGCCCATTGGCGAAGAACTTCAATTTCTAATGGAGTGAGGAAGACACACCCTTGATATTGTGGAGCCAGGGTCGTCCGAGCAACAGGTTGAAACAAGCTGGGATGTCCATGACTTGGAATTAAACGATAGGGTTTATAGGGCCAACCCCTATTACAAGTTTTATGGATCCCATCACCTCACGACGGGTATTATCGTAGGCACGTACAGCGGTGGAGATTTGAGCAAGGTCGCTTTCTTTAAGGCCTAAACACTTGAAGGTTCTCAGAGGGAAAATATTCAAGGCGAATCCGTTTTCGATAAAGGAGAGTGGCACGGCCTTCCCCAGAACTTCGAGGGAGATGTTAAGTGCATGATTGTGATTTGGCCTAATTCTGGGGATTTCTTCTTCAGAAAATGATAGCATGTCAAGGATCTGAACAGATTTATCGCTTCTTCTGGTGTGGTAGAGGGAGGAACTGTGGATCCAGTGAGCAATTTGATTAAAGCATTTCTGTGTAGTTGGGAAGACATGAAAAGTCCACATAGAGTGATGTTAGCTTGAGTTTTCTTCAGTTGATCAAGGATCTTGCTCTCCTAAATGGTCATCTCTGACATAGGAAAGTTTTCAACGCCCTTACCTTTGTCATTTGTTGGTAGTGAGCTCGGAACTTGGTAATGTCTCCCTGATCTGGTCATGTGATTTACTGAAAAAGGGAAGAACATGAATCCCGTCTCCTCATCAATATCAGGTTGTTCTGCCACCCTTTTTATTTCTTCAAGGAGTTCTTCAAATGATATCATCCCACATATGTCGGCTACTGGGCCAGTTCTTTCTGAAGCTTATTCTTCGCTCGAATCATTAAATTCTTCCCCCCATCCGGTGGTAACAATTCTGTCTTTCCATCTAAAGTCAATTCATTCCATAACTTTAACGCCTTTTTCATACAGGTCCTCCCATTCTATGGGGATATGTGTGATTGAAGGGACCAAGCGTCCTTGTAACTTCAAAGTGTCAAGTAACTCGGTGATACTACAAATGCTGTTGGTTTGCCCGAATAATTTGACCATAATCTGGACAACAACATCTAGGTTGACTTTGTCGGTTGGTACCACCCACCTGTCTGAATCTCGGGACCACTTTCGTGCTTCCAAGAACAGTGTGCTGAACCTCTAGCAATCGATGATCATCTGTGAGGGCAATTTCAGCCCGAACTCTAGTAGTTGGTTCAACACTTCTGATAATTACATATTTCCATTTTCAGAACGGGTACGGACAGCGATGCATGCTCTGGTAAGGAGTGACAGTGCCTGATCAGCAAGGCTAGTAGGGTGTAGAAGAAAATATGGGCAAATTTGAAGAGGTTTAGGAGAGTATATGGGTGTGATTTGAGTTGATGGATCGAAATCTCGGTTTTCTTCTAATAAGATGGCATTTGTCTGATTCAGAAGTGGATTATGAGTAGTGTTTGGCTTAGGATTGGCTGGTGGGGAGATGGTACCCCGGTCAATGAGATCTTGAATTATGTTTCGAAGGTGAAAGCATTGGTCGGTGGTATGACTGGCAGTTTGGTGAAAGGCGCAATGAGCATCGGCCTTGAAGTTTCTTGAGAATGGATTTGGCAATGGATGAGGATCCAAGGGTTTGATGAGGTTTCGGCCTAATAGGGCTTGGTAAACTTTGGAGAGGGGAGCATGGAGCTCAGTGTATTAACTTCGGATGGGGGCAGGGTGGCTTTCCAGTGCCCATAATGTGGTTGGTTAGGAGATGTTGTTGATGGTTAAGACTGTAGCAGTGGCAGGCTTGTCATACTTTCTAGGGGTGAACTGTCTGGACACCTTCTTCGGTTCAACCTCTGTTTTAACGAGGCTTTCCTCGATTTCTACTCCAGCCTCTCTGAGAGCTCGGAGGTGGGGATAGTATTTTCCTCCCATCGTCACTCGGACATGGGGAAAGAAGTTCTTCACTATGTTGACCCGTTCTTCCTCGGATGGCCGATTGGTCATGGTAGCTGCTTGCTCCCTCCACCGGGTTATGAAGTTACTGACTGATTCTCCTGGATTCTATTTGACAGTTCTAAATCACGACGGGTGACCTCAAGCTCTTCGTTGTATTTATATTGCGACATGAATTCTCGGGCTACATCCTCCCAGCTATGGATTCTGGATTCCTCAAGAAATAAAAACCATCGGAGGGCACTATCCTTCAAAGTTTGCTGAATCAATTGGGCCATCACTTATTCAGAAGCCCCTGGTAGAGTCATGGAGCGATGATAACTGCGAAGATGAACAATCGGGGGTCCACTCCCTCCAAACTTCTCGATATTTGGCATCTTGAACTTCTCGGGCAACCTCGCTTTATGATAAGGAGACATGTGGGTGTAGTCCATGTAATTCCCAGAGATCCTGACTTGGTCAAACTTCTTGGTGAGCATCTTTAGATCCTCCTTAACTTTATTCAACTCCTCCTCCTTTGAATCAACGACCACATGCAGGTTAGCCATAGGCTGGGCAATGTTTGGCATTGGAAGCTGGGCAGGCAGTGGCTCATTGACATAAGGGACACGTGGAGCATGATGATATTCTTTTGGAACCCAAATAAGCTCGGGTGGACCCATAGCATGAGGGAGTAGGGCCTCAGGATCTTGAGGAATTAGAACCTGGTTTCGTTGCATCTCTCGGACCTCAGTTTGGAGGTTCCAAGATGAGCTAGGACTGTCGTCAGATCTGACTGTATGACTAGTGCTTGATCTGTATTCTCCATGGAAAGTGAATGGATTTCGGACTCGAAATAAGTAGTAGAGGAATGAAGGAAACTCCGGGGTGATTTAACTGAAGACTGAAGCCAATAGGGAGCCAGGCCAAGGGCTTGCAATCGACCTGAGAAGGCGTAGGATGAGATTTATTTTTGAGAAAAAGAGAAGAAACTATTTTTCTTCTTTTTTTTTTTGATTTTTTGATAAAGAAAGGAGAAATATTTTTGGATTTTTGATAAAGAAGGGATAAATGTTATTGGATTTTTGATAAAGAAGGGAGAAATGTTTTTGGATTTTTAATAAAGAAGGGAGAAATGTTTTTGGAGACGGAACTCAACATGATTATTATGATTATTATGTTCTCACTTGTATTTAATTATCCTAAATGCAATGCCGGACGGGACCCGAGCCTGAAAAAGTGGGGTTTTTAATATATGCAAATCTATGGTTTGGACTTGTAACCAGGCTCGTGGACAGGGTCCTATTTTAAAAAATGCGCAAAAATTTGGGCGACAAGTCGACTAGGAATTTTGATAGAGTTTTGAGTTGAAATCGATAATCTAAAGTGCGTGTCCTAGGTTTGACACCTATATGCGGGTATGAAGTTGGTTGGGTGAATCGGCATGGGCTCCCCCCTTTGACGGTACTTCCACGATATACGTCTTGCTCTTGTGGGCAATCGGTACGTATGGACAAGCCATTTGATATACTTGAGTGTACATGACTTGCCTCACCATATACCTCGTGGGGATGGTGCATGTGAGAGAAAATTTTATATACTCGGCGTACGTGAACGAATTCCCTGCGATATACCTCCCGTCATGACTTCGGTCAAGCGATACGATGCGGGGGAACCGCTCGATATACGTCGAAGGTACTTGGACAATGGAAGGTGAGAGTTATATCGCTTAGGATAACTGTGACCTGTAGGACCAGCGCCCATCACGAAGTGACCCTCCAGTTACTGGGTAAAATTTGGTCAATAACAATGCTCTTTGGTGATGTCGTGTGAATCATGCATGATTCTCGTATTAGTATCTTATTATGAGAATGCCTTTCTTGATTATGCCAAACAGGGAGCAAAGTACGAGTACCCAAGGTACACCAAGTATGGATAGGTGATGCGTGCAATATGTGGATATATGTGATCCTAGGTGCACGTGGTGCGAAGTGTACATGGAGAATTTTCTACAAGTGTGTGAACATAAGCATAAGCATGGGATACACATGAAAAAGGGGGAACATGTAGATATGGGGGGAAAACATAAACAGATATAGCATCCATGCAAATAGAGTCAAGCCCTCAAAATACACATATCCCCAGTAGAGTCGCCACTATGGCCATCCTCGATCCTCGCTGTGCGGACGGGCGCGTGAAGGGAGAGGATCCTTCAGGTCCCGCGCATCCCTCTCAGGAGCGCTTCGGCCGGCGTCGTTTGAGATAAGGTGTAAAGATGTAGAGATATTCAGAGTCGCCAGTCTATTTTACTCAAAACAGAAAAAAGAAAAAGGGGAAGCCATCCCGAAGGGTGGCATCCAAAGACATACTGGTGCATGCGAAACCAAACTAATTCGAGAAGGGTTCGGAGGCTTAGTTACGAAATGGAAAGGTGTTAGGCACCCATTCCTCCCTTTTTGTCTCTCATGGATATTTATTATTTTCCTTTATATTTCCCCCGTGATATGTGTGCCTGTGTATATATATGATGGAGATAGGATTCCTCTACTTGTATCATGGAAGAGATAAAGCGAGTCATCCGTAGGAAGGTATAAAAATAATATTAGAAAAATAAGATTTACGCGATTACCCTTACGTTGATCGTTATAATGGAACAATAACGCATATGGAGTAATACGTCACTAAGGGCAAGTATATAGAATATAAGAAGATTAGATTTAGAGAAAATAGAAAATAAGAGAAAAAGTAAGAAAAGGACTCAGTCTCGTGTTTTACCCCGAGACGCCTACGTAGCCTATAAAGGCATCAAAGTTCACGTAGTTCGCATACAAAGCGAGGGGTGGGATTTATCCCATAAATCCAAATGGGGGATCTCTTATTTGTGGGTGTGTGTGTGTGTAGAAAAAGTGTTTTAGTTGTGAGAAAAGTGTGAGAAAAGTATGAGAATCCCTATTTGGAATTTATGAGCAAACCCTCTTTTTATTGTTTTTTTGGATTTTATGTATATAAAAATAAGAGATGTGCAATAATACTAAATTAAAAGTATATTAGGATGTGTGAGATGAGATAAATAAGAGTGCTAAGTAATAAAACAAGTTAGTGAGAATTTAAGAGAATTTAAGAGAGAGTTTGAGAAAGTTGGACCTTCTTGAAGATCTTGAGCTTGATCTTGAATGTTGGATAGTAGCCCATGCACTTGGATGATGATGGAGAGTGGGTAATTCACCAAGTTTGATGAAAAGGATGATGAAAAGTGGAAGTAAAAAAGGGATTTGGAAGTTAAAATCACGCTGCCTTCGAGAGAGGTTTCGGGGATTCGTTGAGAGTGAATTTTATCAGATATGGGCTCCGCTTACAAATAAGGTGAAGGCCTCCTTTTATAGGTTCAGGTCAATGCCGATCGGCATAAACCTGGTCCTGCCAGTCGGCACCTACTGATAATCAGGGTCTAGAACTTGCCATTTGGTAGTGTGTTTCAGGCCTTTTTGAGAAATCGGCTGCCGGGGGCAAACTATTGGTCAGAATCATTCACGGGATAAACCGTTGGAAAGGTAATTTAGAGACCTTCGAAAGTCCTTGGAATGCTCCCGGGTTCGGGAGTTGAATTTAGGTCAAATATGGCTCGGAAGCATTTATCGGTCCATTGGACGGGGAATCGTTCGGACGCAAACGGATCATTCATCCGCATGGTAAGTCCAAATCGTACATGGGGTGGACCGTTGGAAAGGTCAGGAGATGTACTTCGACATTCCAAAGAGTTTGACCCAGTTTGGGGAGTTGACTTTGGTCAACCGGGCCCTAGAAGCATTCGATGACCTCTTAGAGTCAAACGGATCATTTGTCCGCATGGTAAGTTAGAATCGCACACGGGATAGACCGTTAGAAAGGGTATTCAGTTCCCCTCGAAGATTCATTCAGCTTCGGTTGAGCTGAAGAGTTGACTTAGGTCAAACAGAACCCGGGAGCACCCGGTGGCCTCTAGGTTAGGTTTCGGATGCAAACGGATTGTTCGTCTGCATGGTAAGTCAGAATCGCGCATGGAATGGACCGTTGGAAAGGGTAATCAGTGCCCTTCGAAGATTCATTCAGTCTTAGTCAAGATGAAGAGTTTGACTTTTTAGTCAAATTGAGTCGGGGAGTGACCGATGGCTTCTCGGTCAGTACTCGGGACATGACCTGGGTTTGTGGTGATGAAAGGAGGTGCTAGGGACCTAAGGAGAGTTAGGGGGTAACATAATGGGGTGTTTACAGCAGGTAATCCATAGTGAACGTTTCAAGATGGTGTCTTGCAAGCTACTCAACTACCAAGCGATGGTTGGAAAGCATCTGAGGATAATGCGGAAGCACCATCAGGCAGAAGGCATGAGGAGTCAAGTCAGACAGAGGAAGCTCACAATCAAATTCGATCTCAGCAATAAACCCAATCATGGAACCTTGATCGTTGTGACTGAAGTCTTCTGAAATAACCAGTTCCCAACGGGGTGAAGCGATGGGAGAAAGAACTAGTGGAAAATCCTCCCGAGCAACCTGAGAATAGTTAGAAGAAATAATGAGTTTATGAAAAAATCTTAACAAGCATTTTCGTTGTTAAGTCACCAATATAGGTGGAGTTTATGAAAAATCTTAACAAGCATTTTCGTTGTTAAGTCTCCAATATAGGTGGAGTTTATGAAAAATCTTAACAAGCATTTTTGTTGTTAAGTCACCGATATAGGTGGAGTTTATGAAAAATCTTAACAAGCGTTTTCATTGTTAAGTCACCGATATAGGTGGAGTTTATAAAAAATATTAACAAGAGTTTTCGTTGTTAAGTCACCGATATAGGTGGATTTCATGAAAAAATCTTAACAAGCATTTTCGTTGTTAAGTCACCAATATAGGTGGAGTTTATGAAAAAATCTTAACAAGCGCTTTCATTGTTAAGTCACCGTTATAGGTGGAGCTTGTGAAAAATCTTCAACAAGTGTTTTCAGTGATAAGTCACCATCATAGGTGAAGTTTGAAAGGTTGAGAAATGCAGAGAAATTAGCGAAGTACCTCAGTAGTTACAGGAGAAAGAATTGGAGTCACCGTGGAGGCCATAGCGACAGGAACCGTTGGGGGCATGATTACTTCCTCAGAAGCCTCAACGGTGCCCTTATCTGAAAAAGCCTCAATGGTCGGCAAAGCTCCCTCGCCAATAAAAGGTACCAAGGCCAATATAGGAGTTTTGCTCAAATAAGATGATGGACCTCCAACCGATACCTCAGCATGGGTAGGCACCGAAGAATCATCACGCTGGGCAGAACCATCACGCTAGGCAGAAACATCGACCCTGGCCTTGGAAAGAGGAAGACCACTAAGAGAAAAGGGCAGGGTAATGTAAGGACAATTTGTCCATCTTTATGTATATGTTATGTCATACGCCGTTACAAGATTGATGGTTGAAAAGATCACATCGTCATCAACGAAATTCGAAATCTGAAGATCAAAAGAAGAAGGAATCTGGAAACAGTCAGCCGGACCGATCCGCCCCAAAATAAAAAGAACCGGTCCGCCTAGCCTCGGACCGATCCGCTGAAATAAAAAAGGAACCGATCCGACTGCGGACTGATCCGCCCAGGACCGGACCGGATCGCCTTGCAAAATGAGTCCAGAGAGCACCAAACCGATTGCGAACCGAATCGGCTTCAAATTAAAAGAACCGATCCGCCATCGGACCGATCCGCGTGAGGCCCGAACCGATCTGCCCTGGATAAACTCTGCCAGATCGTGTAGCAGATTTTTTAGGGTTTTGACTCCTTATTTAAACCACGATCAGTAGTTGGTTTTTATAAGACTTTCCCACGTTTTTCAGAGCATATCAACCCTAAAGTCTTCACCTATTGAGTCCTATGATTCTAGGTTTTTAGATTCACACATCTTCCATATCTATGTGAATCAAGTTTGGTAACCCAAGAACACCATTGCTGTTGTTCAACCCTTTGTGAAGTGGACCGCTCCTTCCTCTTCATTGCAGCCCTACTGGAAAGGGAGTCTTCCAGCCGCGACTACAGAATCCGACACCTGAGGGTAATTCTTAGTCAACTTGTATTTTCATTGTAATCCGATTGTAAGCCGTTCTCTTACAAATTATAGTGAAAATAAATGGTTTTGCCCCTGTGGGAGACTTTTCCTTAAACTTTGTGTGTTGAATTATTATTGCATGATCTTCATACTATGTCAATCACGCCCAGTTGCATGATTAGGGTTAATTTGGGATAAAAAAGGTGTTTATTATATTATTTCTTAATTGAACGCAAGCGCCAACTCTTTCAAATTGGTATCAGAGCAGGTTACGCTAATCTATCGCGTATTCCTTTTCCGCAAAATTTTTCTAAGATATCAATTTTCTGAAAAAATTGATTTTTGAAAAAGTGCGTGTTCAAATGGAAAAGTCATATTATAAAATGCCTATTTTTCACGGGACAAATTATGCTTATTGGAAAGCCCGTATGAGGTCGACTTTAAAAGCCATTGATGAACGTGTCTGGATTTTGGTTGAACGAGGGTGGACTCCTCCCACCGTGACTGTTGATAATGTGACCAACTTGAAACCTGACATTTCTTGGTCTGATGAAGAAATTAAATGGTCATCTTTTAATTCTAAGGGTCTAAGTGCTGTTTCTGGGTCTGTCACACATGATGAGTTCAAACGCATAATGACGTGTACCACGTTAAAAGAGGCATGGGATGTTTTACAACTCACCCATGAAGGAACTAATGCTGTGAAAGAGTCTAAGTTGCAAAACTTGACAACTCAATTTGAAACAATCACCATGCATGATTCTGAATGCTTTGATGAATTTTATGCTAGACTTTCTGACATTGTGAATACTAGTTTTAATCTTGGTGAACATATTCCGAATGCTAGAGTTGTTAAAAAGATTCTTCATTCTTTGCCTAAGCGTTTTATCCCTAAAGTCACTGTGCTAAATTCTATGGGTAATTTAAATACGCTAAAATTGGAAGAACTTGTAGGAGATTTGCAAACTTATGAAATTGATATGTTCCCTAAAAATGCTAAATCTAAAGATAAGGGAATTGCACTTAAAGCCCAAGAGAGAAGGAGTGAGGGGTCAGCCAGAAAGAGGGTAGAGTCATCTAGAAAGAGAGAGACTGACACGTCAGATTCTGAGTGCGATTTTGACTTAGATGATTTGGCTCTTTTGGCAAAAAATTTCAAGAGGATTCTCAAATTTAAGAAAAATGGCAATTTTAAAGATAAAAAGAAATTTGAGAAAAATAAGTTTGAAAAGAAAAATGAAAAAGTTTCCAAAAATCCTCCTCTGAAAGAAAGTGAGAGATGTTTTGAGTGCGACGGTAAGGGACATAGAGCGTTTGAGTGTGCCACTCGTCTGAATAGGGAAAAGGGTAAAGCTGTCCTAAATGCTACCCTTAGTGACGACAGTGAGGTCGAGTCGGTGGACTCGGGAGATGAGTCACCGCATGAGCGTAACTTCACCGCGTTCATGGCTAGTCATGAGAATACTCCTAGTTCTCCTCACGACGATGAGGATGATGCTTCACAGGGACACCTCGACAATGAGAGCGAAGAAAGTGAGGGGGAAGAGGAAGGTAGTGAGGATGAGAGTAACCTTCAACGCACCTATGCCGAGTTATATAATGAGTCTTTCAAAACTAAAAAACGTAACAAGGCGTTAGTTCTTAGGATCACCGCGTTAGAAGAAGAGTTAGAAGAGACGAGAGAGAGAGAGTCTTCCACCTGCACCGCCATGAGAGAGAGAGAGTCTGTCTGGGTTAGTAAATGGAATTTACTTAAAGAAAGAGAGAGCAGTTTTGAGAAAGAGAAAGCGGACTTGACTAAACAAGTGGCTAGTCTTACTAGTAAGCTCCATTCCTCCATGGAGACTCGGAAGAAACTTGAAGCCCTTGTTGCTCAGCTTACTCATGACCTTGAGAGAGCTAGGAAATTCAAGGTACAAATCGAGGACAGATCTGGGAAGATGGGAAAGATGCTCCTCGGTCCCTCTTTAGGTTTTGGTGACAGGCAAGGAATTGGTTTTGATGGTGCCTCCACGTCTCAAATTGCACCGGGACTAATTCTTGAATTTACTACGACTCCTTATGGCCGTCATCAAAAACCAAGAAGGAGAGTTCGACCAAGAAAAGCAAACCAAGGTCCTCCTAATACTGTGCCCTTTTGCTCCCATTGCAACAGAAATGGAACCTTAGGGAGTTTTGCAATAGATTTGGTCGGACACGACGTACTACTGCTCCACCACGTCATACTGATGAGTTTTCTAGTCTGAGAGAGCGAGTTGAGTTCTTAGATGCCACGACTCAAAGTTTAATGGAAGAATTTCGACGGATCTCTTTGCCGTTAGTGAATGCTTCTCACATTCCAGCTAAAATCAACAACAACAAAGGCAAACAAAAGGTCATCTCGACTTGGGTTCCTAAGAAAGATAAAAAGGCTTTTGTTGTTCATGTTGCTCTCAAAGTACATAATACCTCTCAGTGGTATTTTGATAGTGGGTGCTCCAGACACATGACAGGTGATGCCTCATTTTTTACTACTCTTGAGGATTATCAAGATGGCAGAGTCACCTTTGGAGATGGGAGTAAGTCTAGCATTATAGGACGAGGTACTATCGAGTTACCTGGTTTTCCTAAGCTAGAAAATTTTTTGTACGTCAAAGGTTTGAAAGCAAACCTTCTCAGCATTAGCCAGCTGTGTGACACTGACTTTGCAGTAAAGTTTGACCGGGACACGTGTAAAGTCTACAATCAAGCCGGTAAACTATTGATGCAAGGGGTGAGGACCGAGGATAATTGCTATGGGACTGAGCCCACATCCTCACTTGTCTGCAACAGCGCCACGATCACTCCT
Organism: Sambucus nigra; assembly: GCA_949130495.1. Lineage (NCBI taxonomy): Eukaryota > Viridiplantae > Streptophyta > Magnoliopsida > Dipsacales > Adoxaceae > Sambucus > Sambucus nigra. The sequence continues at coordinate 126,989,432 of OX422218.1, forward strand.
ATGGATCTGTGGCACCAACGTCTAGGTCACGTGAACGTTAGAGATCTCAATCGTTTATCTAAAAAGGACCTAGTACGTGGCTTACCATCTCTTGGAAAGTCAACTTCGACCATTTGTGGACCCTGTCAGTTGGGAAAACAAATTCGTAGTCCTCATAGGAAGTTGAATTCCATTACCACCTCTCGTGTTCTTGAGTTGATTCACATGGATCTTATGGGTCCCACTCGTACTGAGAGTCTAGGTGGTAAGAGGTACATCCTCGTGATGGTAGATGATTTCTCCAGATACTCCATTGTAGGTTTTCTGAGAGAGAAATTCGATGCTGTAGAATTTTTAATGACCAAGTGTCGTGTCCTGCAAAATCAACACGGTGTCACTATTAACAGAATACGTAGTGACAACGGCACTGAATTCAAGGAAGCAAAGGTGGATTTGTACTGTGATAGCCTTGGGATCAAACATGAGTTTTCTGCTGTGAGAACTCCTCAGCAAAATGGGATTATTGAGAGAAAAAATAGAACGATCCAAGAGATGGCTAGATCTATGCTTCTAGGTCGTAAAGTTTCTAGGAGATTTTGGGCAGAGGCAGTGTCTACTGCATGCCACATGGTGAATAGGGTCTATTTGCGTCCACACACACTACAGACACCTTATGAGTTGTGGACCGGCAAGAAGCCCAACCTGGCATATTTCCGTATTTTTAGGAGTAAATGCTACATCCTACGGGATAGAGAGCAATTAGGAAAGTTTGACTCCCGGAGCGACGAGGGAATATTTCTAGGATATTCATCGAATAGTAGAGCATACCGGGTATTTAACCTTAAGAGCTCTAGGGTTATGGAATCAATAAACGTTACCGTCCAAGATGACGAACCTTTGATGGTTATTGATCCTAACCTTCAGTGTGAGGATGAGGATTGTTCTGACAGTGATTTACCTGTTCCTCTCTCACACTCTGTGGACCCTACTCCTGAGTTAGGGGACACACTTGCTTGGGTTCGCAAGAGTCATGACCCTTCTGCCATTGTTGGTGATCCCACTCTAGGGGTCAAGACTCGTGCTCAGCTAGAGAACATTGTTAGCCATCTTTGCTACACGTCCAAAGTCGAGCCCAAGAACCATAAAGAAGCACTCAAGGATGAACACGGGATATCTGCTATGCAGGATGAGTTGCTTCAGTTTAAAAAGAATAATGTCTGGGAATTAGTCCCCCGACCTAGTGAGACTAATGTGATAGGTACCCAGTGGATTTTCAAGAACAAAATGGATGAATATGGTACCATAATCAGAAATAAGGCTAGGTTGGTCGCTCAAGGATACACACAGATAGAGGATGTAGACTTTGGGGAGACATTTGCTCCTGTTGCGAGGCTTGAGTCCGTCCGTCTTCTGCTCGCCATCGCATGTCATCTGCGCTTCAAGGTGTATCAGATGGATGTCAAGAGTGCCTTTTTGAATGGCATTCTACAGGAGGAGGTTTATGTGGAACAACCAAAAGGGTTTGAAGACCCTCAGCACCCTGAGCACGTCTACTATCTGAGGAAAGCCTTGTATGGTTTGAAGCAAGCACCCCGTGCTTGGTATGAGAGGCTTACTTCCTATCTCTTAGCTCGTGGCTTCAAGAGAGGGGGAGTAGATATGACGCTGTTCGTCAGGAGAGATGACGGTGCTATTTTGGTTGCCCAGGTCTATGTGGACGACATAGTCTTTGGATCCATATGCTCCCAGCATGCTCACCACTTTGAGGAGGAGATGAAAAGTGAGTTTGAGATGAGCATGGTTGGTGAGCTTACATTCTTCCTTGGTCTCCAGGTTCGTCCGCTAGAGGATGGGATGTTCATCTCCCAATCCAAGTATGCTAGAGACCTAGTGAAGAAATTTGGTTTAGACTCCGCTAAGCATGCACGTACACCTATGAGTACCACTACCAAGCTTAGTAAGGACACTTCAGGCAAGGACGTAGAGCAAACCTTATATCGGAGTATGATAGGTAGTCTTCTCTACTTGACTGCCAGTCGTCCCGACATCGCCTTTAGTGTTGGAGTCTGTGCGCGATATCAGGCATCCCCAAAAGAGTCACATTTACTTGCTCTGAAACGTATTATTAAATACGTAAGTGGGACTCTCTCATACGGGATTTGATATTCCGTTGATACTGATGACCGTCTGTCCGCCTATTCGGATGACGATTGGGCTGGGGATGTAGATGGATGTAGGAGCACTTCTGGTGGGTGTTTCTACTTTGGTTCTGCTCTTGTCTCCTGGCTGAGCAAGAAGAAAAATTCCATCTCTTTGTCCACTGCGGAGGCTGAGTACATAGCCGCCGGGAGTTGTTGCACACAACTCTTGTGGATGAAGCAAATGCTGGAGGATTATGGGATATCACAGGACACCATGACCATTTCCTGTGATAACACGAGCACGATACACATATCCCGCAATCTAGTTTAGCATTCGCGCACAAAACACATCAGGATACGTGAGCACTTTATTCGTCAGTTAGTTGAAGAGAAAGTCGTATCCCTGAGTTTTGTTCCTACCGACCGTCAGTTAGCCGATATTTTCACGAAACCTTTAGATGCCCTTAGATTTGAGAGTCTTAGGAAGTCTTTGGGGATTTGCACAGTTGACTGAGGGGTTGGTCTATGTCTAGAATAGGATACTTCTTCATGTTCATATCATATGCTTCCTATTGCTAGTCTGTTTTATATGTACCATTGCTTAGTTGTACATCTTTGTTTCATTCTTTTTGCTTTTTATATTTCTTTTGAAAAAATACAAAAAGATTTTCTTTATTTTGTTTAAGAAAAGCACAAAAAGATTTTATTTTGATAAAATATTTGAAAAAGACCAAAAAGATTTTTGTACTTTTATGTACTTTTTATGGATGTGCATTTAAGATATCCAAGTCACAACTTCATTCCATATATCCATGTGACTGTTTGATAGATATTTGAGAGGCTACACCATTTCATCCATGTGCTTTACATTGATTGGAGTCTTTGAGATGTAATTAGTGATATCTTCCTACATGTTTGACTCCTATATCCTTTATTGCACACATGCACGACTATATTTGATTATTGCACTTGTCTATCTCATGTTGGCTTTCGTGTTTTCATCTCAATCTTGTCTATACAATGTACAATATGCAATAAAACTTGACAAGCTTGGAATGCATGTAAAAACCGTTTTGGTGAGACTGTGTGTTTTTGTATAACGGGGAGGGGCTACGAAAGGTAATCATCTATCCTTTGCGCAAAAGCCACCGTTAAAAAGGACCTAAAAAATGGAGGAATTTTAATATCCGAGGTCCAAAGAGGTTAAAAGAGCCCAAAAAATTTACAGGCAATAAAAAGCAATTCATGCCAAATATGGGCCACTTAGGTTTCATCATCAATTCTCCAAAGTTTGAGAATTTAGAATGCCTCTATTCAATATAATATCTGAGGGAGTTTGGTTGGAGAATATAAACGGGTTTGCACTTCCTTGAAAGTCCTGAAAAAGCATAAAATCATTTTGGACGTTATTTGTGTGAAAATCATTTTGAGCTTTGATTTGTTGATTTGATTGAGTCAATATCTTATACTGTCACTCTTTTTCACCAAAGGACGCATTTGAGTTCATTCGCTAGGAATATCCAATATTCATCGTGCACATATGTCATGTTTGTATGCATTGATTTTCCTATCGAATTTGATCACACCACTTCATTTACGATTTCATTGACTTGGTTGTTTTATGTTCATTAATGGTGTGATTTATACCTTGTGTCACCCCGCACTGGCTTATTTGATTTATTTCTCTTATTTGTCTATTTGGGGACATCATAAAAAGGGGGAGAATGAATTGTCTGATTAGAATGAATTATCTGATATATCTGATTAGAATGAATTGTTTGAATTTTGGGGGAGTTTTGAGATTTGACTTATGCTTATCATATATTGGTATCTATGGTTATCTCATTTCAAACTCGATACGTCACTTGGTATTTTTCGTTATCTCATGTGTGTAGGTACTACATTGATGATCTCTGAATTGCACACCCTGATGAGAAAAGATCTGTGATTCCTGAAGATTTGAAGAACAAACGAAGAAGACTATTCATTTGTACCTTTTCCAGTTTTGGGTTCATGGGAGGGTAGATTTGTATAGGCAATTTTATATTTGATAATTCGGATTTTTTATGTTTGTTCCGGCATAGACATAGGGGGAGATTTGTAAGGACAATTTGTCCATCTTTATGTATATGTTATGTCATACGCCGTTACAAGATTGATGGTTGAAAAGATCACATCGTCATCAACGAAATCCAAAATCTGAAGATCAAAAGAAGAAGGAATCTGGAAACATTCAGCCGGATCGATCCGCCTAGCCTCGGACCAATCCGCTGAAATAAAAAAGGAACCGATCCGACTGCGGACCGATCCGCCCAGGACCGGACCGTATCGCCTTGCAAAATGAGTCCAGAGAGCACCGAACCGATTGCGAACCGAATCGGCTTCAAATTAAAAGAACCGATCCGCCATCGGACCGATCCGCGTGAGGCCCGGACCGATCCGCCCTGGATAAACTCTGCCAGATCGTGTAGCAGATTTTTTAGGGTTTTAACTCCTTATTTAAACCACGATCAGTAGTTGCTTTCTATAAGACTTTCCCACGTTTTTCAGAGCATATCAATCCTAAAGTCTTCACCTATTGAGTCCTATGATTCTAGGTTTTTAGATTCACACATCTTCCATATCTATGTGAATCAAGTTTGGTAACCCAAGAACACCATTGCTGTTGTTCAACCCTTTGTGAAGTGGACCGCTCCTTCCTCTTCATTGCAGCCCTACTGGAAAGGGAGTCTTCCAGCCACGACTACAGAATCCGACACCTGAGGGTAATTCTTAGTCAACTTGTATTTTCATTGTAATCCGATTGTAAGTCGTTCTCTTACAAAGTATAGTGAAAATAAATGGTTTTGCCCCTATGGGGGATTTTTCCTTAAACTTTGTGTGTTGAATTATTATTGCATGATCTTCATACTATGTCAATCACGCCCAGTTGCATGATTAGGGTTAATTTGGGATAAAAAGGTGTTTATTATATTATTTCTTAATTGAACGCAAGCGCTAACTCTTTCAGGTAAGACTTGGAAAAAGCTTCAAACATGAAGCCACGAGTTAGACACGGGGAGAAACTACAGGCAAAATGGAAAAATGCATCCAATTGTTACGCCCCCGTTATGGCACCAAAAAGGGGAACCATAATTATGGGTCTCATCAGTATAGTGGGGAGAAGAATGTCAGCTACCAAAGACGCCATTTCCACCTAAGGCATCTCATCATATTATAGTTTGACATGAAAAAAGGGTGATGGGATAAGAAAAGACATGAGCCATTACAAGTAATTGTTTATATTACCTCAGGGGTACTCTCCTTAGCTGCAACGATAAGCAGAAGGACCTCGTGCTGTGATGAAAATTCAGAAAGGGCTTGGGGAGCTGTCTTTGGTTTAGAGGAGACATCCCCAGATTCAACGAAAACTCCCCCATAGAAGCGTCCTTTGTGCGGCGAGAATAAGTAAGCCCGATCACGGGGGAACGGGGATGAGTAGTATTGGCTTGAGAGACACCGAAATGCCCCCCACGAAAGGGCTCACGGGGGGACTGGGTCTTCCTTCTTCAACTCCCTTCACCAAAGGTATCAAGAGATAAGCAGATGCCACTTGCCTAAAAAAATGTGAATAAGAGCAAAAACATGCATACATACCTCAGATTCGAAAGGAGAATGAGAAGATATAACCACCGTTAAAGGAGGAGAGGAGGCAACAACAGAGGGAGCGGGGGAGGGATGTATCTCGAGAGTTCGTTTCTTTTGGGACTTGGTACCAAAAGTTTTATTCGTCATACCCGTTGCACCAGCACCTTGAGGAATCCTCAAAAAATTTCTCCTCCTTGTCGTTGGCTCAGTTGGATAAACTACGATCATGGGAAAGGCAACCGAAGGAGGAATGACGACAGTGCGTCATTTAAACTCAGCATTTATTCCTTCAACCTCAGCCTGAACCCGCCTCCTCATCTCTTCACTCACCTCTGTAGACATGGGAGGGGGAATAAAGGCGATGAGGAATCCCTCCAAAGGGGTTTTCTTCCTCGTACCCATTGTACTAGCACCTTAAGGAACCCTCAAAATTTTTCTCCTCCTTACCGTTGGCTCAGTTGGATCAACTACGATCATGGGAAAGGCAATCGAAGGAGGAATGATGATAGTGCGTCATTGAAACTCAACATTTATTCCTTCAACCTCAGCATGAACCCGCCTCCTCAGCTCTTCACTTACCTCTGCAGACATGGGAGGGGGAACAAAGGCGATGGGGAATGCCTCCAAAGGGGTTTATGCTTGAGCTTGTGATTTGGATTTGAGGACTTGTATTTTGAGGAAATCCCACTCTTGGACTTCCTAGCCTTTTTGGCTAGCAGCTGGGTAGGCCCTTTGCTAGTAGCAGCTTCGATTGAAGGGGCAAACTGTTTAGCGGTTACAACGACTTTGGACTTGGGTGTGGCAGTGGGGATCATTGGGCAATAAGGGGGTATCTCATGGGGAGTTTCGTTGACGGTTTCACTCAGAGGGAACTAAACTCCAAGAATGAAGTTGCCCTTGAGACCTAACTCGAAGGCAGAGAAAGAAAGGACTGGGGGATATTGGGGGGATTCTGTATAAACTCACGAATCCTAATCTGTTGCACCAGATGGAACTTGGTCGCATAAGAGGTAGATACATCCCCCTTCCTAGTGGCACTGGGAAGGGTGACTTGCCCATCGATGGTAGAGGTCACACCAAGCACCGTTGCTATAAAATAGAAGGTGCAAGCTTCAGTAAAAGTGGCCCTTGTATGGTTTTGTTGAAACATAAGTCGAGGGACCCCTTGATCAAACCTGAACTGCCTGCTGCATCTATCGGGATTATAAGGTTTAGAGGTGTATCCCCATTCAGTAAAAGAGGGAAGAAACCCAGGGGTAAACAGAAGCACCACGACCCGCGAAGGATCTTCAACAACTGGAATGAATTGGCCATTGAAGCTATAGAAGGAAAAAAAATCATAAGAATGGGCAAAAGTAGATTCGCTATGTGGCCTCATTATAAAGGAGTCAAAACGATCAAAAACTCCCATTATCTCCCTTCGACTTTGTTTTTTTATGGAAACATAAGAGGCATGGGGGCTTAATATCTTGGCTCACGGGGAAAGGGATAGACTTAGTGACAATGGCAGGAAAATGGGTGTAAAGAAAGCCCGTTAAGATAATGGTGTTGGTAAAATTAGCCAAGTTATAACGACCCACTGACCGTGCCATGTCGATATGAGTTCTATCCAGCCAGGTATAGAGGGACCCCAAAGCAATGGCGGCCAGAGGAAGGTTGAAACCCCTGTCCAAACGGATGGACATATTTATAAGGTCCCTCCTGAGCTGGTTGTTGGGTTTCCCAATCAGAAAAAAGCGTGACAGAAGCACAAGAGTGTAGGCTGGCAGTTCCACAGATGTACCTCTACCTTGGCCCATTACAGCAGTGACATCCTTCGGAGTTGGAGCTTCGAAAAAATAACTGATGAGGGGAGTAAAAGTGGCATTTTTTGAAGACCCAGTGAAACTACGGCAGATTCGATCGAGCTCAGCTCAATCAACAGCCTCTTTGTCATTTAAAGCCTCATCGTGGTATGAAAACTCACCCATAGGCTCAAACCCAAGTAGCTCACATACGTTCTCCAACGTGATGGTGAACTCTCCTCATGCAGAAAAGAACGTGTGAGTTGTAATGTTCCATCGAGAAATTAGTACTTGGAGCGCAATGTTATGCTTAGAAAGTGTGAACTCCCCAAACCAGTAGGCTGGATGAAGAGCAGCAACGTGAGAGATCTGCATATGTGTGTGCTAGGAAGAAAAATGGGTTGGCGACCCCCCAGGTGCCTCGAAATCGATCTGAGAATAGGGGAAGTCACCACGGTCCAACTGAAAGTGCAGAGTCCCCTCTAGGGGAAGGTAGCCCCACTTCGACGAATCCTCGTCTTCATCACCCAATAGTAAAGGGTCATACTTGGCTGAGAAATGGCAGGTCTTACATGCATCAGAGAACTCATCATCTTCACCAAAGATGGGAGACCGGCAGCAGAATCTTAGTTGCTCTTGACGAGCAGCATTCAGCGTAGTGGTGCTAAGGGTAGCAGCGACTCCAGAGGTGGCAGAAGGGGAGCTTGGTCGAGCAGCGGTGGTGGTAACCTTTGAGGCACTTGAAGAAGCCATAGTAAGCAGGTGATGAACGCAATCGCTCGGTAAAAGAAGGGCTAGGAACAAAGAGGGAGGAGCACAACCACAGGTGATGGCGTAAAAGATGAGAGAAGGAAGAAGCTAGGTAAAGAGCTGGACAACAATGGGGTTTTCGCATAAAATTCTCTCTCTAAAGAAGATGGGAGTTGAAGAAAACGAAGGAAAGAGAATGGTTTTGAAAAAAGAGACGTTTGAAACCTTTTAAAGTTGTCTATTGAGTTTCCCACCACCACACGTGCAAGACCGCCTATAATCATTTCAGATGAGCACGTGGCACTTCGGGAAGTGTTTTGACAGTTGAAAAGACAATGCCACTTCATTTATGAAGTGACGCCTGGGGAATAGAAAGGGTTGCCTTCTTAAGAAAGTTTGAGTTTTGGCGCCAGAATTTCTGTCAGACATATCCAATAAACTCCCAACGAAGAAGATGTCCCAATGGTTCAAAAAGCTACAATGTCTCCTCGCCACAAGTCCAAACGTTATTTAAATTGTGACTCAGCTACATAGGGGAGAATTTCTTCTTTTTCGACAATAGCGAAGCATTACAAGGGAGAATTTCACAAGTCCTAATGATAGGGGCAGTCCTAACGAAAAAAAATCACTGCTCACAACTGTACTCCACAGCAGCATGAACAGGAGAATTTCACTTCCCCAGAGAAAAAAATGAGTATTCGAGAAGGTTAGTAGGCCTTTCGGGAGACTTTTAAATAGTTAAGCTAAAATGGTTGATTCTCAATGTAAGAAAAAAGCGGTGATGTCCCTTCGCCAAAGCACCAATAAGCCGCACCGCTCCGGCTCAGGTACGTCAGGGAGAATTTTACTTTTTCCTGGAGGTTTTAATGCAATGGCTAGAACGAAGGAAAGGATGTCGAAATTTTTTCACATAGAGAAGATTCATCAGATTGAAAAGTTTTTGTGCAGACATTTCTTGTTCCCATAACAACTCTCTCCACGAAAGGGCAAATGTAGAGGGGGCTTGAAGGTAATCCTGAGATTAGGGATAATCCCCAATTTACAGTAGTATTTGGGATTAAGGCAGCTCAAGCGAGGCAGTTCAGCGTGGTAGCTCAAGCGAGGCAGCTTAGCGTGACAACTCATACTTTAGCTTGCTGTGTTAGTTAGTCATTATATATTTTTATTTATATTGACTATGAGCTATAACGATATTAATAAAATAATGAGAATGATAATAACTTGGTGTGAGGTCAAACGGTACTCACGAGAGACCAGGCTTGGCAGGGCCTAGGAAAGCTTCCATGCTCTATCTAACGACCTCGTCGTGGGAACTTCAGAGGGGTTTGGTTTGGAGGATTGAGAAGTGAGGCTCCGTTGGGGCTTGTCCTAACCAACTTAGATACACCTGGTAAAATACCGAAGGACCCTTACCGTGGAACCTTGGGCGGAGCGACTTTGAGTTCCATCGGGCGTTGAGCTATGAACCAAATATCCCTCTACTTAATTTCACATCTACTGTAGGTGATGTCACTAGCCATCTAGACAATGTCAAATCTGCACTTGAGAAAACCACCGTGGTATTTGGGGATGTCAGACGATTGGTAAGCCACCTCTGTAGCGATAGCCCCCTAACACACAGTGGTTAAGCAAAAGGCATACCTTGGCATTTAATGTCTATGATGTGAAGATAACTAGTGTATCAGGTATTTAATGTTGGTGACATAAAGTATGAGGGATGTCTTTCACAGGCATTGATGACTGAGTTGCCTCACGAGTAGTGTGGAGGCTATTTAAAAACCCCAACCACCTCTGGGGAGAGATCATGTTCTTTTTGAGAGTTCAGAAGTTATTGCTAGAGAAAAATATACCAAAGAGAGAGTTATTACAAACCAGAGAGTTTCACTCACCCACTATTGTGATTTATTACGAAGCTTTTAATACTTAACAGGGATTCTTGAGGGTGGTTGGTGTATTTGGCTGCCTGCCAAGGCGTATCTAGGGTGATTACTTCTCTCTCTCCCTGTAAATGAGTTACTTCTAAGTTCATTGTTATCTGATTGAGTTATACACGGGAGATTTGCGAGTTTAACCAAGTTTCTCCTCACTAAGTTGTGTTAATGTGTCCTATGGTTAATCCAAGGTTTTACTAGTTAACTTATCACTGCTGTACTAAAAAAAGGGGTTACGCCTCCATTAATCTAAACTACCCTTTTGCAATTATAAATAATAGCAGAAGAATGTAAATTCACAATATGAAACAATAGTCCTAAATACAAGGCTCTATATCAAAGAAACGCAATGATGACAACGTAGCAAGTTCCCACATATCCTAAGGACACTAGAACCTGAAACTTTGATACCAACTATGACAACACACCAATTCTATTATCGGGTGCCCAACCTCTATAGAAATAAAATAGGAATCTCAGTATGGTTTCATTCAAGGCATCACTAATGCCACAACCATATAAATATAATACAAATAAAACCATACAATTAAAACGTATAGATAAATCAACATGCATAAGTAAATAATTAAAGTCCAGTCTCCAAATAATAACATCCATTAAAGAAAACTGAATATCTATTGAGCAATGAAATAAAATATCCTAACAGTAATGTAAAATCCTATCCATCTACGGGAAACACGCCCAAACTTAAAACTAAAATGAGATAAGATCCTATCTAGATAGAATGACTAAGGCGTCTTAAATAATAGTGTAGCTTCCACAGCTATTGGAACGTCATGAAATTAATCTGTCCCTCGGGTCCTGGTTGATGTTGCTGCACACCTAGGGCTTTAAAAAGAAGACCAAGGACAATAATTTCCCTCCGGTCAAAGCTCGAAAAGTAGAAAATATTTTGCAAGTAATTAATTTCTTTAAATTTATAAAACTTGTAGTGTATTACTTTCATAATTAACCGGTCGCACTCACATGAGACAAAACCATAGCTCTCAATTGTAGTGCGCACCTAACATGTTTATTTATTATCCTAATTAAACTACCCCGTATAACTAGGATATATATAACCATTATCAAAGCCTTATCCCTCTAATACTCCTTATTAGATAAGTATAGCTATATTTACTAGTTATACGTTCATAAATAATATTGTAGCGATGTGTAACACCCCGCCTAATTAATTACCAGGTGATCAATCCTTTATTAAATTATAACCAAAGTGAACGGTTGGTTCATTCTTAGCATCACTGTCGCAAAATACACTTTTCAATTTAAACACCCTAAGTAATTAAGCTAAGTGTCAAAACCATTTAAAACATTATTTCCATTTTTAATTTTAGTCCAATTATAAAACCTTTCATAATTCACAGTTTAAGAGTCACACAAATAACTAGACTGGAAAAGATCATCCAAGCAATTTAAGCATTCAAATAACTAATTCCAACTTAAAAACCACAAAGGAAAAACATCCTGACAATAACAAATCCCAAAGTAAAATACTAAAAGTAAATGAATCATAATCTCTGACAAACCCAACTGAATAAGGAAAAAGGGCGACACATGCCCAACTGGATAAAATAGGACTAAGAGTGGAGTCAATAATGAGGTCGTCTAAGCATAAGGCCTGCAACTCCCACCTAAGCTGTAGCACGGTCCTTCCAAAGAATCCTATGCATGACGCCCCTGTGGCTGGGCACCTGTAATATATACATATATATATAAGAGAGAAGAGATAACAGGAAATAGGTCACACCCCGATTGTAAAACAGTTTAAAATTTTAGTTTAGCAAGTATTTAGAATTCTTACCGGCTATGCAACAATCATATTAGTATGTGGCACTCTCTTGAGAAATTCTCACCTCTCTTCTAATGTGCACACCTACCGCACTATTAATCCCCACAAGTTTAGCTTATCTTAAATTCCTTATAAGGTTTCATGCCGACAATTACTAGGGCTAAGATAATTAATTTTTGAAAGTAAAGTTTTTACATAAATCTCATTTCATTATAAAGTCTTTCAGTATTTCCTCAAACTTTTCAAACACTTATAATAAAGTCGGAATATTTATTCATTACTTAACTACTTTTAGTCATAGTATAAAGTTCCCAATTTCAAGTCTATATATATATTAATCACTCATATAATATATATATATATATATATACTATCGGCACCCCACATAAAATTTATGGTGCTGGCATACTCTGCTATCAAGTCCCCGTATCACTCGCACTAAGGTAAATACTAGTTCGTAATCACTCTCGAACTGTATTAACACAAAACACATACAAATTTGAGGCGAAGCATAGTTCCAAGTCACTAAGAGGTCAGCACATACCCTCACGTCTCTTAGGACCATCTGACTATCAATCAGATAGCTTGTACCAAGAATTCCTATGTTCTAGGGTACAAGTCAATATCCCCCATAAAGGTCCCATCAAGATAAGACTGTCCCAGCGTGATAACCTCAGTGATAGCAAGTAGCGCGGGCATGATTTTTACATGTATATAGTATATGCACAAACACATTCATATATATGTATACTACCATTCCCATTTTTAAAATTCGGTACGCCCACGACCCATACTTATGATACTCGTTCTTAGTACACATTACTAGATTACCCCGTATAACGGCTCGTCTCTTTTATTCTTAATTATAGGTTATTCCATACTTACCTCATTTCACTCGTAATATTCTATTCCCCAATGTATAAATTCAGTAGGTACTCTCTTATTTTCTAACATAACTTTCTTACGCGTCTTACTCCTTTAATTACATGTTTCCATAATTTCCTATGTATAAATTACTCCCGTTAACCTTAAATTTGCTATACTTTAAATGCTCCCTTTTTACTAAGTCATGCTGGTCCTCTTTGTGTCCCAAAATGTTCTAGCAATAAGGTTTAAAGGTTACTACTCATTTGAATCAAAATAACTATTTAAAGAAGGAATATGAATTTTCTAGGAGGGGTCGATCGATCGATGGAAGGGGATCGATCGATCGATGCTCTTTGGTCGATCGATCGATCAAGCAGTTATGACGAAACTGCAGAAAATTTAGCTACGGAAACCCTTATCCAAACTCAACCAAATCATCATATTTCACTCACAAGCTCCCGAAAAATGATACTACATGGATTATATACCCAAATAAATAATTTCCTACGTAAAACATGTGAGTTTTCATCAAGTATAACAATTGCTAAGGGAAAAATATATATAAACCTCAAGAACCCTAATCTTTTCTTTAACTTAGTTCTTCCCATTCTTTTTCCAGATTTTTTACTCCTAACTCAATGAAAATTCGTGGTTTAACCTCTATATGTGAAATAGATTTCCAGAACATGATTATTACCTCTATAACATATGAATTCTAGTCTCAAATATATGCTTTCTTTCATGAAATTGGTTTTAATCAACCCTAGACTAATATAATTCAAGCATCAACTAAAATAAAGAAAGATAGATACTTGCCTGGAAATCTTTGTTTCTGATTTGTGGAAGAAATTGGTGTGGTTGTGTTCCTCATCGCGCGATCTACAATATGGCGGTGATGGCGGTGCGAATGACAGAGTTTTTGGCCTATAACTCCTTGAAAAGCTTCTACACTTCTTCTCCAATGACTGTTCTTTGTTAACCCTAAAAGGCAGCCCCTAACATCTGATATATCCTTAGAAAATTCGTGGGTTTCCATGCCCAAAAATACAAAATGTCTAAAACGCCCTCCCGGGATGCTAATTAGGCCTAAAAATGCCCTGAGACCCAAACTAAATCCTCAGGTACATTATTTTGACTATCTCGACCCTTCCGGACACATTGGCACACTCAAAATGACCATATGGGTGACTTATAATTTATTCACTTTTAATGATGCGAATTAAATCCCGACACGACACAGGCACATCCCGGTAAAATTTCCAAAATCATCAAATTAGATTTTTGTGATAATTTTAATAAATTTAATTACACATCTTACTTTACCCATAAAGTAGTTTACAACAAGATTCCAATAATTACTAGCTCTGATTCACGCTAGTAACCATTTAAATAATTTTTGGATTAATATTAAATTAATATCTCGAATTAAATTTAATAAATCCCCAGATTTAAAAGTCATAAAAATACGGGGTATTACACGATGCAGTTACTATAAATATCTGCATAATAAACATAACATAGCTATAATTGTGCTATAAATAGATGTATACACTATATTTCATAAACATACATATATATATCGCTCGCTATATACATATAACCATATCCCGAAAGCATAAACCTCGCGAATACATCCCTCGTGTCATATTTGGCTCTAGGCATCACGCATCACACTGAGCCACCAAGTTAAAATCTTACCATCGATCACAAATGAAAACACATACAGTGGCAACGATCATAGACATACATCCGGGGTTCTCAACTATACCACATTGCACCCAATCACTCTCCAAATATATACCTATCCTCTCAACTAGATAGTGGCCATGCAACATCCCTATAACCTAGGGAATCAATCCAACACCTGTTGGTTAGCACCAGGGTGGACTGCCCATTACGCGCAACCTCCTACGATAGCACTACCGAGTAGTATGTTTAATAAAACAAGTTGCATACACAGGTATATATATACACTTCACTCAAATATGTATGTGTATAAAGTTCCAAACTCATACGCATATCCCCCAGCACAAGGTTCACCCAATCCCGAAGTTCAAACCAACTTCTTAATTAAATATTTAAATGGTCACTCACTTGAATTCCCAGTTCTCCTCACTCAGACCCATCTATTCGTTGGACTCACATGTACCAAACCCTGAAAGGATTCTCCAGTACTTCGGAAGCCCCTACGGTCATTACCCAAGCCTTAATGGGTCAAAATAATGTGCATATAAAATGTTATCAGGCCAACTAACCAGTTCGGTTTGCTGGATTGCCTGTTAACTTATTCCTCGGGTTTTTTTTTTCTCCAAATCCTCTAATGGAGGTCCCAAACCATTCCAAACATAAAATTGACCTCATATATCATTATACTAATGTTCTAAAAGCATTATAACCCATAAATAACTGTGAATCTTTTATAAAAAACTTAGGATTAAATATCAAACCTCAGTCCCATTCATTCGGAATCTATCCCCAATATGATTTTCATTAACTCCACCTTCCTATTAAAGTTCTACAAGTTCATCATTATAATTCCATAATTAATTTCAAAAATCTTATATACTCAATACCAACTAGTAATCAATTCAAATTAGAGATCCCTTATCATCTATATCTCCGCATCAATCAATCAAAGTTTTAATCTTTATTACTTTAAATCTATATTTTTATCATTAACCATGAAAGTGATTAACTACATATAAGTGAAATGTAAATCAAGTAACAACTTGTCTTTGTGGATTTATTTCTAAGTTCTTTACATTTGATGATAGGTTGAATCCGGAGATAACATCTCTCTTCTCTTCTCCACGCCCTTTATCTTCCTTTCTTCATTTTTTTCTCTTCTCTTGAACTCCCTCTCAATCTTAATTGTGTAGAATATCAAAGGTGGGCTACCATACACATTAACTTCCTTTAAAGACTCCTTTAATTAACACTAATCACAATTTCCCATAATCGCAGGTGTAAAAAGATCGTCCTAACCTTATACGGGCCCTGTTATGTCTAAAAAATCCCCAGAACCCAATCATAATACTCGAGTACCTATTATGGACTATTTCGACCCTTCCTGCATCACCGATACACTTGAAAAGGTCATTAGAGTCACCCAACTCCAAATATACTAACATCTCATTAATCCGAGTTTGACAAGTGCATACCGTATGCGTCACACATAAGTATATCTATTCACCGATGTAACACACTATCGACATATAATAATAAACAACCGTTTTCAATCATGCGCGACATATAATAATTCACATGTTTATTTGCTTATCACACACAAGTAAATAACAATAAATATTAATCCTTTATCTTGCTAACTAATATTTATCGAAAACTAATTTAATTTCCCCCAATCAAATTAATAATTATAAGCGCACAAAAATTAAATTATCATAAAGGTATGGGCTATTACATGAAGTTTCTTATTTCTTAAATAGGATCGAAAATCTAAATGAGATAAACTTGAAAGGATTTTGTTTAAAACCAAATAAAAAATAAAATCCGCATTGGTTCGTTCAAACGAACTGGACTTTGTTTAGAAAAATGCACATTTGAAGCTCGTTCTAATGACTATCCAAAGAGTTGTATTAAATCTTTCTAACAACCCTCAATCTCGTTCTACATGATGCATAAAAATAAATTTAGTTTAAAAAAACTTTTGGAAAATTATTTTGGATTCAAACATGCTTAAAAATACATCAGAACATAAGTTAACACTAAATCTACCTCATATATCTTCTCTGACAATTGTAGTGATCATATCAACTCTTCATTCTTTAATTGATGTGTTCAGTCACTAACTTGTCTTCGATTGGACCTTTTGTAGAATGCACATGATAGTGTAGTAATGTACAGAAATTGCCAAATTATAAATATAATGAGCAAATCATTAATTATTCTCTTATAAGGCAGTAGTAACCCTCCAGGTTACTAATATTCATTACTTACTTACTGATAAGATAGGCCATCTACCACATGATTTGTCATGTCCCATTTTATCCATTCGCTCAAATCTTATATTTTAAGATAATGATAGATCTTGGTATGTTTGGGGTGGATTATGAATTTAAAGTGATGCACTTATTCCAGAAGTTCTCTTCACAAAGAAAGGTGTGAGGGTATACGGAGTCGTCCTTTTACCCATAGCCCATTATTTTTTTTATCATAAGACCACTCTTTCAAATTTCTTCATTTTAATGAAGTGTATGAATTTGACAATGATTTATCCTTTTGTTTTTGTTCTATGACTTTCTTTCAAAGAGTTTGGAGGGATATAATATTTTGAAGAGTAACGGTGATTACTAAAAATTATTTGCATAAGTTGTACTCTCCTCTTGAATCTATGTTGTTACACAATATAGTAATCATTTTTTTGAACTTCCCTGTCGAACTTAACTTGTTGGCAACTACGTTTCCCTTCCGGGGGTGGTACTGTAAATTAAACTTGTTATCCTCTAAAAATTCTATCCAGCATAATTGATGAAGGTTAAAGCCCTTCTGGACACTACACCAAATCCTGCGAATGGGAATGCCCAGGGGGTCACGGTCCAAAGTTGTGACCATATCAAATATGGCGTGATCATATCCATGAACCAGTGTGGTCATAAATGCTCTTAGAAGTGGTCATGTAGCAAATCCGTAACCACCGTGGGTAAGGGATTTGGGTCGTGATCAAGGCGTGACCATCTTGGCACCAAAGTCATACCAAAATTCCCTCCATGTTTGGTGACGGTAGGGTCATGGACAAAGGCTGTGATCAAGCAGAAAATACACAACCAATGGGTCATGACTTTGGGCCGTTAACATCTCAATGCATGGGTCATGACTAAAGACTGTGACCATCTTATTGCTTAATCGAATTTTTATAGGGTTATGGTGGTTGGTCATGACCCTAGGCCGTGACCAATGTTATTATAATTCAAACACCATCTCTCTCATTTCACTTCCCGCCTCTCTCTCTCTCTCTCTCTCTCTCTCTCTCTCTCAATATTGACAGATCTCTCTCTCATGCTCGGTGATTTTTTCACTCTCTCGCCTAATCTCAAAGGTAACCCTAATGTTTTTTATATATTTTGTATTAAACCTAATGTTTTGTGTATATGTGTGTATTTTTATGTATTTATGTGTGTGTATGTGTGTTTATGTGTGTCAAACCATAATATTTTGTATATATGTGTGTGTTTCTGTGTATATGTGTGTATGTGCATATTTCTTTGTTATGTGCGTATATGTGTGTATGTGTGTGTATTTCTATGTATATGTGTGTGTATGTGTGTATATGTGTATATAGTTATTTTTCAAGAAAAGTGGATGTATAAATTAATAAACCCTAGACATTGTATTGATTTTTTTTTGACAAAATATTATTTAAAACCCTAGACATTATATTTTTTTGGCAAAAAATAATTAAATGGATTTTTAATAAGTAAAAAAAATTACGTATATCGTGTTGTAGGTTATATGCGTGTCATAATATTATATTGGGGGTTATATACTCGGGGTGTAGGGTTATGGCATGTGTGTATAGTTATTTTTCAAGAAAATGGGATGTATAAATCAATAAACCCTAGACATTGTATTGGGAGTTATTTTTTTGACAAACTATTGTTCAAAACCCTAGACATTATATTTTTTTGACAAAAAATAATTAAATGAATTTTTAATAAGTAAAAAAAATTACGTCTACTGTGTTGTGGGTTATATGCGTGTCATCATATTATATTGGGGGTTATATACTCGGGGTGTAGGGGTAGGGTATTTAAGGGCTATCCGTGGGTTTTATTTTTTGACTTTTCAATTTTATTAATTCTAGTATACATACGAGGGAGAATTTAAAATGGATCTTAACTAAATGGAAAAAAAGATTAATTATTAAAAAAATTAAAAGAAAAGAACTAGTGCACCCCAATAGGTAAATATGAAGAACTAGTAGACCCCGAAGTGTAAATGTCCCAAAATTTTAATGACTCGTAATGTACATACTTGTCAATTTGACATTTTACCCACTTCCTGTGTTGCAGTTGGGATTTCACATCGATGAGATCCAAAATGCAAGGGGTTAAGAGAAGGGTAGTGATGAATCAAAATCTTAATCAAACTAATATACCCTTATACCTCATATGTTTGATTAATAGTTATTAATTAATTAGAGCCGTTAATTGTCGGACTCATATTCACGTCCCCGTATGATCACTGGCAACAAGAGTGGGAGAGGTTGCAATTGGACCGCACACATAAATTGTATTAGTGCGTACCATATAGAGGGTACTCCTATTTATAGTTATGAAAATAAAAAAATCGAACAATTAACTACCTTGTAAATCATGAAGTTAATCTCCAACAAGATGACCTGTTCGCGTATTCTATTTTCCCTACCATAAAATTAGGATGACGTTATAGAAAATATATTTCACACACATAATTCCTACATAGCCCTGACCTTGGTTACATTGTTGGAGAAGGCAGAAAAAAATCCACCCGTTATGGATACAACTGTGTAGAGAGATAATTGACATAGATTTTGATGTGTTGCATTCACGTAAAATTGAGTCTTGCCAACAAGTTGAAAAGTATGGGATTCCGAGTTCATGTCACGAATATCTACACATCAATCATAGATACCCTTCCTCCTAGTTAGCCACATGCAAAAATTCATAGATTCTTAAAAATTAATACTGAATGGATGGAGATCCGACACATTGAACATATTCTAATGTCTTACTCTGAAAAAGGTATATATTTATATAGTCATAAGCTTTATTAATTAATTATAATTTCATATTATTATAATTATTTTGTCACTTATGGTTTTTCATTTTTGTAGATATTGTCGAGAGGAAATAACCTAAGGGTACCAAGTGATGAGGTGCACCGCAACGTGGTTGACCATCTTGTGCACAACTTGAATTCTCAACACGAATGGCTGAGGAATTTAGAACTCCACCAATGGTTCACTCCTCACTAAGTCCAACTCCAAGTGCTCCACTGCCCTCATCCAGCACTCCCGTTGCTCCAATGCACCCATCCAATGTTCTCCACACCTCCCGCTCAATCCAAAATAATCCTAATGGGCCTTCCCTTCTAGGTAATAACCCGAAGGGTGATAAGGGTGAAGTGATCAATTTTAAAGCCCTGCATTTATGGCTAGAAAAAATGGATGTGTGAGTTGGTGGACCAGACAACTGGAGCCTTGTTGATCAATCCGTAAAAGATGACATATACGATCAACTCTACAAGAATTTCTCATTTCCCAATCGCGCTAAAGGACTTACAGGAGAAACCTTTGGAAGAAATATTTCCCGAAGGAGGCAGCAAGCTTTGATATTTTGACTTTAAAAGAGAGAGTGCTTCCCAAAGTTGAAATGCCGGTAGAGCAGTGGAATAATATTTTATATAAGGAGGTGAAGGAGAAAAATTTAGTGCATAGGGAGCAAAAACAAAAATAGGGCACAAAAAATGATATCCACAGGTTGGGATCCAAATATTATGAGTATTAAAGAATGAATGGGAGAGTAGGACAAAGGATGGTCCAGATGCAGGTAAACAACCAAATCAGGCCAACTTATTCATTCATGCTCGATGGGACAAAGATACTAAATTCCCACCAGACTTGGCTAAGACATTGGAATCAATAGAGGCCATCAATAGTCGGTTAGGCTCGATCCCTACTGATTACTTTGACCTTAAAAATGATGCCCTGACAAAAGGGGGAGGATGAGAGGTGTTGGCTTACATGTGCCAAACAAACAACTTCAACACTCCTCACCTCTCTTGGATGAGATTTCTTCGGTCAAGGATCGTGTCTTGTCCACTAAAAAAAACTATTTGAGACCATTAGGGATGTCCAGGAGATTAAAAATAACCTCAGAATCTTGTCAAATCAAATTTGGCAACTTGATATCATTTTTCAAGGTTATAGGCCCCCAATGCCTCCTCAAGGTTACCCTTACTATCCTCCTCAAGGTTTTCCCTATCCTTCCCCTTCAAGTTTCCCTTCCCAAACGCCGTCTCCTTCAATATTCCCTTCATAAATGCCGCCTCATTCAACATTACCCTCCTAAATTCCGACTCCTCCAACATTTCCCTTCCTTGTGCCTCCGCCTGTCACGGGACTTAGATCATCGTCAACAACTCACGGTCACTTTAGAGAACATTACTATTTTAAGGACTTGAGCAACATGAGGATTGTTGGGGTGTTCACACTCATGTCCATGGTTGTTGAAACTCCAGCACACGGTCGACCTTTAGGTAGGGGTGAGGATCGAATAGTGGTCGATGAAATAGACACCAGTTGCAGAGATGTAATTGTGCTCGTTAATGAAAGTACTCTTACTAAATCATTTAACAAAAGTTAAATCAGTTGAGTAAGATCCAAATTTTTTTCTTGAAGAAAATCTTTTCTAAAACAGTTATAAGAACAAAAGATGTGCTTGAATATCATGAACGTGAAATTTTAGTTACTTTAAATCAAGTTTTAATATCCCAACAACTAATACTAGCAGCGCAGTACTATGACTGAAGAAATAAAAACACATAATTCAAGGGAATTTTTAACGTGGCAAAACCCCACCAAACGTGGAAACATCCATGGAAGTCTTTTTACCTCAAAACAAAAAATCCACTAGAATGAGTTTTAGGTTACAAGTAAGCAACAAACTAAACATACAAATACAGGCCTAAATCTAAGTTCAGAAGGTATACTAGCTCCGTTAGGTAACTCTGACTTATTTGAAGGCTCTGATTGGTTCGTGTCGTCCTTCAGCTTGTCTCCTTAGCTCCTTCTTTACGTCGACTCTAAATGGTCAAAATCTATCTACCAACACACTGTTTTAATTGATATTGTGAGTGAAGCGCCTAACACATGCATATACTCACACAGGCTTATACAAGCAATTCCTATGAATTCCACAAATTTTCTAAGTATGAAATGCAAAATTTCACACTACTGAAATTATTGTTTGTTTTTTAAACCCTAATTTTCAAATTGTCTTTTCTCAAGAACCTTTAAAAAGAATTATTCATAAAATATTACTTATGCACATGTTTTTCAAACTGAAAAACTTGGATCTGTAGATACAAACACTTATTTTAGTTTTGTAAAACTCAAAAGAGATTTCTTGGATATAAACTTTGATAATTTTTTTTTAAATAGATCCAATAAGAGAAGTTGATTTCTACACTAAAGAAATCAAATCTAACTACTTATAAGTGACTGAATCACTTATAAATCAGATCTTCAAGTGTCTAGAAAAAGAAACGAGATCCAATCTCTAGTGAAGGTATTAAACAAGAGATTACGACCAGAGAGGGGTTGTGAATATGAAAACCAGAAAACCCTCAAACTCAGAAACCCTCAAAAATATTTTCTAAAAAAAACTGGCAAGAGTTTTTTTTGGATTTTGTAATTTCTCTCGAATTATTTCTCTCTCTTGTCTCTCTCTATTTTTTTCTCTAAAACCTCTGATCTCCCAAAGATTGTAAATGAGGGGACGATGGGTCTTATTTATAGGGAGGATTGAAGGGTCTGGAAGGTTAATCCAAATAAACGACTAGGATCAACTCTCATCAGTCGACGTAAATCCCATAGCTCACAATACACCGCCTTTATACGCTCGATCATTGGTTTATAAGGATATCACTGGGATTATCTTAGAACACATGAAGAATGCTGATAAAATTTGATCCAACAATGTTAAATAATTCTCAGGCTTGTGAGTTTAAGAAAATGCAAATTTAACCGTTGTTATGCTAACATCTGTAGGACTCAGATTATCTCACAAACGCGTGTTTTTTGAATTCCATCAATCTCAGTTTCTACCCCAGAATTCTCTAGCGCTTACGCATTCTACCCAACACAGGCTTTAGGAAGATTTGGAAATAATTTTTTTAACCCCAAAAGTTTTAAAGCCCTAAATTTTAATTTTAGAAAGGGTTTTTAAATGTTTAAAAATCCTTAAAAATTGTAGAAAATTCCTTTTATCTTAAATTACCATACACACCTCATAAATATACTAAAATATGATAAATGAAATCCTAGAGTGTTTTGTGATGTTGGTATTCTACCTTGAGAATCATATACCTTGTTGATGTAGATATGTTGAGATCATGAAGAGGCAATGAGGCACAGGGGATGACATAAATTCTTTCTGTATTTCTAAACTAGATAAGCTCCTATATACTAGACTCAAGTAAGTCACATATATTGTGTGCTTCAATCTCCCCCTTTATAAATATAAGACGAAATCTCCTTTGAGTCATCTAGGACTCGTAGGGATACTAAAAAAATATGAAAACTTTATTCTTATACAGAATTATATCTACCCCATATCTTAGAAATGAAAAAGTACATAACATAACTATTTACAAACCAATACCCTAAATATATCAGATGAAGATAGTGGTACCGGATCTTGAAAATCAAACAGCTAAGATCAAGAATTTTATATGAATTGTACAATAAATGTCCAAGATGGACTCAAATACATATCCCCCATTTTTTCTCAAATGGACAAAGGGTGAAAAAACACAAATAAGCATAAAAATGGAGTAGATATCTATCAAATTATAAACATCGTGTCATATCATGGATATCCTATATAAAATAGATATATGGGGCGTCTTTTGTCATTTTACAAACGACCTTGTCCTATACCCTCAAAGATCTACTATAAGCATGAGTAAGACATGAGGATATATTAAAAAAAAGATAGATATTATTCAGGATGTATCATGCCAATAAATTTCCTTAGAGATTCAATCTTAAACTATTTAGAGGCTTAGTGAACAAATATGCTAATTGAAGTTCTGTGGGAAAATATTTTATTTCCAATTCCTTAGATTCTACTAATTCACATATAAAGTGATGTCGAATCTTTATGTATTTCGTGAGCGAGTGTTGAAGAGGATTTTTGGAAATATTAATTGCACTCTGGTTATCGCAATAGATATGTAATTTATCTTCATTAATTCCATAGTCACTTAACATTTGCTTTATCCACATCAATTATGCACAACAGCTACTTGCGGCAATATATTTTGATTCGGCTGTGGAAAGCAAAGTGAAATTTTGTTTCTTACTATTCCATCCAACCAAGTTATTACCAATGTAGTAACACGCGCCTGAAGTGTTTTTGCTATCATCGGAACAACCAACCCAATCAGTGTCGGTGTATCCTATTATGGTGCTAGATGCGTCATTTGTGTACCAAATTCCTAGATTGATTGTCCCTTTTACGTATTTTATAATTCTTTTGACACACAGTAAATGAATCTCCTTAGGAGCGCTTTGATAGTGGGCACAAACACAAACACACATACATTATATCCGAACGTGAGGCAGTAAGATATAGTAGACTACTTATCATGCTTCTATACAAGGTAGGATCAATAGGTTTCCCATTTTCATCTTTCGATAATTTGACTGAGGTACTCATGGGTGTCCTAGCTTCTTTGGCATTTTTTAATCCAAATTTCTTTACTAACTCTATAGCGTATTAGATTTGTGAAATAAATAACCCATCATACATTTGTTTGACTTGGAGACCTAAGAAATATTGAAGCTCCCCCATCAATGACATTTGGAACTCCTCATGCATAATATCTGAATTTTTTTAAACTTTAGTAGGGGATGTTGATCCAAAAATAATGTCATTTATGTAAGCCTCTGAGATTAAGACATGCTTGTTAAAGTTTTTAACAAATAATGTCTGATCATTACCACCAAGTCAAAAACCTTTATTGATAAGAAAGGTCGACATGCATTCATACTAGGCCCTGGGGGCTTGCTTTAAACCATATAACACCTTTTTCAATCTATAAACGTGGTTCGGGTAATGAGGATCAATGAAGCCTTTTGGTTGTTTAACATAGGTTTCTTCTGTCAAAATACCATTAAGAAAAGAGAATTTCACATCCATTTAAAAAGTGTGAAATGTAAATGGAAGGCCATTACTAGGAGTAATCGAACAGACTCGAGTCAAGTTACAGGGGCAGATGTTTCCTCAAAGTCTATTGTTTCAATCTGAGAGTAACCTTGACCCACTAATCTGGCTTCATTTCTAACTATTATCCCTGATTCATCTGATTTCTTTTTAAAAATCTATCTAGTGCTGATAACCCTTTTATTTTTTAGCTGAGGTACTAGATACCATACATCATGACTTTTGAATTGAGCGAGCTCTTCTTTCATAGCATCAATCCAAAAAGAGTCATTTAGTGCTTCATTCACATTCTTTGATTCTACTAAAGAAACAAATCATGGAAAATGAGCAATATTTCATAATTGGGATCTTGTACGAACAAGCTCATTAGGGTTACCAACTATTTTATCTAAGGGATGATATTTAGAAATCCAGTTAGGTACTTCAGGGATCTCAGTTGCTAAAGAATCAACTATCTCTGGAGAGTCATAATTTAAAATATTTTCAGACACATCCACTATAGTTGGATCTTATTTTTTAATCTCAACATTAGTGTCTCTAACAATCACATTTATAGATTCCATAAGAGCTTTGGTACAGATATAATAAACATGATAGGCCCGACTATTTAGAGAGTATCCTAAAAAGATTGCTTTGTCACCACGTATTTCAAATTTAGATAGATATTCTCTATCTTTGAAAACATAACAAATACTCCCAAATGTTCGAAAATATTTTAAGTTGGGGTTTTTTCCATACCAGAGTTCATATGGAGTCTGTTTGGTATTTTCCTATGATAAATCCTATTGATTATATGACATGCTGTCTGAACTGCCTCAACCCAAAAGTATTTTAGCAAATTCTTAGCATGTATCATTACCCTAGCCATCTCTTGGATTGTGCAAGTTTTACACTCGCCTATACCGTTTTGTTGTGGTGTTTTAGGAGCACTGAATTCATGTCTGTAACCATTGTAATCATAATATTCTGTTATACCTAAATCTTTAAATTCACCCCCTCTATAACTACAAATTTGATTCACTTGTGTATCCTCTTCATTTTCAGTATGTAAAAGAATTTTCAAAAATTCACGAAATGTATCAAATTTTTATTTTAAGAATGCAACCCAAGTGAAACGAGTGAAATCATCCACCATAACTAGAATATAATTATTACCACAAAGACTTACAGTTCTAGACGGACCCATAAGATCCATATGGGTAAGCTCTAGAGATTTTATTGTTAAGATTTCTTTAACTTTCTTGTGAGCAACTTTAACTATCTTTCCTTCTTGGTAGGGCTCACAAATAATGTTTGATATAGACTTTATTTTGAGCAGACCTCTAACTATTTCTTGGGAGGTTAATTTTCCAAGGCTGTCATAATTTATGTGACCCAACCTGTTGTGCCAGATTTTATTTGCTTCCATCCTGGCGATATTACAAATCTCAGTACCTAGATTTATTGTGTAATAATTATCAGGGGTTTTGAGGCCTGTAATGATACAGTCTCCATTCTCGTTTAAAATTTTATAGTTTGTTTTTGAGAATGTGACTGTGAGGTTATAGTTGAAAAATTGTGATATACTCAACAAGTTAGATTTAAGACCTTTTACTAAAAGGGCATCTTTGATAATAGGTAGTCCCTTTTCTTGGAGTGTCCCTTTACCTATGATCTGAGTTGATACTCCATCTCCTAACAAAACTTTTCCTCCTAAGAAGTCAGTTATGTTGGTTAGTTTAGTATTGTCTCTGATCATATGTTTGGAACAACCCGAGTCTAAATACCATCCAGAAGAAGTGTGTTAAGCTTTTAAAGCGCTAATCACAATGTTACACTTCACCTGGGGTATTAGATCATCTTTTCTAACTCAAATTGCTCTAATTTTAAAATATTTTCACTCATTTGCTCGAATATTAAAAAATTTGCGAGCATTAACTTGTTTTTAAAAAGATTTGTGCGCATTAGCTTGAGTTTTGATAGTTTTTTTAGCATTTGGTTTAATCCTGAATCCGGGACCCTTTCTCTTAGACTTCTTTTTTAGTATTAGATTGTTTCTTCCTATTTCTATAATTAGAGTTCTTGTTCGTCTACCTAGGAAGAACGTAGTTATTTTGGTTCTGTCTAGACTAGTTAAATTTTTTATAAACTGGTGAATTAAATATCGGCTTATTCAAACGTTTTTGAAAACATTCTTCAAGGCAGTGTCCGTAAACATCGCATTATGAACAGTATCGAAAACTATTTGTTTTCTTAAGATTTTGAAAATCTTTGCAAATAGGCCTGTCCATTTGTTGTTTGCCTTATAGGGGGAAGACATACTTAACCTTAGGATCAACATTTGACTAAGAACTATTTACCATAACAATGTCTGGTTCTTTCTGTTTATTGTCATTTTACAACTCTTGAAAATCTGGACATAGGTCATTAGGTATTATTCCTCCAGGCACAAATTTCACATTTGGAAAATGTTTGTTTGGTTCCTTAGGCTTTTATTCAAATCCTATTCCAGTTTTATTATCGGAATTTGTTTTACTTGACGCTACACAATCTTCAAAACAATTAGCATTATTTTCAAATTTAGATTTTTTTTTTAAAGATTGTTGAAGCTTTCTCTTTAGATTGTTCCAATTCTAGTAAAGTAGCTTTGTATTTATTTTCAAAAATCTCATTTGACTCTGAAAGTTCTTTGATTTTTTAAAGAAAATACCTAGTTTTATTTTCATGATCCAGATATTGAGTGTTGTAGTCCTCAGCACTCTGTTTTAACATAAGACTCAGGGCTTCTATTTTCTCAGTAAAGTGCTTGACTGTTTTTTCAAGTTTAGTGATCTTCCTAAGAGTTTTGGTGTAGCGTGTGTGAATGTCTGGGAGGTCATCATTATCAAAGTCACTAAGTGTGGTGTGTGGATTGTCCCCTAATGCTTCATTTTTAGGACTCACTCACACATTCAATTCGTCATTCAAACGTTCCCTTTAACTCACATATCCTATAGATGAACTACTAGCAGTTTCGACATTAGTAGCATTCTCTAGGAACAAAGCAGACAAACCAGTAGGCAAATATCATGCGACATAGAAAGATTAAACATTATATCATCAGGTTCAGCATGAAATGTAGGCTTATCCTCAATATATACAATCTTAGCAAAGAATGACATGAAAGGACCAAACACATTGGGTGATTCAGGCTCATCATTATCTGAGGCGCTTGAATCGTCCCAAGTCTTATAAATATTGGCCCTATTGCTTTTATTGTTCTTATGTAGATTAACTCTACACTTATTGACCATATGACCTAACTTGACACATCAAAAGCATTCAATATTTTTAAGGTCTTTGTCAGGTCTATTATTGTTCTCAGTGTGGTTTCTATCTTGTATTTTCTCATGAGGTTTGCTATTAAAAGAATTTGAATAAGAAGACTTACCTTATTTAGAAGCAATATTATTTCTAAATTTCAAAATCCTTTTAAAATGTTTAGATATGAGGGCAAGTTAATTGTCCAAATCATCTAAGTCACACTCCTCATCAGAATCCAAGACAATATTAGGAACACCAAGGTGTGGTGAAGTCACCTTAGACTAAAAGATAAGGTTTGGACTGGTGTGTTTCTTTTGGTCATTGGAGAGTTGTTTCGTTAAAATCTAATTCCATTTCCACTGTTCTGAGTTTACTACTAAGGAGTTTTGGAGTGATATTTGGATCATCTATCTCCTCAATTGCATATATTTTTTATCAAATTTTGGCGGAAGTGATCTCAAAATTTTAGAAACTATCTCTTTCCTATCATATATAATGCCATTAGCTTGCAGTTTGGTAATTACATCAGTCAACTGAATGTAAAACTCATCAAATCTTTCAGTCTTAGCGATCAAAAGTGTGTTATACTATTGTATAAGCATTTTGGTCTTGGCACCCTTAACCCGTGTGTCACCTTAATAGGCAGTGACCAACGTGTCCCAGGCTTCCTTAGAGGTTAAACAAATAGATATTCTTTTAAAATCATATTCATTAATTGATATAAAAATAGCATTATGTCCCTTATTGTTATTATAGGAGGCCAATTTTTCTTCGTTAGTGAACTCGCATAGGAGTTTTATAACTCTTACAGTACTACCTTCTGCAACAGGCTTAGTTGTGTGGACATATTCATTTTCTATAGCATCTCAGGACTCATCTCCCAAGGTCCCTTGGATAAAGGATATCATCCTTACTTTCCAGTAAGGGAAGTTAGTCCCATCAAAGAGGGGAGGCCTGGATAAGTTTCCCGGTCTCTTAAATTTCTCGTCCATATTTGGTTGTTTTTTAAAACTGTTTCAAAACACACAGTATCTTAGAATGTTTTGAAAAAAAAAGTACACTGCTCTGATACCAATTGAAAATACTCTTACTAAATCATTTAACAAAAAGTTAAATCAGTTGATTAAGATCCGAATTGTTTTCTTGAAGAAACTATTTCTAAAACAGTTCTAAGAAAACAAGATGTGTTTAAATATTATGAACGTGAAATTTCAATTACCTGAAATCAAGTTTTAAAATCCTAACAACTAAGACCAGTAATGCAGTAGTATTACTGAAGAAATAAAAAACACACAATGCAAGGGAATTTTTAACGTGGTAAAACCCCGCCCAAATGGGGATACATCCACGGAGGTTTTTACACCTCAAAACAAAAAATCCACTAGAATGAGTTTTAGGTTACAAGCAAGCAACGAACTAAACATACAATTACAAAACTAAATCTTAGTTCAAAAGGTATATCATATCCGTTAGGTAACTCTGACTTCTTTTAAGGCTCTGATTGGTTCTTGTCATCCTTTAGCCTGTCTCCTTAGCTACTTCTTTATGTCGACTCTAAATGGTCAAAATCTCTCTCCCAACACACTGTTTTAATTGATGTTGTGTGAACGTGTTGTGAGTGAAGTGACTAACACATGCGTGTACTCACACATGCTTATACAAGAAATTCCTATGAATTACACAAATTTTCTAAGTATGAAATGCGAATTTTCACACTACTGAAATTATTATTTGTTTTTGAAACCCTAATTTTCAGATCTGTTTTGCTCAAGAACTTTAAAAATAAAGATTCGTACGGTATTATTTATACACAAGTTTTTCAAACTGAAAAACTCAAATCTGTAAATACAAACACTTATTTTAGTTTTGTAAAACTCAAAAGAGATTGGCTGGATATAAACTTTGATAAAACATTTTTAAAATAGATCTAACAGGAGAGGTTGATTTCTGTACTAAAGAAATCAAATCTAACTACTTCTAAGAGACTGTATCACATGTAAATAAGATCTTCAAGTTTCTATAAAAAGAAACGAGATCCAATATTTAGTGAAAGTGTTAGATAAGAGATTAAAACCATAGTGGCGTTGTACATCTGAAAAACAGAAAACCCTCAAACTCTCGAACCCTAAAAAATATTTTCTAAAAAAATTGGTAAGAGTTTTATTTGGATTCTCTAATTTATCTTGAATTATTTCTCTCTCTTCTCTCTCTCTCTCTCTCTCTCTCTCCCTCTCTCTCTCTTTTCTCTCAGACCTCTGATCTCCCAAAGATTGTAAATGAGGGGACGATGGGTCTTATTTATAGGGAGGATATAAGGGTTTGGAAGGTTAAGCCAAATCAACGGTTAAGATCAATTCTCATCAGTCGATATGAATCTCACGGCTCACAATGCACCGCCTTTATACGCTCGATGATTGGTTCATAATGATATCACAGGGATCATCATAGAACACATGGAGAACGTTGATAAATATTGATCCAACGATGTTAAATGATTCTCAGGTTTGTGAGTGTAAACAAATACAAATCTAACCGTTGTTATGCCAACACGTGTAGGACTCAGATTATCTCATTAATGCATGTTTTTAGAATTCCAAACAATCTGAGTTTCTACCCATAATTCTCTTAGCTCTTTCGAATTCTACCCAACACAAGGTTTAGGAAGATTTGGAAATACAGTTTTAACCCCAAAAATTTTAAAACCCTAAATTTAAATTTTAGAAAAAGGTTTTTAAATATTTAAAATTTCCTAAAAAAATCCTTTAAAATTATAGAAAATTCCTTTTAGCTTAAATTACCACACATACTTCATAAATATATTAAAATATGATAAATGCAATCCAAGAGTGTGTTGTGATGTTGGTGTATTTGAGATCATGAAGAGGCAATGAGGCATATGGGATGACAAAACTTTTGTCTATTTTTCCAAACTAGATAAGCTCCTATATATTAGACTCAAGTAAGTCACATATATAGTGTGCTTTAGTTAATAATGGGGAAGCGAGGGAACTAAGGAATTGTGCAAACTGTTTTATTATTTGGCCAGTTTATTTGCTGACCAAGTTCTAATAATATTTTTTTCATTTCAGTTGTAATAAAAAAAATTGTTACAGTTGTAATAACTTTTTTTATTTCAGTTATAAGAATATTGGTTTTGTTTCAGTTGTAATAATTTTTTTTGTTTCATTTGTAAGAATATTATTTTTGTTACACTTGTAATAATATTTTTTTAACCTATTACTACATGAGTGTAATTTGAAGTTGATTACATATGGATTTCCCACAATACAAAGAGTGGATGGGAAAGACTAACCGAATAACAAATAATTATGTAAAGGGCGTCCAAGAATTTGTTAAATACACTTTTAAAAATCTTAAAAGTGACAAGATTTTGTGTCTGTGCACCCGTTGTATGAACGGAAATATAAGTCATCGGAAGAGACACCCCGACTAATTAAATACCGGGTAGCTACTCCTTTATTAAATTAATTCAAAATGCCAAGTTGGCTCAGTTAATAGCATCACTATCGAAAACATTTATTATTATTACTAACCACCTAGTATTTAAAAACTAAGTTGCCAAATTTTAATTTAAAGTCTGATTAACATGCAACAAGTGTAATGAATAACTAAATAACACCATTCACCATACTGAAGTAAAACGAATAACCATCACAATATGCAAATAAAAATCTGGAGGAAAAACTCCTCAATACAAATCCCACAACTGATAAGTAAACTGAAGTAAATAACTAAAAAACTGAATACTGAGCAATACATGCTAGAGTCTGAAAACTGAAATGTAAAAGATGTCTAATAGAAATGGGCAACATGCCCTACAACTGAAAATTTGCTGAGACTGGAATCCAAATGAGAGAGGCATCTAAAAGCAAGTCCCTGTAGCTTCCACAAACAGCTACAGCTCGTCTTCTGAATGAGTATCCTAGGCATGGTGTCCTTGTGGCTGGGCACCTAAAATGGTTTTACAAGAAAATAGATTTGAAAAGCAAACGGGTCAGAGCCCGAATGTGGAGTTATATTTAAAAACCTGCAAGTGCTTTAAAAACATTTAAAACATTAAATGCAAAGTACATGTTAGGACGTGCACTCACATGATATCCTCACCTCTCGTCTAACTGTGCACTCCTAACGCAAGTACCCATCTACAACGACACAAACCACTAGCTAAGTGACATCGAGTCTAGCTAGACTGTCATAGGACCTACCGTTATTACTTGGTTCTATTAACGTATAACGTTCGTAATTAAGTAGGGGTTTAATGTAAACTCAAGTGTACAATATGCAATATGTTATACTACTAGCTAACCCGTTATGTTTCTCGAAATAATACCGTGATATATATTCACAACATTAACATGAAAGTTCCCATTAAATTTAGTGTATATTATTCACATCATAAATATACAATATAAGCACCCCGAGAACTAAGCTGCGGTGCACACATACTCTGCTATCCATCCCGGTACATCACGTACATAAGGATCACATATTCCGAATCTCTCAGGAATAGTTCTCAGATAACAACATCACAAATAATGGAGGCGAACACAGTCACCATCACATGGGTCACGCACATACCTACGCTCCCACGATCAGCAGACTTTTTAATATCATAATAAGTCCTTCTATGACCTATGTTCATCGAGGTAACCAATCTAAATCCGGGCAACACAAGGATAAGAAGGCCCTAAGCGAACGTAAACCTCCCGTGATAGCAAGTATGGTAGGTATGTTATACACATAAATTATATACTAAGCATTCACACATCTTAGATAACTCAAAATTAATAAGGGTATACTCTACAATTATACCATTATTCCAAATTCATATATTTCAAGTATCTCGATAATATATAATTAAAATAGTCGACACGTCTCACGTCGTAATTTCTTAAACTCAGAATCTATCTCAAATAGACTATTAGGTTCCTATTATTCCCAAATATAACATATTTATTCCTAAGGTCTTTACTTCTGCTCCAAACCTTATTTCATCAAATTACACAATTTTACACTATTAACCCAAACGTTATCTCACTTATCGAATTTCAATAATCTAGAATAACTCCTCGAATTGCATTCTAATTAAGGTCCACTATAATAATCACGCCTACTGGTCTTCTTTAAGGGTGAGGGTATTCATAAGGTCTCCAAACATATTCTCCGAGGGTTACCACCATTAAAATCAAATTAAGGAAAACTTCACTCATTCAGGGAAGGTCGATCGATCGACCTTTTCCTTCGATCGATCGATTGAGTCGATCGATCGACTGATGAATGTCGATCGATCGATCGCACAGGTATGGCTACAGACTGCTTCGTTTTGCAGATTTGAAAACATCCCAAAACTTATTTTTAAGGCATGATTCTCTAATATAACGTTATAGTAATGTCATATAACCATCCTACAATATTACTAACGTCCACAAACCAATAATTCAACAACTAAAGGCTACATATGGATCAATCTTCATCAAAAACCTAGTTTTCTAATTTTTCTCAAGAACATTCATAAGCTTCATCTTAAATCCGTATTTGATATCACAAAAGGCAGTAATTCTCTTAATATGATCTTCCAGTAACATTCTACATGCAACCTATATCTCAAAATTTATACTAATAACTCCAATCTTATGGGTTTTTCATTATTTTCCAATAACACACAAAGTTTTTGAATAATCTAACATGGAAGAAGCATTCTCCGAAATTTAAATGGGATAAATCACTTGCCTTGATTGTCTCTGAATTTGGTGTTGGATTTGTAAGCTCTTTCTGCAGATTTTCTGCAGAATTCCTCCTCTTTCCCTTCCTCTCTAAGCTTTCTTCTTCCAAAGATGGCTATGGTGGCTAGGGTTTTCTTTGGGAGAGTTGGAAGACTAAATGATAACCTACGTAGCTTATTGGGTTAATAAAGGTTGGTTAATGGCTTAGTGGGTCAATTCCCAATCAGATTAAAACTCTCAATTTTCGTCACTTTTAATTCTCCAAAAATACAAAATTACCAAACTGCCCTTTATGTTGCCGGTATGGCCTAAAAATACCCCGGGACCCAAACAAAACCTCCGGCTAGTGTTTTCTGACTATTTCAACCCTTCCGGACGCGTTGTCGCACTCAAAACGACTATAAGGTTGATAGAATTTAAAATTCACTTTATAATAAAAATAATATACCATGACGCGGCGGTCACATGCGTCTCAACAAAATTTCTAAAAATGTCGTATATAAATCTCACGACAAATTTCCAAATTCCAAACTCATATAAAATCATATATGCACATAATCAAATACCAACTCGCATCTCGTTAGTATTTTTAACCCGGATTAATTTCCAATTAATTCATATTTAATTAATTAATCCCATAAATAATATAGCCAAAAGTACGGGGTATTACATACTTCCCCCCTAATAACTAAATTTCGTCCCGAAATTCGAAACTAGAAAGTACCTGCTAAAAATAGTTCTGGATAACGTTCGCGCATCTCATCTTCGCGCTCCCATGTGGACTCCTCGACATTGTGATGTCGCCACTGAACACGCACTAACGGGACTATCTTTGACCGCAGTTTCCTCTCGCTTCGGTCCAAAATAGCAATTGGCCCCTCCTCGTAGGAGCTATCCGGCTGGAGATCGATGTCCTCCACAGCAATGTGAGAATGAGACAAATTATCTCTAAGATATTTCCTTAGCGAGGAAATATGGAACACATCGTGAATCCGATGTAGATGCTCCGGTAACCCAAGTCTGTACGCAACTGGTCCGATTCGCTCAATAATAGGAAACGGTCCCACATACCTCGGTGCTAACTTCCCCTTCTTCCCGAAACGCATAATCCCCTTCATAGGAGATACTCTGAGCAGAACCTAGTCCCCCACTTGGAACTCTCTGAAGAACCTCTTCGCATCCGCATAACTCTTCTGCCTGTCTTGAGCTACCCGAATGCGACTTCGAATCAACTCAATCCTTGCCGAAGTATCCGGAATTACTTCTGGTCCAAGTAGCTTGTTGTCCCCCACCTCCAACCAACATGCTGGGGAACGGCAAGGCCTACCGTACAACGCCTCAAACGGAGCCATGCCAATCGTGAACTGATAGGAGTTATTGTAAGCAAACTCCACCAGTGGAAGGTATTGCTCCCATCCACCCCCAAAGTCAATAATGCACATGCGTAGCATGTCTTCCAACATCTGATTGGTGCGCTCGGTTTGCCCATCGGTCTGCGGATGATAAGATGCACTCAACCGCAATTCCGTGCCCATTGCCTCCTGGAAACTCTCCCAAAACCTCGAAACAAATATCTTGTCTCTGTCAGACACGATATTCAGGGGCACACCGTGAAGTCTCACAACCTCTGAAATGAAGAGCTGGGCATACTGTCCCGTAGTGTAGTCAGTCCTTACGGGTAAAAAGTGAGCGACCTTGGACAACCTGTCCAAAATTACCCAAACGGAGTCGTGACCCCTCTGCGACGTAGGCAACCCCGTGATAAAGTCCATGGATATGCTCTCCCACATCCACACCGAGACCTCCAACGGTTGTAGCAATCCTGCCGGTTTCTGATGATCCACTTTTACAAGCTGACAAGCGGCGCATTTCAAAACGAACTCAGCGATGTCTCTCTTCATATCGCTCCACCAATACTGGTGTCTCATGTCCTGGTACATTTTGTCCCCTCCGGGATGTAGCGCAAACCGTGAGCCATGCGACTCTGCCATCACATCGTGTCGCAATTCTTCCCCTTCCGGAACTACCAATCTCCCATTGAAGCGTAATCCCCCGTCTGAGCTAACGGTATAGGACTCGGCTCCCTCTGCTAGTAATCGAACTATCTGCTCCTGACAGAACGAATCATTAGCCTGTTCCCGTACTACCTTCGTGACAATCTGCGGTGTAACCGTCATCACAGACATGAAAGATCGGGCCACTGCATCCTGGTGTCCCAATTCCTTCCACTTTGCCTTCCACACCTCTGCCACCTCATCTGCTGGCCTACGGCTCAACGCGTCTGCTACCACGTTAGCCTTACCCGGGTGGTACTGGATGTCGAACAGGTAGTCTTTCACAAACTCAAGCCACCTACGCTGCCGCATATTCAATTCCTTCTGCGTGAACAGGTACTGTAGGGACTTGTGGTCTGTGAACAGTTGGAACTTCTCGCCCAAAAGATAGTGCCTCCAAATTCGTAGGGCAAATACCACTGCCGCCAACTCCAAATCATGCGTGGGGTAATTCTTCTCATGAGTCTTAAGCTTACGGGAAGCATAAGCTATAGCCTGCCTCTCCTGCTGCAATACACCTCCAAGTCCTTGCAACGACGCGTCGGTGTAAACCAAATACTCAACTCCCGGTCTCGGCAAAGCTAACACAGGTGCTGAGGTCAATTTATCCTTCAACTCATCGAATGCCAACTGACAGGCATCACTCCAGATGAATGGCACACCCTTACGAGTCAGATGTGTCAAAGGACCTGCAATCTTCGAGAAACCCTGAATAAACCTCTTGTAGTATCCTGCTAGGCCCAAGAAACTACGAATCTCTGTCGGTGTCGTGGGCTGTCCCCACTCCCTCACCACGGACACTTTCCCTGGATCAACAGATATTCCTCGGTTGGAAATAATATGACCCAAAAACTGGACTTCCTTCAGCCAAAACCCGCACTTCTCATATTTTGCATACAACTCGTTCTGACGAAGTGTCTGCAAAACTTGCCTTAAATGTTCGGCGTGCTCCTCCTCTGCATGAGAGTAAACCAGAATGTCATCAATGAAGACAATGACAAACTGATCTAGGAAATCCCTGAACACTCTGTTCATCAAATCCATAAACACAGCTGGAGCGTTAGTTAAACCAAAAGGCATAACCCGAAACTCGTAAGAACCATATCTCGACAAGAACGCAGTCTTCGAGACATCCTCCTCCCGGATACGCAACTGATGGTATCCCGATCTCAGATCAATCTTCGAGAAGAAAGAAGCTCCTCTCAGCTGGTCGAATAAGTCATCGATTCGAGGCAACGGATACTTATTCCGTATCGTGACCTTATTCAACTCTCGGTAGTCCACACACAATCTCAGTGAATCGTCCCTCTTCTTCACAAACAAAACTGGAGCACCCCAAGGTGAGGTACTCCTGCGAATAAAGCCCTGACCTAACAGCTGCTCTATCTGATCCCGTAACTCCCTCATCTCAGCTGGAGCCATACGGTACGGTGCGCGTGCTATAGGTCTCGTACCCGGTAGCAAATCTATAACAAAATCTATCTCTCGACTGGGTGGTAAGCCTGGTATCTCCTGGAACACATCTGAATACTCCCTAACAACTGGGATAGAATCTAAAGGAATCACAACCTCCTTAGAGGTATCCTCCTCTATGTAATACAGATGAGCGGTCGATCCTCCCTCTGGGCGAGGCATCGCCACTACAAACATCTCTTGCCCCGGAATGGCAAAAACAATGCTCCCGCTGAAGCAATCAACCATGGCTCTATATGCTACGAGCCAATCCATGCCGATGATCACATCGTGAACATGCATATCTAATACCAACATATCTGCAGGTAATATCAGACTACCAATCCTTACTCCCACTCCCCGGCATATAAGGAATATAAGTGACCCACTCCCCAATGGTGAGTCGACACACGTCACTGTGCTCTCTGCCGTAGCTAACAATCCTAAAGCTTTCGCGAAGTGTGTAGCTATAAAACAATGTGCAGCACCCGTATCAAACAATACCCGACCCATAGTGCCATGGATAGGAAAAGTACCCTCAACCGCGGGCGGTGCCTGTGGAACTGCAGCCTGGTGGACATTATAGACACGTCCATACTGTAGCTGCCCCTGCTGAACTGGGACTGCTCGAATGGGTGGCAATGCTGCCATCTGTGGCGGTGCGGGAAGAGCGGCGGGAAACATGGGCCTCTGTGGCTCCTGGCGAGCACCCTGCTGCTGCTGCTGTGGGGCCCTGCCCCTATCAGGACAATCTTGTCGTTTATGGCCAGTCTTGCCACAAACAAAGCACTTCCCTGGAAAGTTCCCTCCTCTCTGCCCTTGCTGCCCCCGGCCCTGGTGGCCGTTACCGTTCCTCCCTTGGCCCTGTTGGCCCTGGTGAAACTGCTGCCCATTCTGCCCCTGTTGACCCTGATGGCCATTTGGACCCTGATGGCCCTGACGATAACCTCCCTGTCCCTGTCTGTAGTTCCCTGACCGGAACCTCTTATTATCCCCCTGCTGGGAGCCCTGCTCATTCTGTCTCTGCCCCTGACCAGATTGTGCCCCGCTGGCACTATGTCCTCCAGTCCTGCCCTGATGGCTAGACTCCCCCGACCTCTTACCCTCGGCCGTATGGAAACGGTGGTCCTGGCAGTGTAGCAATGCAGCGTTAACCACATCAGAATACGTGGCCAACGAAAGGTTCCCTAGCAGATGCTGACGGATCCTCCAAGTCAACCCGTTCGTGAACTTCTCATTCTTCTTCTTCTCTGTCGGTATCTCGTCTGGAACGATATTCAACAGATTTGTGAACTCGGCCTCATACTCGGCCACGGTCCTACCCTCATGTTTCAGACTCATCAATTTCCTCCTCATTTCCGTGTGAACAGCTGACGAAAAATATTTGCGGTCGAACTGCACCCAGAAGTCCTGAATCGTGAGAGTATCCCTCTCCTCCATGGTGGTAATAGACTCCCACCACTGCAGCGCAGATCCAACTAGCTTGAAAGTAGCTAGTACCTGCTTCTGAACGTCCGAGCACTCATACATCCTTAAGTGCCTCTGCATGTCCTTCCTCCATTGGCTCGAGACTACCACATCTGAGCTTCCTGAAAACTCTGGCGGATGCGCTTTCTGAAAAGCGTCACGTACACGCTCCCAAGCAGACGGGAATGCATTAGCCTGTGCTGGCGCGACAACCGGCGCCTGAGGTGGTGCCTGCTGAACAACGGCAATAGCGGCATTTACCGCTTGGGCTACTATAGCTGCAACCTCAGCGGCGCTCAACATGCCCTGAACTGGAGCGGGCTGGGGTTCGGGCGTTGCATCCCTGGGAACTCGTCGTGCACGTCGTGGAGGAATTCTGAAATAAGAGTAAAGTTTATAAGTCCACAGTTTATAAACTTTAAAATAGCTGAAGAACGAAGCATACACAAAAAGAGTACAACAGTCCTAAAATATAGGGCTCTATATCAAAGAAACTTAGCGAAAACATAATAAGCCGTAAGATCCTAAAGGACACTAGAACCTGATGCTCTGATACCACCTGTGACACCCCGACTAATTAAATACCGGGTAGCTACTCCTTTATTAAATTAATTCAAAATGCCAAGTTGGCTCAGTTAATAGCATCACTGTCGAAAACATTTATTATTATTACTAACCACCTAGTATTTAAAAACTAAGTTGCCAAATTTTAATTTAAAGTCTGATTAACATGCAACAAGTGTAATGAATAACTAAATAACACCATTCACCATACTGAAGTAAAACGAATAACCATCACAATATGCAAATAAAAATCTGGAGGAAAAACTCCTCAATACAAATCCCACAACTGATAAGTAAACTGAAGTAAATAACTAAAAAACTGAATACTGAGCAATACATGCTAGAGTCTGAAAACTGAAATGTAAAAGATGTCTAATAGAAATGGGCAACATGCCCTACAACTGAAAATTTGCTGAGACTGGAATCCAAATGAGAGAGGCGTCTAAAAGCAAGTCCCTGTAGCTTCCACAAACAGCTACAGCTCGTCTTCTGAATGAGTATCCTAGGCATGGTGTCCTTGTGGCTGGGCACCTAAAATGGTTTTACAAGAAAATATATTTGAAAAGCAAACGGGTCAGAGCCCGAATGTGGAGTTATATTTAAAAACCTGCAAGTGCTTTAAAAACATTTAAAACATTAAATGCAAAGTACATGTTAGGACGTGCACTCACATGATATCCTCACCTCTCGTCTAACTGTGCACTCCTAACGCAAGTACCCATCTACAACGACACAAACCACTAGCTAAGTGACATAGAGTCTAGCTAGACTGTCATAGGACCTACCGTTATTACTTGGTTCTATTAACGTATAACGTTCGTAATTAAGTAGGGGTTTAATGTAAACTCAAGTGTACAATATGCAATATGTTATACTACTAGCTAACCCGTTATGTTTCTCGAAATAATACCGTGATATATATTCACAACATTAACATGAAAGTTCCCATTAAATTTAGTGTATATTATTCACATCATAAATATACAATATAAGCACCCCGAGAACTAAGCTGCGGTGCACACATACTCTGCTATCCATCCCGGTACATCACGTACATAAGGATCACATATTCCGAATCTCTCAGGAATAGTTCTCAGATAACAACATCACAAATAATGGAGGCGAACACAGTCACCATCACATGGGTCACGCACATACCTACGCTCCCACGATCAGCAGACTTATTAATATCATAATAAGTCCTTCTATGACCTATGTTCATCGAGGTAACCAATCTAAATCCGGGCAACACAAGGATAAGAAGGCCCTAAGCGAACGTAAACCTCCCGTGATAGCAAGTATGGTAGGTATGTTATACACATAAATTATATACTAAGCATTCACACATCTTAGATAACTCAAAATTAATAAGGGTATACTCTACAATTATACCATTATTCCAAATTCATATATTTCAAGTATCTCGATAATATATAATTAAAATAGTCGACACGTCTCACGTCGTAATTTCTTAAACTCAGAATCTATCTCAAATAGACTATTAGGTTCCTATTATTCCCAAATATAACATATTTATTCCTAAGGTCTTTACTTCTGCTCCAAACCTTATTTCATCAAATTACACAATTTTACACTATTAACCCAAACGTTATCTCACTTATCGAATTTCAATAATCTAGAATAACTCCTCGAATTGCATTCTAATTAAGGTCCACTATAATAATCACGCCTACTGGTCTTCTTTAAGGGTGAGGGTATTCATAAGGTCTCCAAACATATTCTCCGAGGGTTACCACCATTAAAATCAAATTAAGGAAAACTTCACTCATTCAGGGAAGGTCGATCGATCGACCTTTTCCTTCGATCGATCGATTGAGTCGATCGATCGACTGATGAATGTCGATCGATCGATCGCACAGGTATGGCTACGGACTGCTTCGTTTTGCAGATTTGAAAACATCCCAAAACTTATTTTTAAGGCATGATTCTCTAATATAACGTTATAGTAATGTCATATAACCATCCTACAATATTACTAACGTCCACAAACCAATAATTCAACAACTAAAGGCTACATATGGATCAATCTTCATCAAAAACCTAGTTTTCTAATTTTTCTCAAGAACATTCATAAGCTTCATCTTAAATCCGTATTTGATATCACAAAAGGCAGTAATTCTCTTAATATGATCTTCCAGTAACATTCTACATGCAACCTATATCTCAAAATTTATACTAATAACTCCAATCTTATGGGTTTTTCATTATTTTCCAATAACACACAAAGTTTTTGAATAATCTAACATGGAAGAAGCATTCTCCGAAATTTAAATGGGATAAATCACTTGCCTTGATTGTCTCTGAATTTGGTGTTGGATTTGTAAGCTCTTTCTGCAGATTTTCTGCAGAATTCCTCCTCTTTCCTTTCCTCTCTAAGCTTTCTTCTTCCAAAGATGGCTATGGTGGCTAGGGTTTTCTTTGGGAGAGTTGGAAGACTAAATGATAACCTACGTAGCTTATTGGGTTAATAAAGGTTGGTTAATGGCTTAGTGGGTCAATTCCCAATCAGATTAAAACTCTCAATTTTCGTCACTTTTAATTCTCCAAAAATACAAAATTACCAAACTGCCCTTTATGTTGTCGGTATGGCCTAAAAATACCCCGGGACCCAAACAAAACCTCCGACTAGTGTTTTCTGACTATTTCAACCCTTCCGGACGCGTTGGCGCACTCAAAACGACTATAAGGTTGATAGAATTTAAAATTCACTTTATAATAAAAATAATATACCATGACGCGGCGGTCACACGCGTCTCAACAAAATTTCTAAAAATGCCGTATATAAATCTCACGACAAATTTCCAAATTCCAAACTCATATAAAATCATATATGCACATAATCAAATACCAACTCGCATCTCGTTAGTATTTTTAACCCGGATTAATTTCCAATTAATTCACATTTAATTAATTAATCCCATAAATAATATAGCCAAAAGTACGGGGTATTACAGTTGAGTTGCATTTAATAAGGTTAAAAATCCGTTACGTCAATAAAATTTGGACATACCATGGTGAAAAAGTATACCCCATGTTTCAAAAGAATTGTAGGTACCCGACCACGTAATGGAACCCCAATAAATGGAAGTGGTACATGATTCACGTACACATCGTCCACTTACCGACTTCATTGGTAATGATTATGGACTCCACAACCATCAAAATCACTAACTTGTGGAAATGAAAAATGAAAAATTTGATGCTAACTATAGGATATCGGGATTACATATGGTTGAAAGTCGATGCGGCTAGACCGTTGTATAAAGATTTTGATGAAGATCATTTGGTATTATTTGAAATTATTGGTTTGCATTATTTGAAGAGTCAATTTATTTTGTCTAGGAACAGCATAACCGGAATGCTTAAGTGGGTTAAAGAAATTCTCCCAAATGAGAACATGTTACCAGATAATTATCCTACCATGAAGAAGATCTTGAAGGGTTTGAGTTTGAAATAAAAATCTATTCATGCAAGCAAGTATGATTGGATATTGTACCATAACGATCATGAAGATAAGGATGAATGTCTTGTATGCAATGAGCCTAGATATGTGATTTGTTAGAATGGAAAGGACAAACTTGCAAAAAATTGCAAGTGCTCGCAAGTCCTACAAAAGGTTTTTAAGTATTTTCCCCTTGGTCCATGATTAAAACGATTTTTTATTGTACTGTGAATAACGGAGGCTATGACATGGCACGCTCGAAGCGAGGTGGGTGGGAATCTGATGCGTCATCCAGTTGATTCACCCATCTAGAAAATTTTAATCGCACACTACCATGAATTCACAAAGGAACAGCGTAGCATTTGTCTTGCAATCTCAATCGATGGGTTTAACCCTTTCAGTAATTTAAGTACTAGTCAAAGTTATTGGCCAGTTCTCATGGCTCCTTTAAGTCTCCCTCTGACACTATGCATAAGAAAGGAGTTCACTTTGTTATATTTATTGATACTCGAGCCGAAGACTGCCATCGATGATATTGATATATACTTAGCATTATTAATTGAAGAACATAAAGAGTTATGGGATAAAGGTGTGATGGCGTTCGACTCTCATAAGGGTGAAGAGTTCATGCATAAAGCAATGGTGATGTGGGAGATCCACGACCTTCGTGCTTATGAGACCTTGTTCGGTTGTAATGTTCATGGTTATTATGGATGTCCCATATATTGGGAGAAAACTAAAGCCTCTTGGCTAAAACATAGTAGTAGGATGAGCTACACGTGTCATTATAGATTTCAGTCGACCATTCACCCTTTTGGGAATGGCATGTCTAACTTTTTACCTATTTGTCATGAGTGCAGAATGCCTCCTACTTGGATTTCTGGTCAGCAAATCAAGGAGAAGGCGACAACTGCGACTTCAAGGAATGGGACGTAGGCAATCACCCCCAGTTAGTAAACCTGAAGTGTAAAGCTAACAGGGATCCGAACAACCCTAGTAAAGTAAAGCCGTGGTCCAGGAGATCAATATTTCTTAATTTGCCGTATTATAAATATCATCGTGTAAGGCTTGTAATTGATGGGATGCACATAAAACATGTCTGCGTGGATCTCATTCCAAAGATTGAGAGAGGGCCCTCTAAGATCTACTAGATATGAAAATAAAAAAGAAATTATAGTTAAAAAACGATCCTACAATATGAAGAATTTCTACTCCTGAGATGCTTTCACTTTGACTACTAGTGAGAAGAAGATCCTTTTAAGCACGTTGTTCCACTTGAAGACTCTGACCGGTTATTTTGGTAACTTTAAGACTCCATGATGTTAGAGGATAAAAACCCAAAACACCCTCCAAACGGCCCCATGAGAGGTTGTAAGGACATTTTTCTTATGTCCGAAATGTTTCATTTATTTATGTCGTACGCCGCTACATTTGGAACGTCACCTCACGATCTCACATGACGGCCTCTATCCGAATTCTGGGAATTACGCATGCATTATCTCCATGAATGTACCCCTCATCTGCATCAACGACTTCACGTTCCTTGATTCTAGGCTCGTAATGCAAGTGGTACGCAAGAGAAGTCAAATCAGTGAAACAAGGCATGATAGGGATGTTCAAGGGCAAATTGGTAATTTTACAAGCCACCGTCCGGAGGACCGGTCAACTGGAAAGTTGAAGATCTTGCCGTAAGAAAGATACTGGAAGAAACGGCACCTCAATCCGAGCTACGGTGAACAAGTTATGGCCCGTTGAAAATGGAGATATTGTCATTAAAA
This sequence comes from Sambucus nigra, assembly GCA_949130495.1. Lineage (NCBI taxonomy): Eukaryota > Viridiplantae > Streptophyta > Magnoliopsida > Dipsacales > Adoxaceae > Sambucus > Sambucus nigra. Next base: position 127,034,073 of record OX422218.1, read on the forward strand.
ATTCTGGGAATTTTTTTTAAGTGTTTAAGCCATGTTACCAGCACACTTTCCCGAACCCAGCCCGAAACCGGTTCGGGGGGGCGAACCGGTTCGCAGGGGTACCCGAACCGGTTCGGGGTACCTGTACACTGGATAGAATTTCAGCATTTTAAAATCGTGTGTCTCTTCATGGTTTTCCCTATAAATACCAACTTCGGGGGAGTTGTTTTGCAAGACTTTAGGAGACGAATTTGAGAGTCCAAATACATCTAGTCTTCATATTTTTGAGTCCCAAGACTCATGTTTTGATTCACACATCCTTGCCAAATATTTGTGAATCCTTTTGCAACCCAAGAACACAACTTTGGTTTGTTCAACCCTTGTGGAGAAGCCGTTTCTCTTCTTCATTGCAGCCCTACTTGAAAGGGATAGTTCCAGCCGCGACTACAGAATTCGATACCCGAGGGTAATTCTTAGTCAACTTGTATTTTCATTGTAATCCGACTGTAAGCCGTTTTCTTACAAATTATAGTGAAAATAAATGGTTTTGCCCCTGTGGGGGATTTTTCTTTAATTGCATGTGTTTGAATGTTCTTGCGTAGATTATCAATTTATTCAATCACATACTGCTGCATGTTTAGGGTTTATTTGTGTTAAAAGGGTTTTATATATGATTTGATCATTCGAACGCGAGCACACTCGTTCTCAAATTGGTATCAGAGCAGGTTACGCTAATCTATCACGTATTCCTTTTTCCGCAAAATTTTTCTAAGATATCAATTTTCTTAAAAAAATTGATTTTTGAAAAAGTGCGTGTTCAAATGGAGAAGTCATATTATAAAATGCCTATTTTTGACGGGACAAATTATGCTTATTGGAAAGCCCGTATGAGGTCGGCTTTAAAAGCCATTGATGAACGTGTCTGGATTTTGGTTGAACGAGGGTGGACTCCTCCCACCGTGACTGTTGATAATGTGACCAACTTGAAACCTGACATTTCTTGGACCGATGAAGAATTTAAATGGTCATCTTTTAATTCTAAAGGTCTAAGTGCCATTTCTGGGTCTGTCACACCTGATGAGTTCAAACGCATAATGACGTGTACCACGTCAAAAGAGGCATGGGATGTCTCACAACTCACCCATGAAGGAACTAATGCTGTGAAAGAGTCTAAGTTGCAAAACTTGACAACTCAATTTGAAACAATCACCATGCATGATTATGAATGCTTTGATGAATTTTATGCTAGACTTTCTGACATTGTGAATACTAGTTTTAATCTTGGTGAACATATTCCGAATGCTAGAGTTGTTAAAAAGATTCTTCGTTCTTTGCCTAAGAGTTTTATCCCTAAAGTCACTGTGCTAAATTCTATGGGTAATTTAAATACGCTAAAATTGGAAGAACTTGTAGGAGATTTGCAAACTTATGAAATTGATATGTTCCCTAAAAATGCTAAATCTAAAGATAAGGGAATTGCTCTTAAAGCCCAAGAGAGAAGGAGTGAGGGGTCAGCTAGATAGAGGGTAGAGTCATCTAGAAAGAGAGAGACTGACACGTCAGATTCTGAGTGCGATTTTGACTTAGATGATTTGGCTCTTTTCGCAAAAAAATTCAAGAGGATTCTCAAATTTAAGAAAAATGGCAATTTTAAAGATAAAAAGAGATTTGAGAAAAATAAGTTTGAAAAGAAAAATGAAAAAGATTCCAAAAATCCTCCTCTGAAAGAAAGTGAGAGATGTTTTGAGTGCGATGGTAGGGGTCATAGAGATTTTGAGTGTGCCAATCGTCTGAATAGAGAGAAAGGGAAAGATGTCCTTAATGCTACCCTTAGTGATGACAGTGAGGTCGAGACGGTGGATTCAGGAGATGAGTCACCGCATGAGTGTAACTTCACCGCATTCATGGCCAGCCATGTGAGCACTCCTAGTTCTCCTCACGACATTGAGGATGATGCTTCACAAGGACACCTCGACAGTGAGATCGATGTGAGTGAGGGGGAGGATGACACAAGTGAGAGCGAGAGTGATATACAACGCGCCTACGCTGAGTTATATTCTGAGTCTTTTAAAACTAAAAAGCGTAACAAAGCGTTAGTTCTTAAGATCACCTGCTTAGAAGAAGATTTAAGGAAAGCGAGAGAAAGAGAGTTCTCCACCTGCACTGCCCTGAGAGAGAGAGAATCTACATGTGTCGACAATGAGAATTTGTTTAGAGAAAAAGAGAGTGCTTTAGAGAAAGAGAGAGGGGACTTGATTAAGCAAGTGGCTAGTCTTACGAGTCAGCTCCATTCCTCCGTGGAGACTCGGAAGAAACTTGAAGCCCTTGTTGCCTAGCTGACTCATGATCTTGAGAAAGCACGGGAAGTCAAGGTACAAATCGAGGACAGATCTGGGAAGATGGGAAAGATGCTCCTCGGCCCCGCTTTAGGTTTTGGTGATCGACAAGGAATTGGTTATGATGGTGCCTCCACGTCCCAAATTTCACTTGGACCAGTTCCTGAGTTTACTACAACCCCTTATGGTCATCGTCAAAAACCTCGTAGGAGAATTCGACCAAGAAAAGCAAACCAAGGTCCGCCTTTGACTGTGCTCTTTTGTACTTATTGCAAAAGAAAAGGACACCTTAGGGAGTATTGCTATAACATGGGTCAGACACGACGTACTACTGCTCCACCACGTCATACTGATGAGTTTTCTGGTCTGAGAGAGCGTGTTGAGTTCTTAGCTGCCACTACTTAGAGTTTAATGGAAGAATTCCGACGGATGTCTTTGCCGTTAGTAAATACTTCTCACATTTCAGCTAAAACCAACAACAACAAAGGCAAACAAAAGGTCAGCTTTGCTTGGATACCTAAGAAAGATAAAAAGGCCTTTGTTGTTCATGTTGCTCTCAAAGCACATAATACCTCTCAGTGGTATTTTGATAGTGGGTGCTCCAGACACATGACAGGTGATGCCTCATATTTTACGACTCTTGAGGACTATTAGGATGGAAGAGTCACCTTTGGAGATGGGAGCAAGTCTAGCATTATAGGACGTGGTACTGTCGAGTTACCTGGATTTCCTAAGCCAGAAAATGTATTGTACGTCAAAGGGTTGAAAGCAAACCTTCTCAGCATTAGCCAGCTGTGCGACACTGACTTTGCAGTAAAGTTTGATCGGGATGCGTGTAAAGTCTACAATCAAGCCGGTAAACGTTTGATGCAAGGGGTGAGGACCGAGGATAATTGATATGGGACTGAGCCCACATCCTTACTTGTCTGCAATAGCGCCATGATCACTCCTATGGATCTGTGGCACCAACGTCTAGATCACGTGAACGTTAGAGATCTTAATCATTTAGCTAAAAAGGACCTAGTACGTGGCTTACCATCTCTTGGAAAGTCAACTTCGACCATTTGTGGACCTTGTCAGTTGGGAAAACAAATTCGTAGTCCTCATAGGAAGTTGCATTCCATTACCACCTCTCGTGTTCTGGAGTTGATTCACATGGATCTTATGGGTCCTACTCGTACTGAGAGTCTATGTGGTAAGAGGTACATCCTCGTGATGGTAGATGATTTCTCCAGATACTCCATTGTAGGTTTTCTGAGAGAGAAATCCGATGCTGTAGAATTTTTAACGACCAAGTGTCGTGTCCTGCAAAATCAACACGGTGTCACTATTATCAGAATACGTAGTGACAACGGCACTGAATTTAAGGAAGCAAAGGTGGATTTGTACGGTGATAGCCTTGGGATCAAACATGAGTTTTCTGCTGTGAGAACTCCTCAGCAAAATGGGATTATTGAGAGAAAGAATAGAACGATCCAAGAGATGGCTAGATCTATGCTTCTAGGTCGTAAAGTTTCTAGGAGATTTTGGGCAGAGGCAGTGTCTACTGCATGCCACACGGTGAATAGGGTGTATTTGCGTCCACACACACTTCACACTCCTTATGAGTTATGGACCGGCAAGAAGCCCAACCTGGCGTATTTCCGTGTTTTTGGGAGTAAATGCTACATCCTACGGGATAGAGAGCAATTAGGAAAGTTCGACTCCCGGAGCGACGAGGGAATATTTCTAGGATATTCATCGAATAGTAGAGCATATCGGGTATTTAACCTGAAGAGATCTAGGGTTATGGAATCAATAAACGTTACCGTGCAAGATGACGAACCTTCAACGGTTATTGATCCTAACCATCAGTGTGAGGATGAGGATTGTTCTGACAGTGATTTACCTGTTCCTCTCTCACACTCTGTGGACCCTACTCCTGTGTTAGGGGACACACCTACTTGGGTTCGCAAGAGTCATGACCCTTCTGCCATTGTTGATGATCCCACTCTAGGAGTCAAGACTCGTGCTCAGCTAGAGAACGTTGTTAGCCATCTTTGCTACACATCCAAAGTCGAGCCCAAGAACCATAAAGAAGCACTCAAGGATGAACACTGGATATCTGTTATGCAGGATGAGTTGCTTCAGTTTAAAAAGAATAATGTCTGGGAATTAGTCCCCCGACCTAGTGAAACTAATGTGATAGGTACCTGGTGGATTTTCAAAAATAAAATGGATGAATATGGTACCATAATCAGAAATAAGGCTAGGTTGGTCGCTCAAGGCTACACACAGATAGAGGGTGTAGACTTTGGGGAGACATTTGCTCCTGTTGCGAGGCTTGAGTCAGTCCGCCTTCTGCTCGCCATCGCATGTCATCTGCGCTTCAAGGTGTATCAGATGGATGTCAAGAGTGCCTTTTTGAATGGCATTCTACAGGAGGAGGTTTATGTGGAACAACCAAAAGGGTTTGAATACCCTCAACACCCTGAGCACGTCTACTATCTGAGGAAAGCCTTGTATGGTTTGAAGCAAGCACCCCGTGCTTGGTACGAGAGGCTTACTTCCTATCTCTTAGCTCGTGGCTTCAAGAGAGGGGGAGTAGATATGACGTTATTCGTCAGGAGAGATGACGGTGCTATTTTGGTTGCCCAGGTCTATGTGGACGACATAGTCTTTGGATCCACATGCTCCCAGCATGCTCACCACTTTGAGGAGGAGATGAAAAGTGAGTTTGAAATGAGCATGGTTGGTGAGCTTACATTCTTCCTTGGTCTCCAGGTTCGTCAGCTAAAGGATGGGATGTTCATCTCTCAATCCAAGTATGCTAGAGACCTAGTGAAGAAATTTGGTTTAGACTCCGCTAAGCATGCACGTACACCTATGAGTACCACTACCAAGCTTAGTAAGGACACTTCAGGCAAGGACGTAGAGCAAACCTTATATCGGAGTATGATAGGTAGTCTTCTCTACTTGACTGCCAGTCGTCCTGACATCGCCTTTTGTGTTGGAGTCTGTGCGTGATATCAGGCATCCCCAAAAGAGTCACATTTACTTGCTCTAAAACGTATTATTAAATACGTAAGTGGGACTCTCTCATACGGGATTTGGTATTCCTTTGATACCGATGACCGTCTGTCCGCCTATTCGGATGCCGATTGGGTTGGGGATGTAGATGGATGTAGGAGCACTTCTGGTGGGTGTTTCTATTTTGGTTCTGCTCTTGTCTCCTGGCTGAGCAAGAAGCAAAATTCCATCTCTTTGTCCACTGCGGAGGCTGAGTACATAGCCGCCGGGAGTTGTTGCACACAACTCTTGTGGATGAAGCAAATGCTGGAGGATTATGGGATATCACAGGACACCATGACCATTTCCTGTGATAACACGAGCGCGATACACATATCCCGCAATCCAATTCAGCATTCGCGCACAAAACACATCAGGATACGTGAGCACTTTATACGTCAGTTAGTTGAAGAGAAAGTCGTATCCCTGAGTTTTGTTCCTACCGACCGTCAGTTAGCCGATATTTTCACGAAACCTTTAGATGCCCTTAGATTTGAGAGTCTTAGGAAGTCTTTGGGGATTTGCACAGTTGACTGAGGGGTTGGTCTATGTCTAGAATAGGATGCTTCTGCATGTTCATATCATATGCTTCCTATTGCTAGTCTGTTTTATATGTACCATTGCTTAGTTGTACAGCTTTGTTTTATTCTTTTTGCTTTTTATATTTCTTTTGAAAAATACAAAAAGATTTTCTTTATTTTGTTTAAGAAAAGCACAAAAAGATTTTATTTTGATAAAATTTTTAAAAGACCAAAAAGATTTTTGTATTTTTTGGATGAGCATTTAAGATAGCCAAGTCACAACTTCATTCCATATATCCATGTGACTGTTTGATAGAGATTTGAGAGGCTACTTCATTTCATCCATGTGCTTTACATCGATTGGAGTCTTTGAGATGTAATTAGTGATATCTTCCTACATGTTTGACTCCTATATCCTTTATTGCACACATGCACGACTATATTTGATTATTGAACTTGTCTATCTCATATTGGCTTGAGTGTTTCCATCTCAATCCTGTCTATACAATGTATAAAATGCGATAAAACTTGACAAGATTGGAATGCATGTAAAAATCATTTTGGTGAGACTGTGTGTTTTTGTATAACGGGGAGGGGCTGCGAAAGGTAATCATCTATCCTTTGCGCAAAAGCCACCATTAAAAAGGACCTAAAAAATGGAGGAATTTTAATATCCGAGGTCCAAAGAGGATAAAAGAGCCCGAAAAAATTTACAGGCAATAAAAAGCAATTCATGCCAAATATGGGCCACTTAGGTTTCACCATCAATTCTCCAAAGTTTGAGAATTTAGAATGCCTCTATTCAAAATTATATCTGAGGGAGTTTGGTTGGAGAATTTTTAAACGGGTTTGCACTTCCTTGAAAGTCCTGAAAAAGCATAAAATCGTTGTGGACGTTATTGGTGTGAAAATCACTTTGAGCTTTGATTTGTTGATTTGATTGAGTCAATACCTTATATTGTCACTATTTTACACCAAAGGAAGCATTTGAGTTCATTCGCTAGGAATATCCAATATTCATCGTGCACATATGTCATGTTTGTATGCATTGATTTTCCTATCGAATTTGATCACACCACTTCATTTACGCTATCATCGACTTGGTTGCTTTGTGTTCATTCATGGTGTGGTTTTATCCTAGTGACACCCCGCTCTTGCTTATTTGATTTGTTTCTCTCATTTTGTCTATTTGGGGACATCATAAAAAGGGGGAGAATGAATTATGGGGGAGTTTTGAAATTTGAGTTTGCTCTTAAATTGATATATATATTTTTTATCTCATCATTTCAAACTCGATATGTCACTTGGTATTTCGCTTTGTCTCATGTGTGTAGGTACAACATTGATAATCTTTGAATTGCACACCCTGATGAGAAAAGATCTGTGATTCCTGAAGATTTGAAGAACAAACGATGAAGACTATTCATTTGTACCTTTTCCAGTTTTGGGTTCTTGGGAGGGTAGATTTGTATAGGCAATTTCATATTTGATAATTCGGATTTTTTATGTATGTACCGGCATAGACATAGGGGGAGATTTGTAAGGACATTTTTCTCATGTCCGAAATGTTTCATTTATTTATGTCGTACGCCGCTACATTTGGAACGTCACCTCACGATCTCACATGACGGCCTCTATCCGAATTCCGAGAATCATGCATGCATTATCTCCATGAATGTGCCCCTCATCTGCATCAACGACTTCACATTCCTTGATTCTAGGCTCGTAATGCAAGTGGTACGCAAGAGAAGTCAAATCAGTGAAACAAGATATGATAGGGATGTTCAAGGGCAAATTGGTAATTTTACAAGCCACTGTCCGGAGGACCGGTCAACTGGAAAGTTGAAGAGCTTACCGCAACAAAGATACTGGAAGAAACGGCACCTCAATCCGAGCTACGGTGAACAAGTTATGGCCCGTTGAAAATGGAGATATTATCATTAAAAATTCTGGGAATTTTTTCCTAGTGTTTAAGCCATGTTCCCAGTACACTTTCCCGAACCCAGCCCGAAACCGGTTCGGGGGGGCGAACCGGTTCGCAGGGGTACCCTAACCGGTTCGGGGTACCTGTACGCTGGATAGAATTTCAGCATTTTAAAATCGTGTGTCTCTTCATGGTTTTCCCTATAAATACCAACTTCGGGGGAGTTGTTTTGCAAGACTTTAGGAGACGAATTTGAGAGTCCAAATAAATCTAGTCTTCATATTTTTGAGTCCCAAGACTCATGTTTTGATTCACACATCCTTGCCAAATATTTGTGAATCCTTTTGCAACCCAAGAACACAACTTTGGTTTGTTCAACCCTTGTGGATAAGCCGTTTCTCTTCTTCATTGCAGCCCTACTGGAAAGGGATAGTTCCAGCCGCGACTACAGAATTCGATACCCGAGGGTAATTCTTAGTCAACTTGTATTATCATTGTAATCCGATTGTAAGCCGTTTTCTTACAAATTATAGTGAAAATAAATGGTTTTGCCCCTGTGGGGGATTTTTCCTTAATTGCATGTGTTTGAATGTTCTTGCGTAGATTATCAATTTATTCAATCACATACTGCTGCATGTTTAGGGTTTATTTGTGTTAAAAGGGTTTTATATATGATTTGATCATTCGAACGTGAGCACACTCGTTCTCAGAGGTGCAGACACCTCGCACGGGACCAATCTAACTCGCAAGAACTGACCGCGTGGTCACAGGACCCCCAGTTTGAGAATATGACGATAATTTGAAAATATCTAGACTTAAGACTAAAAACATGCCATTAGAGGGAGAAAACCCAAAACACCCTCCAACGGCCCGTGAGAGGCATGAATAACTCGCACGGGACCAATGTACGATTTTTGGATAATGTGTTGGATAATTATTGGTTGTCGTAGCATGTAGGCTTCCCAATTTCTCCTACCATCACTCTCCAATTAATGTCATGTTCGCAAAACTCTTGTGCTCTAACTAGTTACGCACAAGGTGTTCGTGCCACTTGCTGTGCCGTTTGGGTGCCACTCCCCGCGGCACGTTTTCAAGACTTAGTTTACTTATTTTTTTAATTTTTTTGTATTTAACACACATACCATGCTACTCTAGACAAACACTACACTAGGTTTGACACTTTCCCAAGTTTCCAATGCCATACCTATGATGGCGATTCCCGAATATTAGGTGGAGTACAAATCCAATGTCGACGATTCTTGGTACACCACTCAACTGATTGTCCATGATCAATTTATGATCCTAAAGCTCTTAAACTTCCCCAACTCTTGCGATGAGAAATTAAGTGCCAACCATTTCAAAACCCTGCGAGACGTGGACGAATTTTGTCAAAGGTTCAGGCCTGTATCCGGATGAGTACAGGACAACCACTAATCTAAAATAATCAAAGCCATCACTGACAGGAAACAATTCATCCATACGAGTATCGATGTATCTTGGAATTTTTTACTGATACTCGTATAGACATATGAATGAATTTTTTACTGATAATTTGAAAATATCTAGACTCCAACCGGTTATTCTCGTAATTTACGTAGCGTAGTATTCTTCCAATAAAATGACTTGAAATAGTTAAAGTTTGATGACTGGAAAGTAATCATCCAATTAATCCCCCTATTATTTCGACATTTTTTTTCTTAACACAAAGATCTCCGTCGGGCAATTATGCAATTCGTCCATACGAGTATCGATATATGTTGGAATTTTTTACTGATGCTCGTATGAACGAATTATTTCCATACATGGGGTCAAAATATTTGTTAACTAGTTCTTATTGTTAGGATAGTTCCTTCCAAATCTTGAATTTTTTAATCAGATAAGTCTTGATATAAACACAAATAGACTATAACTCCCAAGACTATTTGGTACTATGTATACCAAGGATGTCAGTAATTCAGATGTCGTAATAGACATGTTAAAAAGTTCACGAAATAAGGCAGAAGGTAACTTGTAAAAAAAATATAATACGCAAATAGAAAAAAAACTTTAAAAATCAATATTTAAAATTCTTAATCCTTCAAAGGTATAGTTATCATTACCATAGACAGAACACTTATCTATGCTACAAAAAAATCATAAAGATTATAATTGGAACTAGAAACTTCATTTTCTACGGTGATACTCAATAAGCATGTGGCATTCAAATTACATTAATAGTCATCAAGGTATAATTTTCTAGATCTATCGGCCGAGCACAATTTTATCCTCCCACGAAAATCTCTTTGGCGTTCCACGACCTTGTGTAGTTATACTCCATGGAATATATTATCAATCTCTTCTATGGTGTTTGGACTCCGAAGAATAACCATAAGATTCTCCTTAAACTGAAAGTCACCATTTTTATTTCCTAGACACCCACATTCATCGTCTTATATCTTAATATTTGTAAGATAGCATAATCAGTAAAATAAAAAATAAAAAAATAACATCATATTTAATTCAAAAAAATACCTACAAAATCATCAAATATGGATGTTGTAAAGCCCCCATCACAAAAATGTGAAGCGTTATCCCTCACCAGTATTTTCGAAATCAGAATCCTCTGTATTGTTTTTTTCATATTTCAACCTATTACCACAATTAACTACAAATACTAGACAATCGCCTTTAAGTTGGATAGATTTCAAGAATGACTGGTAGCAGACATCCTTTATTATATCCTCTTTATCATGCTCGTCATGTGAAACAAGGATGTTTAAATCAAAAGCTTACTCCAAAGGAAAATCACGTAACTGAGCCCGAGCCATACAGAGGATATAATAAAGGATGTCTGCTACCAGTCATTCTTGAAATCTGTCCAACTTGAAGGTGATTGTATAGTATTTAGGGTTAATTTTGGTAACCAGTTGAAATATGAAGAAGACAAAACAGAGGATTTTGATTTCGAAAATACTGGTCATGGATAACGCACCACATTGTTGTGATGGGGGCTTTCCAGCACCCATATTTCATGATTATGTATGTATTTTTTTTTTGCATTCAACATGATATTATTTTTTTTGAATTGAAAATACTGGTCATGGATAACGCACCACATTTTTTTTGCATCGAACATGATATTATTTTACTTAATATGCTATCTTACAAATATTAAGATAGAAGATGATGACAATGGGTGTCTAGGAAATAAAAATGGTGACTCTCAGTTTAAGGAGAAGCTTATGGTTATTCTTTGGAGGCCAAACAACTAAGAAGAGATTGATAATCTATTCCACAAAGTGGAACTACACAAGGCAGTGGGACGCCATAGAGATTTATGTGGGAGGATAAAATTGTACTTGGCCGATAGATCTATCAAATCATACCTTCATCACTATGAAGCTAATTTGAATGCCACATGCTTATTGAGTGTCACCATAGAAAATAAAATTTCCAATTATAATATTTATGATTTTTTTGTAGCATTGATAAGTGTTCAATCTATGGTAATGATAACTATCCCTTTGAAGGATTAAAAAATTGAAATATTGATCTTTAAAGTTTTTTGTTTGCTACTTGCATAGTATATTTTTGTGACAAGTTACCTTCTGCCTTATTTCGTGAACTTTTTAACATGTCTATTACGGCACCTGAATTACTGACATCCTTGGTATACATAGTACCAAATATTCTTGGGAGTTCTAGTTTAATATTTTTTATATAAAGAACTATTTGATTAAAAAAATAAAGATTTGGAAGGAACTATACTAACAATGAGAATTTATTAACAAATCTTTTGACCCCATGTATGGAAACAATTCATCCATACATCCATACGAGCATCAGTAAAAAATTCCAACATACATCGATACTCATATGGACGAATTGTTTCCTATTAGTGATGGATTTGATTATTTAGAGTAGAGGTTGTCATGTACTTGTCCAGATATAGGCCTGAACCTATGGCAAAAGTCGTCAACAACTTGAGAAGTTTTGAAATGGTAAGCACTGAATTTATCATCGTAAGAGTCAGGGAAGTTTAAGAGCTTCACAGTCAGATATTGATCATGAACAATCAGTCGACAGGTGTACTATTTGTCGTATGCGGTGGATTTGTACTCCACCTCATATTTAGGATTTGTCATCTTAGGTATGACATTATAAACTTGAAAAAGTGTCAAAGCTAGTATAGTGTTTGTCTAGAGTACATTGGTGTGTGTGTGTGTGTGTGTGTGTGTGTGAAATACAATAAAATTCAAAAATAGGCACACTTAAGCTTGAAATTGTATAGTGGGGGTGGTCACTCCCAACGACACCCAAATGGAATCGCGAGTGCCACGAACACCTCGTGAACAAATTTTTAGAGATCAAGAGTTTTGCATCTTTTTAGAGCTCAAGAGTTTTGCGAACATCACATTAATTGGAGAGTGATAGTGGGTGAAATTGGGAATCCTACGTGCTGCCTAAGATGTCACAGGACTCCCAATTTTAGAATATGATGATAATTTAAAAATCTCTAGACTTAGGCTTAAAAACAAGCTATTAGAGTGCAAAAACCCAAAATACCCCCCCAAATGGCCCTGTGAGAGGTGCGAACACCTCGCACGGGACCAATGTAACTCACAAAAACTGACCTCGTGGTTATAGGACCCCCGGTTTGAGAATATAACTATAATTTGAAAAATTATATACTTGGGCTTAAAAACATGCCATTAGCGGGTGAAAACTCCAAACACCACCCGAACAGCCCCGTGAGAGGCACGAGCACCTCGCACGGGACCAATGTAACTCGCAAAAACTGATTGCATGGTCATGGGACCCTGGTTTGAGAATATGACGATAATTTGAAAACATCTAGACTTGGGCTTAAAAACATGCCGTTAGAGGGAGAAAATTCAAAACACCCCCCAAACGACCCCATGAGAGGTGCGAACACATCGTAAGGGACTAATGTAAGTCGCAGGAACTGATCGCGTGGTCAATGGACTCCCGGTTTGAGAATATGATGATAATTTTAAAATATCTAGACTTTGGCTTAAGAACATGTCGTTAAAGGGCGAAAACCCAAATACCCCCCAAACGGACTCGTGAGAGGCGCGAACACCTCGCACGGGACCAATGTAACTCGTAGGAACTAACCGCATGGTCACCGGACCCCCAATTTGAGAATATGATGATAATTTGAAAATATCTAGACTTAGTCTTAAAAGAATGGTGTTACAGGGAAAAAATCCAAAACACCACCCAAACGACCCCGTGAGAGAGGCGAACACCTCGTACGGGACCAATGTAACTTGCAGGAACTCACCGCGTGATCAAAGAACCCTCAGTTTGAGAATATGATGATAATTTGAAAATATCTAGTTATAGGCTTAAAAACATGCCATTAGAGGGAGAAAACCCCAAACGGTCCCGCGAGAGGCGCGAACACCTCGCATGGGACCAATGTAACTCGCAGGAACTAATCGCATAGTCAGAGGACCCCCAATTTGAGAATATGAAGATAAATTAAAAATATCTAGGCTTAGTCTTAAAAATATGCCATTAGGGAAAAAAACGCCCTATGAGAAGTGGGATCACCTCGTATGTGACCAATGTAACTCATAGGAAATAACCCCATGGTCACGGGACCCCCGATTTTAGAATATGATGGTAATTTAAAATATCTAGATATAGGCTTAAAACATGCCGTCAGAGGTCAAAAATTTAAAACACCCCCCAAACGGTCCCGTCAGAGGCGCGAACACCTCGTACGGGACTAAAGTAACTCGCAGTTCTTGACCGCGTGGTCAAGGGACCCCTGGTTTGAGAATATGATGAAAATTTTAAAATATCTAGTTATAGGCATAAAAACATGCCGTTGGAGGGTGAAACCCCCAAAACACCCCCAACGACCTCCTGAGATGAGCGAACACTTCGCATCGGATCAATGTAACTCACAGGAACTGACTGCATAGTTAACGGACCCCCAGTTTGTTAATATGATGATAATTTAAAAATATCTAGACTTCGTCTTAAAAACATGCCATTAGGGGTTGAAAACCCAAAACACCCCCCCAAATGCCCTCGTGAGAAGCGAGATCACCTTCCACGTGACCATTGTAACTCACAGGAAATGACCGCATGGTCACGGTACCCCCGATTTTAGAATATGATGGTAATTTGAAAATATCTAGACATAGGCTTAAAAACATGTCATCAGAGGGCGAAAACCCAAAACACCCCCCCAAACGGTCCCGTCAAAGGTGCGAACACCTCGTACGAGACTAAAGTAACTCGCAGGAACTGACCGTGAGGTCAAGGGACCGCTAATTTGAGCATATGACAAAATTTTGAAAATATCTAGTTATAGGCATAAAAACAAGTCGTTAGAGGGCAAAAACCCCAAAATACCCCCCAAATGGCCCCGTGAGAGGAGCGAACACCTCGCACGGGACCAATGTAACTCGTAGGAACTGACCATGTGGTCAAGGGACCCCCAATTTGAGAATATGGTAATAATTTAAAATTATCTAGTTATTGTCTTTAAAACATGTCATTAAAAGGTGAAAACTCAAAACAACTCCCAAATAACCTCGTGAGAGGTGCGAACAACTCGCATGGGACCAATGTAACTCGTAGGATCTGACCGCGTGGTCAAGGGATCCCCGTTTTGAGAATATCATGATAACTTGAAAATATTTGAACTTAATCTTAAAAACATGCCGTTAGAGGGTGAAAATCCAAAACACCTTCCAAACAGCCCCGTGAGAGGCGGGAACATCTCGCACGGGACCAATGTAACTCGCAGGAATTGAACGCTTGGTCAAGGGACCCCCGCTTTGAGAACAAGATGATAATTCAAAAATAACTAGTTATAGGCTTAAAAATATGCCGTTAGAGGGTGAAAGTCCAAAACACCCCCCAAACGGCCCCATGAGAGGCACAAACACCTCGCACGGGACCAATGTAACTCATGGGAACTAACCGCGTGGTCAAGGGACCCTTGATTTGAAAATATGAAGATAATTTGAAAATATCTAGTTATAGGCTTAAAAACATTCCCTTATAGGAAGAACACCCAAAACACCTCCCAAACGGCCCCGTGAGAGGCGCAAACATCTAGCACGGGACCAGTGTAACTCGCTGAAACTAACTGCGTGATCACGAGACTCCCAATTTGTTAATATAACGATAATTTCAAAATATCTGTACTTAGGCTTATAAAAATGTCATTAGAGGGCGAAAACCCATAACACCCTCCAAACGACCCTGTGAGAGGCAGGAACACCTCGCACGGGACTAATGTTACTCGTATGCCAGATTTGAGAATTGATGATGATTTTAAAATATCTAGACTCTAGCTTAAAAAATGCCACTAGAGGGCAAAAACCCAAAACACCCCCAAAATGGCCCTATGAGAAGCGCGAACACCTCACACGGGACCAACACAAGAACTGACCACGCGATCATGGGACCACCTTCAATTTGAGAATATCGCAATAATTTGAAAATATGTAGTTATAGGCTTAAAAAAATGTCATTAGAGGGTGAAAACTTAAAATACCCCCAAACGTCCCAGTGAGAGGCGCGAAAACCTCGCACGGGAACTGGCTGTGTGGTCACGAGACTCTTGGTTTGAGAATATGATGATAATTAGAACTCGTATATGCAATTTTTCAACTTAAATACGAATTTTTTTAAAATTACTTGGTTACTGATATCATATCTTTTTCTTGTATCCTATTTTTTGCTGGATAGCATTACATCATTTTCTTTTATCCACGTGGAACACACGAAAAAAGCAATGGTTTACAACAGGAAGATTGTTTATATAATGTTGTTGATATTTTGGATTCTTTTTTTATGTGGTTATGGTCGTGCGGGCTTTTGTGATTTTATTTTTTAATTTTATGGCCATGGAGCCATTTATACTTTTATTGTTTAGTTTTATGGTCATGCGCACTTTTTGTAATTTTATTGTTTAATTTTATAGTCATGCGATGATCTTTACATTACACAGGTTTGATAATAACAGGTTTTAGAATGACCAGAAAACAGAGAAAATGAAGCCCAATGTTTTTATTATAGTTAAAAATGGTCATGGAAAATATCCATGACCAATTATTTTCACGCATAAAGCGGGTCACGACCTAAAGCCGTGACCATATTTATTATTTTTTTTATCTCGTGTCGTGACCATTTTTATTTTTTTGTCACACATTAGGAGGGTCACAACCTAAAGTCATGACCATTTTTTTGGTACATATAAGGTCGTGACCCTTTGTATTTTTTTGTAACATATAACTGGGGTCACGGCCTAAAGTCGTGATTATTTGTATTTTTTGTTACACTCACGAAGGATCATGACCCAAATTCGTGGCCATTTTTTGAGATGCCTTGAGTTGGGTCACAGCCCAAAGCTGTGACCAGTAATGTGTAAGCGTCATGGATAATGTTCGCGGCCACTAACCGTGACCCTCACATCCGTGACCCCCTGATTGGTCAGGGATTTGAGTCATGACCCACGAAAATGGTCAAGCCCATATTGGTCACGAACCTTGTCCATGACCCGTAGTCCTGGTCAGGGACAAAGACCGTGACCAATCACCCAGTTTGGTGTACTAGGATAAAAATGTATTTAAGACTCTTACGGAACTCTTTGCCATATAAATAATTTCCCAGAATCGTAAAGAAAAAATGATTACAAAAACTTCCAGATCCAGGACTTAGTAGTCGCGTTTGTGTGTCTTAGTTTGATGAGACCCATACTCTATTACTTTTATTAGTTAGATAAGTACACCATTGAATCTTTGCAATAAAGTGCGGGTATACATATTTTGGGTACCCCTTTTGTCGAATATACCCATAAAGGGACCTGGCCCAACTTATGTGCCTTGAGTGACAGTTAGGATAAAAGGATACGACCAAGTCCATCCCCAAAAATCTCGAATTCAATATTTAAGGGATACTCAATTAACGTGTTGGTTACCAACACTCTCTCTCTCTCTCTTAGCTGAGTATAAATTGTACCCCTGGCTTGGGGCATGTCAAAAACATTCTCGAGAGTTACTTAATATAACAGTAGACCTCTCCGTGGATGTAGGGAATTTCCCGAACCACGTATATTCTTACGTTATGTGATTTTAATTGTGATTATTGAGTTCTTATTATCTTGGTGTTTGTTTTCCTTCATTACTTATTTGTGTTGAGATTTTTGTCACCATAATTGGCGCCGTCTGTAGGAAATAATTATTTTTCCTGTGAAGACCTTCACAAATAAGAACCAGTGATGTCCCATCATAGCGGTAACATCCCTCAAGCAGGAGACATTCAGCAGCAGTCAAACCCTCCAAGGGTACGGTCTAAAATTCACCATTCAAACCCAAGACTTCGCCAGGAGAGGCAGGTCTCTAAAGAAAGACAGAGGCCACCCACGTTCACGCAGATCTCTAGGCTGACAGACACCTATAATTCCAGACTCCATAAGTAGGAGGAGGTTACTCACCAACAGCAAGACAAAAATGCTCGCCTCAAGAGGCGCTTAGAAAGGATGGAGAGAGAACTCCATCGAAAAATGAAGTGACGTCACAACCAGACTCCTAGCCCTCAGGTGAGCAAGTCTCGCAGCCGAGGAAGAAGCTCAAGGCATGGGTTAGAAAGAATAGAAAGGCACTTATTAGACGAAGACCATTCTGAACGACTGCAACCATCTTATCATTATAAGAGTCATGGTCGGCAGAATGATGACATACCAAGTTTGGTCTGGATGGAGATGGACCATCACCCAGCTCATCGCGGTGCTAGATTGACAAGAGAGATAGCTAGGTGATCTCTTAAAACCTAGATGAAGTCCTCTTTTTCAAGGGCAATAGAAGAAGAAGAGGATCCGAAGAAGTTTATGATTCCCAGGTTCAAGATTTACGATGGGAAGACTGATCCCATTGACCATGTCAGGCAATACCAGCAAGCTATGACTCTATAGAGTCACAATGATGCGCTCTTGTGTCGAATATTACCTTCAAGCTTGCACGATGTGGCCCAGAAGTGGTTTGAAAAGCTACCTCATAGGTTAATCAAAATTTTTAAATCATTGGCTGAGGAGTTTACAGGTCACTTCATAACAAGCAGCTCCCACCCAAAGAGGATGGATACACTCCTTACTCTGAAGAAAAAGCCACAGGAGAACCTTAAAGAGTATGCGAAGAGGTATTGGGAAGTATTCAATGAAATAGAGGACTTCTTAGAGCAGGTCGCTGTAGCATCCTCTAAAATTAGTTTGCTGAACTCTTACCTCCTGCACCAGTCCTTAACTCAGGATGAGGTTGCATCCATCGACGACTTGATGGCTCGTATTGAAAAATACTCCAAAGTTGAGGATGTGGCCCATCTTAATGTAGCAGAGAATGGTCATGCGAAGGCTGGCAAAGGAGCCAAGAAAAAAGAACAACAAAATAAAGGGCACAAGAATGGAGGCAAAAATGGATCCAAGACTGGAAAAAAAAATGATGCCTCGAAGGCATTTCAGGTTGTAAACATAGTCTTTAAGGAGCCGATATACAAGATTCTTGTAAAGATCAAAGAGCAGCCATTTATTAAATGGACGAAGAAGATGGGATGAGACCCTTCCAAATGGAATAACTCACTAAGGTGCGCGTTCCATAAGGAGGGAGATCACAAGACTGAGCATTGTAAAGCCGTCAAGTCCCATCTCGAAGAGTTGGCCCAAGATGGACACCTTCATGAGTTTATGAAGAATAGGACATATAAAGAAGCGACAAATGACGAGAAGAGGCCCGATAATGTCCTCGGTGAGGATGTTGGCCATGAATTCCCAATAATACATGGGGTGTCAGACCTCAAATAAATTTAAGGAAATGCAACTCAGATGGAAGTTAAGAAGCTTACTGCAGTCATGCAGACCTTTCAGATTGAACTAGCCAAGACTCGGGCGGGGAAGCATCGACGGCCAGAGGACAAAGATTACAATAATCATATTATTTTCACGAATGAAGATTTAGTATGCGTGAGAACCCCTCATCATGGCGCACTAGTCATTATACTCAGGATAGCCAACTAGGACGTCGACAGGTTGCTCATCGACTAAGGCAGTTCGTCCGATGTAACGTACTTAGAATTGTTCAGAAAGCTAAAGATGAGCATAGCCGACCTCAAGGAAGCCAGTGTTTCATTGGTTGGATTCACGAGAAAGATCACAGTCCCTTTGGGAAAGATCATCCTTCCAGTTCGGGTAGGAAGCATCTCTAAAATGATTGAGTTTATTTTTGTTGATATCAAATCACCATACCAAGCCATCCTCGACAGGGGATGGATCCATGCAATTAAGGTCGTTCCATCGACCTATCATAAAAAGTTGAAGTGTGTAACTGATCGAGGAGCGGTTGATATCCATGGGGAATAGGTTGCAGAAAGGAAGTGTTTTATTGCGGCCATATATCCCAAATAGGAGAAAAAAGTGGAAGAAATAAAAAATAAGGAGGAAACCCATGAGGGGTTGGTGCCCTCCAAATAGCAGCTAAGGTACTGTCGATCGGGAGTAAAGGAGACCAGGCTCCTTACCTCTGAGAGGTCATTAAAGACCTGGAAGAAGTCGCAGCTGTGAGTAGCTCGAATGAAAAGAATTTTTTTTATAGGCACCTCCTTGACCAATCGCGAGAAGAAAGAACTAGTCACCCTTATCTAGAGAAACTTGGATTTTTTGCATGGGAGCCCTACGAGCTTCCTTGGATTTGTCCCAACATTGTTTGTCATCAATTGCATGTGGACCCAACTTTTAAGACAGTCACACAGAAGGCTCATCGAACAGACCCAGAGAAAGATAAAATAGTAGAGCAAGAGGTCGGGGAGCTACTGGATGCAGGTTCCATACGGGAGGTTCACTTACCTAAATTATTATCTAACCCAGTAGTAGTTCCAAAGGTCAATGGAAAGTGGATAGTTTGCATCGATTTCATCAACCTCAATAGGGCCTATCCCAAAGATAGTTTTCCCCTTCCAAAGATTGATCAATTGGTTGATGCCTCAACAGCACATGAGAGGATGATCTTTTTAGATGCGTACTCTGGATAACACCAAATCCCCCTTCATGTCTCGAATCAAGATAAGACCTCCTTCATAACTACTGTTGGTTTGTATTGTTATAAAGTTATTCCTTTCGGCCTTAAAAATGTAAGAGCGACTTATCAACGGCTAGTTATGAAGATACGTAAAGATCAAATGGGGGATTTTATGGAGGTTTACATCGATGACATGCTCGTAAAGATCAAGCTCAAGGATGATCACCTCTCTGACCTGGAAAGGACCTTTAAAATCCTCAGGAAATACCGAATGAAACTTAATGCAAGTAAGTGTTCTTTTGGTGTCCTGTCAGGAAAATTCCTTGGATACTTGGTCAGCAAAAGAGGAATAGAGGAAAATCTCGACGAGATTGACCCTATCAACAAATTTCAGCCCCCTCAAACAGTGAGAGTTGTACAGAAGCTCATAAGAATGATCGTCGTGCTTAATCGGTTCATCTCTAAATCTTCAGAGCGATGCCAACCATTCTTTCAGTTGTTAAAAAGAAACAAGGGTGTGATATGGAACGAGGACTGCTCGAGGGACTTAAAAGAACTCAAGGCCTATCTCAGTAGGCCCCATTTGCTTGTAATTCCCAGAGAGAATGATACTTTATAACTTTATATTGCAGTATTAGACCATGATGTGAGCTCTGCCTTGGTACGTGAAAGAGAAGGGATCCAGCATCTAGTCTACTACGCAAGCAAGACCCTTTTGGAAGTAGAGCAGCGGTACCTGCCATTGGAAAAACTCACTTACGTACTAGTGATAGCCTCAAGGAAAGTGAAGCATTATTTTGAGGCCCAATCCATATTCGTGGTTGCTTCCCACCCCCTCAAGGTTGTTCTTAGCAAAGCAGACCTCGATGCCCGACTATCGAAGTGGTCGATCGAGCTCGAAAGGTTTAATATTCACTTTCAACCAAGAACAACCGTCATGAGGAAAATTCTAGTTGATTTCATCGCTGAGTTCACAAGAGAACATCCATGTGATTCGCTAGAAATAAGCCAATCAAGGGAAAACTTATACGGACCAAGTGTTTGTACCTTATACATTAATGGATACTCCTACTCAAAGGGGGCTGGAATAAGCATCATACTAGTAACTCCCAAAAATACGATACTCGAGCAGGGAATAAGACTTGGATTTGAGGCCTCCAACAATGAAGCAGAATTTGAGGCGCTGATCGTTAGACGATGCAAAGCACAATTACTGAGGGCAAGGCACCTTCAGGTCTTTGGCGATTCACAGCTGGTATCCAACCAGATAAATGATGATTTTGATGCAAAGGATGAAAATATGGCAACTTATCTCGCCGTTGTAAAGGTACTAATAACCAATGTCATTCAAGTAGATGTTTAGCAGTTCCCCAGTGGATAAAACACACATGCGGATTCCCTAGAAGCTCTAAGCTCAGCTATAGACTCTGACTTGAGAAGAATAATCCAAATAGATTTCCTCGCGTAACCCCGCCTTGATCAGAATACTGAGCCACTGAATCCCAAATAGGTTCTCCCCATTGAAAAGGCTCCAAGATGGATGAACCCCATCGCAAACTACTTACGAAGTGTTATACTGCCAAGTGATAATAGTTCGACTCATCGAATAAGAGTCAAAGCTACTCACTTTCACTTATCTCCTGATGGGAAATTATATAAGAGATCCTTCATCGGGCCCTATCTCCAGTTCATTCATCCACAAGACGTCGAGCAAATTATGCACAAACTTCATGAGAGAATTTGTGGAAGTCACGCAGAAGGGAGGTCACTAGACTTTCGAGTAATGAAGGAAGGGTATTGGTGGCCATACATGCAGAAGGACACTAGAGTCTACGTTCAGAAGTGAGAGAAATGCCAAAAACACTCACCCATGGTCCATCAGCCCACCAACGACCTAAAGTCACTGACCAGCCCATGGCCCTTTGTCTAGTGGGGTTTGGACATCGTAGGTCCTCCGCCTACAGCTGCAGGCAATCGTAAGTATTTGTTGGTCGCCCCAGACTACTTCACTAAGTGGATAGAGGCATAACCATTGGCGAACATCAGGAACGCATACGTGATGAGGTTTATATGGAGAAACATCATTACCCTCTTCGACATACCAAGAACGATCATTACTGACAATAGGACCCAGTTCGAGAGTGGCCCTTTCCAAATATTTTGCAATGATCATGGAATCAGGCACCATTTCATCTCTATAGCCTATCCCCAAAGAAATGGTCAACCTGAGACTTCCAATAAGACAGTGATCGATGGACTAAAGAAATGACTGGAATAGGTCAAAGGAGCTTGGGAGAACGAATTGCCCCACATCCTCTGGGCCTATCGCACCACCCCAAGGCGTGAAATTGGGGAAACACCCTTTGCACTCACATATGGAATGGAAGCAGTTATCCAATTAGAAGTTGGTTTCCCTACCATGAGGTCTACGTTAGTCGACCAAGGCCACAATGATGAAGCATTTCTCACTAAACTTGACTTATCCAAAGAACGGCGATAATTGGATCTATTTAAACTGGCATCCTTCCAGGAACAACTAACCAATCTGTACAACAAGAAAGTTAACCCAAGAAAATTTCAAGTTGGGTACTATGTCCTAAGGAAAGTCCTTAGCAGTGTTGTGAAACCATTAGATGGCAAGCTGGGGCCGAACTGGAAAGGACCATTCAAGGTGGTAAGAGGCGACCTGCAAGGAGCTTATCACTTGGAAATACTAGAGGTTAGGGAGATACCAAGAGCCTAGAATGCGGTTAACTTGAAGAAATTCTACTTCTAGATTTCTCTATATATGCATCATTAGTTTAGGCAAATTTTCATTTACAAATTAATGTTGCTCTCTATTCCTGAATTTTGATCAATAAAACTCGATTGGCCTTGGCATTCTATATGTATTGGTTATCTCAAATATATCTTACTATATGCATCCTTCCAAGTTATAGGCTTCACTCTTATAACATGTATGATAAAGATCATGGATTGCAGTGAGTTGGTTAACTTTCTCTTTCTCTTGTGATTGCACCATATTGGTTGGGTTTATACTAGCTCAACTTCCCCAAAGCATAGTTAGCAGGGTTGACATATAATAACCCTCGTCAGGTCATTGTTCATAACATAATTGGACTACTAGGTTGCTCCGATAACAAATAAAGACCTATAGGAGATCCTTAGGTAGCACGGCTAACCCAGGTTGGTCGCCAATATAGTTTGGCTTTAAAATCCTGCTCGGGAAGATTGTCCCTTAATCAGGTGTATCATCGTCATCACCTTACTTAGGCCTAAGACAGCGTGATGACGCGACCTAAAAGGTAAAGTGAGGCAGAATGGTATGGCTAAGGCATACTGGACTGGGAGGATTCTCATTTGAAAATAAACTCTAAGTCATATTTAGTCAGCCAAGATGCCCAAAATAACTAGAGATTACTAATAAATCAGAAAACAGACAA
The DNA here is from genome assembly GCA_949130495.1 of Sambucus nigra. Classification (NCBI taxonomy): domain Eukaryota; kingdom Viridiplantae; phylum Streptophyta; class Magnoliopsida; order Dipsacales; family Adoxaceae; genus Sambucus; species Sambucus nigra. The sequence continues at coordinate 127,057,359 of OX422218.1, forward strand.
CATATGTTTAGTCAGCCTTGTACCAAAACGTAAATATTTTATTACTAAATGTTACATAGTTACATGTGCAACAGTGAAAAAATTACATATGCAACAACGAAAAAATAAATCAAATCCTAAGAAGGTTTGGGTCGCTGAGCAAGGTAGTCAGCTACTCGCGCTCTTCGACCATCATCAAGATGAGGATCAAAATCCTCCTCAACCTCCTTTGAGCTTGGCTCCAACAACTGCCTTGGGATAGCATCTATCGAGATCTAGTGATCATCCCTTCTAAATGGATTTGGTTCTAAGGATGAGGGAGTGATCTCATGCCTGTACGAGAGGGCGGAATTCTTGTGCACCATTAACTCCCCGAGGGCGCTCAGCCACCCTCTAATGAGGGCCATCTCTTCGACCTCCTTAAACTTTGTGGGAGCATCTATCCAGCCTTGGTCATATCCATCAACCTACAACTGTTGATGACCTTTTTTGAAAAGATGCCTCAGTCTGGTGATGTCCCTCTGAAGCCCATGAGCTATCTCCCTTTGAGAACCACCATCGTCAGTTCTAGCTCGCCATCTGGATGATGATAAAGAACCTTGTATAACTGCAAGAGAATGCTCAGTGCTTTCTCTCTGAGGCGTGCAATTTCCTTCCTTAAAGCATCATTCTCCTGCTGGAGGACCTCCCCAACTTCGTTAATTTTAGACGCATCCAAAAGCTTGACCTTCAGAGCATCCACCTCTTCTTGAATGGAGGAACCAACCTCCTCTATCTCTATAAGATGATCTTTAAGCTTGGCAACCAGTTCAGACTGATCCTTGTAGTCCTTATTCCTTTCCCTGAGAGATTTATAGATTTTGACAAAAGCTCGGCGAACTTGGTCTCTCACATTAGAACCAAGAATTTGGCCTAGGTGAGAGGTAGCAGAGATATAATCATCAAGATTGACAAACTACAAAGCATGAGAGCACACATAATACATATATCAGCAAATGCAAGAAAAAGAACTTCTTCCTTTCATTGAAATTGGCAATAACCAGATAGAGGTACATTGAGTAGAAAGAAGAAAAAATAAAAATACAAAAGAAGCCCTAAGATCCTAGTTGGTGACATTGACCTGATCAAAAGCGGTTGGCTCTTTCCTCTTATCAACAGTAGTCTCGCCTGCTTCAACACCAATTGCAACTCCCTTTACTGGGCAAGATTTATTCCCTGGTCACCAGTAGGAGCAGCAGGGGCAGAAGGAGCAGTAGAATCCTCACCAGTCCGAGAAGCTGGGACTTCAACTTCAATAATGGTCTTGGGGCTAGGATTGTGTTCACCAAATAGAGGTGAATTAGCAGCGACTCCAGTAATAACTAAGTCTCGATGCCAACCTTTCTTGAAGTTTTCTCGACTAATGTAGTCAATCCTCTTTTTGGCATCTTTATAGGCTGCCTCCCAGCCCTCATTTTAGCCACTCTCTCTAATTATGACCACCTATACCTCTAGGCTCTTCACTTTCTCAGTGAGCTCTTTATTTTTATCTGTGATGGCCAGTTTACTCACCACGACCAGCTCGTAGGCTTCACGGAGGTCTTTCATCTCCTTGGCCACCCCAACCCTCTCCTTGGCAAAAGAGGTTGTATCCTCTATGAGAGCTTTCTGGAAGGACTTCAAAGCCTCCTGTGCAGTCTTCAATATCCCCTCGAGCTCAGCGTTCCTCCTCACCAACCCATCTTGACTGTGATAGAGGATGGTGTAGTTAGATAAAAACTGCAGGAAGAAACAGATGTGAGTCAAAGAATATGAAGAATTAAAAAAATATAGAGAAGAAGAGGAAATGTTCTTACCAAATCAAGCTCCTGATCTGCCTTCAAGGTGAACTGGTCTGGCCCATCTTTGAAGACCGCTCGCGGTCCACCACCAGCACTGCTCTTTCGAGCATCATGGGAGCAAGCTGAGGGGCTAGAGCCACCGAGGCCCCCTCAGTTGGGACAACCACAGGCACAAGAGAAGCATGTGCTTTCTTCATCCTTTCTTTTCCTCTCCTCTCCTTTCCTCTTCTCTTATTTCTTCTTCTTCTTCTTCTCCTCTTCTCTCTTCCTCCTCCTTCTCTCTCTCTCTCTCTCTCTCTCTCTCTCTATCTATCTATCTATCTATCTCTTTTTTCTCTTCTTCTTTCTTCTTCCTTTCCATCTGTTTCTCATGAGCTACTGTCTGGGAACCACTAGCAGTATCCCCAGACCTTGTCTTCTGGATTTTTAGCCTATTGGACAATAAAACATCATCATCATCATCATCATCATCATCATCATCATCATCATCATCACAAATCAGGTTTTTTCTTCTGGGGGAGCCATGTCTTCCTTTCTATAGCTCCTTTACCTGGAACCTCCTGAGCTAGTTCCTCGTTGGATCCCTCCTCACTGGGTCCTGCCTCACAACTACCACCTCTGTCACCTACAACAACACTATACTCTGAGATGCTCTCCTCTTCATCATCTAGCTCGATGGGTTGGAGAGAACCTTTTTCCTCTTCTTTTTCCTCTGTGATATCAAGATGAAGGATGGAGTCAACTAGATAGGAGATGAAGCTGGAGGTAATGTGCTTGTATTCCAATAATAAAGCAGCCGACCTAGGGTGTTCACCTTCTACAATTGAGTCCCTTATCTTCCAGGCTTTGATTAACTCAGGAACACAAATCTCATGGAGAGCAGGCTCTTGATTCTTAGACTTCGCTAAAAAAAATATTAAAGGAAGAACCCATTAGAGCAATAATAAAAAAGCATCAAGATTGAACAACAACCTATATATTCCTCACCACAAGTAGGGATTCGAGGCCCCCGTACCTTGCTCCCCCTACTCGGGGAGGGAATTGTCAGTTCTTAGCAATAAATCCCTCAGACCAGTAGTCTTCATGGGAATTCGGTAGGTTCACTACCAACACCCTGTCCGGACTCCTTTCTTTCAAATAGAGAAGGCCAGAGCTGGTACCGAAAAGGTATAACAAAATCAAATTTCACCTAAACCTAAATTAGTGCCATAGAGTTGGTTTATTTTATGGACTCCATTTACAATTTTTCAAATGTTTGGAGAACACTAGGTGGGACTATATCGAAGTACTAAAAGAAGTGTAAGAAAAGGCGATTTGGGTGAAAAGTTAATCCCCTTGAGACAATAAAAGAATGTGAATCCATTGTCCATCCCCAATGTCGCAGACATTACGAGAGACATAAGCGCACTCAATATCCACCCAATTAAGGATATTATAACATTTCCTAAATTCTACCAGAGATTTGTTATCTATTCTAGCCATGAACAGACCCTAACTACAGTAGAAAGAGAAACGACGAAAGGAAATATAGAAAAATAAGGGACTGGGAACTTACAAGGAAAAGAATGAAGCTTGAAACGGTGAGAAACCACATGTGAATGAAGGTGAAAATTATAAAATAACTTTTGAACAACGAAGAACAAGCTTGAAAGCAAGAGGGAGCTTGGGAGCAAATAACATTTAGAAGTGAGAGAAAGTAAGAAGTTGAAGTGACAAAGTGAATTGTCCAGCACCTCGGTTTAAACCCCTTAATGATAGTGCACAATAATCGAAGAGGATCTGTCACCTAAACCTACTGTAAAAATGGCGATTCACGCCCCTATCAATTCAAGAAATAACAACAGTGCCATCAGAACAAGACCATAGATGTCACTTAAAATCTGTGAGCCCACTTATGGCCCCAAAACTTTTAGGAGCAATTGTGGGTACCCCTTTTGTCGAACAGGCCCATAAAGGCACCCGACCCAACTTATGTGTCTTTAATGACAGTTAGGATAAAAATATATGACCAAGTCCATCCCCAAAAATCTTGGATGAGATATTCAAGGGATACTCGGTTAACGTGTTGGTTAGCAACACACACTCTCTCTCTCTTAGCTCAGTATATATTGTACCCTTGGCCTAGGGCATAGGGGCATATGAAAAACATTCTCGAGAGTAACTTAATATAATAGTAAACCTCTTCGTGGACGTAGGCAATTTTCTGAATCACGTATATTCTTGCATTCTGTGATTGTGATTATTAACGTATTTATTATCTTGGTGTTTGTTTTCCTTCATTACTTGTTTGTGTTGAGATTTTTGTCACCACACATATCATATCCTACACTACCACAAGGTATGGTGAGAAATGGAATCGTAGTTATTCTTGTCTTTTAAGATATTAAATGAATATTCACATTTTTGGTCCATTTAAATCGCGCTTCCTTATGATTTAATTGCATTTGGGTAGAGCAATTATTGATAATCCTTATAAAAACATCAATAATAATGTGATATTCCTAAGAAACTTTGGGTTTTATTAACTTCTATGGGTTGTTGCCAGTCTACCACAACGACGATTTTACATGGATCTACTTATATTCTAGTTTAAAAAATTATGCGATTAAAAAAATCATCTTTTTTCATGAGAAAGACAAACTTATTCTTCTTTACATAAAAGTGATGATCATTTATGGTTTTATGTACCAATTGTAAATGATTCTCTTGTTCTTCTCGAGTATTATATTATATCAAGATATTGTCTATAAACCCGATCGCAAATTAATCAATAAAGGGTTAGAATAATCGGTGCATTAGTTCCATGAATGAGGCTGTGTGTTAGTTAATTCGCATAACCATAAATTCAAAATGACTTTGTCATATTTGAAATTAAGTTTTAATATATCTTCCCCACTAACGCGGAGTTGATAATATGTAGATCAAAATTCTATTTATGAAAATATCTTTGACCTTCGTAACTGGGCAAAAAATCGCCTATTTTGGTTAACGGACATTTCTTATTAATATTGACTTGGTTTAGTCTTCAGTAATATCCACAAATGAAGCATTCAATCCTTCTTCTTTATTAATAATATACAGGTGCTCCCCAAGATGATATTTTATATGATGGTATGGAGATAACTGAAGTGTCGACTAAAAGTTTAATATCAAATTAATATTACTCTTGAAAGAGAGGTAGACTGAGTAATTCTTGAGGGAAAACATATTTTTATTTGTCTAATATAGTGATGAAGGATGATGATTTTTCCTGTAGTTTAACAAACATCGTGGTTGAGCTAGATACTTATATGAAATGGAATAGTGTATTACTAGGAATTCAAAAAGAAATTTCTTTCATATGACAATTAATATGGGCATACCCTAGGGAAAGAATATCCATTCAAATAATAATATTTAATCCATACATTTTTAAAACTATTAAATCTATGGTAAGGGTCCCAGTTTGCCAATTGGTAATTCTACCGATAAAATGTAGTTCAGGTTCTTGGTTGACATTTCCTGAGAAATCACTGAATCCTTGCTAATATGAAAAAATGTGTAGATCCTAAATCAAATAATATCTGAGCCAGTACGAAACAATATATTACCTTTTACTACATTCTTGATGTTGGTCCCTTCGAGAGTAGTTAAAGAAAAATTCATTCCCTATTTTTCATATCATGTCCCACATCATTTCCATGTTAGGATTGTTGGGATGATCATATATTGGGTTTTTTTTACAGTTGTTGGGTAAGGGGATCAAGTAAATTGGTGGGTTTGGAGGTATTATGTGGTGTAAAGGTAAGTTGTTGGTGGTCGGATGATGAACTTTTGCACAGTAGGGTCTAATGTGGCTACGCCTCATTGCACTGTATGAGGCATTTAAAATTGTTATTTATTCATATTATTTTACTGGACACAAGGTCATTATTATTTCCTGAATATGAATTGGATCTTGGATTATTTACAGGGTTTTGGACTACTTAATTACTTTTGGGGGCCTGATTAAAGTTATGGTTGGTTCTATCGGATACTAAATTTTGCTCAATAATTAAGTCTACTTCAACTACTTGCCTATAGTGCACAATTGAGGTTTTTATCATAACTTAATCCTTGCTCAATTTTTTTTTCTTATCTTGGATTTAGTGCTAACTCACTCTGGCATATATTAGGATAGTTATGTAAAACAAGATTCATGCTGAGATACATTAATCTAGAGTTTTTGCAGAATCATGAAGTCGACTACCATTTGATCTCTGATGGATTAAATAAAGTACTTAGGGTGTTTTTGATTGTAAACATAGAAAATGCATAGAAAATAATTCATTTGCATAAGAAGTTGAAAAATGAGTGGAAAAACATACGAGTTTTAAGTCTTACTTTTTCTATTTTTCATGGAAATCAATTGTTTGGTGGGTGGATAAGAAATATTTTCCACTAAAATTGAGGTTTGAGATGGAACACTTGTGATGTAAATGAGTGTTGTTCTTACATGAAGTATTCACAATCAAGGTACTACAAAGGCAAAACATGAATCAAAATAATTATTTTCCATGTCAATCTAACACAACCTTATTGGATAATATTTCCCCGAACTGCGCCTAGTTTAATCTTTCAGTGGGTTTGCTATGATGTACCGAATTCCACCAATGGTAATATTATCCTTCAAAATAAAAGTTGCTAAGGTTACCTAAGTATGAATATTATCACTACTCCAACTAATACATTTGGCAAAACACTTCCTACTTTGTTAGCAACGAGTTTCACATGGAATGTTGGGGGGTCATTTCTAGATAAATTCCTTAAGGGTCCGTTTGGCAATCTAATTCCAAGGCTTGGAATTGGAATTGGAAGGCCAATTGCAATTCCGTGGAATTCAAATTGGCCTTCCAATTCCAATTCCAAGCCTTGGAATTGGGTTGCCAAACAGACCCTAAGTGAATTCATACTTCGCATCTCATCGACAGCCTCAGCGGTCACGGGGTGTGGAGGTGATACATTTTTTTGTAAATGGGTTAAGGTCATTAATTTTTGTAAACAACGTAGTATACCTTTGGTATGATTTAATATATCTAGTATAAGAACTTGAGGTTGGGGTGTTTTTTCAATAGCAAGATTATCCTCTTAAATAATCCATTGCATATGTTTACTATCCTATGTAAACAATAATTATTTATATATTAGTTCCTAGTATATCACAATAAAAATTATAAGAACTTCTAAAGCGATTATCATACTAGTAGAGTAGGTATGTACAATCATTCATACACTAACATTGTTGGAAAATATTGTCTTTTTATAAAAATTAATATTTTGACGAAATCAATATATTAGTAAACTTTGAGCCATTATAAAAGTGGAACCCACACATCAAACATAGTGGAACCAATTGTGTATATGTTTCTTGTAGCAAGACGAGTCATGTGGTATATTCATTTGTTAAAAACGGACAAATGATTAATGAGAAATTTGATTTTAAAGTTCCCCATTTATGTATGAAAATTATTGAGAATTTTATTTAATTTTGAGAGGACAAATTTTATGAACTATCACTAAAGGTTGTGATTATTTGCTATATAGTGACTATTTCTTAAAACCATCACTAAACGTCGTGAGTGTTCACCATTAGTTATGAATGTTCAAGAAAAACGTCCTTAAAGTGATTGGTAAGAAAAAAACACATTTTTTCATGAAAGAACACTTTGTTTTCTATAAATACAAGACTCGTCTTCATTTTAAAGAAAAGAGAAAAATATTTTTCAATAAATTTCATTCTTAATCGAGTTAGAGAGAGTATCAAACATAATTGGTTTGTGAGACAGGTACACTCAGGTGCTTCTTGTGCTTATCGAGACTATTTCAACGGGAGACAGACACTCATTGTCCATTGTCGTAAGCACCATAGAAGGAGATAATTTTCTCTTAAGGAGAGAGAGTTTAACACTCGACTCGATCGTCTTCTTTGTTTGTAAGTTTTTTATTGGTCTAAATTTTATTGCACAAATATGATTTGTTTCATCTTTTAATCTGATAAAATGCAAAAACACATATTACAAATAACAATATTAAAACAAAATGCGCTCTCGTTTTGATGTTATTAAATGTTGTGTGCGTTCAATTTATTTTTCAAAATTTGTGATGAATAATGGAATATTACTGTCAATAAAAATATCTTTAACTTTGATAATGGGTATGATGCTCTAGTTTTGATGTTATTATGTGTTGTGTGTGTTGAATTTGTTTTGCAAAATTTATTTCAAATTTTTTTATGAATAATGGAATATTACTGTCAATAAAAATATCTTTTAAATTTGATAATTTTATGACGATACATAAATCAGTGTTAGTTAATTTTGATTATCAACTACTTGAGTCGAGAAATACATTTTGAATATGCTTTCTTGATGGATAATGCAGTAAGGGATACATATTCTTTAGGCAATAATAGAAAACAATACGTTGTTTCCTTCGTGTTTAACTACTTACATATAAAAAATTTCAATCCAAGTAATGATTGTTTCATAATTTTTATATTATAAAAATTGTATGCATGCTTGTAATGAGATAATGACAAACTTTCATTGAATGTCCTTACAGTTTATGACTTGGATATATCATTGCATTAGTCATAACCTCATTTTTTAAATATAAGTAATTTTTCATATAGTTGTCAATCAATAAGGATATATCTAATTGATCAAAAAAATGGATTGTGTATAAATAGAATATATACATGTTTTGTGTAAAAACTTCATTGGAATCATTTGAGTCAGGACTCTCTTTTGTAGAAAAATAAATAGCATTAACATTTTAAAAGTTTGAAGTTTATATTTGAATGTTAATCCGACACATAAAAATATATGACTATTAATTATTGGAACTTGAAATGGTTATGACCGCATTGAACGATTGTAACTGAAATTTAATGCATATATTTGGAACGTTGGTGAAAGTATAGAATTGTTGTTTTTGCAAGTCATTAAAATTTTACATTTTGTGATATTAACGATGTTCAATTTCTTTGCAAATTTTTGTGTCATTTATTGACAATGCCCTAGATACGAGAATGGTTACTCATAACACTATGTTATTCATAATTTCTCAAAATCCAATTACTTTACTAGGCGTTACATGATAACAAATTAAGTGTCCATGACCAATCTATATGACCATTGTGCTGGTTTCAATTAAATGAATGATGTTGGCAATGATGTAAGTGTAAACGTTACATGTGCATGATATCTAAATTGGTGACTGTTGATGTAAAAAACTAGATCGCTCTAATTATTCAATCACAGATAAATAAATAAGGCAAAGATTTTTAAAGTGGTTCGGCTAGGAATAAAGCCTACGTCCACTGTTATGTTATTGCTGAGTGTTTGCAGAATTCTTGATTACAAGTTCTCTCAAGAAATTCCGGTCCCTTTGAATGAGGGAGATACAATGTATTTATAGCCCTTAGGCTGTACATGAAAGGTCCGATACATTAAATGAAATACATATGAAAGGGTTATACATTTAATGCAGCGTGTGCGTCAAGAATATAAACATTCAATGAATAGTTGAACAGTTGTTCGTTTGATAATTAATGATACGGCCGAGATGCAGTTCGAACCGCCTTAGTTGCTCGTTGATCAAGAGTTCCTCGGAGCGTATATAGTATCTCGGTTCCTCGGAGCGCATGTAGTATCTCAGGATGATGGAGTTCCTCGTTACTATTGTGCCGGGTTGACACGTGTCTTCATATTATTCGTCCACATCAGCATATTAATTTTGGTATCAACAGAAGCCCCCAATGTTTCATAATTCGAACTTTGAGGAGTATGGAACATTCTTTCTCGGTATATGGAAATATTGAATGACCTTCCTGGGTTTTAGGAGCATTGTATTCAAATTTCCTTCTCATTTCGCAGTTTCTGCCTTTTTTGAATTTTCATAAGCGCTTCGATTTTCGTGCAATTTTTGTCCTTTTAGCCGCCGGAAGTTCAGTAGTTTCTTTTTGGTAATCATTTCTTTCGCAGCTTCCCAATGCAAAGTATTTAAACTTCTTTGGTAACCATACCGTCCTCTACGTTTTTCGATTTTCTGCATTCAAGCTTTCTATTCTCTCCTTCTCTCTTGTGCGTTCATCTTTTCCTTCGTTAGTTGTCAGCAGACCTTCTTCCTTTCTGTAAGATTTTCTTCCTTCTTCCTTTGTTCATTATGGTTTACATTATTGAATCTCTTGAAAAGTTCCGCTCTGACTTTTCCATCCCATCTTGGGTAATTCTGGAGGAGCTTTCAGAACCTCAAAATTATTTTCGTTTGGCTGAGGGACATTGGTTCCCCAGTCTTTTTATTGCTGAATGTGGGTTTTCCTTTCCACCAAACCCATTGTGTCTCGAGTTTTGTCAATATTTTGATCTTGTCCCTGCAAAAATAGCCCCAAATTCATGGAGAATAATTAATAGGGTATATAAATTAAATATAACTCATGGGACTCGTATAGGGATCCCTGAAATCATGTATTGCTATAGATGGGCTGTTTTAGATAATATTTATTATTTAAAAACTAGATTTTTGAATAGGGCTCTTGTAGTTAACCTCCCCGATGCAAATAGAGATTACTTTGAGCATGGGGTGGTTATCAAAAATTGGCAATATGCCCCTCTGGTTGGAGATGGAGTGTACAATGGTCCCAGATGCCCCCTATATGGCAATGGGATAGGTTTATTTTTCATTTTATCTCTTTTCTGAATTTATGAATTCATTATGTTTGACAAAATGTATAACTGATATTTTGCCATGTGTTTGTTTGCAGTTGAAAGTAAAAGAAAAACTCCAAAAGAATCAGAAGTTAATATCAAGCATTTGAAACTTATCTGGAGTTTGCATAAGACAGTTGCAGATGAGCATATCAGGTCTGCCTCATATTTGCTACAGTATAAGAGCTACACGACCTCTTATACTGCTCGTCCTGTTGAACCAGCATCAACTCCAGAGGATTCTTCTTCAGATTCTCATCTTCCTTTAAGTCAGAGAATGGGCAAGAAGAGAGCTCCTCCTGCTCTATTTGATGATTCTTCCTCTGCTGCTGAGGCTAAGAAAACCAGAACTGATGTCCCAGAAGGGACTAAGAAGGTGGATATTGAGCCTTCAAAAGCTGCCGAGAAGCCCCCAGTGGCTCCGAGCAAGAAGAAAGCTCATGTGGAAGTAATTACGATCTCTCCGACCAAGACTTCTTTGGTTGAAAGTGCTGACCTCCCGTTGAGGAGATTGAGGAAATCATCCTCAGTTAATTTGGCTGAAACTGCCTCCTCTCTACCTGCTGGTGGTAGTGGTGTTTCAAACATCATTCTTCCGAGTTCTTCAGTTATACCCGAGGTTCTCGGAATTGATGAAAAAATTCCTAGGGCTACACTGACATCCCTAGCTGCTCGTCATCTTTCTTCAGTAAATTTCTCATACCTCTGGTCTTTCTTTCTTTCTCTGAATTCTTGCATTTGTGTTAACTTTATTGTTTTTATTATCTTTCAGCTGGTGAACTGCTTCAATACCATCGTGAAGAAAGATAAAGCTATTAAAGCTTCCAGTTCCTCGTCAGATGTTGACGATGCTCTGTTGGGTTTAGCCCAATCTGTGAAGGAATCTCGTCAACAGTACGTCGAGGAGAAAACTGTTTGGGAGAAAAAACTGGCTGTGGCTGAGGCTGAGAAGATGAAAATGGCTGAAACCTCCAAGAATTTGGAGGATAAGGTGAAAGTCTTAGAAGTCAAGCACCAAAAATGCGACGACAATCTGAAGAAGGCAGAGGAAGAGTTATCTACCCTGCGAGATATCAAGATCCAAAAAGAACAATTGGATGCAAAACTCTCCTCGGAGAAGGTGAAAAGAAAGGCTGCTGTTAAAAAATCCTTCAGCTCTGGCTGGGATAAAGGCTGGGATAAGGGGATTGCTGCAATGACATCCCAAGTCCAATATGGGAAGTTGAAATACTTCTACGATGGCTGGGTAGCTGCTCTGCAGGAATTGAAGATCAAGGATGATTCTGAGCTATTCCAACGACACCTCCCTGGTCCTCCTCCACCAATTGTGGAAGAAGAAGAGGATGAGCCTGTCTCTGATGAATCTTCTATGGCTATAGATGATCCAGTCTCTGCCTCTCAACCTTCTGTCACCGAGGACATTTCTTCCATGCCTCGCCCTACCGAGAAGATTCCTGTCGATCAAGCCATTGTTACTACCGAGCAACCGAGCTCCTCGTCCCAGCCTCCCGAGAAAGTCTTGGGAGACAAGGAAAAGGTGTGAAGTTGTTCGGCATCATTTCTATCTTTCATTACTTGTAATCGAAAAATGTAATTCTTTTGTGATCTAATAAAATACTTCTTTGCTCATCCTTGTTGTTGATGATTTGCTTTTGTTGATTGTTGTCTTTTTCTCGTCTTTAGTTTGTTGCTAGAATGGAACTGATATCTTCACATGATACCGAGCTGATGCAGCAATGTCACCAATACTATAAGGCTGGTCATACAGTTCTTAGTACATCCTAAATTTCTGACATCCTTGGTCATGATGCCTCAGAACAGGCAATTGAGGCTTATCGGTACTTAAAAGATTTACTCGATCGAGCTGTGGCTAACAATGTAGCCTACTATGACTTGATCGAGGAACTTCATCATTCCTATGAAGATCTCCAAGGTCAGCACAATGAATCAATGGCTTCATTACACAAGGAATATGAAAGTAGATATCAACAGCTTTCTTCTGATACAGGTCATAAAAAGATCATTGCTGGATATGATATTAGGGAAAGGACCCTAAAAGGTGAAGTTGAAGCCTGCAGGCAGATTGCCGAGATCCTGAAACAAGAAAATAATAATTTGCAGAAAAAGTTGGCTCAATTTGAATCTGCAGCATCATCCTCCTCTGCTCTAGTACCAGTTACTGATGAAGGTTTCTCGTTCTTAGAGGTTGAAAATGCCAAACTAAGGCAAGAGCTGGATAACTTAAGAAAATCTGTTATTCCTGTGAATGCTCGGGGACGAGGAAGGGGTTCTCGGGGACGAGGAAGAATTGTCGAGGAACAAAGTTCTCCAATTGCTTCTCGGAGCCGATCAAGAGTTCTTAGTCGCGATGTTGAAGAAGCTCGCACTCAGTCTACTTTGGAAACTCAAGCGTTCCAATTGAATGTTAAGGATCGTGCTCTGTCTGAACTGTCCAAGAAAAATCTATCCTTGGAGGATCAACTCACTGCAACTAAGTCTGCTTTACATTCCAAGGATCTTTTTGCCAAAAAGCTTCATGAACAATTGGATAGATTACTCTTCCAATTCCATAAACAGCCCAGGGAATTTTGTATGGAAGGATATAATGAAGCCTTTGTTCATTTAGATGCTCGTATTGAACACGCCAATAACGAAGGTTATAAGCAGGGATGGTTGAACGCCCTGGGAGTATTAAAATTGGAGCAAGGGCATTTTTTATGGGATTATCATGCTCCAGGGGTATTAGACTTGCCTTTGCCACCTTTCAAATTGGACATGGAATGGATCCCAGCTCGTTCCATTCCTCGGAGTTTAATTTCAAAATATCTTGGTGATTATAGTCTTCATTCTCAGACTGAATTATCTCGCCCTGAGCATCTACCTTCAATAATGAACGTCAGAATGCTGAAGGACTTGAATTTTATTAACTCTCCTCTTTGCCTAGAAGATCCTCCTGCCGGCGAGGAACCTGTTTCAAAAGCTCAAGGAAAGAAACCAATATAATAGGTTTTTCAATGTATTAATTAGCACATATGCAGAGTTTGTAATATTTTTATCTTAATGAAAGAATTTCATTTTCTGTTTTGCCAATTAGTATAGCTATTTTTCTGTTTGCAAATTGTATGGTTCATCGACCAATTTAGTAATCAAAATTACAAGTATTAGAAATGTCGCTTGGTCACTCAATAATAAAGTAATGAGTATGAATGTTTAAAATGTTTCCAACCAACCAAGGTTGTTAAATAATGCTCCTCGACCAATTATGGTTAGTGAGAGTTTGTCCTCGACTAACCATACTTGGTAGATTTTTGTTTTTAAAATGTGCCCGACCAACCAAGGTCGATAAATTCTCCTCGTCGACCAACTACAATTAGTGGGTTTTTATCCCCGACCAACCATACTTGGTTTAATAGGAATATTTTGCTCTTCAAAGAACTTTTTGTAATAATCTTACCTCCCGATCAACATAAGTTGTAATGGGAGAGTATATTTTTATCTTACCAATCGTAATTGATCATGATGGTGTACACCTCTTAACCAAAGGAGTAGTAGTGGTTCTTTCCAACTATATGTCCACTAGATATCCTACCAACCTTAGTTGGTCACACTAGTGTCGCCTCCTAACCAAAGGAGTATATTATGTCCACTAGATATCCTACCAACCTTAGTTGGTCACACTAGTGTCGCCTCCTAACCAAAGGAGTATATTATGTCCACTAGATATCTTACCAACCTTAGTTGGTCACACTATTGTCGCCTCCTAACCAAAGGAGTATATTATGTCCACTAGATATCTTACCAACCTTAGTTGGTCACACTAGTGTCGCCTCCTAACCAAAGGAGTATATTATGTCCACTAGATATCTTACCAACCTTAGTTGGTCACACTAGTGTCGCCTCCTAACCAAAGGAGTATATTTTTTGGTTCTCGCCCTTTTATCAACCGGAGTTGATCGTGGGTCTGAACTATAGTCTTCTTCTTGTTATCAAGCAGCGTAGTGTACAACACTAGTATTCCCCAAAAAACTTTCAATAGAAATTGGTGAAACATCCTCGTTTTATTCATAATGAAGGAAATGCTTTACATTTTATATTACTGATAATACTTGCGCATGTGTTCAGCATTCCATGCATTCTTAAATTCCTCTCCTTCTAGAGTCGCTATTCTGTAAGTTCCTGGTCGAACAACTTCCACAACTCGATAAGGTCCATGCCAGTTTGCTTCGATTTTATTGTGCTTCTGAATGACCTTCTTCAGCACATAATCTCCCTCCTTTAGATCTCATTTCTTCACCCTTTTGTTGTAGAACATAGCTGTTCGTTGTTGATAAGCAGCATTTCTGATGGATGCCTCTTCTCTAACCTCCTCGAGCATATCCAAATCCAGTCTTCTCATTAAATCGCTGATTGGGGAATTAAAATTCAGCACTCTATGTGTTGGGAGACCCAACTCGGCAGGTATTACAGCCTCACTTCCAAATGCTAACATGTATGGTGATTCTCCAGTTGCTGCTCGGGGAGTTGTTCGGTAAGCCCACAATACTGATTGCAGCTCATTAATCCAATTTGCTTTAGCCTCACTTAGCCTTTTCTTTAACCCGTTTAATAATGTTCTGTTCGTCACCTCAGTCTGTCCATTGCTCTGAGGATGGCCTGGTGCTGAATGGGTCTTCAGTATATTTGATTGTTGACAATAGGCAGCAAACTCCTCATTGTCAAATTGTGTTCCATGATCAGTGATGAAGGCATGAGGGAGACCATATCAACAGATGATATTCTTCCAAATAATCTGGTATACCTTCTCGTACGTCATATCGATAAGCGGTTCAGCTTCCACCCATTTAGTAAAATAGTCCACTACAACGACGAGGTATTTGAATCTTCCTCGGGTGGTCGGCATTGGTCCAACCAAATCAATTCCCCACATGGAAAATGGCCAAGGGGAAGTTATTGGTGTCAGCAATGCTTGTGGAGTTCGTCGGATGGAGGAAAATCGTTGGCACTTGTCGCATTTCTTAGCATAGGATATACAATCAGCCCTCATCGTTGGCCAGTAGTATCCTTGAGTCATTACCCTCTGCAAAAGTGTTCGACCTGCTACATGAGCTCCGCAAGACCCTTCATGGATCTCTTCAATCAACGCTTTCACCTCGGAGGGATGTACACATCTCTACAAACCTACCATAACTCCTCGTCTATACAAAATACCATTAGTTAGCACATACCGAGCAGCTTTATACTTCAATTTCTTGGCAGCGAGCTTGTCTTCCGGCAATCCTCCCTCTTCAATATATACCCTGATGGGATCCATCCAAGATGGTCCTAAATCAAGGGCAATAACATTCATCGTCAAATTTTCATCTATGCTCCGACTTTCCAGTACTTCAATCGGTATTGTTCTTTGTAGCTCGGTGCGCGTAGCTGACGCTAATCGGGCCAATGCGTCTGCTCTAGCATTCTCCATCCTCGGTATTCTCACCAATTGAACGGCATCAAACTCTGTTAGTAACTCCATCACCTTTGCATGGTACTTCACCATTAATTCTCCTTTAACTGCATATATTCCCTTTATTTGATTCACAATTAACTGAGAATCACTGAATACAATTACTTGCCGTGCTTCCATAACTTTCGCCAAATGAAAACCTGCTATCATGGCCTCATACTCAGCCTCATTATTAGAGGCTTTGAATTGAAATCTCAAGGCATACTCCATGTCAATATCATCTGGGGTGTTTAAAACAATCCCTGCTCCACTACCAGCTGTGCAAGATGACCCATCCACATACAATCACCATGTAAGTAACTTGTCTTCAAATTTCTTATCTGACAGAGCTCCTCGGTAGAATATCTGTTATTTTCTTTCATCATCCCCTGGTATTTTTCGTTCCTCGTCGACTATCTCTTTTCGTTCTTCATCCAATCGAAGCTGGTCCGAGTTTGAAATTGATGATCCTTCTACTTCCATAAGCCCTTTTACCAACCGGAGTTGGTCTGGATTTATGTTGGTTGATCCTGTAGCATCCACAGGTTGGTCAACGAGTAGCTTTTGTTCCTCGGGAGCATCAGGATATGTAAACTCTGCTATAAAATCTGCTACAGCTTGCCCTTTCAATGATGATCTGGGCTCATACACAATATCATATTCGCCGAGTTCTACTGCCCAGTACATCAGTCTTCCTGACTTTTCTGGCTTGTGAAGGGCTTGTCTCAATGGCATATTGGTATAAACGATGATGGTATGGGCCTGGAAATACGGCCTCATTCTTCTACTTGCTTCAATTAATGTCAATGCCAATTTCTCCAGCCTTGGGTACCTGATTTATGCACCTCGGAAAGCCTTACTCGTGTAATAGATTGGTTTCTGGACTCCATTCTCCAATCTGATCAATGCTGAACTAACTGCATTCTCTGATACTGCTAGATACAAATATAACTTCTCTCCTGTTATTGGCCTGGACAACAGTGGAGGTGCTCCCAAGTATTTCTTCAAGTCTTGAAAGGCTTTTTCGCAATCCTCATTCCACTCAAAGGTTTTTCGAAGTGTTTTGAAGAATGGTATGCATTTATCAGTTGCTCGGGATACAAATCTATTGAGCGCTGCAACTCGTCCTGTAAGACTCTGTACTTCTTTCTTTGTCGTCGGGGATCTCAGCCCTAGAAGAGCTTTGATCTTATCTGGATTTGCCTCAATACCTCGTTGATTGACGATGTATCCGAGGAACATTCCTTCTCGTACTCCAAAGGTGCACTTCGTCGGGTTAAGCTTCATTTGGTATTTATCCAGTTGATCAAAAGTTTGACTCAAGTCAACTAAATGATCAGCAGCTCTCTTGCTTTTCGTCAGCATGTCGTCGACATAGACTTCCATATTGTAGCTGATTTGTTCGGTAAAAACCTTGTTCATCAGCCGTTGGTATGTTGCTCCTGCATTTTTCAGACCAAAAGGCATAACGTTATAACAATAAGTTCCCCTAGGGGTAATAAAAGAAGTACTTTCCCTGTCTTCAGGTTTCATTTTGATCTGGTTGTAGCCAGAGTAAGCATCCATGAAGCTGAGTAACTCGTGTCCCGAGGTAGTATCCACTAGTTGATCAATTCTGGGTAATGGAAAGTGATCCTTGGGGCATGCCTTATTGAGATCGGTGAAATCAACACACATTCTCCATTTATTATTCTTCTTCTTTACCATCACTACATTTGCCAACCAATCTGGATATTTCACATCTTCAATAAATTGGGCTTTCTGGAGCTTCTCGACCTCCTCTTGTATGGCCTGATTCTTCTCGGGACTAAACACTCTTCTTCTTTGCTTTACAAGTTTGATCTCCTTATTCACATTGAGCTCGTGACATAAGAAATTGGGATCTATTCCAGGCATGTCTTCATGACTCCACGCGAAAGTTTTTTTCCTGTTTCTCAAGAAAGTTATCAACTCCTGTTTTATTGAAACATCCAACGACGAACCTATCTAGGTTATTCGTTCAGGATACTCATCATCCAAAATAACATTTTCTGTAGATTCCACTGCCTGTCCTTTTACAAGTTGGGTTTCATCTCTGGGATCAAGGGTTTCAATCTCTGTGTCTTCTTCCACCTGGTAGGTAGTACTCTTTTTCCTTGACTCCTCAAGCTCCTCTTGCTCGGCAGATGAATAATAACATTCTCGAGCTACTTTTTGATCACCTTTCACAACTCCTACTCCAAAGTTTGTTGGGAATTTTAAGCACTGATGTACTGTAGATGGAACTGCTTCGAATTTCTTCAAACCAACTCTTCCCATGATGATGTTGTAGGCTGATTGCACATTCTTATCCATCACGAAGAAACGTATTCTTTCTGTTCGACAAGCAGGCCAAGTTCCAATGAATATATCCAACTTGATCGTCCCAAGTGGAAATACTTTCTCGCCAGCAAAACCCAGAAGGGGTCTATGATAAGGCTCCAATTGAGATAATTTCAAATTCAAGCTATCAAAGCATGAATAGTACATGATGTCTGCTAAACTACCATTGTCTACTAACACCCTTGAAATCACCACCTCCTTCATCCTCATTTTGATCACCAAAAAATCGTCATGAGGGTAAAGAACACCTGCCAAGTCGTTTTTTGAAAAGCCAATAACTAGCTTCTCTTTGTTTACCTTCCTCGGACGATCATCCTCGGCCAGATTTATTCGCTGAATGTATGAACAAGCTTGAGCCTCTCCAAGGTAAGCTTTTCTTTCTACAGTAAGGTCTCCTCCTCCTGCATCTCCTCCTGTAATGACATTTCAATCAAATGATCCAAAGCATATATAAAATACCTCTCTTTCTGGTTGTCTTGGCTTCTTAGGAAGATCGGGGTCATCTTCTGGATCCTCTTCATAGTTTCTCTTCTTTTTCTCTTCTATCCGACGAGGAGATCTAGATCTCTCTCTAGATCGTTCATTATCTTTTCTTTCACCTCTGCGATCTACATACTTTGACAGCTTTCCTCTTCGGAAGAGCGTTTCAATCTCGTTCTGAAGAGCTATGCAATTTTTAGTCGTATGGCCATGATCTTTGTGGAACTCGCAGTACTTGGATTTATTCCTCAAATCAGGATTTGTCTTCAGTTTCTCTGGCCATTTGATTTCTTCGCTATTCTTGATTTCTTCCAAAACATGATTAATACTCATTTTCAATGGAGTATAATTGTCGTACTTCTTCAGGATTTCCCATGATGTCCTATTATTCCTGGAGTGCTTGTCACCACCATTACCTTTTTGCTCTTTCTTCTTCGATTTGTCGACCTCCACCTTGGTTTCTTTATCCATATTCTTCTTCGCAGCCATCGCTTCCTCGGCGTTCATGATTTTGGCCGCTTTTGACATCAACTCTGACATAGTTTTAGGCGGATCTTTGGCCAAAGTATAATACAACTTATTAGGCAACAAACCACTCATCAAAGCAGTGATTGCTGTCTTTTCTTCATAATCTATGACCTCCAACTTCTCGTTATTGAAACGAGTTATGTAATCTCTAGTACTTTCACCAGACTTTTGTCTAACACTTAACAAGTGTGCTACTCTTTTTACTGGCTTTGCTCCAAAACAGAAATTACCAATAAACAGCTCGGCTAACTGAAAGAAAGTTGAAATCTTACCCCGAGGAAGGTTGTTGTACCATATCTGGGCAGGTCCGGTAAGAGTTCCTGAGAATGCTCTACATCTCATCTCGTCGGGGACTACATAGATGTCAGCTGCAGCTTGATATTGCTCTATGTGAAGAACAGGATCAGTCTTTCCATCATATTTGGGAGTCACTACAGGTGCTTTGAACTTTGATGGTGTAGGAAAATCCATAATGGCTTGTACAAAAGGTGTTCCTCGAACAAAAGTTCGTTGTAGGGGATTCTTTGCTTTAGCCATTTCTCCCAATTTATCCTCCGAGCGTTGGAGAGATCCTTTCCACGCTTCATTTCCTTCCTCGGGCCTATTGGTTCGAGCAATTGATCGTTCTGAAGTAGCTTCCTGAGATTTATCTCGACGAGTAGCTGGTCGTGATTGTGCTGATCCTTCTCTCAAACCTGATGGTGGCCGCAAACTTCTCGATGGAGCTCTAGGTGGACTCATATTCCTCCTTGGTCCTAATCGACTGAAAGGAGACACCCTGCTTAATCTTTCTAAAGCGCTAGTTCTCTCTGGAGAGAGAGTGATACGTTGATCTGTATCCGTGGCCCGTATTGATGAAGTTCGCCCAGGTTGATAAGAAGAATCATTAGATTCCTCATTACGATATGACACAGTACGTCTGGATCGTGAATGAGTTTGCCTCTGACCACTTTGCTGTCCTGATCGTGCAGGTGCAGTACCACCATTTAGGGTTTGTAGGAGTTGCCTCATTGTGTCTTGCATGGGGGTTTGCCCTTGGGCCAGATTCGTCATGATTTCGGCCAAATCTGGAGGTGCAGAGGGATTTGGGGGATTTCCAGCATTTCCAGCGTTTCTATTGCTGGATTCTGGATTATCCGCCATTGATGACAAATGATTTGTTATGAAAAACGATAATAGCAGTCGTTTCCCACAGACGGCGCCAATCTGTTGATGTAAAAAACTAGATCGCTCTAATTATTCAATCACAGATAAATAAATAAGACAAAGATTTTTAAAGTGGTTCGGCTAGGAATAAAGCTTACGTCCACTGTTATGTTATTGCTGAGTGTTTGCAGAATTCTTGATTACAAGTTCTCTCAAGAAATTCCGGTCCCTTTGAATGAGGGAGATACAATGTATTTATAGCCCTTAGGCTGTACATGAAAGGTCCGATACATTAAATGAAATACATATGAAAGGGTTATACATTTAATGCAGCGTGTGCGTCAAGAATATAAACATTCAATGAATAGTTGAACAGTTGTTCGTTTGATAATTAATGATACGGCCGAGATGCAGTTCGGACCGCCTTAGTTGCTCGTTGATCAAGAGTTCCTCGGAGCGTATATAGTATCTCGGTTCCTCGGAGCGCATGTAGTATCTCGGGATGATGGAGTTCCTCGTTACTATTGTGCCGGGTTGACACGTGTCTTCATATTATTCGTCCACATCAGCATATTAATTTTGGTATCAACAGTGACCATTGGCCAATCTTTTAAATTTTATTGTAAAATAAATTGATTAATTTTAAAATGATTTGCACGGTTGGATTATAGTGTCTAAAATTACTTGTTCCTCCTGCATAATAGAAACATATTTAAAGTGAAGGAAATAATTGAATTGTTGTGACCAAAGAGATGGTTTAACTGAAATACACATATTTGTTTGTCAATTATGGATTTATGATTAAACATCAAGCCTTGTGTTGGTGTATGTATATATATACATATAGGGTGTTTATATATTTTAATAGTTGCCTTTTATTTTTAACTCATAAAATTGGTGACTATTCATGTTTTATTTCTTTTCTCTCTTAACTAATGCTTTGAATTACTATTAGCCAAATGGTAATTACATTTTAACGTGATACAAATATTTTAAAAGTCATTTATAGTAGAGATAAAAACTAAATTTTGTTATATAGTTTATTACTCAAATGCTAATTTTAGATTCTAAACTTCTGTTTTACGTTAAAAAACAAATGATACAAATTAATAAGGTGTCATAGTATATTTTATGATATCTTCCTAGTATTGTATGATTATTGTCACGTGAAAATGCTATCGATTTATGCCAATTCGTAAATTCCCAATTTTAACCCTAAAACATTCAACTACGTGGGTAAATCAAACCATCACAAATAAATTGCTGACACACAGATTTCAGGAAAAAAATCATAAGGAAAAACCTTGTTGTTTCACTATGCAAAAGTAAATTGAAACTCACATACACAAAGAAATGTGCAGTGAATGTCACGCGGATACTCACATAGGCACGCAGCCCAGAGTCAGCAATGGATCAACCGTAGTAGCCCACAAGAACACGTAGCTATGAATCAGCAAGGAACACCCACGAGTACTCCTAAATGACACGCAGTCTTCAGCCAAAGATTTAACCTTTCTACAAGAGAAACTTCAATAAGATCATATCTCGAGTTCTAAAACTATTCACTAAACTATTGTGATTTTTGTGAATTGAAAAATAAAGTTTAAACACTAAATGAAGAAGACAAAATCATTTATGCAATTTAAAGTTTTCGTAGACTGGAAAAACAAAGGTCTTCTTGAGAAAAATGACTCATTTAACGCGCTATTTGTAAAAAAATTGAGTCGGTGACTTCGCTTGAACGACCAGAATATCCAAATGCCTTTTATTAAACTCCGTCTCAACACTTAGAAAAAAATCTTTTGACGGAAAACTTCTTCTCGAGTGTTAAAAAATAGTTTAGAAAAAATTGTCCCAACACTTTAAATAAACCGTTAAGGGACTTAAACACAACGTTACCAAAATTCATCTCACATAGGCTTTTCAGTTAAAAAATGTTAATGCTCAGATCCTTCTTGATGCATGATTGAACTTGAATAAATCTTCGATGGTTGTAGCGGTATACGACATACTCTAATATAAACTGGACAATGTAAAATATGTCATTACAAATCTCTCCCTATGTCTATGTCGATACAAACTAAAAAAAATCGAATTATCAAATCAGATGTCCTATACAAATCTAATACCCTCCCATGAACCCAAAACTGAAAAAGTACTAAAATTGTAAGTCTTTAAACGTTCTTAAAAAATCTTCAACTTCAAATTTTCAAATCTCTTTGCTTTTCTTATCATCATCAGGGTGTGGAAAATATGATCTTCAATTTTATACCTACACACATGATATAATAAATAAACACCTTCGTGACGTATCGAATTTGAAATGAGATAAACATAAATCAAAACAAAGATTAAATCTCAATTCTCCCCCAACTCCACCATTAAATCATAATTCGTTCGCCCCCTTTTTATTTGTCTGAAATAGACAAGGAAAAGAATAAACAAAATAAACATGGAGTGTCATGACAAGCAAAGCAAACAACTACGATCATCGATAAACTTGAAAGCATTCACCAACTATTTTTTATTTTCAAATTTTTTAATATAAAAATGTAAAAAATAATTTTTTAAAAATTACACACCAAGAATTTTACACTAAGATAACCAAATCGTGAAAACGGAATGAATGGATGTGAACAAATTCGATAGGAAAATCAATGCAATCAAACATAACATATGTGCACGATGAACACGGATACTCCAAATAAATGATCTCAAAATCGTCCTTTGGTGCCAAAAATGTAAATTTATATGACATCGACTCAATCTAATTGACATATCAAAATTTAAAATTATTTTCACACCAATAAATCCTAAAACTATGTAATGCTTTTTCAAGACTTTGTCAGGACGTACAAACCCGTTGATTTATTTCCAACCAACCTCCCTCATAAATAATAATGCATTTATTTTTCTTTTGACATGATCTAAAACCTAATGGCCTCTTTTTGGCACATTTATCTTTTTATTATTGCCTTTAAATTTATCTTGGTCTCTTTTCAAATGGAGGCTTTCAGTACGTGATTATTATTCACTCACAGCCCTTTCCGTGAACACTCATCATTTTTTCATATTAAACAAATTCCTCGCGGGCAACGGTTCTTACATACACTACTTTCATTGTCGAGTTTTATCACATTTGGTTCATTTTAAAGACAGGATTGAGATTGAAACACTTCGATCAACATGTGATAGACAAGTACAATTATCAAACAAATTTGTGCAAGTGTGCATTAAAGGAGACTAAGAGTCAAATATATAGGTAGTAATCCTAAATTACATCTTAATGAATCCAAATACTATAAAGCACAAAAATAAAATGATGACATATATCAAAATACTATCAAATAGTCACATGGATATGGAACGAAACTGTGACTTGGTCATCCTAAATGTCCATTCATAAACGGTGTAAACAAAATACAAAACTCTTCTTGTCTTTTTTTCAAAAATATCAAAATAAAATGTTTTTGGCTTTTTTCAATTTTTTCTCAAGAAAATAGAAAATCTTTTTGTATTTTCCAAAAATTTTCGAAAACAAAAATCTTTTTGCTTTTTCAAAAAATATATCAAAAATGAAAATATAAATACAAAGTGGTACAAACTAGAAATAAGCATAAAATATAATCTTGAAAAAATATTATGCTAGCAAATACGTCTACACCTCAACCGTTAGGTGCGGTAAAATTTTCCAAAGGTGGTGACTGTAATACCCCGTATTTTCTGTGATATTTATTTTTGGGATTAATTGAATTAAATGCGTATTAATTGAAAATTAATCCGGATAAAATATTAACGAGATGTGAGTTAGTATTTGATTATAATGTGTATATATGGCAATATATAAATATTGGAAATATTGAAATTGTCGCGAGATTGAAATACGGCAATTTGGGAAATTTTGTTGGGACGCGCGTGACAGTCGCGTCAGGAATATAATTATTTGAATTAAAAAGTGAATTTTATTTTTATCACCCGTATGGTCATTTTGAGTGTGCCAACGCGTTCGGAAGGGTCGAAATAGTCAGAAAACACTAGCCGGGGGTTAAGTTTGGATCCCGGGGCATTATTGGGCCATACCGGTAACTTATATGGGCATTTTGGTAATTTCGGATATTGGGGAATTAAAACCCACGAAAATTAGTAATAAAAATCTGACTTATTCTCCATCCACTAAACCCACTAACTACATTAAGGGACTTATTGGGCTACGGGAGAAGTTAAGAAATAGTTCCAACTTACCAAAAACCAAACCCACCTCCATTGTCATCATCCTTAGAGAAGAACTTGTAGAGAGAGAGAGAGAAGAGAATTCTGCAGAGAGAGAGAGAAAGAACAACTCAGCCTTCAAGATTCAATATCAAATTCAGAGAAAGTTTAAGGCAAGTGGTTTAATTTCAATTGATTCAATGCTATGTTTTCCATGTTTAGGAATTTTCGAAATTGATCTTGGAAGATGATATAGACCCATGAATTGGAAGTTAAAAGCTATAAATTATGTTAGGGATTGCATGTAGTAACATTCTGGACGAATTATGTGTTCAAAACAGAACCATTGATGATCTAAAAATGGATTTTAGAAGAAGTTTATTAATGTTCTTGAAAGAAGTAGAAATCTGGAATTTTTGATGAAGTTTTGATCTAAACAAAGCCCTTGAATGACGAATTATTGGTTGTAGAACGTTAATACTGTTGTAGGATGATTGTATGATGAGATTATAACATTATCTTAGAGTTTCATGCTTGTAAATGTCATTTTGGGACGAATTGAAAACTGCAAAACGAAGCAGTCCGTAGCCATACTTGTTACGTTCGATCGATCGATGTTCATCAGTCGATCGATCGACCACCATCGATCGATTGAAGTAAAAGGTCGATCGATCGACCTTCCCAGAATGAGTAAAGTTTTCCCTATTTTAAATTTTAATGGTGGTAACCCTTGGAAAATATTATTGGAGTCCTTAGGAATACCCTTAAACTTAAGGAAGACCAGTAGGCATGATTATGAAACTTGAACCTTAATTAGAATTCAATTTGAGGAATTATTCTAAATTAATGAAATTCGATAAGTGAGATAATATTTGGGTTAATAGTGTAAATTTGAATAATTTGATGAAATGAGGTTTGGGGCAGAAGTAAAGACCTTAGGAATAAAGATGTTATATGTGGGAATAATAGGAACTTAATAATCTATTTTAGATAGGTTTTATTTAAGTATAAGAAACTACGACGTGAGACGTGTCGACAGTTTAACTTTTATATTATCGGGAGACTTGAAATATATGAATTTGGATTAATGGTATAAAGATGTGGAGTATACCTCTATTAATATCGAGATATCTAAGATGTGTGAATGCTTAGCATATAATTTTATGTGTATGACATACCTACCATACTTGCTATCACGGGAGGTTTACGTTCGCTTAAGGCCTTCTTATCCTTGTGTTGCCCGGATTTAGATTGGTTACCTCGATGAACATAGGTCAGAGAAGGACTTATTGGGATGTTAATAAGTTTGCTGATCGTGGGAGCGTAGGTATGTGCGTGACCCATGTGATGTGACCGTGTTCGCCTCCATTATTTGTGATGTTGTTATCTGAACGATTCCTGAGAGATTCGGAATGCGTGATCCTTATGTACGTGATGTACCGGGATGGATAGCAGAGTATGTGTGCACCGCAGCTTAGCCTTTGGGTGCTTGTATTGTATATTTATGATGTGGATAATATACGGTTAAATGAAAAGGAATGTGCTATGTTAAATTGTGAGTATAGTTATTGCCACGTTGTGAAAAGATAAAAAGGGGACTGATATCAATAAATGGTTTTGTTAATAATTGGGAATCCGAGAACTAAAGTGGAACTCTCTATTTAATTGTTAAGGTTGAAATTAAAATGTGAATCGGGTAGAAGTGTTAGAAACTCTTTTGACTAGATAGTTATGAGATATCACATGAATGGGTACAGGAACGTTAGGAGTGCACAGTTAGACGAGAGGTGAGTATTCCATGTGAGAGCACGTCCTAACATGTACTTTGCATTATTGTTTTAACTGTTATTAAAGCACTTGATGTTTTCAAAATACTCTCCACTTTCGGGCTCTGACCCGTTTGCTTTCAAATCTACTTTTTTTGTAAAAACCATTTTAGGTGCCTAGCCACAAGGACACCATGCTTAGGATCCTCATTCAGGTGACGAGCTTTAGCTGTTTGTGGAAGTTACAGGACATTGATTATAGACGCTTCATCTATTTTGACTCTATACTCCGCATTTATCAGTTATAGGGCATGTCGCCCATTTCTTTTAGAGGCATTTCATTTATTTCAGTTATTCAGACTTCGGGCATGTAATTAATTCAGGATTCAGACTTGTGTTATTATCTTCAGTTGTGGGATTGTTGTGAGGAGTTTTCCTCCGGACTTATTATTATTATTGTTGGTTATTTCATTACTTCGTTATGTTGAATGGATTTATGTTGTTCTTCCATTATTCTTTTATTGCATGTTAATCAGACTTAACTTAAAATTTGGCATCTTACTTTTAAATACTAGGTGGTTAGTAATTATTAAAATGTTTTCGACAATGATGCTATTAACTGGACCAACTTGGCATGTTGTATTAATTTAATAAAGGAGTAGCTACCCGGTATTTAATTAGTCGGGGTGTCACAGGTGGTATCAGAGCATCAGGTTCTAGTGTCCTTTAGGATCTGTACGGCTTATTATGTTTCCGCTGAGCTTTCTTTGATGTAGAGCCCTATATTTTAGGACTGTTGTATTCTTTTGTATATGCTACATTCTTCAGCTATTTTGAGTTTATAACTGCGAACTTATAGACTTCATTCTTATTTCATATGCCTCCATGACGTGCACAACGGGTTCCCAGGAATGCAACGCCAGAACCACGGCCCGCACCAGTTCAGGGCACAATGAACGCCGCTGAGGTTGCAGCCATTGTAGCCCAAGCGGTAAATTCCGCACTAGCCGTAGTACAGCAGGCACAACTTCAGGCGCCAGTTGCCGCGCCAGTTCAGCCTCATGCATTCCCGTCTGCTTGGGAACGTGTACGTGATGCTTTTCAGAAAGCACACCCTCCGGAGTTCACAGGTAGCTCCGACGTGGTAGTTTCGAGTCAGTGGAGGAAGGACACTCAACGGCACCTGAGGATGTATGAGTGCACCGATGTCCAGAAACAGATACTAGCTACTTTTAAGCTAGTGGGGTCAGCACTGCAGTGGTGGGAGTCTATTACCACCGTGGAGGAGAGAGATACTCTCACGATTAAGGAGTTCTGGGTGCGGTTCGACCGCAAGTACTTTCCGTCTGCTGTTCACACGGAAATGAGGAGGAAGTTGATGAACCTTCGACAGGAGGGTAAGACTGTGGCCGAGTATGAGGCCGAATTTACCAATTTGCTGAATATTGTCCCAGATGAGATACCTACGGAAGAGAAAAAAATACAGAAATTTACAAACGAGTTGACATGGAGGATTCGTCAGCACTTGTTAGGGAACCTCTCGTTAGCCACTTATTCTGATGTGGTTAATACTGCATTGCTCCATTGCCAGGATCACCACTTTCACATGGCTGAAGGCAAGAGGTCAGGAGAGTCCAGCCATCAGGGCAGGACTGGGGGAAATGGTGCCAATGGGGCACAATCTGTTTAGGGGCAGAGACAGGGTGATCAGGGTTCCCAGCAGGGGGATCACAAGAGGTTCAGGTCGGGAAATTTCAGGCACGGACAGGGAGGTTTCCGGTAGGGCCATCAGGGTCCGAACGGCCATCAGAACCAGCAGGGTCAGAATGGTCAACAATAGTTTCAACAGGGCCAGCAGGGCCAATGGAGGAACGGTAACGGCCACCAGGGCCGGGGGCAGCAGGGACAGAGAGGGGGGAACTTCCCGGGGAAGTGTTTCGTTTGTGGCAAGACTGGCCATAAACGCCAGGACTGTCCTGATAGGGGCAGGGCCCCGCAGCAGCAGCAGGGTGCTCGACATGAGCCACAGAGGCCACTTTTTCCACCTGCTCTTCCAGCTCCAGCCCAGGTGCCAGCACTACCAGCTATTCCAGCAGTTCCTATACAGCAGGGGCAGCTACAGTATGGACATGTCTACAACGTCCACCAGGCAGCAGCCCCACAGGCACCACCTGCGATTGAGGGTATGTTTCCTATCCATGGTACTATGGGTCGGGTTTTGTTTGATACGGGGGCAACGCATTGTTTTATAGCTACACATTTTGCGAAAGCCTTAGGATTGTTATCCACAGCAGAGAGCACAGTGACATGTGTAGATTCACCATTGGGGAGTGGGTCACTTATTTTCTTTATATGCCGGGGAGTGGGGGTAGAGATTGGTAGTTTGGTATTACCTGCAGATATGTTAGTACTAGAGATGACCGAGTATGATGCCATTATTGGTATGGATTGGCTTGTTGCGTACCGAGCCATGATTGACTGTTTCAGTAGGAGTATTATCTTTGCCATTCCCGGGCAGGAGATGTTTTTAGTGGCGATGCCTCGTTCTGAGGGAGGATCGTCCACTCATTTGTACTATATAGAGGAGGAGACCTCTAAGGAGGTGGTGATACCACTTGATTCGATTCCGGTTGTTAGAGAGTTTGTCGATGTATTTCAGGATATACCTGGATTACCCCCCAGTCGAGAGATAGACTTTGTCATAGACTTATTACCAGATACGAGACCTATAGCACGTGCACCGTACCGTATGGCTCCGGCAGAGATGCGAGAGCTATGAGATCAGATTGAACAGTTGTTGGGTCAGGGGTTTATACGGAGGAGTACTTCGCCGTGGGGTGCCCCTGTGTTGTTCGTGAAGAAGAGAGATGGTTCACTGAGATTGTGTGTGGACTACCGAGAGTTGAACAAAGTCACGATACGGAATAAGTATCTGTTGCCTCGAATCGATGACTTATTCGACCAGTTGAGAGGAGCTTCTTTCTTCTCGAAGATTGATTTGAGATCGGGATACCATCAGTTGCGTATCAGGGAGGAGGACGTCTCGAAGACTGCGTTCTTATCGAGATATGGTTCTTATGAGTTTCGGGTTATGCCTTTTGGTTTGACCAATGCTCCAGCCGTGTTTATGGACTTGATGAATAGAGTGTTCAGAGATTTACTAGATCAGTTTGTCATTGTCTTCATTGATGATATTCTGGTTTACTCCCAGACAGAGGAGGAGCACGCCGAGCACTTGAGGCAAGTTTTGCAGACACTGCGTCAGAATGAGTTGTATGCAAAATATGAGAAGTTCGGGTTTTGGCTGAAGGAGGTTCAGTTTTTGGGGCATATTATTTCCGACCGGGGAATATCGGTTGATCCGGGGAAGGTATCCGCGGTGAGGGAGTGGGGACAGCCCACGACACCGACTGAAATCCGTAGTTTCTTGGGCCTAGCAGGATACTACAGGAGGTTTATTCGGGGATTTTCGAAGATAGCAGGTCCTTTGACACATCTGACTCGCAAAGGTGTGCCGTACATTTGGAGTGATGCCTGTCAGTTGGCATTCGATGAGTTAAAGGACAAGGTAACCTCAGCACCTGTGTTAGCATTGCCGAGACCGGGAGTTGAGTATCTAGTTTACACCGATGCGTCCTTACAAGGACTTGGAGGTGTATTGCAGCAGGAAAGTCAGGCCATAGCTTATGCTTCCCGTAAGCTTAAGCCTCACGAGAAGAATTACCCCACCCATGACTTGGAGTTGGCGTCAGTGGTATTTGCCCTTCGGATTTGGAGACATTATCTTTTGGGGGAAAAGTTTCGATTGTTCACGGACCACAAGTCCCTACAGTACCTATTCACGCAGAAGGAGTTGAATATGCGGCAGAGAAGGTGGCTTGAGTTTGTGAAGGATTATCAGTTTGATATCCAATATCACCCGGAGAAGGCTAACGTGGTAGCAGACGCGTTGAGCCGTAGACCAGTAGAGGAGGTGGCAGATGTGTGGAAGGCCAAATGGAAGGAGTTGGGACACCAGGATGCAGTGGCCCGATCATTCATGTCTGTGATGACTGTTACACCGCAGATTGTCACGAAGGTGGTAAGGGCACAGGCAAATGACTCGTTCTGTCAGGAGCAGATAGTTCGATTATTGGCAGAGGGAGCCGAATCCTATACCGTTAGCTCAGACGGGGGATTACGCTTCAATGGGAGATTGGTAGTTCCAGAAGGGGAGGAATTACGGCACGAGGTGATGGCAGAATTGCACGGCTCACGGTTCGCGGTACATCCCGGTGGGGACAAAATGTACCAAGACATGAGACGTCAGTATTGGTGGAGCGGGATAAAGAGAGATATTGCCGAGTTTGTTTCAAAATGCGCCACTTGTCAGCTCGTAAAAGTGGATCATCAGAGACCGGCAGGATTGCTACAGCCGTTGGAGGTCCCGATGTGGATGTGGGAGAGCATCTCCATGGACTTTATCACGGGGTTGCCTACGTCACAGAGAGGTCACGACTCCATTTGGGTAATTGTGGACAGGTTGACCAAAGTCGCTCATTTTCTACCCGTAAGAACAGATTACACTGCGGGACAGTATGCCCAGCTCTTTATTGCAGAGATAGTGAGACTTCACGGTGTACCCCTAAATATCGTGTCTGACAGAGACAAGATATTTGTTTCACGGTTTTGGGAGAGTTTTCAGGAGGCCATGGGCACGGAGTTGCAGTTGAGTATGGCGTACCACCCGCAGACCGATGGGCAGACCGAGCGTACAAATCAGATGTTAGAGGACATGCTACGTATGTGCACCATTGATTTTGAGGGTGGATGGGAGCAATATCTTCCACTGGTGGAGTTTTCTTACAACAACTCCTACCAGTTCACCATTGGCATGGCTCCATTTGAGGCGTTGTACGGTAGACCTTGTCGTTCCCCAGCATGTTGGTTGGAAGTGGGGGACAACAAACTACTTGGGCCGGAAGTGATTCAGGATACTTCGGCGAGGATAGAATTGATTCGGAGTCGCATTCGGGCAGCTCAGGATCGACAGAAGAGCTATGCTGATGCGAAGAGGTTCTTCAGGGAGTTCCAAGTGGGGGACCAGGTTTTGCTCAGAGTATCTCCTATGAAGGGGATTATGCGTTTCGGGAAGAAAGGGAAGTTGGCACCAAGATATGTGGGACCATTTCCTATTATTGAGCGGATCGGACCGGTTGCGTATAGGCTTGGGTTACCGGAGGATTTGCATCGGATTCACGATGTGTTTCATATTTCCTCGCTAAGGAAATACCTTAGAGATAATTTGGCTCATTCTCACATTGCTGTGGAGGACATCGATCTCCAGCCGGATAGCTCCTACGAGGAGGGGTCGATTGCTATTCTGGACCGAAGTGAGCGGAAACTGCGGTCAAAGATAGTTCCGTTAGTGCGTGTTCAGTGGCGACATCATAATGTCGAGGAGTCCACATGGGAGCGTGAGGATGAGATGCGCGAACGTTATCCAGAGTTATTCTTACCAGGTACTTTCTAGTTCCGAATTTCGGGACGAAATTCAGTTATTAGGGGGGGAGTATGTAATACCCCGTATTTTCTGTGATATTTATTTTTGGGATTAATTGAATTAAATGCGTATTAATTGAAAATTAATCCGGATAAAATATTAACGAGATGTGAGTTAGTATTTGATTATAATGTGTATATATGGCAATATATAAATATTGGAAATATTGAAATTGTCGCGAGATTAAAATACGGCAATTTGGGAAATTTTGTTGGGACGCGTGTGACAGTCGCGTCAGGAATATAATTATTTGAATTAAAAAGTGAAATTTATTTTTATCATCCGTATGGTCATTTTGAGTGCGCCAACGCGTTCGGAAGGGTCGAAATAGTCAGAAAACACTAGCCGGGGGTTAAGTTTGGGTCCCGGGGCATTATTGGGCCATACCAGTAACTTATAGGGGCATTTTGGTAATTTTGGATATTGGGTAATTAAAACCCACGAAAATTAGTAATAAAAATCTGACTTATTCTCCATCCACTAAACCCACTAACTACATTAAGGGACTTATTGGGCTACGGGAGAAGTTAAGAAATAGTTCCAACTTACCAAAAACCAAACCCACCTCCATTGTCATCATCCTTAGAGAAGAACTTGTAGAGAGAGAGAGAGAAGAGAATTCTGCAGAGAGAGAGAGAAAGAACAACTCAGCCTTCAAGATTCAACGTCAAATTCAGAGAAAGATTAAGGCAAGTGGTTTAATTTCAATTGATTAAATGCTATGTTTTCCATGTTTAGGAATTTTCGAAATTGATCTTGGAAGATGATATAGACCCATGAATTGGAAGTTAAAAGCTATAAATTATGTTAGGGATTGCATGTAGTAACATTCTGGACCAATTATGTGTTCAAAACAGAACCATTGATGATCTAAAAATGGATTTTAGAAGAAGTTTATTAATGTTCTTGAAAGAAGTAGAAATCTGGAATTTTTGATGAAGTTTTGATCTAAACAAAGCCCTTGAATGATGAATTATTGGTTGTACAACGTTAATACTGTTGTAGGATGATTGTATGATGAGATTATAACATTATCTTAGAGTTTCATGCTTGTAAATGGCATTTTGGGATGAATTGAAAATTGCAAAACGAAGCAGTCCGTAGCCATACATGTTACGTTCGATCGATCGATGTTCATCAGTCGATCGATCGATCGAAGTAAAAGGTCGATCGATCGACCTTCCCAGAATGAGTAAAGTTTTCCCTATTTTAAATTTTAATGGTGGTAACCCTTGGAAAATATTATTGGAGTCCTTAGGAATACCCTTAAACTTAAGGAAGACCAGTAGGCATGATTATGAAACTTAAACCTTGATTAGAATTCAATTTGAGGAATTATTCTAAATTAATGAAATTCGATAAGTGAGATAATATTTGGGTTAATAGTGTAAATTTGAATAATTTGATGAAATGAGGTTTGGGGCAGAAGTAAAGACCTTAGGAATAAAGATGTTATATGTGGGAATAATAGGAACTTAATAATCTATTTTAGATAGGTTTTATTTAAGTATAAGAAACTACGACGTGAGACGTGTCGACAGTTTAACTTTTATATTATTGGGAGACTTGAAATATATGAATTTGGATTAATGGTATAAAGATGTGGAGTATACCTCTATTAATATCGAGATATCTAAGATGTGTGAATGCTTAGCATATAATTTTATGTGTATGACATACCTACCATACTTGCTATCACGGGAGGTTTACGTTCGCTTAGGGCCTTCTTATCCTTGTGTTGCCCGGATTTAGATTGGTTACCTCGATGAACATAGGTCAGAGAAGGACTTATTGGGATGTTAATAAGTTTACTGATCGTGGGAGCGTAGGTATGTGCGTGACCCATGTGATGTGACCGTGTTCGCCTCCATTATTTGTGATGTTGTTATCTGAACGATTCCTGAGAGATTCGGAATGCGTGATCCTTATGTACGTGATGTACCGGGATGGATAGCAGAGTATGTGTGTACCGCAGCTTAGCCTTTGGGTGCTTGTATTGTATATTTATGATGTGGATAATATACGGTTAAATGAAAAGGAATGTGCTATGTTAAATTGTGAGTATAGTTATTGCCACGTTGTGAAAAGATAAAAAGGGGACTGATATCAATAAATGGTTTTGTTAATAATTGGGAATCCGAGAATTAAAGTGGAACTCTCTATTTAATTGTTAAGGTTGAAATTAAAATGTGAACCGGGTAGAAGTGTTAGAAACTCTTTTGACTAGATAGTTATGAGATATCACATGAATGGGTACAGGAACGTTAGGAGTGCACAGTTAGACGAGAGGTGAGTATTCCATGTGAGAGCACGTCCTAACATGTACTTTGCATTATTGTTTTAACTGTTATTAAAGCACTTGCTGTTTTCAAAATACTCTCCACTTTCGGGCTCTGACCCGTTTGCTTTCAAATCTACTTTTTTTGTAAAAACCATTTTAGGTGCCCAGCCACAAGGACACCATGCTTAGGATCCTCATTCAGGTGACGAGCCGTAGCTATTTGTGGAAGTTACAGGACATTGATTATAGATGCTTCGTCTATTTTGACTCTATACTCCGCATTTATCAGTTGTAGGGCATGTCGCCCATTTCTTTTAGAGGCATTTCATTTATTTCAGTTATTCAGACTTCGGGCATGTAATTAATTCAGGATTCAGACTTGTGTTATTATCTTCAGTTGTGGGATTGTTGTGAGGAGTTTTCCTCCGAACTTATTATTATTGTTGGTTATTTCATTACTTCGTTATGTTGAATGGATTTATGTTGTTCTTCCATTATTCTTTTATTGCATGTTAATCAGACTTAACTTAAAATTTGGCATCTTACTTTTAAATACTAGGTGGTTAGTAATTATTAAAATGTTTTCGACAGTGATGTTATTAACTGGACCAATTTGGCATGTTGTATTAATTTAATAAAGGAGTAGCTACCCGGTATTTAATTAGTCGGGGTGTCACAGTGACATCCTATGAAAAACATCCATCAAGTCATGTATAGTTTTGGCCAAAAACTTTACTTGCTATATAATATGTGCAAACTCTTTCATGTAATCATTCGGAGCATCATGTGTGGGAGCGTGTGTGGGGACATGTGGCAAAACTCTATGTGAAACACCAAAAAATTCCCTAAGGTGTCCTTTATTCTTGCAATGGGTACAAACATATACGAGCCTAGGAACACCTCTCTCAAAACTTCTACATTACACTCTCCTATAAGTTACGGGATGCCTAGGTGGGTTGGGGTGAGAGCTGCATGGATTAATCACAAACTCGGGAACCGGCATGGGAGCAATGTGAAAAGTGGACGCACCATCATGACCTATTCCTACTCTCTCAACATTACCCAAAGTGGGACCAAGGATCATCTTTCCTACCTTTTTAAATGTTTCCTCTATAGTGACCTTTACCTCCCAGGAACGTTCAAGATCTCTCTCTAATTTTGACACACGTGTTATAAGTTCACTCTTCTCCCAACCTTTGACGATCAACTGCTCACTCAAAGAAACCTTCAACTCTTCACCTTCTCGAGTTGAATCGGCGACGCCTCAAAACCTCTCAAAACCTCAATCTCTCTCTTCAAATCTATCACCTTAAGAACTAATTCATTATTCAACTTCTTTGTCTTTAAGGTCTCGGCATACAAATCTATAAATGCAATTTGGAACTCACTTTCACCCTCACTAGCGCACTCACTCTCACACTCGCTAAAAGCACTCAAACTATCATCCTTAGGGGTCTCACGTGCACAATTATCCTCATCGTCGTGGGATAAACTAGGTGTGATCACATGACTAGCTAAAACGGCTACACACATCCCATGTGAAGATTTAACCCCCGGAATCCTTCACCTTTTCCTCACTATCGCTAAGAGTGGCTGGCATGGCAATCTTCTTTCCCTTTCTCTTTAGCCTAGTGGGACACTCAAAAGCCTTATGCCCCTTACCCTCACATTCAAAACATCTTTCATCTTCCTTATTCTCTCTCTCTCTCTCTCTCTCTCTCTCTCTCTCTCTCTCTCTCTCTCTCTCTCCGCTCTCTTTGGCCTCGTTTTTCTTTTCATTTTTTTCAAAAAATCTTTTATTGGAAGAATTTTTGTTTGAAAATTTGAGAAACTTTTTAAAAAAATTCACAAGCATTGCCATATCAAAATCAAACTCGCCCTTAGACTCAGACTCGCAAACTTTCGCTTTCTTTTTCTTTCTCTCTTGGACACTTCCTCTACCTTCCTAGACTGGGCTCTAAGTGCTATCCCTATATCCTTAGGCTTGACAGTGTCAGGAAACCTGTCAATTTCATATGTCTAGAGGTCTCCTACCAACTCTTCTAATTTAAAATTTCTCAAATTACCTAAGGAATTCAAAACAGTCACTTTTGTGATAAAACATTTAGGTAACGATCTCATAATCTTTTAAACCATTCGTGCATCAGGAATGTTCTGACCAAGATTGAACTAGTGTTGACAATGTCAGACAAATGTGCATAAAAGTCATCAAAACACTCAGATTCAAGCATGATCATCATTTCAAAATGAGTAGTTAAATTTTGACGTTTATTCTCTTTAATCGCATTAGTGCCTTCATGGGTAACTTGTAAAACATCCCACACTTCTTTTGACAAGGTGCACTTCATAATATGTCGAAACTCTTCTGAAGTGATGACACAAGAAATTGCACTTAGCGCACGAGAATTAAAAGTCCTCCATTTAAACTCATCCTCAGTCCACTCATTTAATACTTTAAGATTAGTGGCATTTTCTATAGTGACGGTGGGAGGAGTCCACCCTCTTTCACAAACTACCCAAACACGCTCGTCGATTGCTTTTAAATGCAATTCCATACGGGCTTTCCAATAGGCATAATTAGATCCATCAAAAATTGGCAACCAATTATATAAGTTTTCGTTTGGAAACATTGCAAAAAAAATTCAAAATCAGATTTTTCATAAAAATAAATATCACAAAATTTTGCGAAAAGCATGATCACTCGATAAATTAGAGCAACCTGCTCTGATACTAATTTTGAATGCTATGTGATATCGATTTATGCCAATTCGCAAATTTTCAATTTTGAATTTATTTAATTAGAGTTAATTTTTATAGAATCCTAAAACATGCAACTACGTGGGTAAATCAAACCATCACAAATAAATTGCTGACACATATATTTCAGGAAAAAACTCAAAAGGGAAAACCTTGTTATTTCACTATGCAAAAGTAAATCGCAACTTACATACACAATGAAATGTGCAGTGAATATCACGCAGATACTCACATAGACACGCATCCTAGAGTCAGCAATGGATCAACTGTAGCAGCCCATAAGAACACGTAGCTTTGAATCAGCAAGGAATACCCACGAGTACTCCCAAATGACACGCAGTCTTCAGCTATAAATTTACCCTTTCTAATGGAGAAACTTCAATAAGATCGTATCTCAGGTTCCAAAACTGTTCACTAAACAGTTGGGATTTTTGTCGATTGAAAAATAAAGTTTAAACCCTAAATGAAGAAGACAAAATCATTTATGCAATTTGCAGTTTTTGTAGACAGTAAAAACTCAGGTCTTCTTGAGAAAAATGACTCATTTAACACGCTTTTATAAATAAATTGAGTCGGTGACTTCTCTCGAATGAGATGATATGTCGCTCGAACGGCATCGCACGACATTATTATGTCGCTTGAACTACATTGGCTTGTCGTTCGAATGATGAGAACATCAAAATGCCTTTTAACTCTACCACAACACTTAGAAAAAAATCTTTTGACGAAAAACATCGCCTTGGGTGTTTAAAAATAGTTTAGAAAAAATTATCCCAACACTTTAAATGAACCGTTAAGTAACTTAAACACAACCTTACCAAAATTCATCTCGCAAAGGCTCTTCTGATGAGGAATGTTGATATTCGAATTCGTCTTGATGCATGATTGAACTTGAATAAATATTCGACAGTTGTAGTGCTATATGACATACACTAATGTAAACCGACATTATATCACGCGTGAATGTGCCAAATATCCACATAATTTCATGATTTTAGTAACAGGTTTGTTGACATATTTTTCATATGATAATTATGTAACACCCCACGCAATCTGCCGAGCGAGGTGGCCAGCCTCCACCATCAAACTATGTCCGGAAAAAGTAAATAAGTGATCATTCTTAGCATGCGGAAAATATGAGACATATAAAATTCATTCCATAAGATAATAGTTAAATTAATCCGATAATAATAACCATTCATGAAATATTAAAATCCATCACCATGCTAATCTCCAAATTAAATCCAACTCTAATTAAATATAAATTTGAATAAAATGAGCCAACTGTAAATATCTAAAGAACATCGTAAACAACTGTAGAACCATTTGGCCCACCAAATCCATAAATAATGTCTCATAATAGAAATTTGATGAAAAGAATAATAAATCTAAACTGCTAAGCATAGATAAAAACTCCCGATGCACCTCCAAAATATCTGCAATACTTCCTTGCAGCTACTCCAACACTAAACCTGAAATGTTAGTCAACGTAATGGGACAGAGCCCACCGCATAAATACAAGCTAATCTCCCCAATTAGGGACCATGAACCCAGACAGTAGCATTAAACATAATAAATACCACAATTGAATATTTTAATTTAAACGAGATAATTACTAACGAGCGAATAAACGTAAACTACTACTATTTACCATACAACTAATGCACCCTAAAGTGTAAGCCCAAATATTGTAATAACATTATTATTTACAATTTCATTCTTATCCTTACTTATTTTAATTAGTCAATTAATTTAATTCATGCGCCACCAATATGGCCAGTCGACCCCGTATCGGCCCTGTACACGCTCTTAGCACGCTTAAAGTTCTATACATCACACCAATTCCCCTCACTATAGCCAGTTAACCCGTATTCTGTCAGTTCTGCATATACTCGTGATGTTCCACACACCACACATCACTATAGCCAGTCGGTCCATTTAACTGTCAGTCTGCACACATACTCATAACGCCAACACACACCCACGTCAATATAACCAGTCAGCCCGTTTAACTGTCATCGCTGTACATACTCGCCCCGCAAATTCATTTTAATACCCGTTTATTATCTTAGGTATTAATTCTTAATTTTCTATTCTTATCATCTCTTTTCTCATTATTTTATTTTAGCCCCACCCTATTATAGACCATAAATCGTAAACCCTCCCCCTAGTCCCATACCTAGAGGTCTCCAAAATACAAGCACGCCCTACCCTTTGTTATAGGATGATTTTTTATCAATAATCTCTACCTAGTTTCGCGCCTAAGTTATCCAAATCAACGGAATGGAACCAAAATCAGCCCCCCCAGATTATCCCATCCGTAAAAATCTACACTAATTAGTCCCATACCTAGAAATTGTGGACCGCAACTAAGGCATACCCACTAGTCTTATACCTAGCAAGTATTCCTAAAAATTATGGTGAAAGCATACTACCCAAAATCCCGTCGTCCCCGCGGTGATGAATATAGTTAACACAATAAGTCGCATAATCCAATTTATCAACAAATATACAAAATCTCATATAATCTCAATTTAATTTATTCAATCCAGGGTCATAATTAACCCCATTCATTTTTTTCAGAAAAATAAGAATTTATTCATAGGAGATAAAAAGCATATCTTATAGCTTATACATTGAGGAAATGAAGCTATCTAAACAAATTAACACCATTCATTTTATTCAACAAAGATAATCTCAACATCGTGGGAATTTATGAAGCATATAACAAAAATTCATTTTGATCATACGTACATAATTTTATATGATTACCCAAGTCTCTTTTTAATTTAAAATAGCGCAACGATGATTTTCTACATGCAAACATACCCCCATGATAACAAAACTAAATCTCTACCCCAAGCACACAAGGGTTAAGAGTCTTAATTCAGATTAATATTTTTCAAACAAACAATCCCAAATTAGTTTTCACTCTACCTAATTAAGGTTGCTAATTTTTTAAGAAAAACATATAAATTAAGGTTTAGGCGACATTTAAAATGCATATAGTAAAGAGAGAGAATAAAAGTATTCATTCCTCTTGAAAAGTCGATTAGAAATTCTGATTGTACGGTTGTAATCCTTTCGAAAAATTAAGAAAGATCCGTTCTAGAACAATCTTGAGAAAACACCAATTAGGTCTTTAAAACTTGAGTTAAATCTTGATTAAATTTGGAGTTAGGGTTTGTAGATTAAAGGTGATAAATATAGAGAAGTATTCAAGTTGAAAAGTTGATGGAAAAGTGATTAGAAAAATCAAAACCAATAGTTAATTATGTAAGAAAAAGATTAAAGTTTGATTATGATTAGAATCCAAATGAAACTTCAAAACTGTCAAGTCTGACCATTCTGAATCGATTCGCCCTCTAGGACGAATCGATTCGATCTAGTCAGGCGTCCCAAAACGCTCATTTTATATAAGTTAAATAAAATGCCGATTTCAATTCCGATTAAAATCCTATTTTCCATAGATAAAATCCAACATTTTAAATTATTAAAAATAATTAAATCTACAAATTTTATTTTTTCGAATTCCGAATAAATTTAAATTAATTCCAATTTAAAATCTATGGGATGTTACATACTTCCCCACTAGCACAGGATTTTCATCCTCGAAATTCGACGAAGCGTGCGCGCACAAAATAAAACAAGGCTCACATATGCCTACCCATAGATCACCGCAATTAGGCGCCCATACACCCAATTCTACCCTCACATACCCCATGATAAAAAATACAATATATGCCCTCAATATATATATATATATATATATACTAGCGTATGCCCGTGTCTGAAGACACGACGAAATTTTCCAAAGTACGTAATCGCGAAACGGCGACAATTTTTCAAAGTATATAATAGCGAAACGCAAAAATTTTGAAGTGTAATTTTAAAACAATGTCAAATAGTCCAATAACATTCGAATAATCTAGATTCATCAAATAAATTCACATATAATACGAAATATACAGTATTCATCCATCGAATTCACATTGTGTCTCAAAAAAACAAAGTGTCAAATTTTTTAAAAAAATTGGCATAATCTCCTTGCTTTATGGAACTATTCACCCTACTTAACAAATAACAAATAGTCCAACATCCAAATTGTCTAAATTCTTCAAATAAATTTACATATAAAATGAAATATACAATATTCATCAATCAAATTAATTATGTCTCAAAAAAATAAAGTGTCAATTTTTAAAAAAAAATTGGGCATAGTCTCCTTTGTTTATTGGATTATCCACCTTATTTAAGGGGTAACAACAAATCCAAAAAATTAAAAAAAAAATCCCAAATTCGGCAGATTTAGGCAGTGGGCTACAGCGACGGAAGTTTGAGGCAAATTTAGGCAGTGGGCTACAGCGACGATGGAAGATTAAGTCTATGTTTGATTGGTCTTAAATTAAAACCTGAAATGAAAAGAAAAAAATTAGTTTGTTCCCAAAAACATTGTACATTAGCAATTCAACTTTCGAGTACCCAAAAACATTGTACGTTAACCTAACTACCATAGCTGGTACACAATGATCATATGTGGCATGGAGTCTATAAATCTCATCCTCA
Organism: Sambucus nigra; assembly: GCA_949130495.1. Taxonomy (NCBI): domain Eukaryota; kingdom Viridiplantae; phylum Streptophyta; class Magnoliopsida; order Dipsacales; family Adoxaceae; genus Sambucus; species Sambucus nigra. The sequence goes on from OX422218.1 coordinate 127,099,005, forward strand.
CATGGGGAAGGGGGAGGAGACATGTGTGAGTGGGGAAGGGGGGAGGGGACGGGGCAGGGGCGCGTGTGTGCATATATGCAGTGCATATATGCATATTGCAGCATGTGTGCGTGTGCTTGTGTGTGCGTGTGCGCGTGTGTGCGTGTGTGAGTGGGTAAGGGGGGAGGGGACGGGCAGGGGCGCATGTGTGCGTGTTTGTGTGCGCGTGTGTGAGTGGGGAAGTGGGGAGGGGACGGGGCAGGGGGCGTGTGTGTGCGTGTGTGCATGTATGCAATGCATATATGCAATCTGCATATATGCATATTACAGCGCTTGTGCGTGTGTGTGTGTTTGTGTGTGCGTGTGTGCGTGTGAGTGGGGAAGGGGGGAGGGGACGGGGAAAGGGGCGCGTGTGTGCGTGTGCGCATGTTTGTGTGTGTGTTGATGTGCGTGTGTGTGCGTGTGAGTGGGGAAGGGGGAGGGGACGGGGCAAGGGGGTGCGTATGTCCGTGTATGCATATATGCAATGCATATTGCAGCGTGTGTTTGTGTGTGCATGTGTTTGTGTGCATGTGTGCATGTGTGAGTGGGGAATGGGGGAGGGGACGGGCAGGGGGCGCGTGTGTGCATGTTTGTGTGTGTGTGTGTGTGTGTGTGTGTGTGCGTGTGTGAACGGGGAAGGGGGGAGGGGACGGGGCAGGGGGCGCGTGTGTGCATATATGTATATTGCAGCGTGTGTACGTGCGTGTTTGTGTGCGTGTGTGTGCGTGAGTGGGGAAGGGGGAGGGGACGGGCAGGGAGCGCGTGTGTGCGTGTTTGTGTGTGTGTGTTTGTGTGCGCTTGTGTGAGTGGGGAAGGGGGAGGGGACGGGGCAGGGGGCTCGTGTGTGCGTGTGTTCGTGTAGGCATATATGCAATGCATATATGCATCTGTATATATGCATATGCAGCATGTGTGCGTGTGTGCGTGTGTACGTGTGTGTGTTTGTGTGCGCGTGTGGGAGCGGGGTAGGGGGAGGAGACGGGCATGGGGCACGTGTGTGTGCATGTTTGTGTGTGTGCGCGTGTGTGAGTGGGGAAGGGGGGAGGGGACAGGGCAGGGGGCGCATGTGTGCGTGTATTCATATATGCAATTTGCATATATGCAATCTGCATATATGCATATGCATATTGCAGCGTGTGTGCTTGCGTATGTGTTGTGTGCGCGTGTGGGCGTGTGTGAGTGGGGTAGGGGGAGGGGACGGGGAAGGGGGCGCGTGTGTGCGTGTATGCATATAAGCATATTGCAGCATGTGCGCGTGCATGTGTGTTTGTGCATTTGTTTATGTGTGCGTGTGAGTGGGGGAGGGGGAGGGGATGGGCAGGGGGCGCTTGTGTGCGTGTTTGTGTGTGTTTGTGTGCGCGTGTGTGAGTGGGAAAGGGGGGAGGGGACGGGGCAGGGGGCGCATGTGTGCGTGTGTTCGTGTATGCATATATACAATGAATATATGCAATCTGCATATATGCATGTGCATATATTCAATCTGCATATGCAGTGCATTTATTATCAAAGATTATGGATCTATCTCGCAAGCCTCGAGTACTTGATTTCTTCCTATTATTGATGTACAACAAAAAAATTGGAAGAACAGTTGTTATTGAAGTACAACAAAAAAGACTTTGTACAGTAAAAAAGTTGATCTATATCACAAAAAACATTTTGTACAACAAAAAAATATGATTAACAGTTCTGATTGATCTATCTCGCAAAAAAAAATCGTACAACAAAAGTAGGAACAGCAAAAAGGATTTCGAATCTATCTCGCAAGTTGTTATTGATGTACAAAAATAAATCATTGTTTAATTAAAAGCCGTATAGAAAAAATGACTACCATAGTTAATGGGAGGCTGAACAGTTTCTCTTCTATAGAACAAAGAACAAAACGATTAGAGAAGGGAAGAAAAACGATGAAAAACGATTAGAGCAGTCGGAATAGTCACCGGTTTTGCTGGCTCGCCGGCATGGGTAGGCATTTCTGGCGGTAGGTCGATTTTAGGTTGGAAGGTCATGGTTATGGATAAAACAAATTCACCATACACGATCCTTAGCGATACATGCAACTGCATATATGTAATGTGCATACATGCAACTTCATATAATGTGCATATATGCATATGCATATATGCAGTTGCATCTAACTACTAACCTGTTAAATTCGGCAGAAGAAAATAGATACCCTCACCTAACCTTGGTTCAGAATGTTGGCAAGTACAAAAACTACCACCAACTTGAAGCTCGGACTGTAAAAAATGAATAGAAACTTTAGGACATGTTAATCATCTTAAAAAAAATAGTATACCTTCACGAGAATCAACATAAGCAAGGGATAAGTTATGTCTTACCTCTTTCATCTTTCATCTGAGGAGAACAAACAAACTCAATCTTGTTTGTTCTTATAGATGTGCAGCCTTAGCATGATAAGACAAACATGCATAAGCTGGAAAAAGGTTGTTCGCAGTATTGATATGACGGGGCTCTTGTCGGGGGCATCTAAGATGGTTATGGATCCTCACTCGAATCATTTTTGGGCCTCGAACTATGCATAATCGCTCCACACTTGCCACGAACAATGCACAACACTTATCATAAAATTGAAGACAAAATGAGAAGAGCGTATGAATAACAGAACTGCTAATATAAATTAACATGCCATGCATACACAGAGCAAATGGAATACCTTTATCGCTCCATACACTGGATATATGATCTTGCTCGTAGATCACTTCCTATAACACGAACAAATGAATATGCCAGCGCTGCCTATCCTACCTTCACCCCACCTGCCTATCCCACCTTTATTTAGCATCCTCTGCATAGTTGTTTCAATACTTCTACCTATAAAAGAAAAGTCATGTGTGTTAAGAGGAGTTATAGATTCATATTATAGTACACAAAATGCAACTTCAGTAACAATATCCAAAAAAATAATTTGCCCATAAACATACAATAATGTAATTTTTGTATAATTCAATTTGTTGTTTAGTTATACTTCAAGTTCATGTATCAAGTGGGGATGTTTTTGGGAAACCCAAAACTGAGATAAGTATGCCCAAAACTATTGTAATGCAGTTTCAATTTCATGAGTAATATATAATGAACTTTGAATTTCAAATACATATAACTCAATTTGAAATGTAACCTATTTGAAATTCAATTGCATTATATGCATATAATGCACTTTCAATTGAAATTGAAATTATATGTAGTATATGCTTCATTATATGGAATTATAAATTTATACGCAATTTAAATAGGTGACATATAACTCATTATAGAAATTGTATGTTCAATTTCAAATTGACATTCTAAAAACCTGAGCACATCAAGTTATATAAGGCAGTTTAGTTGCAAAAAAGCATGGACCTCAAAAAACAATACCGAACAAAACGGACATTACACTAAGGAGACATACATTACCAAAACTAAACATACATAGATTACCAATGCTAAATTGGCATACATTAGTTCCCATTAGTGCATACGCATTGATGATCACTCGGATAACTTTTTAAGAAAGTCGGATAACGTTTGATAAGTTGATATGTTGTTATATATAATCTGAAACAATCAATAAACATATTATATATAACAACTAATATGTTGTTATATATAATCTGTATAACAGCACCTGTTATACATATTATATATAACAACATATTAGTTGTTATATATTATATGTATAACAATAGGTGCTTGGTCATAGAGAAAAAAAATAGAAAAAATGCAGCTCCAAACTCAAGAATAAGGGTACTGCTAGAACTTTGAATTAGGATGGATAGGGCTACAGAAAATAGAGGGGATGACATTTGCAATATAGGGTATAGTTTTGAATAAATATGATCCATAAGGACTCTAGTCTCACTAATATAGGGTCTTTTTTCTTTAACAATGTCATAAGTAACATGAGATAGAAAAATACATTGCTAAGATCACTATTTTATCAATTGATCATATATAATAACAAATAATGATAACAGTGGAACTTTAACTAATATTAAGTGCTCAAGTGGAATCAACTGTTTAACATTAGAATTATAAATCCAACCATCAAAGAAGTACAAAAAAAAAGTGAATGATATGGTCAGTAAAATAGTTTAAGGGAGAATTAGAACATTCCAAACAAATAATGATATGGTCAGTAAAATAAAGTGAATGATATGGTAAGTAAGAGAATGAATTCTACATTCTAAAAAAATAATGATATGGTCAGTAAAATAATGTTGGTGTAGAGTGACATAAAGTCAAACCCCTATCAATATAAAAAATTCGCAAACATATCATAGCTCACGTTATTAAAAAAGACAAATAAACCTAGATGAGAATATTGAGCAGGTTCAACAAAGTTAAGATGGTATATGGGCACTATTAGAAAAGTTAAGAGCCAATGATAACGATGGAGTCACAGGCCCATTATCTCTGCAATTTCTCCTTGCAGGTTCAACACTCTGCTCAATTGTATGGTCCCTACAAACAGGGCAATGCAGTGACCTCAACGGCAGCCATTGATCAATAAAATCTTCGTGAAACATGTGCTTACACCTGAGCAGAACCCTCACTCTGTCTCCACTCCTAAACTCATCCAAGCATATTGAGAAGTTGTATGAATCAGGTAACGGAGGTGAAGAAGAAGGCAATGGTGAGGATGATTCGAGTTCTACATAGACGATGACTGGAATACCCGTAAGAATATCGGTTGTGGGTGACTGGAGTTGGGCTACTGGGCCTGACTCGGATGCTGTAGGTGCACTTCGATCCATTGACTGGTGCAGGTGAAAATAATAGAAAAAAGAGTGAAGAAAGAAGAAGATGAAAGTTATAATGACATAAGAAGATGATGGATACAAAACATAGAACAAAACTCAACTGTGCGTGCCACCTACAAAAGTTTGCGCATGCTGTCTAAGACATGTGCTTTTGTGTCTTCTCCCGTATCAATAGCTGGACCATCAAGTTACTGTCTAAGACATCTGCTCACCCCATTTATTTTCAACACGCTGAAATGTCAAAAATCCAATCAATGCTAAGAACCGTATTTAAATTTCAACAAATAAGGGAAGGAGAAAATTAAATTTCAACAACCGTATTTAAAAGTAAAGGTATATGTTCATGGGTCTTACCAATTTGACCAACTCCAATCTCATCTTTGAGGCTAAGATGCACTAAAATATCTTTCAAGAACACTGTTACTTGATATATTGATTTTCAGTATCCATATCTGATAAGGAACAAAAGAACAAAATAAAAATAGATTATAAAAAGTAGTGCCTAAAAACCGAGAGCAAATGCTCAGTATCCATATCTGCTATTATTGTTTTTTGGATTGTGGATTGTGGAACTATACATTTTTGCAACACTGAGTTTGAGTAATCTTCCATTACTGATAAGGAACAAAAAAATGGACTAATGAAACCAACAATGCAAAAAATATATAGTTCAAGGAATAAACTAATGTCGATATTGGTGAATATACTAAATTCAATTTTTTGAAACATCATGTTCTTTTAAGGGTCAATTATTTAATAGTCCCTACTATAAATATATATTTTTTAAAAAGGACACATATTTTTAGTTTAACCCATTTAGTCCCTCAAGCACTTAATATTCTCTTATTTTTAGAGGTCCGCGCCAGCGGCACTCCCTTTCCAAAATATGTGGCAAAGGACTTTTTGAGGAAAAATAAAAAGGCTTGGACTAAATGAGTATTAAAAAATGTTTGAGGGACTATTTGTTATATGTCCGTTCTTTTAATCAACATGCACACAATAAAAATCGACTCATTTGAACATTTTGTCAAACAACTAATGTGCAACAAAGGAATATAGAGATTTGAAACCCTTAAAATTACCTCAAACCCTTCAGAATATTGTTGTTGTCCACAAATCCATACCAAGAAAAAAATTGAGATACCAAATTAAATACAAAAAGCCACAAAACATGTTAAACGATGCTATTGAGAGTGGATCTGAAAATGATACTCAAATCCGTGGAATTCATGAAACAGACATGTATTGAAAGACTCCCATACAAATCTCAAAACTACTATACAAATCAACAAATCTGATAAACAACCATACAAATTTAGAACAGTATCATACAAATCAAAACTCATAACTAACATACATGAGGGGATGTGTGTGTGAGGTTACCTGATGGCGTGGGAACTCAGTTCTCGAAGAATGAGGGGATGCGTTTTTAGAAATGATCTTAAGATAGAGAGAGAGAGGGGGGGGGCTCCGTGGGTAAAGTATGAGATTGTTACCAAAATACCCCTCTTTTTGAATTGAAGGGTAAATTTGATGAGTAAAAAAGGGGGGGAAACCAAATAAATGAGGAATAGATTTGTAAAAAATAAAAAGATGTGATCTCAGCCTTTAAAATGTGTAAGGAGGTGGCATTCATCCACACCGTTAAAAATGTGTACATTTTCAAAAACCAAGCTCCCATATTATATATATATATATATATATACGCATATCTATAAAAATAACGGCGTACCACGCTCCCCCACGAATCACCACTCGATTTTATCTTCCAAAAGTTATCCCAACGCCTAAGTCCTCAAATCAGTTCACATTACCAAATTGATATTTACGATACCTAACGTTTGTACTAAAAATCTCCAAAAATATATCGTGTCTCCAAAATCATATCTAAATATCCTCACACTAAAATTACTAGTTCTAACCTCAATGCATATACGTCCTTAACACAAACCATCCAATCTTCTAGAAACACCGCTAACATGTATGCTAAACCCAATACCTTAAGGAGTATGAATCAAGGATTGGTAATGCAGAAGATAAACTGACTCACAACCTACAAGACCTAAGACCATGCTCTGATACCATCTGTATCACCCCGCGCAATCAGTGGAGCGAGGTGCCCAACCGCCACCAAACTACGTCAGGCGCTACTAAGTACATGATCATTCTTATCATGTAACATATATCAGACATATAAAATTCATTCCACAAGATAATAATTAAATTAATCCGATAATAATAACCAGTCATGCAATATCAAAATCCATCACCATGTTAATCTCTAAATTAAATCCAACTCAATTTAAAAATAAATCTGAGTAAAATGAGCCAACTGTAAATATCTGAAGAACACCGTATACAAATGTTGAACCGATTGGCCCACTAAATCCATAAATAAAGTCTCATAATAGAAATGTGATGGGAAGAAAAATAAAACTAAACTGTTAAGCATCTATAATAAACTCCAGATGCACCTCCAAAATATCTGCAATACTCCCTTGCAGCTACTCCAGCGCTAAAACCTGAAATTTTAGTCAACGCAATGGGTCAGAGCCCACAGCATTAATACAAGCTAGTCTCCCCAATTAGGATCCGTGAACCCAGACAGTAGCATTATACATAATAAATACCGCAATTTAATATTTTAATTTAAACACGATAATTATTAACGAGCAATTAAACGTAAACTACTGCTATTTACTATATGACTAATGGACCCTAAATTGTAAACCAAAATATTTCAATAACATTATTACTTAGAATTTAGTTCTTATCCTTACTTATTTTAATTAATCAATTAATTTAATTCATGCAACACCAATATGGTCAGTCCACCCTTATAAAGTTCTACACATCACACTTATTCCCCTCACTATAGTTAGTCAACCAGTATTCTGTCAGTTCTACACATACTCGTGAGGTTCCACGCACGACACGTCACTATATCCAGTCGGGCCATTTAACTGTCAGCCTTTCACATACTCGCGCCGTAAATTCATTTTAATACCCGTTTATTATCATAGGTATTAATTCTCAATTTCTTATTTTCATAATCTCTTTTCTCATTATTTTATTTTAGTCCCACCCTATTATAGATCATAAATCCTCAACCCTACCCATAGTCCCATACCTCGAGGTTTCCGAATCACAAGCACACCCTACCCTATGTTATAGGATGATTTTCTATCAATAATATCTTCCTAGTTTCGCGCCTAGGTTATCCAAATCAATGGAACGATACCAAAATCAGCCCCATCCTGGAATATCCCACCCGTAAAAATCTAGACTAACTAGTTCCATACCTAGAAAGTGTTGACCGCAACTAAGGCATACCCACTAGTCCCATACCTAGCAAGTATTCCTAAAAATTATGGTGAAAGCATACTACTCGAAATCTCGTTATCCCCGCGGTGATGAATATAGTTAACACAATAAAACTCACAATCCAATTTATTAACAAATACACAATTTCTCATATTATCACAATTAATCACAATTTAATTTATTCAATCCATCATCATAATTAACACCATTCATTTTATTCAACAAATATAATCTCAACATCATGCGAATTTATGAAGCACATAAAAAAAATCATTTTGATCATGCCTACATAATTTCATATGGCTACTCAAGTATCTTTTTAATTTAAAATAGCTCAACGGTGATTTTCTACATGCAAACCTACCCCCATTATAACAAAACTAAATCTCTGCCCTAAGCATACAAGGGTTATGAGTCTTAATTTACATTAATATTTTTCAAAAAACAGTCCCAAATTAGTTTTCACTTTCCCTAATTAAGGTTGATAATTTATTTTAAGAAAAACATATAAATTAACGATAAAGTGATCTTTAAAACGCATAATACTAAAGAGAGAGAATAGAAGTACTCATGTCTGCTGAAAAGTCGAATAGAAATTCCGATTGGATGATTGTAATCCTCTCGAAAAATTAAGAAATATACGTTCTTGAACAATCTTGAGAAAACACCAATTAGGCCTTCAATACTTGAGTTGAATCTTAATTAATTTTGGGGCTAGGGTTTGTAGATGAAAGGTGATAAAGATGGAGAAGTCTTCTAGTTGAAAAGTTGATGAAAAAGTGATTAGAAAAGTCTAACCCCGAGTTAATTTAAGTGGAAAAAATATTATTACGATTAGAATCCTAATAAAACTACAAACTGCTAAGTCTGACTATTGCGAATCGATTTGGCCTCTAGGGTGAATCGATTCGGTCTCGTCAGGCGCCCCAAAACGCCCAATTTTATAAGTTAAATAAAATCCTAGTTTCTCACCCTATTTCAATTCCGACTAAAATCCTATTTTCCATAGATAAAATCCAACATTTTAAATTACTAAAAATAATTAAATGTAAAAAATTTATTTTTCGAATTTCGAATGAATTTAAATTAATTTCGATTTAAAATCGACGGGGTGTTACAAATTATTTTATTGGAGTAGAAGTGTAACCATTCCTGCACATAGAAATGTAACCATTACTCCACATGTCAATAATATATGCCATGTGAGTGGTCACTTGTATATGTGTTATTAATATCTTAAAGTCATGACTTTAAATGTGATGGTTATTTAATATTTTTAATTATGCAATAGATTTGTATATTTTACTAGTGTCTAACTTGCTACATTTAGTAAAATAAAGGTGATTTATTTTGTGAATAATGCACCTTCAAATATTTAAGTTTTGACTAATATTTCATGATGTTTTCTTATATGATTACTATTTGATTTAATGGTTATCTATCATGTGTTTTATTTAGTCATTGCAATTAAAGTTCTTAAAAACTCCCATGTAAAGGAAAACTAATAATACAATGTGTATTAATATTCTTGTGCCCGCTAAAAGTGAAGAAATGTATGGGAAATCCAATGGGACTAATTTTTAGAGGGGATAACAATAGATGGTGTTCTACACCCATTTTATTGAATTTGACAATATCTCTTTATTTAACTCAATGAGGACGGACATTGTGGACACGTGCCTTAAAAATATGAGAGTCATTAATAGAAATATAAAATGGAAAATATCTTGGCGTAATGAATAATTTCATTATGGGATAGGTAAATGTATTCGGTTAACAATAAAAAACTAGTGTGGTGTAATTACATATCTACTCGTTCTATTTATGATATAAAATTCAGAACCAGACAGTTTCATGACTTTCTTAAAAATGGTTGAATTAAATCATAAATCCATTGAAATGATCAAGGGATTGAGAACCTAACAGTGTCATGACTACTTTAAAGAGGTAGAATCAAATTATGATTGAGACTTTGGTGTAATCTCACTTTGATAATGAAATTGAGGATAAGCAAAGATAAATATGTCCTAGAATAGCATCACTAAGAAAAAGTAATTTAGTCCATGATCCTTTCATGGTTCATACATATTCATAAAACTATATTCAAAAGGTTTCGAGGAAAATATAATATGAGTGATAAACTTGATAATAGTGCTAATAATCATCATGGTTGCATTTGTAGGTATATGTACCAATATGAAATTATCAAACCGACTAAAGTAGAGAAACATATTAAAGTTTCTCAGGTAAACCTTATTGATTTACCTTTTATATAGACGCGTGCTAACCATGTAAACATTAAATGTAATGGCGCATGATTTTGTATACCAAAGGCATTGCACTTTAATATAAAACTATAGACTTTATGATTCGGGTTGAGAATAAACGTAGGAAATAAAATTTTATTTTGCTTAAATATTTTAAATCTATGATTATTGTATTTTATTAGATATATTCTCAATGTATTAACCCACAACAAGTTTTATGGGATATTAAAAAGGTTAACACCTTGATTTAAATTATTCTAAATTCAGGGGTTAAGCCAATACCACGTATCCAAAATAGATATGACATGATTCTTATCAAAAATAGGAACAAAACGCGAAGCCATTGAAAATAGGAACAAGACCATTGAATGGGTATTCCTTGGCACTATAAGTAAATTTAATGTATTATAATATTTTTTATGTGCATTTATCATGAGAAATGGATACACTATATTCATTGAACGCCAATGAATACTTATGTACTTTAATCAGTAATTAAGCCTGTACGCGAGCCTTTGAAGGAAGAAAATGGATCAAAGACTTTAAGTATAAGTAAGTCATTCGGTATCTTCATATGTATACTAAGATAATAGTGACAAAAGAGAAAAAAATTGGGAAATCATAATATCTCTTGAACGAGATACACGATTCTTGAGGCTCAAAGTTTTGAGTGAATATGTTAGCGTAATTAGAAATGTTAATGTTTGGAAATCCTCTTCAAATTGAATATGAATATTATTTCTTAGAAATCAAGGCACCTTTGAAAATTTTAATGAGGATGATCCTAGATAACAATTCTAATACATGTTCTTGCAATTAACTATCATTGTTTGAAAAGGCATAGAGTAATCAATCAAGTCACGATTTATTAGTCAGGACATAAGACCATAAATAGATCGCTCTCTTTAATGATAACACTATGCCTAATAAAATAACTTCGGAGTAATGAAAGTTCATCAATGGGAACGGGCTTAAGCCTATGAAAATAATCGAGAGTGCCATAATGGAAACCCAACCTAAATGACTGGAGATATCAAGAAATAGGTATAACCAGGCAACCTCATTATGTGTGACTCAGTTAGCACTGAGAAGATAGATACACCTTATTCCCATTCTTATGATGAGTTATTGCACATCTCCCACGTATAACAACACAAACTTTGTTTTTAATGCTTTTTATAACTTGAAAGTATGGGTCAAGTGGGGTATTAGCAAGATACTTTTAATAGAAATCCTCTATGTGGTCCACGTCTATGATAATAATGAAAGGCTAAATTCTCTAACATACTTATGAAATTAGGAGGTGTCCAAGACTAAAACGGACACAATAATGAGAACCAGGAATGTTTGAATAAGGACTGCGTGAATTCTATTGTCTTAGTTTAAACAAAAAGGTTTATCAATTCAAGACATCGCATTCATTTATTGGCCAGTAGACCCAATAGTATCTCACTAGAAAAGATTCAAGACCAAAATCTATATTTACTGATGTAACTCTTTTCCACAGATACTCTCTTTAATTTTTCTTTGTGTTCATTTGATTCTTCATCCAAATTTAATTCATGTGAAGGATTGTTGGAAAATAATTTATATTTACACAAATTAATATTGTGACCAAATTAATTTACTGATCAACTTCGAGTCATTATAAAAGTTGGTCCCACGTCTTAAATATAGTTGGACCAAGTACGTACGTGTTTCTTATAACAAGACGAGTCATGGGGTATATTCATTTGGTAAAATAGAAAAATGATGAATGAGAACTTTGGTTTCAAAGTGCTCCCATTATATTTGCAAATTATTGGGAAATTTATTCAATTTTCTAGGACAAATTTCTGAACTATTGCTAAATGTTGTGGTTGTTCACTATATAGTGACTGCCTTTCAAAACCGTCACTAAAGGGCATGACTGTTCACCATTATTTATGAATGTTCATAAACAAATATCCCTAAAGCTACTATTAAGAAAGATACACATCTTTTCATGAAATAACAGTTTATTTCCAATAATTACAAGACTTGTCTTCATTTAAACAACACTTTCAATTCCTAATCGAGTCGGAGATAGTATTAAACATAATTGGTTAGTGGGATACGCACATTTAAGTGTTTCTTTCATGCGTCAAGACCGTTTCATCCTATGAGACAAACGCTTATTGTACATTTCCGTAAGAACCGTAGCGGGAGCAAATTTTCTCTTAAGAAAGAGTGTCTAACCCTCGACTCGACATCTTCTTCATTTGTAAGTTTTCTATTAATCTGAATTTTATTACACAAATATGATTTGATTCATATTTTATTCTGATAAAGCAAAAAAATCATATTATAAATAACGAACACAACCCCCATATCCTATCTTATGTACCAGTCCCTTTACTGTGATAACTTTTCTAAACCTTCTAATCTTTCACAAAATAAAAGATAACTTTGATTCCTCATCCCTGTATCAATGTAAAGACTTCCATCTCAAACTTCCTTAATTGATGTTGGGCATCACCTGGTTTTTTATATTCACAGATCCTCCCAAGTTTGATTTTGATTAAGAAAGAAAGTTCATGGATGGTTCAATATAACCATAGTTTGTCGCAAATGTAGGTGGGGAGACGGTGATTTATATTTCATTTGCAATACTCTATTCATGATGAATTGCTTGTTGTAGCATCTCTGGATCATTGTCATACTTGTGGGATTACTTAGTGGACTATTCTTCCCCGATAAGTCAGCTAGCTAGTAGTTAATATTTAATGTCGGGTGTTGTAATTTTCCATTATTTATTGATGTCCTTTATAGATTTACATAACTTACTGTATCCCCCATCTCAAATGGTTTGATCGAATTGATTACTTGTGTTCCAATAACATCCAAGTACATTTCATCCCACACGTTTATTATGCAAAATCAGAATTAACCTTAGCAATGTATAAAGAAGATACGAAGTAAAAATAACTAAGTATCTAATATTGTAACTTAAGTCCTATATAGAATTTACAAGCTTGGTTTAGCCCTAACATTATACTATCACACCCAATATTCAGTGTAAGTGGGAGATATGCATACACATGACAAATAATAATACATATTTTATGAAAACTGAAACTTTATTCAAATTAGATGCACTCATGACCATTTTGTTACAATCATAACCTAACTAATCTCATATTAAGAAATAGAGGGGGCACATAATTGAAATTCATAAAATTTATATAAATTTTATATAAAATTGATATAAAACTGAGTTTTGTGGACATTTCCCTCAAGTCCTTCCATATGTTAGTAATGTAAAGTATTAGTTCAAACTCAAATAAATGCATGTCCACAAACCCGAGGGTATTTCACCTTCTTCGAGATTAATTTCCATGTTTAAGGGAAAGAATAAGCAAAACTTTGTCAAGTAGATAATTTTATTGCTATAATCAATGATGTTAAAAAGTATTTGTTAAGAAATAGCCAATATGCGAGTGGACCATTTGAGACAACTAATACCCAACTGTAAAGGCATAATATGTAAAAATTGAAGCAGTTGATGTGACTTAAAAATATATGAAACAAGAAGGTAAAGTATGTTCCCTTTAGTAAGATATCACGTGATATCAGGTTATAAAAAGATAAATTATTGCATTAAGTAATTAATCCTAATTATGGGGAGATAAAAGTAACATAACTTTTGAGTACTACTCATAAGAGTATCATCCACGTGGTAAGAAAAACCAGACCCTCAATATCTTGAGTCTTAAAGCCCAATACATTTCTCGTGGTTTCCCTATGTGAGACACAATACGTCTATTCCGTATTTATATGTAAGGGTTTGGGTCGATCACATGGTGATATGAACAAAACATATTAGAAAATGTGCGGTTACGAAAATAGTATTGAAATATAATGAACTACTTTAGTAGTTTCTTTGATTAAGGCGATGTTTAGGTGTTTGGCTTGAACTTGGGTTGTCTGTGATAAAATAAAGCACATAAGAGTTTTGATATGATATGGTTCAATCCTTAAAAGGTCATGCGTGTATCTGTGTTGTTTAATTTAAATTAAGTATTAGAATAGGAAACTTTCTCATTTTAAATTATAATTATAAAAAAAACTTTAGGGGTTTTATAGGTAATTTCCAAAACTTTAAGGGATGATAAAGTTCCTATTAGATATGTAACTGAAATTATGAGTTGTGTGCAAGACTAGAGCTACAGGGTGTATATATAGGGTTTTGTAAAAGTATATCGATGTATTTGTAAGAAAACAACATCATTTCAAACTCATTTCTAGGTTACATGAAAAAAATCACTTTCCTGAGATTGAAACAAGGTCATGCAATTTATCATTGTGACTATAAATAATTTATTAAAATTTTGGGAAAATATTTTAGAGCTTGAAGAGGTTTCACGAACCACCTACCCCTCCTCACTCTCCACCATATTCCCACGCACTTACACATGGGGTACTATTAATTATCTTCACCTCTTGCAAGTTGGCTTTTTCCTTTAACTCAAAGATTTAGGATAATTTCTTAACCAAATTGATTGATTTTAAAGCCAATATTTTTCAGTTTTTTAAAGAGGTATCAAACCATACTTTTTATTGCTTGAAGTTAATAATTGACGATGGATTTATTTTTTATTCAAATAGGGTTGGGGAACCAAAATTCTAAAATTAATAATAGGAAAATTCGAGGTACAAGACTAGCTTAAAACGTTTAGTTAGTGAAAATGAGGTTGGGTTTATGTTAAAACTTTGACAAAATATTAAACATTAGGCAAATTCTTTCTCTGAAATCTTTTATTTCAAACATTAAAATATTGATTTGCCCTTACAAATGAACATGCTAGTGTACGTGGAGGTCCCTAAGGATCCAAAGAAGAGTTCTCATGTCTTAAAACTTGATTAAGACCAAAGAATATAATTTCACCATGGAAACTTAAGCTTTCATCTCTACCTTCATTTCTCTCTCCTAATCTATGCATACTTACAACATAATTTATTGAATTGAAAGCTTATAACTTGATAATAAAGAACATAAGCAAAAATAAGTAGCTTAGTAAGTAAACTAACATGAAATGGAAAGATACCCAATTTTGCTAAAAACTAAACTTCTGAATTTGGATTGTTTAAAGTATATTTTGTTGGGTAAATAGTGAATTCCCCATAAGTTTAATCAAATAAAATATTGTAAAAAAATAAAGGAGATACGGATTTATGTGGCTCACTTACAAATTGTTGGCTATGTCCATGGGACCCTAAGGTCAGTTCCTTCACTATCACAAAGTTTAAATTATTAATGGATTACAAGAAACTTGATGACTGCATTATTTTTTAAGAATTATTCCGTAATCTATTAATTATGCCTAAATCCAGGCCTTGTTAGGACATTATATCACAAATAAGGAGCTTTTAGAGTCACTTTGGTAAACAAAACAAAATCCAAGTTTGAATAAAATTCGAGTTAAAAATGTAATTTTAGTAAACTCAGGGGGTAAAACCATAATTTCAAAAAATTTATGGATCTTAAAATAATTTACATAAGTTTATCTAGGCAATATAAAAAATTTCCTAAAATGTGGTTGAATTCGGAGTTAAAACGAAAAAGTTATGAATTTCGAGGTCTAAAATACAATTAAGGGTAAATTCGTAATTTTTTAAACTTTAAGAGACAGAATTTGAATTAATATAAGTTGTTTTATATTTTTATAGGTACTCGTAAAGTATGGTGAAGATCCGAGGTCATTTGGCAAAGTTATGAAGTTATGAGGTTCAAAATGGGAATATATAAAATTCAGCTTAAAAAAGGGTTTAAAGATAATTGGATGCAACAATATAATTGAAATGTTGCTTGTCATGTTGGTTACGAGTGAGCGTAGGTACCCAAAGGTCCTGAGTTCAATTCCCCCTAATCCTTATTATTATTAGTAAACATTCAGCAGCTGTCAGACCTAGATTTGGACGAAAATCCTTACCAGATTGGTATAAAAAAGAGTCCCACTTTGACTCAAACACCAAAAAATGTGAGTATATTTTTATTTGTTATTTTTGGTATAATTACCAACCTAAATACAACAAATAAAATTGTGTTTTCACCCAAATCAAATACGTCACTCCTAAACTTATAAATAAGACCCCCTATGTGTTAGAAGCTGGGATCTTAACAAAAAAGGGTACATCATCTCATTACTACGATGTGTTTATTCGACGAAAGTCAATAAACTGATTAAAGAGGTCCATGAAGGGTGTTATGGAGAACACTCTGTTGGGAAATCAGTGGTGAAACATATAGCAACTCAGGGCTACTCCTGGCCGACCATGAAAGTAGAATGTGCTGACTATGTTTGGAAATGTGATAAATGCTATAAGTTTACTAAAATCCACGACATGCTTGGCGCACTATTGATGCTAATCACCTCACCTTAGACATTCGTGATCTGTGGAATCGATTTGGTCAGCCCATTATCCAAAATGAAAGGACAATTCAAATACCTAGTAGTGGCCATAGATTATTTGATTAAGTGGGTTGAGGCAAAGCTGTTGGTAGAGATGCCCTATGAACAAGTTTTCAAATTCATTTAGAAGAACATAATATGCCACTGTATGATGCTCTACTGCTTCATCACCAGTCATGTAACTGAATTTTACAACCAGGATTTTAAGGATTACTGTGCTCGTTCAAAGATCCAGAAGCTCCATTTCGCCGTTGGACATCCATAGTGCAATGTCCAAGCTGGAGTCATTAGAGAAACACTCCTGGATGGAATTAAAAAGAGGTTGGACGATGCGAAAGGCATTTGGATCAATGAGCTACACAACGTTCCCTGGGCTTACGAAACGACCCCAAGACTGCAATAAGAAAAACACCATACATGCTCACCTTTGACATGAAGGAGGTAGTTCCCACCGAAATAGGTTTCCCCAACCACCGAGTTCTCAATTTCGATTCTCCAAAACACGATCTAATAAGGAGACTTGACATGTACCTCGTGAAATAAGTGAAGGAAAATGTGATGCTAAAAGTATCCGTTTACAAGTAGAGAACCTCTCTTTTATATAATCTTTGAGTGAAGCCGAGCAGCTAAAAAGAAGGTGATTATGTCCCGAAGAAGGTCATCCAGAAAGGTAACAAATTGGAACCCAACTAGCATGGACCGTCTCGTTTATCAAGCATAGTAACGCCAGGGACTTATCGCATAGAAACACTTGAGGGTGAATAGTTTAAAAATCCATAAAAAGTCGAGCATCTGAGAAAATACTACCAGTAATGTATGGACGATAGTCCACCATGCTTATTATATAACCAAGACCTTCCTATAAATAAAAGTTATATTTCCTCCTAACTATTACTTTTCTTATTATATTGTTGTATTACTTTTCTTTGTTTCGTTTTGTTTTTTGGGCATGAGATATGTGTGCACCATATCAACACTCGGAACAAGGGCTTATGTACAATCTTTGCACGCGAGGTTACAAACAAGAGCCAATATATAAACTTGTTGTATGACTTTATTGAACAAACAAGTCATAAACGGAAATCATGTATGACTTCATTGAAAAAACAAGTCACGAACAGAGATCATATATGACTTCGATGGATAACAGAAGTCATAAAGAGAAACCAAACTTAATGTATAATATTTAACGTTGACAAAAATTACGAATTAGAAGTAACCCCGCCAGAGTAAAAGGAGTTCTCGCGAACTAACGCAAGAATAACCCCCTTTAGAACATTGTATTTGACGAAGGTAACCAGTGATTAACGCGTAATTTATCTATTAAATTATGAAACATTGGTAGAACCTAAGCCCAAGCAAAACACCTTCTTACGATCAACAAACAATAATATAGTATATTAAAATATAAAATAAAATTGGGCCGTAATTGAGAAATATAATTATGGGCTGCAAGATGTGCGGTATTACAAAACAAACTTGCACATCTACACCAAAAATTACAAAAATAACCAAATATCAAAAAGCTTTATGAAAATATGAGACAACAGAGGTATAATTATTAGTGGCAGAAGGAGGATGGCATGTTTATGTCTCCACCTGCAGGTTCATCGATGGTCCCCGCTAAGGCAGTGGCCTCATCATCACCCTACCAAGCACTCACGACCTTAGAAATATCAGGTTAATAGTTCATCACCCTCTTCTTCAGTTCCTTATACCCATCCATGAAGAAGCCCATGCAATCCACGTTATAATCAGTAGACGACTTATACTTCATAACTCTGACCGCCTCAGCAGAAGCCAGAGCTTCCTTGGACTTTTTCAGATCTTCTTTTAGTGTAGAATTGACCTAGATGGCTTCCAGTATAGCCTTATTGGCTATACATAAAGCCTCCTCCAAACTCTTAATAGTGGCAGATCGGTGGTAGCCTTATCTCGCAGGTTAGTGTTTTCCCCTTTAATCGAGCTTAAGGACATCGTCATGTCCACCAACTGCCCATCACGTCCTTCTAACTCATCACTGATCTTCTTCAGATCTTTGAATTTTTTATCTAACTCAGTTTTTAACTTTTGATTCTCCTCTAACAGCTCTTTATAAGCGACGTGATTAACCACTGCTTTCTCTCTCAGAATAGTTGAGGCCGCAGCAGCCTGTCAATGATAACATATATATGTATCTTAGAAGACGAAAAAATTATCAAACAGTCAATGAAAGTAGAAAATAAACTTACCACCGACAATTTACGCTTGATCAACCTCAATAAAAATTTTGGATCATATCCTCTCAGAAAATCAAAATCCTTGCCATATCCATGATAGCCAAGAAGATCAATAGCATTATTAGCATGGTGGAATATGGAGTCAGGGTCATCCCTAATTTCTTCTGAGGAGATCCTACGATTCGGGTTAAACTTAAACTTTTCAACTTCCCAATTATGGGGGGGAAATCCTTGTCCTCTCACTAATCTACAAAAAGGCTTGGCTTCAGTTGTTCATGGCACCTTTGGAAGGATCTGTCTCACCAAGGGCTCCAAAGGACATTTGTCACCGATTTTAGGGTCTTGAGAATGCATTGGGTCTTTTCTCTTTGACTTCGCCACAGCAGCAGATGCTTCACCATAATTCTTTCAAGCATTTTTCTCGGCTTGAAATCGTTCATCCTCGACTCTCTTCCTCTTAGCCTCCACTTTACTGATCATTGCTTCCATCCTCTTCTTACGAGCCAACTCCATTTCTTTTCAGTAAATGTGATGGGGAGCCATGCCTAACGTCGATTCAGATGGGTGTTCAGAGATATCTGTGAATACATTGGAATGGGAAAAAAATATTAGTAACATGAGGAAAAATAGATTACAAATCAATAAAGAAAGGCACGCAGTACTTGTTTCAAGACCTACTTCCTCCTCCTCACTAAGTTGGCTAACTGAACCCAAATTGCTCTCCTACAGCATGTATTCTTCTAAAGGGATCTCAACTTCCACAGGAGGAGCACCAAATGGAGGCGTATGATACCCAGCTATAATAAATTTCTAAATTGTGAATAACTCCTTAAACTTTGGGGGTTTCTTTTCACGATAGGCTTCAATCAAATCCAGCACATAAGCAAGTAACTTGGGTGCTCTCTTCACTGAAAAGAATAAACATAAAATGTTAGTAACAAATAAGTAGAAAAGGATGACCAGACCATGAAGTTGTTTGAAGAAAAACCCTTACTGATTTAATTATACCAGGACTAGTTGGACGGGATCGTACAACTAGGTGGGGTTAAGGTAACCGTTAGGTGTGCACATTAGTGGAGGGGTGAGAATGTCCACAAGGGAGTGCGATACTAACTTAAATATTAAGCGCATTCATGCATTTTAAATTACTGCAGTTAATTCACTTGCTAAATATTTTCAAATTTTTTTAGGTGATAACCCTTGCTATAAAACTATTTTTAAAACCTTTTAGGTGTCCAACCACAGGGACGCCAGGATTGATATTCTATTCCAGGGACACGGAGCTGCGGCATATGTGGATGCTAGCAGGAGTTTGGATTAGACGCATCATTAATTCATTCCTAGAGTAGGAATCTTTTATCAGTTTCAGTTGTTTTAGGGCATGTCGCCCAGACTTTCAGTTCAGGTTCCAGACTTTTTATTTCGGTGTTGCATAATTGTATTGGATTATTTCTTTATTGGCGGGTGTTTTATTCGGCAAGTTGTGTAATTAATGATTCAGTTTATTTTCATTCAGTTGTGTGAATGGTTTATATTTATTTCCGCATGTAATGTTTTGTTAATTAAAAAGTTAAAATTGGCACCAACTTTTGGAATACTAGGTGGTTACTAAGTTTTAAAAAGTTTTTGACATTGATGCTAAGGATGATCCAACTGGGATTCCTGTTTTAATTTGGTATAGGACTGATCACCCGGTATTTTATTAGGCGGGGTGTCACAGATGGTATCAGAGCATCAGGTTCTAGTGTCCTTAGGATCTGTGCGGCTATTCACGTTTCAGCTTAGCAATCTTTGATATAGAGCCCTATCATAGGATTTTTTTATTCTCATACGTATGCGCATATACGTTCTTCTGTGAAATTTATATTTGAGAGTGAACTCATACAAATTCGATTCTCATTCCAGATGACGCCCAGGAGAGAGAGAGCAGCTAGGGCAGCAGGGGGAAATAAGACAGGGGAGGCTCGTTAGGAGCAAGAGTTACCGCAGCTACGGCCAGAGATGATTTTGACATCACAGGTAACTGAAATAGTGGCACAGTCAGTTGAACGACGATGGTCGCAATGGCAGGGTACTTTCCACGGGATCAGCCACAAGTGTTAGTGGCGCTGGACGTTCAGACTCACGTGGAGTCATCGGGGTGGAAACAGGAAAGAGAGGTTATTTTTAGTAGGAACCCACCAGAGTTGGGAGGGGGTTTAGCGGTAGTACTAGCGTGTCAAGGAAGAGATATATCCAGCGTCACCTACGCATGGGAGATTGCGATGAGGTGCGAAAGCAAACGCTAACCACTTTTAGTTTAGTGGGAGCAGCGCTACAGTGGTGGGAGCCGATCACCACAGTGAGGAAAGGGACACACTAGCTATTGCAGAGTTTTGGTTGCGGTTCGACCACAAGAATTTTTCCTCCAGCGGTGGAGACCGAAACAAGTAGAAAATTTTATGAGGTGACTCAAGGGGACCGTTAAGTGGTCGATTACGAGGAAGAATTCACTCGTTGGCAAAAATTTTGTACCGGATAAGGTAAGCAGGGAAAAGAGAAAGAAAGTAAAGGTTTATGGATGGGTTGTCTGGAGAATCAGACAACATTTAATTGGTAAATATGCATTAGTAGCTTATACTGATGTTGTTAACGCAGCACTCCGGCACTATTAGGAATATCGCTTCCCTGCGAAAGGAAGCGGGAGGGGAGTGGGAACTAACCAGTCATATAAGGCTGGAGGGAACAGTACCAGTGGTGTATCCCAGTAGCAGACTGAGGGAGATCAGGGACAGGATTCCGACAGGGAAATTATGCCAAACGATCTAGAACTGAAGGCTATCGCAAGGATGGCCAGGAATTCCAACAAGGTCAGCAAGGAAAGGACCAGGGGTAGGGTGAATGTATTAGAAGGTGTTTCGTTGGTGGTAAAAGCGAGACACATGAAGGGAATTTATCTTAAGCGAGGCAGGGTTCAACTACAGGATGAGGTCCTGGATGTACAGCCACTAAAGCAAGTCATGGGCACAGTCGGACAAGGAGAAGATGCTCCGGAACCCGAGGATCAGCCGTTGCAGCTGGAGTATGGAGGTAATTATTTTTACCCTATGGGCGTGGGGTAGATTTTTGAGTGGCAAGGAGGATGTCACAATATAAGACTTATTTTTCACTAGAGCTGGCGGGTGAGTCGAACTTAGTGGGTGTGTTGGCTGTAGCAGCCTTAGTATGTAGATAAACTTTTCGTAGGGTAGCGGAGTTTCCTTGGTGTTCTTCACGGGAGAGTGAAGGTGTACACTAAGTAAAGGTTTGAATTATGCGAGGAATTGCTACTTGCGAGAATTATGGGAGTAGTGTTAATAATATTCTCAAAATATCGGCTGGATAACGATGAAATTTAACTATGGTGGATAGTGGTGTAAAATTTTGGTGTTCGCGACACCAAGATATGGTTGGTAATAGGTATCACCGGAGAGGGCGTATAGCCTATATATATGTGGATATATATGTTGTATTGCGTGGTGCGATAGCACATAGTGAGGTTTTGTGTTCTCACAATTTATCCCGGTAAGTGGGGATATTTACTGAAGTGAATCAGGGTGGTTAGATTTAATTTCGAGCAAAGAGAGATAGCTCGGGGTTTATTTTGCCCAAGGACTAGCGATAGTAAGGGCGCGATATTTTATGTTGTCTTTGGTAGCATAAGGGTAAGTATTTATGGGGAGATGTTTGGAAGTTAGCACATAGGTTGGGTACCCGGGCAGTAGATATATATGTATATATATATATTTATATATGTGATATGACTACGGGTTCCAAGTTATATTACGGGTTACGACTAGCATAGTCGGGTAACTTTCGTGCGGTAGAGCGCGGGGATAGGGTGTATGGGCACCCGGGTTAATTAAGGAAAATTTTGTGCGGTTAAGCACGAGTATAGGGTGTGTGGGCACCATGGGTAATCTAAATGCATACTTGTGAAACGTATGGTTAGAAGAGGATGGGATAGATATAGCGGGCTTGGAGGCACATGACTAGAGAGTAATATGCGAAGCTTGGAACACTACACTCATCTTAATTTCGAGGACGAAATTCCTTTGTAAGGGGGGAGTATGTAACACCCCGTAATTTTGTACATTTAATATGTAATTAATTTGGAGAATTTTAAATTACTTGTGTGTTGTAATTCTAATTGAATTAATTATGGCAATATACATATATTTAAATATTAACCGGGGAGTGAATGGTTAATGTTTAGGGAAATTTATTTACTAAGTGAATAGTAATAATTTAATTACGTCATTTCAGGTATCAATGACGGGGTATGCACTTATCCCAGCCGGGAGCCGGTATAGACTAAATTGGGTGTGAGATAAGGATTTTTGTAAAGTACTTCAGATGGCAATTTTGAGGGTGCGATTGCGTCTGGATGGGTCGAGATAGTCAGAAAAGAGTACCCGGGGGTAGTATTTGGGTCTCGGGGCATTTTTGGGCATAGCGGGGCCCACACAGGGTGATTTGGGCTATTTTAATTAAGCCCATTAGGCTAAAAACGGAATGAAGGGTTTTGAACCTAATTGGGAGATTAAGGAATGGAAGCCAACATAACTCTAAACCTAGGGTTAGAGAGGGAATTTGGGGAAAAACAAATCAAGAGCAAATTGGAGGTTATTGGAGCCAAGTTAAGGGACATCAACAACGGATCAGACCCTACGAGTAATTTCAGGCAAGTGTTTAACTGTTTTTACTCCTAAATTGTGATATCCAATTCATATTTTATTAATGTGTAACTAAATTCATTTTGGGGATAAATGGGTACGAAAATGGGGTTTTGTCAACGGAACAAATTTAACGGGATTTAAGGTGAGAATTAGTTGTGTTTTATAATTCTGAGTATGAATATCTGATTAGAATGTGAAATCCAGTAGAAATTATGAACGAAATTGAGGTGACTTGATGAAATTTGGATTTTACATGTATAAACCCGAAAATTTACCCAACTCGGAAAAAATAGAGAATCGTGAGATTTAATTTCAGTTTGATGTTCCATAAGGTGCTTTGATCCTATTCCTATGTAGATATAGGGTTGATTGGGCTTGGGTTAGTCCAGGGGAAAGAATGAAAGTTGGAGGTTTTCGTTAATGGTGGAACTGCCTCTCGAAGGAGACGAAGTCAGGGACGATCGATCGATCGACCCAGGGGGTTCCATCGATCGATGATTCAGAATTCTGGGCAGTTCGCCTAGTTTATATATAAGGGGGAAATTAATTAGAAATTAATTCCCATACATTAATTTGTGATAGAAAATTATGAAACACATACTCCTAGTAATTACGGGAAAAGTAATTGGGACTAGGGGAAATTCCTATGGAGCACTTTATGGATGAATTTGATGAATGTTATTCTAAAATAGGGAGATACGGATTAAGTGAGTGAGTCCGGGTATGTTGGCTAAGCGACGCCAAGGTAGTGAATTAAGTTTGGAGATAAACTAATTAATTTATAGTCGGGATATAGATCGGGAAATATTTAATTTCGGGCCAAGTGATCAAGTTCGGGGTATGTTGGTAATTATAGGTAAATATAATTGGGAAATTATGGAGATGAATGTGCGACACATTGTGGGCGAATATGTTGGTATGGTATTATGAGATGTAAAATGGACCAAGTGAGTGAGTCCGGGTATGTTGGTTAAGTGACATCAAGTGTTGAATTAATTATTGAGAGAAAGTAATTAGTTTGGAGTCGGAACATAGACTAGGAAAATATTAAGTTACGGGCCAAGTAAGTGAGTCCGGGGATAATGGTTGGGTGACACCAAGTTATTAAATTAATAAGGGTGTTAATTAATTTAATTAGAGTCGAGTGATAGACTCGGGTAGGATTAAATTAATAGGTGTGATAATTAATTTACTTAGAGTCGGGTGATAGACTCGAGAAACTATTAAATTAATAAGGGTGTTAATTAATTTAATTAGAGTCAGATTGTAGACTCGGGTAGGATTAAATTAATGGGTGTGATAATTAATTTAATCAGAGTCGGATTGTAGACTCGTGAAGGGTATTTATTAATTAATGTGATAATTAATTATATTAGAGTTGGACCACACACTCAGTTTAGTATGAATTAATTAATGTGTAAATTAATTATATTAGAGTCGGACCACAGACTCGGTTTTGGGGTTAATTAATTAATGTGATAATTAATTATATTAGAGTCGGATTGTAGACTCGGGGAGGTATTAAATTAAAATGTGTGTTAGTTAATTTAATTAGAGTCGGGTGATAGACTCGGGAAGGTATTAAATTAATAAGTGTGTTAATTAATTTAATTAGAGTCGGACCATAGACTCGGGGAAAGTATTATATAAATTGAAGTGTGAGTTAAAAATATTAGAGTCGGATCATAGACTCGGGAAGAGGATAAATTATTAAGTGAGAAAATTAATTGTGTTGAGTCGGGCCACAGACACAGGAAATTACAGGCAGAGTACGGGCTTTTGAGTACACGGTAAAGCCGGGAATTATATTATATATATACGGTGTAGTGATAGTATATATATACGTGTATATATTGTGTGTGATATTAAATATCAGTCACTAGATATTTATTCAATTAATATACTCTAATGCTATCATGGGAGGTTGCGCGATGTGGGTGAATCCCCTAGCTTGAGGAGTAGGGCGAGTATATCCCCAGGTCATAGCGTCCGGTATATATGGGCGAGGGATTTATCTCACTTTCATGGAAGGAATATGATCGCCTTTACTACGTTTATATTTTGGGCCAAGTTGGTGAGCGATTCTAACTTGCGTAAACTAGGTTTTGTGAGCACACCTAGTGAGATAGCATTTTAGAGAGAATCAGTCGGCGAGGGTATACTCGAAGGGATGGATATACGTATATTATACGTGTGGATGTTGTGGTAAAGGTACGTATATATTGGTAGTAAATATTATATGCGGTTAATAATACAAGGTGTGATGTATTTACTTAATATAACTTGTGACACAGTTATATGCTACTATTTATGGGGAATTAATTAAGTTAATTGTGTTATAACTTATAATTCAAGAATCATTATACTCGCGTTAGAGTAGTATGGCAAGGGGAGATTATACCAGGATTATTTGGACGGGATAGTACAACTAGGTGGGGTTAAGGTAACCGTTAGGTGTGCACATTAGTGGAGGGGTGAGAATGTCCACAAGGGAGTGCGACACTAACTTAAATATGAAGCGCATTCATGCATTTTAAATTACTGCAGTTAATTCACTTGCTAAATATTTTCAAAATGTTTTGGGTGCTAACCCTTGCTATAAAACTATTTTCAAAACCTTTTAGGTGTCCAGCCACAGGGACGCCAGGATTGATATTCTATTCCAGGGACACGGAGCTGTGACATATGTGGATGCTAGCAGGAGTTTGGATTAGACGCATCATTAATTCATCAAAAATACTATTCTACCTGAATTTTTGACAGAATTTTGGGTGAGAAACTGACATGTCGGCTTGTTATTGGTTGGTTTACGGGGTTCGCACCAGCGGGACCTCAAAACCAACCAATAACAAGCCAACACGTCAGTTTGTCACCCAAAATTCTGTCAAAAATTTGGGCTCCCTAGAAGTGCTCTTAATTCATTCCTAGAGTAGGAATCTTGTATCAGTTTCAGTTTTATTTAGGGCATGTCGCCCAGACTTTCAGTTCAGGTTTTAGACTTTTTATTCCGGTGTTGCATAATTGTATTGGATTATTTCTTTGATGGCCGGTGTTTTATTCGACAAGTTGTGTAATTAATGATTCAGTTTATTTTCATTCAGTTGTGTGAATGGTATTTTATTAGGCGGGGTGTCATAGATGGTATCAGAGCATCAGGTTCTAATGTCCTTAAGATCTGTGCGGCTTTTCACGTTTCAGCTTAGCAATCTTTGATATAGAGCCCTATCATAGGATTGTTGTATTCTCATACGTATGCGCATATACGTTCTTCTACGAAATTTATATTTGAGAGTGAACTCATACAAATTCGATTCTCATTCCAGATGACGCCCAGGAGAGAGAGAGAAGCTAGGGCAGTAGGGGGAGATGAGACGAGGGAGGCTCGTTAGGATCAAGAGTTACCGCAGCTACGGCCAGAGATGATTTTGACAACACAGGTAACTGAAATAGTGGCACAGTCAATTGAAACGATGGTGGTCGCAACGGCGGGGTACTTTCCACGGGATCAGCCACAAGTGTTAGTGTTGCTGGACGTTCAGACTCACGTGGAGTCGTCGGGGTGGAAACATAAAAGAGAGGTTAGTTTTAGTAGGAACCCACCAGAGTTGCGAGGGGGTTCAGCGGTAGTACTAGCGTGTCAAGGAAGAGAGATATCCAGCGTCACCTACGCATGGGAGATTGCGATGAGGTGCGGAATCAAATGCTAACAACTTTTAGTTTAGTGGGAGCAGCGCTACAGTGGTGGGAGCCGGTCACCACAGTAAAGAAAGGGACACACTAGCTATTGCAGAGTTTTGAGTGCGGTTCGACCGCAAGTATTTTTCCTCCAGTGGTGGAGACTGAAACAAGTAGAAAATTTTGTGAGGTGACTCAAGGGGACCGTTAAGTGGTCGATTACGAGGAAGAATTCACTCGTTGGCAAAAATTTTGTACTGGATAAGGTAAGCAGGGAAAAGATAAAGAAAGTAAAGGTTTGTGGATGGGTTGTCTGGAGAATCAGATGGTAAA
Source organism: Sambucus nigra (assembly GCA_949130495.1). Lineage (NCBI taxonomy): Eukaryota > Viridiplantae > Streptophyta > Magnoliopsida > Dipsacales > Adoxaceae > Sambucus > Sambucus nigra. Next base: position 127,126,732 of record OX422218.1, read on the forward strand.
TACGCATTAGTAGCTTATACTGATGTCGTTAATGCAGCACTCCAGCACTGTTTGGAATATCGCTTCCACGTGAAAGGAAGCGGGAGGGGAGTGGGAACTAACCAGTCATATAAGGTTGGAGGGAACAGTACCAGTGGGGTATCACAGCAGCAGACTGGGGGAGATCAGGGACAGGATTCCGGCAGGGAAATCATGCCAACCGATCTAGAACTGGAGGCTATCGGCAGGATGGCTAGGAATTCCAACAAGGTCAGCATGGAAAGGACTAAGGGTAGGGTGAATGTATTAGAAGGTGTTTCGTTGGTGGGGAAAGCGAGACACATGAAGGGAATTTGTCTTAAGCGAGGCAGGGGTCAACTACAGGACGAGGTCCTGGATGTACAGCCACTAAAGCAAGTCATGGGCACAGTCGGGCAGGGAGAAGATGCTCCGAAACTCGAGGATCAACCGTTGCAGCTGGAGTATGGAGGTAATTATTTTTACCCTATGGGATTGGGGTAGATTTTTGAGTGGCATGGTGGATGTCACAATATAAGACTTATTTTTCACTAGAGTTCGTGGGTGAGTCGAACTTAATGGGTACGTTGGTTGTAGCAACCATAGTATGTAGATAAACTTTCCTTAGGGTAGTGGAATTCCCTTGATGTTCTTCACGGGAGAGTGAAGGTCTAAACTGAGTAAAGGTTTGAATTATGCGAGGAATTACTACTTTCGAGAATTATGGGAGTAGTGTTAATAATATTCTCAAAATACCGGCTGGATAACGATGAAATTTAACTATGGTGGATAGTGGTGTAAAATTTTGGTGTTCGCGACACTAGGTTATGGTTGGTAATAGGTATCACCGGAGAGGGCGTATAGCCTATATATATGTGGATAAATATGTTGTATTGGGTGGTGCGATAGCACATAGTGATGTTTTGTGTTCTCACAATTTATCCCGGTAAGTGGGGATATTTGCTGAAGTGAATCAGGGTGGTTAGATTTAATTTCGAGCAAAGAAAGATAGCTCTAGGTTTATTTTGCACAAGGACTAGTGATTGTAAGGGCGCGGTATTTTATGTTGTCTTTGGTAGCATAAGGGTAAGTATTTATGGGGAGATGTTTGGACGTTAGCACATGGGTTGGGTACCCGGGTAGTAGATATATATGTATATATATATATTTATATATGTGATATGACTACGGGTTCGAAGTTATATTACGGGTTACGACTAGCATAGTCCTAGTAATTACGGGAAAAGTAATTGGGACTAGGGAAAATTCATGTGGAGCACTTTATGGATGAATTTGATGAATGTTATTCTAAAATAGGGAGATACGGATCAAGTGGGTGAGTCCGGGTATGTTGGCTAAGCGACGCCAAGGTAGTGAATTAAGTTTGGAAATAAACTAATTAATTTAGAGTCGGGATATAGACTCGGGAAATATTTAATTTCGGGCCAAGTGATCGAGTTCGGGGTATGTTTGTAATTATAGGTAAATATAATTGGGAAATTATGGAGATGAATGTGCGACACAATGTGGGCGAATATGTGGGTATGGTATTATGAGATGTAAAATGGACCAAGTGAGCGAGTCCGGGTATGTTGGTTAAGTGGCATCAAGTGTTGAATTAATTATTGAGAGAAAGTAATTAGTTTGGAGTCAAAACATAGACTCGGAAAATATTAAGTTACAAGCCAAGTAAATGAGTCCGGGAATAATGGTTGGGTGACACCAAGTTATTAAATTAATAAGGGTGTTAATTAATTTAATTAGAGTCGGGTGATAGACTCGATTAGGATTAAATTAATAGGTGTGATAATTAATTTAATTAGAGTCGGGTGATAGACTCGGGAAACTATTAAATTAATAAGGATGTTAATTAATTTAATTAGAGTCAGATTGTAGACTCGGGTAGGATTAAATTAATGGGTGTGATAATTAATTTAATTAGAGTAAGATTGTAGACTCGTGAAGGGTATTTATTAATTAATGTGATAATTAATTATATTAGAGTTCGACCACACGCTCAGTTTAGTATGAATTAATTCATGTGTAAATTAATTATATTAGAGTCCGACCACAGACTCGGTTTTGGGGTTAATTAATTAATGTGATAATTATTTATATTAGAGTCGGATTGTAGAACCGGGGAGGTATTAAATTAAAATGCGTGTTAGTTAATTTAATTAGAGTCGGGTGATAGACTCGGGAAGGTATTGAATTAATAAGTGTCTTAATTAATTTAATTAGAGTCGGACCATAGACTCGGGGAAAGTATTATATAAATTGAAGTGTGAGTTAAAAATATTAGAGTCGGACCATAGACTCGGGAAGACGATAAATTATTAAGTGAGAAAATAAATTGTGTTGAGTCGGGCCACAGACTCAGGAAATTACAGGCAGAGAACGGGATTTTGAGTAAACGGTAAAGCTAGGATTTATATTATATATATACGGTGTAGTGATAATATATATATACGTGTATATATTGTGAGTGATGTTAAATATCAGTGACTAGATATTTATTCAATTAATATACTCTAATGTTATCAAGGGAGGTTGCGCGATATGGGTGAATCCCCTAGCTTGAGGAGTTGGGCGAGTATATCCCCAGGTAATAGCGTCCGGTATATATGGGTGAGCGATTTATCTCACTTTCAGGGAAGGAATATGACCGCCTCTACTACATTTATATTTTGGGGCAAGTTGGTGAGCGATTCTAACTTGGGGAAACTAGGTTTTGTGAGCACACCTAGTGAGATAACATTTTAGGGAGAATCATCCGGCGAGGGTATACTCTAAGGGATGGATATACGTATGTTATACGTGTGGATGTTGTGGTAAAGGTACGTATATAATGGTAGTAAATATTATATGCGGTTAATAATACAACGTGTGATGTATTTACTTAATATAACTAGTGACACGGTTATATGCTACTATTTAAGGGGAATTAATTAAGTTAATTGTGTTATAACTTATAATTCAAGAATTATTATACTCGGGTTAGAGTAGTATGGCAAGGGGAGGTTATACCAGGACTAGTTGGATGGGATAGTACAACTAGGTGGGGTTAAGGTAACCGTTAGGTGTACACATTAGTGGAGGGGTGAGAATGTCCACAAGGGAGTGCGACACTAACTTAAATATGAAGCTCATTCATGCTTTTTAAATTACTGCAGTTAATTCACTTGCTAAATATTTTCAAAATGTTTTTGGTGCTAACCCTTGCTATAAAACTATTTTCAAAACCTTTTAGGTGTCCAGTCACAGGGACGCCAGGATTGATATTCTATTTCAGGGACACGGAGCTGCAGCATATGTGGATGCTAGCAGGAGTTTGGATTAGACGCATCATTAAATCATTCCTAGAGTAGGAATCTTGTATCAGTTTTAGTTTTATTTAGGGCATGTCGCCCAGACTTTCAGTTCAGGTTTCAGACTTTTTATTCCGGTGTTGCATAATTGTATTGGATTATTTCTTTGATGGTCGGTGTTTTATTCGGCAAGTTGTGTAATTAATGAATCTGTTTATTTTCATTCAGTTGTGTGAATGTTTTATATTTATTTCCGCATGTACTATTTTGTTAATTAAAAAGTTAAAATTGGCACCAACTTTTGGAATACTAGGTGATTAGTAAGTTTTAAAAAGTTTTGGACAGTGATGCTAAGGATGATCCAACTGGGATTCCTGTTTTAATTTGGTATAGAACTGATCACCCGGTATTTTATTAGGCAAGGTGTCACACTTTGAGGCAAGGCAGAGACCTCCCATATAGTAAGGAAAGTGGTTGGATACATCCTTAATTGTGCTCGGCTCAAGTGCGCATCTGTATGGCCTGGTGATTTTTCCATTCACTTAACGACTACCTCGTTGAACTAAAGGGTCCACCATATTGACCTAATGATTGTTGTTCTCATACTTGTCGATATACATACAGAAGTCCCACTAGTCACGCTGTTGACACCTAAACACATGGTTAACGTACACCTCTGCCCATTTCATTTGGGTTATAATTAATTCATTATTATTAGTGTTTTAAAAGGCGCGGCTAGGCTTGAGGCTTGGGAGAAACGCCCTGTCTTAAGCCTTTTACTCCTTGTTCTTGGTAAAAGGCTTAAGGCGCACTTTTTGTAAAACAAAAACACTTTAGTGAAACGATATCACCTTTTAAACCTGTTAATGTAAAACTGTTAATTTAAAGCCTGCACGATCATAAAATATAACAATATAATTACAAAAGCCCGCATGGCCACAAAAGTTAACAATAAAACTTCAAAAGCCGGCACGACCATAACACATAAAAATAGAATCTTGAATATGAACGATATTAAATAAATAATCTCCTTGTTGTAAACCAATGACTTCTTCGTGTGTTCCACGTCGATAAAAGCTAACGATAAAATGAAATCCTACAAAAAAATATGATACAAAAATGATACGATATTAGTAACCAAGTAATTTTTGAATATACGAGTTACAATTATTATTATATTCTCAAAATAAAAGTCTCGTGACTATATGGTCAGTTCATACGAGTTACATTAGTCTCATTCGAGGTGTTAGTACCTTTTACGAGGGGTTTGGGGGATGGTCTTAGTTTTTACCCTCTAATGTCATGTTTTTATCTTAATGTAGATATTTTCAAATTATCATCATATTCTCAAATAGGGAGACTTGTGACTACGCAGTCAGTTTTTATGAGTTACATTGGTCTCGTGCGAGGTTTTCATGCCTCTTACGGGGCTTTTTGGAGGTTGACTTGGGTTTTCAGCCTCTAACGGTATGCTTTTAAGACAAATCTAGATATTTTAAAAATTATCATCATATTCTCAAATCGGGAGACTCGTGACTACGCGGTCAGTTCCTACGAGTTACATTGCTCTCGTGCGAGGTGTTAGTGCCTCTTATGGTGATGGTTTGGGTTTTCACCCTCTAATGGCTTGCTTTTGAGCCTAATCTAGATATTTTTAAATTATCGTTATATTCTCAAATTGGGAGACTTGTGACTACGCGGTCACTTCCTACAAGTTACATTTATCCCGAGTTAGGTGTTAGTGCCTCTTACGGAGCGGTTTGGGTTCTGGTTTGGGTGTACACCCTCTAACGGCATGTTTTGAAACCTAATCTCGATATTTTATAATTATCGTTGTATTTTAAAACCGGGAGACCCGTGACTACGCGATTATTTCTTAAGAGTTACATTGGTCCCGTGCGAGGTGTTCGTGCATCTTACGGGACCGTTTGGGGGTTGGTTTGGATTTTCACCCTCTAATGGCATGTTTTTAAGCCTAATCTAAATATTTTGCAAATTATCATTATATTTTCAAATCGGGAAACCCGTGACTATGCGGTCAATTCCTAAAAGTTACATTGGTCATGTGCAAGGTGTCCGTGCCACTTACGGGGCTGTTTGAGGGTTGGTTTAAGTTTTCACCCTTGTTTTTAAGCCTAATCTAGATATTTCAAATGATCACCATATTCTCAAATCGGGAGACTCATGACTACACGGTCAGTTCCTACGAGTTACATTGGTCCCGTGTGAGGTGTTAGTGCCTCTTAAAGGGTCGTTTGAGGGTTGATTTAGGTTTTCACCCTCTATCGGCTTGTTTTTAAGCCTAATCTAGATATTTTTAAATTATCATCATATTCTCAAATCGGGAGTCCCGTGACTACGTGGTCAATTCCTACGAATTACATTAGTCCCGTGCGAGCTGTCCATGCCTCTTACGGGGCCATTTGGGGGCTGGATTAGATTTTCACCCTTTAACAGCACATTTTAAGCCTAATATTTTCAAATTATCATCATATTCTCAAACCGGGATACCCGTGACTACGCGATCGGTTCCTACGAGTTACATTAGTCCCGTGCGAGCTGTTGATGCCTCTTACGAGACCGTTTGGGAGATGGTTTGGGTTTTTACCCTCTAATGGCATGTTTTTAAACCTAATCTAGATATTTTGTAACAGAGAGACCCGTGACTACGCGGTCAGTTCCTATGAGTTACATTGGTCCCGTGTGAGGTGTTCGTGCCTCTTATGGGACTGTTTGGGGGCTGGTTTGAGTTTTCACCCTTTAACGGCTTATTTTTTAACCTAATCTAGATATTTTCAAATTATCGTCATATTCTCAAATCGAGAGACCCAAGACTACGCGATCAGTTCCTACGAGTCACATTGGTCCCGTGTGAGGTGTTAGAGCCTCTTACGGGATCGTATGAGGGTTGGTTTGGGTTTTTACCCTCTAACAGCATGTTTTTATGCCTAATATAAATATTTTCAAATTATCGTCATATTCTCAAACAGGGAGACTCGTGACTATGCAATCAGTTCCTCCAAGTTACATTGGTCCCGTGCGAGGTGTTCATGCTAAATAATTCATTTATTTTTACTTCATTTTAATTCAAAAAATTCTTTGTAAGGGTAATTTTGACTTTGGCCACCATTGTTAGCAAACTGAGATTTAAGCCATCAAAATTTTCAACTGTAATCCTAGATATTTTCCCAATTTACCTTTGGTTCCAAAGCCTATTTCCAAATATGAACAAAACCAACTAGCTACTATTCTTAAGGTTGTAGATTTTAGTTTTTATTTTTAAACTTTAACATTCCTTATTTGTTTGTTTTTTTGTAATCATATATTACATTTCTCTATTAATACATATTTCCTACCCTTAAATACTTGGGGGAAAAAATATAATGGCTTTGAGAATGTTGTAGAAAAAATCATAACATCACTATGAAAGTATTTAAAATATATAATGTCATAATCAAAAAGTAATTGAATAAGGAATTAAGTTGTGCTTAAACAAATGGAATAAGGATATTTTTGGAAACATTTTCCAAATGTTAAGTATGCATAAGATGAGGTTATTATCAAGTATAACACCTATGATGCAGATCCAAGTGCAATAAATAAGCATGTTGTTCAAATGGCCAATTCTAATATTAACTAGTTGAAAACCCGCACGAAGCACGGGTTATACTCTATCAAATTAAAATAAACGAAGCCAATTTAAAGAAGAGAAAGAGGAAAAAAATTGGTCAATATATTAAAAATATAGAGTAGTCGTCATAAGTAAACATTAAGTAGAAATGTAATTAGAAATGTAAATGATTAGAAAAAAACATACGTTAACGTCATGTTTTATTTGTGCAAGCTCCGAAATTGGGACTTTGATTAGAGATTCAGCTTCTTTGTTGAAAAGTACAAATGTGGTGCAAGTCGTGTCGTCCTTGATGCTGATTTGCAGTTTGTACCTATTTATGAAGCAATGTAATGTGATAGGAAATTACATGGTGAAAAATAGAAGACAAATGGGTTGTAATAATATAATACCTAGGAGAAGGAATGAGGTCTTCAATATTACATATTTCACAAATGAATATATTTCAATGATGCTTGAGTTTCTTATTGCAATGGTTGCATATTGGATAATAACATCCAATGTGTTCATCTATGTCTGTGATTGTGGCCTTGCAAAGGACGTATAAAACCCGAAAAGTTTACATGATTAGAAAATAATGTAATCAAGAGTAAATTTCTTATTTCTAATGGAATACCTCATTTGGAGATAAAATAACTTGCAATCAGGCATAGAGTTATGGTCTCGTAGTGTTTATAAAATACTTGCAACTACTAAGCATGCTCGTCTATGGTTTGAAAATACTATGAAAACGATGACAAACTAGGCACAATACGTACTTGACCCTCCCTTTGCACTATAATAATGAAACAGAGATATCTCAATTTTGAAATCCGAAATAGAGTACTAAATTCAATATCCAATCATCTTGAACAAGCCTGCTCAAGAACATCCTATTCCTTCCATAAACTAGTTTAAGAAATCAGTTTCAAGAGTCTCATTATATACCTGTTCAGAAAAAAGCAGTTGATCCTGTGAAGATTATGCACCAAATTGAAAAGATCAAGAGGGGGGCTTTCAAGTAATGAAGCCATGGTGGTTGACAAGTGTAACCTCTCACCCATGATATGCCATCGATAAACTTCCGCCAGTTATCAAATTATAAAGCATTTTATATTCATCAAACGCTTAGTTTGTTATCCTCTGATTAAAATGAAGATAAAAAACTAAAAGAATTATACAAAAGGAAAGTTCAGTGAGCTTTGAACCTTTGGAAATAGGAAATAAAAATTAACAATGGACTGTTGGGATACCAAATAAAAATTAAAATTGGATTAAAACCAAACATTGCAAAGATGATGTTTAAGTGAGAGCCAAGAGTGGCCAAAAATCATAACACTCCATAGTAAAACAGAATTGCCAGCAAACCTTTGCATTAACCCAATTATAAAAAGTATACCTAGATAATAGGTCATGAACAATGATGAAAAGAACCGTACAAAATGAACAATACTCAATCAGATATGAACATTAATTACTAAGTCATAATGCCTATATAAAGGCACTAAAATTTATACAACCGTTGTGGCAAAGACCATTAAGTTTGACACTGTATCTCCATTTCATAAGTCATATGTGATGACAAGTTCCAATAATGATGTCTTTGTGAATAAACATGAGTCAAGTATAGGCTAAGTCACTGACGGAATCATTCTTGGAACTTCGAGAAAAATAGTAAAACAAATAACTTGCATTCAACTTTTATAAGAATGTGTAATGCTGTCAAAATGCAACCTTGCCACCAAACTAAATAAGTTGATTTATACGAACACGAAACAACAATTTAAAAAAGAATAAAAAGAAAGTTAGTGCACCAATTACCAATCCTACCCAATACACATGATAGATATCTCAATATTTATAGTTGGACCTCCCATAAAGGCAAAAATGAAACCACTGAGAAGCATCAAAGGATTTTCTTGTAAGAATGAAAGTGAAGAACATGTAATCAAGCCGACTTCAACTGGACCTAAAGAGATTCACTAATAAAGATAATTAATCACACATTTTGGCTAACTTAACATGAAGCAAATCAAAACTAAATAACACCAATATATCAAAATACGTAAAAGATATCCCAGTAAATATTCCTCTTTCAATGTTAAAAGGGTTTATCGTGTCATCCCTGCTACTAGAATTTGAGTTCTAAGAATCGCATGGCTAAATGCACTGCCCAAACAAGAAAGAACGAACTAACGTTTATTTTCCCCTGCCCCCCCAAACTAATGAACTGCATAAATTGAATCCCCCAAAACTATTTATCATCAGCTTGATAATACAACCATTCAAACGAAAAAGAAGCCATCCACCACATATGATAATAACAACATACAAAACCACCTCCAAGTTCCTATGGAAAGGATAGAGCATAATAGTATGAGTAAAAAGAAGCCAACCTCGACAGTTCAAAGCCACGATAAAGAATCTAATAGGAGATCCAATTAAATTGATGATACCTATTTGATGATATAATAATCCGACTAATAATGAGGAAAACCCTCTAAAACTTTTTTAAAACATTAAACATGGGAAAATGAGACAACCATTGTTACAACTTCTTAAAAAATTAAGTGTAGACCCCCCCCCCCCCCACACACACACACACACAGACACCTTAAAAAATAACACATAACTGAGAATCAAAGAAAAAAAATGACATTTCAACCGACTATCTCATAGGTTATCTCATTTCAAACTGAAATCGCTTAATTTAAACAACAAACAATCAAAAAAAAATGAAATCTCATATTATAAACACCTAATAATCCAATGAAAAGTAAAATCGCATATTCTAAAAACTAGTTAATCTAGTTGAGGAAGAAGAGATCGGGTTTGCCTAAGTAAAAAGGTGACTGGAGTTGCTTGTGGAAAAAGGTGATCGGAGTTGCCTGAGGAAGAAGATGACCGAGCTTGGGGTAGAAGTTGATTGTGGTTATGGTAGGATCCGGTCGAGAGGAAGATCTCGGGTAGGATCGGCTATTGCGACTGAGTGAGAGAGAGAATCCTATCTTTTTTTTAGTTGAAATTAATGAACCAATAGCTTTTGATTTAGGGTTTTATTGTTTTAATAAACCGTGATCAAATTTGGCACGATTTTAAACCATGTTAAATTTTGGCACTATTTTAAACCATGCCAGATTGGAAATAAACTATGTCAGAATCTGGCACAGTTCTAAACTGTGCCAGATTATCTTTATCCAAGCGTGCCAGATTAGCATTTTTGGTATAGCGTTAGTAGAGTCCACACGAGCTTTGGAATCAAAGCAAAAGTATTGAGAATAATAGTTAAATAAGGCCAATGATAGGGCTAAACTGTTGAAGGCAAAGTAAAGGATGCCGAAGAGAAAGTTGTAGCTGCTGAAGGCGAGGCAAAAAATGTTGAGGACAAACTTGCAGTAGTTACTGTTCGGGCTCAATCTGTTGAAGATAGGGAGACTACTCTGACTTCTTAGGTTGCTTCCTTAAAAAGACAAGGCTAAAACCGCTTTAGATGAGGGATGGGAGAAAGCCCTTTTTACTGACTCTACTCAAATTGAGTATATAATGAAACTGTCTTTTAAGGAAGGGTGGTTTGAAGCTTTAAAGGTGGTTAACATCGAAGAAAACTTGAAGCTCTTCACAAGGCATGATCCTGGTACTCCTCCCAACCTAGATGAGGAGTTTGATGATGAAAAGAGTCTGGGGAGTCTTCAATGGCACCAGAGTCTAGTTCCAACTTACCTGCTGTTGTTCAAGACCAATCCAAGGATAAGGAGAAGGTTTAACTCCTTAGATAGTCCCCCTTATGTATTTTTGATTTCTTATCTTCAAATATGTAATCAAATCCGTAATCATTTGAAGATTAAAGAAATAGAATATTATTGGTTCCCCCCCTCTTTGTCCTTGCTGATGACTTATTAAGTTTTAATAATGGTTATGATGCATGATTTTGTTGGTCGGTTGCCTATACTTATAGTTGTCATATTCACAGTTTGATGTAAGGAAACTATTGGATCTAGCCTGCTGAGATGTTGAAATGACTTGTTCAAAGATGGTCATTTTACTCTGACTGGTTCTTAACTGGATGACTTACTAAGGAAAATGTTTCAGACCAAGCCCAGGATGCCTATCTCTATCTGCTTATACTCCTTGATAGAGCAGTGGCCAATAACATTGGTTATTATAAAATGATTGAAAAAATGCAAAAGGATCACAAGGTGTATAAAGCATTACTCCATGGTGACTATGAAGCTAAGTATAAGGTTTTGAGTGAAGGATAGGGTTTTGACAAGAAGTTGAAGGATGTCACCTCTAGTCTAAACAAGAAGGATCTTACCTCAAAGAAGTATTTGGAGAGTGCTAGGTTTATTACTGTTATGTTAGAAAAGGACAATGATACCTTAGGGATAAATTGGAAATCTTAAAGAGATCAACTACCAGTGGTCCTGATGAAGGTCCTTCTTTTTTAGAGAATAAAAATGAAATATTGCTAGAGGAACTGGAGGCCCTGTAGAAGAAAACTACAAAACCTGGGCAAACTTCTAGGCAGAGGATGGTTATTCAACCAACTATTGATGAAGAAAGAACTAGGAAAGATTTTGCTAATCAAGTTGCCGAGTTAAAAACAAAGGATGATAACATTTCCAACCAAGTTGCTCAGCTGAAGGCCAAAGACAGTGTTCTAAAAAAACTTCAAAATTAAACGGAGAGGTTAACTTTCCAATATCATAAATAGCTTAGGGAAGTTTGGATGGATGGCAATAATGAAGCTTTAGCTCATATGGATGATCATCTAGCTCAGAGAAATCGTGAAGGATACAAATGGGTATGGATCATCTTACTAACTTTATTGAAGTATTATCAAAAAAACACTTTGTGGCATTGAAATGACCCAGGTTTCTCGGACTGTGCTAATCCTCTATTGAAGTTGGATATGATTCAAACATGAATAAATATTTGAGCAAGTTATTTAGTCTATAAGCCGATTAACTAATATTTATACAGTTTACCTAGTCAGCAAAAAGATTAATAACAACCATAATCCTGAATAAAGAGAATTCAATCAAAAGTGACCTCATCTCATTGGTCAACACATATTACAATATCAATAAATGAGAAAAATACAGTACAAGAAATACAATTATTCTATCGGGCGTTTCCCTTGGGCCTTGTCCATCCCAGCAGGAGGATCATCCAAAGTATGAGGAAACTTTATGAAGTTGAAATCTCTTGATTTTTGCCTATTATTGCTACTTGGACTATCAAGTAGATGAGGAGGTCTACTAAGTTGTAGCACTAGTTACCAGTGGAGACCAAGTCTATTAGGAATGTATAATTATTCCAGCCTGGTCGGGTAAAACTTCCAATTAAGAAGATTTAGTTACTTCTTGTTCGTGACTTGCCAAGGACAAATCATACATGAAGTTTGAACTTTTCTGAAGTTGGAAAAGTTTGAACCAACTTTTGAACCATGGTAAAACTCCTCGGCGAGGAACTTTTTGAGAAATTTTCTGAAATTGGAAAAGTTTTGAAAAAATAAAATTTTCTGAAATTGGAAAAGTTTGAACTATAAATAAACTCTTCTATAGTTGAAAAAACTTTTCTAAAGTTGAATTAAAATTGCTCGCATATAATTAGATGTGTTAGCCATCTTACTCCAAAGAATAAAACACAGAAAGTATTTATAGTGGATAAAAACTGAAATTACATTAACTTGAATAAACAATTACATTAAGGGTCCGTTTGGCAATCCAATTCCAAGCCATGGAAATGGAATTTGAAGGCCAATTTTAATTCCACGGAATTGAAATTGGTCTTCCAATTCCAATTCCAAGCCTTGGAATTGGGTTGCCAAACGAGCCCTAAAAACAAAATTTTCTAATAGAATTACTGATAATACTTGCGCAAATGGTCTACGTTCCAAGTATTCTTGAATTCCTTCCCCTCTAAAGTCTTCAATCCATAGGTTCCCCGTATGATAATTGTCGCAATACGGTATGGACCATGCCATTTAGGCTCCATCTTGTTTCTCTTTTGGATTACTTTCTTAAGTATCAGGTCTTCTTACTTTAGGTTGGTTAGCTTGACCCTTCTATTATAAAATCTTACAGTCCTTTGTTAATAGACAACCATCTGAATATTAGCATCTTCTCGAACTTCTTCCATCATGTCCAGATCTAGTCGCCTCATGAGGTAACTCTTAGGTGAATCAAAATTCAACACCTTGTGAGTTTGCAAACTTATTTCCACTAGAACTACTGCCTTAGTGCCAAAATCTATCATGTAAAGAGTCTCTCCTATTGTTGTTCTGGGAGTAATCTTGTATGCCCAAAGGACGCTATGGAGCTCATTAATCCAATTGCCTTTAAATTCATCTAAACTTTTTTTCAACCCATCTAGCAAGGTTTTGTTACTAATTTTTGTTTGGCCATCGCACTATGGATGACCAGGTACTGAATGAAGTTTCTGAATGCCTGACTGTTTACAATACTCTTCAAATTTATCATTGTCAAACTGGGTACCATGGTTAGTGATGGGTGCATAAGGCATACCATATCTGCAAATTATCTTCTTCCATATAAATTGGAACACTCTCTAATAAGGCATGTTGATCAGGGGCTCAACCTCCACCCATTTAGTAAAATAATCAACAGCTACAACCAAGTACTTTAATCTTCATTTGGTGGTCGGCAGTGGTCCGACCAAGTTAATTCCCCATATAGATAAAGGCTATGGAAAAATGATGGGGGTTAGTCTTGATCCTGGTCTTCTATGGATGGTAGTAAACTTATATCATTTATCACTCTTCTTGAGAAAATCAACACAATCTGATTTCACGGTCGCCCAGTAGTAACCTTGCATGGCAATCTGTTGTCTCAGAGACCACCCTGTTGTGTGTGCCCCACATGACCCTTCATGAACTTCTTTAATTAAATCATTCACCTCACTCGAATGAACACAATGAAGTAAGGAAATAATGTATCATCGCCTGTATAGGGAACCTTTTTCAAGTATATAGTTGGCTGCTTTATACCTCATCTTTTTAGCTTCCTTCTGGTCAGACGGTAATATTCCTCATTCGATGTACTCTTTAATTAGGTTTATCCATAAGGGACCTAATTCCATAGACATGATGCTAACTTCCATCCCATCAATTCTTTTTTGGGCAAGAATTTCCACTAGGATTGTTCGTCGGACTTCTGTTGGAGTTGTTGAAGCAAGCTGACCAAGAGCGTCTGCTCGGGCATTTTCTAATTTGGGAATCATCACTATTTTGACTGCTATGATCAGTTAGATGACTTCCACTTCTTTTTTATGATATCTTATCATAATTTATCCTCTTACACCATAGATCTGTTGCATCTCATTAACAATCAATTGAGAATCAAATATACTAATATATTGCCAACACTTAGTGATGCAGCCAGTTCTAATCCTGTAATCAAACCTTCATATTCATCCTCATTATTGGAATCCTTAAATTGAAATCTCAGCGTGAACTCCACATCTAATTTATCCGAAGTGTTGATAATGAGGCTTGCTCCACTTCTATTAGCACATGACGATCCATCTACAAATAACTGCCAAGTTGGGATGTTGTCAAAAAATTCTTCTTCTACCAGTACTCCATTCTTGAATATCTTTCTGCTTTATTGCAATTTTTCTTGAATCGACGATGACTCAGGTTGATCGTCCATAATCTTTGTTTGCTTTGGAGTTAAGCTCTCTTCCTTAGAAGTATGATTGGCAGGCAAACATAGATTAAGTTGCTCCTCTGCATATGTGAATTAAACTATAAAATTTTCCATTGCTTGATCCTTGATTATAACTCTGGGTTGATCAATAATTTTGTACTCTCCCAACTCAACTGCCCAAGACATTAGTCGTCCATACTTTTATTGTTTATGTAACACTTGTCGTAAAGACATACCTTTGTAGACTATGATAGTGTGGGCTTAGAAGTATGTTTTCATCCTTTTAGATGTTCAACAAGATCCAAGGCTAACTTTTCTAGGCATGGCCATTGAATTTTGGCTCCTCTGAATGCTTTTATGGTGTAATATACTGACCTCTGAACTCTGTTATCAGTTCGAATTAAATTTGAACTAACATCCGATTAAAAAACAATCAAGTATAAGTATAATTTTTCTCCCATAATTGGTCGGGAGAGGAGTGGAGGAGAACCCAAATACTTCTTCAGTTCTAGGAAGTCTTTCTCACATTCATCGTTTCATTCAAAGTTCTTTCTAAGCACCTTGAACTATAGAAGGAAGTTGTCGGTTGCTCGGGAGACAAAGCGATTTAATGAAATTACCATATATTCAGAAGGTGATAATGGACCCTACTACCACAAAAAAAATATTTTCTTTCCCCGAGGCCTCCTAGATTGTCAATAGAGAAAAACCTTATGGAAGATTGGCGACACCTCTATCCATTTGACTCTGAATCTACTTTGGTAAGGGAACTAAATGATGATTGGGAGACATTTTTAAAAGGATTATCAGCATAATTCCCAGGCCTCGACAAAAAAGACTTGCTGGTTAATCAAGAAGTGAAAGAAGATGGATTTACAGTGGTAAAAAAAAGGAGACCTATGAAGAATTACTCAACTTCTCAGAAATCTATAATAATGACCCGGTCTGGAGTTAAGGCACCAAAAACTATTTCTTTTGCAGTTTCCAAATGATCCAAACACTTTTCTGGAATATAAGAGGGGTGGTTAATGGTCCATCTATTAGGAGACTGAAAAGACTTATTCGAATCCATTTGATTAGTGTATTGGCTTTATTAGAACCAAAGATTGATGACAATGATGGCTAATAGTACGAATAAAATTTGGATTTTATGAAACAAAAGTTGGAAGGTGCAATTAGCTCATAACGGGGTTCAAACTCTTTCTCTTTGGTTGGATAATCCTTTTTTCGGTAGTCCATTTGTTCTTATGGAGGTATATGTGAAATGAAAAAAAGATGAAAGATTGTAATTGTGGAACGAGCTAGAGTTCATATCCGGGATTGGAGAAATGAAATGAATAGTATGTGGGGATTTTAATATAGTAGCTAAGAGTGGAGAAAAAATTGGAGGTAATGAGGTGAATTGGGAGGGAGTCATGGATTTCAATATGTCTATGATAAATTTTGGGCTTCAAGAAATTAAACTTAATCATTCTAGATTTACATGGTGCAACAATAGAGAGAGTAATGCTCAAATTTGGGCGAGATTGGATAGAGTGGTGGGGAATTCAAAATGGAATAACGCAAAATTTTCTAGCTCGGTGGATCACCTATATAGGGCTAATTCGGATCACAGCCCTCTCCTTCTAAATTTCAAAGACAAAGATAAAGAGAACCCAAGACCTTTTAAATTTTTATCATTCTGGATTAAAAGTGACGAATTCATCCAAGTAGTGAAACAAGCTTGGGAATATGAAGTTCAGGGTAAGCCTCTAAATATCTTTGCTAAGAAACTTAAAAGGGTTAAATATTTTCTAAAAATTTGGTAGAGAAGTAAATATGGTGACATTTTTCAAGTTTCCCGTAAAGCAGAGGATGGCATGCTTGGAATTGAAATGAAGTTTGACTTTAATCCCTCTGTGGAAAATCGTGTTAAGTTTCATAAAACCCAAGCGGAATACTTAAGAGCTTTAAAAAATGAAGAGGATTATTGGAAGCAGAAAGCTAGAGAGAGATAGTAAAAAGATTGTGATGCAAATTCAAATTTTTTCCATGCCATAACTAAGAAAAAAAGGTTTTCTCTAACAATAACCAAGTTATAAAACCAGCAAAGGCAGTGGGTGACGGAAGATCAGGAACTGGAAACTGAGATAGTGTCATAGTTCAAGAACTTGTTATGTTTCGAAAATACCACGCAAAGCAATGGTAGT
Organism: Sambucus nigra; assembly: GCA_949130495.1. Classification (NCBI taxonomy): domain Eukaryota; kingdom Viridiplantae; phylum Streptophyta; class Magnoliopsida; order Dipsacales; family Adoxaceae; genus Sambucus; species Sambucus nigra. The sequence goes on from OX422218.1 coordinate 127,143,509, forward strand.
GGTACTAATACCAGCTGCAGCCAGTACAGGTATGGTCAGAGTGAAGCTGTGACGTCTAACATATGGGACTGCATTCCTAAATCAGTCTTAAAAAAAGATAACGTGATCCTTAGCGCAGTGCCAACTATAGAAGAAATTCAGGAGGTAATATTTGATATGAACAGCGAAGGGGCCTCGAGCCCAGATGGGTTTAATGGTATGTTCTTTAAAACTTGCTGGCAGGTTGTCAAAGAGGATCTTCATAAAGCCATTGGTTCAGTTTTTGTTCGGGAGGAGATGCCAATTAGTTGGATTTCAACTAACGTAGTTTTAATTCCAAAAAATGACAACCCAAAAAACTGTGAAGAACTTCGTCCTATTAGTCTATGTAATTTTTCATCTAAAATTATTTCAAAAATTTTTACGAAAAGATTGGTACATATTTAGCCTAAATCGCTTCACCAGCTCAATCTGGGTTTATCAAGGGTCGATCGATATTGGAGAATGCTTTGCTTGCCCAGGAAATGATGACAACTTTTACAAAGAAAGTGAGGGGTTCAAATATTAATTTAAAGTTATATATGTCTAATGCTTATGATAAAATGTCTTGGCTATTAATCATTAAAACTCGAAGGAGTTTCGGCTTCTCAGAAACAGTGATTGACTTATTTTGGAGATTGATTTTGAACTGTTGGTATTCTATAGTTTTTAATGGGAAGGCCTGTGGTTTCTTTAAATAAAAAAATGGGGTCAGACAAGGGGATCCATTATCACCGGCACTATTTATGATAGCCTCAGAAGTGCTTAATCGGGGAATTCAAAAAAATAATTGCAAGTGGAAAGATGACTCATTTTGCTCTAACAAGGGGATGCCCCATTATTTCTTGTCTTTCTTTTGCAGATGACACTCTTATATTTGCAAATGGTGATAAATGATCTCTCAAGCATCTCATGGAATTCTTAAAGAAATATGAAGAGGCATCGGGACAAGTGGTTAATTACAATAAGTCTTCCTTTCACATTTCAGGTAACGAGGTAAAAGGAGCGAAAAAAGTCATTGAAAATGTCACTGGGTTCAAAAGAAAAAATATCCCCATTTTTTATTTGGGGATTCCATTATTCTCCGGAATGAAAAATACAGCATACTTTTTAAAATACATCAACAAGCTGGTTAGGAAAATAAATCATTGGAATCACCATTGTATTTCTCAAGTGGGTAGAGTGACTCTTAGCAAATCAGTGGAAGAATCCATGCACCTTCATCTCCTGGCCGCCATCAATCCTCCAATAAACGTTCTCACTCATATAAATAATTTACTTGCTCGATTTCTATGGGGGAAACAAGAAGAGAAGACAAAATTTCACTGGGTGAATTGGCACGATATTTGCAAAACAAAAGAAGAAGGCGGGCTAAATCTCAGATCCAATATTAACCTTTCATCAGCATATGCTTATAATTTGTGGTGGAAATTATTTAATACAAATTCTCTTTGGTCCCAATTTATGCATGCTAAATACAAAAAACTGGAGGCTCACAATTTTAAGGGAACAAATTCACTTTCATCACAGGTGTGGAGGAGATTGCAAAATGTTGGAGTGGACTTTTCGGAAAATTATGATTTAATTTTCGAAAAATGGACATTAGAAAAAAATGGAATTTTCACAGTTAAATCATCTTGGCACTTGGTGAGAGATAAAGTTTGTATCCAAAAGTCCTCTTCTCTAATTTGGGATAAGATAATCCCCCGAAAAATTTTGGTTTTCATGTGGCGATTGATTCATAAAGGGATTTCTATAGATGAATTCATTAAAAATCTGCATATTCCTCTTGTATCTAAATGTAGATGTTGTAGTGTGGCTTATGAAGAGAATTGAGATCATCTATTTTGGGAAAAATTAATTGCCCAATCTCTTTGGAAAAGATTTTATGATATTCTCGGGATGAGATACGATTCACCAAATTTTAATGGAAATCTGATGAATTGGTGGATTGATTCTAATGGTGACCATATTAGATGCATTCTTTGTCAGATTATTCCTATATTCATTTGTTGGTACTTATGGTGTTCTAGGAACAAAAGTATGAAGGAATCGTTTATTCTCATTCAGATTTGTGGAGAGATTAAAGTTGCTTTTAGAAACTTTACTTTTCAAGTATCTAAAACTAGATATTGTATTGATACTATAGAGGCTTTTTCTTTTTTAGGTGCTCAAATTGCAGAGATTTGATGTAGCCACCGGTGGGGGGGGGTTTCCCCACTTGCTGATATCTAATAAATCCCCATCATTATTCCAAGAAAAAGGGGGGACTGTATTTCAAGAAAAGCTATAATCTTATCAGGGTTTGCCTCTATTCCCCTTTGATTAACAATGTATCTAAGGAACATACCTTTTTGTACTCCGAAGATTCATTTGGTTGGATTGAGCTTTATCTGGTGCTTCTCTAATTGATCAAAGGTTTGAGCTAAATCAACTATGTGGTCGGCAGCATGTTTACTCTTGGTAAGCATATCATCTACATAGACCTCCATTTTTTTGTCGATTTGATCCTTGAAAACCTCGTTCACTAGTCTTTGATATGTAGCTCTAGTATTTTTCAACCCCAAAGGCATGACATTATAATAATAAGTTCCTCGACTAGTAATGAAGGAAGTGTTTTCCTTGTCTTTGGGTTTCATCTTGATCTGGTTGTAACCATAATAATCATTCATAAATATGTGTAGTTCATAACCTTTTGTGGCATCGACCAATTGATCAATCTTTGAAAAATGAAAATGATATTTTAGGCATGCTTTATTTAAATCTGTAAAATCTACACACATGCGCCATTTGTCATTTTTCTTCTTAACCATCATTACATTAGCTACCCAAGTAGGATATAGGACATCCTCAATGAAGTGTACTCATTGCAATTTCTCTACTTCCTCCTGGATTACTGCATTTTCTTTTAGGCTAAAGACCCTTCGTCTTTGCTTGATCGACTTGGAACCTGGATAGATATTGAGTTCATGGCTCATGAAATTTGGATCAATTCTCGGCATATCTTTATGGCTCCAGACGAAGACATTTTTCCTTTCCTTAAAGAAAGTGATTAATTCTTGTTTTAGAGAAGGAGATAATTTAGAACCGATCTGAGTGGTTCTTTCTGGCTTCTCATCATCAAGTACCACAACTTTTGTTCCTTCCGTGACTTGTCCCTTTACTAGCTACTCTTCCTCTCGGGGATCCAGAGTATCAATGTGGAAAGTAGTGATGTTATTCATTTGCATCTCTTATTGGCCAGTAGATGTATAATAACATTCTCTAGCATCATTTTGATTTCCATTTACTACACCGACTCCAAAATTTGTTGGAAATTTCATGCATTGGTGCACTGTAGATGGCACAGCCTCTAATTGCTTGATTCCTACTCTTCCCAGGAATATTGTATGCTGACAGGATATTTTTATCTAACATAAAAAATGAATTCTTTCTCTCCTGCTTACCGGATATATCTACCAAGACTTCCAGTTTGATGGTCCCTAATGGGTATACCTTATCCCCTATAAATCCAATGAGAGGCCTATGGTATTATTTTAACTTGCTGATCTTCAGCCCTAGGCTGTTGAAATAGTTATAGAACATTACATCGACTGAGCTCCCACTGTCAACCAAGATCCTTGCAACTCTACCATGATGAACTCTGCATGTGATAAATAATAGATCATCGTGATGATAGATAAATTCACTCAAGTTATTCTTGGAAAACCCAATTACTAGCCTAGATATATTAACTTTCCTCAATTTACTATCACTGGATTCATCCATATCAATTTGTCTGATAGTTGGGAGGGCTTTGACATGATTCAGATGAGCTTTCCTTTCTGATATGACGTCTCATCCTCCAGCATCACCACCTATAATAAAATGGCATCCTAAGGATATCATGTTATCTTCCACTTATGGTTCATCAGGATTCTCCTACAAATTCGGATCATCTTCAAAATCATCATTTCTTACTCTCTTATTATCCTCCCTTTCTCGGGCTGAAGATTCTGATCCCCTTCGATCATTTTTATTTTCATTTCGATTAACAAACTTGCTCAACTTCCCACACCAAATAATATTTTTAATCTCATTCTTTAGCGTAATGCAGCTGTTGGTGTTGTGCACATGAACCCTGTGGAAGTCGCAGTACTTGGACTTATCCTTCTTATTGGGGGTGTTTTCAACTTTCCCGGCCAATTCAGTTCTCTATTTCCTTTGATATCCTCAAGGATATGGCTAACACTTTTGTTGAGCAGGGTATATCCATCATACTTCCCGATCTGATCCAGTTTCTTATCTTTTTTATCCTTTTTAAAGAATTAGAATTATTCTTTTGACCTTCCCCTTTGGTCTCTGGAACTTCCTTGGCTGCCATGGCTACCTCAACATTCATAATTTTTCCATCTTTAGCCATTAGTTATGTCATAATTTTGGGTGGATTTTTTGCTAAGGCATAGTAAAGGTCTTTAGAAAGTAACCCACTTATAAGAGCTGCTATGGATGTTTTCTCCTCATAGTCTACCACCTCTAGCTTTTCATTATTAAAACGTGTAATATATTCTCTAGTTCTTTCTCTTGGATCTTGTTGCATGGTCAAGAGATGAGTGACACTATTGATCGTCTTAGCCCTAAAACAAAAGTTATCAATGAATAACTTAGATAACCGATGAAAATTAGAGATTTTACCTCTCAGGAGATTATTATTCCATATCTGAGCAGGCCCTATGATTAAACTGGAGAAAACTCTGCATCTTATTTCATCAGGCACTAAATATATGTCGACAGGAGCTTGATATTTCTCTAGAGTTTTCCCATCATACTTGGGAGTAACTGCTGGTGCCTTGGACTTAGAGGGAGTGGGATAGTCCATAATTTCTTGGACAAAAGGTGATCCTTTTATGAAACTCCTTTACAATGGATTCTTTATCTTAGCTATTTATCCTAGATGATCTTCTAACCTTTTCATGGATCCTTTCTAAGAATGTTCTTCTGGCTTAGACTTAGTCGAGGTAGATCTATCGGCTTTACTGTGTCTATGTTCTGAACTCTCCTCCTAAGAAGTCTTCTCAGCATGTACAGAGTCTCTCATGCTAGATCTAGATCTTGTGGACCCTTCTCTGTATTCATAATGATGGCCACGCTCCTTATGATGTCCTCTTGTTACTCGGGGACCTAGGAGATCAAACGTAGATTCCCTGCTTAGCCTTTCCAAGACACTTAATCTTTCTTTAGAAAAAGATCAACCATCATATCGAAATGAACAAGTTGTGCCAGGACGATATGACCTATCGTGAGAAGAAAGAGAATGATAACTTCATTCATGCCTAACTGGTGGTGGTGGTGGTGGTGGCGGCATATCCCTTCTTGAATTGGAGTACTTAGATTGCATGGTGCGGGTTAGCTATTTAACAATCTCCTACATGGCCTCTTGACCTTTAGAAAGGTTGAGAAGAATGCTCTATAAATCTGCCGCACTAGGAAGAGTAGATGGAACGATGGGATTATTCTCATTTCGAGCACTATTTTCAGTATCATTCATTTCTTTAGAGGCAAAGAAATAAAACGAAATACAAATGGTAGAGAACGATGATAGGAAAATATTTCCACAGATGGCGCCAAACTGTTGATGTGTAAAAATGGGCTAACTCTAATTTTATAATCACATATAATAATAATAGAAATAACTTAAACCACACACACAAGAGACGATGATTTTAAAGTGGTTTGGCTGTAAAATAGCCTACGTCTACTGTTCTTGTTATTTAGTAGGGATTACAATATCTCATTGTCGTGTGCATACGAGTGATTCGAGTTGTCCTTTGAGCTAAGGGATTATTTGTATTTATAGGGCTGTAAAACTCTAAAGATTGAGCACCCTTATACTGCTATGCACTTACATCTGTTTACAATAGGTAAAACTCATAGATTTCGGTGCTAGTTGGCATTCTTCTCCGAGTAACTATTGTTATTCTTGTTGGTTGACCTTCTGGAGTTGGTCGGCATTCTAGCTGACTAAGTGCTTATGAAGCCGATCAAGTAGGCTGGTCGACACGCTGGATGACAGGTGCTCATTCATCATTGGTCCATGTGGGAGTATAATTTTAGCATACATCTCACCCCTTAACTAGTTGTGCACAACTTGTGACTAGCTTAGCTTAGCTCTTCAAAATTTAATAAAATACTTTTTTATGACACTTTTAAATATCTTTCATAATACTTTTAATAAGCAAACCTATATCTTGCAAAAATATTGGACACGTAACAAATAGAAGTCAAAGTCTAAATTACCCTTGGAATTTTGGTTAAATTCAAGTTCAATTCTATTGTCGGAAATAAAATATGCAAAATATACTAAAAATCAAAATTTTGGAAATAGATAAAATTGGAAGAACTTATCGATGAAGATTTATGTTTGAGAAAAAGTTATAAAGGTTAAACTGTCCATTGATTTCAATATTGTCAGCCTCTTTAACAAACACCCCTAAGGATTCAACGATTAGATTCCATCACGAGCAACAATGAAGAATCTTTAACCCTCAGGATACTTCAAACCAAAAACCTATTGCAAATTAAAAATAAATTTTCAAAGAGTAATAATTTTCTACAAAGAGATAGTGAAAGATTAGGATATTTTGTGCAATGTTTTTCAAAATTTAATTACCCATATTTATATAAAATAAAAAAAATATGGCCAATAGTTTGAACCCGCTATCCTACACATCTCTCTACTAAGGACTGGTTAAAAAAACCGATCAACTATAAAAATATGTTTAAAAATGATATTAAATGAAATAGTAAATGGGAAAAGTATATTAAAATGAAATAATAAATTAACTTGCGATAGAAAAAAATCATTATCTACCCACAGCAAAGTCTATCAAAAACCCAAGTCCAATTATTTAATTTACAATAACTCCATTTCTATTTATTAAATTAATTTACTCGAATTTAGTATTTTTCTCATTTTATTATTATCAATTGCAGTGCTCCCGCATTTAAGTCTTACACAATCTCAGTTGTGGGACTCCCACTAGATTTTCATCATTTTAGTGCGGGACTCCCGCTTAAAGTTTTACCTCATATTTGCTTGTGGGACTCCCACATGTTCTACACCACACCCATTCCCCTCATAATAGCAAACCAATCCGTATTATGTCAACTCTGCACTTATTGACGAGGTTTCACACACGACACATTATAATAGCTAGCCATTCCGTTTAACTATCAGCCCTGCACTTATTACGCCGTCACACACCCATACCGCAATAGTCAGCCAACACGTTTAGCTATCAGTCCTGCACTTATTAACGGCGCCAATATATTTTAATACCCCTTTTATTATCTTAGGTATTAATTCTCAAATTTCTCATCTCTCTCATTATTATAAACTATTCACCCCACCCTTATTATTGACGTGAGATCCTCAAAACACCCTTAGTCCAATACCTAAAGGTCTCCAAAATACACATACGTCATACCCTATTTATAGGATGAATTTCTATCAATAATTTCTTCCTAGTCTTATACTTAGGCTAGCGAATCGATGGCACGACATAAAAGTCATTCCCACCCCGGAATATCCCATTCGTAAAACTCTACACTAACTAATCCCATACCTAGAAAGTGTAAATCGCAACAAAGGCTTACCCACTAGTCCCATACCTAGAGAGCATCCTAAAATATAGGTGATATCATACTACCAAAAATGTCGTCGTCTCCACGATGGTGAATATGAATAGTAAATATCACACAATCCAACAACACATATGCACAATATTGTAATTTACTCATAACGACACAATTTAATTTAATTAATAACATCGTCGCCATTCTTAACACAATTATTTCCATATAATAATTTTAGATTAATCAACATGCAAGTTTATAAAACACACAATAATCATCTACTTTCATTAACTACATAATTTTTTTATGAGTGTGTACGTGTTCCGTTTTCATTTAAATAAACTTTATAAAATTCTACACATGAACCTACACCCATAACAACCAAAACTGAATACTCTATCCTATGCACCCAATGGTTTCCAATCTTATTTCATTTAAAAAAATTCATGAAAATAGTACCAAAATAGTTCTCACTTTTTCTAATTAAAGTTGCTAATTTATTTTAAGAGAAACGTGTCATTAATTGTTTAGGCGATACTCAAAACACATAATACTAAAGGAAGAGAATAGAGTATCCATGTCTAAGTAAAAGTCGTTTAGAAAATCTGAGTAGACAATTGGAATCCTCTCGAAAAATTATGAAAGATTTCTTCTTGAACCAACTTGAGAAAACACCAATTGAGCCTTCAAATCTTGAGTTAAAACTTGATAACTTTGGGGCTAGGGTTTGTATGAGGAAGAAGATGAACAAAATAAGAAACTACCGCTCTAAATGTTTAAGAATAAGTTTCAAAAGTCTAAGCCCTAAAATATATATATATATATATATATATATAAGTGTAGGAGGAATTTAAGTGGCATTAGAATCCTATTAAAACTAAAATAGTTTGCCCGTTAGTCACGGTCCAGAACCTTGACAAGTGTTTTTTTAGAGAGAGAGCTATATGTTATAAGGACTCTTTCTAGAGAGTTTTATGTTATAAGGACTCTTCTAAACGTCCCAAAACTTATATATTCTCATAGTAGGAGTCTTTTAAGTATCTTTTCGAATTCTGGATTAATTTAATTAATTACCGGATAAAATTACGAGTTGTTACACACTTCTTATTTCTTAGCTCGTGGATTCAAGTGATGGGGAGTGGATAAGATGTTTGTGAGGAGAAAGAGTGGTGATATATTGGTTACCCAAGTTTATATAGACCACATAGTATTTGCATCCACGTGTTCCATACGTGCTCACACTTTTGAGGAGGTGATGAAGAGCGAGTTTAAAATGAGCATGGTTGGTGAGCTTATGTTCTTCTTAGGTCTCTAGGTGTGTCAACTTGAGGGTAGGTTATTCATATCTCAATCTAAATATTCGAGGGACCTAGTGAAGAAGTTTGGTTTAGACTCTCCTAAGAACTCACGCAACCTTATGAGTACATCAACTAATCTCAACAAAGATGTTGTAGGCAAGGACATAGAGAAAACCCCTTATAGGAATATGATAGGTAGTCTTCTTTACTTTACCGCTAGTCGTCCCGACATTTCTTTTAGAGTTGGAGTTTATGCACGATACAAGCATCCCGAAAGAGTCTCACTTGCTCTCACTCAAACGTATCATCAAATACACGAGTGACACTCTTTCCTATGATATTTCTTATTACTCTGATACATATGACCATTTGTCTGTCTATTCGGATGTTGATTGGTCCAGGGATGTTGATGGTTGTAAGAGCACCTCAGTTGAATATTTTTACTTTGGGAGTTCCCAGTCTCTTGGTTGAGAAAAAACTCCATATCTTTGTCCATGGCGGAAGCTGAGTATGTAGCCATCGAGAGTTATTACATGCTACTCTTATAAATGAAACAAATAATTAAAGGTTGTGGGATTTTCCAAGGGATGATGATTATTTTGTGTGATAATACGAGTGCAATCCATATATCCTGTAATTCGGTCCAACATTTCCACACAAAGCATATTAGGATACATGAGCTTTTTATTCATGATCTTGTTGAGGAGAAAGTCGTGTCCTTGAGCTTTGTGTGCACCGAACATCAATTAGTCCATATTTTCACGAAACCTTTATATGCATTTAGATTCAATAATCTTAGGAAATGTTTAGGTATTTGCTCCTTTGATTGATTTCGGGTATTTTATCTAGTCCCTATTGCTAGATTGTACGTCTATGAATTTTTATGATTTTTTTTTGTTATATACATTGAAAAAAGCCAAAAAAAAAATTGGATTTTTAAAAAAGGTTTAAAAATTGATAAATATTTTATTTTAGATAAAAAAATTTAAATATATAAAAAAAATTGTATTTTTGTTTTTCACCATAAATGGATGTACATTTAAGATATTCGGATGTGAGATTTTGAGGACAGTAGAAGATCAATGGGTTTGCACAATAGACTCTCTTAAAAGCATTAAATAGTTTGGGGTTATTGATTTGAGAAGCATTTAAATTCATGGTATGTTGCATAATTCGAGTCAATTTATTTTGTTCAACATTCATACACCTAAGGGTGAAATTGAGATCTTTCTTTAGAAGTATCTATTTGACTTCGTGCACCTATGTTATGAATACCTATATTGATTTTCCTATGAAAAATATTCGTACAATTACATTCAACTTTCATGATTCGGATATTTTAGTGTTATTTAATGGTGCTATGTGTTTTGTACCTATATGTATCTTTTATACTTATACTTTTTATACTTGGAAAAAAATTGGCAAAATTTCAAAAATTGTTGGTTTGCCTATCGAAAATTCATCGCATATGCTAAATTGATTATCTTTGTGATGTTATGTGTGGTGACCAAAAATCACAGCACAAATATTAAGAGAAAACAATCACCAAGAGATCAAAAGCAACAAGCAATCACAATCACAACATAAGAATATACGTGGTTCGACAACTTGCCTACGTCCACGAAGAGGTCTACTATTTTTATTAAGTAACTCTCGAGAAGTTTTTTTCTACAAGTCCCTATGCCCGAGGGCAGGGAGTACAATATATATCATGTTATTTGAACGTGAATGCAGTGGTGAATCCAGGATTTTTGGTTAGGAGGAGTGAAAGTCTTAAGTGGTGCCGGGGGTTCGGGGGCCAGATCCCCCAAGGCAAAAAAAATTTGGGTTAATTCAAGTTTTATATAATTTTTTGATTAAAAAACAGTGTAGGCAAGATCTCAGGAGGGGCCTCCCTTAAAAATTGCACCCCTAAAAAAAATTACACATTTTGCATTCCTAAAAAAAAAAATCAGGGGGGGCTCCGCCCCTCCTGGCACCCCCAGATCCGCCCCTGCGTGAATTTAACCAACACGTTGGGCCAGTTTCCCTTCAATATCTCTCTGATATTTTTGGGGATATACCCAATCATATCTTTAATCCTAATTGTTAATCAAGGCTCTTAATTTGGCCGGGTGCCTCATTAATTCACTTGGGCTTGACCAGCTACTCTTATGGGCTTGATCGATAATAGGCACCCACAATTGCCCCTAAAAATTTTGGGGTCACAATCTGGGCTCACATTTTTTAAAAAAGAATCTTCTCATCCCTTTTGATGGTACTGTTGTAGTTCATGCGATTACAAGGGGTGTAAATCGTCTTTTGACTGGATATTTGGGCTGCAAATCTTCTTCGATCAGTGTGCTCTATCATTAAGAAGTTTAAAATCAAGTGTGGGATGACAAAATCGTCATTTCAACTTCTTTACTTCTCTTGCTTCCAAAGATGCCTCTTGATCTTCATCTTCTAAGTTGTCTCTTGCTTTTCATCTTTTTAAATTTGAAGTTTTTCAACATTTATAGCTTAATTCTCACTTTGTAAGTCACCAGCTCCTTCCTTTTTCTTTATTTCTTTTCATCATAGCTTTTCACTCCACTGTAGCTAGGGTTTTTCCATGGCAAAAATAGACAATAAATCTATGACTGAGTTTAGAAAATTCTACAATATCTCCTGTTGGGTAGATATTGGGTGTGCCCCTGTTCCCCACAATGTTCATGATATTGAGGACAGACATTGGATACATATCCTCTTATTGTCTCAAGGAGGTTTGACATTCCCCCCAAATCGTTTGTTTTTACACTTTTTTCAATACTTTGACATAGTTCCTGCTCAATGCTCTCCAAATGTTTAGAAGATCGTTAATGGAGTCCATAGAATAATCAGATCTATGGCACCAATTTAGGGTTACCTGAAATCTGCTAATGTTACACTTTTTCTCTCACAAGTGGGGGGTCTCTTATATCTGAAGGCAATGAATCTAGATAGGGTATTGGTAGTAAATTTACCTGATTCCCACAAGGACTACTGGTCTGAAGGGTTCATTGCTAAAAACGGGCAATTTCCTCCCCAAACAGAAGGCATAAGGTACAGGGGACCTCAAATCCCTTTTTATGGGGAGGAGTACAAAGGTTGTTACCAAACCTTTTCATTTACTGCTTTCTTTTCTACTTTAATGTGTTTTTTCCTAATGTTTTCTTCTCTTTCCCTTTTTCAGCGAGGTCTAAAAACTAAGAACCTACTCTCCGAGAGATCCGGGTTGCTAAACTGGTAAAAGCCTGGGAAATAAGGGACCCTATAGCTGAAGGAGAACATCGTAGGTCTACTCCTTTCTTGTTGGAATATAAGAACATTACAACCAATTTTATTTCTCACCCAGTGGATACCATTCCCTACCTTGATATCCCAGAAGAAGAAGAAGAAGAAGAAGAACAAGAAGGTGCTCTTAAACCGATCAAGCTAGATAACGAGGAGGAGAGCAGCTCAAAAATAGGTGTTGCTGAAGGTGGCAAAGGTGGTAGTGGCTAGGTAGGATCCAGTGGGGAGGGTCCTAGCGAAGATGAGTCCAGTGGAGAAAAGTCCAACAAGGAAGGCTCCAGTACAGGAGGGTCTAGCGAGGAAGAGATCGTTTCTCAAGAAGAAAAAACTTGATCTGTGATGATGATGATGATGATGATTTCCTATTGTCCAATAGGCTGAAGTTCTAGAAATCGAAGTCTAGGGACATTGATAACAGTTCTAAGACAAATGCTCATGAGAAAGAGGTGAAGAGGAAAGAATAGGAAAAAAAGGAAGAGAAGAAGGAGAGGGAGAGGGAGAGGGAGAGGGAGAGGGAGAAAAAGAGAGAGGAAGAGAGAAGAAGAGAAGAATAAGGAAGCTGTGAAGAGGAGAGAAGAAGGGAAGAGGAGAGGAGAAGAAAGGACAAAGAAAGCACAGGCCTCTTTAGTTCCTGTGGCTGTTCCAGCCAATGGGACCTCTATGGATTTGGGCCCTCATCTTGCCCCAATGATGCTTAAGAGAGCAGTGCTCGTGAAGGATCATGAGCATTCTTCGAGCATGGGCCGTGACCAGTTAGCCCTGAAGGCAGATCAAGGTCTTGCTTTGGTAAGGCCACTTCCCCTTTCTCTGTTTCTTTTACTTATAATTTCTTCTCGACCTGTTTACTAACATTTGTCTCTTTTTGTAATTTGTGTCTGGCTACACTGTCCTCAGGCGCATCTAAAATGAGCTATCGAGGAGGAATTATGAGCTCTAGGAGAGCCTGAGGTCTGCCCAGAAGGCTCATAAGTCCTTCAAGATGGCTCTTATTTAAGGCAAAGCTTCGTTTGCTTAGGAAAAGGCCAATACAGTTAAAGAGATGAAAGAGATACGTGAGGCCTATGAGTTGGTGGTTAAAGGCAAGCTGGACGACATAGAGTAGAATAAAGTATCGGTGGATGCAAATAGGGAGTTGGCAAAGAAAGTGGGGAGGCTAGAGGTAGATGTATCCACCGTCCAGGAGAACGACTATAATGAGGGCTGAGAGGCAGCGTACAAAGATGCTGACAGCCAAATCGATTACATCAGTCGAGCGAACTTCAAGAAAGGCTGGGATCGGGCCTTGGTCACCCCTAGAGTTGATGTCGACTCCCCACTCCTTGTTGAGCATCATTCGGGCCTAAACTCGTTATAAATGAAGATGCCCCTGTTGTTCGAGCTGCCGCGAAACCCTCTGCTCCTGTCATTGATGCTCCCTCTAATAACAAGGAAGTGAATATTGTCCCAGTGGAGAAAGGTACGTCTGGTGTCGGCACAAGCGAGGTTACTGGTACTTCTGCTGGTGACAAGGGAAAAGGGTCAGCATCCACTGAGCAGGTTGAGGCTACTAATTAGACTTCTTGACCTTCTTTTTTATCTTTGTATCTTTTTTTCTCTTTTCTATCATTTGATGTACTTGTACTTGGCCAATGCCACTTCCCAATGAATGAAAGAGATTCCCTTTTTGCATTCACTGATGTATGTACTCTTTGTGTTATCTTGTAGCTTGTTGATCTTGATAACTATATTCCTACTACCTCTTGTCTAGGCCAGATCCTTGGTTTGAACATAAGAGACCAAGCTCGTTGGGCTTTCATTAAGATTTGCAAGTCCCCTAGGGTAAGGAATAAGGACTATAAAGACCAGTCCGAAGTAGTTTCCATACTTAAGGATAGGCTTGCAGAGATGGAGGAGATTGGCACTTTCGTTCAGAAAGAGATGGATGCTTTGAAGGTGAAACTCCTGGATGCATTCAAAATCAATCAAGTTGGGGAGGTGCTACAGCAATAAAATGATGCCATAAGGAGGGAGGTCTCTCGCCTCAAGGAAAAGGCTCCAAGAAATGCTCCCCGAGTTATCTAAGGTTCCTCGTCGTCATCCAAACAACAAGTTAGGAGAGATAATGGCAGTTCCTAGAGGGAGATTACCGAGTTGAAGGGGGCATCCGGCGAGCATATGTAATCGTCATCGGACTTCAAAGAGACATTATAAATCTGTGGTACTTATTTCGAAAAGGTCCTCGACAGGTGTGGGATAATGGCTACGATCAAGGCTGGATATATTCCCCCACAAAGCTGAAAGAAGTGGAGGAGTTGGCCTTTATTAGAGGGTGGATAAGTGCCCTCAGGTAGTTGATGGTTCCCAAAAACTCTCCCCTATGGTACATGGATGATATTACTCCTCCAATATTGGAGCCAAATCCCTTTCTAAGGGATGACTGCTCGATTCTTATAGATGTTATTCTAAGGCATCTGCTGGAGCCGAGCTCAGAGGATGCTGCGGAGAGCTTTGCCCCTCACCCTAATGATAATTGGAGAGCTCGAGTAGCATACTACCTTGCTCACCAACTTGTATCTTCTTAGGGTTAATTTATTTCATTACTGTTGTATATGTAACCGTGTAATTTTTAGTAAGCATTTTTTATGTTTTGGGCATAGGACGACTAAATATGTGTCATTTGCTTTCTCCTTATTAATAAACTCTGATTATTTTTTGGCACTTCAGCCGACTAAATGTCATTTAGATTTTAATTTCAATTGAGCATTCCCCCAGTTTAGTATGCCTTAGCCATACCGTTCTGCCCACTTTACATTTTAGGTCGTGTCATCACACTAACTTAGGCCTAAGAAGGGCGATCACAAAAATACACCTGATTAATGGGAAATCCACCCGAGCGGGATTTTGGAGCCAAGATATGTTGGTGACCAACCTAGGTTGGCCATACTGCCTAAGGATCCCCTGTAGGTATTTATTTGTTGCCGGAGCAACCTATGAGTACAATTGTGTTTTTCAACAAAAGCCTGATGAGGGTTACCACCTATCGACCCTGCTAATTATGATTTAGACGAGTTGGGTTAGGATAGACCTAACCACTGTGTTGCAATCATAAGATGCAAGTTCAAAAGATCCTTTGACTGAAGTAAGTTGGATAATTTACTGTAATCAAGGAATTCTATTATACTCATAAAAAGAGTGAAGTCAGTAACTTGGAAAGGGTTCATATCAAAATATAATTAGGACAACCAATACATGTAGAATGCCTAGTCCAATAAAGTTTTAGTAATCGTATAAACGAAGAGCAATATCAGTTTGTACATAAAAATTAACCTAAACAAATGATGCACATATATAGAAAGTCTAGAAGTAGAACTTCTGCAGATTGTTCGCATTCCAAGTCCTTAGTATCCTCCTGCCCTCCAGCGTTTCCAAGTGATAGGCTCCTTGTAGGTCATCTCTTACTACCTTTAAGGGTCCTTCCCGATTTGGTCCCAGTTTGCCATATGATGGTTCCACAGCGCTGCCAAGGACTTTCCTTAGAACATTGTCCCTAACTTGGAATTTCCTTGGATTGACTTTCTGGTTGTACTGTTTGGCTAGTTGTTGCTAGTAGGATAATAGTTTAACTAGAGCCAATTCTCATCGCCCATCCGCTAAGTCAAGTTCAGTGAGTAATGTTTCATTATTATAGCCTTGGTTGACCAACGTAGACCTCATGGTAGGGAGACTAGCTTCTAGTGGAATAACTACACCCATTCTATATGTGAGTGAAAAAGGTGTTTCCCCAGTTGCTTGCCATGGGGTGGTGCGCTACGCCCAGAGGATGTGGGGCAATTCATTCGCCCAAGCTCCTTTGGACCATTCCAGACATTTTTTTAGTCCATCGATCACTATCTTGTTGGAAGCCTCAACTTCACCATTGCTCAGTGGATATGCAACAGAGCTGAAGTAATACCTAATTCCATGATCGTTACAAAAACTTTAGAAGGGGCCACTCTCGAATTAGGTCCCATTATCAGTAATGATTGTCCCGGGTATGTCGAAGTGGGTAATGATGTTTCTCCAAATAAATCTTATCATGTCTGAGCCCCTGATATTCATCGGTGGTTCTGCCTCTATCCACTTAGTGAAGTAGCCTGTGGTGACCAACAGATACTTTTGATTATCTATCGCAGTATGTAAAGGACCTACGATGTCTAAAGCCCACTAGGCGAAGGGCTACGGGCTGGTTAATGACTTTAGGTCGTTGGCGGGATGGTGGACCATAGGTGAGTGTTTTGGGCATTTTTCGCACTTCCGAACAAATATTCCAGTATCCTTCTATATGTATGGCCACTAATACCCTTCCTTTATTACTCTAAAGACTAGAGACCTTCCTCCTATATGACTTTTACGAATTCGCTCATGAAGTTCGTGTATAAATTGCTTGACGTCTTGTGGATGAACGCACTGTAGGTAGGGGTCGGTGAAGAATCTTTTATACAACTTCCCATTAGGAGATAAGTGAAAGCGAGTAGCTTTGACTCTTATCTGATGAGCCAACCTCTTGTCACTTGGAATTACATCACTTAGTAAGTAGTCTGCAAAAGGGATCCATCCATCTCGGAGCCTTTTCAATGTGGAGAATCTACTAGGGACTTAGTGACTCGGTAGTTTATTCAATGCTGGTTTGCACGAGGAAATCTATTTGGACTGTTCTTCTCAAGTCAGAGTCTATTATTGAACTCAGAACTTCTAGGGCATTTGCATGGCTATTTTGTCCTTTGGTCAACTACTAAACATCCACTTGATTGAAGTTGGCCATTAGTCCCTTCACAACGGTGAGATAAGTTGCCATTATTTCATCATTTACGTTAAAATTATCATTTATCTGGTTGGATACCAACTGAGAGTTGCCAAAGACTTAAAGGTGACCTGCCCCTAGTAATTGTACTTTGCATAATCCAGCAATCAACGCCTCGTATTCTGCTTCATTATTGGAGCCTTCGAATCCCAGTCTGATGCCTTGCGCGAGCACTGTATTTTTGGGAGTCACTAGTACCATACCTACTCCTTCCCCCTTGAGTTGGAGGCTCCATCAATGTATAAGGTCTAAACGCTCGGTTCATATAATCTCTCCATTGCTTAACTGGTTTTCGACTGATCGACAGGTTGTTCTCCTATGAACTCAGCGATGAAATCAGCTAGGATATGCCCCTTGATGACTGTTCTTGGTTGAAAGTGAATATCAATCCTTTTGAGATTGACTGACCACTTCAACAGTCGGCCGGAGAGGTCGGCGTTCCTCAGAAAATCCTTTAGAGGATGCAAAGTAACCACGAAGATGGAGTGGGCCTCAAAATAATGCTTCAGTTTCCTCGAGGCTATCACCAATGCATAGGCGAGCTTCTCTAATGGCAGGTATAACTGCTCAGCTTCCAAAGGAGACTTACTTGCATAGTAGACTGGATGCTGGCCTCCCTCTCTTTCATATACGAAGAAGGATCTCACAACATGATCTGACACAATGAGGTAAAGGTATAAAGGATTTCCCTTTTTAGGAATCAAAAGCAACGGGGTCCTACTGAGGTAGGCCTTGAGTTCTTCCAAATCTCTAGATAAGTCCTCGTTCAATGCCATGCCCTTATTTATTTTCAACAACTAAAAGAATGGTTAATATCATTTTGATGATTTTAAAATGAATAGATTGAGCGCAGCGAGCATTCCGGTGAGCCTTTGTACATATATTACTGTTTGAGGGGGCTGAACTTTGTTGATGGAGTCAATATGGTTGGGGTTTGCCTTTATTCCTCTCTTGCTGACCAAGTATCTAAGGAATTTTTTTGACTGGACATCGAAAGAATACTTACTCGTGTTGAGTTTCTTTCGGTATTTCCTGAGGATATCGAAAGTCCTCACCAATTCAGAGAGGTGATCGTCCTTAAGCTTACTCTTGATGAGCATGTCGTCAATGTAAACTTCCATAGTATCCCCCATTTTCTCTTTAAACATCTTTGTAACTAGTCACTGATACGTTGCTCCTGTATTATTAAGATCGAAGGGCATAACTTTATATCAATACAAACCAACAGTGGTGTTGATGTAAAAAATTAGATCACTCTAATTATTCAATCACAGATAAATAAATGAGACAAAGAATTTTAAAGTGGTTCAGCCTTATAAGAATGGCCTACGTCCACTGTTGTGTTATTGCTGAGTGTTTAGGAATTCTCGATTACAAGTTCTATCAAGAAATTCCGGTCTGGGGGTCCCCTTACAATGAGGAATGTATAATGTATTTATAGCCCTGAGGCTGTAATGTGAAAGGGTAATACATTAAATGAGGTACATATGAAAGGGTAATACATTTAATGCTCTTTAAGCGTGTGCGTATGAATGATAAGCATTTAATGAATCAGTTGAACTGTTGGTTATCCAGTTATTAATGCTTTGTTTGAGGTGCAGCTCGGACCGCCTAAGCTTCTCGGTACTTAAGAGTTCCTCGGAGAGGTCTTGTTCTTCGGAGCGTATGAGTTCCTCGGAGAGGTCTTGTTCCTCGGAGCGTGTGAGTTCCTCGGAGAGTTCTTCGGAGTGGTATGGTTCCTCGGATCGTAAGGGTTCCTCGGAAGTGATTGTTGTTGCCATGTAGATTGCCACGTGTCTTTACTCAATTGGGCCATGTCAGCAGACTAAATTTGGTATCAACAGAAGCCCCCAATGTTTCATAGTTCAAAATTTGAGGAGTATGGAACATTCTTTCTCGGAATATGGTAGCTTTAAATGGTCCTCCTGATATTTAGGAGTCTTTTGTATTTATTTCTCCTTCCAACTTCGTAGAATTAAGCTTTTTTGAACTTTTCTGCTTGCTTCGATTCCCGCGTACTTTTTGTCCTTTTAGCCGCCGGTAGCGTAATTGTTTCTTTTCGTAATCATTACTTTTTCCTTTTCCCAAGGTAAGATATTTAAGCGTCACATACAATCCCATCGTCTTCTACTTTTCCAAATTTGTATCTTCGAGTTTTCCATAGTCTCTTTCTCTCCTGTGTATTCATCTTCTTCCATCGTTCGTTGTCAATAGATCCACTTTTTTCTGTAAGATCTTCTTCCTTCTTCTTCATTTCCTTTATTCACCATGGTTTACCCTGTTGAATCTCTTGATAAATTTCTCTCTGATTTTTCCATTCCCTCCTGGGTTGTTTTGGAATTGCTTTCTGAGCCTTCTGATTATTTCCATTTGGCTGAGGGACATTGGTTCCCCAGCCTCTTTATTGCTGAGTGTGGATTTTCTTTTCCACCAAATCCCTTGTGTCTGGAATTCTGTCATTACTTTGACGTTGTTCCTGCAAGAATAGCCCCCAACACATGGAGAATAGTTAATGGGGTTCATAAATTAAATCAAGTCCATGAAACTCGCATAGGAATTCCAGAAATCATGTACTGCTATAGATGGGCAGTTAATGATAACATTTTTTATTTAAAAACTAGGTTTTTAAATAGAGCCTTAGTAGTCAATCTCCCTGATGCCAATAGGGATTATTTTGAACACGGGGTTGTCATAAAAAATTGGCAACACCCTCCATTAACTGGAGATGAGGTTTACCAGGGTCCCAGATGCCCTCCTTATGGCAATGGGATAGGTTATTTTTATTTCATTTTATTTATTTTGAAATTATGCTTCCTTTATGTTTGATAAAATGTGTCACTGATGGCAATGTTTATTTATTTGCAGTTGATAGCAAAAGAAAGTGCCCAAAAGAAGAAGATGTCAATATAAGGCATTTGAAACTTATTTGGAGTCTGCATCAGAGTGTTGCCGACGAGCACATTAGATCAGCCTCTTATCTGCTGCAGTACAAGAGCTACACAACCTCTTTCATTGCTCATCCAGTAATAAGTGACGCAGAGCCAGTACCAGCTTCCATCAGTTCTTCACCTGAATCTCACATCCCTTTAAGCGAAAGGATGAAGAAGAGAAAACCTCCCACCCTTTTCGAGAAACCTGCCTCTAGTGCTGGGGAGGCAAAGAGAAGTAAAGTTCATGTCCCAGAAGGGACAAAGAAGACTGATGCACCTTCCTCGGCTGCTGTTGTGAAGGTTGCCGAGAAGCCCGCAGTGGCTCCGAGCAGGACTGTTGCTCCTGGAGAGGTGATTGTAATATCACCGACCAAGGATTCTTCCTTGGTTGAATCTGTCCCTGTTCCCCCGAGGAGGCTGAAGAAGAGCTCATCGGTCAATTTGGCTAACACCATCACTCAGCCCCCAGCTACTGGAACTGGGGTTCCAACTTTCGTTCCCCCAAGCTCTGCCATGAGCTCGATAAAGTCCTGGATCATTCCCGAGGTCCAAGGTACTGAAGAAAACCTTACTCGGGATATGATCACCTCGTTAGCTTCTCGTCACCTTGCTTCTGTAAGTCTTCTTACTTTCAACTTTTTATATTTCCTTTGTCATTTCTGTTTCTGATTTGCTTTCTTTTTACTTTCACAGTTGACGAGCTACTTTAATATAATTCTGAAGAAGGATGAAGCAATTAAAGCTTCATGCTCCTCGTCCAGTGTGGAGGGAGCTCTGGAAGAAGCTATCAAGTCTTTGGACGATTCTCGCCAAAAATATGCCACTGACAAGGCTGTTTGGGAGAAGAAGCTTCCCTCCACCGAGCAGGAGAAAGCTCGAGTTGTTTATGCCTCCAAGGAATTGGAGAAGAAAAATAATGCCCTGGAGAAGGCAAATAAAGAGCTCGAAGAGAAGCTCAAAACTGCTGGGGAGCTTGAAGATAAGCTCAGGGTTGCTGAAGAAAGGTTGGGCCAGCTTCAGGAAGTAGGTCAGCAGAAGGAGGAGGTAGAAAATAAATTGAAAGCTGTTGATAACCTGCTGTCCGAGAAGCTTTCCTCGAAGAAGTTGAAGAGGAAGATGGTTGTGAAGAAGTCCTTCATCGCTGGCTGGGACAAGGGGTGGAACAAGGGGTTGGCTGCCATGATGTCACAAGTTGAATATGGCAGCCTAAAATACTTCAGAGATGAATGGGTTGCAGCTCTCCAGGAGATGAAAGTCGATGAATCTTCTGAGCTCTTCCAGCAACACATTCTTGGTCCCCCTCCAACTCCAGAAGACAAAGAAGAGGACGAAGCTGCCTCAGAAGAGTCTTCTATGGTGATGGGAGATCATCCCCCAGCCATCCATCCTGCCGCCGAGGAACTTCAGCAAATCGTTATTTCCTCCGAACAACTGCCTGTTCTCCCCGAGCAACTATCAATTCCCTCCGAACAACCTACCTCTTCATCCCAGCCTCCCGAGAAGGTTTTGGGAGACAAGGAGAAGGTGTAGAGTTGTTCGTGTTTATCTTTATATTTTTCTTTTGTCATGTGTAATCTTCAACATGTAATTCTGAACCTTATAATCTAATAAAACTTGGACTTTTTTACATATTATTGTCTATCTTCTATTCATACTCTGCTTGTACTTTTTATTGATGATTGCTCTTTCTTTCTCTGCTAGTTTCTGGCCAGGATGGAATTGTTATCTGCCCATGATACAAAGTTGCTGCGATAATGCAATGAATACTTTAAGGCTGGTCACACAGACCTGAGTGCAGCACAAGTCATCGACATCCTTGGCCACGATGCTTCTGAACAGGCAGTTGAAGCCTACCAGTACTTGAAGTGTCTACTTGATCGGGCGGTGGCCAATAATGTGGCCTATTATGATATGATCGAGGATCTCCAAGGCACCCTCGAAGACCTTCAGCTACAATACAAAGAATCAACTGCCCTGTTGCATGAAGGTTACGAGAAGAAGTACCAGCAGATTATTGCCGACAAGGGCTACGAGAAGCTTTTTGCTGGGTACGATGTAAGGGAGAGAACCTTGAGGGGTGAGGTCGAGGAATGCAGACAGATTGCTGAGTTGCTGGAGCAAGAAAACAACAACCTGCTAAAGGAGCTGTCACAATTGAAGTCTGCAGCCTCTTCTTAAAAAGCCTTAATCCCAGTGACCGATGAGGGATTCTCGTTCTTAGAGGTTGAGAATGCCAACTTGAGGGATGAGTTGGAAACCTTAAAGAGAGCTGGCCCCTCTACATCAACTCGTGGATGAGCAAGAGCTCCTCGGGGACGAGAAAGAGCAGCTCGGATTCCTGTCGAGAAACAGAGAACTCAGACTGCATTAGAAAACCAGGCCTTCCAGCTGATGGCGAAGAACCAGGCTTTGGCTGAAATGTCAAAGAAGATCTGAGACTTGGAGGAGGAGCTGTCTGAGCAGAAATCTATATTGGAGAACAAAGAGCTCTTCGTCAAAAACCTCCACGAGCAGATGGAAAGACTAACATATCAGTTCCACAAACAGCCCAGGGAGTTCTGGATGGCCGGATACAACGAAGCGCTCTACCACTTGGACGATCGTATCCAGAATGCCAATAACGAGGGCTACAAGCAAGGCTGGTTGAATGCCTTATGTGTGCTTCAGCTCGAACAGGGTCATTACCTGTGGGACTACCACGATCCCGGGTTGCTCGACTTACCTGTGCCACCATACAAATTGAATATGAGTTGGATCCCTGCTCGGGCCATTCCTCGGAGATAATTTCCAAATATCTCGGTCACTATAATCTCCATTCAAATGCCGAGATATCTCGTCCCGAGCACCTCTTAGACCGACCATCCGAGATGAATGTCAGGATGTTGAAAGATCTCAACTTCATAAATTCTCCTCTGGCTTTAAATGATCCGCCTGCTGGCGAGGAACCTGTGTCAAAAGCAGAGGGGAAAAGACCAGTAGAATAGGAATTTTGATGTAATAAACTTGTATACAGTCAATGTAATTTTCATTTCATTATCAATGTAATTTATTTTGAATTCAATGAAAGACTTTCACTTTTGTTTGCAAATCTTAATTGCTATTGTCTTGTAATTATCAAACTCTTTATATTTGTACATGCATATCTGTTAAAAAGATAAGAATATTGTGTTGCTTGTCGATCAAGTTATTTTCGACTAGCTTGAACTTGTGATAATTATTTGACAACAACAATATTTTGTTTCTCGACCAGCTCAGTAATAATTACCAAAAATATTGTGGTAGTCATTTGGCAAACATAATGTTCTGTTTCTCGACCAACTTAGTAAAAAGTTAAAAATATCAAAAATGTTGCTCGAACACTTAATAATAAAGTTTTGTATAAAAAATGTTGCTCGATCACTTAATAATAAAGTTACGAGTATAAAAAATGTTTAAAATATTTCCGATCAACCAAGGTCGTTAAATTATACTTGTCGACCAACTACAGTTAGTGGGCTTTTTTCTCAGCCATAATTAATAGATTTTTTTTCTTAAATGTTTCCGACCAACCAAGGTCGGTAAAATTTCCTTGTCGACCAACTACAGTTGGTGGGTTTTTATCCCCGACCAGCCATAGTTGGTACTTTTTGGAATAATTTTACCTCCCGACCAACTCAATTTGGCATTTTCGAGAATATATTTACTTCCTAACCGACATAAGTTGGCATTTTTAGGAATACTTTTATTTCCCGAGGAACATATAGTTTTACTTTCCTTAGGAATACAAAGTTTTTCTTCCCGGAGGAATACACAATTTTTTCTTCCCGAAGGAATACAAGTAGCTTTACTTCCCGGAGGAATACAGGTAGCTTTACTTCCCGGAGGAATATTGGTAGCTTTACTTCGCGGAGGAATATTGGTAGCTTTACTTTCCGGAGGAATATTGGTAGCTTTACTTCCCGGAGGAATATTGGTAGCTTTACTTCTCCGAGGAATATAGGTTTCTCGACCAACCTTAGTTGGCATTTTCGAGAAAAAATTTGAGTAGTCTGAGCTTTGCCGAGTTTTGCCCTGAGTAGTGAGTAGTGTGTAGCACTAGTATTCCCCAAAAAACTTTCAATAAAAAGAAAGAATTCGGCAGAATATCTTTATTTGATAATACTTGCGTAGGTGCTCTGCATTCCAGGCATTCTTAAACTCCTCGCCTTCTAAAGTTGCTATTCGGTAAGTTCCTGGTCGAACAACTTCTGTAACTCGGTATGGTCCGTGCCAGTTTGCCTCCAGTTTATTGTGTTTTTGAATCACTTTCTTCAGCACGTAGTCTCCTTCTTTCAGGTCGCACTTCTTCACCCTTTTGTTGTAAAATAAAGTTGTTCGCTGCTGGTAGGCAGCATTTCTAATGGCTGCTTCTTCTCTAACTTCCTCGAGCATGTCTAAATCTAGCCTTCTCATTAAATCGCTGACAGGGGAATTGAAATTCAGTACCCTGTGTGTTGGGAGGCCCAACTCGGCAGGTATAACAGCTTCACTTCCAAACGCCAGCATATATGGTGATTCTCCAGTTGCTACTCGGGGGGTAGTTCGGTAAGCCCAAAGTACTTATTGTAGCTCGTTAATCCAGTTTGCTTTCGCATCATCCAGTATTTTCTTCAAGCCATTTAGCAGCGTTCTGTTTGTCACTTCAGTTTGTCCATTGCTTTGAGGATGGCCTGGTGCTGAGTGGACCTTCAAAATGTTTGATTGATGACAATAGGCAGCGAACTCCTCGTTATCAAATTGTGTTCCATGGTCTGTGATGAAAGCATGAGGAAGACCATATCGACAAATGATGTTCTTCCAGACAAATTGGTACACCTTCTCGTACGTCATATCAATGAGTGGATCAGCTTCTACCCACTTAGTAAAATAATCTACTACGACGACTAGGTATTTGAACCTTCCTCGGGTCGTTGGCAGTGGCCCAACCAAATCAATTCCCCACATGGCAAATGGCCAAGGGGAAGTTATGGGTATCAACAATGCTTGTGGAGTTCTTCGGATGGAGGAAAAACGTTGGCACTTGTCACATTTCTTGGCATAGGCTATACAATCAGCCCTCATCGTCGGCCAGTACTATCCCTGCATCATCACCCTTTGCAAAAGCGTCCGACCTGCTACATGTGCTCCACAGGACCCTTCATGGATCTCTTCAATCAATTCATTCACCTCGGAGGGATGTACACATCTCTGCAAACCTTCCATAATTCCCCGTCTATATAAAATACCATTAGTTAATACGTACCGAGCAGCTTTAAACTTTAATTTCTTGGCTACGAGCTTGTCAATTGGTAATTCTTCCTCCTCAATGTATGCCCTGATAGGATCCATCCAAGATGGTCCTAATTCAAGGGTAATAAAGTTCATCGTCAGATCTTCATCTATGCTCCGACCAGCTAAACTTCAATTGGGATTGTTCTTCGTAGCTCGGTACGAGTAGCTGATGCTAGTCGAGCTAAGGCGTCTGCTCTTGCATTCTCCATCCTTGGTATCCTGACCACCTGAATAGCAGCAAATTCTGCTACTAACTCCATCACCTTTGCATGATACTTGATCATTAATTCTCCTTTGACTGCATATACTCCCATCATTTGGTTTACGATCAATTGAGAATCACTGAAGACCATAACCTGCTGCGCCTCCATAACTTTTGCCAGATTAAGACCTGCAATCATGGACTTATACTCAGCCTCATTATTAAAAGCTTTGAATTGGAAACACATGGCATATTCCATGTCGACCTCGTCCGGAGTGCTCAAAACTATCTCTGTGCCACATCCTGCAGTGCAAGATGAGCCATCTACATATAGCCTCCATATAGGTAACTCGTCTTCAAATTTCTGATCAGCCAGAGTTCCTCGGTGAAATATTTGTTTCTTCCTTTCATCCTCCCCGAATATTTCTTGCTCTTTGTCGATCATTTCTTCTTGCCCTTTTACCAATCGGTATTGGTCTGAGCTCGAATTTGATGATCTTGTAACATCCACTTGCCCTTTTACCAATCGGAATTGGTTTGAGCTTGTGTTTGTTGATCCTGTAACATCCACAGGTTGATCAGCGAGCAACTTTTGCTCCTCGGGGGTATCAGGATAGGTGAACTCTGCTATAAAATCTGCCACAGCTTGCCCTTTTAACGATGATCTGGATTCATAAACTATATCATATTCACCGAGCTCTATTGCCCAGTACATCAATCTCCCTGATTTTTCTGGCTTATGAAGGGCTTGCCTCAATGGCATATCAGTATATACAACTATAGTATGAGCCTAGAAATATGGCCTCATTCTCCTACTCGCCTCAATCAGCGCCGGTGCCAATTTTTCCAGCCTTGGATATCTGATCTCTGCTCCTCGGAAGGCCTTACTTGTGTAATAAATTGGTTTTTGCACTCCATTTTCCACTCTGATGAACGCCGAGCTAACTGCATTCTTCGATACTGCTAAATACAAATACAATTTTTCTCCTATCACCGGCCTGGACAACAATGGAGGTTCACCCAAGTATTTCTTCAAGTCTTGAAAAGCCTTCTCACATTCATCATTCCACTCAAAAGTTTTTCTGAGCGTCTTGAAGAATGGGAGACATCGGTCAGTTGCTCATGATACAAATCTGTTTAGTGCTGCTACTCGTCCAGTAAGACTTTGTACCTCTTTCTTCGTCGTTGGAGATCGCAGCCCTAATAGAGCTTTGATCTTTTCAGGATTTGCCTCAATGCCTCGTTGATTGATAATGTACCCGAGAAACATGCCTTCTCGTACTCTAAATATGCACTTCACCAGGTTTAGCTTCATTTGATATTTATCCAGTTGATCAAAAGTCTGGCTTAAGTCAACTAGATGATCAGCAGCTTTCTTGCTTTTCGTCAGCATATTGTCAACATAGACTTCCATATTGTTACTGATTTTTTCAGCAAAGACCTTGTTCATCAGCCGCTGATATGTCGCACCTTCATTTTTCAAACCAAAAGGCATAACATTGTAACAATAAGTTCCTCTAGGGGTAATGAAAGAAGTACTCTCCCTGTCTTCAGGTTTTATTTTTATCTGATTGTAGCCAGAATAAGCGTCCATGAAGCTCAGTAGCTCGTGTCCCGAGGTAGCATCTACCAGTTGATCAATTTGGGGTAATGGAAAGTGATCCTTTGGGCATGCTTTGTTGAGGTCGGTGAAGTCTACACACATCCTCCACTTGTTGTTTTTCTTCTTTACCATCACCACATTTGCTAACCAGTCTGGATATTTAACATCTTCAATGAAACAAGCTTTCTGGAGTTTCTCGACTTCCTCCTGTATAGCTTGGTTCTTTTCGGGGCTGAACACTCTTCTTCTCTGCTTCACTGGCTTGACCTCCTTATTCACATTGAGCTCGTGACATAAGAAATTTGGGTCTATCCCAGGCATATCCTCATGACTCCATGCAAAAGTTTGCTTTCTGCTTCTGAGGAAAGTTATTAATTCTTGTTTCAATGAGACTTCCAACGACGAACTTATTTGAGTAGTTCGCTCAGGGTGCTCGTCGTCCAGAATGATGTTTTCAGTAGCTTCCACCACTTGACCCTTCACGAGTTGCGATTCATCTCTAGGATCCAATGTTTCAATTTCTGCACCTTCATCCACTTGATAGGTGGTAGTCTTTTTCCTTGATTCCTCTAGATCTTCTTGCTCGGCGAATGAATAATAGCATTCCCGAGCTACTTTCTGATCACCTTTCACAACTCCTACTCCAAAATTTGTTGGGAATTTTAGGCACTGATGCACTGTAGATGGTACAACCTCGAATTTCTTCAATCCTACTCTTCCCGTGATGATATTGTATGATGATTGAACATTCTTATCCATCACGAAGAAGCGTATTCTTTCTGTCCGACAAGCAGGCCACGTACCAATAAATATATCCAACTTGATCGTCCCAAGTGGAAAAACTTTCTCGCCAGCAAAACCGATGAGGGGTCTATGATAAGGTTCCAGTTGAGATAGCTTTAAATTTAAACTATCGAAGCATGAGTAGAACATGATGTCTACCGAGCTACCATTGTCGACCAGTACTCTTGAAATCATAACCTCCTTCATCCTCATTTTGATCACCAATGGGTCATCATGAGGATATAAAACACCTGCAAGGTCATTCTTTGAGAACCCAGTGACCAACTTCTCTTTGTTCACCTTTCTCGGGCGATCCTCCTCAGCTAGATTTATTCGCTGAATGTACGAGCAATCTTGAGCCTCACCGAGGTAAGATTTTCTTTCTGCGGTAAGGTCTCCTCGTCCTGCATCTCCACCTGTTATAACATTATAGTCAAATGACCCAAAGCGTATTGAAAATACCTCTCGTTATGGCTGCCTTGGTCTCTTGGGCAGATCGGGGTCGTCTTCTGGATCAACTTCATGGTTTCTTTTCTTGTTCTCCTCTGCTCGACGAGGAGATCTAGACATTTCTCTTGCTCGGTCTTTGTTTCTTCTTTCGTTTCCACGATCAACATACTTTGACAGCTTTCCTCGTCGGATGAGTGTTTCAATCTCATTCTGAAGAGCTATGCAATTTTTGGTCATATGGCCATGATCTTTATGAAACTCGTAATACTTTGCCTTGTTCCTCTTATCAGGGTCTGCCTTCATTTTCTCTGGCCAGTTTAGTTCCTCGTTGTTCTTTATTTCTTCTAGAACATGGTTGATATCCTTCTTCAAAGGAGTATAATTGTCATATTTCTTCATTACATCCCATACCGACCTATTTTTTGAATGTTTGTCATTACCATTGTTCTTAAGCTCTTTCTTCTTAGCTTTATCACCTTCCACCTTGGTTTCTTTGGCATCCATATTCTTCTTCGCAGCCATATCCTCCTCGGCATTCATAATCTTGGACGCTTTTCCCATCAGGTCTGACATGGTTCGAGGTGGATCTTTAGCCAAAGTGTAGTACAACTTGTTCGGCAGTAGTCCACTCATCAAAGCAGTAATCGCTGTCTTCTCCTCGTAATCAATGACTTCGAGTTTCTCGTTATTAAAACGAGTTATATAATCTCTGGTACTCTCACCAGCCTTTTGTCTAACACTTAACAAATGTGCTACTCGTTTAACTGGCTTTTCCCCAAAACAGAAATTGCCAATTAATAACTCGGCCAGTCGAAGAAAAGTTAAGATCTTACCCCGAGGAAGATTATTATACCATATTTGAGCAGATTCGATAAGAGTTCCCGAAAATTCCCTGCATCTCATCTCATTTGGGACAGCATAGATGTCGGCTGCAGCTTGGTATTGTTCTATATGAAGGACAGGGTCAGTTTTTCCATCATAGTTGGGGGTCACAACAGGTGCTTTGAACTTTGATGGTGTTGGAAAATCTACAATGAACTGGACAAAAGGTGTTCCTCAAACAAAGGTTCGCTGTAGAGGGTTCTTGTCCTTAGCCATTTCCCCTAATCTATCCTCCAACCTCTCAATAGAGCCTTTCCATGCATCATTCCCTTACTCGGGTCTATTGGTTCGAGCAACTGATCGCGTTGAAGTGGCTTTCTGGGATCTATCTTGACGAGCAGCTGGTCGTTCATAGGATCTATCTTGACGAGCAGCTGGTCGCGACTAGGCAGATCCTTCCCTTAAATCTAATGGTTGTCGAAAACTCCTTGATACAACCTTAGGAGGACTTCTATTCCTTCTAAGTCCTAATCAATCAAAAGGTGATACCCTGCTTAACCTCTCTAGCGCACTAGTCCTTTCTGGAGAGAGAGTGACACGTTGTTCAGTATCTGTGGCTCGCACTGACGAAGTTCATCCAGGTTGATAAGAAAAATCTTCAGATTCCTCATTGCGATATGAATTGGTACGCCTAGTACGCGAGGATGGTGCACGGGTGTTTCTTTGAATACTTCGTGGTCCTGAAGGGGCTGACGCACCGCCATGAAGAGTTTGGATGAGTTATCGCATTGTTTCTTGCCTGACGGTCTGGCCCTGAGCCAGATTTGTCATTATTCCCGCCAGATCTAGAATGTTTGGCGGAGCAGATGGATTTGGAGGGGTTCTAGCATTTCCATTGCTGGATTCCGGGATATCAGCCATTTATAATAGACTGTCTTTGGTGAGAAAATGATATTACCAGTCGTTCCCACAGACGGTGCCAATCTTTTGATGTAAAAAATTAGATCACTCTAATTATTCAATCACAGATAAATAAATGAGACAAAGAATTTTAAAGTGGTTCAGCCTTATAAGAATGGCCTACGTCCACTGTTGTGTTATTGCTGAGTGTTTAGGAATTCTCGATTACAAGTTCTATCAAGAAATTCCGATCTGGGGGTCCCCTTACAATGAGGATTGTACAATGTATTTATAGCCCTGAGGCTATAATGTGAAAGGGTAATACATTAAATGAGGTACATATGAAAGGGTAATACATTTAATGCCCTTTAAGCGTGTGCGTCTGAATGATAAGCATTTAATGAATCAGTTGAACTGTTGGTTATCCAGCTATTAATGCTTTGTTCGAGGTGCGACTCGGACCGCCTGAGTTGCTCGGACCGCCTAAGCTTCTCGGTACTTAAGAGTTCCTCGGAGAGGTCTTATTCTTCGGAGCGTATGAGTTCCTCGAAGAGGTCTTGTTCCTCGTAGCGTGTGAGTTCCTCGGAGAATTCTTCGGAGTGGTATGGCTCCTCGAATCGTGTGGGTTCCTCGAAAGTAATTATTGTTGCCATGTAGATTTCCACGTGTCTTTACTCAATTGGGCCATGTTAGCAGACTAAATTTGGTATCAACAAGTGGTTATAAAGGAGGTCTTATCTTGGTCAGGCACGTGAAGGGGGATTTGGTGGTATCCAGAGTAGACATCTAAAAATATCAGTTGTTGTAGCATCGACCAGTTGATCAATCTTTGAAAGGGGGAAACTGTCCTTGGGATAGGCCCTATTGAAGTCAATGAATTCGATACAAACTCTCCATTTTCCATTGCTTTTAGGAACTACTACCGGGTTGAATAGCCATTAGGGAACCAAACCTCCCGTATGGAACCTGTATCTAGTAGCTTTTCGACCTCCTTCTTTATAGCTTTAGCTTTCTCTGGGATTATTCGATGAGCCTTCTGTGTGACTGGCTTGAAGGTTGGGTCAACATGCAATCGATGACAAGTAATGGTGGGATCAATCCCTTCCCATGTAAAAACATCCAATTTGATTCGAAGAAGGGTAACTAATTCTTTCTTCTCACGATCACTCAAAGAGGTACCAATCAAAAACTTTTTCTTAGTCGAGCTACTTCCAGCAACGACTTCTTCCAGGTCTTCAACTACCCTCTTTAAGGGATGGATCTTGGTCTCCTCCACTCCTGGTCGACCGTACCTTAGCTGATATTTAAAGGGTATCAACCCCTCTTGGCTTCTTTCTTACTTTTTGATTCCTCCACTTTCTTCTCCTGCTTGGGGATAATGGTCATGATGAAACACTTTTTCGCCATAGCCTGATCTTCATGGATCCCCGATTTGTTATACACTTCAACTTTTGATGGTACATTGAGGGTGTCGCCCTTATTTCATGGATCCGCCCCCTGCCAAGGATGGCGTGGTACAGAGATTCAATGTCAACTATTATAAACTCGATCATTTTTTAAATGTTTCCTGCCTTGACTGGCAGGACAATCTTCCCCAAAAGAACTATAATCTTTTCAGCGAAGCCGACCAATGGGACAGTGGCTTCCTTGAGGTCGACTACGCTCAGCTTTAATTTTCTAAAGAACTCTAAGTACATCAATTCAGACAAGATTCCTTGGTCGACGAGTAACCTGTCGACGTCCTAGTTGTCTATCATGAGTGCTATGACCAGAGCATTATGACCAGGAGTTCTCACCCCAATCAAGTCTTCATCAGTGAACACAATGTGCTTATTATAATCGACGTCCTTCGGTCGTCAACGCTTCCCGACCTGAGTTTTAGCTGGGTTGATCTGAAAGGCCATCATAACTGCTACGAACTTCTTCACTTCCATCCGAGCTGTATTTCCTTGAATTTACTTACGGTCTAATGCCCCATGTATCACCACGAAATAATGGTCGATATCCTCCTCGAGGACGTTATCGGGTCTCTGTTCTCTATTAGCTGCTAACTTTTTTACCTTCTTTTCTACGAACTCATTAAGATGCCCGTTTTGGGACAACTCCTCAAGATGAGATTTGAGGGCTTTACAATTCTTAGTTTTGTGGCCTCCCTCCTTAGGAAACACACATCTTAATGCGTTATTCCGCTTGGAGGGGTCTCCTCCCATCTTCTTCGTTCACTTAATAAATGTCTCATCTTTAATATTAGCAAGAATCTTGTATATTGACTCCTTGAAGACTGTATTCACAGCCTGAAATACCTTCGAGCCGTCATTTTTGTTTCCATTCTTAGAGCCATTTTTTCCCCCGTTCTTGTTCCCTTTCTTATGAGGTTTATTCTTCTCCACTCCTTTGTCAGCCTTCGTGCGACCATTATCCCCTTCATTTAAATGCGCCATATCCTTAACTTTGGTGTACTTCTCAATACGAGCCATTAAGTCATCGATGGATGTAGCCTCTTTCTTAGTTAAGGACTGGTGTAAGAGGCAGGAGCTCGGTAAACCGATTTTGAAGGATGCTACGACGACCTGCTCCGAGCAGTCCTAAATTTCATTAAACACTTACCAATACCTCTTCGCGTATTCTCTGAGGTTCTTTTTCAGATTTTTCTTCATAGTAAGCAATGCATCCATCCTCTTCGGGTGGGAACTGCTCGTTATGAAATGAGATGTGAATTGCTTAGCCAAAGATTTGAAATTTTGGATGGACCTATGAGATAGCTTCTAAAACCACTTCTGAGCCACATCATGAAAACTCGAAGGGAATATTTGACACATAAGCGCATCATTGTGACTCCATAGAGTCATAGCTTGCCGGTATTGCCTGACATGGTCAATGGGGTCAGTCTTCCCATCGTAAATCTTAAACCTAGGAATCAAAAACTTCTTTGGGGCCTCTTCTTCTTCTATTGCCCTTGAAAAAGGGGACTTTATCTGAGTTTTGAGAGCTCGCCTAGCTAGCTCTCTCATAAATCTGTCACCATGATGAGCAGGGTGCTAGTCCATCTCCCTCCGGACCAAACTCCATATGACATCGTTCTACCGACCAGGACTCCTGTAACGGTGAGCTAGTTGTAGTCGTTTGAAATGGTCATTGTCTAACCAATGCCTCTTAGTTATTTTTGACCCATGCCTCGGGCTCCATGCTAGTCTGCGAGACTTGCTCGCATAGGGCTAGGGGTCCGGTTGTGGCGTCGTCTCGTGCTTCGGTGGAGTTCTCTCTCTATCCTTTCTAGTTGCCTATTGATGCTGGAGAGTGTCCTCCTCCTTCTCTTGGAGTATGGATTCATAGGCATCTATCAATCTAGATATCTGCATGGACCTGGGCAGCCCCTGCCTCTCTTCAGAGACTTTCCTTTCCTGGCAAAGTCTTCGGTTTGAATAACGAATATTAGACCTTACCTTTGGAGGGTTAGGCTGCTGCTAAATGTCACCTTCTTGAGGGACGTTACTGCTGTGATGGGACATCATTGGTTCTTGTTGATAAAGGTTTTCGTAGGAATAACAATCGCTTCCCACAGATGACGCCAATTATGATGACAAAAAATCACAGCACAGATAATATAAGAAACAATCACCAAGATATCAAGAGCATTAAACAATTACAATCATAACACAAGAATATATGTGGTTCGATAACTTGCCTACATTCATGGAGAGGTCTACTAGTTTTATTAAGTAACTCTCAATAAGGTTTTTTCTACATGCCCCTATGTCCCGGGCCAGGGGTATAATATATATCATGTTATTTGAACGTGGTTGTAACCAACATGTTAGGCCAGTGTCCTTTGAATATCTCTCCGAGATTTTTGGGGATAGACCCGATCATATCTTCAATCCTAACTATTAATCAAGGATCTTAATTTGGGTCGGGCGCCTCATTAATTCACTTGGGCTTGGCCGACTACTCTTATGGGCTTGATCGACAATAGGCACCCTCATTATGTCTTTTGGATTCATTTGATGCTATTATTCATGCTTAGCTTCTTATCCTCTATCTATTATGGATAAAAATAGGGAGAGCAAATTAACGAGGAGTTTATTTTTCTTTAAAGTTATCCTCATTGTGGTATTCTTTTATTTCATGTGTTTAGGTCTTTTTCATTTTGATGATGATCTCATAGACTACATAAGATGAAGAATTTCAGTTGAAGACAAAGTCTCTAATGTCATTCCTTTTTTGGATTTGGGAGGACATTAGGATACATTGTCTTAGGAGTTTTATTATAATTTGGATTTCCGTTTTTGTTTTGTGCCAAAATAGCTAAAGGGAGAGATTTGTAAGTGAAAGATTTTATAATTGCTCATAGCTTAAGAATTTTGGTGTATCACATTACAACCCGTTGTTACAAACCAAAGACGACATCCCCTTTTGCCTCCACAATCATTTGAAAATGTGTTAGTGATCAAGCACCGTGTTCGAGATTCAAGCAGTTGGAATTATCATGGACGTCTTATGAAGGTATAATACCTTATGGTTTTGATTTCTCAGTTGGGATGTTTGTTTTTACTCAAACCATTATTTTATAAAATGATTTTTGAA
Source organism: Sambucus nigra (assembly GCA_949130495.1). Taxonomy (NCBI): domain Eukaryota; kingdom Viridiplantae; phylum Streptophyta; class Magnoliopsida; order Dipsacales; family Adoxaceae; genus Sambucus; species Sambucus nigra. Next base: position 127,178,115 of record OX422218.1, read on the forward strand.
AATATTTTTTTATTTTTAATCTCATTGGACTGAGATATAAATCTCGTTATAATGAAATACCCTTTTTGTTTGAATGATATTCGAACGAGCATTTAACGAGTTATGCTTTGTTTATCATAACCAATATGGTTAAAAGGTCGTTAGAAGAACGATCGAATGAGATTTTCTTATCATTCGAAGTTTTCATTCAAACGAGATCCTATTCTCGTTCAAACGAAGGGGTCGCCTCCAAAAACGTGTTTTTCTATAAAAACTTTCTTTGATTAGTTTTCCTCAAGATTTTTGGCAAAATTGAATTCCCAATATCTCTTCCAAAAGTGTTCATCTTTTATTTTTAGAAAATTAAGTTTTTTATTTTCCAAATCACTTCATCCCATTGAATGATTTGTTGAGTTTCAAATTTTAGTTTCCAAATACTATAACAAACCCTTGTAGAGTTTACTCTACTTCTTTTTGTGGAGACGAGGATCTACGACTGAAGAATAAAGGATCGTGAATCCTGAGGTTGATCGGTGGACACCGAGGGAAGACCTCTTCCTATGGACGGTGTTAGACTGTACCATATCTTTAGAAGAATTAAAGACCTGTGAATTATACTTAGTGGATCTCTAAGTAGTCTTTAAGTTTTCGAGTATGTTAATGTCAAATACAATGTTAAAATCTAGGTTTTGCCCGAAAGGGATTGTTCCTGAGTTACTTCTTCTGCTTATTTTGGCTTGATTGCTTGGTTTAGAGATATTTAATTTGAACTTCATCTTGTATGCACACCTAACTATTAATCAAAATAAAATTTGGATTAAAATTGGACCTTATGTGAGCGTAACCAATATACGGACTATCCATACGAACTCGCTTTCTCGTGAAAATAAATAAAATTAGAAGAACTTATCGATCGAGTTTTTGTTTGACACAAAGTCCTAAATGTGAAATTTTTCGTTGATTACGATGTTGCCAAGCTCTTGAACAAACACCTCTCGAGATTAAATGATTAGATTCCCTCATCAACAATAATGAAGTATCCTAAACTCTCAAGATACTCCAAAGCCAAAAAAAATAATGAAAATCGTAAAAGAAATTTTGCAAAGAAAAACAATAATTTGCTGCAAAAAGATATTAAGAGATTATGATGTTTTCTGCAGTGTTTTACAAAAGTTGGGTACCCAGGTTTGTATAAAATAAATAAAAAAACGTGGTCAACAGTTTTAACCTACTATCCCACCTATCTCTCCACTAACTCTTAGATAAAAGAATCAGTCAAGTGTTAAAATGAGTTTAAAAAATGAGTTAAACGGAATAATAAATGGGCAAAAATTATGGCCACACAAGAGAACCCAAAGAGCCCAAAGGCCCAATCAAAGACAATTAATATATTGTGTGACTCCTAGGAATTGAAGCCAGGATAATATGAACTAAACCCCCAAAACTTACCATTTGGCCATTTACCCCAAATCATTTATTTCATTCAAAATAAATGGTCTCTATGAACTAAACCCCCAAAACTTACCCACTTGGCCATTTACCCCAAATCGTTTATTTCATTCAAAATAAATGGTCTCTTAGAGTAAAATATTATCTGAATGGTACATGAAATATTATCATTACGTAGTCTCATGGAGTAAAATATTTTATAATGGTAAAAATGGTCATCCATACCGTGCATACATATGATAAAAAATAAATATATATATGAATTCATTGTAAAAACAATATATGTAAAATCCAGGTATTATAAAGCAATATATAATGCACTATAAATAAAAATGCATATGTAAAATTCGAATAGTATACGTTACCTGTTTAGGGAAGGTAATAATAGAGGAGGCCAAAATGTTTGGTCCGTGGGAGGGAGAAAAGTTGCAGTATTGGGATGAAACTTACAAATGTTAGAGAAAATGAACTGAAGAGGTGAGATGATGTTTACAAATTCTTGGTTTGTATACATCAAAACCATGTAGTTTTGACAACATTTAAGTGATGTTTGTTAATGTAGAATCTAAACCGTTGAAATTAAATGAGGGGTTGAGGTTTGAGGATATTGTAGAGTAGCAGTATCCATCCATAGGCTTACCATTGATAGACGGATAATAACACTTTTTAACCAACCAATTTTGACCAGCCCATTTTCCCGTGAAAACATGTTAGTTGTCTTGCTAGATAATTTCCAACCCGCCTAAGGAAATATCAGGATATAAAATAACCTATGTCGGTAAAAATAAGTGGATTTCTATGCACATGTTGTATTATCCAAGCTTACTCTCGGGATTCTTGGGTTTGTCAAACACAAATAAGCCATTCTTCGTGCTTTGAATAGTAGTCACTTGTCAACTATTTTTAAGTTTCTGACTTTTTTTGTTTAAATTATTTCTTTAACTCTTTCATATTGAATGGTGATAGTTCCTTCTTAGTATACGATACATTTGTTTGATATTGGTAGTCTCGAATTCCATCACAAACATAAACAGGATTATACCGTGATGATCTGATGTATTGATGGTTGACACTATCTATTTATGAAAATGACTGAGTGGGTAACTGAATATGGTATCGTAATCCTATATTAGTTGTGTACAACTTGTGACTTTAACTCTCCAAAATTTAAAAATAATACTTATATATGCAAACTTTAAAGATCTTTTATAATACTTTTGAGTGGCAAGCCTATATCATGCAAAATATTGAGCATATAACAAATGGGATTCAGAAACTAGATAACCCTTGGCATTTTGGTTAGACTTAGATTCCAATTGTATTGTTAAAAATAAAGTATGCAAAATAAACTAAAAACACACAAAATTTAGAAATAGATAAAATTGGAAGAACTTATCGATCGAGGTTTATGTTTGACACAAAGTCCTAAAGGTGAAATCTTATGCTGATTTCAATTTTTACAGCTTCTTAAACAAACACCTCCTAGGATTTAATGATCAAATTTTATCACCAGCAATATTGAAGAATCTTGAACTCTCAGTATACTCTAAACCCCAAAATCCAACGAAAATCTACAAAAAAATTATAAACAAGAGAAATATTTTTTTGTAATGAGATAATGAGAGATTATAATGTTTTTTGCAGTGTTTTCAAAATGTTGGTTACTCAGATTTATATAAATATATAAAAACATGTGGCTAACAGTTTAACCCACTATCCCATCTATCTCTCCACTAACGGGTAGTCAAAAGAATTAGTGAAGTGCAAAAACATATTTTGAAAAATAAGTTAAAAAAATGAAATAATAAAAGGGCATAAAATTTCGCCATAAAAGAGAATCCCAAAGAGCTCAAGGATCAATCAAAGACTATTAATATTATTGTCCCCCATAGGAATTGAACCCAAGACCAATAGCTATAACCCCACAAACTTATCACTTGGACACATACCCCAAATCATTTACTTCATTCAAAAGAAATAGTCTATTGTTGTAAAATGTTATCTTAATGGTACGTGAATTTATTGGCTACTATCTTTAGATATTTTCATTACCTAGTCTCTTAGAGTAAAATGTTTTAAAATGGTAAAAATGATCATTCATATAATATATACATATGATGACACATAAACTTATATGTAAATACATTGTAAATAAAAATATACATGTTAAATCCAAGTATTCTAATCCTATATATAAATCCACTTTAAATAAGAATACATATGTATAATTCGACTATTATTTGTTACTTCTTTAGGGAAGATAATGACAGTAAAAGCCAAAATGTATCGTCAGTGGTGTAACACCCCACGCATTCTGGCAAGCGAAGTGGCTAGCCGACAGCAAACTACGTCAGGCGTCACTAAATAAGTTATCATTGTTAGCATGTGATAGATAAATGAGACATATAAAAAAATTCTCCGCAAGGAGAATATTCAAATGTAATCCCATCTATAAAAACATTCATGCAATATTAAAAAAATCACTATGCTATCTCCAAAAATCCAACTCCAAATATATAAATAAATCAAAATAAACCAATCCAATTATGAAAATCTGACTTAATCCACAAACAACTGTGGAGTCGATTGGCCCACCAAATCCATAAATATAAGTCTCATAATAAAAGCGGCGGAATGGAAAGTAATCCTACACTACTAAAGCATCTAAAATAACTCCAGCCGCATCTCCAAAAATATCTCCAATCACTCCTATGCAGCTACTCTTGAACTATATCTTAAATGTTATCAATGTAATGAGACATAGCCCACGGCATGAATACTAGCTACTCTTCCCAATTAGGGTTCGTGAACCCAGATAGTAGCATTATACATGATAAACATCACAATAGAGTATTTTAAATAAATGAGATTTATATTAACTATGCGAGTAAAATAAATTACCACTAATTGCACACATGAACCGGTCACCATTCTATAAGTCCAATTATTATTTTTTATCATTTAATTATATTAAGTGAATAAAATCATTAAATTCAATTAACTAAATTATGATTATAGCGACACTTTCATAGCCAACCAACCTTCCACTTAGTCCTGCAATTATTCGGGCCCGCCTAAAGATTTTCATCACTCACATTCAACCTCGCTATAGCCAGCCGGCGCAATTTCGTTAACCCTGCATTTATTGACGAGATTCTACGCACGACATGCCATAATAGCTAGACAGACCGAATTATATCATCCCGGGACTTATTGATGATGCCAACACACATCCATGTCACAATAACCAACCAACTCGTACACTATCAGTCCTGCACTTATTGACGATGCAATTCCATTTTAATACCCGTTTATTATCTTAGGCATTAATTCACAATTTTTTAAATTCTCATTATTTTTATTAGCCCCACCCTTTTATCAAGTGTAAGTCTTCAAAACCACCCCTAGTCCCATACCTAGAGGTCTCCAAAGTAAAATTACGTACTACCCTATCATATAGGATAAATTTCTACCCTTAAGTACCCCTAGTCTCGCATCTAGACTATTAAATAAACGGAACGACACAAAAATTAGCCCCACCAGAATATCCCCTCTGTAGGAATCTACACTAACTAGTCCCATACCTAGAAAGTGTTAACTACTACTAAGTCATACTTACTAGTCCCATACCTAGCAAGCACTCCTAAAATCAAGGTGAGAGCATACTACCCAAAAATCCCATTGTCCCTGCGGTGTCAAATATAATTAATCGATAAGTCGCATAAGACATTTTATCAATAATTCTACCAATTGCTCATAAGATCACAAATTAATCTAATTTTATCCGTCCAATCAATCTTTATAATTAAAAAAATTATTTTATACAACTAATAAAATTCATCATCATGCAAGTTTATGGTACACTCAACAATAATTATTCTTTTATCACATCTACATAATTTTATATGATTTCACAAGGCACTTTCAATTAATAAGGCTACTATGATTTTCTAACATGTAAATCTACATTCATATTAATGAAATCTATCATCTACCATAAGCACACAAGGGTTATAAGTCTTAATTCATATTAAGATTTTTTTCATAAAAATGGTCCAAGCATAGATTTCACTTTTCCTAATTAAGGTTTCTAGTTTATTTTAAGAAAATCATGAAGATTAATGTTTAGGCAATACTTAAAATGCATAATACTAAAGAGAAAAAATAGAAGTGTCCACACCTTACGAAAATCGTTTGAGAATTCTGAATTGATGGTCACGTTGCTCTTGAGAAGATGACAAAAATGTGTTCTTGGATGATCTTGGTAAAACCCGATTCGAACCTCCAAATCTTAGGTTGAATTTTTCTTTTAAATGGGTCTAGGGTTTTGTAGATGGAAGAAGATGAAAAAGATGAGTTTACAACTTTTAAGTTTTATGTAAATGTGTTTTTAAAAGTCTAACCCCGAAATACCTTTATATTAAGAAGTAGAAGTGTTTTAATTAAACTCAAACACTTAAACAAAACATCCACCTGGGCAACAATTGACGGACTGAACCGATTCAGCCCTGGGCGAACCGGTTCGGCCTTCTTGAAAGACCCAGTTTTGCCCCCACGATTTATGAAAGGTAAAACCCCCCATAATAAATCTGATTCCAATTCCAATTAAAATCTCATTTTATAAAAATCAAACTATTAGTTCTTGTCAAAAATAATTAAATTCCACCAAAAATACTTTTTTAATTATTATTTCAAGAACGAGTTATTTAAGGTTTTAAAAATCACTGGGTGTTACATACTTCTCTACTATAATAGAAATTTTGTCCTCGAAATTCGATGAGGCATAAAAGCGCAATATAAAATAAGGCTTACAAATGCCAACCTCTATAATGCCACATTTTAGTGCCCATACACCCAATCCTATGCGTACCTACCCCATGAGCAAAGATACCATATACATCTTAGCTATATATATACACCTTATTTAGGAAAGTAATACGCACCATGCTATCCTTCGAGCCACGCCTTGGCTCCTGCTGTATTTGTCTTGCCTGAGGCTCTCGAGTCAAAAGTAAATAACACCTACTCACTGTCGGTACTACTGACACTCCCTGTGCATCAGGCGCTATCGGTGCTGGAGGCTCTTGGCCCTTCTGGCCCTATGCTCCTTGGACCTACTGGCCCTGCTTCTTCAGATATTAGAAGCTTGATGCCCTACCTCTCCTCAAATAAAACATGCACTCCTAAAAGGTCCAGGAAGCCTACCATGGTTTTGCTCACCCTGTTGTTCTTGCTTCAGTCCCTGAGGACCCTATGACACACCATTGCCTTGTTGAAAGATTTTTTGTTCCTTTCACTACACCAAAAATAGCAATCTGGCACACCTTGATATCCAAATTCTGGCACAGTTTAAAATATGTCAAATTCTGGAACAGTTTAATGACAATCTGGCACACTTTAACACAGTGCTAAAATTTGGCACTGTTTAAAAGTGTGCCAAAATTAAGTACACTTCATTAAAATATAAATACCAAAAAAAAAATTAGTCCCTTAATTTTTTAGCGTCCCGCTTTCTCTCGCTCAAGCCCTCGCTCTCTGTATCTCTCTCTCCCTCTCACACACTCAAGAAATTAACCCCCTTAATTTTTTAGCTCAGTCACGCATTGTTGAGACCCTGGCAACCGATGTATGCTCAGATATTTTCCCATGATCTCAACCAATCATATATTGTCCCAGTCGAATGTCTCCACCGCCGATCAGAACCACCCCAAATTTCAATTTCAATTTCTGCATAGCTCAAGAAATATCGCTCTCATCAGCCGAGGAGCTTTTCGCTAACGGTCATCCTCCTCCATCGCCATCCGCCCTCTTAATTTTTAAGGACATGGTGGGTTTGGGTAAGTGTACCGAGGAGTGCTTCATGATGGGAGGAAGGTTGCAGTGAAATTGATGGAGCAGGCTGGAAATCAAGTAGAAGAGGAATTTAAAGTGGATATTTGATCACTATAAACATTCTTGTGTAATAATCTTGTATGTTATTTTGCAATTGGGGATTTTTTCTTTTTTAGTCCCTCCCCCTCGTGATTGGTCGGTTGTATTGAATATTAGGTGGAATTGCTGAGTCAATTGCATTCACCGTATTTGCTGTCATTGATCGGATATTGTTCATAGGGTAACCATAAATTGTTGGTTTATCAGTTTATGGCTAATGGTGGTCTGCAGGAACATTTGTACCCTGTTGGCGGTAAATGGATTCTATTTATTATGATAATTCTTTCTTTTAACCTTATTTTTGCATAACACTTGGTGATGGACATAAAAAGTTACTCCATTATCAAGGAGGGCCTCGTTGAATGCCATAATTATATTTTTATAATTTATTTTTAGTGTGTAAATAAATAAAATCAACTTTATTGGAAAAGAAATTTATTTCTTTTTCAATATGATACAGGTAATGGATTTTTTTTAATAACTTAAATGTAGCTACATCCTTTACCTTTGAGCTATTAACCATGTCTATCACAATGACTCCAGAATGTAATAAAATAATGTAATCAATCGAGGGAGTGAGAATTGAATATTGGTTTAAATTTGATACTCATTCCATTAGCTTTAACCAATAAAAAAAGATTTTCGTTGGGTTGGTTCGTTCCTTTGCTCAACCATTGTTCAAAAGTTTTTCGTGATTTTAATAGATTGCATGGATTACAACTGTTTGTTGTAATCTATTTAAAAGATCTCTAATAATTATACTATTTTTTTTCCCTATCGCTACTTTTTCTGAGTTTTGTGATTTCAAATAATCCAATTGCCCTATGATCTTTATATAGCATCGATCGGGTTCATACTCCTTGAGTATATCATATTCCATGAAAAAAATATAGGGATGGAATGTAGACAATATGGGGCTCATCTTCCTCATGTTGTGGGGATTGCTGGGCAATCGGTTTATGGTGTTCAGTCCGTGGCACTCTCAGGAGGCTACCAAAATGATGACCACGGTGAGTAGTTCCTCTATACAGAAAGGTATGTTACCTTTATTTTTATATTCACTTTTAATTTTAGATATTCAATACTTGTAATATGTGCCCTCTATACAGGAAGTTCAAGCAATATAGTGCTTTAAATATCGTTATTGCATCTAACACATTTCATAATATGCTAATTTTCATCATTTATAAAGGTACCTTCTAAATTCAGATTGTGTTTGAATACCACTCCAATCTTGTTATTATAAGAATACTTGAATGAAAGAGAGTTTTTATAAGGAAAAAAACAATATAAAATGAAAGAAACCCGTTACGGCTGTGGTATAACTACATGTGATACAACCTTTCGGTACTTATCGTTTTAGTGACGTATTGTATCGTATTTTACAATATATTCAACTATGTCTCTCTGTTTAATGACATATTTGTCTAGCACTTTACTTTTGTTCCAGTTATTTTAAAGATAACACGAATACCTCTACTCTCAATTAATGTTATGAACTTGCACGTGTAAATTACTTCCAATATCTCATGATTATGTTGGGAAAGTTTATGGCCTCAATTTGACATACCATTTCATATGGGCTTGTAGTTTTTCCTCATATCTTAACCTTATTCTCTGTTCTTAAGCCAAAATCCCCATGTCAATGGTCAGGTCCCACAAGGAAAAATGTTCTTCTTATGATCCAGAAACACGAGCCCGATATGATGGGGTTTATAGAATTGAGAAATGTTGGCGCAAAGATGGAATTCAGGTAGAGTTACTTGTAAAATGATCATTATGTGGCTCTTGCTATATATCTTTACATTTTGTCATACACTTCTGTTTTCCAGGGATTTAATGTATGTCGATATCTTTTCGTCCGTTGCGATAATGAACCTGCTCCATGGACAAGGTTTGCAATTGTTGTTGTCGTCTTCGTTTTGTATGTGTATGTATCTATCTTTGTGTATATATAATGTTTACTTAAAATCTGCAGTGATGAACCTGGGGCCTTACCAACTTGATACATGGGTACAAGAGGGAGTCTCTTGGCACTAGAGTACTTAAATCCATATAATAAACCATCTCAAAAAAGTGAAAATAAAAGCTATAAAAACTAGGGAGGTTAATTTTAGTAGTGCCACCCCCTCTCCTCTTTAGTCTAATGCAAGAATTTGTATCGCACATACTTGGTATCAGTTGGAAATCTTTTTCATACCACTTTTTTTTTGCAGAAAAACAAAGAGTCCTTGCAAATATGGCTCTTAGGGGTATGCCATCAAGGATGATCTCATCAAATCAATCCATGTAAGTCAATTTAATTAAGATATGTCTTTTTTTTATTTTTCTTCTTTTGAGTTGTCTTCCACGTTGAATAGGAATAGACATTTGTATCTATTCCATTTAAAACTATAATATAAGTTTCAATTGATTTGGAAAATGGTTGTGTTGGAGATAAATTCTTTGCCACATATTATTCAATTGCGTCAAACAATTATAACTTGATGAATATGGATATCGTTGACAATACCTATTTAGGTGGTTTATCCAAATGTATTTCAGTTAACATTAGTTCAAAATTGAAAATGTAAAAACAACCCACGGTTTGTGACGGGCCTCTCAGTTTGTGAATATGTCATGGGACCGTAAGAGGCTTACTTTATGATCTTATTTAGTTAAATTGGTGGAAGGGATTTGCTGGTGGTTTGGTTTTGGAATTTGCTGCAGCTATTGAGTTTATTTTAAATGTTAAAGCATGTTGGATTTAATGAATAAACAAATGAAACTATGTCAAAACACCTCACACGGGACCAATGTAACTTGTACGAACTGACCGCGTAGTCCCGGGTCTCCCGGGTTGAAAATACGATGATAATTTGCCAAAATCAACACTTAGACTTAAAAATAGGCCGTTAAAGGATAAAAACCTAAACCAGCACCCAAACGGACCCGTAAGAGGCACGATCACCTCGCACGGGACCAATATAACTTGTAGGAACTGACCGCGTAGTCCCGGGTCTCCCGATTTGAGAATACGATGATAATTTGTAAAAATCAACACTTAAGAGTTAAAAATAGGTTGTTTGAGGGTGAAAACCCAAACCAGCCCCCAAACGGACCCGTAAGAGGCATGAATACCTCGCACGGGACCAATGTAGCTTGTAGGAACTGATCGCATAGTCGCAGGTCTCCCGATTTGAGAATATGATGATAATTTGTAAAAATAACACTTAGACTTAAAAACAGGCCGTTAAAGGGTGAAAATCTAAATCAGCCCCCAAATGGACCCGTAAGAGGCACGAACACCTCGCACGGGACCAATGTAACTTGTACGAATTGACCGCATAGTCTAAGGTCTCCCAGTTTGAGAATACAACGATAATTTGTAAAAATTAACACTTAGACTTGAAAACAAGACGTTTGAGGGTGAAAACCCAAACCAGTCCCCAAACGGACCCGTAAGAGGCACGAACACCTCGCATGGGACCAATGTAGCCTGTAGGAACTGATCGCGTAGTCGCGGGTCTCCCGATTTGAGAATATGATGATAATTTACAAAAATAACACTTAGACTTAAAAATAGGCCGTTAAAGGGTGAAAATCTAAATCAGCCCCCAAACGGACCCGTAAGAGGCATGAACACCTCGCACGGGGCCAATGTAACTTGTACGAACTGACCGCGTAGTCTCGGGTCTCCCGATTTGAGAATACAACGATAATTTGCAAAAATCAACACTTAGACTTGAAAACAAGCCGTTAAAGGGTGAAAACCTAAACCAGCCCCCAAATGGACCCCTAAGAGGAACGAACACCTCGCACGGGACCAATGTAGCTTGTAGGAACTGATCGCATAGTCACGGGTCTCCCGATTTGAGAATATGACAATAATTTACAAAAATAACACTTAGACTTAACAACAAACCATCAAAGGGTGAAAACCCAAACCAGCCCCCAAACGGCCCCATTAGAGGCATGAACACCTCGCACGGGACCAATGTAACTCATACGAACTGACCGCGTAGTCCCGGGTCTTCCGGTTTGAGAATATGACGATAAGTTTCACTCCTATATGTAATTTTTTAGTTTGAGTAAGCTTTTTTTTTTTAATTTCTTGGTTACTAATATCGTAACTTTTTTGTATCCTATTTTTTTTTGCAGGATAAAATTTTATCGTTAGCATTTATTAAGAGGAACACACGGAGAACTCAATGGTTTACAACACGGGGTTTATTCATGATTCTATTTTTTTGTGTTATGGTCGTGCGGGCTTTTGTAGTTTTATTGTAAACTTCTATAGCCGTGCGGGCTTTTGTAAGTTTATTTTTTATATTTTGTAGCTTTGCGAGCTTTATGTTATCCAGGTTTTGTATTAGCAGGTTTTGGAATGTCCAGAAAATAGAGGAAACTCTGCCCAATTTTTTTTTGGTCTGTGAACTACTAAAGACTTATAATATTTTGAAGTTTGTATAAACATTAGTTTATCAACAACGTGCAAGATTTGCAATTTGTGAATTTTCTTGTTTTGAAATAATTATTTTTTTTCTTTTTATCAAAAATTTGGCTCGAGTTTGAAATGTGCCAAAAGTTTTTCAAATTGTGCTCAATCTGGCACAGTTGAAAACTGTGCCAAAAGTGTGCCAGAAATTTCAAATTCTGGCACGGTTTAAAAGTGTGGCAGAAGTGTTCCTGTTTGGTCAAATCTGGCACACTTTTGAGCCGTGCCAGAAAAAAATGACCATTTTGGAACACCTGATTCTGGAACAGTTCAAAACCGTGCCAGATTTGATCTGGCACAGTTTTAAATCGTGCCAGATTCCTATTTTTGGTGTAGTGTTTATTGCTTGCTGTTCATTCCACGGCTAGTCATTACGACCCATATTCTCTCCTTGACCATTCAGCTCATGTCTCTTTCCCAACTTCTTTTGACAGTTCATTTTCTCTTGCCACAACAACAATGCGACGTCCACTACTTGGGTGCAAGTAGTGTATACCGGATTCCCCAATAATATTTGCTTAATAGACCAAGACAAGCCTTTAATAAATCATTCCATCTTCTTCGCCTCAGTATTCAACTCCACTTGTGAACTTTTGCTCATACTCATCAACTGATTTCGACCCCTGCTCTAAAACCAAGAACTCCCTATTATGACCGCTCCTAATCAAATACTGAAAATATTTGTCATTGAACTTCACCAGAGAGTCTATATAGTTCAGGTGATCCCTATCCTCAGATGTGGTGACACTCTCCCACCACTGTAATGCATCTCCCATCAACTTAAATGTAGCTAGCATCTATTTCTGCACATCTTGCAGTCCACCATCCTCAAGTGCCTCTCCACGTCTCTCCTCCACTGGTGAGCAATCGTTGGGTCAGACCATCCTACGAAGGTGGGAGGATTGCCCTTATAGAAATTGGGCATCACCCTGTCCCAAGCTGAAGTGGGTATACCCTGCTACTGTGCCTATAAATTCCCCTATCTTTGTCTCCCGATCTCAATACCGACCGTCGTGGCCTCACAAGCGATAGCTGCTAACTCCTAGGCACTTAAAACAAACTGACCCTACCTCCTGGAGCTGCAGGACCGAAAATTGATCCCTCTCTTCTATTTCCAGATCTCCTAGTGTTCCCCATCTTAAAAGATAAGAATAAAAATAACATCACACTCAGAATAACTAAGAGAACAAATAATCAGAAGGAATCAAAGATAAGCAATGTGCATGCTAAAACGGACTCACAACCTATGAGACATAATACCATGCTCTAATACCATTTGTAACACCCCACGCATTCTGGCAAGCGAGGTGGCCAGCCCTCACCGACAAACTACGTCGGGCATCATTAAATAAGTTATCATTCTTAGAATGTGACAGATATATGAGACATATAAAATTACTCTCCACAAGATAATATTCAAATGTAATCCCATCCATAAAAACATTCATGCAATATTAAAAATCCATCACCATGTAATCTCCAAAAATCCAACTCTAAATATATAAATAAACCAAAATGAAAAATGAAAATATGAAACTCTGACTCAATCCATAAATAGCTGTGGAACCGATTTGCCCACCTAATTCATAATTATAAGTCTCATAATAAAAGCGACGGAATGGAAAGTAATCCTAAACTACTAAAGCATCTACAATAAATCTCCAAGTGCATATCCATAAATATCTCCAATCACTCATATGTAGCTACTTCAGCGCTATACCTGAAATGTTAGTCAACGCAATGGGTTAGAGCCCACCACATGAATACTAGCTACTCTTCCCAATTAGGGTCCGTGAACCCATACAGTAGCATTATACATCACAAAAATCACAATATAGTATTTTAAATAGACGAGATATATATTAACGATGCGAGTAAAATAAATTACCACTAATTGCCCACATGAATCGTTCACCATTCTATAAGTCCAATTATTCTTTTTCCGTCATTTAATTATATTAAGTGAATAATCCCATATAATTCAATTAATCAAATTATGATTACAGCGACAACGTCATAGCCAACCGACCTTCCTATTAGTCCTGCACTTATTCAGGCCCCCTAACGATTTTCATCACTCACATTCCCTTCGCTGTCGCTAATCGGTCCAATTTCGTTAGTCCTGCACTTATTGATGACGTTCTACGCACGACACGCCATAATAGCCAGTCAACCCATATTCTATCAGCCCTGTACTATGACGCCAACACACACCCACGTCGCAATAGATAGCCAACGCGTACTCTATCAGTCCTACACTTATTGATGATGCAATTCCATTTTAATACCCATTTATTATCTTAGGCATTAATTCTCAATTTCTCATTATTTCTATTAGCCCCACCCTTTTATCGAGTGTAAATATTCAAAACCACCACTAGTCCCATACCTAGAGGTCTGCGAAGAAAAAGTACATCCTACCCTATCATATAGGATAAATTTTGCCCCTCAAGTACCCCCTAGTCTCGCGTACAGACTATCAAATAAACGAAACGACAAAAAATCAGCCCCACCCTGGAATATCCCCACCGTAGGAATCTACAATAACTAGTCCCATCCCTAGAAAGTGTTAACCACTACTACGTCATACTTACTAGTCCAATACCTAGCAAGCACTCCTAAAATCAAGGTGAGAGTATAACTACCCAAAAATCTTGTCATCCCCGCGATGTCAAATATAATTAAATCGATAAGTCGGATAAGACATTTTATTAACAATTTTACCAATTTCTCATAAGATCACAAATTAATCTAATTTTATCCGTCCGATAAAATCTTCATAATTAAACAAATTATTTTATACAACTAATATAATTTCATCGTCATGCAAGTTTATGGTGCACACAACAATAGTTTCTCTTTTATCACACCTATATAATATATATACTACTATAAAATGCTACACAAGCATTTAACACTACTCAACAATGAGTTTGTCCACCTAAGCATAGCAGCCATTGATTTGCCCATCTCATATATACGAAGGAAAAATGATTCTCAAAATGCAGATTCCAAAAATTCCAGAATGTATGATTCCGATGATAAGGGACCATTCATCTCCATAATTGAATGCACGGAATATGGGACCGTAAACCTATCAAACGACGCCTCTCTCTGTCTCTCACATTTTCACATTGATAATTTCATGTCCATTTCACTTCTCTAACTCTTCGATTCTTCCTTCCTTTTGTTTCTTTATATTCCCCAAAAAAATTATGAAGCCCTATGTTAACCCTCTCATAATATCCTCTCTGTTAAACCCTCTTATAATATCATCTTCTCTCTCTCTCAAACTCTCCTTTAAGGTTGTGTCAGATGTTGTCCTACAACCCAGATCCAGTTGGTTTTAATGGAGCAGATGTGGCGATTCAGATGTAGCTAAGTTAGACATGGTTGCAATGAGGCTTGAGAAGATAAAGAAGTTGGCCTTGGTTATTGACGTTGAAGTTGCACATGTTATGTCATCATTATTTATCTATCTAGCTGTTTTGTAATCGATAATCAAAGGAGATGATGTTTGGGAGTCGAAATTCAGTGGAATGGCTCTCTGGCTCTGCTATTGTCAATGGTCGGTGGCGAGAAATTCAAGCCATTCAAAGTGAGCTATGATAACAAAGCTCTATTAATCGATGGAAAATAGAGAATTCTCATTTCCGCGAGAATTAATTATCCTCGAGCCACTCCTCAGGTGCTCAATCTCTTATTATTTCCGTATACATACACATGATTATTTTGTTATGCTATTGCAGGGTGTTACTTTTTCATCAGACTTCTGTTTAATATAAACGCATAGCCTCACCCTGGATTAAGTTTGACACCCCTACCCGTAATACTGTTCAATTTGATTGTCCCTCAATTGATGGAAAGGAAATTCCAAATACTATGCCCCTCTTCAGTTGTACAAAACTATCTTAAGTAATTTGTATTAAAATACTCTCGGATATTGACCATTCTCACTCTTTCTACAATCACTTAGTTTATATCTTAATGATTTGTTAATTTCTCCATACCCAAAGTTAAATCATAATTGGTATTGGGTTTTGTAGGTGTAGAGATTATGTTGGAGTGGAGTAGTAGACTAAGGCCGGAGGAGCCGAAGCCCACAAAGTTTCGCCCATTGGTTGCTGAAAAAAATTAGTCGATTAATGTTGGTATGGCCTATCGCGTTGTATTGGCCGACATGAGCTGGGTATTGACGCAGAATTAGTTCATTTTCTTTGCATTTGTTGATACCAAGACAACTCTACAATTTTTTACATGGTGTGTATCTAATTCTCATTGAATACAGTACTTTTGTTAAGTTTCCATTCATTTCCTTGCGTCCAACAAATTTTTTGCAACATTAAAACAAGTTTTGATACATTTTCAAGGTAAATACCCTATTTTTTGTTGTTTCATTTGTCTTCAATAATTCAATAAATTTCTATAAGATGATTTCATTTGTGCACATTAACCATTTGACAAAATGTTCATCCGACATGTGTGTATGGATAGAAAGATTAATTTTCCACCTCTATATAGCTTTTTCCATTGTAGTACCAGTTAAAGGATGGTTCAGGCATGAAATGCGCTTCACATCGTTTATGACATATGGATTGTGAATATTAGTTGTTTGATACAAGTCCTAAACTAGATAAAGACTCAAAGGTTAGATGTCTTCACCAAACATTAATTATAGAGTTTTAGCGATAAATTGTTCTTGGGCAAGAATGATGTCTCTATTTTGTTAGTCGTTGAAACGATTTTCAGTATTTTACTAATGTTTTCTTATTGGACTATTTTATACACAGTTTGTTCGTTTCATTTTATTTCACCACACGTTCACATCCTACGAGAAGCTCAAATATGCTCATGTTTAACTTCATGTTCTAATATCCATTAATTAGATTGAGAGCTCATTCTATAAATTTTATAATTGGTCATGAATTTATGTGGGACTTGGTGATAAATGACTCGATAACATTGTGTTTGGTCAAAAGACATTTAACATTTTTACTCTTTTTCTAACAAAACAGAATAGGATGTGAAGCTATACTAAACAAGAAATAAAAGTATGTTATCATTTTTTATAGATAAAGATTTTTGAGGATGATGAAAATTCCTCTTTTTCGTACCTTTGATAAGTGATATGCTCTCTCAATTGTGAATGAATAGCGTGATAAATACATATATTTTCTATATAAGGTTTGGACACCATTTTTTTTAAGTTTTTCCATATTCTACCCCTTGCTTATAATCAAACGGTTCAAATTATTTTAGCCCCTTTCTCCGAAGACGGTTATAACTAAGAAAAACTCCTCACACGTTTTCTTATACTAAAAGTCATTCTCCCTCCAGCTCTCTCAAATGGCATATTTTATAAATAAATTTGCATCCTCTACATCCACCTCTCCATCACAAACTATACTCAACCTCATGGCACCCCTATTTTTCTGATTCCTTTTGTTTCCCAATCTTTATTTAACACAACATCACCTATATGATCCTTAATCTTTAGTTCACTATGCCATTATTTGCTCCCTATTTTTAAGGATTTCATATACCCAATTTGATGTTTTATTAATTTTGCCTATTTGATGATAAAATGTAGAGATGCGACTTAGTACATATGATATTTTCATTCTTCATTGAATTAATAAAAAATATAACAATCATTTTACTGTCCAAAATCTACTTACAAAACATATTACATACTACTAAGGTATACCACAAAAATCATAATGGAAGTATAAAATCCTTAAAAAGCCACAATCATAACAATGAGCATCTAATATGCTTCTTTATAACGAAAATTGTGAAGAATGACCAAAATTAACGTGTATTCTCTTTCAAATCTTCAAATTTCTCAATATTCATTGTGTAATCTTAATGAGAATCGAATTATGAGGGAGAATGTCCCAAATCACAATTTTCTTCTTGTAATACCCCGTAATTTTATTGATTTTATTTAATGGATTAATTGAATTAAATGAGAATTAATTTGGAAATTAATCCGGAGGTAAATACTAGTGAGATGTGAGTTGGTATTTGAATATGATGTTAAAATAAAATATTATTGAGTATATATGGTAATTTATGAGTATTGAAAATATTAAAATTATAGCGAGTCGAAAATACGATAATTTGGAAAATTTAGTTAGGACGCGCGTGTGTTAGTCGCGTCAGAAATCAATTTAATGTGATGTAAAAAGTAAATTGAAATTTTATCAATCGGATGGTCATTTTGAGTGCGCCAATGTGTCCTAAAGGGTCGAGATAGTCAGAAAACACTAGCCGGGAGTTTAGTTTGGGTCCCGGGGCATTTTTAGGCCAAACCGGCAACCCAGAAGGGTATTTTGGTCATTTTAAAAATTGAGGAATTAAAACCCACGAATTTTAGAGTTTAATTATATATTATTAGAGAGGCCACTAAGTCCATTATCATCCATAGGCAATAGAGTGGGCTACGGGGGTTTTGAGAGAAGTTACAAAAGGTTCCAAACTAAAACCATCACCCATCACCACCATTTTGGAAGGATTTGTGACAAGAAAGAGGAGAAAATTAGAATACATTCACCAACAACAAATCTGAAGAACAAACTTAAGGCAAATGATTTGATGTTATTAATTTTAATGAATATTTCCTCCATGTTTAGTGTAGAAACTTTTTATACTTTGAAAGTTTTGATGAAAACCCAAATTGGATTGTTGTGGAACTCATAATTTTGGATAGGGATTGCATGTAGAATGGTTATGGAAGTATTCAGTACCCAAAATATAACTTTTGATGATTTGAGAACGAATTTATAAGGAGTCTTTGTATGCAATTTAATTCTGGGTTCATATTCATAGGGTTTGGGGCAAGATTTGGGAATTTAGGATTATTACATGTTGATTAGTAAGATTAGACCCCAAAAATATGTTAAGAAGTGACCTAGGGTGATTTAGAGTAGTTTAAAAACATGAAAACTTAATTGGTACGAACTTAGGATGAATTTGGAGAAAGGAATTTGGTGAAAAACGAAGTTGGGGAAATTCTGGGAATTCTCTGCCATCTCGTTAGAAGACCAACTCAGGTCGTTCAAACGAGCTTCTAACGATATTCCAGTACCCCTTCTAACGAGTTCATAGTTTGTTCGAAGCCATTCATTCGAACGACACTCGTTCGGATGACCTCGTTCGAACGAGATTTCAGTGACTTCTAACGAGTTTACAGAATGGTCTTTTTCGGTCTGATTGTAGTTTTAAACTTTCCTTAGACTTATTTAATTGAGTGTTATTCTTCCCTTGTTGATTAGTGGGTATAATTATGAGATTGGAGTACATTGAGGATTAAAACTTGGAATTATATAAAAGACCCGGTGACTTCTAGGGGTTAGGTTGTAAGTACTTGAATTTACGACGTGAGAACTGTTGGCGAACTATATTGTATATTATCCGGGGACTGGTAAATATACAACATTTTAATGACGGTATGGGAATGTAAAATATACCTTTATTAATATTATAAGATATCTAAGATGTGTGAATGCTTAGTAGATGGACTTATATGTGTATAACATACCTACCATACTTGCTATCACGAGAGGTCGGCTTTCGATCAGGGACATCTAATCTTTGTGTGCCTATGGGGGGGATTTAGATTGGTACCTCAAGGACATAGGTCAGAGAATGACTTATTGGTGAGTTAATAAGTCAGCTGACCATGGGAGCGTAGGTATGTGCTTGACCCATGGGTATGTGAACTATGTTCGCCTCCATTATGTGTGTTTGTTTCTCATTGAAACGTTTCCTGAGAGATTCGGAACACGTGGTCCTTATGTACGTGATGTACCGAGATTCGATAGAAAAGTATGAGTGCACCGCAGCTTAGCCTAGGGGTGCCACTGTTGTATATTTATGATGAGAATAATGTACTAATAATTGAGATGGACTGTTTATTAAAGGGTAAGTGTGAATAATTGTAACATTTTTAGTAGAGTTAAAAATAGAAAATTCTTAGTAATTCTTATAACTATTTCTGAGTAATAAAAGTAAGACTCTCAGTTTATATTAAGATGTCGGGAATTGAACTTTGACTTGTAAAGTAAAGTCAGGTTATGGATTGGATTATTTAGATATGGGACTAACTACAACGGGTACGGGTACATTAGGCGTGCACAATTAGATGAGAGGTGAGGAACTCATGTGAGTGCACGCACTATCATGTATTTTATATTCGATGTTCAATGATATTAAACACTTTCTATATTTTAAACTATTTTCACAATCGGGCTCTGACCCGTTTACTTTCAAATCTATTTTCTTGTAAAAACCTTTTAGGTGCTTAGCCACAAGGACACCAAGCTTAGAAGTTCCACTCCAGTAGAGTGATGTAACTGTTGTGGAAGTTACAGGGCCTCGATAGTAGACGCCTCCACTTTCCGCTTTGACTCCATTCCATATTTATTCATCTGTAGGGGTCGCCCTTAACTTCGTAGAGACAGCTTATTTATTCAGTTGTATTTCAGTTTTGGATATAATTAATTAGTGATTCAGACTTCGTATTTGGTTTTATTCAGTATTCGAATTATTCAGAAGAGTGTTCCTCCAGATTCATTTTGTTTCATCATTATTCTATTGTGACTGCGATGTGACAGTGGTATCATTATTTCATAATTTAATTGGTTGCATGTTAATCTTATTTAATGAATTGACAACTCATTTTTTAAATATTAGGTGGCTAGTAATTGTTTAAAAATATTTTTGACAGTGATGCTATGAACTGAACCAACTTGACATTTTGTATTAATTTGAATAAAGGAGTAGGTACCCGGTATTTAATTAGACGGGGTGTCACAGGTGGTATCAGAGCATCAGGTTCTGTTGTCCTTAGGATATGTACGGCTTGTTATGTTTCTGCGTAGCGTTCCTTGATATAGAGCCCTATATTTTAGGATTGTTGTACTCTTTTGTGTATCTTTCGCTCTTTAGCTATTTTGAGATAATAACTATGAACTTATAAGACTTCTCTCTCATTTAAGATGCCTCCACGACGTGCACAGAGAGTTCCCAGGAATGCTCAGCCCGAGCCACAACCTGCACCAGTTCAGGGTTCCATGAATGCCGCAAAGGTTGCAGCTATTGTAGCCCAAGCGGTAAATGTCGCTTTAGTAGTTGTGCAGCAGGCACCGCCTTAGGTGCCGATGGTCGCCCCAGTCCAGTCTCATGCATTCCCGTCTACTTTGGAATGTGTTCGTGATGCCTTTCAGAAGTCACACCCTCCGGAGTTTACTGGTAGTTTCGACGTCGTTGTGTCCAGTCAGTGGAAGAAGGACATCCAAAGACACTTGAGGATGTACTAGTGTACGGATGTACAGAGGCAGATACTGGCTACTTTTAAGCTGGTAGGGTCAGCATTGCAGTGGTGGGAGTCCATTACCACCATGGAGGAGAGAGATGTTCTTACTATTCAGGAGTTTTGGGTGCGGCTTGACCGTAAGTACTTTCCTTCAGCAGTTCACACCGAGATGAGGAGGAAGTTAATGAACCTCAAGAAAGAGGGGAATACAGTGGCAGAGTATGAGGTCGAGTTCAAAAATCTTCTGAACATCGTTCCCGATGATATTCCAACTAAAGATAAGAAGATACAGAAATTCATGGATGGATTGACTTGGAGGATCCGTCAGCACTTGCTAGGAAATCTATCCTTGGCCACTTATTCTGATGTGGTTAACACATCACTGCTTCACTGTCAGGACCACCTCTTTCACTTGGCAGAGGGTAAACGATCAGGAGTGTCCAGCCATTAGGGCAGGACAGGGGGAAATGGTGCCAGTGGGGCACAATCAGGTCAGGGTCATCACAGGCAGAGTGATCAGAGTTCCCAACAGGGGGATTCTAAGAGATTTCGATCTGGAGGTTTCAGAAATGGTCATGGAGGTTTTCAGCACGGCCAGCAGGGTCAGCACGGCCATCACGGCCAACGGCAGTAGTTTTAACAGGGCCAGCATGGTCAGTGGAGGAATGGCAACGGTCATCAGGGTCGTGGGCAGCAGGGTCAGAGAGGGGGAAACTTTCTGAGGAAATGTTTTATTTGTGGCAAGATTATCCACAAGCGTTAGGAGTGTACTGATAAGGGCAGGGCCCCACAGCAGCAGCAGCAGGGTGCTCGACACGAGCCCCAAAGACCTATGTTTCCCGCCGCCCTCCCAGCACCACCACAGATGCTAGCTTTACCACCTATCCCAGCAGTCCCAGTCCAGCAGGGATAGCTTCAGTATGGATGAGTTTATCAGCTCCAGCAGGCCGCAGTCCCGCAGGATCCACCGACTATTGAGGGTATGTTCTCTATTCAGGGGACTATGGGGCGTATTTTATTCGATACGGGGGCCACACACAGTTTTATTGCCACGAAATTTGCGCGCACTATAAGGTTGTTAGACACTGCGGAGAGCACAGTTACTTGCGTAGATTCACCATTGAGTAGGGGTTTTATGATTTCTCTTATACGTAGAGGTGTGGGTATCGAGATCGGGAGGTTTACTTTACCTGCTGATATGTTAGTGTTAGATATGACTGAGTGCGATGCTATCGTTGGCATGGATTGGCTAGTTACGTACCGAGCCGTGATTGATTATTTTAGCCAGAGTATTATTTTTGCCATACCCGGGCAAGAGATGTTCTTAGTGGCGATGCCTCGTCCTGAGGGAGGATTATCCACTCACTTGTATTACATAGAGGAGGAGACCTCTAAGGAAGTGGTGATTCCACTCAATTCGATTCCAGTTGTTAGGGAGTTTGCTGATGTATTCCAGGATTACCTCCTAGTAGAGAGATAGACTTTGTTATCGATTTGACGCCGGGCACTCGCCTATAGCCCGTGCACCTTACCGTACATCTCCAGCGGAGATGAGAGAGCTACGGGATCAGATAGAGCAGCTGTTGGGTCAGGGATTTATCCATAGGAATACTTCGCCATGGGGTGCCCTTGTGTTGTTCGTAAAGAAGAGGGATGGATCTTTGAGGTTGTGTGTATATTATCGGGAGTTGAATAAAGTCACGATACAGAATAAGTATCCGTTGCCCCGAATCGATGACCTATTTGACCATTTGAGAGGAGCTTTCTTCTTCTCAAAGATTGACTTACGATCAGGATACCATCAGTTGCGTATCAGGGAACAGGACGTCTCGAAGACTTCTTTCTTGACGAGATATGGCTCCTATGAGTTTCGGGTTATGCCTTTTGGCCTAACCAATGCTCCAGCCGTGTTTATGGACTTGATGAATAGGGTGTTCAGAGAGTTCCTAGACCAGTTCATCATCGTCTTTATTGATGACATTCCGGTTTACTCCCAAACAGAGGAGGAACATGCCGAGCACATGAGACAGGTTTTGCAGACGCTGCGTCAGAACGAGTTATATGCAAAATATGAGAAGTGTGGGTTTTGGTTGAAGGAGGTATAGTTTTTGGGGCATATCATTTCAGACAGGGGAATATAAGTTGATCCGGGGAAAGTATCGGCGGTGAGAGAGTGGGGACAGCCCACGAAACCAACTGAAATACGTAGTTTCTTGGGCCTAGCAGGATACTACAGGAGGTTTATTTGGGGTTTCTCTAAGATAGTGGGTCCTTTTGACACATCTGACTTGCAAAGGTGTGCCATTCATCTGGAGCGATGCATATCAGTTGGTATTAGATGAGTTGAAGGACAAATTGACCTCAGCGCCAGTGTTAGCATTGCCCAGACCGGGAATTGAGTATCTAGTCTACACCGAAGCATCCTTACAAGGACTTGGAGGTGTATTGCAACAGGAGAGTCGGGCTATAGCTTATGCTTCCCGTAATCTTAAGCCTCACGAGAAGAATTACCCCACCCACGACTTGGAGTTAGCGGCAGTCGTATTTGCTCTTAGGATTTGGAGACATTATCTCCTGGGGGAGAAATTTTGTTTATTCACGGACCACAAGTCTCTACAGTACCTCTTTACGCAGAAGGAACTTAATATACGTCAACGTCAGTGGCTTGAGTTCGTGAAGGATTATCAATTCGATATCCAATATCACCCAGGGAAGGCTAACGTGGTAGCAGACGCGTTGAGCCGTAGGCCAGTAGGTGAGGTGGCCGAAGTGTGGAGAGAAAAGTGAAAGGAGTTAGGACACCAGGATGCAGTGGCCCGATCATTCATGTCTGTGATGGTTGTTACGCCTCAGATTGTTGTGAGAGTGATACAGGCCCAGGCAAAAGACTTGTTATGTCAAGAGCAGATAGTTCGATTACTAGCAGAGGAAGCCGAGTCCTATACCATTAGTTCAGACGGGGGTTTACGCTTCAATGGAAGACTGGTCATTCCAGAAAGGGAAGACTTGCGGCACGAGGTAATGTTAGAGTCGCACGGCTCACGATTCGCAGTACATCCTGGTGGGGATAAGATGTACCAGGACATGAGGCAGCAGTACTGGTGGAGCGGGATGAAGAGAGACATTGCCGAGTTTATTTCTAAATGTGCCACTTATCAGCTGGTAAAGGTGGACCATCAGAGACCAGTAGGACTTCTACAGCCATTAGAGGTTCCTATGTGGAAATGGGAGAGCATTTCCATGGATTTTATCACGCGATTACCTACATCACAGAGGGGTCACGACTCCATATGGGTAATCATGGATAGGTTGACCAAAGTGGCTCATTTTCTACCGGCCCGGACAGACTACACTACGGGATAGTATGCCCGGATTTTCATTGCGGAGATAGTGAGACTTCACGGGGTACCTCTCAATATTGTATCTGACCGAGACAAGATATTTATTTCACGATTTCAGGAGATTTTCCAGGAGGCCATGGGTACGGAGTTGCGGCTTAGTACGGCGTATCACCCGCAGACAGATGGGAAAATCGAGCGGACGAATCAGATGTTGGAGGACATGTTGCGTATGTGCATCCTAGACTTTGGAGGTGGTTGGGAGCAGTACCTTCCACTGGTGGAGTTTACTTATAATAACTCCTACCAGTTCACCATTGGCATGGCTCTGTTCGAGCCATTATACGGTAGACCTTGTCGTTCCCCAGCATGTTGGTTAGAAGTGGGGGATAACAAACTCCTTGGGCTGAAAGTGATTCAGGATACTTCGGCAAGGATAGAGATGATACGGAGCCTCATTCGGGTAGCTCAGGATCGATAAAAGAGTTATGTTGATGCCAAGAGGTTCTTCAGAGAGTTCAAGGTGGGGTACCAGGTGTTACTCAGAGTATCTTCGATGAAGGGGATTATGCGTTTTGGGAAGAAAGGGAAACTGGCACCAAGATATGTGGGGCCATTTCCTATCATCGAGCGGATTGGGCTAGTAGCATATAGACTTGGATTATCGGAGCACTTGCATAGGATTCATGACGTGTTCCATATTTCCTCGCTAAGGAGATATCTTAGGGACAATTTAACCCACATCCACATTGTTTTGGAGAACATCAATCTTCAGCCTGATAGTTCCTACGAGGAGGGGCTGATTGCTATTCTGGACCACAGCGAGAGGAAACTGAGGTCGAAGATAGTACAGTTAGTACGCGTGCAGTGGCGGCATCATAATGTCGAGGAGTCCACATAGGAGCGCGAGGATGAGATGCGCAAACATTATCCAGAGTTATTTGTACCAGGTATTCTTTAGTTCCGAATTTCGGGACGAAATTCTGTTATTAAGGGGGAAGTATGTAATACCCCGTAATTTTATTGATTTTATTTAATGGATTAATTGAATTAAATGAGAATTAATTTGGAAATTAATCCGGAGGTAAATACTAGCGAGATGTTAGTTGGTATTTGAATATGATGTTAAAATAAAATATTACTGAGTATATATGGTAATTTATGAGTATTGGAAATATTAAAATTGTCGCGAGTCGGAAATACGACAATTTGGAAAATTTAGTTGGGACGCGTGTGTGTTAGTCGCGTCAGAAATCAATTTAATGTGATGTAAAAAATTAAAATTTTATCAACCGGATAGTCATTTTGAGTGCGCCAATGTGTTCGAAAGGGTCGAGATAGTTAGAAAACACTAGTCGGGGGTTTAGTTTGGGTCCTGTAGACACCCCATTCTGTTAACCCCTAACTCTCCTTAGGTCCCTAGTACCTCCCTTCATCACTGTAAACCTAGGTCATGTCCCGAGTACTGACCTGGAGGCCATCGGGCACTCCCCGACTCAGTTTGACCCAAAAGTCAAACTTTTCATCTCGAGCGAGACTAAATGAATCTTCGAAGGGCACTGAATACCCTTTCCAACGGTCCACCCCGTGCGCGATTCCGACTTACCATGCGGACGAACGATCCGTTTGCGTCCGAAACCTGACCAAGATGCCATCGGGCGCCCCCGAGCTCTATTTGACCTAAGTCAACTCTTCAGCTCAACCGAGGCTGAATGAATCTTCGAAGGTCACTAAATACCCTTTCCAACGGACCGTCCCGTGCGCGATTCTGACTTTCCATGCGGACGAACGATCCGTTCAACTCCGAGAGGTCACCAAACGCTTCTCGGGCTAGGTTGACCAAATTAAACTCTCCAAACTGGGTCAAACTCTTTGGAATGTTGAAGTACATCTCCTAACCTTTCCAACGGTCTGCCCAGTGTGCGATTCGGACTTACCATGCGGACGAACGAGCCGTTTGCATCCGAACAATCCCCCATCCAATGGACTGATAAACGCTTCCGAGCCATATTTGACCCAAAGTCAACTCTCAAAACCGGTATCAGTCCAACGGAATTTCAAAGGTCTCCGAATTACCTTTCCAATGGTATGCCCAGTGCGCAATTTTGACCAACGGTTTGCCCTCGGCGGCCGATTTTCCGAAAAAGCCTGAAGCGCACTGCCAAATGGCAAGTTCTAGGCCCTGCCTATCGGCACCTGCCGATAGGCAGGAATAGATATATGCCGATCGGCACTTACCTAGGCCTATAAAAAGAGGCCTTCATGCCATTTGCAAGGGGAGCCCAGATTTGATAAAAATCTCTCTGAACGAACCCTAGAAACCTCTCTCGAAGGCAGTGTGATTTCAACTTCCAAATCCCTTTTTTACTTCCACTTTTCATCATCCTTTTAATCAAACTTCCTGAATTAGCCACTCTCCATCATCATCCAAGGGCAAGGTCTTCTCTCCAACATTCAAGATCAAGCTCAAGATCTTCAAGAAGGTCCAACTTTCTCAAACTTTCTCTTAAATTCCCAAAAACTTGTTTTCTTATTTAGCACTTTCATTATCTCATCTCACACATCCTAATATACTTTTTATTTAGTATTATTGTATATCTTTTATTTTCATAAAACCCAAAAAACAAGAAAAAGAGGGTTTGCTCATAAATTCCAAGTGGGATTCCCACACTTTTTCCACACTTTTCTCACAACCAAAACACTTTTTCTACACACACACACACACACACTTACAAATAAGAGATTCCCCATTTAGATTTATGGGATAAACCCCACCCCTCATTTTGTATGCAAACTACGTGAACTTTGATGCCTTTATAGGCTACGTAGGCGTCTCGGGGTAAAACCCGAGACTCGAGTCCTTTTTCTCACTTTTTCTCTCATCTTCTTATTTGCTCTAAATCTAATCTTCCTATATTCTATATACTTGCCCTTAGTGACGTATTGCTCCATAAGCGTTATCGTTCCATTATAACGGTCAACGTAGGGGTAATCGCGTAAATGTTATTTTTCTAATATTATTCTTATATCTTCCTACGGACGACTCGCTTTATCTTTTCCATGATATAAGTCGAGAATTCCTACCTCCATTCTATATATATATATACACATGCACACATATCACGGGGAGAAACAAAAGGAAAATAGAAAATATCCATGAGAGATCGAAAGGGCGGAATCGGTGCCATTTCGTAACTAAGCCTCCGAACCCTTCTCGAATCATCTTGGTTTCGCACACACCAGTAGGTCTTTGGATGCCATCCTTCGGGGTGGCTTCCCCTTTTTCTTTTGTCTGTTTTGAGTAAAATAGACTAGCAACTCTGAATCTCTCTACATTTTTACACCACATATCAAACGACACCGGCCGAAGCGCTCCCGAGAGGGGCGCGCAGGACCCGAAGGATCCTTTCCTCCACGCGCCCGCCCGCACGGCGAGGATCAGGGATGGCCACAGTGGCGACTCCGCTGGGGATATGTGTGTTAAGGGCTTGACTCTATTTACATGGATGCTATATTTGTTTATGTTTCCCCCCCCCCCCCCCCCCCATATCCGCATGTTCCCCTTTCTCATATGTATCCCATGCTTATGCTTATGTTCACACACTTGTAGAAATTTCTCCATGTACACTTCACACCACGTGCACCTAGGATCACATGTATATCCCCATGTTGCATGCATCACCCATCCATACTTGGTGTACCTTTTGGGGTACTTATACTTTGCTCCCTATTTGGCATAATCAAGAAAGGCATTATCATCATAAGATACTAATAAGAGAATCATGCATGATTCACACGACATCACCAAAGAGCATTGCTATTGACCAAATTTTACCCAGTAACTGGAGGGTAACTTAGTGATGGGAGCTGGTCCGACACGTCGCAGTTAGCCTAAGCGATATGACTCTCACCTTCGACGTATATCGAACGGTTCCCTCGCATCGTACCGCTTGACCGAAGTTATGACGGGAGGTATATCACTGGGAATTCATTCCCATATGCCGAGTATATCGAATTCTCTCTCACACATACCGTCCCCACGAGGTATATGGTGAGGCAATTCACGTACACCTAGGTATATCAAATGGCTTGTCCACACGTACCGATTGCCCGCAAAAGCAAGATGTATATCGTGGAAGTCACGCCAAAGGGGGGAAGCCATGACGATTCACCCAACCAACTGCATACCCGCATATAGGTGTCAGACCTAGGACACGTACTTTAGATTGCCGGTTTCAACCCGAAACTCTGCCGAAATTCCGGGTCGATTTGCCGCCCAATTTTCGCGCATTTTTAAACGGGACCCTGTCCGTGACCCTGGTTACAAGTCCAAACCGTAGCTTTGCATATATTAAGACCCCCTCTTTTCCAGGCTCGGGTCCCGTCCGGCATTGCATTTAGGAGAATTAAATACAAGTGGGAACATAATAATCATAATAATCATGCTGAGTTCCGTCTCCAAAAGCTTTTTTCCCTTCTTTATCGAAAATCCAAAAACATTTCTCCTTTCTTTATCGAAAAAAAAAACAAAAACATTTCTCCCTTCTTTATCAAAAATCCAAAAATAGCTCTTCATTTTTTCTCAAAAATAAATCTCATCCTACGCCTTCTCAGGTCGATCGCAAGCCCTTGGCCTGGCTCCCTATTAGCTTCGATCTTCAGTCAAATCACCTCGGAGTTTCATCCGTTCTTCTACTACTTCTTCTGAGTTCGGAATCCATCCATCTTCCATGGAGAATACAGATCAAGAACCAATCATACAGTCGAATCTGACGACAGTCCTAGCTCAGCTCATATCCAAGATTGACAACCTCCAAACCGAGGTCCGAGAGATGCAACGAAACCAGGTTCCTATTCCTCAAGAGCCCTAGGCCCTGTTCCCTCGTGCTATGGGTCCACCCAAGCCTATCTAGGTTCCGAAAGAATATCAGCACGCTCCACGTGCCCCTCTCGCCAATGGGCCGTTGCCTGCCCAGCTTCCCATGCCAAACATTGCCCAGCCTATGTCTAACCTGCCTGTGGTCGTTGATCCAAAGGAGGAGGAGTTGAATAAAGTCAAAAAGGATCTCAAGATGCTCACCAAGAAGTTTGACCAGGTCAGGATCTCTGGGAATTACATAGACTACACCCACATGTCTCCTTATCCTAAAGCGAGGTTACCCGAGAAGTTCAAGATGCCAAATATTGAGAAGATCGGAGGGAGTCGACCCCCAATTGTTCATCTTTGCAGCTATCATCGTTCCATGACTCTACTAGGGGCTTCTGAAGAAGTGATGGCCCAATTATTTCAGCAAACTTTGAAGGATAGTGCCCTCCGATGGTTTTTATCTCTTAAGGAATCCAGAATCCGTAGTTGGGAGGATGTAGCTCGAGAATTCATATCACAGTACAAATACAACAAAGATCTTGAGGTCACCCGTCGTGATTTAGAGATGCTCAAACAGAATCCAAGGGAATCAGTCAGTAACTTCATAACTCGGTGGAGGGACCAAGCGGCTACCATGACTAATCGGCCATCCGAGGAAGAACAAGTCAACATAGTGAGAAGAACTTCTTGCCCCATGACCGAGCAACGATGGGAGGACAATACTATCCCCACTTTTGAGCTCTCAAATAGGCTGGAGTGTAAATCGAGGAAAGCCTCGTTAAAACAGAGGTTGAACCGAAGAAGGTGTCCGGACAGTTCACCCCTACAAAGTATGGCAAGCCTGCCAGTGCTACCGTTTCGACCATCAACAACATATCTCAACCAACCACATCATGGGCACCAGAAAGCCGCCCTACCCCCATCCGAAGGGAATACACTGAGCTCCATGCTCCCCTCTCCAAAGTTTACCATGCCCTGTTATGCCTAAACCTCATCAAACCCTTGGATCCCCGTCCATTGCCAAATCCACTCCCAAAAAACTTCAAGGCCGATGCTCATTGCGCCTTCCACCAAACTACTGGACATACCACCGACCAATGCTTTCACCTCTGGAACATAATCCAAGATCTCATTAACCGGGGTACCATCGCCCCACCAGCCAATCCTAAGCCAAACACTACTCACAATCCACTTCTGAATCACACCAATTCCATCTTCTTAGAAGAAAACCCAGATTTTGATCCTTCAACTCAAATCACACCCATATACTCTCCTAAACCTCTTCAAATTTGCCCATATTTCCTCCTACACCCTACTAGCATCGCTGATCAGGCACTGTCACTCCTTGCCAAAGCATGCATCGCTGTTCGTACCCATTCCAAAATTAGAAGTATGGAATTATCAGAGGTGTTAAACCAACTCCTAGAGTTTAGGCTGAAATTGCCCTCACAGATGGTCATCGATTACCAGAAGTTCAGCACACTGTTCTTGGAGGCATGGAAATGGGCCCGAGATTCAGACAAGTGGGTGGTACCAACCGACGAAGTCAGCCTAGATGATGTTGTCCAGACTATGGCAGAATTATTCGGGCAAACCAACAGCATTTACAGTATCACCGGGTTACTTGACACTTTGAAGCTACAAGGGCGCTTGGTCCCTTCAATCACACATATCCCCACAGAATGGGAGAACTTGTATGAAGAAGACGTTGAAGTTGTGGAATGCATCGACTTTACATGGAAAGACAGAGTTGCTACCACGGGATGGGGGGAAGAATTCGAAGATTCGAGTGAAGAACCAGCTTCTGGAAGAGCTGGCCCAGTAGTTGACATATGTGGGATAATATTATTTGAAGAACTCCTCAGATAAATAAATAGGGTGGCAGCACAACCTGAGATTGATGAGGAAACGGGATTCCTATTCTTTCCTTCTTCAGTAAATCACATGACCAGATGAGGGAGACATTACCAGGTTCCAAGCTCACTACCAGCAAATGACAAAGGAAAGGGCGTTGAAAACCTTCCTATACTAGAGATGACCATTGAGGAGAGCAAGATCCTCGATTAACTGAAGAAAACTCAAGCTAACATCACTCTATGGGGGCTTTTCATGTTTTCCCAACTGTACAGAAATGCTTTACTCACATTACTCACTGGACCCATAGTTCCTCCTTCTACCACACCAGAAGAAGCGGTGAATCTGGTCGGATCCTTGACCTCTACCCGAATGCTATCATTTTTTGAAGAAAAAATCCCCAAAATTGGGTTGAATCACAATCATGCACTCAATATCTCCGTCGAAGTTATGGGAAAGGTCGTGACACTCTCCCTTGTCGATAACGGATCCGCCTTGAACGTTTGACCTCTAAGAACTTTCAAGTGTTTAGGTCTGAAAGAAAGCGACCTCGCTCTAACCTCCGCCGCTGTGTGTGCCTACGATAAAACCCGTCATGAGGTGATGGGGTCCATAAAACTTGCAATAGGGGTTGGCCCTATAAACCCCGTCGTTGAATTCCAAGTCATAGACATCCCAGCTTGTTTCAACCTGTTGCTCGAACGCCCCTGGTTCCACAATATTAAGGGTGTGTCTTCATCACTCCATCAAAAATTGAAGTTTTTTGCCGACGGGCGAGTCATCACCATTTTAGGCGACGACGAAAATGCCGAGGGGGCAATTACCAGCAGTCCAATTCTCAAAATACAGCACGGGTCAAATGATATGCTCCTATTAGGATTCCGGGTCGAGCCACTCCTACTCCCGGTAGGGGACGGTTTTAAAGAAAGGGTTTGTCCAGAATATGACCCTCATGTAAATGTCAATGTGATTCAGAAACATGCACTGGGGCTAGGGCAAAGGCAGCAGGGGATACTTGAGCCAATCGAACTAAATAAAGCTTTCCATCCTTGCAGCTTGGGGTATCAACCATCAGAACAAGAGCTCCGAATGATCCGCCAATCTCGACCAAAGAGAAGATTAGACTATATCCGAACTATCTCAGCAGACTCCTTGAATGGACGATTCATCAAAGAAGGCGAAGACTTCCCCTTTTGCGGTTTTCCAGAACCATGGTATGACCACACAGACAAGAAGATGAGGCCGAGAATGGAGATATTTTTCCAAGACATCTACCTATGGGTCGAGAGTTTCCCACACCACGTACAACCGCTCATCAAAGATACCAAAAAGGCTGAGGAAAGTGATTCCTTCAACTTACAGATACTGGGGCTGGCACTCTGCATGGTTCATTCAGGCACTACATCAATGGACCCATCCCGTCTGATTAAAGCTGCTGATACACATCTCCTCAACTGGCATGCTGCGCCAGTTCTACCCCTTGAAATCTCCCCTAACCCCAATGTTTACCCTATTTCTTCTTCTGTTGTCTATCCTTGCTCAAATGTAATCGAGACCTCTTTTAATGAGGTTCTAAATGCTATTTTTCCTATCAATGAAATAAATGAAGATCTTGAGTATCTTGTTGTTCCTTACATTAACTGCTTGAATTCTAATCAAACTTTTGATGATGATGATTTTGCAAATGAACAATTCTTAACTGATCTAAATAAGGTTAATAACAAACAACATAACCGCGTTCAAGTTAATGAAGAAGAGACTGTTGTTATTAATCTCGGTTCTAGTAGCCAACTGCGCGAGATTTGGATAGGGGCCACCCTTGACTAGCATGAGCGCGCACAACTCGAAGAATTACTGAAGGAGTTCGTAGATGTCTTCGCATGGTCCTATGATGATATGCCCGGCATCGATCCTGAAATAGCTCAACATGAGATCCCCACTCTCCCAGATTACAAGCCAGTTTACAAAAATTGAGAAAACTCCGCACCGAATGGTCGCTCAAGGTCAAAGAAGAGGTGGTCAAACAGTTAAATGTGGGTTTCATTCGGGTGATCAAATATCCCACATGGCTAGCCAACATTGTACCTGTGCAGAAATCAAGAGGGAAGGTTCGAATGTGTGTAGATTACCGAGATTTAAATAAAGCTTCTCCAAAGGATGATTTTACGCTACCCAATATCGACACGATCGTGGACAACACGGCCAGTCATGCCGATTCGTCATTTATCGACGGGTTTTCCGGATACAACCAAATCAAGATGCACGCAGACCACCAAGAAAAAACCGCATTCATCACCCCATGGGGAACCTTTTGCTACACCGTTATGCCATTAGGTCTCAAGAATGCTGGGGCAACCTACCAAAGGGCTGCCACAACCATCCTGCACGATCTGATCCACAAGGAGGTCGAGGTTTATGTGGATGATATGATTATCAAGTCCAAAACTAAAGAAGGTCATGTTCCCTCTCTCCGAAAGTTCTTCGAACGACTGCGACGGTATCGGATGTGACTTAATCCACATAATTTTGTCTTCGGTGTTATAAAGGGAAAACTCTTGGGATTCATAGTCAGCGAAAAGGGGATAGAAGCAGATCCTGCAAAGCTGAAAGCCATACTTGAGATGACACCACCCCGAACAGAGAAAGAAGTCTGAGGGTTTCTTGGGAAATTGCAATATATCAGCCGGTTCATCAGCCAGCTAACCTCCATCTGTGAAACAATCTTTAAGCTCCTCCGAAAGGATTTAACCAAGGTTTGGAATGAGGCCTGTCAAGAAGCTTTTGACCAAATCAAACAATATCTAACCCAACCTCCAATTCTCATGTCACCACAGTCTGGTCTCCCTTTGCTCATATACCTAACCATAACCGACACTGCAACCAGGGCTTTGCTAGCCCAATACCTTGAAGACTCCCGCAAAGAAAGAGCCATCTATTACGCCAGTCACAAATTGGTCGGGTACAAGGTCAACTTCACTGCTTTAGAAAAGGCATGTGTCACACTTGTTTGGGTCACCCAAAACTTGCGATACTACATGCTCGCCTTCCCCATCAAACTTGTATCCCGAATGGATCCCATCAAATACCTGCTTGAGAAACCCGCCTTATCCAGCCAAATGGCCCGATGGTTGATGCTCCTAACCGAGTTCGATATCGTGTACGTCACACAGAAAGCTATTAAAGGAAGATCCATCTCTGACTATCTCGTCGATTACCCCATAGACGAAGCAGATGTCCAGATCTCCGAATTCCTAGATATCCTCTGCACCACTCAAGGCCGCCTTCGATGGAAAATGTTATTTGACGGCGCTGCCAACAAAAAGGGATATGGCATTGGGATACTCCTGATTGCCCTAGATGACTCCCACACTCCCATTGCCATAAAATTGGATTTTCCTTGCACCAACAACATGACAGAATACGAGGCATGCACAGTGGGCCTCAAAGTTGCTCTCAAGAAAGATATTCAATACCTTGATGTCTACTGGGATTCTGCCCTCATCATCGGTTAAGTGCTCAGAAAGTGGAAAGTAAAGGACGAAAAGCTTCAACCCTTGCATGCCCAATTAGAAGAGTTAGCCTCCCAATTCCGAGATATCACCTTCCATTACCTACCCCGAGCAAAGAATAACCTAGTCGATGCTCTCGCCACCTTGGCCTCCATGGTCGACATGCTCGAAGGAATAACAATGACCCCCTTCCTAGTTCAAAAGCAAGACAAATCGACCCATTGCTACCATATTGAGCTTGTCTCCACTGAAGATCCCGAACTAGTCAATTGCTGGTACTATGATATTTGGTGCCTCCTCAGACATGGTAGGTATCCCAAGGGTTCTAACAAGAAAGATCTAATGACCCTCCGAAGACTGGTCGCCCAGTACATTATCTGTCAGAAAGCCCTACTCAAGAGGAACTTCAATGGAACTCATCTACACTGCATCGCAGGGGCTGAGATTGAGAAAATAATGCAAAAAATCCACAGTGGGGAATGCGGACCCCACATGAATGGTCACATGCTCGCCAATAAGATCATCCGATAAGGCTACTACTGTACCACCATGATCCAGGATTGCACCGCCTATGTCCGGAGGTGCCTCAAATGCCAATAATTCTCCAACTTTCAACACTTGCCTCCGCGAGAATTATACAACATGACCTCTCCCTGGCCGTTCTCCACCTGGGGTATCGACATCATAGGGAAGGTTACACCAAAGGCTTCAAACGGACATGAGTTCATCCTGGTTGACATCGATTACTTCACCAAATGGATCGAAGCTGAGTCATACGCAGTATTGAATGCCAAGAAAGTGGCCAAATTCCTCAAGAAAAATATCATCTGCCGATATGGGGTCCCGTACGAGCTGGTATCAGATAACGGGTTGCATTTCAAAGAAAAAGTCACAGAAGTATTCAACAAGTATAGGATTCAGAGACATAAATCTTCTCCCTACCAACCTCAGACCAATGGTGCAGTTGAAGCCGCCAACAAAAACCTTAAAGCCATCATTAGCAAGATGATCGAAAGTTCTAGGGATTGGGCCGACCGAATCCCATACGCCCTCTGGGGCAATCGAACCTCAATCCAAACCTCTACTGGGGATACCCCTTACTCTCTGGTCTACGGCATGGAAGCAGTCCTACCTGTGGAGCTGGAAATACCCTCTCTACGCGTCATGCTCGAAAGCAAAGTTAGAGAAGAAGACTGGCGCCAAAGCCGTCTTGATGAGCTAGCCCTCCTAGATGAAAGAGGATTAAAAGCTCTTTACCACATACAGGGGTACCATTGCCGAATAGCGCGTTCATTCAATAAGAAAGTCAAGGACCGCGGTGTCCGGGAGGGGGATTTAGCCCTCAAAGAGATAATAGAACCCGTCTGGGACCCCAGAGGGAAATTCAAGCCCAATTGGAGCGGCCCCTACATTGTGAAGGAAATCTTATCCAGCGGTGCCGCCATACTCACTGACCTAGATGGGGAGGAGATGGCTCGTCCAGTCAATCTGGATCGTCTCAATAAATTCTACCCCTAGTCCAAAATCTCGGCGCGCTATGACTCTTCTCATCCCCCTTTTATTCTAAAAAAAAAAAAAAAAAAAAAGCTCTTCATTTCTCTCTACCCAGAACTACGTGGGCCTGATCCTCTGCAAAAAACTATTTTGCAAACAGATAAAAAAAAATTCAAAAAAACCCAGAGGTACGTAGGCAGCTCATGCACCTCG
The DNA here is from genome assembly GCA_949130495.1 of Sambucus nigra. NCBI lineage: Eukaryota > Viridiplantae > Streptophyta > Magnoliopsida > Dipsacales > Adoxaceae > Sambucus > Sambucus nigra. Next base: position 127,214,545 of record OX422218.1, read on the forward strand.
CATGAGTGCGGCCCTTTCTTTTTCACAAAATACTATTGTTTCCTTACCTCCGAGAACGGCGGTTCATTCTAAAAAATACTTGAACAAAAGGATTATGTATGCCTTAGCGATCAGTATAGATAATTCAAAATACAAAAACTCATCAAAAGGCACAGCTGGATGATCAGAAACTTGTTTATTTCATTAATAAGAAATTACAGTACGGATTACATAAGAAAAAGGAACGGATAACTCCCTTCCCCACTACCATAAAAAGCAAAATAAAATCCCCACATACATTCCTTATTACATAAATAAACTCTCCAAGAGTCCTACCCACAGCTACCAGAGGAGCCTGCACCCTCATCATCTACATCCTGAGGTCCCCAAGTTTCCCCTGCTTGAATAGAGTGCCGTAAACATTCCATGGATCGATGAGCCTTAACCATCTTCGAAAAGACCATAACACCCCCTTCCATGGTGTTAGATAAAACAAACCGTCTTTGTCCAGTCTCTACTGCCAATATCTTGCTGACTACTTTCCTCCACAACCACTTCATATAATCTTTGGGGACATGCCAAACCTTCCCGACAGACTAAGAGGGACGGGTCGACGGACGCCGATTTTCCCACAGAGACCCAAGCAACAGACGCAGGTGCTCAGTCAAATCTTCTACCGGAAAGAAGTTTAAGGTCCGAGGTGGCACGACCTGCGCCCAGCCGAATTGGTGCAAAAGCCGCCAAGGGAAATAAAAAGAGGTATGCCTGAGACTAACCAGCCGCACATATGAATACTCTCCTAGCTCCAGAATAGGCTGAAACTATCCCCACCAAGGCACTGACCAATACAGCCCACGAGCCCCATATTCCATAAGCCAATTCTCCCAGTTCTCAACATACAGGCCAATGCTGATGAAGTAGCGTGAAAAGAAGTTGGTACGGTCGATAAGGGATACTCCGGAGGATTCGCCAAGCATAATCATTCAGACAACCACATAAACAGCATCACAGGGCTACCCCTTAAAAAGTCAGAACAACCTTCTCTCCAGGCATCCAGGCCATTCAGGGTCTCCGCCAGTATCACCGCCGCAGGATTACTACGATATGACATCCATGAGGTAATGGCTATAAGTTGTGGGTCCACTTGCACCTCCCCAGTCACCAGCAGTAATTTGGAAATTAGACCCAGAACCACGGCTTTAGCATAGCCAGTATCACCTACTTCCCGCAAATGCATGAACCACAGCACCGTCGGGACAGAGATCATTCCTTCATCAACCAATGATCTGGCCGCCGAAGGCGAAATACGAAGAAGCCCGGCAAACAAATCCCTAGGAGAGCGAGAAAATTTGGGCAAAGTCACAGCAACACTGGGATTTACACCCAGCGAGGCAGAAAATTCCTCGTAGGTAGGACAAACTTCTTCCAACCCAAAGAGAAATACATGGTCTTCGGGGTACCAAAATTGTACCGCCGTCACCAGCACGTTCCACTCAAGAGGCCGATTGCGCCACAAGGAGACCCGACGCATGTTGAAAGCATCATAGTCGACATTATAAGAGCACATAGCTTCCAAGGCTTCGAGGTAGTTGGAAAACTCGGTGCTACCAGGGAGATCCATCTTGCAAGGCTAAGAGATGGTGGGCAAGTAGGTAAGAATGCAAAGGTGTGATGAAAACACTCCACCCTTACCCTTTTTTTATACTTGAAAACCCTCACAAGGGACATCATCCCTACAGAAATCGAAAGGAATCCTACCCCAGAAGGTACCAAAGGCTGAGGAGGGTACCATTCAAAGCTTTCAATTGATGGGACTAGACTGAACTGCCGATAGGCAGGTTAGGGTGCTTGTCGATCGGCAACCCCCCATTTTTGGAAATTTCCCTCTTTTCTTCTTTTGTCAAATCAGAAAACTCAATAAAAATAAATTGATATTCTCAACAGAATTTCAAGAATCCCTTTTTTTTCCCTTATATAATTTTCCTTTTTAATTAAAAATTTTCCTTCAAAAAATTCCAAAAAAGATTCCTTTTTACAGTCTCAGCAGCAAAGTAAAAAGCGCATGCATTCATTCATCATTAAATAAAAGATAATCAAAAAACTCCATTGCATTGCATATATCTGTTTTCTGTGTTACATCATTTTGCAGGAAATAGAAAGAAAAGGAAAAAACAATGGGACTCAGCCCGAACCCATATTCTCTCTCTCTCTCACTAAGAGCTTCCACCCCTGCGATGTGCTCTCTTCCCCCTACGGCGAGATGACGCACCACCGCTACCCGAGCCATAGTCCTCTACAGACGAGGCAGACGGCACCAAGCAAGAAGGAACAGGAACCGCGTCCCGAATATGGCCAGTTGCCGAAGATATCCAGTCTCTGATGTCCCTTATCCAAATGGTCGACACCCGGACTTGCTGCAAGAAAAGGCGAAATCGGTATCAAAACCAGGATGACCAAAACAGAAAAGAAAGAAAGAAAGAAAGAAAGGAACAGAAAGGTATACCGCAGGTCGAAGGACTTCCTCTGTCAACCCAACTCCTGCGTATCCATCGCATGAGGACGGTGCAGCATAGGCACCATCCCTCCATCAGCCCGCTGAATGTTGTATAAAGGGGTATGCAACGGCACAAAAGGGACCTCCGAGGTCGGCGGCGCCGCAGATGCCGACGAACCACCACCACTATGGGAAAATCCCACCGCCCGGTTCGAACCCACCGGAGGGAAGGGTAGTGCATCATATATGGTGGGCGCCATCAACCAGCTCGTCACAAAATCCATATAGTCATACGGCACAGCCGTATCGGTGAATAGCAAGTAGGACTCGCCAATCATCGTCGCGATCCTCTCATCCTCCAACATCAGTCGCTCCTGCCTCATAGACGTAGGAGGATGCGCGGGTGGCACCACCACCTCCTCCTCAGCAATCTTACGAACCTCCCTCTCCCCGAGGTACCAGGAATGGCCGAACTCATGCGCCAGCAAATGCCTCATCTGTGCGTTCACCCCGGTCGCCCCCGCATCCTGAATGGCTGTCCCCCACGGGTAAAGGGTCACCTGAAAATCTCCGAGCGAGCATAAATCAATACAAGATCAGAAGGAGAAAAAACCAAGATTGAAATGGAAAGAGTCTTACCCTACCACTGGTCAGGTCATTCAAGATCTGATGCACCGCCTCCAGGGAAAGAGATCCCTTCGACTGTCGATTGGCCTTACGCCATCGATACAATCAACAGAAGTCCCCAACAGTGTCGTCCTTCAAAGCAATCAGCGGGGTGTTGCACCCAATCACCTCATAGAACCTAGTCTGAATTCGAAAACAAAAAGAGACACATAAGGAAAATGTGAGTACATGAAAGGAAAATGCGAATGCATGAAAAGAAATGCACAAGCTAAAGAATACCTCAAGAAGGTATGTGGCCGCAGTAAAAGTCTGTCGGCAGCACCGGCTGAATGCATCTAGAGAAAAGTAAAAGGTCGTCAAGGTCAGACTCCCCCAATCATAGAAGGGGATGTTCGAAAACATCCTCAAGTACGGAAGAAACCATAAATGAACGACGTCGCCGCTCGACGCCACCATGAAACCTCCCAATACCAGCAGAATGAATAACCGGGCCATCTGCCTCACTTGCAGCCCGTCCTCCACATCGATCTCCCTACCCAACAGAACATCCTTAAGTATGGACAGCCGAATAGAATCCCTAAAAACTATCCTCCCTACATCACCAAGTGCCGCATGCACTGCCTCCGATCTCACCCGTAAAGAGCGATCCACCTCTATTTGCTCTCCATCACAATCCAGTCCCAGCAGCTACTGCATGTCTATGGGAGTCACCGTCATCTCCCCGAATCCAAATTGAAAGGTGTGGGTAGTGTCCCACCACCTCTCTCCCAAAGCGCACAAGACCGCGATCGAACGAGGCGTCTCATCCAGCGCAGATGCCAACAGCCCAAAACCCGCTGATGATACCATCCAACACACCACAGGTGGGAGATGCTCCCAGACATCCTTGTGCACCGTTGTCCCATGGGCACTCATGTTCTTCAAAGAAATATCAGACTGGAAAAAAGAAAAGTCTCATCAAAGGTCAAGAAAGAAAGAAAAATCACCAAAAAAAGAGAAGAATGCCAAAGGTCGGGTTACTTACATAACCATCGGGACTCACTCTCGAAGAGCGATGACGCGATGGCTCCCGCAGCAAGGTCCGCTCATTCGCAACAGGCTCAAACGCATCAAAGGAGTTCTCACTCCCCAAAGCAAGAGGCACCCTAGCCCTCCACTCCACATTCGCCCAATCATCAACGGTCAACCACTCCCGGTGGACTGCAGTGCTCACAAAGGCGGCCATTTCTTGAAGATCAGAATGATAGAACGATTTGCAGAAGAATCGCACAGAGAGAAAGCAAAAGAAGCTGTGAAAAAATGAGGGGATTCGCCCCCTTTATATAGAATGCCAAGCGCCATGCCGATCGGCACCTCCCCTTACCATATCGATCGGCACTGACCCCTTGCCTTCCCGAGGTAGCCTAAAAGTCTATGCCACTGCCGAATGGCACCCTTCATACTATGCCGATCAGCACCCCCCCTTAAATTTCGTACAGAAATTCCCAAAAATCCCAGGAAGGATTTAAAGCCTTTTTACCAATAAAATTTTGCATTCCCTCAAGCGGAACCCCTCTTCCCCAGCCGAATCCTCAAAAATCAAGTGAAAACTCCTCCCGGCAAAGCTCTGGAGGATCCCTAAGGATCACCTGATCACTTCCCTAGCGGAATTCTCATACAGCACCCAAAATAGGTTATCCCCCCCTGCGAGGTCTCCTAGAAGCTTCCCCAGCTCAGATCAAAATCACAAAGCTCTTTCTCCAGCAGAATCAAAATCCCATCTTTATCCACTCTTGGGTCGTAATTGGCCCCCGATCTTGGATCGTCACCTGAGTTAGGTCAGAATTGACCTCGGTCCTAGGTCATCACCACTCTTGGGTTAGAATTGGCCCCGGTCTTGGATCGTCACCTGAGTTAGGTCAGAATTGACCTCGATCCTCGGTCGTCACCACTCTTGGGTCAGAATTGGCCCCGGTCTTGGATCGTCACCTGAGTTAAGTCAGAATTGACCTCGGTCCTCGGTCGTCACCACTATTGGGTAAGAATTGGCCCCGGTCTTGGATCGTCACCTGAGTTAGGTCAGAATTGACCTCGGTCCTCGGTCGTCACCACTCTTGGGTCAGAATTGGCCCCGATCTTGGATCGTCACCTGAGTTAGGTCAGAATTGACCTCGGTCCTAGGTCGTCACCACTCTTGGGTCGGAATTCTCCCCAGTCTTGGATCATCACCTGAGTTAGGTCAGAATTGACCTTGGTCCTCGGTCGTCACCACTCTTAGGTCAGAATTGGCCCCGGTCTTGGATCGTCACCTGAGTTAGGTCAGAATTGACCGCAATCCTCCGTCGTCACCACTCTTGGGTCAGAATTGGCCCCAGTCTTGGATCGTCACCTGAGTTAGGTCAGAATTGACCTCGGTCCTCGGTCGTCACCACTCTTGGGTCAGAATTGGCCCTGGTCTTGGATCGTCACCCGAGTTAGGTCAGAATTGACATTGGTCCTCGGTCGTCACCACTCTTAGGTCAGAATTGGCCCCGGTCTTGGATCGTCACCCGAGTTAGGTCAGAATTGACCTCGATCCTCGGTCGTCACCACTCTTAGGTCAGAATTGGCCCCGGTCTTGGATCATCACCTGAGTTAGGTCAGAATTAACCTCGATCCTCGATCGTCTCCACTCTTGGGTCAGAATTGGCCCCGATCTTGGATCGTCACCTGAGTTAGGTCAGAATTGACCTCGGCCCTCGGTCGTCACGACTCTTTGGTCAGAATTGGCCCCGATCTTGGATCGTCACCTGAGTTAGGTCAGAATTGACCTCGGTCCTCGATCGTCACCACTCTTAGGTTAGAATTGACCTCAGTCCTCGATTGTCACCACTCTTTAGGTCAGAATTGACCTCGGTCTTGGATCGTCACCTGAGTTGGGTCAGAATTGACCCCGATCCTCGGTCGTCACCACTCTTTAGGTCAGAATTGACCTCGGTTATTAGACCTTTACCCTAAGCCCACAAATTCGGCTTTGACTTGTGGAATTGATCATCCCCAGCACACTCCCTAGGTCCTCAGAATCGGCCTCGACCCTCTGAATTGGTCATACTCCCTCAAAAGCATCATGTGGGGTCTATTCGACGGTCATCATTTGTTCCAAACTCACCCGTCGAGGGGCTCTATAGACACCCCATTCTGTTACCCCCTAACTCTCCTTAGGTCCCTAGTACCTCCCTTCATCACTGTAAACCCAGGTCATATCCTAAGTACTGACCTGGAGGCCATCGAGCACTCCCTGGCTCAGTTTGACCCAAAAGTCAAACTCTACATCTCTACTGAGACTGAATGAATCTTCTAAGGGCACTTAATACCCTTTCCAACGATCCGCCCCGTACGCGATTCCGACTTACCATGCGGACGAACGATCCGTTTGCGTTTGAAACCTGACCCAGAGGCCATCGGGCGCCCCCAGGCTCTATTTTACCTAAGTTAACTCTTCAGCTCAATCGAGACTAAATGAATCTTCTAAGGGCACTGAATACTCTTTCTAATGGTCCATCCCGTGCGCGATTCCGACTTTCTATGCGGACGAACGATCCGTTCGACTCTGAGAGGTCACAGAATGCTTCTCCGTCCCGGTTGACCAAAATCAACTCTCCAAACCGGGTCAAACTCTTTAGAATGTCGAAGTACATCTCCTAACCTTTCCAACGGTCTGCCCCGTGTGCGATTCATACTTACCGTGCGGACGAACGATCCGTTTGCATTCGAACGATCCCCCATCCAATGGACCGACAAACGCTTCCGAGCCATATTTTACCCAAAGTTAATTCTCAAACCCGAGAGTGATCCAAAGGACTTTCAAAGGTCTCTGAATTACCTTTCCAATGGTATGCCCCGTGCGCGATTCTGACCAACGGTTTGCCCACGACGGCCGATTTTCTGAAAAAGCCTCAAGCGCACTACCAAATGGCAGGTTCCAGACCCTGCCTATCGGCACCTGCCGATAGGCAGGAACAGATATATGCCGATCGGTACTTACCTGGGACTATAAAAAGAGTCCTTCACCTCATTTGAAGGGGATCCCAGATCTGATAAAAATTTCTCTGAACGAACCCCAGAAACCTCTCTCGAAGGCAGCGTGATTTCAACTTCCAAATCACTTTTTTACTTCCACTTTTCATCATCCTTTTCATCAAACTTGGTGAATTAGCCACTCTCCATCATCATCCAAGTGCAAGGGCTGCTCTCCAACTTTCTCAAACTCTCTCTTAAATTCTCTTAAATTCCCAATAACTTGTTTTCTTATTTAGCATTTTCATTATCTCATCTCACACATCCTAATATACTTTTTATTTAGTATTATTGTATATCTTTTATTTTCATAAAACCCAAAAAATAAGAAAAAGAGGGTTTGCTCATAAATTCCAAGTAGGGATTCCCACACTTTTTCCACACTTTTCTCACAACCAAAACACTTTTTCTACACACACACACACACTTACAAATAAGATATTCCCCATTGGATTTATGGGATAAACCCCACCCCTCGTTTTGTATGCGAACTACGTGGACTTTGATACCTTTATAGGCTACGTAGGCGTCTCGGGGTAAAATCCGAGACTCGAGTCCTTTTTCTCACTTTGTCTCTCATCTTCTTATTTGCTCTAAATCTAATCTTCCTATATTCTATATACTTGCCCTTAGTGACGTATTGCTCCATAAGCGTTATCGTTCCATTATAACGGTCAACGTAGGGGTAATCGCATAAATCTTATTTTTCTAATATTATTCTTATATCTTCCTACGGACGACTCGCTTTATCTTTTCCATGATATAAGTCTAGGATTCCAACCTCGATTCTATATATATACACATGCACACATATCACGGGGGGAAACAAAGGGAAAATAGCAAATATCCATGAGAGATCGAAAGGGAGGAACCCTTATCGAATCATCTTGGTTTCGCACGCACCGGTATGTCTTTGGATGCCATCCTTCGGGGTGGCTTTCCCTTTTTCTTTTATCTGCTTTGAGTAAAATAGACTGGCGACTCTGAATCTCTCTACATTTTTACACCACATCTCAAACGACGCCGGCCGAAGCGCTCCCGAGAGGGGCGCGCGGGACCCGAAGGATCCTTTCCTCCACGTGCCCGCCCGTACGGCGAGGATCAGGGATGGCCACAGTGGCGACTCCGGTGGGTATATGTGTGTTGAAGGCTTGACTCTATTTACATGGATGTTATATTTGTTTATGTTCCCCCCCCCCCCCATATCCGCATGTTCCCCTTTCTCATATGTATCCCATGCTTATGCTTATGTTCACACACTTGTAGAAATTTCTCCATGTACACTTCACACCATGTGCACCTAGGAACACATGTATATCCCCATGTTGCACGCGTCACCCATCCATACTCTGAATCTCTCTACATTTTTACACCACATCTCAAACGACGTCGGCCGAAGCGCTCCCGAGAGGGGCACGCGGGACCTGAAGGATCCATTCCTCCACGCGCCCGCCCGCACGGTAAGGATCGGGGATGGCCACAGGTCCTGAGGAATTTTTAGGCCAAACCGGCAATCCAAAAGGGTATTTTGGTAATTTTAAAAATTGAGGAATTAAAACCCACGAATTTTAGAGTTTAATTATATATTATTAGAGAGGCCACTAAGGCCATTATCAGCCAAAGGCAAGAGAGTGGGCTACGGGGGTTTTGAGAGAAGTTACAAAAGGTTCCAAACCAAAACCATCACCCATCACCACCATTTTGAAGGATTTGTGACAAGAAAGAGGAGAAAATCACCCTACATTCAAAAACAACAAATCTGAAGAACAAACTTAAGGCAAGTGATTTGATGTTATTAATTTCAATGAATATTTCCTCCATGTTTAGTGTAGAAACTTTTTATACCTTGAAAGTTTTGATGAAAACCCAAATAGGATTGTTGTGGAACTCATAATTTTGGATAGGGATTGCATGTAGAATGGTTGTGGAAGAATTAAGTACCCAAAATATAACTTTTGATGATTTGAGAACGAATTTATAAGGAGTCTTTGTATGCAATTTAATTTTGGGTTCACGTTCATAGGGTTTGGAGCAAGATTTGGGAATTTAGGATTATTACATGTTGATTAGTAAGATTAGACCCCAAAAATATGTTAAGAAGTGACCTAGGGTGATTTAGAGTAGTTTAAAAACATAAAAACTTAATTGGTACGAACTTAGGATGGATTTGGAGAAAGGAATTTGGTGAAAAATGAAGTTGGGGAAATTCTGGGCATTCTCTGCCATCTCGTTAGAAGACCAACCCAGGTCGTTCGAACGAGCTTCTAGCGAGATTCCAGTACCCCTTCTAACGAGTTCATAGTTCGTACGAAGTCATTCGTTCGAACGACACTCGTTCGAACGACTGCCTCTAAAAGTGATTTCCTAACCCAAATAGATCTGCAACGACGCAAATGGATTTTGGGGAACCAAGGGAACACTAGAATTCAACTTCCTGAGACTTTTTCAAAGATCGAAACAAAAACCCCTAAGGTGACCTTTCCTACCACAATCTGAACATGTGTAAACGGGTGGAACGATACCTATGGGTTAACATTTTCTAACGTTCTTGGGATTTATTGACCCTCTAAAATAAATAATGGTCTTGACTTTAACACTTAAAACGTGAGAACACGACGCGCCACTACCATTGCTACCAACACTACTCGAGTCTGTCAAATCATTTTTTATCTCCAAAAATTTTTACTCAGGCAAAGAATTAGACTCTTCCAATTTTATGGACTCCTTCTCTGAATTGTCAATAATTCCTAGAAGGTTATCACGTTCGTTCTTAAAATATTCACACTTATCCCTAAGAGTCCCCTCACGTGCCACAAACTCATCGAGTAAAATATTTTTATTCACTTTGGCAAAAACCCAAATCCATGAATTTTTAAAGTCCTCCAATTCTTTTTCTAAAGCTAGGACTCTATCATCACTCTCCTTTTTGGACAATTTTAAAGCATCAAATTCAGGTCCAAAGAAACAAATTTCTCACAATAAAAATCTCTTTGATTTTGAACCGTTTGTAAAAGATCTATAGCAAATTTAAAACGACAATTTTCTTTTTCCAAAAAATCAATTCTGTTGGCAAACGTCAAATTCAAAAGATTTAAATCATCAAAACTCTGACTCGTGTCATCAAGGGGGCATCCTATTATATAAGTGCCCCATCGAAAAAATTGTGAAATTTCACAAAACAGATTTTTTTTAAAAAATCAATATCACACAATTTGGCGAAAAACAAGGATCCTCGATAACTTAGAGAAACCTGCTCTGATACCAATTCGTGATTGCCGTGTGATAGCGATTAAACCGAATTCGCAAATTTCCATGTTAACCTAATTTAATCGGTGTCAAATATCAAACCAGATTAATTCAGCCCCTAAACATGTAACTACATGTGTGTGTGTGTGTGTGTGTGTGTGTCTCAAACCATCACAAATAAAATTGCTAACTCACAAATTTCAGAAAAAATCCTTTTCGGGCAAAACCTTTATTTCACTATAAAATAGTAAATCGAAACTTACAAAGATTACAATGAAATCTGCAATGAACTCCCGCAAGAATCCACAAATACACTCAGTCATGAGTCAACAATGGAACAATGCAGCATTCCACACGAACACGCGGTCTGAATCTGCCAGGAACACCCCCGAGCACTCTCAATCAACACGCAGTCGTCAACAGTGGATTTACCCTCTCTACAAGAGAAAAAATTCATCAAAGTTGTATCTTGGGTTCCTAAACAATTCACATAAAGATTGGGACGTTTTGTGAATTCAAAACATAAAGGATTAAACCCTAAACGAAGAAGACAAAGTGTTCTGCCGATTTGCAGTGTTTGCAGAAACTAAAACGTTAGATCTTCTTATCAAAAACAGAGTGGTTTAACACCCTATTTATAAAATCATTAAGATGCCAGATCGCTCGAACAAAAAGGCGCGTCGCTTTAACGAGAAACAGATGTCGCTTGAACGACTTCGCGCGACGTAGGGATGTCGCTTGAACGACCCCTGATGTCGCTCGAACGACTGTTCCAAAAAATAAATTTTTAATTTCGTCAAATAACTCCACCTCAAAACTTTAAAAAATATTTTTGACGAAAAGCTCTGCTCCAACACTTAGAAAATATTTTGTAAAAAACATCCCAACACTCTAACTGAACCGTTAAGGTACTTAAACACAACCTTACCAAAATTAATCTCGCGGAGGCTTGAATGTTGAAGAACTTTGATATTCGAATGCGTCTCGACGCTTGAATGATCTTGAATATTTCTTCGACGGTTGTAGCCGTATACAACATAATCAAATGTAAACCCGGACAATAAAATAATGTCCTTACAAATCTCCCTCTATGTCTATGTCGGTACAAACTAAAAACATCTGAATTATCAAATCAAATTGCCTATACAAATCTAATACCCTCCCATGAACCCAAAACTGAAAAGGTACAAAAAATGTAAGCCTAAAACTTTTCTTCAAAATCTTCAACTTTAAAAATCTTTAAACCTTTAAGATTTTCTCATCAGGGTGTGCAAAATAATGATCTTCAATTTTTATACTTACACGCATGAAACAAAGAAAATACCTTCGTGATGCATCCAGTTTCAAATGATATAAGAATAATTCAATCAATGATCAAATCTCCCCCATAACGCAAAAACTCCACCATAATTCGTTCTTCCCCTTTTTATTTGACCGTAATAGACAAGGAAACGAATAAACCAAAAGACATGGAGTTATCACGATAAATATGCATAGCAAATATGAATCAAAATACGCTCATCCAAAGAAGTAACTCAAAAGATTCCACAAATTATTTTTGATTTTACAATTTTTCATACAAAAATGCAAAAAATAATTTTACAAAAATCACACATCATGAATTTTCACTAAGGCAACAAAAATTGGAAACAAAATGAAGAAGTGTGAACATATTTGATAGGAAAATCAAAGCAATCAAACATAACATATGTGCACGATAAATATGTGTACTCCTAATGAATGAATCTCAAAATCGTCCTTAGGTGTCGAAGGTGCTGAATTTAAATGACATCGACTCAATCCATCAACACATCAAAGTCAAGAATGATTCCCACACCAATAACGTCTAAAACTACGTAATGCTTTTTCATGACACTGTCAGGACGTTCAAACCCGTTTTTCATTGCTCTCCATCCAAACCCTCTCATAAATAATAATCATTAATATTTCTTTTGAGGTGGTTTAAACTAAAAGGCCCCCTTTTTGGAATATTTATCTTTTTATTGCCCTTTAATTTTTTTGCCTCTTTTAAATGGTGGCTTTCACAAAGAATTATTTTTTTACTCTCTCAGCCTTTTTTCGTGAACACTCATCATATTTTGTTGCAATTAATTCCTCACGGTAAACGGTTCTTACATGCACTACTTTCATTGTCAAGTTTTATCGCATATGGTTCGTCTTAAAGATAGAATTGAGATGACAACACTCTGACCAATATGTGATAAATAAGTACAATAATCAAAGAGATCCGTGCAAGTGTTCATTAAAGGAACGTATGAGTCAAACATGTATGTAGTAACAACTAATCACATCTCAATGACTACAAACATTTTAAAGCACATAAATGAAATGATGACGCATATCAAAACACTATCAAATCGTCACATGGATATGGAATGAAATTGTGACTCGGTCATTCTAAATGTCCATCCATAAATGATGTAAAACAAAAAACAAAAATAATTGTCATTTTTTAAAAAATTTCTCAAAATAAAATCTTTTTGTATTTTTCAAAAAAATTCAAAAACAAAAATCTAATACAAAAAGTACACAAGTCATAACACTAGCAAGAATATATCATGAAGCACAACTAGCGTGTGATAAACATGCAAAAACAATCATCTATATCATATAGCAAGAGAAGAATCATGTGCAAGCAATCGAGAATCAAATAGTCTTACATCTAGTACCTTTAAAAGTGAGTTCCTAACCCAAATAGGTGTGCAACGATGCATAGGGGTTTTGGGAACCAAGGGAACACTAGACTTCAACTTCATAGGACTTTTTCAAAGATCGAAACAAAAACGCCTAAGGTGACCTTTCCTACCACAATGTGAACATGTGTAAACGGGTGGAACGATACCTATGGATTGACCTTTTCTAACGTCCTTGGGATTTATTGACCCTCTAAAATAAATAATGGTTTTGGCGTTAACACTTGAAATATGAGAACATGACGAGACACTACCATTGCCACCAACACTACTCGAGTCTGTCAAATCATTTTTTATCTCCAAAATTTTTACTCAGGCAAAGAATTAAACTCTTCCAATTTTAGGGACTCCTTCTCTGAATTGTCAATAATTCCTAGAAGGTTATCACGTTCGTTCTTAAAATATGCACACTTATCCCTAAGAGTCTCCTCACGTGCCACAAACTCATCGAGTAAAATATTTTTATTCACTTTGGCACAAACCCAAAGCCAAGAATTTTTAAAGTCCTCTAATTATTTTTCTAAAGCTAGGACTCTATCATCACTCTCCTTTTTGGAAAATTTTAAAGCATCAAATTCGGGTCCAAAGAAACAAATTTCTCACGATAAAAATCTCTTTGATTTTGAACCGTTTGCAAAAGATCCATAGCGAATTTAAAACGACAATTTTCTTTTTCCAAAAAAATAATTCTTTTAGCAAACATCAAATTCAAAAGATTTAAATCATCAAAACTCTGACTCGTGTCATCAAGGGGGCATCATATTATATAAGTGCTCCATCGAAAAAATTATGAAATTTCACAAAACAGATTTTAAAAAAATCAATATCACACAATTTGGCGAAAAACAAGGATCACTCAATAACTTAGAGAAACCCGCTCTGATACCAATTCGTGATTGCCGTATGATAGCGATTAAATCGAATTCGCAAATTTCCAAGTTAACCTTATTTAATCGGTGTCAGTTATCAAACCAAATTAATTCATCCCCTAAACATGAAACTACGTGTGTGTGTGTGTGTATCAAACCATCATAAATAAAATTGCTAACTCACAGATTTCAAGAAAAATCCTTATGGGGCAAAACCTTTATTTCACTATAAAATAGCAAATCGAAACTTACAAAACTTACAATGAAATCTGCGACGAACTCCCGCAAGAATCCAAAAATACACGCAGTCTTGAGTCAACAATGGAATAACTGCAGCAGTCTCACGAACACGCAGTCCGAATCAGCCAGCAACACCCCGAGCACTCCCAATCGACACGCAGTCGTCAGCCATAGATTTACCCTCTCTATAAGAGAAAAACTTCCCCAAAGTTGTATTTTGGGTTCCAAAGCAATTCACATAAAGATTGGGACGTTTTGTGAATTGAAAACAAAAAGGATTAAATCCTAAACGAAGAAGACAAAGTGTTCTGCCGAAACTAAAACGTCAGATCTTCTTCGAAAATGGAGCGGTTTAACACCCTTTTTATAAAAACGGTAAGGCGGAAGATCGCTCAAACGAAAAGGCGCGTCGCTTGAACGAGAAACAAATGTCGCTTGAACGACTTCGCGCGACATAGGGATGTCGCTTGAACGACCCCTGGTGTCGCACGGACGACTGTTCCAAAAAATAAATTTTTAATTTCCTCAAATATCTCCTCCTCAAAACTTTAAAAATTATTTTTGACGAAAAACTCTGCTACAACACTTAGAAAATATTTTGTAAAAAATATCTCAACACTCTAAGTGAACCGTTAAGGTACTTAAACACAACCTTACCAAAATTAATCTCGCGAAGGCTTGAATGTTAAAGAACTTTGATATTCGGATCCGTCTCGATGCTTGAATGATGTTAAAAATTTCTTCGACGGTTGTACCGGCATACGACATACTCAAATATAAACCAGGACAATAAAATAATGCCATTATAACCAATCAATAAAAGATTGATTAAGTGCAAAGAAGAGAAAGAGATAAAAAGATGAACAATGTTTCAAACCTATCTTTCCATTCTTTAAAAAGGGTTTTAGTTCTTAAAAAGGAAGAACAAATAACTTGGCTTCTCTCTTGGATATTTGAAGTTGAAATATAAATGAAAAGCAAAAGTTTATGCATAATTTTGAGAAATAATGAAATGATGAAAATATTCCAAAATAAGCCACACACATACAACATGCTTAGGATGTAAGAGTGTGAGAAAATAAGTCCCCTTAACCAAAAAGGTGGTTTGAGAGAAAAATCTCTTATAAGAGCTTTGGATATTAAAAAATTATATCTTTTAATCTGTCCATTGTCATAACATTGTGGGTACGACCAAAGTCTTCGCTGCTGTGAAGAATCAGCTACCCAAGGTCGCAGATGGAGCTAGAGATTTTCTCCGAGATTAAATGATAAGGGGCGACAAGCGATAGGGAGTTTGCGGACGCAAAGACATGCTCTACTATCAAGATCTCTCAACGAAAAACGTCACGCATATCAATATAATTTTTCACCAAGCCATTGGAGAATTCACGACGCACAAGGAGAAGGCTTAACTACATCGACTTCTCATGGAACTTTAAAGGAGCTTTCCGGTAAAGCAAGGACCTCAATTACGGACTCATAAACTTTGTTTTGGTAGTGAGAATAAGAAAATCTAATAAGTGAGGGGACATGATACTATACTATTACAATCTCTTTCTTTGTTTACTCTATGAAAAACCAAGGTTCTAAAAAATGCGGGGCGTGATTGAGGCGTGGAGGCCAAGCCTTAAGCCTTAGAAGCCTAGGCGGGCCTAGGCTTAAAAAGGCGTGAAAAAGCGTTTAGGCCTTCTTAATATATTTTAATATTTTTTAACATAACAAGGCTATTAAAATACAAAAATTACACAGATCATAAAAATATGTCTGAATATATGCAAATTAAAATACTATTTGATTATTTTGGATGAGATAATGGTCCGGTTTGTAAACAAATTCTTTAAAAGGCGACATCGTTTCACTAAATCATTATTGTTTTTAGAAAAAAGTGCGTCTTAAGGGTTTTACCAAGATAAGGCGTGAAAATCGTAAGGCAAGGCGTTTCTCCCAAGCCTTAAGCCTAGGCATGCCTAGGCGGAGCCTAGACGGGTTTTTTAGAATAGTGTGAAAAACACACAACATAAGATTTACAGAAAATAAAGAACCTCACCAATGACAGGCTCAACCAAAAGAACATAAGGAAATATAACACATGCAATAATATGAAGAAACAAGATGTTTTTCAACTTTCCCAAAACCGCTTGAATCCTGTTTTCCCCCACACTAGAAAGCTAGTCAATATACCAATGTGTAAAAAAGACATTATGCTAAAACATTAACATGAGTAAAAAAAATATAGTCAATAATGCAAGATCATATCTTTTATTCTAAATAGAATAAAATCACAAATACTCTCCCTCTTACTATAAACTTCTCCCCCTTTTTGTCGATAAATAAACAAAGAACATAATATAAGAATTTGAGATTAGAGCATAATATAAGGATTTAAGATTAGAGTATAGAATTAGGTAGACACAATATAGAGTAAATATGAACAAATTAGATCATGTGATTGAGATAGAAAGATAGATATATTTCCACACATGCATTCTCTAAAAAAATGATTTTATAAGGAGATAACCTCAAGGATATGCAGTTAAAGATACACACTCCTAAATCAGTTTTAGATAAGAAAAAATTGGCATAATTCAACCTACTTACCAAAAGTGAGTTTATATCGGTTCATAATCAAGAAAAGATTATCTAAAAAGATTATAATATGATGAAATTTATCAACCAAGAACATTATATGATGAAATTTATCAACCAAGAACATTATATCATATCTTGTTTGTATAAAAGAGGAATACCATGGATAGAAAGGTTCAAAATCAAGTTCAATCAAGATTAATGAATCATAAAACAAAGATGTAAATCTTCAACTCTAGTGAAATTTCCAATACCCTTTCGAGCCATTTTCACTCCCCCCCCCCCCCCCCCCAACACACACACACACCAAAAGAAGAAGAAATTTAATGATTAAAGCCTTTGGCCTTCAAACTGTTTTGCAAGTGGCTCCTTTCACCCAAAAATAAAAACGAGATACTATTTTCAATTTCAAAGGTAACATCACACATTCCAATGTTGTATCCCTAACCACTTCTTCTCTTATGATTCTTTAGATATCATAACTTTAAAAAAAATCTCCAAATTATGAAAGAAAATTCTCACATACACATTTTAGGGAGTTTTTTTATTATAAAAATGCACTTTAATTATATATTTACAAGAACAATGCACTTTAGAACATATTTACAAAAATATTGCACTTTCTAAAATCACGATTGACAACCGAGTTTTTAAACTGAAATCGTGGTTGCAAATCGTGAAGTGAAGCTAGATTAAGTAAGTCGTTAATTAGTCATTAAGAATTTTCCTTATATTAAAATTACAGCTCCCAATCGCTTCATTGAATTCATGGTTTGTAACCACAATTTCAACTTAACATTTAAACTTTGACTTAGGTTGATATCGCGGTCCCAAATCGCAATTTCAATTAAATCGTGATTTGCGACCACGATTTAAGCTTGACATTGTGGTTCATAACCACATTTTCTAATTATTTATTTTTATTAATTACTAAATAACGACCATGTTAATCCAATAAAATAAGAGAGGTGTTTGCACAATTATTTTTTATTTAGAGTGTACATGAAAAGTATCAACCCCATATAAAGCTGATGTGAAGCCCTATCTCTTAATCTTGTCACTTCCTATTGTCACACCAGTATTTGGCATCAAAATACTCTTTTAATCTTGTAATTTTTTTTTCACTTATTAACGACAGATTATCTTTTTAAAAACATGGGAAATATGTGTTATTTAATTTGATGTTGACTTTTTTTAATTTGAAATCTGACCTATAAATATGATGAAGTACCCGCCTATTAAAATACAAGCTTGATCATCTCTTGGACATATTTCCATACATATACTCCCTCCTTTCTAACAATATTAGATTAGGAAGATTTATAAGGGAGAAAGCTCAAACAAGAAGGGAAAACATCCGGAGAAAGTACCATCTCTGAATGATACCTTCCAACGTTACAAAGAGCAGTTATCTGGAAGGAAAAATGAACCCTTTGACCATATTATTTTCGGACTGACAGAGAAGATGCACAAGGAGTTGAGAAAGGAGGACCAAAAGGTAGTAGGTTCTCCTCCCCTATAAAGGAGTAACTTCGCTAACACCTCAAAGATACGGACAATGAGGATGACTTCATCAAAGCACCTTGGACAACGACCATGGACTACAGTTATTTGGAGACGCTAGCATTTGGAAACGTATCCCTTTTGAAGATACATAATCTCCAGTTTGGTACCCAAAAGGTTAAATTTGTAAGTATGTTAATGTGTTATCATTATAGTTTTTTGAGATTAATATACACTATAACATAAACTTTATTTGAAATAGGTCGCAACCATACTCATGTTAGCCCGCCTAAATGAGGTGGGTGACTTAACCATAAAGGCGAAGCATCCAATGGGTACCCTCGACTGCTCCATACATCGTAAAGTCCTTCCCGATTGCAAATGGGAGAGTAAAATTACTGTTGGAAATGTCTTGATTATTCAAAATGTTCCTATATTCATGCCAACCTGGGGTGCTTGTTACTTGAACATCACCAGAGCCAACATCATCAACATTCTCGGGGAGAAAATGAGAAATGTCAAGTGATAAAATTTATACGATCAGTGTGTTTTGTTTGTTAATTTTTTTGTACTTTATTTTTATATCATTTTTTTCTTTTAATTTTGAATGAATCAGTGTGTTTTGTTTGTTGTTTAATATGCACTTCTATTTTTGTATCAGTTTCAAGTTTACGCAGTGATGGATTTAAATTATTTAAGTTATTAATTGGTTAAACAATATGAATATTTCAACTTATCAGGAACAAAAAAAATAGTTTAAAACATGTAACTTAAAACAACAATAAATTACAGAGATTGCTTGACATAAAATACTTCATACAGGAGGACCAAAAACTACCCCGAAGAGGTACCCGACTTGCAGTCTATTTCTTGCAAGCCAAGAAGATTGGTCACTGATGGAATGTAGTATTTGTGTGAGTCTAATGATACAACCGAACACCTCTATGTTTCTATTTGCATCACATATGCATTATTAACACTCTCATAACTATCAAAGCATTCAACAATTGGATCTGGTAACCCATTGACAAAAGGTTTGCACTCTTGGTCTAATAAGTTCAAGGGTTTAATAAAGCTTGATCAATGCTTCTTGGTTCTTTTGTTTTCCTGACTTTGTTCTAGACTTGTTGAGCTTTTGTGTTATAAAACCACAACCTTATCTATGCTTTTTGGCTTTCTTTTTATTTGGTTGAGAGGGTACATGCCACCCTCTCTTGTATTGAAAGTCGCCCGGAGAGGCTATTCACCCTATTTGATGATGCAATAAAATATAAAAATCTTGGTTGTGTTGTCCCACTTAAGTTGCCAACCACACTGACCTACGTTGCTACGATGGGTATTAAATTTCTGGTAATACAGCATATGAACTAATATAAAGATAAGCATTGAGCCAAGGTTCTTACATAGGCAATCTATCCATTTTGGAAAATACTCTTTATTTACGGGGTTAATTTGAGAGTGAGGAAGTATTATTTGAACGAGAAATATCAAACAACTGGTTTTGTTACTATCTGATTTTAGTGTTATTTTTAGATTATGGTGGGTTATATTTGATTTCCGGGGACAACACAGTAAGAGACTTGACAAGATTGAAATAATCTGATGTTCCTATTTAGTTTTCTCCTTTAGTTGACAAAGGAGCACCAATGACTAGTAGTATTGATGGTGAATCCCATGGAATAGTTAATAATATTTTTGCATTTTATCTTCTCAAGGGGTTGTTTCTTGAACAAACAACAACCTATTATCGGGGAAATTCGACAAGGAGACCCCATCTTTCCTTGCTCATTTTAGGTGCAGAAGGGTTATCTTGTATGCAAGGTTCTAAAAAACGCGGGTGGTGATCGAGGCGTAGAAGCCAAACCTTAAGCCTAGTCAGGGCTTAGGCGTAAAAAGATGTTTAGGTTTTTTTTAATATATTTTAATGTTTTTTTAACTATGACAAGGCTATTAAAAATACTAAAATGGTATATACCTTGAAAATATGTCAGAATATTTGTAAATTAAAATACTATTTTTTTAAAATATTAAAAAAAAAAAGAACCCACACTACCGCCAGTGACCACCACTTTCTACTCCACCTGCGACCCTCTCCTCCCCATCTTTAAGTGTTGTTTCAATCATAACCTAAAGAGAAAAGAAAGAAAGAAAGAAAGAAAGAAAGAAAGAAAACAAAAAAAACTAGACTGGTTTAAAATTGATATAGTAGACTGATGTATACTGGAAACAGGTGAAGATGATTCTGCAATCAAGATGCACTGAAGATTGAAGTGAATGACGAAACAATACTGGCTGATCCAAGGGAGTTTACTCGAGGAAAGAGACGGAGTCCCTGAGGTTTGTAAATATTCAAGAACAAAAGAAGAAACGGAATGAAATACACTGTTCTTGAGGCAATTGTGGCAAGAGAATATCATAGCATGGTAGATTTCAATCATTATCAAAAGCCCATTGGCACGGACTTTGATCCTAGAAAAAAAAAGGTGGTAAGGTAGGGATGGGGGGCGCAAGCAGGGCGGTGGTTTGGTGGTGGAAAATGGTGGTTGGCATTTTTTTTTCCGTTCAAGTTTTGTATATGTTTCTACTTTTTTCCATTTTCAGTTTTGTTCCCTTTAATTTTTTAATTTTTCTGTTTTTTATTTCCCAGTTTTTTTAAACTAATCACATGACCATCAAGTCTAAAGAAGGTACCTAACTCAAAGTCAATGAGCAATAGATACAAAACTCAAAACGAGGTCATTATGAACGTATAAAGTAAATAGGGAAAAATGCAAATTTAACCTTGAAATTTGGGGTGATCAATTTTTGACCTGATGTCTCACAAGTTGTAATGTTAACCTTGAATTTTAAAAATTGCTGCAATAAAATCCACCGTCAAAGTGTCGTTAAAAGAAATGATCCTACATGGAAAATTTACTCTATTCTCCAATAAATAATTGATAAATGGCTTTAAAAATAATTTTTAACAAATATTTTAAACCTTTCAAAATATACCTACAAATCAAACACATAATAAACCCTTAAATTAAATAAAAAACAGAACACTCTTGAAGTTAAAACACATACACTTAAAAACTTAAAAAGAAAAGAATAAAACCTCTACAATGAAAAGAACAAAAAATCTGTTTTCAAACAAACAGAACCAAAACCGGACCACCATCGCCTCAAGCTTCGCTGCTAAAGCTACTATCTCTCTCGCTCTCTCCGATGCTCATCAGAAGCCCTGGGTTTCATCGCAGCTGAATACATACGCGCACACGCACTGCTCTGAGTTCATCTCCATCACAAAATCACACACGAACAAATCTACACACACTTGTTAATTCGATGTTTTTGTTTTCAAACTGGTTATCGATTTGGATTTTCCATTGTGGTGTGAATTTGATGTAGGTTTGCTATTACGAATTGAATTTGATTTGGGTATGCGAGTGGATTTGCCGTTAAAGTTTTATGATTTTAATTTTGAATCGGGTTTGTTGCAAATGATTTTTTTTTTTTTGTCTTTTTGCAATTGAGATCGATTTGGGTATATTTTGTTTTGATATGGGGATTATTATTTTGTTCGTGTGGGGTTCTTATTGAAAATTGGGCGGTGGTGTAGCCAGTTGACTGGAAATGGTGTTACCGGAGTTGGAGGCTTGGGTAAAGGTGGCAAGAGGTGGTCGAGTTAAGTGACAAAATTGATCGGTGGTAATGGTGGCCAGTGGTGTCAAATGGTTGTGATATGAGGTTATGGAAAAAAAAGATTAACTTCTAATGGATATCTAATTAACTAATTATCAATTTAATAGTGTTTTAATCCACATGGCCACTCGTTTTGTTGAAATAACGACATGTAGGATGCCAACTTGGTTGAACATTTGGACTTCCGTTAAATATTTTAACAACACTTTGACGGTGAATTTAATTGCAATAATTTTTAAAATTTAATGTTAACATTGCAACTGCTTAAACATTGGCTCTAAAATTGAAATTCATCCCAAACTTGAGGATTAAATTTGCATTTTTCCCAAGAAAATAATACAAATCTGAAAGAGTGCGCGTGCATTCAAATAAGGAAATTATTAAATTAAATTCAGTTTTCCCAAATTAAATCCTAAACATGCATCTAGGTGTGATTGAATAAGATGAAATCATGCAAGAACATTCAAACACACACCTGTGAGGAAAAATCCCTTAAAGGGGCAAAACCTTTTATTTTTCACTATAATTTTGTAATATACGGTTACACGGATTATAATGAAAAATACAGTGACACAGAAATACCCACAGGCGTCGGTTCTGTAGTCGGCGGCTGGAATCTCCCTCGAGAACTCCAGATGAGCAGCAATGAAGAAGGAAGACGGCTTCTCCACAAAGGTTGAACAAACACAAGGTTGTGTTCTTAGGTTGCAAACGTATTCACAAAGTTTTGGCAAAGATATGTGAATCAAAACATGAGTCTTGGGACTCAAAAATATGAAGACTAGATGTATTTGGACTCCCAAAAACGTCTCTCAAAGTCTTGTGAAATAACTTCCCCGAAGTTAGCTTTTATAGGGAAACCAATAAAGAGTTTCACGATTTTAAAACTCTGTCAGCGTACAGGTACCCCGAACCGGTTCGAGTGTACCGCGAATCGGTTCGCCCCCGAACCGGTTTGGCTTTCGGTTCGCAGAAAATCACTGGAACATGAAGCTGAAACACTTAGCATTTTTCAGGGATTTTTTCTCGGAATATTCTCCATTTTCAAAGAGCCATAACTTCTTCATCGTAGCTCGAATTGAGGTGCCGTTTCTTCCAGTATCTTCGTGGCGGCGAGCTCTTCAACTTTCCAGTTGACCAGACCTCGGAACGGTGGCGGTAAAATTTCCAAAATGCCCTTGAACTTCCATATCTTGTCTTCTTTCACTGTTTTGACTTCTCTTGCATACCACTTGCATTAAGTCTCTAAAATCGTGGAACGTGAAGCTGTTGAGGCAGATGTGGGACACATGATGGAGATGTTGAATGCTTGATTCCCAAAATTCGAATTAAGGCCGTCGTGTGAGATCGTGTAAAGACGTGTCAAATGTAGCGGCGTACGACATACATAAATGTAAGATAACGGACATGAAAAATATGTCCTTACAAATCTCCCCCTATGTCTATGCCGGTACATACATAAAAATCCGAATTATCAAATAACAAATTGCCTATACAAATCTACCCTCCCATGAACCCAAAACTGGTAAGATACAAATGAATAAGACTTCATCGTTTGTTCTTCAAATCTTCAAAAAAATTCTCATTAGGGTGTGCAAGATATTCTCATCAGGAAGTACCTACACACAAGAAAAAACAAATACCACGTGACATATCGAGTTTGAAATGAGATATACATGGATACCAATTTATGATGAAAGCATACATCAAATCTCAAAATCAAAAACTCCCCCATAATATGTGCATGATGAATATCGGATAGCGTAAATGAATGGGTGTGATCAAATTTGATAGGAAAATCAATGCATACAAACATGACACATGTGCATGATGAATATCGAATACTCCTAACGAATGAACTCAAAATCTTCCTTTCGTGTAAAAAATTGAAATATGAGACATTGACTCAATCAAATTAACACATCAAAGCTCAAAGTGATTTCCACACCAATAACGTCTAAAACGATTGCATGCTTTTTCAAGACTTTCAAGGAAGTGCAAATCCATTTAAATTCTCCAACCAAACTCCCTCAGATTTATATTTTGAATAGAGGTTATCTAAATTCTCAAACTTTAGAGAATTAATGGTGAAACCTATTGGCCCATATTTGGCATGAATTATTTTTTATTGCCTTTAAATTTTTTCGGGTTCTTTTAACCTCTTTGGACCCCGGATAATAAAATTCTTCCATTTGTTAGGTCCTTTTTAACGGTGGCTTAGTATTCGCAAAGGCTAAATGAACATTTCGCAGCCCTTTCCCGTTTTTAAATAAACACATAGTCTCATCAAACGGTTTTTACATGCATTCCAATCTTGTCAAGTTTTTATTGCATATTGTACGTTGTATAGACAGAATTGAGATGGAAACACTCAAGTCAATATGTGATAGACAAGTACAATAATCAAATATAGTCGTGCGTGTGTGCAATAAAGGAGATAGGAGTCAAACATGTAAAAAGATATCACTAATCACATCTCAAAGACTCCAAACAGTGTAAAGCACATGGATGCAATGATGTAGCGTCTCAAATCACTATCAAACAGTCACGTGGATAAATGGAATGAAATTTGTGACTCAGCTATCATAAATGCTCATCCATAAAAGGTGCAAAAAAAATACAAAAATCTTTTTTTGCTTTTTCAAATTTTTTTATAAAAAAAGAAAATCTTTTTGGATTTTTCTAAACAAATATATAAAAAACAAAAGTAATAATACACATGATACAAACTAGCAATAGGAAGCATATGATATGAACATGAAAAAGCATCATATCTTAGACACGGACCAACCCCTCAGTCAACTGTCCAAATTCCCAAAAACTTCCTAAGACTCTCAAATCTAAGGGCATCTAAAGGTTTCGTGAAAATATCGGCTAACTGACGGTCGGTGGGAACGAAACTCAGGGATACGACTTTCTCCTCAACTAACTGACGTATATAGTGCTCGTGTATCCTGATGTGCTTTATGCGCGAATGCTGGACTGGATTGCGGGATATGTGTATCGCGCTCGTGTTATCACAGGAGATGGTCATGGTGTCCTGTGATATCTCATAATCCTCCAGCATCTGCTTCATCCATAAGAGTTGCGTGCAACAACTCTCGGCAGCAATGTACTCAGCCTCCACAATGGACAAAGAGATGGAGTTTTGCTTCTTGCTCAGCCAGGAGACAAGAGCAGAACCAAAATAGAAACACCCACCAGAAGTGCTCCTACAACCATCTACATCCCCGGCCCAATCGGCATCCGAATAGGAGGAAAAACGGTCATTGGTATCAAAGGAATACCAAATACCATATGAGGGAGTCCCACTCACGTATTTGATAATACGTTTTAGAGCGAGTAAGTGTGACTCTTTCGGGGACGTCTGATATCGCGCACAGACTCCAACACTAAAGGCTATGTCGGGACGACTGGCAGTCAAGTAGAGAAGACTACATATCATACTCCGATACAAGGTTTGCTCTACGTCCTTGCCTGAAGTGTCCTTACTAAGCTTAATAGAAGTACTCATAGGTGTACGTGCATGCTTAGCGGAGTCTAAACCAAATTTCTTCACTAGGTCTCTAGCATACTTGGATTGGGAGATGAACATACCATCCTCTAGCTGACGAACCTGAAGACCAAGGAAGAACGTAAGCTCACCTACCATGCTCATCTCAAACTCACTTTTCATCTCCTCCTCCAAGTGGTGAGCATGCTGGGAGCACGTGGATCCAAAGACTATGTCGTCCACATAGACCTGGACAACCAAAATAGCACCGTCATCTCTTCTAACGAACAACGTCATATCAACTCTCCCTCTCTTAAAGCCACGGGCTAAGAGATAAGAAGTAAGCCTCTCGTACCAAGCACGAGGTGCTTACTTCAAACCATACAAGGCTTTCCTCAGATAGTAAACGTCTCCAGGTGCTTAGGGTCATCAAACCCTTTTGGTTGTTCCACGTAAACCTCCTCCTGAAGAATGCCACTTAAAAAGGCACTTTTGACATCCATCTGATATAACTTGAAGCGCAGATGACATGCGATGGCGAGTAGTAAGCGGACGGACTCAAGCCTCGCAACATGAGCAAATGTCTCCCCAAAGTCTACACCCGCTATCTGTGTGTAGCCTTGAGCGACCAACCTAGCCTTGTTTCTGATTATGGTACCATTTTCATCCATTTTATTCTTGAAAATCCACTTGGTACCTATCACAATAGTCTCACTAAGTCGGGGGACAAGTTCCCAGACATTGTTCTTTTTAAACTGAAGCAACTCATCCTGCATGGCAGATATCCGGTGTTCATCCTTGAGTGCTTCTTTGTGATTCTTGGGCTCGACTTTGGACGTGTAGCAAAAATGGCTAACAACGTTCTATAGCTGCGCACGAGTCTTGACCCCTAAAGTGGGATCGCCAACAATAGCAGAGGGATCATGACTCTTGCGAACCAAAGTAGGTGTGTCCCCTAACACAGGAGTAGGGTCCACAGAGTGTGGGTGAGGGACAAGTAAATCACTGCCAGAAAAGTCCTCATCCTCACACTGAAGGTTAGGATCAATAACCGTCGGAGGTTCGTCATCTTGCACGGTGACGTTTATTGACTCCATAACCTTAGAGCTCTTCAGGTTAAAGACCCGGTATGCTCTACTATACGATGAATATCCTAGCAATATTCCCTCGTCGCTCCTGGAGTCAAACTTTCCTAATTGCTCTCTATCCCGTAGGATGTCAGTCCACAATTCATAAGGCGTATTAAGTGTGTGTGGACGCAGGTAAACCCTATTCACCGTGTGGCATGCAGTAGACACTGCCTCTGCCCAAAATCTCCTAGAAACATTACGACCTAGAAGAATAGACCTAGCCATTTCTTGGATCGTCCTATTCTTTCTCTCAATAATCCCATTTTGCTGAGGAGTTTTCACAGCAGAAAACTCATGTTTGATCCCAAGGCTATCACAGTAAAGACCTACATTTTCTTCCTTAAATTTTGTGTCGTTTCTACGTATCCTGTTAATAGTGACTCCGTGTTGGTTTTGTAGGACACGGCACTTGGTCGTTAAAAACTCTACAACATCGAATTTCTCTCTCAGAAAACCTACAATCGAATATCTGGAGAAATCGTCTACCATCACGAGGATATACCTCTTACCACATAGACTCTCAGTACAAGTAGGACCCATAAGATTCATGTGAATCAGCTCAAGTACACGGGAGGTGGTAATGGAATACAACTGCCTATGTGGGCTACGGATTTGCTTTCCCAACTGACAGGGTCCACAAACCGTAGAAGTTGGCTTTCCAAGTGATGGTAAGCCGCGTACTAGGTCCTTTTTAACTAAACGAGTCAAATCTCTAACGTTCACATGACCTAGACGTTAATGCCACAGATCCATAGGAGTGATCGTGGCGCTGTTGCAGACAAGTGAGTACGTGGGCTCAGTCCCATAGCAATTATCCCCTGTCCTCACCCCTCACACTAAAAGTTTACTAGCTTGATTATAGACATTACACGCGTCCTGGTCAAACATTACGGCAAAGTCAGTGTCGCAAAACTCTACAACATCGAATTTCTCTCTCAGAAAACCTACAATCGAATATCTGGAGAAATCGTCTACCATCACGAGGATATACCTCTTACCACCCAGACTCTCAGTACGAGTAGGACCCATAAGATTCATGTGAATCAGCTCAAGTACACGGGAGGTGGTAATGGAATGCAACTGCCTATGTGGGCTACGGATTTGCTTTCCCAACTGACAGGGTCCACAAACCGTAGAAGTTGGTTTTCCAAGTGATGGTAAGCCACGTACTAGGTCCTTTTTAACTAAACGAGTCAAATCTCTAACGTTCACATGACTTAGACGTTGGTGCCACAGATCCATAAGAGTGATCGTGGCGCTGTTGCAGACAAGTGAGTACGTGGGCTCAGTCCCATAGCAATTATCCTCTGTACTCACCCCTCACACTAAAAGTTTACTGGCTTGATTATAGACATTACACGCGTCCTGGTCAAACTTTACGGCAAAGTCAGTGTCGCACAGCTGGCTAATGCTGAGAAGGTTTGCTTTCAAACCTTTGACGTACAAAACATTCTCTAGCTTAGGAAATCCGGGTAACTCTACTGTACCTCGTCCTACAATGCTAGACTTGCCCCCATCTCCAAAGGTGACTCTACCATCCTTATAATCCTCAAGGTAGGTAAAAAATGAGGCATCCTGTCATATGACTGGAGCACCCACTATCAAAATACCACTGTGAGGTATTATGTGCTTTGAGAGAGACATGAACAACAAGGGTTTTCTTATCTTTCTTAAGTACCCAAGAAGTGGTAACCTTCTGTTTACCCTTGTTGTTGTTGGTTTTAGCCGGGAAGTGAGAAGCATTCACTGACGGCAAAGACATCCATCGGAATTCCTCCATCAAACTCTGTGATGTGGCAGCTAAAAACTCAACATGCTCTCTCAGACTATCAAAATCATCAGTATGATGTGGTGGAGCAGTAGTACGTCGTGTCCGACCCAAACTATGGCAAAACTCCCTGAGGTGGCCTTTTCTTTTGCAGTACGTACAGAAGAACGTAGTCTTAGGCAGACCTAGGATTGTTTTTCTTGGTCGAACTCTCCTTCGTGGTTTTTGACAATGGCCATATTGAGTCGTAGTAAATTCAGGAAGTAGTCCAGGTGCAATTTGGGACGTGGAGGCACCATCATAACCTATTCCCTGCCTGTCACCAAAACCTAAAGCGGGGTCGAGGAGCATCTTTCCCATCTTCCCAGATATGTGCTCGATTTGTACCTTGACTTCCCGTGCTCTCTCAAGATCATGAGCAAGCTGGGCTACAAGGGCTTCAAGTTTCTTCCGAGTCTCTAGGGAGGAATGGAGCTCACTCGTAAGACTAGCCACTTGTTTAGTCAAGTCCCCTCTCTTTCTCAAAACAACTCTCTCTCTCACTCTCTCTCTCCAAACAATCTCTCTCTCTCTCTCTCTCTCTCTCTCTCTCTAAAAAACTCTCTTTCTCAACACAGGTTGACTCTCTCTCTCAAGGTGGTGCAGGTGAAGGACTCTCTCTCTCTCGATTTTTCTAAATCTTCCTCTAGAGCGGTGATCCTAAGAACTAACGCTTTGTTACGCTTTTTAGTTTTAAATGACTCATTATATAACTCGGCGTAGGCGCGTTGAAGAGTACTCTCGCTCTCACTTGCATCATCCTCCCCTCACTCACATCGCTCTCACTGTCGAGGTGTCCCTGTGAAGTAGAATCCTCATCACCGTGAGGAGTACTAGAAGTGCTCACATGACTAGCCATGAATGCGGTGAAGTTACACTCATGCGGTGGTTCATCTCCAGAGTCCACCGACTCGACCTTACTGTCGTCACTAAGGGTAGCATTAAGGACAGCTTTGCCCTTTTCTCTGTTCAGCCTAGTAGCACACTCAAAAGCTCTATGACCCTTACCGTCACACTCAAAGCATCTCTAATTCTCTTTCTTACGAGGATCTTTAAAGTCTTTTTGATTTTTCTTTTCAAACTTATTTTTCTTAAACTTCTTTTTATCTTTGAAATTTCCACTTTTCTTAAATTTGAGAATTTTCTTGAAATTCTTGGCAAATAGAGCCAAATCATCTAAATCAAAGTCACACTCAGAATCTGACGTATCTATCTTTCTTTTTCTAGATGATTCCCTCTTTCTTGCCGATCCCTCACTTTTTCTCTCCTAGGCATTAAGTGCAATTCCCTTATCTTTAGACTTGACCGATTTAGGAAACATATCAATTTCATACGTTTGCAAGTCTCCTACAAGTTCCTCTAATTTAAGCGTATTTAAATTAACCATAGAATTTAACACAGTGACTTTAGGGATAAAACGCTTAGGCAGTGATCTAAGAATCTTTTTAACAACTCTAGCATTAGGAATGTGTTCACCAAGATTAAAGCTAGTATTTACAATATCAGATAGTCTAGCATAAAATTCATCAAAACATTCAGTTTCAAGCATGGTGATAGTTTCAAATTGAGTTGTCAAATTTTGCAGTTTAGACTCTTTCATAACATTAGTTCCTTCATGGGTAAGTTGTAAAACATCCCATGCCTCTTTTGACGTAGTGCACGTCATTAAGCGTTTGAACTCATCAGGTGTGACAGATCCAGAAATAGCACTTAAACCCTTAGAATTAAAAGATGGCCATTTAAATTCTTCTTCAGTCCATGTAGTGTCAGGTTTTAAACTGGTCACGTTATTAACAGTGACTAAGGGAGGAGTCCACCCTCTTTCAACCAAAATCCAGACACGTTCATCAATGGCTTTTAATGCAGATCTCATGCGGGCTTTCCAGTATGCATAGTTTGTCCCGTCAAAAACTGACATTTTATTATATAACTTCTCCATTATGACACACTCGTTTTCAAAAATCAAATTTTCAGAAAATGGATATCTTAGAAAAATTTTGCGAAAAATTACACGGTAAAGTTGTGTAATTGGCTCTGATACCAATTTGAAAGAGTGCGCGTGCGTTCAAATAAGGAAATTATTAAATTAAATTCAATTTTCCCAAATTAAATCCCAAACATGCATATAGGTGTGATCGAATAAGATGAAATCATGCAAGAACATTCAAACACACACCTGTGAGGAAAAATCCCTCAAAGGGGCAAAACCTTTTATTTTTCACTATAATTTTGTAATAAACGGTTACACGGATTACAATGAAAAATACAGTGACATAAAAATACCCGCAGGCGTCGGTTCTATAGTCGGCAGCTGGAATCTCCCTCGGGAACTCCAGATGAGCAGCGATGAAGAAGGAAGACGACTTCTCCACAAAGGTTGAACAAACACAAGGTTGTGTTCTTGGGTTGCAAACGGATTCACAAAGGTTTGGCAAAGATATGTGAATCAAAACATGAGTTTTGGGACTCAAAAATATGAAGACTAGATGTATTTGGACTCTCAAAAACCTCTCTCAAAGTCTTGTGAAATAACTCCCCCGAAGTTGGCTTTTATAGGGAAACCAATAAAGAGTTTCACAATTTTAAAACTCTGTCAGCGTACAGGTACCCCGAACCGGTTCGGGTGTACCGCGAATCGGTTCGCCCCCGAACCAGTTTGGCTTTCGGTTCGTAGAAAATCGCTGGAACGTGGGGCTGAAACACTTAGCATTTTTCATGGATTTTTTCTCAAAATATTCTCAATTTTCAAAGAGCCATAACTTCTTCACCGTAGCTCGGATTGAGGTGTCGTTTCTTCCAATATCTTCATGGCGGCGAGCTCTTCAACTTTCTAGTTGACCGGACCTCCGAACGGTGGCTGTAAAATTTCCAAAATGCCCTTGAACTTCCATATCTTGCCTTCTTTCACTGTTTTGACTTCTCTTGCGTACCACTTGCATTAAGTCCCTAAAATCGTGGAACGTGAAGTCGTTGAGGCAGATGTCGGACACATGATGGAGATGTTGAATGCTTTATTCTCGGAATTCGAATTGAGGCCGTCGTGTGAGATCGCGTAGAGACGTGCCAAATGTAGCGACGTACGACATACATAAATGTAAGATAACGGACATGGGAAATATGTCCTTACAAAGCCAATTTCCAATTATAGATGGTAGAGGTTGTTTTGTACACCAAAAAATGATCCCCCCCCGCCCCCCCCGGTAAACATATATCAGCCAAAAACAATAATACTAAACTCATAGCCTCCTAAAGTTTGGAAATCCTATCCTATATAACATGACATAACCACGAGTACAAATCGAAAAGTCCGAGATATCTGCGAAGATCGCAAAGGCTTTGATTGAGCAACTCCAATTGGCCAAGGAATTGGCCACAATATTTGCTTCCCGGTACACATGCCCTATCCTCCACCCTAACTCATGAATGATATCAACAAATTGATGCACTAATTCGACACAACATTAGCAAAAAAAATTATGATACCACTGACTGAAAATGAGACGTTGAATCTAACATTATTCCTCCCAAACCATATTTCCCAGAAAATAGCAAAGGGGATCACCTGTTTCAAAAAATCATAACATTTTAAAACAGTCGGAGCAAATGAAAAACACCCTATCTTGGAATTTCTGAACCCAAAGAGCTTGTGAAAAAAAACACCAGGCCTATCGAGCAATTTCCCTCAAACTGAATAGGCCTCTTATGGAATCTCCATCGTGAACCGAAATACAGCAGTTGCATTTAGACGCTAATGGGATGCCAGTTTTGCTAATCACCTCATCCACAGGGAGAGACCAATGGAAAAAGTCTCCACATGAACATGGATACCTTGATTGGAATGGCAGAATGCCAAATATAATCCCAGAAACCTACAGTCTCTCCTTCTACGAAAATCCTAGGACGATTTAATAGAGAATTTACCAAAACTATTGGGGAACCAATGTAAATTAATCTCTTTCTGATAGGATGGTTTTATTGAAACCCAAAATATCCTCACCACACATATCTCTCAACTTTTATGTGTTCCATTTGGCCTTACGAAACCACAAATATGCAATTCGCATAGGCGGGTATTGATTATGATATGTTAGCAAGGAGCTCCTTTCCAATCCAAGTGTCACGGACAACGTCAATTTGCCCATTCCCACCTCCCAAATAGTATTCTCTTCAAAAAATGGACCTAAAACTACCTCCAAATCACCGAGGCTATAGACTTAAGTGAAGCGATTGATGGTTGTTTACCCCCTCCATATTTGCCTAGTAAAAATCCGCCTGTTGATGCATAAAAATGCACCTACTAAAGTAGTTCATGCCATCGAATGTACTTACTAATGTAGTTCATGCCATCTAAGCTATATTCAACAGTTAAAAGTGTAAAAATAGTTGAAAACATTAAATAAGAAGGAGAGCAACATGAGATGTACAGTGGTTCGGTTATAAAATAGCATGTGTCCACTTTGGTTCCTTATTCTAACTAAATTTATACTTACATGTCCATAATTTGGCCTCAAGAGCATGCAAATGGTGATCAATAGGCTAAAATAGTAGAATTACATACTTCCAGATAGTAGAGGTCGAGGTCGTGTAGTGGTGAACTATAAGAGGCCGCAATTCTAGTGCTCTGGGTACGCTAAAGAGGATGGTTGGAGCTGTATTCCAGTGTAGTGAAAGAGAGTGGTCAATTTGCAGAGTTCTGTTACTCACAGGTTGTTTGCTAAATGAGGAGCCTCTATTTATAGGAGTCAATTGTTGTTCACGTGCAATGTTCATGTGCTTGTGGATAAGAGGGAATCTTTACACAAGGTTAACAACTGGTTTTCCTTAGGCCGAGGTGTAAACTTCACGACCACTTATTCAGGTACACAGCACAGGTGTAAAGTATGCGGTCCTGGCATTGTGTCTGGTCGAGGCCTTATTCAAAATCCGTGGACTTTTATGTATACTGGATATTGGAGGACATATTTTGGGCACAACACCGACCAAAGAGAGCCACCTTGTCTAAACCGAAACCAAAGCTTCATTGAGGGAGCATTAATTACATATTGAGATCACACAGCCCCAACCCACCTTCCTCCACTGGGAGACAACAACCATCCCACGACACCTAATGCATGTGCAAACAAAATTCTGACTCACACCCAGAAGAGATTAGCTAAAATTCCCGAGTTAGAGTTGATTACTTTACAGGCGGGTCAAAAATGGAGATTAGCTAAAACACAATATATGCAAATTGATCATTTCCCCGAACACCATTTCATACCACTTTAAAAACTTGATAAGATTCCTCATGGACTTAGCCTTCCAACTAGAATACCATGCCATGTCTTGCATATTATATTAGATAATAAGGTAAGTCACATGGAGTTCTTCACAATTTAATAGTTTTGATATCTAGAAAAGTAAAGGTAAAACATCAAAGCATAGCATAGAATTAAAGCATGGGAGGAAATAAACGCGAGTGGGGAGAAATAACAGCCTCCTGTACATATTTGTTGGAGTTATTTGGATCAAGAACCCATCGGATCTCACTCATGTTTGGTGTCTCAACAAATACCATTGTGAATTCCCCCACCTTTTCTGCTTTCCCCCTTTTGCCTGCCCTCAAAACCAAATTGTTACGGTTGTAAGAGAATATGCCGTTGGCCAAGCCAATGATATCACCCCCCTCAAAGGCATCACACTCGTCCCCCCATAGCTGAAAATGAACTGCGGCAGTTTCATCAGCCACAAGCGCAAGGCATGTCTTATATTGCCCTTCCAATGTTATCCTACCTTTCTCCAAAAGTATGAATCGCGTGTTAATGTTGTTTTGCGCTGCAGGTACAATGTCTTTCAGAAACACCATTCTTCCTCTTTCCTATAATCCAAACAAACAAACAAAGGGTTTCACAAATAATTTGGGCATCGGGCGTTTGCGCGCTTTCACTTCTCTTGTGAGCTAACAATTTTAAACCGTTTAATTATTTCGTTTTTTAATGTTATAAATTATAGAAAATTATATTTAACTCCCATTAGTCAGGTCAACATACATACAAGTCTTATTGACATTTCAACAATCATATAGGTCCTATTCCAACTTTTTAGGGATTTTTTTCATAATTTTACCCTTTTTAAAACCAATCATCCGCAACTTCCTTTAGGAAGTTACATAAGTTGTTGGATTTTTTCTTTAATCTTAAAATGATCATAATTTTTTATTCACAAATCCGTTTTTCGCAAAATTACTATTTTTAAAATGTGCTCGACGAGATCTATCAAACAAGCACCATGAAGCCTATAAAATTTCAAAGAAAAAAAATTACACAAACAGTAAACTTTACAGTATGCACTAGAATATTAAATAGTTTTATATATGTGACATTTTCACAAACAGACAGTAACATTTACTGTGCTAATATTACGCAGTATATATATATATATATATCCGGTGGATCCAAACCCTCTTTTTCAAAAATTACCTTATATTTAAAGGTCCGCGATAGTGGCATCCAATCCTTACCCCCATTGGTGGAGCTTCAACGGCCTTCATCAGAGCTCCGATTTGGGGTGGGTAAGGGTGGTATGTGGTGCCGCTGGCGCGGACCTTTGACAATAAGAGACTATTGGATAAATGAGATTTGGATCCTCCGGAGCGCCCGATTTGGGGGTGACAATAGGTATCAGTGGCGCAGACCTTTAAAAATAGGAGCATATATATATATATATAGGGAAAGGATCAAGTGAGGTCCCAGTTTGCGGACCCTGAATGAGGACCATTTTTTTTTAAATAGTAAAAAAAATATTTTTGGGCTGATTTTTTGTTTATGATTTTTAAACATTTCAATAGGGCCATAAAAAAATAATCAGCTCAAAATGATTTTTTTTGCTATTTTAAAAAAATCTGTCAAACTTTGTAAGTTTTTAAGTTGTTTTTATGTTATTACAAACGGACAAAGTTTGACCGATTATTTTAAAATAGTAAAAAAAATCGTTTTGAGTTGATTTTTTTTATATGGTCCTAGTGAAATGTTTAAAAACTATATAAAAAAAATTAGCCCAAAAATATTTTTTTTACTATTTTATCAAAATTGGTCCGCGCCAGCGGTATGCAAACAGAGGGCCTCTCTCTCTCTCTCTCTCTCTCTCTCTCTCTCTCTCTCTCTATATATATATATATATATATATATATATATATATATATATATATATATATATATATATATATATATATATACTGTGTAATGTGATGACACAGTAAATGTTATTGTTTGTGAAAATGTCACAGATATTAAGCTTTACTGTATACACCAGAAAATGAAATAGTTTTATATCTGTGACATTTTCACAAACAATAACATTTACCGTGTTAATATATTTATGAAATATTTTTATATATATAACATTTTCACAAACACTAACATTTACTGAGTTAATATTACACAATATATATATATATATATACACAACACATACACACGGTAGATCCAAACATCTTTTTTTTCGAAATTACCATATTTTTTAAGGTTTGCGCTAGCGACATTCAATCCCCATCACTACCCAACCCCATTGTCGGAGCTTCAACGACCTTCATCAGAGCTACGATTTAGGGTGGATAGTAGTGCATAGGGTGCCGCTAGCGCGGACCACTGAAATTAAGAGAATATTAGATAAATGGGGTTTGAATCCACCGGAGCTCCGGTTTGGGGTGAGTAGGGTGACATTGGGTTAGGGTTATATCTGTAACATTTTCACAAACATTAACATTTACTGTGTTCATATAACACACGCACACACACACACACATATATATATATAACGGTTGTCAATAGATCATATCTATATTATACATCATATCTGACGACTGACGGCTATCAATAGATCAACTCATCAAACCAAATTCTAAACAAAACCAAAAAATAAGACATCGAGAGCTGAGAAATTAAGGATTTTCCTGGTGAGAACGGGCTAATGAGCGAGAAGCTGAGTTGTACGTCGGTGAATCGATGGATGGGTTTTCTTACCACGTGAGCAAATCTAATGTTGATGTGTGAGTCTTTCTCACCAACGATGGGGAGATGGGGAAATACTAAGAGTTAGCATTCGCCATTCACATGGGAAGATTGGGAGAAAATGGTGGTTATTGTATTCACTTAATAATACATAGTGCTGAAGGAGATACAGAGATGCACCATTTAATAATAGGAAGATAGTGGGTTATCTGATTAAAGCTTTTGTCTTGAAAACATTTTAAAAAGTTTAGAAGAGGAAGACGTCACAGGTAGAATCCGAAGGGATCCTTGAAATGGATGATCTTGGCATTAAGTTTGCTCGGGTAGCATTGGGTAACTGATTTTTGGCATTAATGTAGCATTAACACATGTTAACACCTCTAATCTATATTATATTTCTAAAGTAACTTTAGACATTAATGCTCTCAGTTTAATGCTCCACCATTATATAAATAGTCAAATAATCTCCTAGGTTCTTTACTCAACAAGAGATGAAATGACTCTTTATCATGTACTCGGTTATACAAACCGTATTGTCTTTTCCCATCCCCTGTGAACTTTAAAAGTCATACATTAGTTGATTGGTGTGAAGACCAAGGAGTTGTTATTGTGGGTTAATCTCAGCACCTCTAAATTTCTAACTCGTCCAATGACCACCCCAAAGACTACTATATATTCTCTCTCTCTTTTAGAGATTTAGGAAATTTTTTGTTTAAAATTTGATTTGTTTGGATTCGATGTGTTTCAATATATGGATTTTGGGGTTTGATATTTTACACATTTTTTAACAGTGAGTGATATCTATCTTTCCATTTCCGTCTATATTTTTTCTACATTCGTCTATTTTTTAAGGCTTTTTGTTCCGATTATTTTTCTGTTTTCTCTACTTCTCCTTTTTCACATATAAACATGGGTTAGTGCACAAACAAGAGGTTGGAGTTTATGAGCTTAAGAAAGGAGATTTCTCTGTCAAATTCACTATTTGGGGGTGCAACCATTATTTCTGTTGTTGCGGATAAAAATGGTATGTTCCCATTTGTTCCTCTGTTAATTATTGGGGTTAGATTTTCAATTTTTTAAGTAGTTTCTATAGAATTAATTATTATCTACTTATATTATGAAAACTATTTTAAATAAATTTTAAGTATGATTTTTACAATACTCCCGCACATCGCGCGGGTTTCATGCTAGTACTATTGTATTAGATGTATAATATAGATATGATTTATAATTATAGTATAAAATAAAATAATTTAATGGACCACATAATAATTATAAAATATTAGTAACCATGATTTTATAATTTATAGTGGCATTTCCATTTAGATCCTATTAGATACTTTTTTAGACATTCTAGTCACACCATGTTTTCCCCT
Organism: Sambucus nigra; assembly: GCA_949130495.1. NCBI lineage: Eukaryota > Viridiplantae > Streptophyta > Magnoliopsida > Dipsacales > Adoxaceae > Sambucus > Sambucus nigra. Next base: position 127,252,316 of record OX422218.1, read on the forward strand.
TACATATAAGTCCTACTCCTAATTTTTTGAAACTTTTTTTCACAATCTTACCCTTTTAAAACCAACCATCCGTAGGAAGTTACATAAGTGGTTGAATTTTTTTTTTAATCTTCAAATGAACATAATTTTTAATTGACATATCCGTTTTTCGCAAAATTACTATTTTTGAAATCTGCTCGACGTAATTTATCAAACAAGATCCATGAAACCTATATAATTTCAAAGAAAAAAATTACACAGACAGTAAACTTTACTGTATGCACCAGAAAGAGAAATAGGTTTATATCTGTAATATTTTCACAAACAGTAACATTTATTGTGTTAATATTACACAGTATATATATACACACACACACACAGTGGATCTAAATCCTTTTTTTCGAAATAATCTTATTTTTAAAGGGTCACACTATCCAACAAGCTTCATCAGAGCTTCGATTTGGGGTGGGTAGGGTTGACATTGGGTTAGATTTATATCTGTAACGTTTTCACAAACAGTAACATTTACTAAGTTAACATAGTGTATATATATTTATATATACGGTGGATCCAAACCTCTTTTTTTTCAATGTTATCTTATTCTCAACGGTGGCGCTAGCGACGTCCAATCCCCACCACCACCCACCCTCATTGTCTGAGCTACAACAACATTCATCAGAGCTCTGATTTGGGGTGACATGCGGTGCCGCTGGCGCGGACTTTAGGAAATAAGAGAATATTGAATAAATGAGGTTTGGATCCACCGGTGCTCCGGTTTGGGGTGAGTAGGGTTGGCATTGGGTTAAGTTTATATCTGTAATATTTTCACAAACTGTAATATTTATTATGTTATATATATATATATATATATATATATATATATATATATATATATATATACGGTTGATCCAAACCCCTTTTTTTTTATATTGTTTTATTTTTAACGCTCTGCGCTAGCGGTATCCAATCTCCACCACCACCCACCCCCATTGTCGGAGCTACAACAACCTTCATCAGAGCTCTGATTTGGGGTGACATGAGGTGCCGTTGGCGTGGACCTTAGGAAATAAGAGAATATTAAATAAATGGGGTTTGGATCGACCGGAACTCCGGTTTGGGGTGAGTAGGGGTAGCATTGGGTTAGATTTATATCTGTAATATTTTCACAAATAATAAATGGTACATCGGCATCCCATATCACCTCAAATCAGAGCTCTGATAAAGGTTGTTGGAGCTCCGACAATGGTAGTGGGGGGTGGTGGGGATTGGATGCCGTTAGCGCGGACGTTTAAAATAAGATATTATCAGAAAAAAGAGATTTGGATCCACCGTGTATATATATATATATATATATATATATATATATATATATATATATATATATATATATATATATATATATATATATATATTGTGTTATATGAACACAGTAAATGTTAATGTTTGTGAAAATGTTACAGATATAAACCTAACCCAATGCCACCCCTACTCACCCCAAATCGAATCTCCGGTGGATCCAAACCCCATTTATCTAATACTCTCTTAATTTCAGAGGTCCGCGCCAGCGGCACCCTATGCACTACTATCCACCCAAAATCGTAGCTCTGATGAAGGTCGTTGAAGCTCCGACAATGAGGTTAGGTAGTGGTGGAGATTGAATGTCGCTAGCGCAAACATTTAAAAATATGATAATTTCGAAAAAAAAAGATGTTTGGATTTACCGTGTGTGTGTGTGTGTGTGTGTGTGTGTATATATATATATATATATATATATATATATATATATATTGTGTAATATTAACTCAGTAAATGTTACTGTTTGTGAAAATGTTATATGTATAAAAATATTTCATAAATATATTAACACGGTAAATGTTATTGTTTGTGAAAATGTCGCAGATATAAAACTATTTCATTTTCTGATGTATACAGTAAAGTTTAATATCTGTGACATTTTCACAAACAATAACATTTATTGTGTTATCATATATATATATATATATATATATATATATATATATATATATATGCTCCTATTTTTAAAGGTCTGCGCCACCGGCACCTATTGCCACCCCCAAATCGGCGCTCCGAAGGATCCAAATCTCATTTATCCAATAGTTTCTTATTTTTAAAGGTCTGCGCCAGCGGCTCCCCATGCCACTCCAGTGGATCCAAAACCTATTTATTCAAAAGTCTCTTATTTTCAAAGATCTGCGCCAGCGGCACCACATGCCACCCATACCCACCCCAAATCGAATATCTGATGAAGGTCGTTGAAGCGCCACCAATGGGGTAAGCATTGGATGCCGCTATCGCGGACCTTTAAATATAAGGTAATTTTGAAAAAAGAGGGTTTGGATCCACCGGATATATATATGAAAATGTCACATATATAAAACTATTTCATATTCTATTGCATACTGTAAAGTTTACTGTTTGTGTAAAAAAAATCTTTGAAATTTTATAGGCTTCATGGATCTTGTTTGATAAATCTCGTCGAGCAGATTTCAAAAATAGTAAATTTGCGAAAAACGAATTTGTGAATCAAAAGCTGTGATCATTTTCAGATTAAAAAAAAATCCAACCACTTATGTAACTTCCTAAAGGAAGTTGCGGATGATTGGTTTTAAAAAGGGTAAAATTGTGAAAAAATTTCCTAAAAAGTTGGAATAGGACCTATATGATTGTTGAAAAGTCAATAAGACTTATATGTATGTTGACCTGACAAATGGGACTTAAATATAATTTTCTATAATTTATAACATAAAAAACCAAATAATTAAACGGTTTAAAATTGTTAGCATACAAGAGAAGTGAAAGAGCGCAAATGCCCGACGCCCAAATTATTTGTGAAACCCTTTGTTTGTTTGTTTAGATTATAGGAAAGAGGAAGAATGGTGTTTTTGAAAGACATTGTACCTGCAGCGCAAAACAACATTAACACGCGATTCATACTTTTGGAGAAAGGTAAGATAACATTGGAAGGGCAACATAAGACATGCCTTGCGCTTGTGGCTGATGAAACTGTCGCGGTTCATTTTCAGCTATGGGGGGACGAGTGTGATGCCTTTGGGGGGGGCGATATTATCAACTTGGCCAACGGCATATTCTCTTACAACCGCAACAATCTGGTTTTGAGTGCAGGCAAAACAGGGAAAGCAGAAAAAGTGGGGGAATTCACAATGGTATTTGTTGAGACACCAAACATGAGTGAGATCCGATGGGTTCTTGATCCAAATAACTCCAACAAATATGTACATGAGGCTGTTATTTCTCCTCACTCGCGTTTACTTCCTCCCATGCTTTAATTCTATGCTATGCTTTGATGTTTTATCTTTACTTTTCTAGATATCAAAACTATTAAATTGTGAAGAACTCCATGTGATTTACCTTATTATTAAATATAATATGCAAGACATGGCATGGTATTCTAGTTGGAAGGCTAAGTCCATGAGGAATCTTATCAAGTTTTTAAAGTGGTATGAAATGGTGTTCGATGAAATGATCAATTTGCATATATTGTGTTTTAGCTAATCTCCATTTTTTACCCGCCTATAAAGTAATCAACTATAACTCGGGAATTTTAGCTAATCTCTTCTGGGCGTGAGTTAGAATTTTGTTTGCACAGGCATTAGGTGTCGTGGGATGGTTGTTGTCTCCTAGTGGAGGAAGGTGGGTTGGGGCTGTGTGATCTCAATATGTAATTAATGCACCCTCAATGAAGCTTTGGTTTCGGTTTAGACAAGGTGGCTCTCTTTGGGCGGTGTTGTACCCAAAATATGTCCTCCAATATCCAGTAAACATAAAAGTCCACGAATTTTGAATAAGGCCTCGACCAGACACAATGCCAGGACCGCAAACTTTACACCTGTGTCGTGTACCCGAATAAGTGGTCGTGGAGTTTACACCTCGGCCTAAGGAAAGCCAGTTGTTAACCTTTTATAAAGATTCCCTCTTATCCATAAGCACATGAACGTTGCACGTGAACACCAACCGACTCCTATAAATAGAGGCTCCTCATTTAGCAAACAATCTTTGAGTAACAAAACTCTGCAAATTGACCACTCTCTTTCACTACACTGGAATACAGCTCCGGCCATCCTCTTTAGCGTACCTAGAGCACTAGAGTTACGGCCTCTTATAGTTCAGCACTACACGGCCTCGACCTCTACTATCCGGAAGTATGTAATTTTATTATTTTAGCCTATTGATCACCATTTGCATGCTCTTGAGGCCAAATTATGTACATGTAAACATAAATTTAGTGAGAATAAGGAACCAAAGTGGACATGGGCTCATTTATAACTGAACCACTGTACATCTCATGTTGCTCTCCTTCTCATTTCATCTTTTCAACTATTTTTACACTTTTAACTGTTGAACATAGCTTAGATGGCATGAACTACATTATTAAGTACATTAGATGGCATGAACTACATTAGTAGGTGCATTTTTATGCATCAACGGGCGAATTTTTGCTAGGCAAATATGGAGGGGGTAAACAACCATCAATCGCTCCACTTAAGTCTACAGCCTCGGAGATTTGGAGGTAGTTTTTGGTCCATTTTTTTGAAGAGAATACTATTTGGGAGGTGGGAATGGGCAAATTGACGTTGTCCGTGACACTTGGATTGGAAATGAGCTCTTTGCCGACATATCTGTTAGGACACAAATTTCCAATTGAGTCCATATATAGTTTTGGCTCAATTCCGGACAAAAACATTTATTCATAGGAATGTATTTGATTGTAATATTCTCAAGCCTATGAAGTATGTGTTGAAGACGTAGCGGCAAAGAATTTAAAGCTTCATCAAAATGTCGGTTTGTGTGCCTCGTTTCTACGTTATCAACAAAGGTTCCATGCTCTCAAGGTATGAATGTAATTATATTTATATAGGAGCTTGGAACAATATGTATTGGGTGTTAGGAGTAATAAAAACTGCATTTTATTTTCAGAAAGAATCAATTAGAAACTTTAAATTAAGTATATAAAAGTTTATAAAAGTTTCTGGGCCAAAATCGAATTTTTCAATCTTTCTGGTCGTTCGTTAGAAATGTCGTTCGAACGAGTTTTTTCGTTCGAACCAGATTTCGTTCGAACGAGTTTTGTCGTTCGAACCAGTTTCGTTCGAACGAGTTTGCCAACGTCCCTAAACTGGTCAGTCGTTCGATATGTCGTTCGAACGAGTCTTTCGTTCTAACGAGCCCAGGCTGGTCGCTCGTTAGAAGTCTCGTTCGAACGAGAGTCAAGTTCGTTCGAACGAAACGCCAGGCGGGAACGGTTTTGAGCAGTTTTTTGGCAGTTTTCTCCCACTTTCCCCACTTGGTTTTTAACCAACTTTTTCAAGACTTAATATGTGCGGGAAACACCTTTTCTAATGTAACTTTTCCAACATTGTTTATCTCCTAGAGAGAGTTTGAGAGCAAAATTAAGTTTAGGAAAATGTTCAAGTTTTGAGTGTTCATTTTTAATGAAAAATTCATACACACTCTAGTTTACACCCAATAATTGTTTATCCAAGTTTCTATATTTATATCAATTGCTTGGAGTTTTTGGCACCGGTTTTCTCTACCGAATTCAAGAGACGTTTCGGGTTTGCTTCTACACCCCATCACAAAGAAGACCTTTGTTGAGATTCTACCCACACGGAGAAAGGCTCCATGCTAGGGTGACGGTGACCATATAAAGTCCCATCGGTGGATTCCGAGACCGCGGTGGTGTTCCGAGGTTGTTCGCTAGGAAGAGGTTTCTACAAGGAGGTGCATCAGGGCTTGAGAGGGTTCGAGTCGAGTGTTGTAAGTCTCTTGTCTTGTAATTATAATTCCGTATCTAGTGGACTTGTGGCTAGGGCCGTCCGAGGTTGTTTCCCGTCTTGGGTTTTTCCCCGTACATCTCGGCGTAGTGTGACATTGTTTATTTTATCTTGCACAAAATTTAGAACGCATGCTTAGGTTTAATTCAAGATAAAATTTGGTTTAATTTATCACACTCATTTAATTTGGGACTTAATTAAATATTGGATAAATTTGGTTTATTCAAGTCACTTACTAAAATTGGTTTCGCCTAACTTTGAATAATTGAAAATTATGACTTAGGCAAATTCTAGGACTTGAATTATGTTTTAATTTGTTTTTTGAGAAATTAAAACTTCTTGTTAATTTTTTGAAAGTTGAACCATCATCCCTTTTACAACGCTTCCGTATCATATCGTGTTTTATATTAAAAGGAAATTATATTTTAATTGTGATTATTAATCACCGGGGATCCAACTGCGTTTTCAAATTGGTATCAGAGCCAAAAACGATAAATTATTTCGTTAAGATCTTTTAATTTTTGGCTAAAATGGATTTTTCCCCATTTTCAAAATTTCCTATTTTTGATGGTTCAAGCTACGCGTATTGGAAAGCGCGAATGAGATCGGCACTAAAATCTATCGACGAGAGAGTTTGGATGTCTGTTGTTAACGGGTATTCCCCACCAACTTACTTAGTTGAAAATGAACGTGTTATCAAACCCACCGATAGATGGACTGAAAATGAGTTTAAACTTGCTAACTTTAATTCCCGAGGTTTAAATGCCTTGTTTAGCGCTGTCACACCGGATGAATTCCGACGTATTATGACGTGTGAAACCGCTAAAGAAGCTTGGGATATTTTACAATTAACTCATGAAGGAACTAGTGTCGTTAAAGCTTCAAAACTCCAAAACCTCACCACTCAATTTGAAACAATCAAAATGGATGAAAAAGAAACTTTTGATAAATTTTATGCTAGACTTTCTGATATTGTTAATTCATCCTTTAACTTGGGAGAGAAAATACCTGACGACCGTGTTGTAAAGAAAATTTTAAGGTTCCTACCCGATAGATTTATTCCAAAGGTGACCGTTTTAAATTCTTTACCCACTTTAGCCTCTACGGAATTAGAAGAGCTTGTAGGTGATTTACAAACCTATGAACTAGATATGTTTCCCTCTAAAAATGAAAATAAAAATGAAAAGGGCGTTGCTTTAAAAGCCCGAAAAGAGGTCAAACAAGTAGTAGAGAGCGATAGTGATAGTGACTCGGAAGATATGGCTTTGTTTGCTCGTAAATTTAGAAAATGTCTTAAATTTAACAAAGATAAAGTTAAAAATGATTTTAAGAAATTTGATGCTTCTAAACATGATAAAAGCGAGAAGTTTTCTAAAGCGGAAAAGATCCCTAAACCTAATAATGAAAATTTAGATAGGGACGAGTCTAATAAATGTTTTGGTTGTGAAGGTTATGGCCATAGGGCATATGAGTGCCCCACTAAACTAAGGAAAGAGGGTAAACGATCCACTGCTTATAATGCGACCCTTAGTGACAGTGATAAGGAAGAGAAGCCCGAATCCCCCACTAAAAAAAATTTTGTGGCTTTTATGGCTAGACATGTGAGTGATAATGAGAACTCATCGAATGATGAAATTATAGCACATGCCACTTCCAAGGTCATTGTACATGATTCTCTTATTTTTAATGATAGTGAGAGTGAAGAAGAAAGAGAGAGTGAAAATGAAGAAGAGGTTGATGAGAGTGAACTTCAAAATGCTTTTCATGAATTATATAAAGAATCTATTAAATTGAAAAGAGCTAATTTGAAGTTAGAAGCTAGTTTAAGAGAGAGTGTCAAGGTCATTAATGAAAGTGCCTTAATAGAAGACCTTAGGACACATGAGAGGACTCTTCAAGAGAAGCTTAACTATGTAGAAGGCGAGAGAGATAGCCTTAGGGGTTTAATGGAATCCTTGAAAAAGGAGCTTCTTGCTTTTGAAGAGCGAAATGTTTTACTAGAATCTAAAATTTTAGAATTGGAAAATAAATTAAAAGATTCTAGTAATGTCAAATTTGATTTGGAGTGTCGTTCGGAAAAACTAGATAAAATGTTAGGAATGGTCCAAATTAAAAATGACACTTTTGGTTTAGGCTTCAATTCTTGTAATGATTTTAACCCTAAAGTCAAAACCAATGTTTTAGGAGAATCTTCTAGGAATACATTTAATGATCACTCCTTAGATAAATCTTTTCGACATATTCTTACTTGTACACATTGTGGTCGAAAAGGTCATCTTAGGAAATTTTGCTTAGATCTTAAACGAATTCCTAGAAAATCCCATAGTAAAGTAACCACGGTTATTAACGATCCTACACCCCAAGATAGTAATTCTTCATTAATTTGGGTTAGGAAATCCGACTTGGTTACCTTACAAAATAGGGATTTTGATTCTCATTTACTTTCACATGCTTCCTCCCATGCTAAATCTAAAGGATGAATGTGTTAGTATTTGCATACTTTAGCTTTTGTATTTCATGCTATATTCACATGCTAAATGTATGCCTGTTTAGTCATTTTCTAGTCATTGCCTTATTTCATATCACATGCTAGAAATTATGACTTGTTTATCTTTTTGTATTATATTGTGTGTTTGATTTAACTGAAAAATATAAAAAGATTTTAGTTTATCATTTGTGTTTTTTATTTATTTCATTTAAGCTTAATGAAAATACAAATGATTTTTGTTTAGTCTTTTGAGTATATATCTTTATTTTTGATTAAAAATGTTTAAAAAAAAAAACTCAAAAAGATTTTGTTATGTGTGTATTTTAGTTTGATACACTTTATGTGGCATATATCTGTGTTTGAATCCCATCTTTTACGCTCCCACGTGGCTAGAACTTTTGGTTTAGATTTTCAATCCTTAAAATGTTCTTTACCATGTTTTCAATATGGAGTAGTTGGATTTTGTATTGTTAAAATGGATTCTATTTCTATATGCCGCTTTTCACACATGAACGAGCTCTTTTGAAATCTTAATGTCACATGTTATATTTGAGCTTTTTGAGGTGTTCTCCTATCAATCTAGTCATCTACATATCTATGACCTAGGAGGACTAGTGCATGTCAAAATCCGTTGCATGTGAGATTTGTGCGAAAAATGAAAACATGATAAATTAATATATGCACGGGGAAGGGCTCCGAAAGGATGAATTAAATCCTTTGCGATAGTAAGCCACCGTTGATTGGATCTAAAAGAAATACGTGATCCAAAGACCTAAAAACAGAATATTTGGCATTTAAAATACATCAATTGCCAAGGCCTATGTTTGTTTGATATATTCATTCACAAACAAAAGAATATATATGCTTATTGAGGGAGAATTGGATGGTATATCAACGGTTTGCACAATGTCCGTTTATCCCAGTTGTCGTTAATGTCATGACTCTATTTGGTTTGTAGAATCATCATCATGCTAGGCTTGTATGCATTGTGTATGTTTGTTCATTGAGTTCAATCTGTATATTATCACATGAGGTTATATTTAACTGTGATGAAGTTTGCAATCAAATGAGAACTCCGTGAACATTTCTTAAGTGTTTGGGTCTAAATTTAATTGTTGCTAGTTCACACCCCTACACTTCCGTTTCCATATGACTCATTTTTGCCATACGAGTGTGCAAACTTATTGTATTTTGTGTCATGTGTGTGTTTCTATCTATCTATATATGCTCGTACTTATTGGTATATTTATAGTATATATATATAAGATATTGGTTTGTCTTTGCCTTGCTTTATTTGTCCATATGCTTTCATGTCGTAACACTTTAAGCTTCAACATACTATTTATTAGTTCTTTAATCCTTTGCCTATTCCCGAACAAAAAAGGGGGAGAATGATGATAGGGGGAGAAATGGTATCTAATCCTATTATTATCGTATCTCAGTTTGGGGGAGATTTATCTTAGGGGGAGACGTCTTTCTAAGTAGGTCATGTGTTTGATAAAGGGGAGAATTAATTTAGGGGGAGTAATTAATTAATTGGATTTAATATTTTGATATTCCCTATGCATTTGATGAGTTTGCTTAAGTGTGCAGGAATTATTCTAAAGCGGCATCTTTCTATGGCAAAGCGTTTGATCCTTGGGTTGAATCAAGTTTGGGCGGGTTATGTTTTGAGTCTAGTAGAGCTTGACGGCCCTTTAGGATTTTTTGTTTGGTTTTTGTCCCGGAATAGCCAAAGGGGGAGATTTGTTAGGACACAAATTTCCAATTGAGTCCATATATAGTTTTGGCTCAATTCCGGACAAAAACATTTATTCATAGGAATGTATTTGATTGTAATATTCTCAAGCCTATGAAGTGTGTGTTGAAGACGTAGCGGCAAAGAATTTAAAGCTTCATCAAAATGCCGGTTTGTGCGCCTCGTTTCTACGTTATCAACAAAGGTTCCATGCTCCCAAGGTATGAATGTAATTATATTTATATAGGAGCTTGGAACAATATGTATTGGGTGTTAGGAATAATAAAAACTGCATTTTATTTTCAGAAAGAATCAATTAGAAACTTTAAATTAAGTATATAAAAGTTTATAAAAGTTTCTGGGCCAAAATCGAATTTTTCAATATTTCTGGTCGTTCGTTAGAAATGTCGTTCGAACGAGTTTTTTCGTTCGAACCAGATTTCGTTCGAACGAGTTTTGTCGTTCGAACCAGTTTCGTTCGAACGAGTTTGCCAACGTCCCTAAACTGGTCAGTCGTTCGATATGTCGTTCGAACGAGTCTTTCGTTCTAACGAGAATCTAACGAGCCCAGGCTGGTCGCTCGTTAGAAGTCTCGTTCGAACGAGAGTCAAGTTCGTTCGAACGAAACGCCAGGCGGGAACGGTTTTGAGCAGTTTTTTGGCAGTTTTCTCCCACTTTCCCCACTTGGTTTTTAACCAACTTTTTCAAGACTTAATATGTGCGGGAAACACATTTTCTAATGTAACTTTTCCAACATTATTTATCTCCTAGAGAGAGTTTGAGAGCAAAATTAAGTTTAGGAAAATGTTCAAGTTTTGAGTGTTCATTTTTAATGAAAAATTCATACACACTCTAGTTTACACCCAATAATTGTTTATCCAAGTTTCTATATTTATATCAATTGCTTGGAGTTTTTGGCACCGGTTTTCTCTACCGAATTCAAGAGACGTTTCGGGTTTTCTTCTACACCCCATCACAAAGAAGACCTTTGTTGAGATTCTACCCACACGGAGAAAGGCTCCATGCTAGGGTGACGGTGACCATATAAAGTCCCATCGGTGGATTCCGAGACCGCGGTGGTGTTCCGAGGTTGTTCGCTAAGAAGAGGTTTCTACAAGGAGGTGCATCGGGGCTTGAGAGGGTTCGAGTCGAGTGTTGTAAGTCTCTTGTCTTGTAATTATAATTCCGTATCTAGTGGACTTGTGGCTAGGGCCGTCCGAGGTTGTTTCCCGTCTTGGGTTTTTCCCCGTACATCTCGGCGTAATGTGACATTGTTTATTTTATCTTGCACAAAATTTAGAATGCATGCTTAGGTTTAATTCAAGATAAAATTTGGTTTAATTTATCACACTCATTTAATTTGTGACTTAATTAAATATTGGGTAAATTTGATTTATTCAAGTCACTTACTAAAATTGGTTTCGCCTAACTTTGAATAATTGAAAATTATGACTTAGGCAAATTCTAGGACTTGAATTATGTTTTAATTTGTTTTTTGAGAAATTAAAACTTGTTGTTAATTTTTTGAAAGTTGAACCATCACCCCTTTTACAACGCTTCCGTATCATATCGTGTTTTATATTAAAAGGAAATTATATTTTAATTGTGATTATTAATCACCGGGGATTCAACTGCGTTTTCAATATCATAATCAATACCCGCCTATGCGAATTGCATATTTGTGGTTTCATAAGGCCAAATGGAACACAGAAAAGTTGGAGATATGTATGGGGAGGATATTTTGGGTTTCAATAAAACCATCCTCTCAGAAAGAGATAAGTTACTTTGGTACCCCAATAGTTTTGGTAAATTCTCTATTATATCGTCCTGGGATTTTTGTAGAAGGAGAGACTGTAGGTTTTTTGGATTATATTTGGCATTCTGCCATTCCAATCCAAGTATCCATATTCATGTGGAGACTTTTTCCATTGGTCTCTCCCTATGGATGAGGTGATTAGCAAAACAGGCATCCCATTAGTGTCTAAGTGCAACTGCTCTAGTCCGGTTCACGATGGAGATTCCATAAGACGCCTATTCATTTTGGGGGAAATTGCTCGATACACAAGCTCTTTGGGTTCAGAAATTCCAAGATAGGGTGTTGTTCATTTGCTCCGACTGTGGGAAAACTTCAATTTAAAATGTTATGAATTTTTGAAACAGGTGATCCCCATTGCTATTTTCTGGGAAATATGGGCTGAGAGGAATAATGTCAGATTCAACAGTGTCTCATTTTCAGTCAGTGGTATCATAAATTTTTTTGCTAATGCTGTGTCGAATTAGTGCATCAATTTGCAGCATAATTGGCCTTGTTCAGACCTGTTCACTGCTGATTTTTTCAAGATGCAACTTGCTACTAGGGTGAGCCAATTTAGGTGTATTAAATGCTTAAAACCTGTTTGGGTCAGCCTAAAACTCAACTGTGACTGATGTTCTAAGTCCAATCCGGGTTTAGCGGTTGGTAGTGGGATTTTTCGCAACAGCAAAGGGCATGTCATGGCTGCATTTGGAAAGTTTTTTGGCGTTCAGTCGAGTATTGAGGCGGAAGCCAGTGTTGTTTAGAAGTGCTTATATTAGCTAAAAGATATGAATGTCATGATTCATACATTAAGATTGATTCCAAAATCATTGTTCACATGATCAATGGGTCAGCTGATCCAAATTGGAAGATGTGTAATTCTAGAGATCGAAGATATCATTCATGAGTTAGGGTGGAAGATAGGGCTTGTGTACCGGGAAGCAAATTTTGCGGCCAATTCCTTGGCCAATTGGAGTTGCTCAATCAAGGCCTTTGCGATCTTCGCAGATATCTCGGACTTTTCGATTAGTACTCATGGCTATGTCATGTTAGATAGGATAGGATTTCCAAACTTTAGGAGGCTATGAGTTTAGTGTTATTGTTTTTTACTGATATATGTTTACGGCGGGGGGGGGGGGGGGGGGGGGGGCTCATTTTTTGGTGTACAAAACAACCTCTACCATCTATAATTGGAAATTGGTTTGTATTATTTTCTTGGGAAAAATGCAAATTTAATCCTCAAGTTTGGGACGAATTTCAAGAGCCAATGTTTAAGAAGTTGCAATGTTAACATTAAATTTTAAAAATTACTGCAATTAAATTCACCGTCAAAGTGTTGTTAAAATATTTAACGGAAGTCCACATGTTCAACCAAGTTGGCATCCTACATGTCGTTATTTCAACAAATGAGATAATTAGATATCCATTAGAAATTAATCTCTTTTTTTTCCATAACCTCATATCAAAAACATTTGACACGACTGGGCACCATTACCACCGACAGTGGTGAATCCAAGATTTAGTGTCAACTGGGGCGAAAGTTTCGAGTGTTGCTGGGGGTTCTGGAGCAGGAGCCCCCGAGGCGATTTTTTGGGAGGGTATTTCGAGTTTTTTCAGGCATTTTTTGGGTTGTTTTTACTTTTGGGGGCATAATATTCATTTTCAACACTAATTGGAGTGGAAGATGATTGAACCTCAGCTTCGGATACGGTTGGTGCGTTGTCTCTTCTTTTTCGTTTAAAAAAATTCTTCATTAATTCCTTATATTTACATATTTAATTTAATTTCACATATAAATTTACATATAAACAGCATATAAATTTACACAAAATAAATAAGGGGCTTTGTAAATTTAGGACCTATTGTAATATGTATTTTGGAAATAGGACAACAAACATTTTATTTATGGTTTTAGTCCCTATTTTTGAATAAAGCCGCCGGCGCGGACCCATATTCATAAACCGTCAACCAATCACAGCATGCCACGTGTCCCTTTAATTTGAAAATAGGGACTAAAAATGAAAACGAAATGTTTGTTGTCCTATATCCATAATCAATATTATTTTAAGTCCTAAAATTACATAATCTAAATAAATAAACAGACAACTATAAACAAATATACACAAAATAAATTTATAAATTCACATTATAAATTTAATTTGATTTTAGTATAAATAAATTTAGTATAATTTCAGTAGATTAGTGGATAATTATTTAGTATAATACGTAATTTTAGTATAAATTATTTATACTGTATAAATAATTTAATTTAATTTTAGCATAAATAATTAAATTTCAAATAAATAAATGAAGAAAATTGAAATATACCTGGAGAGAGCAGCAGCCGGTGGTGGAGACGGAGAGCACGGCAGCAGCCAGCCGGTGGTGGAGTCTGGAGAGAGAGGAGAGAGCGGCGGGTGGAGAGGAAGAGCACCGGGTGGAGAGAGCGGCGTACGAGAGAAGAGAGCAGTAGGTTTCGTTTTTGAACTTTAACCGCAAACCCGATTCAAAATTAAAATCATAAAACTTTAACGGCAAATCCACTCGCATACCCAAATCAAATTCAATTCGTAATAGCAAACGTACATCAAATTCACACCACTATGGAAAATCCAAATCGATAACCAGTTTGAAAACAAAAACATCGAATTAACAAGTGTGTGTGTAGATTTGTTCGTGTGTGATTTTGTGATGGAGATGAACTCAGAGCAGTGCGTGTGCGCGTATGTATTCAGCTGCGATGAAACCCAGGGCTTCTGATGAGCATCGGAGAGAGCGAGAGAGATAGTAGCTTTAGCAGCGAAGCTTGAGGCGGTGGTGGTCCGGTTTTGGTTCTGTTTGTTTGAAAACAGATTTTTTGTTCTTTTCATTGTAGAGGTTTTATTCTTTTCTTTTTAAGTTTTCAAGTGTATGTGTTTTAACTTCAAGAGTGTTCTGTTTTTTATTTAATTTAAGGGTTTATTATGTGTTTGATTTGTAGGTATATTTTGAAAGGTTTAAAATATTTATTAAAAATTATTTTTTAAAGTCGTGTATCAATTATTTATTGGACAATAGAGTACATTTGCCATGTAGGATTATTTATTTTAACGACACTTTGACGATGGATTTTATTGCAGCAATTTTTAAAATAGATTATAAACTTTTAGGACTTAAAATAATATTGATTATGGATATAGGACAACAAACATTTCGTTTTCATTTTTAGTCCCAATTTTCAAATTAAAAGAACACGTGGCATGCTGTGATTGGCTGACGTTTTATGAATATGGGTCCGCGTCAGCGGCTTTATTCAAAAATAGGGACTAAAACTATAAATAAAATGTTTGTTGTCCTATTTCCAAAATATATATTACAATAGGTCCTAATTTTATAAAGCCCCTTTTTAAAATTCAAGGGTGACTTTCAATACAAGAGAGGGTGGCTTGTACCCATCGCAGCAATTTGTAGATTAGTTCATATGCTGTATTACCAGAAATTTAATACCCATCGTAGCAACGTAGGTCAGTGTGGTTGGCAACTTAAGTGGGACAACACAACCAAGATTTTTATATTTTATTACATCATCAAATAGGGTGAATAGCCTATCCGGGTGACTTTCAATACAAGAGAGGGTGGCATGTACCCTCTCAACCAAATCAAAAGAAAGCCAAAAAGCGTAGATAAGGTTGTGGTTTTATAACACAAAATCTCAACAAGTCTAGAACAAAGTCAGGAAAACTAAAGAACCAAGAAGCATTGATCAAGCCTTATTAAACCCTTGAACTTATTAGACCAAGAGCGCAAACCTTTTGTCAATGGGTTACCAGATCCAATTGTTGAATGCTTTGATAGTTATGAGAGTGTTAAGAATGCATATGTGATGCACATAGAAACATAGAGGTGTTCAGTTGTATCACTAGACTCATACAAATACTACATTCCATCAGTGACCAATCTTCTTGGCTTGTAAGAAACAGACTGCAAGTAGGGATGGCAACGGGTCGGTTCGGGGTCGGGTTTTAGCTCCCCGTCCCCGTCCCCGTTAGAAAAACCATTCCCCGTCCCCGCCCCGTTCCCCGTTATAACGGGTTCGGGGATCCCCGTCCCCGTTTAAAACGGGTATCGGATTCCCCGCGGGGAACCCGTTTTGAATTTTTTTTTTTTTTTTTTTTCAACTCCTCTTTAGGCACCTAAGTAAAAGTTATTTTTAAATTACATCTCAATTAGAAGTGTCATATCATTTCATAAATTCACCAATTAACTGTAAATTAGAAAGAAAATTATTCAAATAAAGCTAGAATTGTGAAGCCTTATATTCAAATAAACCAACAGTTTATTCCTGATTGCTTATGGTTGTAAGAATTTACTCCCCTAAATGGAGCTTGCAATATTAAAATTAAAGTGAAATTAAAAAGAAATGTTAAAAATTAAATGAACTAACCGGATAGCTGAAATTAAGGTCAGGGATAGTGACGAGAGGTGGTAGCAGAGGCAAAATCCTACCCAATCGCTCGGATCTATACAAACCCACAGATGTCTATGTATGAGTCACGTGCAATTTATAATAAACACACAGATATCCATGTAAATGAAAACAAATTTCACGAGAAGAAACAATCAAGATCTGACCGAGAAGAAACAGACAAAGGGGAACCAAGATCTGACCGAGAAGAAACAGCCAACAGCCGTAATGGAGGGTGTGAGGCGCTGCGGAGGCGCTGCGGAGGGAGGGTGAGGGAGGGTGTGAGGCGCTGCGTGAGCAGGCGAGAGCTGAGCGTGAGGGAGGGAGTGAGGGAGTGTGAGGGGTGAGGGTTGCGTAACTCTTAACAGATGTGTGTGTTGTGTTGTGAGGGATTGATTGTGAAGGAATATAGGGTTTAGTTAGTTTATATATTTTTTATAATATAAATATATATTTTTTAATATATGTAAGTAATTCGGGTATCCCCGTGGAGACCCGAAGGCATACCCGAAATCGACCCGAAACTTTTCGGGGATTTTTTTCACTCCCCGAACCCGATCCGATCCCCGAATTTTCGGAGATTTTTCGGGGATTTTTTTTCGGGTATCCGCGGGGATCCGAAATTTCGGGGAAAATTGCCATCCCTAACTGCAAGTCGGGTACCTCTTCGAGGTAGTTTTTGGTCCTCCTGTATGAAGTATTTTATGTCAAGCAATCTCTTTAATTTATTGTTGTTTTAAGATACATGTTTTAAAACTTTTTTTTTTCCTGATAAGTTGAAATATTCATATTGTTTAACCAATTAATAACTTAAATAGTTTAAATCCATCACTGCGTAAACTTAAAACTAATACAAAAATAGAAGTGCATATTAAACAACAAACAAAACACGCTGATTCATTCAAAATTAAAAGCAAAAATTGATATAAAAATAAAAGTACAAAAAAATAACAAACAAAACACACTCATCGTATAAATTTTATCACTTGACATTTCTCATTTTCTCCCCGAGAATGTTGATGATGTTGGCTCTGGTGATGTTCAAGTAACGAGCACCCCAGGTTGGCATGAATATAGGAACATTTTGAATAATCAATACATTTCCAACAGTACTTTTACTCTCCCATTAGCAATCGGGAAGGACTTTACGATGTATGGAGCAGTCAAGGGTACCCATTGGATGCTTCGCCTTTATGGTTAAGTCACCCACCTCATTTGGGCGGGCTAACATGAGTATGGTTACGACCTATTTCAAGTAAAGTTTATGTTATAGTGTATACTAATCTCAAAAAACTATAACGATAACACATTAACATACTTACAAATTTAACCTTTTGGGTACCAAATAGGAGATTATGTGTAATGACCCCACTTTTATATGCTCATAGGTATATAGTTTGTTTTTACACTCATATGTTACTTATTATCTTATAGATGTTGTATTATTAGCTATGTGGTATTATTGGCTATCAATATAAAAAACTCCATTTTTAATTACGAAGAATCAACTGTAAATTGGATCAAATCGAAGTCTTATGACATATCTTAAGGCAAATAATAAGTTTTGGGGTAGAAAATATAATTTTATGAAATTTTAAGGACTAAAATAAAAATATAAAATGGGCCATTTTATAAATAAAATATTTTTAAGGACCTCTAAGAAATATTCAAAATATATAGTGTGAAATTACCAAAATACCCTTCATGTGTGAAATGACCCTTATACCCTTATCACCTTTCCACCACGTGCTGGTCACTTCCACCTTCCACATGTCATCTGTAGAGAGAGAGCTGAAACACTTGTCATCATTTGGTGATATTAACACTCCAAGACCACTCTGGATCACGACACCTCGGTGTTGAATCACCAATCCAAAAAGCCTAGTCATTAGACACGTGTCAACACCGTAATAGTTTTGGAAACCTATAAATAGGGCCTTAGGGTTCATTTGAAACTCACACCAATTCCTTGAGAATTATAGTAAGACAGAGTGATAGAAAGCTTGGGAAATATCTTAAGAAGGAGTTCTATAATTTCTATTAAAGAATTCATTTCGTAGGTATGATTTTATTTAAATGTTATAATGTATTTTTGTAGTTTTAATTTTTGTGTTTTATAGCTTTACTTAGTAGTTATGCTGGTAAATTACACTAAGGACTTCACTAATCAAAACTTAAAGTTTAGAAGAAATCCAAGTTGATTTTATTTTCATGTAAACTTGTTTGAAATTGTATATACGCTTTTAAAAATGATTTTTTAAAAGTAATTGCTCGTTATTATGGAATCTCATTTAAGTAATTCCAAAGTCAGGCCCGGTAAAATTCTGTCTAGACGAGATGGTATTTAAGTGGTGCCCCTGTGACCCTCCATCTCTACTGGGAATGAATTTAGGAAATGTTCTGTCTAAAGGAGATGGTATTTAAGCGGTGACCCTGTGACCCTCCATCTCTACTAGGAACCGACTGATTAGGAAGAACTGTGAATTGAATCCTTTAAATACGATCAATAAGTTTTAAAACTTAAAGAAAATAGTTTTTAGTAATCCTTTGAAACAAGTTATTATTAAAATACAATATGTAGACTGGATCTTGTTTAGAACATATACTTAAACCTTTATCGTATTTGTTAGATTAACGTGCGATCGAAGACTCGTTATCTATAATTTCGTCCTCTATTTTAGGTGAGTACTCTATGCAATTTCTTGCGCATTTTGACTATATTATATAATGCAAACTATGTATATTTTATGAAATGGTTTTATTCTCAAAATTCATCTGATACCGATGATTTACGTCCTTTGTTATATGTTTATATCTCTCCATATAAACATCTGACTTGAATTCTGAAATTATTGATTCGGCCTATGGAAACTCTCTTACTATGTTGGCCTTGACTACCGGGTGGAAATATTTGGGTGGTACCTTCCCAGCTGGTTTATCGCTGGTGTGCCCTAAATAAGGCGTTGTTCTAGAAATCATGATTATCTGTCTGTGATGTTACCGGGTGGAAACATTTGGTAACACTATCTGTCTGGATATTAGAGCGTATATGGCCACTAAAACTGAATAATTGACACATGCTCAATTGTTTTATCTGCTCTGTTCTGAACTGTTTATTCTGAATATATATTGTCATCTACTTTATATATATTACTTGAAATTCCTATCTTTATATATATACCTTATGTTCTAAATTGAATAGGTATCTATTTTCTGAAAACCTTGGAATATTTGGAGATTGAATCTCATTCGGCTTTTAGCTGATGTTTTATAATTAACCATTTTTCAAGAAATAATTAGGCAAGCGGATGGAACATAAGGGGACTATGTTGAAGATTTAGCTTTTAGAGCTCTTTTGTTACATTAAGTAGAATTTTGTTTTATTCGATAAAGGATGTTTGGCTCTTTAATTAAAAGGCATTAAAATTTCTGTCAAGTTGTAACTCTTGGATATTTTAATATAAATGAAGTTTCCTTTAGAAAGCTCTGATGATGTAATTCCTTCACCTTCGGTATTTTACGATTCATAACCATGTGATTATACTTCCGCTACATATATTTTAAAAGAAAAATTTTAATGCCAGGATATTGGATGCCTTGGTGGCATGTCAAGACACTCGTTCCCTACGATTTTTGGGTCGGGGTCGTGACAGAGGTGGTATCAGAGCATAGGTTATGAACCCGTAGACTACTGAACATAGGTTTCGAACGTTATAGATTTTATGTTTCCATCCTTAGGAGATAGTATTAAAAATCTAATTTATGTGATAACCCTCCCTATGTGTTATATTATTTATAATTGGTCTTTTAGTTTTCAATATTGATATAGTATAGTAGATCTTACGTTTGGCCATGACTGTAGAAAATGACTAAGAGAAGATCATCAATGGGAACTAGTGATTCGAGTATAGAAGGACTGGAAGGTGCATACAAGGCAATTGAAAGTCTGGCAAAGATTGTGGAGCAACAGGTGAACAATGGAGTACTAAAGAATCTTGAACTAAGTAGATGTACTATTGAACAGTTCAAGAAGTTGAATCCTCCATCTTTTAAAGGTACTCCTAACCCCACCGAAGCAGAAAGTTGGGTGATGCAGATGGAAAAGATACTCGAT
Organism: Sambucus nigra; assembly: GCA_949130495.1. Classification (NCBI taxonomy): domain Eukaryota; kingdom Viridiplantae; phylum Streptophyta; class Magnoliopsida; order Dipsacales; family Adoxaceae; genus Sambucus; species Sambucus nigra. Next base: position 127,272,687 of record OX422218.1, read on the forward strand.
GTTCTTAAGTGTACCGATGAACAAAGGGTGTCATTTTGCAACTTTAATGTTAGAAGGGGAGGCCGAACATTGGTGGAGAATGACTAAGAGAATACACGGGGAAAGGAATACTTACATAGGTTGGAATGATTTCTTAGTAATATTTTATGAGAAATATTTTTCGAAAACGGTGAAAGACGAAATGGCAGCTGACTTCATGAGTCTGGTGCAAGGGAATATGACGGTTAGTCAATATGAAGCAAAGTTTACTGAGTTATCCCGTTTTGCACGTCATGTTGTAGCAACTGATGTTTTAAGAGCGAAGAAGTTTGAGCGTGGGTTAAGGTTGAATATTCGTAGTCGAATTTCCATCCTGAAATTAACATCATATATTGATGTCGTGACTAGGGCTACAATAGCTGAGAGGGATGGTGAGGAGTACAATCGAATTAGAGATGGCAAGAGGAAGTTTGGGGAACAAAAAGGAAAGAACCTGAATAATAGAAATTTCTTTAGGAACGCATCCAATGTTGGGGGATCTAGTGATAACAAACAGTATAACAACCAGACATGTCCGCAATGTGGAAAGATGCATGGAGGACGACCTTGTTATAAGGATTCAGGAGCTTGTTTTAGATGTGGACAGAAAGGACATCAGATAAAAGACTGCCCAAACCCAGCAAGGGTTTCGATAAAGCTTTCAAGTGCAAAGAAGGATCAAGACAGACAGGGTAGAGTTTTTGCACTTTCTGATACCCAAGCTTCTAATGCGGTAGTGTCAGGTACACTTTCTATATGTGCACAGACTTTTAAAGCTTTGATAGATCCTGGTTCTACCCATTCGTTCATATCTATACATGTATTAAATCGCTTTCATAATTTGCCGGAACCCTTGAATCATAACATACACGTTTCTACTCCTTCGGGTGAGTTATTGATGGGTAAATTAGTATACAAGGCTTGCCCCATAATATTGATAGTCATAAACTATTTGTTGATTTGATAGTTTTAGACATTAAAGATTTTAAAGTCATTTTGGGTATGGATTGGTTAGCATCACATCATGCTAAGGTAGACTGTTTTGAGAAGAGTGTTACTTTCCAAATTCCTCACCAACTAAAATTTAGTTTTGAAGGAACTGGCATCATATCTCCGATGTGTATTATTTCTGCAATGCAAGCCTATAGTTTTCTTAAGAAGGGATGTCAAGGATTTCTTGCAACTGTTACCAGTTTGCAGACGATAAAGCCTAGCTTAGAAGATATTCCTATCACTAAGAAATTTACGGATATTTTTTCAGATGATTTACCAGGCCTACCTCCTAATAGAGAAATAGAATTTACGATTGACCTTATTCCTGGAACTATACCAATCTCAAAACCACCATATCGTATGGCACCTTTAGAATTAAGAGAGTTAAAAGTGCAATTAGAAAACCTTTTAAACAAGGGTTTTATCAGACCAAGTATATCGCCTTGGGGTGCTCCAGTGTTATTTGTGAAAAAAAGGATGGGACAATGAGACTATGTATAGATTATCGTGAACTGAATAAGGTAATCATTAAGAATAAATACCCCTTACCCCGTATAGATGACTTGTTTGATCAATTAGAAGGTGCACAAGTATTCTCTAAAATTGACCTTAGGTCAGGCTATCATCAATTGAAGATTAAGGACGATGATATTTCAAAATCAGCTTTTCGTACTAGATATGGCCACTATGAATTTATTGTAATGCCATTTGGACTAACTAATGCACCAGCTGCTTTTATGGATATGATGAATAGAGTCTTTAGGAAATATTTGGATCAATGTGTTATTGTTTTTATCGATGACATTCTCATTTATTCTAAGAGTATTGAAGAACACGAGAAGCATTTAGAGACAATATTACAAATCCTTAGGAAAGAGAAATTATATGTAAAATTAAAGAAGTGTGAGTTTTGGATGCCTAGTGTTTCTTTTCTAGGACATGTCATATCCAAAGAGGGAGTGTCAGTTGACCCCCAAAAGATTGAGGCTATACTAGATTGGCCAAGATCAACTAATGTGAGTGAGATTCGTAGTTTCTTTGGATTAGCAGGTTATTATCGAAGATTTGTTGAAGGATTTTCTAGCATTGCTAAATCTCTATCTAGGTTAACATAAAAGAATGTAAAATATGAATGGTCTGAGGAAGCCGAGAAAAGTTTTCAAGAACTTAAGAATCGATTAGTGACTGCCCCAATTTTGACTATTCCTTCAGGCACGAAAGGATTGGTGATTTATAGTGATGCTTCTAAAAATGGTTTGGGATGTGTGCTAATGCAAAATGGAAAAGTAGTAGCTTATGCCTCAAGACAGTTAAAACCATATGAGCAAAATTATCCAACCATGACCTAGAATTAGCAGCTGTAATTTTTGCTCTTAAGATTTGGAGACACTATTTATATGGTGAGACTTGTGAGATTTATACTGATCATAAGAGTTTGAAATATATATTTACTCAGAAAGAATTGAACATGAGACAAAGGAGGTGGTTAGAATTGATGAAGGATTATGATTTGAATATTCATTATCACCCAGGGAAAGCTAATGTAGTAGTTGACGCTTTAAGTAGGAAGTCTACACCAAATTTAGCATGTCTTATTAGAAACCAGGAGGCTCTATTGAAGGATTTAAGAAATATGGAAATAGATATTCATATTTATAATAAAGGTGGAATAATTATGAACTTACAAGTATAACCCATATTGATGGAAAGGATCAAAATTGCACAAGTAAATGACCCACAACTGAAAAAGATTATAGAAGAGGTTATTGAAGGGAAGAGAATGGAATTTGCGATACGGGATGATATATTGAGGTTTGGAAATAGAGTGTGTGTTCCACGTGATGCCCAACTGAAGAGGCAAATTTTAGAGGAAAGTCATTACTCGAGATTCACGTTTCATTCCGGAAGTACCAAGATGTATAGAGAACTTCGAGAAGTGTTTTGGTGGAATAACATGAAAAGGGAGATAGCGGAATTTGTATCTCAGTGTTTGGTTTGTCAACAAGTAAAAGCTGAGCATCAGAAACCATCAGTATTGCTACAACCACTGCCTATCCCTAAGTGGAAATGGGAACATATCACTATGGATTTTGTGACAGGTTTACCAAGGAGTTCAAGTGGTAATGATTCTATTTGGGTAATTATTGATAGGCTAACTAAATCTTCTCATTTTCTTGCCATTAAGATTACCCATTCTTTAGAAAAGTTAGCTAAGTTGTATATGAAGGAAATTATTAGGCTTCATGGAACCCCAATTTTAATTGTTTCTGACCGTGACCCTAGATTTGTGTCGCGCTTCTGGAAAAGCCTAAAAGAAGCCATGGGAACAAAATTGAATTTTAGCACTGCTTTTCATTCTCAAACGGATGGACAATCAGAGAGAACTATTCAAACCTTAGAGGATATGCTTAGGGCATGTGCACTTGATTTAAAAGGGAATTGGGATGATCATTTACCGTTAGTGGAATTCGCGTATAATAATAGTTATCAAGCAAGTATTCAAATGGCTCCGTATGAGGCACTCTATGGTAGAAGGTGTCGTTCCCCTACATGTTGGGTAGAAGTTGGGGAAAGAAAATTATTGGGACCAGAATTGATTCAGATCACAACCGAGAAGGTGAAATTAATACAAGACCGACTTCGAACCGCCCAAAGCCGTCAAAAGAGGTATGTTGACAATCGACATCGACAGCTAGAATTCCAAAGAGGAGATTTTGTGTTCTTGCGAGTATCGCCAGCAAAGGGAGTAATACGATTTGGGGAAAAGGGGAAGTTGAGCCCAAGATACATAGGACCTTTTGAAATCCTTGAAAGGATAGGAGCTGTTGCGTATAAAATAGCTTTACCACCTGAACTCTCTAGTATACATAATGTGTTTCATGTATCAATGATAAAGAAATATGTCCCAGATCCAACACATATCTTAAGTCACCAACCTCTTCAAGTTAGAGAAGATTTATCAAACATTGAGCATCCGGTAGAAATTTTGGACCGTAAAGATCAAATATTATGAACCAAGATAATTCCACTGGTCAAAGTATTATGGCGTAATCATTCAGTTGAAGAAGCAACATGGGAGAGGGAAGTTAAAATAAAGGAAAGATATCCGTACTTGTTTGTAAATTAGTATGAGTCAAGTTTGGGGACCAAACTTTTATAAGGAGGGAAGGATGTAATGACCCCACTTTTATATGCTCATATGTATATAGTTTGTTTTTACACTCATGTGTTACTTATTATCTTATAGATGTTGTATTATTAGCTATGTGGTATTATTGGCTATCAATATAACAAGCCCCATTCTTAATTACGAAGAATCAACTGTAAATTGGATCAAATCGAAGTCTTATGACATATCTTAAGGCAAATAATAAGTTTTGGGGTAGAAAATATAATTTTATGAAATTTTAAGGACAAAAATAAAAATATAAAATGGGCCATTTTATAAATAAAATATTTTCAAGGACCTCTAAGAAAATATTCAAAATATATAGTGTGAAATTACCAAAATACCCTTCATGTGTGAAATGACCCTTATACCCTTATCACCTTTCCACCACGTGCTGGTCACTTCCACCTTCCTCATGTAACCTGTAGAGAGAGAGCTAAAACACTTGTCATCATTTGGTGATATTAACACTCCAAGACCACTCTAGATCACGACACCTCGGTGTTGAATCACCAATCCAAAAAGCCTAGTCATTAGACACGTGTCAACACCGTAATAGTTTTGGAAACCTATAAATAGGGCCTTAGGATTCATTTGAAACTCACACCAATTCCTTGAGAATTATAGTAAGAAAGAGTGATATAAAGCTTGGGAAATATCTTAAGAAGGAGTTCTATAATTTCTATTAAAGAATTCATTTCGTAGGTATGATTTTATTTAAATGTTATAATGTATTCTTATAGTTTTAATTTTTGTGTTTTATAGCTTTACTTAGTAGTTATGCTGGTAAAATACACTAAGGACTTCACTAATCAAAACTTAAAGTTTAGAAGAAATCCAAGTTGATTTTATTTTCATGTAAACTTGTTTGAAATTGTATATACGCTTTTAAAAATGATTTTTTAAAAGTAATTGCTCGTTATTATGGAAATCCATTTAAGTAATTCCAAAGTCAGGCCCGGTGAAATTATGTCTAGACGAGATGGTATTTAAGTGGTGCCCCTGCGACCCTCCATCTTTACTGGGAATGAATTTAGGAAATGTTCTGTCTAGAGGAGATGGTATTTAAGCGGTGCCCCTGTGACCCTCCATCTCTACTGGGAACCGACTGATTAGGAAGTACTATGACTTGAATCCTTTAAATACGATCAATAAGTTTTAAAAGTTAAAGAAAATGGTTTTTAGTAATCCTTTGAAACAAGTTATTATTAAAATACAATATGTAGACTGGATCTTGTTTAGAACATATACTTAAACCTTTATCGTATTTGTTAGATTAACATGCGATCGAAGACCCGTTATCTATAATTTCGACCTCTATTTTAGGTGAGTACTCTATGCAATTTCTTGCGCATTTTGACTATATTATATAATGCAAACTATGTATATTTTGTGAAATGGTTTTATTCTCAAAATGCATCTGATACCGATGATTTAGGTCCTTTGTTATATGTTTATATCTCTTCATATAAACATCTGATTTGAATTCTAAAATTATTAATTCGGCCTATGGAAACTCTCTTACTTTGTTGGCCTTGACTACCGGGTGGAAATATTTGGGTGGTACCTTCCCAGCTGGTTTATCGCGGGTGTGCCCTAAATAAGACATTGTTCCAGAATTCATGATTATCTGTGTGTGATGTTACCGGGTGGAAATATTTGGTAACACTATTTGTCTGGGTATTAGAGCGTACATGGCCACTAAAATTGAATAATTGACACATGCTCAATTGTTTTATCTGCTCTGTTCTGAATTGTTTATTCTGAATATATATTGTCATCTACTTTATATATATTACTTGAAATTCCTATCTTTATGTATATACCTTCTGTTCTAAATTGAATAGGTATCTATTTTCTGAAAACCTTGGAATATTTGGAGATTGAATCTCATTCGGCTTTTAGCTGATGTTTTATAATTAACCATTTTTCAGGAAATAATTAGGCAAGCGGATGGAACATAAGGGGACAATGTTAAAGATTTAGCTTTTAGAGCTCTTTTGTTACATTAAGTAGAATTTTGTTTTATTATATAATGGATGTTTGGCTCTTTAATTAAAAGGCTTTAAAATTTCTGTCAAGTTGTAACTCTTGGATATTTTAATATAAATGAAGTTTCCTTTAGAAAGCTCTGATGATGTAATTCCTTCACCTTCAGTATTTTACGATTCATAACCATGTGATTATACTTCCGCTACATATATTTTAAAAGAAAAATTTTAATGCTAGAATATTGGATGCCTTGGTGGCATGTCAAGACACTCGTTCCCTACGATTTTTGGGTCGGGGTCGTGACAGAGGTGGTATCTTCAAAAGGGATACGTTTCCAAATGCTAGCGTCTCCAAATACCTGTAGTCCATGGTCGTTGTCCAAGGTGCTGTGATGAAGCCATCCTTGTTGTCAATATCTTTGAGACGTTAGCGAAGTTACTCCTTTATAGGGGGATGAGAACCTTCTACTTTTTGGGTCTCCTTTCTCCGCTCTTTATACATCTTCTCTGTCAGTCCGAAATTAATATGGTCAAAGGGTTCATTTTTCCTTCCGGATAACTGCTCAATGTAACGTTGGAAGGCATCATTGTTTTTCCTTCCGGATAACTGCCCAAGAGATAATCAAGCTTGTATTTTAATAGGTGGGTACTTCATCATATTTATAGGTCAGATTTCAAATTAAAAAAAATCAACATCAAATTAAATAACACATATTTCCCATGTTTTTAAAAAGATATTCTGTTGTTAATAAGTGAAAAAAAAATTACAAGATTAAAAATGTATTTTGATGGCAACTACTTGTGTGACAATAGGAAGTGGCAAGATTAAGAGAGTAATAGGGCTTCACATCAGCTTTATATGGGGTTGGTACTTTTCATGTACACTCTAAATAAAAAATAATTGTGCAAACACCTCTCTCATTTTATTGGACTAACATGGTCGTTATTTAGTAATTAATAAAAATAAATAATTAGAAAATTCGGTTATGAACCACAATGTCAAGCTTAAATCGTGGCCGCAAATCATGATTTAATTGAAATTGCGATTTGGGACCATGATATCAACCTAAGTCAAAGTTTAAATGTTAAGTTGAAATTATGGTTACAAACCACGAATTCAATGAAGCGATTGGGAACTGTAATTTTAATATAAGGCAAATTCTTAATGACTAATTAACGACTTACTTAATCTAGCTTCACTTCACGATTTGCAACCACGATTCCAGTTTAAAAACTCGATTGTCAATCGTGATTTTAGAAAGTGCAATATTTTTGTTAATATGTTCTAAAGTACATTATTCTTGTAAATATATAATTAAAGTGCATTTTAATAATAAAAAAAACTCCCTAAAATGTCTATGTGAGAATTTTCTTTCATAATTTGGAGATTTTTTTTAAAGTTATGATATCTAAATAATCATAAGAGAAGAAGTGGTTTTGGATACACCATTGGAATGTGTGATGTTGCCTTTGAAATTGAAAATAGTATCTCGTTTTTATTTTTGGGTGAAAGGAGCCACTTGCAAAACGTTTGAACTAAAATCAATGTCTCAAAGATCAATATATATCCAAAATTTGGGTTACACCAAATGTATGAGGCCAAAGGCTTTAACCATTAAATTTTTTCTTCTTTTGGTGTGTGTGGAGGGGTAATTAAAATGGCTCGAAAGGGTATTGGAAATTTCACTAGAGTTGAGGATTTACGTCTTTGTTTTATGATTCATTAATCTTGATTGAACTTGATTTTGGACCTTTCTATCCATGGTATTCCTCTTTTGTACAAACAAGATATGATATAATGTTCTTGGTTGATAAATTTCATCATATAATGTTCTTGGTTGATAAATTTCATCATATTATAGTCTTTTTAGATAATCTTTTCTTGATTATGAACCGATATAAACTCACTTTTGGTAAGTAGGTTGAATTATGCCAGTTTCTTCTTATCCAAAACTGATTTAGGAGTGTGTATCTTTAACTGCATATCCTTGAGGTTATCTCCTTATAAAATCGTGTTTTTAGAGAATGGATGTGTGGAAATATATCTATCTTGCTATCTCAATCACATGCTCTAATTTGTTCATATTTACTCATTTTTACTCTATATTGTGTCTACCTAATTCTATACTCTAATCTTAAATCCTTATATTATGCTCTAATCTCAAATTCTTATATTATGTTCTTTGTTTATTTCTCGACAAAAAGGGGGAGAAGTTTATAGTAAGAGGGAGAGTATTTGTGATTTTATTCTAGTTAGAATAAAAGATTTGATCTTGCATTATTGACTATATTTTTTTTATTCATGCTAATGTTTTAGCATAATGTTTTCTTTACACATTGGTATATTGACTAGCTTTCTAGTGTGGGGGAAAACAGGATTCAAGCGATTTTTGGAAAGTTGAAGTGCATCTTGTTTCTTCATATTATTGCATGTGTTATCTTTCCTTATGTTCTTTTGGTTGGGCCTGTCATGGGTGATAGGTTCTTTATTTTCTTTAAATCTTATGTTGTGTGTTTTTCATAGAGTAAACAAAGAAAGAGATTGTAAGAGTATAGTATCATGTTCCCTCACTTATTAGATTGTCTTATTCTCATTACCAAAATAAATTTTATGAGTCCGTAATTGAGTTCCTTGCTTTACCGGAAAGCTCCTTTAAAGTACCATGAGAAGTCGATGTAGTTAAGCCTTCTCCTTGCGTGTCGCGAAATCTCTAATGACTTGGTGAAAAATTCTATTGATATGCGCGACTTTTTTCATTGAGAGGTCATGATAATAGATCGTGTCTTTGCGTCTGCAAACTCCCTGTCGTGAGTCACACCTTATCATTTGATCTCGGAGAATACCTCTAGCTCCATCTGCGACCTTAGGTAGCTGATTCTTCACATCAGCGAAAACTTTGGTCGCACCCACAACGTTAGGACAATGGACAGATTGAAAGATACAATTTTTTAAGATCCAAAGAATATTTTTCTCTCAAACCACCTTTTTGGTTAATGGGACTTATTTTCTTACACTCTTACATCCTAAGCATGTTGTATGTGTGTGGCTTATTTTGGAATATTTTCATCGTTTCATTATTTCTCAAAATTATGCATAAACGTTTGCTTTTCATTTATATTTCAACTTCAAATATCCAAGAGAGAAGCCAAGTTATTTGTTGTTCCTTTTTAAGAACTAAAACCATTTTTAAAGAAAAGAAAGATAGGTTTGAAACATTGTTCATCTTTTTATCTCTTTCTCTTCTTTGCACTTAATCAATCTTTTATTGATTGGTTATAATGACATTATTTTATTGTCCGGGTTTACATTTGAGTATGTCGTATATCGCTACAATCGTCAAAGAAATATTCAAGATCATTCAGGCGTCAAGACGAATCCGAATATCAAAGTTCTTTAACATTCAAGCCTTCGCAAGATTAATTTTGGTAAGGTTGTGTTTAAATACCTTAACGGTTCACTTAGAGATTTGGGATATTTTTTACAAAATATTTTCTAAGTGTTGGAGCGGAGTTCTTCGTCAAAAATATTTTTTAAAGTTTTGAGGGGAAGATATTTGACGAAATTAAAAATTTATTTTTTGGAACAGTTGTCCGAGCGACATCAGGGGTCGTTCAAGCGACATCCCTATGTCGCGCGAAGTCGTTCAAGCGATATTTATTTCTCGTTCAAGCGACGTGCCTTTTCGTTCGAGCGATCTACCGCCTTATTGTTTTTATAAAAAAGGGTATTAAATCGCTCCATTTTCGAAGAAGACCTAACGTTTTAGTTTCGGCAGAACACTTTGTCTTCTTCGTTTAGGATTTAATCCTTTTTGTTTTAAATTCACAAAACGTCACAATATTTATGTGAATTGCTTTGGAACCCAAAATATAACTTTGGTGAAGTTTTTCTATTATATAGAGGGTAAATCTATGGCTGACGATTGCATGTCGATTAGGAGTTCTCGGGGGTGTTCCTGGCTGATTCGGACTACGTGTTCGTGTAAATTACTGCAGTTATTCCATTATTGACTCAAGACTGCATGTATTTGTGGAATCTTATGGGAGTTCATTGCAGATTTCATTGTCATCTTTGTAAGTTTCGATTTACTATTTTATAGTGAAATGAAGGTTTTGTCCCAAAAGGATTTTTCTTCAAATCTGTGAGTTAGCAATTTTATTTATGATGGTTTGATACACACACACACACACACACGTAGTTGCATGATTAGGGGATGAATTAATTTGGTTTGATATCTGACACCGATTAAATAAGGTTAACTTGGAAATTTGCGAATTCAATTTAATCGCTATTGATAGACAGGGTTTCGCCGCGGCGCAAGAGTCACCTACGCGCCGGTAGTTTTGAATTCGGCTCACCTGAACTATACAAAAACCTAAACTACGACTACACTCAACGGGTGAGTATAGCGGTAAGTCGGGTATCAAAAATCCACAGAGACGAGTTGCTAGAATTTATAAGGTTTAATATTCCTAAATAAAAGTGTAAAAGATGATTATACATAAAAAGGGAAAAGATGCATAAAATGGAAATAGTAATCTAGGCGAGGAAAAATAAAGCTAGATTAAGAAAGCGAGTAAAAACTATAGGTTGCGTCGAATATCCCTCACCCGAGTTAATTAGTATAGAATGGTTACATGGGTCAACGAGTTATTAAGATTGAGTCTCGTTTCGACAGTTAATTAAATCAAGAGTTGTCACACTCCTAAATTCGCATAAAAGTCTAATAAGATTTTGGCGTCAACAAATACCCCGAAAATCATGCACATAAGGTCGTAAGCACGGAGCATACATGATATGCCCCGTCAAATCTCCTGGGCATAATGACTAGGACAACCCACTCGAAATAGACTCGTAAAACTCCATCACCAAAGCAAAGCAACCAAATCAACCCTAGGTGAGTTCAATCCAACACAACCTAGATTAAACTAGCCAGTACACATATATAAAAGCATTAATTAAAACAACTAATTAATTAAAGCAAACAAGAATTAAATTAACTACAACAAATATCTAGGCTTGAAATAAATAACAATGCATGAAAAATAAAGGAAAACAAAGCTTAAGGAAGAAGATGAATAGTAAAGCTTAAATTAATGGGTATTACCCAAAGAGAAATGGAGGAGAGGGGATCTCCACAAATAAAATCCCCAAAGTCTTCTAACCCTAATTAAAATGAAAATATATCTCCAAAGAAAAGCCCCTAACACTCTATTTATACCCCAAAACAAACCCCCAACAAAACCACAAAACCCAAAATAAGTCAATTTTCGTCCATATCTTATGGGACCGGTCGACCTCATGTTTGGGACCGGTCGACCGCACTTTTGGAATTTGCCTTGGGCTGGAGACAGCCCCCTTTTCCACTTTGAACCAATTTTGATGCGTTGCACGAAAACGGCTATAACTCTCTCATACGAAATCGAAATGAGGCGTGGTCAGAACTGACGCAAATCTAATTCAATTCTCTACATGATTCTATTTTGAAACCCTCCAAATTATGCAGTATAAAATTACCAAAATTCCCTTGAAGTAGAAGAAAATACCGAAACCTTCCGGAAATGAGCATAACTTCCACATATGGAGTCAGAGTGAGGCACGATTAGTGGCCACGGAAAGATAATTTGATGATCTACATGTTGGTAACTTCATTACATAAAAAATAGAGAGTTTGAAAAGATCAAATTTCCCTTAAAGTAGCATTCGACGACGGAACTTCTCCCAAATGCAACCGAACCTCACTTTTAGCGTTCCAATACCTACAAAATCACAAATAACCCCTGCAAAGCATGTATATATCCAAATCCAAGGTTGTCTGGTTAATGAGCATAATTATAGGCATTTAGGACCGTAAAAGTGCTAGAATGGATAAAGATAACAGGCGGAAATATGCAATATTCGATACGAATCACACCCCCTAACTTAAACATTGCTAGTCCCTAGTGATGAAACAAACAAAACTAGTCCACAAAAGGAAATACAAAACGCATATATGCATCGAAATATAATTGCCACTTTCGTAGGGAACATGATTGCATTTAACATATGCAATAAGCCGTTAAACCCCTAGGTTACCCTAGTGGACGAGTGTCGTCTCGTGAGGATTTTCAGGGATGGTACCCACAAACATCACATGATTTCCTCAAAATAAGCCCAAACCAACATATGACAAGCCCAACAAAAGCGAAAAATATTTCATATGCATTATTAGCAAAGTGAATGAATTCACACAAAAGTCCGAATCATTAACATTATAGAATGCACCTCATATAATTGAAACCTTAAAATGTGGGAGGGGAGCGAGCACATGCAAAGTATGATTTGGAAAAAACTTAAATAAATCGGATAAACATTAAAGCAAGCATATATTCAATCCTCACGGGCATTACACTCATCAAGTGAATTCACTCGAAACATGGAGCTAACACACGGGACATGCGGGCATAAGGAGTAAATGTAAATGGAAACTAGGTCGCACACATGTCACAGATGAAGAACGTTATATATAAAATGAAAAATGTAATCTCAATGAAAGGATACCACACATTAAAGGGGGCAAAATGTATTTTCATAAATTATCAAAACTATTTAAACCTTTGAATTACATGTACTTAAGATCACATAGGACTTTAATAGGGTTATAATGTAGGTATGGCTAGGGTATGAAATGAAAGGAATGTATGTACGGATTCAAAGTGTTCGGGATGAAAACTCAGGATAATGGAAAAATGCGGGCAATATCAAAATTGGAAAATGAGTTCCAAAACGGCATTAGATATATCATCGGGGAGAGCAATCAAAGCTTATTGAACTATATACAACATTTACAACTTTCTCTTTCTTTTTCTTTTCTTCTTTTTCTCATTTTTCTCTTTTGTTTTCTTTTGCTTTTTGCTTTATTTTTTTCTTCACTTTTTTCACTGCTTTCTTTTCTTTACTTATCAAACTCTCATATGCCTAAATTGCAACCGACATCATAACAACAACATTCAATCCCAAGTAACATTCCAAACAAAGGTATGGAAAGTGTATATATGGCTTATAACTCCAATTTGGAGTTGGTTATGGGATTTGGGTTATGAAACGAAAGGCTATATTTAGGCTCAAAGGGGTTAACGAGGGTAAACATATAAGGGTGAGGTCAAGGCTAATATGGGTGATATAACAAAGAATGCCTATGATCATTTCACCAAAGTTTACGCAATTCTCGAGTCAAAACAATATATGAAAATCATGATCAAGTAACACAATTCAAGTATGAACTCAATTAATGAACGATCAAATGAAAGAATAGTGAGATTACCGACGAATTCAACGTTTTCAATGAGAAAAGAATAGTGTATACACTCACAAACGACGAAAGGTACAAAGCTTACTCGTTGTAAGTATATACAATGCAACAAAAGATTACCGAGTTATAAAAATCTTAAACCAAATCAATATAACCATAAAAGTGCATGTGCTCATGGGATTAAAGTTTAATTCATGAAGTTATTCATAATATCAATAAGTGATACTAAAGTCTAATAACTTCTAAAATTGAGAACATGCATCATTGGGTTGTCTATTGGATCGGGCAATTATTGAAATTTATCATCGAAAACAAAGGCAAAAAGCCCCAAAAAAGAGAAAAAAGAAAGAAAATCTTTTTGAAATTTTTGAATTTTCTAAGAAAATCATACTAAGTAACTAACATGTGAGCAAAAACATGGACTAAATAAAGAAATGGATAGAATATCCCACACCCCCTAACTTAAAACTTGACATTGTCCTCAATGTAAACTAAGAACCAAGTCAAAGACAGAAAAAGAGCGATATTACCCAAAATTGGAGCGATCCCCATAAGAACAAGTCCAAAGAATCTACAAAACAAGTTAGTACCGAGCATAGCAAAAACAAATAATAAAAATTTAACTAATTACACCAGACTAAATTAAAAAGAAGAAAGATAAAAAGAAAGAAAATAAAAGGCTAACTACATACAACCTAATATTTAGACTTCACACTAACTATACGCTAGAAGTCTAAATAGTTGAGGGTCCACCGTAAAAACGATTTGACTTTGGAGGATAACCGGTGTACCCTCACATACAAGCATGCCCTCCGAAAAATATAAATTCCGTTTGAACAACGGAAGGCATGTGTAAGGCGGAAGAAATGAACCATCGCCAATTAAAAGTTTTGGAGGGACGATGGGGGATTTGGATTGAACGGGTGACAAAAACATGTGGGGACCGATAAAAGCCGAATATCATCCCAAAGATTTTGAAATTGGAATGGGAGGCGGTGAACACGAAGGCACGAATGCGATCGTGGAAGGCGACTCGAGCAAGTACTCCTCATCGGCGAAAAGGTTTAAAATATTAAAGTTTGAAACCGAATCATCGGGTACTTGTGAAGGTGTGATAACAGAGAATGAAAATGGGGATGAAAGAAATTCAAACTCATGAGATGAATCATCATCGCATGAAGATTGAGTTTCGAAGGAAATAATATCATTTTCAATGAAATGTTCTTCTTTGGGGGCCAAAGAAGAAATCATTTCATTGCAAATAGATATTACGTCATTTTCATCCACACTTTCAATATCAATTACGAGATGGGCAAAGTCTAGAATGGTTTGTTCCAAAGTAGGCACAAGTACCTCATTTGGTTCAAAACATTCCTCGACTTCGAAAGTCTCGGAAGCAAAATCATCGTCGGACTCAAATAATAAATCCAATTCATGTTCCCAAAGATGATTTTCTTCCCGATAACGATTTTCAATTTTTTTCATTTTCATACATGCGCAAACCCTCACCGAATGTCATAGGTCGAGATGCGGATGCATGAAAATGGGAACTTTGAAAATTACCATCGGACTTAAACGAAAACTCATTGTTATAGAAATTTTGAAAACTATTCGAATTCGTTTCAAAATTCCTATTATAAGGAGGTAAAGGCCCAAAATCATTATCATCATCATCGAAATTCTAATAACCCAAATTTTGACTTTCGTTATACTCGCCCAAAGTAATATGTGAATTTGCAAATTTTTGGGATTCCAAGTATTCACCGAAAGTCATAGGTTTGCGAGAATTTTGAGAATTATAACAATGATTACTGAAAGAATTGGAATAAGACATGCTTACCCCAAAAATGGCTCGAAATGGCGAATTCCACAAAGTAAGTGCGCACGGGAAATTCAAGCGTTTCTAAGTGCTCAAATGTGGAAGTCCTGCAAAAAGATTAGCAAATAATACAAATAGAAAGAATATACTATGAAATATTAAATCAAATAAAGTCTAAAACAAACTAGTCCCCGGCAACGGCGCCATTTGATAGACTGGCTTTCGTCGCGGCGCAAGAGTCACCTACGCGTCGGTCGTTTTGAATTCGGCTCACCTGAACTATACAAAAACCTAAACTACGACTACACTCAACGGGTGAGTATAGCGGTAAGTCGGGTATCAAAAATCCACAGAGATGAGTTGCTAGAATTTATAAGGTTTAATATTCCTAAATAATAGTGTAAAGATGATTATACATAAAAAGGGAAAAGATGCATAAAATGGAAATAGTAATCTAGGCGAGGAAAAATAAAGCTAGATTAAGAAAGCGAGTAAAAACTATAGGTTGCGTCGAATATCCCTCACCCGAGTTAATTAGTATAGAATGGTTACATGGGTCGACGAGTTATTAAGATTGAGTCTCGTTTCGACAGTTAATTAAATCAAGAGTTGTCACACTCCTAAATTCGCATAAAAGTCTAATAAGATTTTGGTGTCAACAAATACCCCGAAAATTACGCACATAAGGTCGTAAGCACGGAGCATACATGATATGCCCCGTCAAATCTCCTAGGCATAATAACTAGGACAACCCACTCGAAATAGACTCGTAAAACTCCATCACCAAAGCAAAGCAATCAAATCAACCCTAGGTGAGTTCAATCCAACACAACCTAGATTAAACTAGCCAGTACATATATATATAAGCATTAATTAAAAAAAACTAATTAATTAAAGTAAACAAGAATTAAATTAACTACAACAAATATCTAGGCTTGAAATAAATAATAAAGCATGAAAAATAAAGGAAAACAAGGCTTAAGGAAGAAGATGAATAGTAAAGCTTACATTAATGGGTATTACCCAAAGAGAAATGGAGGAGAGGGGATCTCCACAAATAAAATCCCCAAAGTCTTCTAACCCTAATTAAAATGAAAATATATCTCCAAAGAAAAGCCCCTAACACTCTATTTATACCCCAAAACAAACCCCCAACAAAACCCAAAATAAGTCAATTTTCGTCCATATCTGATGGGACCGGTCGACCTCATGTTTGGGACCGGTCGACCTCACTTTTGGAATTTGCCTTGGGCTGGAGACAGCCCCCTTTTCCACTTTGAACCAATTTTGACGCGTTGCACGGAAACGGCTATAACTCTCTCATACAGAATCGAAATGAGGCGTGGTCGGAACCGACGCGAAACTAATTCAATTCTCTACATGATTTTGTTTTGAAACCCTCCAAATTATGCAGTATGAAATTACCAAAATGCCCTTAAAGTAGAAGAAAATACTGAAACCTTTCGGAAATGAGCATAACTTCCACATACGGAGTCAGAGTAACGCACGGTTAGTGGCCACGAAAAGATAATTTGATGATCTACTTGTTGGTAACTTCATTCCATAAAAAATAGTGAGTTTGAAAATACCAAATTTCCCTTAAAGTAGCATTCGATAACGAAACTTTTTCGAAATGCAACCGAACCTCATTTGTAGTGTTCCAATACCTGCAAAAGCACAAATAACCCCTGCAAAGGATATATATATCCAAATCCAAGTTTATCTGGTTAATGAGCATAATTATAGGCAATTAGGATCGTAAAAGTGCTCGAATGCATAAAGATAACAGGCGGAAATATGCAATATTCGATACGAATCGGCTATCACGGGACATTCACGAATTGGTATCACAGCGAGTTTCTCTAAGTTATCGAGTGATCCTAGTTTTTCGCCAAATTGTGTGATATTGATTTTTTTTAAATCTGTTTTGTGAAATTTCACAATTTTTTTGATGGAGCACTTGTATAATCGGATGACCCCTGATGACTCGAATCAGAGTTTTAATGATTTAAATCGTTTGAATTTGACATTTGCCAAAAGAATTGATTTTTTGGAAAAATAAAATTGTCATTTTAAATTCGCCATGAATCTTTTGCAAACGTTTTTAAATCAAAAATATTTTTATTGTGAGAAATTTATTTCTTTGGATCATGAATTTAATACTTTAAAATTGTCCAAAAAGGAGAGTGATGATAGAGTCCTAGTTTTAGAAAAAGAATTGAAGGACTTTAAAATTCTAGGATTTGTGTTTGTGCCAAAGTGGATAAAAATATTTTACTCGATAAGTTTGTGGCACGTGAGGATACTTTAGGGATAAATATGCATATTTTAAGAACGACCGTGATAACCTTCTAGGAGTTATTAAAAATTTAGAGAATGAGTCCCTAAAATTATAAGAGTCTAATTATTTGCTTGAGTAAAAAATTTTGGAGATAAAAAATAATTTAACAGACTCGAGTAGTGTTGGTAGCAATGGTAGTGGCTCGTCGTGTTCTCATGTTTCAAGTATTAAAGTCAAGACCATTATTTATTTTAGGGGGTCAATAAATTCCAGGGACGTTAGAAAAGTTCAACCCAAAGGTATCGTTCCACCTGTTTACACATGTTCACATTGTGGTAGGAAAGGTCACCTTAGGCGTTTTTGTTTCGATCTTTGAAAAAGTCCTATGAAGTTGAAGTCTACCGTTCCCTTGGTTCCCAAAACCCCTATGCATCATTACACACCTATTTGGGTTAGGAAATCACTTTTAAATGTACTAGATGTAAGACTATTTGATTCTCGATTGCTTGTACATGATTCTTTTCTTGCTATATCATATAGATTATTATGTTTGCATGTTTGTCATACGCTAGTTGTGCTTTATAATATATTCTTGCTAGTGTTATGACTTGTGTACTTTTTATATTAGATTTTTATTTTTGATAAATTTTGAAAAATACAAAAAGATTTTATTTTGATAAAATTTTTAGAAAAAGACAAAATTATTTTTGTTTTTTATTTTACATCATTTATGGATGGACATTTAGAATGACCGAGTCACAACTTCATTCCATATCCATGTGACAATTTTATAGTGTTTTGATATGCGTCATCATTTTATTTATGTGCTTTACAATGTTTGAATTCATTGAGATATGATTAGTTGTTACTACATACATGTTTGACTCATAAGTTCCTTTAATGAACACTTGCACGGATCTATTTAATTATTGTACTTATTTATCACATATTGGTCAGAGTGTTGTCATCTCAATACTATCTTTAAAATGAACCATGTGCGATAAAACTTAACAATGGAAGTAGTGCATGTAAGAACCGTTTATCGTGAGGAATTAATTGCAACAAAATATGATGAGTGTTCACAGGAAAAGGCTGCTGGAGTAAAAAATTAACTCTTCATGAAAGCCACAATTTAAAAGAGCCCAAAAAATTAAAGGACAATAAAATGATAAATATTCCAAAAAGAGGGCCATTTAGTTTAAACCACCTCAAAAGAAATATTAATGATTATTATTTATGAGAGAGTTTGGATGGAGAGCAATGAAAAACGGGTTTGAACGTCCTGACAGCGTCATGAAAAAGCATTACATAGTTTTAGATGTTATTGGTGTGGGAATCGTTCTTGACTTTGATGTGTTGATGGATTGAGTCGATGTCATTTAAATTCAACACTTTCGACACCTAAGGATGATTTTGAGATTCATTCGTTAGGAGTACACATATTTATTGTGCACATATGTTATGTTTGATTGCTTTGATTTTCCTATCAAATATGTTCACACCCCTTCATTCCGTTTCCATGATTTGTTGTCTTAGTGAAAATTCATGATGTGTGATTTTTGTAAAATTATTTTTTGCATTTTTGTATGAAAAATTGTAAAATCGAAAATAATTTGTGGAACCTTTTGAGTTACTTCTTTGGATGAGCATATTTCTATTCATATTTGTTATGCATATTTGCCGTGACAACTCCATGTCTATTGGTTTATTCGTTTCCTTGTCTATTACGGTCAAATAAAAAGGGGGAGAATGAATTATGGGAGAGTTTTTGCATTATGGCGGAGATTTGATCATTTATTGAATTATTTTTATATAATTTCAAACTCGATGCGTCCTGAAGGTATTTGCTTTGTTTCATGTGTGTAAGTATAAAAATTGAAAATCATTATTTTGCACACCCTGATGAGAAAAGCTTAAAGGTTTGAAGATTTTTTAAAGTTGAAGATTTTGAAGAAAAGTTTTAGGCATGTTTAGTACCTTTTCAGCTTTGGGTTCAGGGGCGGGTATTAGATTTGTATAGGCACTTTGATTTGATAATTCATATGTTTTTAGTTTGTACGGGCATAGTCATAGAGGGAGATTTGTAAGGACATTATTTTATTGTCCGGGTTTACATTTGAGTATGTTGTATACCGCTACAACCGTCGAAGAAATATTCAAGATCATTCAAGCGTCGAGACGGATTCGAATATCAAAGTTCTTCAACATTCAAGCCTCCGCGAGATTAATTTTGGTAAGGTTGTGTTTAAGTACCTTAACGGTTCACTTAGAATGTTGAGATATTTTTTACAAAATATTTTCTAAGTGTTGGAGAGGAGTTTTTCGTCAAAAATATTTTTTAAAGTTTTTAGGCGGAGTTATTTGACGAAATTAAAATTTTATATTTTGGAACAGTCATTCGAGCGACATCAGGGGTCGTTCAAGCGACATCTGTTTCTCGTTCAAGCGACGCGCCTTTTTGTTAGAGCGATCTGTCGCCTTAACGCTTTTATAAACAGGGTGTTAAACTACTCTGTTTTCGATAAGAAGACCTAACATTTTAGTTTTTGGAAACACTACAATTCGGCAGAACACTTTGTCTTCTTCGTTTAGGGTTTAATCCTTTATGTTTTCAATTCACAAAACGTCCCAATCTTTATGTGAATTATTTTGGTACCCAAGATACAACTTTAGTGATTTTTTTCCCTTGTAGAGATGGTAAATCTACGGCTGACGACTGCCTGTCGATTGGGAGTGCTCGGGGGTGGTCCTGACAGATTCAGACTGCGTGTTCGTGTGGACTGCTGCGGTTGTTCCATTGTTGACTCGAGACTGTGTGTATTTGTGGATTCTTGCGGGAGTTCATTGCTAATTTCATTGTAATCTTTGTAAGTTTCGATTTACTATTTTATAGTGAAATAAAGGTTTTGCCCGAAATGGAATTTACCTGAAATCTGTGAGTCAGCAATTTTATTTGTGATGGTTTGACACACACACATAAACACACGTAGTTGCATGTTTAGGGGATGAATTAATCTGGTTTGATATCTGACACCGATTAAATAAGGTTAACTTGGAAATTTGCGAATTCGATTTAATCGCTATCACACGGCAATCACGAATTGGTATCAGAGCGGGTTTCTCTAAGTTATTGAGTGATCCTTGTTTTTCGCCAAATTGTGTGATATTGATTTTTTTTAAAATCTATTTTGTGAAATTTCACAATTTTTTCGATGGAGCACTTATATAATAGGATGCCCCCTTGATGACACGAGCCAGAGTTTTGATGATTTAAATCTTTTGAATTTGACGTTTGCCAAAAGAATTAATTTTTTGGAAAAAGAAAATTGTCGTTTTAAATTCGCTATGGATCTTTTGCAAACGGTTCAAAACCAATGAGATTTTTATCGTGAGAAATTTGTTTCTTTGGACCCGAATTTGATGCTTTAAAATTGTCCAAAAAGGAGAGTGATGATAGAGTCCTAGCTTTAGAAAAATAATTGGAGGACTTTAAAAATTCTTGGCTTTGGGTTTGTGCCAAAGTGAATAAAAATATTTTACTCGATGAGTTTGTGGCACGTGAGGAGACTCTTAGGGATAAGTGTGCATATTTTAAGAACGAACGTGATAACCTTCTAGGAATTATTGACAATTCAGAGAAGGAGTCCCTAAAATTGGAAGAGTCTAATTCTTTGCCTCACTAAAAAATTTTGGAGATAAAAAATGATTTGACAGACTCGAGTAGTGTTGGTAGCAATGGTAGTGGCTCGTCATGTTCTCATGTTTCAAGTGTTAAATCCAAGACCATTATTTATTTTAGAGGGTCAATAAATCCCAAGGACGTTAGAAAATGTTAACCCATAGGTATCGTTCCACCCGTGTACACATGTTCACATTGTGGTAGGAGAGGTCACCTTATGGGTTTTTGTTTCGATCTTTAAAAAAGTCCTAGGAAGTTGAATTCTTATGTTCCCTTCGTTCCCAAAACCCATTTGCATCGTTGCACACGTATTTGGGTTAGGAAATCACTTTTAGAGGCATTAGATGTTAGACTAGTTGATTCTCGGTTGCTTGCACATGATTCTTCACTTGTTATATCATACAGATGATTGTGTTTGCATATTTGTCATACGCTAGTTGTGCTTCATGATATATTCTTGCTAGTGTTATGACTTGTGTACTTTTTATATTAGATTTTTAATTTTGAAAAATACAAAAAGATTTTATTTTGATAAAAAATTTCGGAAAAGACAAAAATATTTTATTTTCGTTCAAGTGACAGCAGGAGTCGTTCAAGCGACATCCCTATGTCGCGCGAAGTCGTTCAAGCGAAATTTGTTTCTCATTCAAGCGATTCACTTTTTCGTTCGAGCGATCTGTCGCCTTAACGTTTTTATAAATAGGGTGTTAAACCACTCCGTTTTCGATAAGAAGACCTGACGTTTTAGTTTCTGCAAACACTGCAAATCGGTAGAACACTTTGTCTTCTTCGTTTAGGGTTTAATCCTTTTTTTTTAATTCACAAAACGTCCCAATCTTTATGCGAATTATTTTGGAACCCAAGATACAACTTTGGTGAAGTTTTTCTCTTGTAGAGAGGGTAAATTTACGACGGACGACTGCGTGTCCATTGGAAGTGCTCGGGGGTGTTCCTGGCTGATTCGGACTGCGTGTTTAAGTGGACTGCTGCGATTGTTCCATTGATGACTCAAGACTGCATGTATTTATGGATTCTTGTGGGAGTTCATCGCAGATTTCATTGTAATCTTTGTAAGTTTCGATTTACAATTTTATAGTGAAATAAAAGTTTTGCCCGAAAAGGATTTTTCCTAAAATCTGTGAGTTAGCAATTTTATTTGTGATGGTTTGACACGCACATACACATAGTTGCATGTTTAGGGGATGAATTAATTTGGTTAAAAATTTGACCCTGATTAAATAAGATTAACTTGAAAATTTTTGAATTCGATTTAATCACTATCATGCGGCATTCATATTGGTCAATAACAAAGAGGAAGAAGAAAATTTACGAGCCATCAAATACTTTGTCTCCATTAATACCTTTAAACTTAAGAGTTGTATTCCTTGGAATATTTTGGGATAGTGTGGTTCAAAAAGAGATTCTGCATTAATAAAGAAGATAAAGTTCGAGTTGGTTTATGACAACATTGTTGATCGGTTGATCAAAACATCTAATATGTTGAAATTCTTGTTGATGTTAGAGCGGTCTTCGGTTGGCTTGGAATTAGTGTGAAAATGGGTGAGGTTTGAGCTAGCGCGTTGTGTGATCGTAAGTCGTTTATCCCCTATATAATCATTGGTCTGAGGTTGGTTCTCGTTAGTGAGTTTTTCCTCGTACATCCGGTATTAATTGTTGATTTACTTTTTCGGGGGATTTAGAACTCAAATGTTTAATTAAGATTAAAATTTGACGTGTTGTTATATCATTGGTAAATCATGTCACATAAACATTTAGGCATTGCTCTAAGAACCAATTGAACTTTATAATAAAAAAATTATAATTTGGTGTACTCTCTGTTTCGGTGCGTAAAATGCACTCTCACTCTCTTTTCCTCCATTGTAAAAGCTTTGTAGTTAAATTATAATATCAATACTTTGTTACCCATTTGAATTAAAGTAGCTTAATACCACGGGTTGAGTCATTTTATTAAGGATCATGAACCCATCATAAAAGTTTGATAATTAGTTACTAGGTTTAATTATTAATCAATTTGATCGATATATGTATGTTTATTTTGGATTATCTTAGTCTCTTAACTTTCCTCATTGTAGAATGGTAGTGTTTTAAGTTATACTACAAAAACCCCATAACTCCATAGATCATTGAAACTTTCATCCTTTATTTTTGGATTTTCACCCCACATGTTTGGTTTTTGGACTAAATGAGTTTTTATTGGTAAAATGTGTTTTGAACATCAAAAATTAATTTATAGTGTTAATCCATGGTGGGGTAATGATCCCATTACTCTAAGATATATACTTGTTCACCTATTTAGTTATGTTAGTTAATTTTAATTTTTATTAGTTGTTGTTTTCATTCACATATAGTTTTAATTGTAGTTTAATTTTTAAAACCCCGAAAACATATCATCTTTTATTTTTCTTTTTAATGTAATAAATTAATTGAATTCTAAGACACGTTCTATGTGAATTCGATCCCTACTTGTTGTTATATCCATAATGTAGTAAGATGTGGTTTTTGCTAATAAATAAAGATTTAATGACACGATCTTTTATAAAAAAGTTTATAACTCTCTTTCAATAATGTTTTTGCTCTACAATTCGTCTTATCGTTGGTTGTCTCTATGAAACATGATCTATAATTAAGTAGTGATGTATATTAAAATATATTATATTTTACTTTAGGAGCGTATCCCAATTTCGTATCTAAGTTTTTTTTTTTTACTTGAAAATAAAATAGTACATTGAAAGTGTCACCATGAAACTTTCAGGTGGCTAGACAAAGTTGAACTTAGTAGTATCTAAGATACATTTGACATGACATGTTATCTGCTTGATTAAAACTCTTACCATTTACATTTCAAATTATATCTTCTTGTGTTATTAATGACATTATTTTCCTTTGATGAAGTATGATATTCCGCTATCCTCCTCATCCTTCTTCCATTACCACTTTCCTTTTAGGGAGTGTATAGTCAAAGTAAAGAGTTATCACTTCCTCTTATTCTCTAACATTTACAATCAAAGTTAATAGTTATCAGATGGTTACGTTTACCCTGACAATAAATATTTACTTCTAGTGTGAATGTTTTTCCTTCCATTACTTCGATTCTTTCTTCTTTTAGTTAAAGAGAGAGAACTTCTTATAATAAATGTATACATGTGGCGTTAGCATTGCTCTAAAATTAAATATTTATTACAATATAGTCAAATGCATTATTTTTAAACTCTCTCGTGATGTCACGTGATAACATTTGAATTCCTTCACTTTTATTACTCTATTCTATCTCTCTCTCCCTTCATATATGTCTCTCTATACTTTTATAATTATCTCTTCATTTATACCTCTCTTTGTATGTCAAACGATTATTTCCCCATGCATGTCTTAAATTATGTAAAATTTATTAAATTATTTTTGTATTCACATATTTTATCTCCCTTCATTTAAAACAATAATGAACACTTTTGTTAAAGTAAACATTAAGTTTAAAATAAATATTTATTAATCAAACGAATTATTTTTTTATCAATGGAGAAGGAAATGGGATCATGGGGATGAGGAGGTGAAAAAGAGGAGCAAGGAGATTAAGAATCCTCAATTTTATTTAAAGTTTATTTATCAAATTCGTCTCACAATTAATTTGGGTGATAATTTAACATCACACATTTCACCCATTCACCTCTTCATGGTTGTTTAGTGGGCAAACACCATATATCTTCCAGTCAAAGAATTATTGATCAAATGGATAGAGATGAGATCTTGGACAACACATCACTCGGAGATAAATGAAATAAAGATTCAGATCAAATAGATCTAGAGATATATAGTTGAAATTAGTGATGATGCTTCCATAAGAAATGGACGACAACAATGGCATCATCTAGAGGTCGTTGTTGAGGGTGAGGGCTCAAAGAGGGAGAGGGAAAGATGTTCATAGAGATCGTAGGAATGAGAGAAAATATAAAGTGGGTTGTAATTATCTATATAATTTATGTGTACACATTTATTTATGACTCTTGTATTGTAACCTTGTTCCATTAAAACATGTAGTCTTTGTGGAGCCACTCATCTTAAGTATATATCTACAATTATAGCTTTTATTCATGTAATAACACGTGAACCTCATAAATTGGCAACCTCATAAGTAATACCAAACCTCTCTCCCGCTAAATAGCGTTGTGTCCTTTCATTAGCCTATCTTTATTAATTCCTTTTATTGAAAACAGTAAAATAATAATGTAACCGTATGCATTCTTACCTCCTTCCCTTCATATAAAAGCAATTTTTTCATTCTTACGCCCTTCCCTTCATATAAAAGCATTTGTTACATATACCTAATAAATCAATTTTGCCTCTCTCTCTCTCCTCTTTATCTCTCTCCCTCTTTGAACCATCCCAGTCCTCTCACCTCCGATATTCTTATAAGGTTTTTCTCCTTTTCCCCCCTTTTAATGGTTTTTTTCACAAATTTTTCCTAATTTTTTAAACAATGATATTGTTGTTATGGGATTAAACTCTCAACCATCCTTCATCCTTACTACCGTCCACCATCGTAAACCACCGTTCACCACTAAATAGGTAATTTTTAAGGCTTTCATTTTAGTGTTTTCTTTTGAGTATTTTTTGTGTTATAATTAATTATGGTTTAATCTATTGTTTTCTTTAGTTCACGACATATTTTGTTTTAGATAGGGTATTTTTCATTTTTTCATGTTTTTCTCCTATTTTATTTTGTTTAAATATTTTTTATTTGTTTTATATTGTAGTTATACTCATCTCTTAAAGCTCTTTCAACAACACACTTTAATGTTTTTTTACTCATCACCAGTCATTTTGCAAGTATAATTCTATTTTAGAGCTTTCTTTTTATTTATATTTACGATAGCTTTTTTAGTTTTCCTCAATCTTAGTTGAGGATTTGATGTATAAATTTATTTTTGACTGTTTAGACATTCAAGCTTAATAGAGTCATTTGGGAACTATAGTCATTTGTAAGCAATTTTTTTAGAATGTAACACATTTGGATATCACAAATGCAGATAAGTGTCTAATAACCTCTCTATTGGTAATGTGGGATTATTATGCCATATGTGAGTTTTGTGGATAGTCACTCGAAGGAGTGATTTATGCACGCCCTAGATCCAAGATGGGAACAATTCAAGAGATAACAAGAAAAAACAATTTAAATGAAAAGTATTGGAAAAGTAAAGGGAAAACAAACACCACCAAGCTCTAAACAAGAGTAGTTCATCAATATGGCTACGTCCAAGAATTTAATCAACAATGGTTATAACTCCAAGCTTACTAATTATCTCACTATGTATACAAGATCAAGAGAAATCAATGTTAAGAAATAGATATTCTAAAATTAAGGTTTCTAGCCCTAAAATTTTCTATTTATATGTGAAGTATATTTTTGGTAAAAATTCCAAAATAACCCAACCTGATAAACCCATCTTCGTAGATATGTGCTCGTTCACTGCGGTGAACCTCCTTCATTGGTTGTGCCTCCCAAAACAGTCCATGCTAATAAACTTAGGAAGAAACCGCGTGAAGTAAAACCCATTAATCTAATTATACAAATAAAATATATTAAAACGCTTTAATATGGATAAAGCTAATCCACCAAGTACTCATGTGGCTAGGCGTGTGCAAAAAATCGGCTCGAACTGAAAATCGGATCAAACTGGCAAAAAACTGATGATTTATTTTAAGTTGGTTCGGCCGGAAATATACTTTAATCAAAATTGATTTATATCAGTTCGTCACACGATTTTCTATCAATTGTTAACTTGATCAAATGAACTGAACAAAAATATTATTTTAAGCAAAAAATAATTAAAAACCTTACCAATTACCACCTATCTGGCTCTTTCTTTTTATCATCGACCACTTCTCCATTCCTTTATACTACATCTCTCTTCCTCAACTCAAAACAAATCTTAAGATATTGAATCAAATAGAAAAGGGTGTACGAAAGTCACAACTTGAATTTAAGATGGCTAGGGGTAGGATCAAAGTTGCAGTCAATCCTAGTTTTTGAATAAAAGTTGCACTTTAGATGGATAGAGCTGAAATAGAAGCAATGGGGTAAATTAATGTAAGGACAAATTTTTGAATCAAATCATTTTGTATGTATTGGATTAATTTTGTATTTTGACAAAATAGGTTTGAGTCATAGGTTGTTAGGATTTGAGTTGTGTGTCTTTCAATCCTCTAATGTGTGACTGAAGACCATGCGAGAAAGTTAAGGCATCATTGAGGCTCCATTGGGTTATGTGCCAAGTTTCCATCTTCGACATCCAAGGGATGATAATAAAGGTATGAATGAATATTTATGTTTGATCCCTGGATAAGTTTGGGTGTTGTTTTATAATATGTTTATGAGGCATTTTTCATAAAATGTTTTTTAAAGAATTTTTTTTGTTTAATTCGTTTAAATGAGTTTCCTATGTTCGTTCGAACGAGTTTATAGTTTCGCTCAAACGAGATATATGAGATTCAAACGAGGTTTCATTGTTCACAAAGAAAAGTTCATTAGAAGGTCGTTCGATCCTCGTTCAAACGAGTTTGCTATTATCATTCGAACAAGGTTCAGTTTGGTTCGAATGAGAATGCATACTTCATTCAAATGAATCGTATGTTTTCATTTTGAGGAGTTTTTTTTTTTAAAAATGTCTCGCATCAAAAAAAATTTTTTTTTATAAATACTCAGGTCTAGCGTCAGTTTTCTTAAATGGTTTTTGCAAAAATAATTTTCCAAGTTATATCTTGTGCCTCCCAAACCCAATTTTACATCTAAGTTTGAGATCCAAGAATCTTACATCTATATGTTTGTTTGAGATCTCTTATGTGTTGCACTACAATGGTTTGATCTTCATATATTGTGAGCGTTTGTAGCGGTGGATGTCGTATTTGTGTTGAGTGACAGTTGGATTGGTCATGAGATAAGCAAGAATGTGGGATACCAAGATGTGGCAACGTGCATGAATTGTGTGGTTGTTGGAAGGAGTCCAGTAGTGGTTGTGAAGAAGGTAACAATGGACGAAGAAGCACGTCATGGCTTGAAGGCGTCGAGTCTGTTAGTAAGTCTATTTTTTCCTTATAACTAGACCTATATCGTAGTGGACTTGTGTGGATGAGCAGTCTAGGTTTTTCTCGTTGTGGATTTTTCTCGTACATCGTCATGTTATAGTTTGCTTATTTTATTCTTGGTTATACTCACCTAGATGCATGTTTAGGTCAAGCCTAAAATTGGTAAGACTGTTTAACACAACACTTCTGGTTTTATTTGTTGCAAAGTTTATTAATACTGTGAAAAAAATTGATGGTATTTATGCACAAACCCTAAGGCCCTAGAGATTTCTCAAATTGGTATCAAAGAGGGTTACACTAGTTTACTATGTTAGATTCTTATTTTGTATTTTTAGGGTTTGGATGGAGTTTAACCAAGAGGGTAGTTCTATTGGACGACCTCCATTGTTTGATGGGTCAAACTATCCCTATTGGAAGGCGTGGATGTGATTTTTCCTTAAATCGATCAAAGATAATGTTTAGAACTCGGTTGAGTATGGGTGGACTCCTCCCATTGAAGATGGTTCTCCTAAAGCGATTGCCTCTTGGACAATGACTGAAAAGAATGCCTGCAATTTTAATGACAAGGGTGTGAACGTTATTTTTTACAATGTGATAGAAGAAGAGTTTAGACATGTTATGACTTGCGAGAGCTCGAATGATGCTTGGGGTATTTTACGATCCATACATGAGGGAACAGATAGTGTTACGGTTTCCAAGATACAAAATATGACAACTAAGTTTGAGACGATTCAGTTGTTAGAGAATGAGTCTTTTGATGAGTTCTATGCCAAGTTTTCGGATATTGTCAATTCTCCATTCAACTTATAAGAACATATCCCCGACTCTAGAGTAGTGCACAAAATCTAAAGGTCATTGCTTGGAAGATATAACGCCAAAATCACGATCTTAGATTCCCTAGGTGGTGTCAACACTATAAGATTCCAAGAAATTGTAGGTAACCTTCAAACCTACACTACACCAAATCAGCTGAATTGTCACGGTCATTGACCTTGACAAGTTGGACTTGTCAAGGTTAATGACCGTGACAATTCTGAGCGAGACAACTGTTTTTGTCATGGTCATGTCATGGTCAAAGATCGTGGCAAGTTCGTTAGAATTGTCACGGTCATGTCACGGTCCCTGACCGTGACAAGTTTTTTCACGGTTTAGGGCCGTGACAAACTCGTGGCAATGTTAAAAAAATTATCACGGTCAATGATCGTGACAAGTCCGTGATAACTTCCTTTGTCAAGGACTTGTTATGGTCAATGACCGTGATAATTCTGGGCAGAATTGAAAAAAAATCTGTTGGGCAGTATGGCCACTACCACTGCCCAGCAGTATATATGTACCTATTTTAGCAACGTTGTACCTGTTCAAACATTATATATCCAGATAAAATAGAGATAGTGCAAATATACATTCAAAATAGAAACAATATAAAAACGGGACAACTTCGCGTCATACTATATTTTTGTCATTTCAATGTTCTTATTAATTTACTTATTTTACTAATCATGTGCTTTGAACACTTTGGAAGCTTTAATTGTTCAAAACCACCCTTCATCTTTATTATAGTCTTCTCCAAAACTTTGGCTTTCTCCACGAAGTACCTCAACTGTTCAACTCCATTGTTTGACCCCAATCCCGTAATTTCGATTGTCTTTAGGTGTGATCTCAAACAATCAGGTACATACCATTCCAACCACGATGTCCCGATTTGTTCACAACAAAATGAAAAACCCTAATATAAGAAGAAACAACATCACCATCAATTATCTCAAATCTACAAACTATTTAGCTAGAAGTGACGTTATGAACTCTTGACGTACCTCAAAGATAAGAACCTCTAGAAGAGGACAACTTTTGAGAAAATTCAGCACCAATTTCCAATTCGAGTTCCACTATAAGAATCAGCCACCGCAAGACTGCAAAAGAGTGTAGTGCCACCCGACAAGCAAATATTCATAATAATAGTGTAGTGCCACCCAACAAGCAAATATTCAGAAAAATCGAAATTTAAATTTAAATATTCATATAAATATAAATATAAATATAAATATAAATATAAATATAAATACATTACCTGTAGTGCCACCCAAATAGTTAACTTGAGCTCATATGGAACCTCCTTCCAACTAATGTACCCCGGACAATCGTGTCAAATATAATTCCCTTCATATCTGAACACTAAGAAATGCCATAATCCTATGGAGTTATGCTCTGCAAATTCTTTCCAACCGTTGTGTAGCCAAACATCACCAGTTGAATTTGTCAATTCCACTTTCCATATTTTCCCATGTTTTGCTAGAGGTTCCAAGTGTTTGGGTATGGAAAGTGTAATTGACAACTTCAACTGGTGATGTTTGGCTACACAACGGTTGGAAGGAATTTGCAGAGCATCACTCCATAGGATTATGGCATTTCTTAGTGTTCGGATATAAAGGATAGACGAAGAGATTCAGTCTCCTCTCCACAAATAGGACACCCCAAATAACTATGTACTAATCACTTATTAAAGGTAAGAAGCGTACATTCATGGCTTAGTATAAACAAAACTTAAATTTCAAATTCAAATTCAAATTTAATTTATAATTGAAAATTCCTCCAAAAGTAACAACTTTAAGCCACTAAGAATATTATATAGAAATTATGCAGTCCCAAACTGTCCAAATGCATTGGAATATTTCGGTACAAATTGGAATATTTATTACAAATTGAAAAATTATTTAAAATTCGGGTTATCATCAAAAATGGATTAATATTCGGTAGGAGCAGCCAAGTCATCCACACTACTATTTAGACGTTTTGGCGCGTTTTGGACAATTGGCCACGGCTCGTTGTTGATATAATCCGAGTAAAACACTTAATTAACCTTTTGAAATGCACAAACAAACGGCTAATCGCTCACGAGGTCGTTGCTCTTCAACTTGGACGAGCAAGCCTTGATGTCGCATCACCCGTCTTTAAGAGCTGAGAATATAGATAAATTAATTATATTAGTTGTAAAATTTGAGTGTAATGTAATGTTATATAACAGCCATTTTCATTATAATTACCTCTTGTGTCAACCACAGCCTAAATTCGTTATCTGATTGTACCATTATTTTTAATCTTTTATTGTTCTCACTTGATTCATATTTTCTGCATATTACAAAATTAATCATGTATAAAATAATCTAAAATAATGTTAAACATTATAATAATCAAAACTTACTTTTTCCATTCTTCGACATCTTCATGTGTGTCAAATAAATAACGAGCTACTTGTTCATGTTACAAACTCGTTAATTTCACTCGTTTTCCCATCACATGACCACCATCATCGACGAACTCATCAGTTTCATCAACGCTAGTCGAGTCAGGCATATATTCTCGAGTATATATTGATGACTCCACAGTTATGTATTCCTCTGCAATTGATCCTGCAATGTATCGCATATTCTTGACGTAATCTTTAAAAACTTTCATCAATCTTTCAAACGGATACATCCACCGATATCTAACTGGACCACAAAGAAGTGCCTCGTCGCATCGGTGTACCAACAAGTGAACACTTATGTCAAATAATGCTAGAGGGAAGTACTTCTCCAACACACAAATCGCTTCGGTCACCGCCAATTTTGCGACCACTATGTGTTCACGATTGACTACCTTCTCACAAAAGAGTGAGAAGATAATACTAATTTGCATAATAGCCATCCGCAAATTCTTGTGCTTGGAGAAACAGTTCTTAAACAATAGAGGAACCAATTGCATGATCACATGCCAATCTTGGGACTTACACTTATGTAAATCATGAGTAGCATAATTCACAATCCTTTGCAAGTTGGACAAAAATTTACTTTCAATTTCTGAACCCGATAGTTATCTCGGCGGTAGCCTATGTTCAACCCCGCCCAATAAAAAATTGGAACCTTTCTCAAATCTGAAACTATGAACCGGGGGTAAAAACCTCCTGTGGCAATGGTATACATTTTTTTAGCTAAAATATAGATGAATAGATTCAGTCTCCTCTCCACAAATAGGACACCCTAAATAACCATGTACTACACAATCGGATAATGTCCCATAAGCTGAAAAATCATGAATTGCCCACATCAACATAACTTTAAGCGTAAACTCTTCTTTTTTAAAAGAGTCAAATGATTGCACACCCTCTTCCCATAACTCATTTAATTCTTCTACCAAAGGAGTCAGGTAGACGTCGACATCATCACTTGGTGCCTTTGGCCCAGGTATCAACAAAGCCATCATCAAAAATTCAAGTCTCATACATTGTGAAGGAGGGAGGTTGAGTGGGGCTAGGATCACTGGCCATACACTCTGATTGGTGCTTAGATTTCCAAATGGATTGAAACCATCTGTTGATATAGCCAAACGAATGTTGCGTTGTTCTCGAGCAAAATCGGGCATAATTCATCATCCTCCAGGCAGTAGAATCAATAGGGTGATGCATGATATTACCCCTACTTCTGCCCTAGCATGCCAAGTCATTGCCTTTACTATCCATGGTACTATGAAAAATCGCTTTAATTTATGCCCAACGAGAAAATATTTCAATACTTTTTGAGGCACTTTTGAGTTTGTGTCTTCCTTACTAGTAGATTGGACATATCTAGGTTCATCGCATACCGGACAACGATTGAGATTTTCGTACTCCTTTCGGTATAATATGCATTCATACACACAAGCATGAATCGATTTATACTTCATTCCCAAACCTTTCAAACTGTTCTTCATAACAGGATAGTTATTTGGAAGTGTATTCTCTTTGGGTAATAAGCCCTTCACCCATTTCAGAATTCCTGTCACATTATTTCCAGACAAATCGTATTGCGTCTTTAAACTGTGCAAACCAACCATGGCATGCAAAGTTTTTTAATCTTTCTCACAACCAGAGTATAACGGTTGGGTCGCCTTAAATTTTAAACTTTGGTAGTCATCGTCAAGTTTTATCATGATATCTTCACGACCACTTGAACCTTCTACATCATCATTAACCTCATTCTCTTATGCTTCAAAAACTCCGTACGCATCATCAACTAAATCCTCTAACATATTATGATCTACGTCGTCCCCTTCTACATCTATCCTACTTGTTGAAGGTTGTTGTGAAGGTTGGTCGGGGACAAAAGGAACTTTCAATTCATCGTGAAAACTCCAAAATTGATAACTATCTTGCATACCCGATCTTAACAAATATAGTTCAACTATTTTCCACTCAAACACCTTACCATTCTTACACCTAGCACACGGACACGAAAACTCTTCATCATTATGACATCTCTTTGCATATTTCACAAATTCGTTAGCACCTCTGCGAAACACATCCCCCATTCTATTTGTCTCACCCATCCACTCTTTGTATTTTGGATATCCCATCACAGCTACCACAACTAATTACCTATTAAAAGTACGAAGCATATATTCATGGATTAGTATAAACAAAACTTAGATTTATAGTATGTTTCATTTATTTATGTCTTATTTATATTCAAATTCAATTTATAATAGAAATTTATATTTCTTCCATCTCCTCTAAAGGGTGAGTGGTCCTATCCCATTCAAGACCGCATTTTTCTGTAATATACTTAACAGCTCATGCACATTGTTACGATTTGAAAAAAATTCGACAGCATATCCCCGTAGTTCTCCAAGTACACGACGTAGATTGGCAAGTGTGAGTGTTATTTCAATTGATCAATTGAAATAACAGTCACATTTGTCAATCTAGTATGTACCCAGAGAACATTAGGATACGACTGCAGAACTTCCTCCAAAAGTAACAACTTTAAGCCATTAAGAATATTATACAGAAATTATGCAGTCCCAAACTGTCCAAACGGGACAATTCGAGAGATCTCATTACAGGGATAATGACTCTCGAACGGGTCTAAGGGCTATTGAATGCGTACGCATAAGAACTAGAAGGCTAGTATCTATGCGCACTATACGTAATTTTAAGTATGTTTCATTTAATTATCATACTATATATATATATTGTTCGATATACAAAGTAATTTTCAACAAAAGTTGAAAAATCCTACCCTCATATGGACAATAAGTCAGTGGTCATGCCACCTTTAAAACTAACCAACCCAACATCGATCCACTATAATCCAACAGCAATGTCAACAACAAATGTGTATTCCATACTCCTTCTAATTCATCTACTCAATTAATTCATTTCATCAATTAAACTAACAATTAAAGTATACAATTATTAATTTACTAATTTACAATGAGCGGCAATCCTACTTTTATATGAAATGGGCACTAATTATTAATTTACTTTCATATAAAACTATACAATTGAAGTTACAATTAAAGCTATATAATCTATTAATTAAAGCTATACAATTGTTGAGATTTCCCCACCACACACATACCCCACCCCACCACCACCACCACCACCCCCTGCCTCCTGCCACCACCACACACACACGCACACATCTGCACACACACACATACACCCCACCACCCCCTGCCCCCCTCACCCCACCTCACACACACACCTGCATACACACACACACACCACCACCCCCTCCCCCCCCCCGGCCCTCCTGTCCCCCCCTCCCCCGACCACACTAGTACACGCACACACACCACACCACCCCCTTCCCCCTCCCCCCACCACACACCACCATACACATATATACACACACATAGACACACATATAAAAATGAAAGAGAAAGAGAGGAAAAAAACATGCCTTAGAGAGAGAGAGAGAGCTCGAAATCTCTTAGAGAGAGAAAGAGAGGGAAAACCAAAAGGGAGGGGAAAAAAAAGCATAGGGTTTTTTTTACTGAAGAAATTGTCACGGACATGTCACCGTCATTGACCGTGACAAGTTCATAAGATTGTCACGGTCATTGACGGTGACAAGTCCATGACAACGGTACTTGTCACGGACTTGTCATGGTCAATGACCGTGACAAGCCTTTGTCACGATCTTATCACGGCCAATGACCGTGATAAAAAAATGCGTATTTTTTGTCACGATCAATGACCGTGACAAGGCTGGCCGGCTAAAGGGTGCCAATTTATCCTTTTTGGTGTAGTGCTATGAGATGAATATGTTTCCTCTGAAGAAAGAGATGAGTATTGCCATGAAAGCCCAAAAAGAGGACGTGTTGGATTCTGATAGTGATAGTGAGCTTGACGCTGAAGAGATTGCTAGGTTTTCCAGAAAGTTCAAGAAGTTTCTTAAGCTAATAAATGATAATAGTTTTGAAAAGAAACCTAAGAACTTTAATCACCATGATAGGAAGAATAAGTATGGTCCTAAGAAGGTGAATGGCCGAGACAAGTGCTTTGAATGCCAAGGGTTAGGAAATTATTCTTGGAAGTGTTCAACTAAACTAAAAAAGGAGGGAAAGAAACTGAAGGTATATAATACCACCCATAGTGATAGTGAGTCGAAAGAGGAATATGATTCCCCTATGGGCACAACTACATCGCGTTCATGGTTAGTCATGTGAGCTTAAATGAAGTCTCTTCCTCAATTAAATATAATCCTGAGCATGATGGTTTTGAGGTCCGATCTTTAGGTTCCCAAGCTAGTGATGAGAGGAGCGGTGAAGAAGAAGAGGAGAAGAATATTGACCTTTCGGGAGTTATACGCGGAGTCGATGAAGTTAAAAAAGGTAAACTTACATTTAGGGCCTAAGATAAAAGAACGTGCAATAGAAAATGATGATAATAAAATGATTGAGGATCTTAGGCCACGTGATGTAATATCCCGCCCAATAAATTAGTCAGATTATATATGTATGGAAAATATGATGGGGCATAAATTAGAGTTGAAAAAAATGAATTGAATTACGGAATATATAAAAGTCTTATATGAGAATTATAGAAGTTTTATGGAATAAATTATGCATGCCTTAATTAAAGTTGGAAACTATTAGGGGAAAATGTGATTAATGAAAGTAGTGGGTTAAGAGGCAAATGAATAAGCAATACAGTTTCAAAAGCTAAGTAGGGAAAGCTGTTAAGCGTGGGATTCCATGTTTGGCTGTCGTTGCTTGGACGACAAAGGAGATTGCTCGAATGATGCCGAAGGTCATTTGAACGACGTCGAACGTCGCTCAAACAACGCTGAAAATATCTGACACACAATCTTGATGTTAAGCCCTCCACTGTACGGAGGTATGGACTTTACACAAAATTGTAGGTCATGGGTTATATATTTGGCACGAGGAGAGAGAGGGGGAGGGAGAGAGAGATATTTAATGGTACTGCAAAATGTTGTCAATGGGAGGACCCTAGATCATTTTTGTTTTCGATTATGGAGGGATTTATACCAGATATAGTAATTATTTGTGAGGATAAGGTTTTCCTTAATTAGTGAGCATATCATTGCTGGATTATAAGAGGGAGAGAAAAATCATGTGTAAGAATAAACCACCTAATTTTATGGTCAAGACTTAAACTCTTTCTAGAGTTCACAGTCCTCTTCCCCTCCAAAACTGTTTTCCTCCGATCTTTCCTAGTGTTAATCATTCACACCTCAAATGTAGTTATTCTCTCCACTGTTAAAAATAAGACTGGGAAGAAAATAAGATGTTGTTTGATTGGGGGTGTTGAAGGGTATTTGAGAAGGTGGGTGTTCTAGAAAGAAGATAAATATATAATAATGGAGATTTGTAGAGGGTTTTAATGGTGCTTTCTTGAAGCTTCAATGGAAGCTATTTGGTGGGCTTTTGTGACTCCCTTTAAGGCCACCTTGGGAGGTGGGGGAGTCACCCATCTTCACTATCACCAATACCATTTTAGAGTCATTTGAGGTGGGGAATATACCCTTATTACATTTAGACTCTAGTGTTGAATATTGTAGTCTTATTATCGTGTGTGATTAAGAGTAGGATTGTGAGAAAAATGATGTGTTATTATTAAATCTGAAAATAGCCATTTTTATGGAATAAATATGCTAAAAAAATATTATTATTGTTTATTTCTTGTTAAATCTAAAAATAGCCATTTTATGGAATAAAGATGCTAGAAAATATTATTGTTGTGTATTTTCTATTAAATCTGAAAATAGTCGTTTTATGTAGTAAAAATGCAAGAAACTATTATTGTGGGGTGTTTTCCTAATAAATATGAAAATAGACATATATGAAATAAAAATGTGTGGTGATATTATTTTATTATGTTTCTAGTAGAAAGAAATAATAAATATTTTCATGGAATAAAAATGGGAGAAAATGGTGTCTTGTGTAAAAAGAAATAATGGACATTTTATGGAATAAAAATGTAGAATGATGTTAATGTTATTAAAATATTTAGGAAATAAATAATTTTAGTTTCTTGCCAAATGGAGACTTGTAAATAAATGGACATCATTGAGTTTAAAAGAATTGATAAAACGACTTATGTGTTGTTAGTAGCATAGAAAGAAAAGGTAGTTTTGTGTAAAAGGTATTATGTTATGCGTTAAAGGTGTTAAAGTGTCAAGTGTAAAAGTTGGGTAAAGGTGCGGTGTTAAACGAGTGTGAAAACAGATAAAGTGTTTTAAATGTTAAGTTAAAAACTAAATGACCATTTTTTAGAAAATAACACTCATTAAAGGATTAATTTGCAAGTTTGGCGAATAAAGGGTAAATTGGTAATTTACTTAAAGTGGAACATTTTTATGAAATATAAATATTAAATAATGTCTTTAAACTAAAATGTGTGAAAATGAATTAAGTCCTTAAACGTGGATGAATCTAGTATAAATCACGTGTGTATGGTAAGGGACTTAAAGAAGAAAATAAATAATTTTCCAAGTATTAATGAAAAAATGGACGTTTAAGTCCAGGTTTCGGCTTCAGCTGGGTAAAACTAAGGAAGTGGACATTGGTAAAATGTTAAGACACATAAATGGAACTCGAATGATACTAGGATAAAGCAAGAAGGGCTCGGAGCCCTTATGTAAAAAGCCCTAAATCACTGGCCAGAGCATATGGTGCGTATATCAGTCGGTGTAAAGCTCGTGTAACTATGCGGTATAGGAAGATTTCGAGAAAAAATTAAGGGTCCGTTTGATACAAAAGTGGGCAAATGAAGAGCATGGTAAATTTTTCCATAATAAAATTTGCCATGGCAAAATTTGTGAGGGCAAATCTTATAATTTGCCACATAAGGTTGTTTGATAGGATTAATTTTCCTGGTGACAAAAATGAGTTGTTTGATAGCATTGATGGAAAATAAAAACAAAAAACAGTTTAGAACAAAAAAAACAGTTTTTAATAAAATTAAAAGCTTTAACAAAAAATCAATTTTTTAAGAAAAATTAACAAAAACAAAAATGTTTTAACAAAAAAACAGTTTAAACAGAAAAAAACAGTTTTAATGGGAAAAAAACTTTTATTTAGAAAAACAGTTTTTAACAATAAAAACACTTTGAACAAAAAAAAAACAGTTTAGAACGATTTTATTTTTAAAGAAAAACAGTTGTAAAAAAAACTGTTTTTAACAAAATAAAAACGGTTTTAACAAACAAACAAACAGTTAAAAAAACGATTTTAACAAAATAATAACATTTTTTAACTGAAAAACAGTTTTTAACAACAAAAAAAATAATTTTTAAGGAAAAAAACATTTATTTAGAAAAACTGTTTTTAACAATAAAAACACTTTTAACAAAAAAACAGTTTAGAATGATTTTTTGTAAAGAAAAAACACTTGTAACAAAAAAACAGTTTTTAACAAACAAAAAAAAAACAGTTTCAACGAAAAAAACTGTTTTTAGCAAAATAAACACAATTTTAACAAACAAACAAACAGTTTAAAAAAAACGATTTTAACAAAATATAAACTTTTTTTTAACGGAAAAACAGTTTTTAAAACAGAAAAAATATTTTTTAAGGAAAAAAACGTTTCTTTTAAAAAAAAAGTTTTTAACAAACAAAAAATAGTTTTTTAATATTTTTAAAAAGGATGGCAAATTTGTGGAGAAATTTTGCTTTGCTATATAGGTAAGCAAATTTTGCCAACAAAAGTGGGAAAATGATGGCAAATTTGTATGTGAGCATGGGTATCCATGAAAAATTTTCCATGGCAAATAATGGTCATCAAACACACAAAATAGTGGGCAAATTTGTGATTTGCCACCATTTGCCACATTTGTCATGGCAAATGTGGTCTATCAAACGGACCCTAAATGAAATGTGGAATAAAAATCAAGAAATGGGTTGTAGGGTAAATATGCAAATACAACCTAACTCGAATGAATGAAATAATTGTGCCGGTAAAGGCTAAGTGGACCAGTTAATGCGTAAATCAACTAATGTCCAGAAGATAAGGAAAAAGGGATAAATAAAGTGGATAAATGGGTGGTTAAGAAATCTAAATGGAAAAATTCATATTTAACACAAGAGTGTGTTGTAAAAGAATTTTTAAGGAGTGAATAAGTATATTCTAACACGGTGAATGCGTGTATTGAAATGATGATTTTCGATGAAAATATTAAAGAATATTTAAATGAATAAAAGGATAAATTCCGTTAACGGAATGGTGTTGCTAAATTAAGTGTAAAGGTTTCAAGTATTAAACCGGGTGTGTTGGATAAAGTGGGAAATGTCGAATATGGACAATGAAAACCTTTAATAAGATTAAGGTCAATTAATCTGGGCAAATGAGGTTTTCAAAAATAAATTGATTAATGCATTGGAACATGTATATTTTTAGGTATACATATGTAGATAGATATATATATATATATTCACATGCATGTGGTTATAGCATGTGAGTATTCCTTTCTATCGTTCGTTCCTATACTGCTTGTATAAATCCCACTGGGCATAGGCTCACGTCCCTACTTTGTTACGGAAGGTTGGGAGCGGTTCCGTATTTTGAGGGCATTTTACAGGTAAGTATATTTTATTTATGTTTACATTAGTAGCTCTATTTACTTGGACTTCGGGGTGCTCCTCATGGGTCCCTCACGTAGTTTATCCTGAAACTGAAATCCCATGCTAACAAGTGAAATGTTAATTAAAATAAAATTGGACTAGCAACATTAATTTATGTTATTTCATTGCAATTCACACCTAACCTCCAAGTCTGATCAGGTTGACTCATGAGAAACCCCTAAATTCGGGTCGGGTCGTTACATGTGAGAAGACTCTTAATGAGAAGATCAAGTATGTTGAGGGCTAGAGAGATAGCCTTCGTGGTTTGACGAAATTTTTGAAGAATGAGCTTCTTGAGTTTGAAGAGTCTAAGCATTTTCTCTAGTCTAGGATTTTCGAGTTAGAAGAGAAATTGAGAGACTCGAGTGATGATGCTGAGATTCAGCACCACCGAATAAGTGATAATGAGCTCAAACAGTAATAGCCATGGCAGCCATAGAGATGTATAAGTGTATAAGTATGCAAGTGTGTAGAAGGGGATGAGTATAAGAGGAGATAAGACTGATGTATAGTGGTTCAGCCAATTGGGCCTACATCCACTGTGAGTGTGTGATCCACTAAGTATGGGCACTAATGGCCTTGGATACAATGCACATAAGCTCTCTCTCTCTCTCTTTACTGTGTGTACAAGCAGAGTTTTAGCTAGGGTTGCAATAATCTGATCCACCTGTAGGGTTATAGGTGACAAGTATATATAGGTATTGGGGGGTGTAGTGTACCCCCCAAGTATGCATGGTGCATGTGAATGATGATCCAGCCAACCCCCTGTTGACACCTGTAGATGCCAAATGATGACATAATATTCCCTCACGTGAGGGTGTGATTTTGTTATAACGGTCTGCCACGTGCCATGTGAGCCTCACGCGTCTCCCAAACCACGCGCTGTGATGATGTCACCCTCGGCCTATGAGACGAGGCCGAGGGCAAAGTTCCTTCCGGTAGTGAGTCTGGCTTAAATCTGGCCTCGTACTGTCGTACCCTCGTAGGGTCTTCCGGAGCCTGGGGAAGGGTCGGCCCCTCGTAGGGTCGTCTGGAGCCTGGTGGAGGGTCGGCCCCTCGTAGGGTTTTCTGGACCCTGGTGGAGGGTCGGCCCCTCGTAGGGTCGTCTGGGCCTGGTGGAGGCCAGCTGGAGCCTGGTGAAGGGTCGGCCCCTCGTAGGGTCGTCCGTTTTGGAGATGATCTTCAGCCAGGCCAAGGATATAAACGGGTATATCAATCACCCCCCAGCCCTTAGCCATTGGTGCCATTGAGATGGCTGAGGGATATTGTTGGTCTTGAGATGCGTGTATGATCAGTTAGGTGAGTGACACATGGGCAGGTACTCATTGCTGTTCAAGTTTCCAAGGCACGGCGGTTGAACACTGCATGGGGCTTTGTGCCCTAATTATACCCTTCTTGGCAAATGTACCCATTTATTACCAGAGTATTTAAGGGTTTTTCAAACTCTCTCTCTCCTTCTTCTTCTTCTTCTTCTTCGCGCCCAAGCCTTTTCTCTCTCTAGAACCAGTTTCCATCGCCATTTGCAGCCTTCAGGCCTAGCAGCGTTCTTGCTCTTCTCCTCATCAGGTAACCTCTTTCACCCAGCGCTTTCTGTTGTCTTCATTTCTGTTTGTTTTTTAGGGTTGTAGGGCGGCACTTCCTTTGGGTTACCCCATAGCTTTTTCCGGTATCTTCTCCGGTCACTGGTTCTTGAACGTTCTTTTGTTTAATCCAAAAGTCAAACCTGGTCAATCCCCCACTTGTTTGTAGCTGAATTAGCCAAGTCTAGTGTAATTTCTCAAAGTGTAGAGTCTTCCCTTTAATGCTTAGGAGGCTTTACAGCTTAGTGTCTGAGTTCCCATCCTTGAGAGAGAAACTTTTCGCCGAGATCAGACGCATAGAGGAAGAGGAAGAGAGGAGATGAGGGGACGACCCTAATTGGGTACGACCCATCTTTCCCATTCCTCTTGCCACCATAAGACCATCTGAACCCTCT
The DNA here is from genome assembly GCA_949130495.1 of Sambucus nigra. Lineage (NCBI taxonomy): Eukaryota > Viridiplantae > Streptophyta > Magnoliopsida > Dipsacales > Adoxaceae > Sambucus > Sambucus nigra. The sequence continues at coordinate 127,314,888 of OX422218.1, forward strand.
GATTCTTGTGGGTCGTCACCTCGTCCGGCCGAGACTCCCAAACCAAGTGAAATGGATGAGAGGGCCTCCTCTCCAACTGGTGCTGGAACTTCTGGTAGGAGGGACACGTCTGACCTTAGCCCTCCTCGAGAGGTCGAAGGTACGGTCCCCTCCGAAGCTGTCCCTGTGATAACCCTGTCTCCTCATGCCTTCCAAGTGGCTTTTCCTCAGGGTCCTCCTCTAGGTAACGAAGGGGAGGGAACTGATGATGAGGACGATGATACAGACGATGAAGTTGATACCTCCCACGCCTCGTCCTTTATCTCCTCTGTTAGGTATAGAGACCTTCTGATATGGAGGCATATTTACGGAGTGCCCTCTGGGGTAACTATGAGGGTTCCCTCTGAGACTGAAAGGGTTTTTGATTGTGAAGAGGGAGAGGTTGCAGTCTATGAATAAATGTTCAAGGTTGGAGTCAGGCTCCCTCTGCACCCTGCCATTGCCGATATCCTGTTTGCCCTCGGCGTATCCCCCTCTCAACTTCCCCCCAACTCTTGGAGGACGATCTTAGGCTATATCTCTTTGTGGAAGAATTCGTTCACCGACGAGCCCTCGGCTGCCCTATTTTTGGGCTTCTACAATATCACCTCCTCGTCCAAACAGCCCGGATACTATCATTTAGGGGCAAGGAGGTCTGAGAAGAAGCTCATTCACGTGGCACAAACTTCCAACCACGATTGGAAAAAGAGGTTTTTCTTTATTTCTGGGGAATGGGAGCCCACCGCCGATGTTCCGAGGGTCCCCAGAAAATGGGCCAACCCCTCCATGAAGGCCAGGTCAGACCCTGGACTTAGTCTGGAGGAGAAGGACATCGTAGATTATCTGAGAGGACGAGGGCGAGAGGGTGAGCTTGCAAAATTTGAAGACTTGATGACCCCTCGGTTCCTTAAAGAAGCTGGTCTGAGGGTCGGCCCTCTGACTGAACTATGTGAGTTATACTGAACATTTCCTATTCTTTACTTTTTTCCAAGTGTTTCCTCTTTAGATCTGCACTTTTCTAACGTGTCGTCCTCTTATCAGATCGTCCTGTAGGTACACCAGACTACCTTTGGGAAATGACGGCTCCCAGCTTACTATCTGGATTGGCCAAGAAGAAAGGGAAGGAGCCCTAGCAGGCTCCGAGGAAGACAAAGGCCGCTGGGCCGACAGTGGTGGAGCCGACCACTGACAGTCACAAAAGGAAGGAGTCTGAGACCCCTGTTGAGCATCGGCCTGATCCTCGGACAAGGGCCAGGGTCGAAGCCTCTGAGGGGACGACCTCTTCGTCGAGCATGGGGGCCTTCTGGTCCCAAAACCTGGCGCATCTGAGGGCCGACCCCTCGTCACTGATCACAAACTTGAGGGCAGCCAAGGCCTCAATGTTCACTGCTCCCTCGGCCTCTGACTATGAGTTCTTAGCAAAGATGCCTCCTGCTAAAGTGTACGACTATGGTCTGCACTCCCTTGCTCAGGTATTGGCCTTGGCCCACCTCTTTAATTTCATTCTTTCACTAGCTGTTCCCTCGGCCCCTCTTGACATCTGTTTTTTATTTATGTGATTTTGTGCAGTCCGTTTATGCCTTCACCTCAGCCACAAGGTGGATGGCTGAGAACCAACAAAAGTTTCATGAAGCTGAGAGGGCCATTCAACATGAGGCCGACCTTCGGACAGAGCTGGATACAGTGAGGGCTGAGCTTGAGAGTGTTAGGACCGAGCATGCTAGGGTCCTAGATGAGTTGACGAGGCAGCACGATGCCGACCTGCAGGCCAAGGACTTGCTCATCAAGGAGAGGGACTCGGCCCTGATCAACCTGGAGGCCCAGCACAAGGCTGATATTGAAGAGGCTGTCAGAAAAGCTGGGGCCGATGCCGTCGAGGCTTACAAGGCTTCTGATGAGTTTCAGGGCTTCGGCCTTGAGTATCTTGAGAGGGGGATCAGGACAGCCTGCCGATGGGTCGTCCTCAAATTCGGTGATGTCGTCTCCTCGATTCGTCCTTCACTGGAGGGTGTTCAACTGGACGACCCCCTAATTGCCGAGGCTCTCAACCAAGTGGAATCCCAAGTCCAAGTCGAGGGGGTCGGTACATCTGAAGATCATCCAGTTCTGGTTACTGAGGAGACCACTCCTATAGATGTTGAGGCTCTGCCCTCCGATATCGTCCCATAGGGTGGCTGCCTGTAGCCCATACCCTCTTGATGTATTTATCACTCTTGATGTATTTATCACTTTTGTGCTCTCATATGTAAAACGCTTAACTCTTTTATCAATACCATCTTCTATTGTCTTCCATAATTGTTGTCTTCCATATTTAATTCTTTTATGGCTTGCTACTTGCTGATTTGCTCTTTGTTGATGATGCTACTAACCCCTCCCTCGTCTTTTTTAAGGACCAATGTGGGGTCGTCCCCTCATGCGGCCTCGTCATAGCCGAGGGTCGTAATAACCAAACATGGTTTTTAAGTCCACCCTCGTCTTTTTTTAGAACAGTGGTGGGGTCGTCCCCTCCACTGGTCCTCATTATAGCCGAGGGTTTAAGTAACCAAATTAATGATTTTTATAAAGTCTACCCTTATCTTTTTTTAGAACAGTGGTGGGGTCGTCCCCTCCACTGGTCCTCATTATAGGGTTCAACTTACCAAATTAATGATTTTTATAAAGTCTACCCTCGTCTTTTTTTAGAACAGTGGTGGGGTCGTCCCCTCCACTGGTCCTCATTATAGCCGAGGGTTCAAGTAACCAAATTAATGGTTTTTATGAAGTCTACTCTCGTCTTTTTTTAGAACAGTGGTGGGGTCGTCCCCTCCACTTGTCCTCATTATAGCCGAGGGTTCAACTTACCAAATTAATGGTTTCAATGAAGTCTTCCCTCGTCTTTTTTGAGAACAGTGGTGGGGTCATCCCCTCCACTGGTCCTCATTATAGCCGACGGTTCAACTTACCAAATTAATGGTTTTAATGAAGTCTACCCTCGTCTTTTTTGAGAACAGTGGTGGGGTCGTCCCCTCCACTGGTCCTCATTATAGCCGAGGGTTCAAGTAACCAAATTAATGGTTTTAATGAAGTCTACCCTCGTCTTTTTTGAGAACAGTGGTGGGGTCGTCCCCTCCACTGGTCCTCATTATAGCCGAGGGTTCAAGTAACCAAATTAATGGTTTTAATGAAGTCTACCCTCGTCTTTTTTTAGAACAGTGGTGGGGTCGTCCCCTCCACTAGTCCTCATTATAGCCGAGGGTTCAAGTAACCAAATTAATGATTTTTATGAAGTCTACCCTCGTCTTTTTTTAGAACAGTGGTGGGGTCGTCCCCTCCACTGGTCCTCATTATAGCCGAGGGTTCACTTTAATGGTTTTTATAAAGTCTACCCTCGTCTTTTTTGAGAACGGTGGTGGGGTCGTCCCCTCCACTGGTCCTCATTATAGCCGAGGGATCAACTCACAAAATTAATGGTTCTGTAGATGTTTCCATGCATACTGGAACTGATAAATAGGTTGAGGGGAAGCATATTTCTCATTAATTTTCCAAAGCGTCCTGTTGGAGCAACTCCTATTACAACTATGGTCTATCAAGACCTTACAACACTACTGGTAGTATTTCTTCAAATGATCTGCATTCCAGGGGTTGGAAAAAGGTTCCCCTTCTAGGTTTTCTAGTCTATAGGTCCCAGCGACAACTTCATCGGTGACCCTATAGGGGCCGTGCCAATTAGGATGGAGTTTATTGGGATTTTTCCAAGTCTTATTGAGAACCAAGTCTCCTACTGCGATAGGCCTCTGTTTCACCCTCTGAATGTAAAACCTTGCGGTCCTTTGCTGGTAGGAAGCCTGTCTTATCTCAGCATCCTCCCTCCTTTCCTCAATCAGGTCTAAGTCGAGTCTCCTCTCTTCCTCATTTCCCTGAGGGTCGTACATTTGGACCCTATGAGTGGGAAACTCGACTTCGGTGGGGATGACGGCTTCTGATCCATAAGCTAGCATGAATGGGGTCTCCCCGGTAGAGGTCCTTACTGTCGTCCTGTATGCCCACAACACTGCATATAACTCCTCGACCCATCTTCCTTTTGCCTCCTCAAGCCTCTTCTTAATCCCATCTAGGATTGTCCTGTTCGTAACTTCGGTTTGCCCATTGGCCTGAGGTCGGCCTGGGGTGGAGAAAAATTGTTTGATACTTACCCTCTCACAGTACTTCTGCAGAGAGGCATTTTTGAACTGGGTCCCGTTATCCGAGATGAGGGTGTTGGGTAGACCGTATCTGCATATCACATTTTTCCAGATGAACTGGAAGGTCTTCTGCTCCGTAATCGTGACCATTGGTTCGGCCTCTACCCACTTTGAAAAGTAGTCAATCGCTACAATGAGGAACCGATAGTTATTGACTGCCCTCGGTAAGGGTCCTACCAGGTCAATCCCCCACACTGCGAACGGCCATGGGGATGTAATGGAGGTAAGAGGCTGATGGGTCTGGTGAGGGATGGTGGCAAATCTTTGGCATTTATCACACTTCTTTACATATGTTGCGGCATCTTTCCCCAAGGTCGGCCACCAGTAGCCCTGGGTGACCACCCTCTTCGCTAAGGATCTACCCCCAATGTGGCTTGAGCACGACCCTTCATGCACGTCCTGCAAAATGGAAGGGACTTCTGAGGGATGCACACATCTAAGTAAGGGGAGCAAAAACCCCTTTTTGTACAGCGTGTTTCCGATGACAGTGAATTTTGCAGCTCTGTATCTCAACTTCTTCCTTTCTTGCCTTGCTTCTGGCATCTCTCCCTCTTTAATGTATCTAATCAGAGGATCCATCCATGAAGCTTCTTGAGAAACATTCATGCAAATGCCAAGTGTTCCCTCGACGTCTTCAATAGTTGGTCGAAGCAAGATTTCTACCGGGACTGTCCTCCTTATGTCTGTCCTAGTTGCCGAGGCCAACCTTGCGAGGGCGTCAGCACGGCCACTGTCGAGCCTAGGTATCCTCTTGAATTTCGCTTCTTTGAAGTCCTTCAGCAATGACCTCACCTTCTCAAGGTACCTAGCCATCCTTTCGTCTTTGGCCTCGTAGGCTCCTAGTATCTGATTCACCACCAGCCTCGAATCACTGTGAACCAAAATTTGGCCGACACTAAGAGATTTGTCTAAGGAAAGGCCAGCTATCAAGACCTCATACTCAGCCTCGTTGTTAGAGGCTTTAAAATTAAACCTCAGGGCGTACTCGATGTCTGTGCCGTCGGGTGCTGATACTATCAATCCAGCTCCGCTCCCGCTTTTGCAAGAGGACCCGTCGACGAAGAGACTCCACATGGTCTGTTCTTCTGAGAAACTTCCCTCGGAGAGGGACCCCTGTCTAAAGATGTATCTTCCCTCTTCATTTTCGGTCACTTTCCTCCTAGCGGTGCTTGTCTCAGCCCTGGCTGCAGGCGTGTCGGTGATCCTGTCTTGTTGTATATTTGTCTCCCCGAGGGTCTCACCCTCGGCTTCATCGCTCTCCCAAGTAAGCTCAGTAACGAAGTCTGCCAGAGCCTGCCCCTTAATGGCTGTCTTAGGCTGATACACAATATCAAACTCCCCCAGCTCTATAGCCCAGGTCATTAGCCTTCCTGACTTTTCAGGCTTGTGTAGGACCTGCCTAAGAGGAGAGTCAGTAAGGATGACCATAGTATGGGACTGGAAGTACGGTTTCATCTTCCTTGAGGCATGGATCAAAGCGTAGGCCAACTTTTCCATCCTCGGGTATCTTTGCTCTACCCCCTGGAGTGCCTTGCTGTTAAAATATACAGGCTTTTGTATCCCGTCTTCGTCTCTTACGATTGCGGCACTGATAGCGGACTCTGAGACGGCGAGATACACATAAAGTCGTTCACCCTGTACTGGGCGTGATAGCAGTAAAGGAGAACCCAGGTATGATTTTAGCTCTCTGAAAGCCTCATCACACTCTTCACTCCATTCGAAGGCCTTCCGGAGGATCTTGAAGAATGGTAGACACCTGTCCGTGGCCCTCGACACAAATCTGTTCAAGTCAGCAACTCTCCCTGTGAGCCTCTGAACGTCTTTAATGGACTTGGGGGTCTTCATCTCAATAAGGGCCTTTATCTTTTTGGGATTGGCCTCGATGCCTCTTTGATTGACAATGAACCCCAAGAACTTCCTCGATTTGACCCCGAAGACACACTTGGCCGGATTGAGCTTCATCTTGTATTTGTCCATCGTATTAAAGGTCCTCTCCAGGTCTGCCACATGATCCTCTGCCTTCGAACTCTTGGTCAGCATGTCATCCACGTAGACCTCCATAGACTTCCCAATTTGGTCTTCAAACATTTTGTTTACGAGGCGCTGGTACGTTGCCCCTGCATTTTTTAGACCAAATGGCATGACCCTATAGCAGTATGTCCCCTTTTCAGTGATGAAGGAAGTCATCTCCGAGTCTTCAGGGTTCATGAAGATCTGGTTGTACCCTGAATAGGCATCCATAAAACTCATGAGCTCATGGCCTGCGGTAGTGTCTACCATCTGGTCGATGTGGGGAAGAAGGAAGCAGTCTTTGGGGCAGTGCTTGTTGAGGTCTGTGAAGTCCACACACATCCGCCACTTCCCGTTAGCCTTTGGGACAATGACTGCGTTGGACAGCCATTCAGGGTAGATGACCTCTCTGATAAACTCAGCGTCTTATAATTTTTTAACCTCATCCCTGATGACCTCGTACTTCTCTCTAGAGTAAATCCTCCTCTTCTGCTTTACCGGCTTCACTCCCTCTACCACATTGAGTTTGTGGCACATGATTTCAGGGTCGATCCCCGGCATATCTACATGACTCCACGCGAAGACGCTTCGCCTTTTCCTCAACAGTTTGATGAGGTCTTCCTTGATATTGGGCTTCAGAGACTTGCCAACTTGGACGGTTTTTCCCGGGTCATCCTCATCGAGGATGATGGGTTCTACCTCCGCAACGACCTCTCCTTTCTTGAGCTTCGTCTCGTCCCTGGGATCTAAGGTATCAATATTGTAAGTGGCTGTAGCCCTCTTGTGTGCCTCCCTTTCCTCAGCGGAGTTGTAGTAGCACTCTCGCGCTGTCGTCTGGTCTCCCTGAACCTCCCCCACCCCGTATGGGGTGGGGAATTTAATCATCTGGTGGACCGTAGACGGCACGGCCTCGAACCCTTTGAGGGCCACCCGTCCCAATATGATATTATAGGCTGAAAATACATGCTCATCCATCATAAAGAAACTGACCTTCCTAGTGAGCCATCTCGGCCACTCGTCCCCCATCCTAACATCGGCCTCATACACTCCAAGGGGGTGAACTTTTTCCCCACTGAATCCAATCAACGGATGATGGTACGGGACGAGTCTAGCACGGCTGAGACCTAAGGCCTTGAAGCATGGCCAGAACATCACGTCTGCGGATGAGCCCCCATCTACCAAGATCCTCGGCACCTCGCACCCGTGCACCCTGGTGGTGATGACGAGAGGGTCATCATGCGGGGCTAAGAGGCCTTTGAAGTCCATTCTTGAGAACCCTTCTATCAGTGTGTCCATGTCCACCTTCTTCCTCTTTTCTGGCTTGGCCTCCAGAGAGGTCGAGTGTACAGTCTTCGTCACTGCCCTGGCCTCTGCCACATGGGCCTTCCTATCTGCGACTTCTGACCCTCCTCCTGCCAGGCCCCCGGAGATCATTCCCACTCTGAACGAGATCATATTAAGCCTCTTGACGGGGCCCTGATCGTCTCTCGGCGGGAGGTCAGGGTCGTCCTCATCATCAGAAGGGTCGTCCCCTCTTTTCTGAGTACCTTCTCTACATGCATCGACTCGCTTCTTTCTGGGGTCGTCCCCTCGGCTCCTCTTGAAGGGGCCTCTATCGACGTACTTTCTGAGCTTCCCTTCTTTCAGCATCTTCTCAATCTCATCTTTCAGAGCAAAGCATTTGTCTGTCACGTGGTCGTGGTCTTGATGAAATTCACACCATAGGTTCTTATTTCTCTTGCCAGGAGCTGCCCTAAGCTTCTCAGGCCACTTCAGGGATCGGTCACTCTTTATCTCACTGAGAATCTGTTCACAGCTGACCGTCAAAGGGGTGTAACCAGCGAACTTGTCATCCGTGGACCTCTTCTTCCCCTCTTTGTTCTTCTTAGGGTACTTACCCCCATTAGCACCTCCCTTTTCGTCTTCATATTTTGCGGCCATCGCCTCTTCGGCGTTCATCACCTTTTCTGCTGTCGACAGCAATTCGGCCATCGTCCTCGGAGGGTCTTTAGCAAGCTTCCATAACAGCTTCCCCTTTTGGAGTCCTCCAATCAGGGCTGTCATAGCTATGCTTTCCTCGTAGTCTTCCACCTCCAGCTTCTCTTTATTGAATCTGGCTATGTAGTCCCTCAGACTCTCATTCTTCCTCTGCTTAACATAGAGCAGGTGGGTGGTCTTCTTCTGTGGCCTCACCCCAAAGCAAAAGTTGTGGATGAACCGGTCTGCCAACTGCTTAAAGTTTTCAATGGAATTTTTTGGAAGAGACGTGTACCAAACGTGTGCAGCCCTCGTCAGGGTTCCGGAGAAGGCACGACACCTCATCTCATCTGAGATAGAGTATATGTCTGCTGCTGATTGATACATCTCAACATGGTGGACAGGGTTGGTGCTCCCATCGTATCTTGGGGTGACCACAGGTGGCTTGAACCTTGCTGGCGTAGGGAAGTCGACTATCTTCTCCACAAAGGGTGAGCCTATGGTGTATCCCTTATGAAGGGGGTCCCAGCTCTTCAATATATCACCGATCTTATCCTTTAGCCGCTGGATTGAGTCATTCTAGGGCCTCACAGGGTCGGCGCGGCCGATGTTATCCCCTGCCGCCTCTTGAAGGTGAACGGAGGGTTCCGCTGCAGCAGGCCTGTGTCGGTTGTTTACTTCCCTTTGGCCGTCATCCCGTCCCTGGGGTCAGCCATCTGCTGCCTCCTTCCTGGACCTCGCCACACTTCTCGACCTGGACAACTTATCCCGCAGGTCATTTACTGGGCCTAGCCTCTCAAAGTCCGACCCCCTGCTCAAGCGATCAAAAGCAGAGCCTCTCGGGCAATCATCAGGGTTCGGTCTCACGCACTTTCCTCTGCTATCCTGGAGAGGTCGCACAGTGTTGTTGGAGACCTCATACGGTTCCCAACATTCTATTGGGGCCTCCTCTCCCTCCAGATCGTCATACCTGTCTTCAGGGCAAGGGTTTCCTTGCCTCCCCAGGCGTAAACGCCGGGGGTCAGCAACATCCCTACGTTGCTGAGGGGGTGGCAGGTCTTTGCGTGGTGCTTGGGGTGGTCCCCTGGCCTCATGCTGTCCTGGGGCTGCTGCCGGAGTAATCATCTCAGGTGAGACCCCGGGTGGTCTCAGTATGTTCTGGCTTAGAGCTGTGAACTGCTCCTGCATCATCCGTTGGCTTGCTGCCAGAGACTTTAGGGCTGCCGCCACATCAGCCATCTCTGACTGAGGCGGCGGCTGACTGGAACTGGGTCTTCCCCCCTCATCCGGCAGGGGAAGTGGCGGTGGTGGCATCTCAGGTGCCATGTGTTTGAGCTAGAGCAACTGAAGAACGGTGAGCTTGGGAACCTTAGTGGGTCTCTTTCAATGGTGAAACACCTCCTCTCATTCACCACCAAAGTGCCCAGTGAGGTCAAGCTGTGCAAAGGAAGAGATGTCTTCTCGTTCCCACAGACGGCGCCAAACTGATGATGCTGAGATTCAGCACCACCGGATAAGTGATAATGAGCTCAAACAGTAATAGCCATGGCAGCCATAGAGATGTATAAGTGTATAAGTATGCAGGTGTGTAGAAGGGGATGAGTATAAGAGGAGATAAGACTGATGTATAGTGGTTCAGCCAATTGGGCCTACATCCACTGTGAGTGTGTGATCCACTAAGTATGGGCACTAATGGCATTGGATGCAATGCACATAAGCTCTCTCTCTCTCTCTTTACTGTGTGTACAAGTAGAGTTTTAGCTAGGGTTGCAATAATCTGATCCACCTGTAGGGTTGTAGGTGACAAGTATATATAGGTCTTGGGGGGTGTAGTGTACCCCCCAAGTATGCATGGTGCATGTGAATGATGATCCAGCCAACCCCCTGTTGACACCTGTAGATGCCAAATGATGACATAATATTCCCTCACGTGAGGGTGTGATTTTGTTATAACGGTTTTGCCACGTGCCATGTGAGCCTCACGCGCACTGTTCCACGCGTCTCCCAAACCACGCGCTGTGATGATGTCACCCTCGGCCTATGAGACGAGGCCGAGGGCAAAGTTCCTTCCGGTAGTGAGTCTGGCTTAAATCTGGCCTCATACTGTCGTACCCTCGTAGGGTCGTCCGGAGCCTGGGGAAAGGTCGGCCCCTCGTAGGGTCGTCTGGAGCCTGGTGGAGGGTCGGCCCCTCGTAGGGTCGTCTGGACCCTGGTGGAGGGTCGGCCCCTCGTAGGGTCGTCTGGGACTGGTGGAGGCCAGCTGGAGCCTGGTGAAGGGTCGGTCCCTCGAAGGGTCGTCCGTTTTGCAGATAATCTTCAGCCAGGCCAAGGATATAAACGGGTATATCATCGAGTAATGTCAAATTTGATTTGGAGTCTAGGTCAAAAATATTGGATTAAATGTTAGGTACCATAAAAATCAAAGATGACAAGTATAGGATTGGCCTTGATGATACTAATACTTATGTTACTAAAGCCAAGACCAAAGTTTTGAGAGAGTCAACCATTGATAGGGGAGTTAGAAAAGGTCAACCCAAAGGTAACATTCCTCATGTCTATATTTGCACACATTATGGTAGGAAAGGTCACCTTAGGCATTTTTGTTATGATCTTAAATATGCTCCTAAGAAGTCTAAGATTGATGTCAACAAGGTTCCCCAAACACTAGATTGTCATGTTACACCTATGTGGGTTAAGAGATTCGATTTAGAGGCACTTAATAGTAGACTTGTTAATTCTCGCATGCTTTCACATGATTCATCCCATGATATATCTTATGAGTGATCGCTTGAATGTTTTCATAAACCAGCTTTTGTGCTTCATGTTATATTATTTTTCTAGTTGTATGATGTTTATCTTTTGTATTTTGATTTTCCATTTTGGGGGGGCGTAATGAGAAAAATACAAAAAGATTTTTTTTGTCTTTTGAGTTATTTTTTAATAATGTTTAAAAACTCAAAAAGATTTTTTGTTTATGTGTAGTTTAGTTTTACACATATTGTGTATATCAGTGTGTTTGAATCTCATTCCTTCCATGTATCCATGTGACTAGGACATTTGTGTATGATTTTCAATGCTTGGATTATCCTTAATCATGTTTTCATAAAGTAGTTTGAAATTGATTTGCATGATAAATTCACTTTATATACGCCTCCCCCACACACTTTACACAAGGTCTTTTGGATTTAACTTCATATGTCACATGAACTAAATGATGTGTTCTCCCAAAAATCTTGTCATGTACATAAATTTTTTTACTACGGGGTATTTGTGCATGTAAAAATCATTGCCCGTGAGTTTGGTGCTTTATTGAAAATTTGAGTATGCACGGGAAAGGGGTACGAAATGAGAAATCTCCTTTACATGAAGGCCATTGTTGCCAAGATCCTAAAAGATTAAGAGGCAATAAAAACATAAAGATTGCCAAGGCCAATTTTTTTTTCATTGATGCTTCAAAAATGAGATATCTTCAAAAGAAAAAGAGAGAAAAATGATAGAAATTTTTTAGGATGTCTAGTTGAAGATCAGTGGATTTGCACAATGAGTTCTAGTTGAATTTAATTATTTTGACGCTATTGATTCAAGAATCATCAAAAATTCTAGGCAAGTGTGCATTGTGTTTGTTTGTCCTTTTGAGTTCTTTATTTGACATGTGAGGCTTTCGAATGTTGATAAATTATTACGGTCTTATAGATCTAACTGAACTTTTATTAGTGATTGGGTCATTTTTTCCTGTTTCTAGTCCACGCCCCTTCACTCCGTACCATCATGTTTAGACACATTGATATTATGTGAGTGTGTAAAGCTTATGTGTTTGCATCTTTTGTGGTAATTTATACCTATATATAGTTGTGCTTCATTGGTATATGTGTGTTTACATATATGGTATGTTTTGTGTTTTGAGTCTTTGTGTTTTCATTTAATGCATGTTTGCCTTATGTATAATCTTTGATTTATATTTGAATGTGTTAAGATCATCTTGATATCTTATACTTAAATGGTTACATCATAGTTGATATCATTTGTTCGTAGTTTGGATTATTTGTGCTTGTGTTGTCGATCTATTTATCATTGCATGTCTTGCCTCACACCATTGCATAATTTATGTATTTTTTCTTTATGATTACCCATGCTTCACTTAGGGGGGAATTTGATTTAATTGGGAAGAAATTTTTTATTATTGTTCACCTTATTCTTTGTCTATTCCTGAACAAAAAAAGGGAGAAAAATGGTATCTAACTCTTTTCGTGTGGGGGAAATCTTTAAGCAGAGGTAGACTTCCTTCCTTAGGTAGAGATGCTTAGACAAAGGGGGGGGATTTTTCATATGCAGTTTATATATTGTTATATTCTCTTTACATTTGAAGGTATGTTTAAGTGTATAGGTTAACAATAATATGCCAAAATTTTACACGAGCAAAACTACTCAAGTTAATGTCGACCAAGCGTCTATAACTTTTTTTCCTTTTAGGGTTGAGAATCGAATCTTAGTGATCTTGACGACCCAATAGTTTTTAATTTTTATTTTTTTCTCGGGATACCTAAAGGGAAGGATTTTTAAGGACAAATTTTCAAATTGAGTCAATTTGTATGTGTTGGCTTAATTTCGTGTTTGGTAGGGGTGTGCACGGGCTGGTTCAGTTCGATTTTGGACCGCAATTCAAATCGAACCGATCAGTTTAGTTTTGGAAAAAATCAGATCGAAACGGAACTGACTATGAAAAAACCCGTCGGTTTCGGTTTAGTTCGATTTATGGTTCGGTTTTAACCGAGTTTCAGTTTTAGTCAGTTTTTTTACGTTGGTTTTCGGTTTTGGTCGATTTTGGAGGTTGGTTAATGGTTTTTGTATATAAAAATAAAAGATATTTAAGGGTTTTTTAATATAAATATTGATGTCGGTTCGGTTCGAATCGGTTTTTTCTTTGTCTAAACCGCCAACCGAACCGACGTTATCGGTTTTTTAAATCCTTAAATCGCAAACTGAACCGGGCTAAAAAATCGTCAGTTTCGGTTCGGGTCAGGTCGGGTCGGTCGGTTTTTTTCACACCCCTAGTATTTGGAAAAAACTTGTTTGAATCATAAGTTATTAGAATTTTAGTTTTTTTGTCCTTCAAGCCTATGATGTGTGATTGAAGACCGTGCGACAAAGTTAAATCACCATCGAGGTCACATTGGGTTGCGTACCGAGTTTTCATCTTCAACATTCAAGGGATCTCAATGAAAGTATGAATACATATTTATGTTTGATCCCTGGATATGTTTAGGTGTTGTTTTATAATATATTTATGAGTCATTTTTTTGTAAAATTAGTTTTATCGAAAAATGTTTTTTATTTAATTCGTTCTATAAATACTTAGGTATATGGCATCAGTTTTCTTAGAGGGTTTTTGCGAAAATGATTTTTCAACTTATATCTTGTGCTTCCCAAACCCTAGTTTACATCCAAGTTTGAGATCCAAGAATCCTACATCCATATGTATGTTTGAGATCTCTTTTTTGCTGCACTATATTGGTTTTCTCATCATAGTATGAGTGTTTCGAGCGATGGAGACCGTGTTTGTGTTGAGCGGTGGTTGAACTGGTCACGAGACAAGTACGAACGATCGGATATAATGATAAATTATATTTAAATCATGCTTACCTTATGTGATATGGATAATGTGATTATTAATATATATAATATTAGGTTATTATATTTAGTCTAATCCTTCTTTCAAAAATCATGCAATATCGAGTTGGTTACAAACACAAAATTTTGAAGTTTTTGATAGGAATGTTCATGTTGGAGACTAGTTTTGACCATTATAATATAATAATTAACTTTAGGTGAAAACTAGATAGTTGTAGATATATGAATCAGGTTTTCAACACAATAATTGGTGTGTTAAACGGAGGTCCGAGCAGAATTTATACCGAAATTACGAAATAAGGCAAATATGTCCATCCTTTAAGTTGTATTTTGTCTTATTAGCACACCACGTGTTATGTTTTGATTGGTTGAAAGGGCAGGCTGATTTGGCCTACTTAAACACCTTAAGATGAACTCATTCTTCAACAACATTCAGCCATGAGAGAATTTGTCCTGAAGAAAGAGAATCATGAAGTTTAGGAAGGGAAGTGCGAGGAGAATTTGGAGAAAAATCTATAGAAAATTACGTAACAGTCCCTGAGGTAATTCTATCCATAAATCTTATTATTTTTTCTTGGTATTACTGATTGAAATGATATAAATCATCAATTTTTTACTAAAATTTCATGCCTTGATGTATACATATTGATAGACACGAGTTTAAAGAAAGTTGAAGGTGTAAATCCTTTCTATTGTCTTATTTAGAACCCTTGTGTGTTCAAACTTTCGTAAGTTTTTGCATACTTACTGGAATTGAGAAATTTCAGTTGGATAAGAAGATAGACTTACATATGCATACCATATCAAAAAATTAGAATTAAAAACCTTGTAGTTAGACTTTCGTGATGGTTGAAAGTCGGTACATAGTTTCCATATGCATAATCCGCTTGGATATGCCTTGAGTTTGATAGAGCTTTTGACATAGAAAATGAACTCTAAAAATTTAAAAAATTGAATTTTGTATTATTAAATATGTTTATTAAAATTGCGTGGAAGATCATAGAAAGTTATGATGTATAAAAATTATGAAAATTCTTGGAATTTGACTGAACGATAGGGGAGCCTTTAGAGCAGACTTTCTATGTAATAAAGAAATGGTCATATTTTTCTCTAGGGAACTTGAAATGATACGTCGTCTTTTAAATTGGAGACCTAATATGTTAGGGATGGAATTACCAAGGAGGAAGTAAAGTATGTTTGGGTTATGATTTGTATATGTTAAATATCTTAACATAGAATTAGATGTGACTTCACTTATGATAAATGATTTGAATGGTATTATATGTTGCTTATGATTTGAGTTACGTTTAAGTTATTCTTTGGACTATTGATATTGTTATGATCATAATAATATTGTAACAATGATAGGAAGGGAGGAATAACCGATTGAACAAGTTCCAAACAAAGGCAAAGGAAAAACGCATTAAGTGGCCAAGGTGAGTGTACTCACTCGTAAGATGTATTTATACATGGTTATGATCAGAACATTACTCACTGGTAACTTGTATTTATACATGGTTAGGGATATGATCATAATATTATGAATATGAAATTGTTCATTTCGATCTACCGAAATGGGAGGTGACACCCCGACTCAGAATGGGGGAGAATTGTCTATTACAGACAAGGGGTTACTCTTCAACCAAGAATGAGGGAGAATTGTCTATTGCAGACAGGATATATGAATCATAATTCAAAAATGTTGGTCATTCATTGTGAATGGGACGGATAAGTTTATACAATATTATATGGATAGGATTTATTGCATTTAATTTTATGCGATATTATAGTAGTGTTGCATTCATTGAGCTATTTTGCTCACGGTTCCTATGTTTATGTTTTTCAGGTATTGTGATGTCACTGCCAAATCTAGGAGGTCGGGTGGGGTTAGCAAGGGATGCATAAAATCATGATCTTGGTCAAATGTAAATGTTGTAAATATAAGCCTACTTATCCTTTAAGTAAGTTTGAATAAGCATAATTACTTTAAAATTGTAAAAAGTTTTTAGTTTTATGGATTCATGTTGATGACTTTAAAAGGATACTCATTTTTATGGTTTGGTTAAGGTAATTATGGTTTAACTCACTTTGACTTTCAAACTTAATTATAAGTAACTGGGTGGTTTTAGAGGTTCTAAAGTTAGAAGCGCCTAGATTTGGCAGTGGACATAGAAATTGTTTTGAATCAT
Organism: Sambucus nigra; assembly: GCA_949130495.1. Lineage (NCBI taxonomy): Eukaryota > Viridiplantae > Streptophyta > Magnoliopsida > Dipsacales > Adoxaceae > Sambucus > Sambucus nigra. The sequence goes on from OX422218.1 coordinate 127,330,930, forward strand.
AAGTAATCGATGTTAAAGGATACAAATAAGTATGTTGGATTCTCGAGACATGGACACGAAGGGTTTGTTATTAAGTTTTAAATTATTTGTATTAACTAACATTTGTCAGTTATATAAATATATTGTTGTACGAGATATGCAATGTAAGGATCTTGCAGGAAAGAAAATAAGATATTGAGGTTTATTCGGGGATGATAGCGAATACGGGTATTTTAATATGAATCATTGAATTGTTTTATATGTTGTATGGACAAACGTGTCATTGAAGAAAAATTTTAAAGACAAAATATGGTATGAAAAATTGTGAAGTATTGGAAGTGATATCTTCCTATACTGGTATACGTGGACTTGAGGCGTGTCACTTGTTAAGCCATGGATGCGTGCGCGCCTCATCTGTATGGGAGAGTGATGTACGGGAACCAGTGTTCTAAAAAACGCGCCTAGGCGGCGCCAAGGCGCGCCTAGGCGCGAGGCTTTTTAGATACGCCAAGTTTTGGCCCTAGGCGTGGATCAAGGCGTGGTCAACGATGGTCAACGTTTTTTGGGGCAAGGCGTGAAAAAACGTGCGTTTTTTGGGGGTAAGGCGTGAAAAAACGCGAGTTTTTTAGAAGTAAGGCGTGAAAAGATGAATTTTTTTTGTATTTAAAAAAAATAGTATTTTAATTTACAAATATTTAGACATATTTTCAAGGTATGTATCAATTTAGTATTTTAAATAGCCTTGTCATAGTCAAAAAATATTAAAATATATTAAAAAATGCCTAAACGCCTTTTCACGCCTTTTTACGCCAAGACCCGCCTAGGCTTGTAAGGCTTAAGGCTTGGCCTCCACGCCTTGGTCACGCCCCGCGTTTTTTAGAACCTTGACGGGAACCTATATTCCATTAAAGGATAAGGAGTGAGGAGAATTACTATTACATGATTATGATGAGACTTAAATTGTTAGAGGTGAATAAAATTAAGATTCATATAGTAAAGGTGAAGTGAGAAGATTAGTATTTATATATATATTTAAATTTAACATGTGAAATGGTCTGAAATTTAATTACTAGTCAATATATCACAATTGATCTGAACATGTTCATAGTGAATTATGATAAGTAGAAGAAAAGAGTAATGAGAGTTGAGATGTACGTCTTTAATAGTACGAGTACATGTAGTGGATATTACTCTTGTGATGTTTTGAAATGCTTATATGAATAGTAAAGTTGAGACGAGGTGTTAAAGAGTTGGAAGTTTAAAAATATTGAGGAGTCCTTTTAAGAGTATGTGTTGTGTATGAGTATGGGAAAGATGCTAATCGGGTTGAAATATCAATAACTGGTATGGGTGGATATTGAGTTGTATTTGTCATTGTACGTATGTGTTATCACTAAGGGTATGTCATATAATGAATATGGTTGGCATTATAATGAGTCACCAAGAAGTATGTGTAAGGATAATGTGCTATGTGAGATGACATAATATGATACATTAAGGTACTTATACAGGCTATTTGAAAGAAATACGACATATAATAGCTAGAGAAATATTATGGGGTTGGTAAGTATGGCTAAGGTTTTAAGTGGTTATGTTACGTTTAACATCCATGTTATCAAATTGGTAAAGTGAGTGTATTGGTGATTTTTCATAATACTATCATGTATTATTTACCATATAATGCACAAGAGATGTTTGAAAATATTTTGAAGACATATATACATATTTACAGTGTTACTTTAAGAATAATGTTGATGAATGTGAAAAAACACTAATAGTGTCATTAAGGATTGGGGTAAGATTATGATTGCAAAGTTATTGTGTTGGGTGGATGACTTATTAAGGTCATTGTATGTTTAGTTAAATAACAATCAAATAATGTTGAAAAGGGAATATAGTGAGAAGTTATATTGAGTTAATAGTGCATAACTACACAATATACATGAAAGTGAATATGGAATCTTGGTTAAAAATAGAAATTTGGTGAATAATTATTCATTATCGATATATGAAAAGTAATGAGACTATGTTTAGATTAAGGATTGTAAGAATGATATTTAGCATACTCTTAAACTTAAGAGATGATGTGGATAGTAGTTAAAGTCAAACACACGTATTTGGTATTGAATGGAAGATGGAGAGATGAAGTATAAGAAGCTAGTCTTGTAATAGAATAATTATGATTTGAAATATTACACGATGATAAGGATAGACTATAGGAATGAAGGGAGAAACGTAAAGACTGATACTAGGTTTACTAAGAATGTTCACTCATTGTGAATATAAGATGATGCAATCAATAATCTATTATGTGTGAATGTTCGACATACGTATATAAAGGTATGAAGTAATATATGAGTTGGGAATTGATTTTTATTGATACGAAATCATTTGATGATTATCCTTACGTATAAATTAATGATAAAAAAACTGAAGATGTTATGAAAGAAGATTTTTTGTACATCGAGAACCAATGGAAATTCTTGATCGTGATGAGCAAGTATTAAGGAATAAAGTTATTTTCATAGTTAAAGTGTTGTGGAGGAGCCATGAAAATTAAATAAGTAACTTGGGAAATGGGGATAACATGAGGAAAGAATATTCCCATTTGTTTGGTAAGTGACATTCATATTAAATTTCGTGGACGAAATTTTCTAAGGGAGGAAAGTTATGGCAACCCGGATATAATTATGATAAATTATATTTAAATCATTCTTACCATATGTGATATGGATAATATGATTATTAATATATATAATGTTAGTTTATTATATTTAGTCTAATCCTACCTTCAAAAATCATATAATATCGAGTTGGTTACAAACACAAAATTTTGAAATTTTTGGTAAGAATCTTCATGTTGGAGACTAGTTTTGACCATTATAATATAATAATTAACTTGAGGTGAAAACTATATAGTTGTAGATATATGAATTAGGTTTATAACACAATAAATGGTGTGTTAAACGGATGTCCGAGCAAGAAGTTATTACGAAACGAGGGCAAATGTGTCCATTCTTTAAGTTGTATTGTGTCTTATTAGCACACCATGTGTTATGTTTTGATTGGTTGGAAGGGGGTTGGTTTGATCGACTTAAACACCTTATAATTAACTCCTTCTTCAGCAAAATTCACCCATGAGAGATTTTGGCCTGAAGAAAGTGAATCGTGAAGTTTAGGAAGGGAAGTGTGAGGAGAATTTGGAGAAAAATCCATATAAAATTATGTAAGAGTCCATGAGGTAATTTTATCCATAAATCTTGTTATTTTTTTGGTATTACTTATTGAAATGATAGAAATTATTATGTTTTTACTAAACTTTCATGTCTTGATGTATATGTATTGATATATACAAGTTTTAAGAAAGTTGAAGATGTAAATCATTTATATTGTCTTGTTTAGAACCATTGTGTGTTCAAACTTTCATAAGATTTTGCATTCTTACTGGAATTGAGAAATTTTAGTTGGATAAAAATCTAGACTTACATATGCAAAGCATATCCGAAAATTAAAATTAAACTCCTTGTGGTTAGACTTTAGTGATGGTTGTAAGTCGGTACATAGTTTCCATATACATAATCCGCTTAGATATACCTTGAATTTGATAAAGCTTTTGACATATCAAATGAACTATGGAAATTATGAAACTTTAATTTTGTATTAGTCAATATGTTTATTGAATTTGGGTGGAAGATCTTGTATAATACTCTTTACCTAGACCCACATTTTTTTTCCCACGTACATTCCTTTATTATTCATTTTATATTATACATTTTTTTCCACGTACATTCCATTAAGTGGCCAAGATGAGTGTATTCCTTGGTAAGATGTATTTATACATGGTTATGGATATTATCAAAATATTATGAATATGAAATTTTTCATTTTGGTCGATCGAAATGGGAGGTTACTCCCTAACCCGGAATGGGGGAGAATTGTCTATTGCAGACAAGGGGCTACTCCTCGACCAGGAATGGGGGAGAATTATCTATTGCAAACAGGATATGTGAATCATGATACATAAAGGTTGGCCATTCATTGTGAATGGGATGGATAAGTTTATACATTATTATATAGATAAGATTTATTGCATTTAATTTTATGCAATAGTGTAGTAGTGATGCATTCATTGAGCTATTTTGCTTACAGTTCCTATGTTGATGTTTCGCTGCCAAATCTAGGAGGTCGGGTGGGGTTAGCAAGGGATGCATAAAACTATGATCTTGGTCAAATGTAAATGTGGTAAATCTAAGCCTACTTATCCTTTTAGTAAGTTTGAATATGCATAATTACTTTAAAATTGTGAAAAAAAATTAGTTTTATGGATTCATGTTGATGACTCAAAAAGGATACTCGTGTTTATGTTTTGGTTAAGATAATTATGGTTTGACTCACTTTGACTTTCAAACTTAATAATAAGTAATTAGGTTTGGGTATTTCAGTAAGTCTAAGTTGTTCTTGTAACTAGACCTCTATCGTAGTGGACTTGTGTGGTTGGAACGTCCGAGGTTTTTCTCATTGCAAATTTTCTCGTACATCGTCGTGTTATGGTTGGATTATTTTATTCTTGCTTATACTCACCTAGATGCATTCTTAGGTCAAGACTAAAATTAGTAAAAAAAAATATTTAACACAACACTTGTGGTTTTATTTGGGCAAAATTTATTAATACTATGAAAATTAAAATTGGTGGTGTTTCTGCATAAACCCGAGGGCACTAGAGCTTTCTTAATGAAGTATTTAGTAGGGGTGTTCAAAAAACCGATTGGACCGGTGGACCGAACCGGACCGCCCTATTTTTATCGAGGGTTTTTTTCATTGGTTCGGTCTAGATTTTTTTTTTGCAAACCGGTCTAGCCGGTTCGATCCTCGGTCCACCTCATTTAATAACCGGTCTGGATCGACCCGGACCGGTTATATATATATACACTTAAAAAATAACACTCGGATTAAAGAAGGAAAAGCTCGTCATTTTGGAAAAAAAAACCTAATACTAACACTAGTACACTGCACACACACGGGGCAGCTCAAACACTCAAGACTCAAGTTCTCTTCTCTCTCTCACAGCCCATATGTTTTCGGATGTAAGGTAAGGAGATTGATGAATCATGGCTTGGGAGTCATAGACTGTTAGTGTCATTCACAAACTGACAGATATCTTCACTCAGTGATGGATATCTTCTCTTCACTGACTGTTTTTGCAATGCTCATGTAAGGATTCAAGGTTTGCAATAAGAGGAGCAAGGGGCGATGAGGAGAGAGAGAGGGGTAAGCCGATGGATCACACCAACACCAAGGGTACCCATTTTAAATTGCTGGCTATCCAGAAACAAAGATTTTAGAATTGTTTGTTGTAAGTTGGGTTATATGGAGGAATCCATGAATGTTATTATCTCTGGTTTGTATACTGGTGTAGTTAACTACTGTTTTTTATCCACCGATTTATATACATAACTTTAATAGTGATTTTTTAGCACACCAAAATTTTGTTGTTAACACTAGCAAAAAAAAATATGTTTTTGGACTTTACACAGGTTGGACATTTTTTAAAGGGAATTTTAATTTTTAAAATGATTATTTTAATAAGATTAGGACCTACAAGTTAGACCGGACCGAACCTATAAAAAATTGGACCGACTAGGCTCGGAAGACCGGTACAATTGATCCGGTCTTGGTCCCTTTTTTTTTAAGACCGGTTTAATCGGTCCGGTCCATAAAAATCCTAAAAATCGGATCGGACCGGACCGCGAACACCCCTAGTATTTAGGGCTTATATTCGAGGTATGTAATTTTAAGTGTTAGTGTTTAAATATCTGCTTGGATCTCTTATTCGATTTTGATGTATGCAACTTTTAATTCAAGTTTGGCATTTGTATTTAATGATATTTTTTTCTAATTTTTTACTATATATTATATAATTTTGATGTGATTCTCAAGTTTTTTACAAATTGGTCTGAAAATATTAACTCATTATTCTTTTTTGTTCAAAACCGAAATCAATAGTTTTCCAATAGTCGATTCGGTTATCGGTCCTCCCCCTAGAAAAATCGATATGGTCGATTTAACTTGGAAATACACTCCAAAACCACATTGACTGACCCGAGCACACCCCTACCCGTGGTTGTCCGATCTTTAAACATAAAGAAAGATACGTAGTGCCCTTAAGAAGAATATAAGGAAATATTCGGTCCAAGAATGCCCTATTTTAGGGCAATTTTGTGCATTATTTTACTTAGTACAATGCATTAGGCTAGATATTTCATTCTTCATGAATCTTCTTGTTAGAGATAATTTTGAACCAATCAAAAGGCATTGAGTTGGTATCAAGCATATCCTTAGTCATAAACATGGAATCGTTGACATGGGCTTAGTTTTTTTTTTTTAATTTTAGTGGTCCTGAGTTACTAGGCTATGCAGATTCTGGATGCCTGTCAAATCCTCATTAGTGTCGATGTTAGATGGTTATATATTTCTCAGTGGTATTACTAACAACTCTAAAATTTTAGCAGTTCATGAAGCTACCCTATGAATGTGTGAGGCTGAGATATATAATTCAGCACATTCGTAGTTCTTCTCAACTATATTCCATTACAGATGTTATGAGTATCATCTATGAAGACACTGCAATATGTATATCATAAATTCAAAAAGTATTCATCAAAGGATAAAAAAAAAGTACATTTCACCAAAATTTTCTATAATCGCGAGCTTCAAAAGGAAAATGAGATTAAAGTAATGCAAGTTCATTCAAATGACAACCTACGTGGTCTTTTCACTAATTCACTACCACAAAAACATTCCAAAAGGTTGTGTATGAGATTGGAATGCGTCGACTCCATCATCAGACAAGCTGAGACCTAATAATCAGGAGAGCATCTTATTAGGAGGATAATATAGAAAATATTATTTGGGACATATACACATGGTACTCTTTTTTCTTTAACTAAATTTTTTCCAGATGATTATGTTAAAAAGTTTTCGCAATGCAGCGTTAAGTGCGCACAACACCAATATTGATCACAAAATTTTTACATTTTTCCTCCACTTTGATTTTTTCCATTGATTTTTTCTTTACTTAGGTTCTTATGAGACAATATTCGGTGAGTGGTGAAAATTGTGTACATCCACGGAGGAATGTTTTAATTATCCATTTTTAATGAAAATGTCCCTATTTAGTTATGATTTTTGTATTGTAACATTGTCTCATTAAAACGAAGAGTCTTTATGGTGACACCCCTTTGCACTAGAGTGGACATAGGCCCTAGGCCCGCCCAGTGCGCTAGAAAAAATATAGGACTTGGGTAAAGTAAATAAGCCTGCGAACCGGGCTTGGCAAAATTTTATAGGCCCGATTTGTTTTTAGGCGGACTTGGGCATGTATTCTTACGCCCACTTGAGCCCAACCCGGCCCGAGGGTCGAGAATTGTATATTTATTAGTAGTTTATTTTTTATTCATTTAAGGTTAAAATTTATAAAAAAAAAAAGAATATATATATATATATATATATATATATATATATATATATATATATATATATAGAGAGAGAGAGAGAGAGAGAGAGAGCATTTAAAAATGTCATGTCTTAAGAGTACATTCTAAAATAAATTGCCTTAAATTTGCTAAATAATAAAACTTGGGAAGAAAAAAAAAGTTTGTGTCTAAACCTAAGCAACAATGAGGCATAACTCGGGCCTGGGCGGTTTTGGGATAACCAAAATTTTTATACGCCTGGTCCGAGCCCAAATGGGCCCGACCCATGGCACTCCTACTTTGCACTATAATAAGTGGTGATCCCACTCATTCCCCCTCATTATTAACACCAAGTAATGAGAAGTTTCATCTCTCTCTCTCTCTAAACTCTTTGTATCCTTCATGGCCGCCAATAGTTCCAATTCTTTCGCTATTAGAACTATGACTCCTGCCCCGTAAACTACGATCGCTGCCTCCCGAGTCTCGTCTCAAGTTATGGTATAGACGGGGTCTCCCGCCAGCCGCCACAAATTCAGAAAAGGGTAGCTAATGTCCCTAATCAAATGACTTGAAAGACTTCTTTGTAGGAAGCATTATTAGATTGGTTACCTACACACGCCTACTCCTAGTCTAGTCTTGAGCTTTTGAGGGATTCCATATTCTCTCTCTCCCGCCCTCCCCGTATTTTCCTCTTCACAACTAGAGGTAATGAATTAGTCAATTGGACTTGTATGTTGAATTTTTTTTTGCATATGGAACTTCTATGCCAAGCTCCCTTAATTACATCACATCATTATTAAAATTATTTTTCATAATTGTTGGAGTTGTTCATATTTTTCTCGCCACCCTTTTTAATCTCAAAATTCTTGAGATGCAAGATTTAATGGTACTAAATTTGGAAGATTTGTTTTTAATTATATTGTAATTAGGTCTGTCAACGAATCATATTTAGATCAATCCAATCCGAATTCAGTAAATGGATCGGATTTTTATTGATGCATGTCCAATCCGCTAAGAATCCAATCCGATTTGGTATATTAATAAATAAAAGCCTAAATATTATATAGTTAATACTTATAATCTATTACCCTGATTCATATTAATTAACGGTTGCTAATATACATAGAAATAAATATTACACATTACATACTTCTTAAGATTAATTTTCTTAATTTTATTATTTAAGTTATTATTATATTTACAAAAAAATATTAAGTAATTAATATTTTTAATAGGATCGGATAATATCCGAATCCATTAGAATTCCGATATGGATTACAATTTTCAAGTTCCACTATGTGATCCGAATCTGATCCAGTCTGATAATTTTCTTAATAAACGGATATAAATTAACCTTGATCCGGTTTGAATCCGAACCGTTGACAGACCTAATTGTAATTTCTATTGCTATGTGACTGAGTTGAAATGAGACTCTTTCCTTAAGAAGAAGACGACGAAGCCAACACCTTGCCTATATTACACCTTACAGGTCAAATATACTGGAAGACGTAAAACATCCAAAACATAACCCCCAAATCTTAGTAACAACTTTGTACCACAACCTCCGATTGGCAAAACTACAAGATCCCAAAGTATAGATAATCCTACCTTAAAAATGAAAATACTGCCAGGTTAAGGCTGGTGCAAGTGTGGGGCAACATTTTCTTTTTTCCTTTTTCTTGTCAAAAGCATCATCAATGTACCATCAGACTCGGGAGCTTCATAATTCAATTCTGAATATTGGACTAAATCCTCGTATATACACTAATCCTCATTAGCAAAACAATATAACCATTTTAAGGAGGTAAATAAATCCATCATTTAGGAGACAACACACATAAACTGATCGCTTCGCCCATCCTCTAGCACTTCCCCAAGCTTCCACCTTCTCTGATTGTACTCCAACAGCAACAGGGATGAATGATCACAACACATCTACCAGCTAATTCTTCTACCACACTATCTATTTGTACACAAGACGACCCTCTCTCAACTTGTATCAGTGAAACACGAGGGGTACAATATATATTGATGGATCTATTTGACAATGAACTAGGTTCTGAATACCCACGTGAAAATAGCATAAAATACACAAATCAATCAAGTGAAGTGTCAAATATATGCGAGTGAGCTTCGGTCATGGTCAGGTTGTGGGCGACCTCTTGTAGGAGTTGGCGGTCTTTGGATGTTAAGCTCCTGCATGGACCACAAAAAAAAATATTGTATAAGTTGAGCCGAAACAAATTTGTTGATTAGTAGTCAGGTTTCCGATTCAACAAAATAAACCCTTCGTCCCAGATTAATAGTCTTGCTTTCCTTCTTACTCCGTCCCATATCAATAGCACTAATTGGAGAACAATTATCCAAATGCAAGTCTTGCATTGAAAGGTATATTCCTTTATACCTTTGTGGTAGGACAAATTTGGTAAGTAAATAAAATTCATGTTTTACTTTCAAACAATGACTATTAATTTGGGATGGAGGGAGGAGGTTATCTCACAATTAAGAACTAACTATATATATATATAACAAATGACCAGAATATTCACAATTAATATGTAACTATATATAATTAGTGGGGACTAGTGGACTAAATATCCCCAATCAATACGTAATTACATATGAGATAAGTGGTGTTATATTTTAATTATATATAACATTGGGAGCTAAAATCTAATTATATATAAAATGATGGGGGCTAAAATATAAATATTTCGTCATTTGTTGTACTTTGTACGAGACATAAAAAAGGGACCAAAGTCCAGTAACTTAAAATTGAGGGTCTATTTATGCCAAATATCGCAACAATTTACCCCATCCGTCTATAAAAACAACACTTCTTTTTTGGGACATCTCAAATTAAGAGTCTGGATTGAGACTAATGAAATTTTGATTACCACAATAGGAGTCCACCCCGTTTCAACAAGCAGCCAAATGCACTCATCGATCGATTTTAGAGACGATCTCATTTGAGCTTTCGAACAGGTCAATGTGATGTGAGTATTATGAAGTAGTTACAATATTTCTGAATTGTATATGTATTGGTTGCTGAATACAAGGTTTTTTAAGGGAGCTGCATAAAAATAAATTTTATTTTTTTATTAAATGAGAATATGGGTGTCGTTTAAAATCAAAGGAGGAGTCACATTCATAAAGTCGAGGCGTACTAAATCTCACTTACTTAAACAAATCATGTTTAAGACAAGTGTTTTCTTAACAACAATTAACTGTCAAATAGTGACTCTTAAAGAAGATTTACCTGCATCCAAGTGTCATCTACGACTCGTTCTGGGGACGTCTCTGGGGACTGAATGGGAGGTGGCAAGGGATGAATCAGTTTTGGAACAATCACTAGCCCTCTGCCCACTACCAGTATAGCTCCAGCATTGTTTGCGGACCCTGATAGAATGAATGAATGCATTTTCGCCAATTAGAATGCAAATTTTGCCATCACCATTGTAAGCGAAAAGCAAAAAGCTACATCAAATGGTTACCGCAATAGTTAGTTGCAGAAAAAAGGGTGATCAACTGCCCCTGAGCAAACCGTTCAAACCCATCCATAACGCATTCATGGGCTCTTATTATTAGTTGTAATTTGTTCCTCTTACAAAAGTCTGTCACCCGATCAGGCTGCAAACACAAAATGTTTTGCATGTTAATTTCAAGGATCATGACTAAATACCCCCTTTATGTGTCGCTAAAAATGTTTTTAGTGACACTTTTTAGTAACACATAGGAGGACACTTTCCTTTGATAAATAACGATCACACAATTAAAATATCCAACACGTGTATACAGCGAGTAGATCAGCACACAATAAAAATAAATAAATAATTGAAAGAAGAACCCTGAGACACGCTGCAAGTAAAAATGCACACGGCGCAAAAATACCAACCTTGTATCAAAAGAGAAACAAAAAAATCCACAAAAGAGATGACAAAAGTGGTTTACACCTCTTTACACCAAAAATTTACAGAACTTGACAAAAAAATACTGAAGCTTTTGCAGAGATATCTTGCTTCGCAGCACCATCTCTCCCTCCAAATGGACCCCATAATCCACAAAGGGGCACTTATATCGTTTTCATAATTTAGGGGGGAATTTGCAACACTTAATAAGAGGTGCTTACAATTAGAATGATAATTTAGAGGTTTCTTGCAATTTGCTCTTAATACTAAATGGAAGTGTCCACGTTCAACTTATGTACTTTACACAACTGAAACAATGTACTCGTTAGACTTTATATGATGTATCATAAAAAAGAAACATACAATTAATTCATGACGAAACTGCCAACACAAGATTTTTAGAGAGATAAGCCTAGACTGACATCCATTTTAGTAGACAGTTTATCAATTCTTTGAACTTACCAAGACCGCTCCATAAGTACTAGTAGGAATGTTGTATAAGAATAGAAGTAATAAATGTATTGCCAGTAAGTTGCCAATTTTTATAACTAGTTGCTCAGTTTGTGTTGGTCAACACCGTGCACTTCAAACTCTTGAAACAACAATATAGTTCCCCACTAGCATGTGAGCGGAAAAAAAATTGTAAAGGTAACTTAGATGGACATTCCCTTTTATTAGAAATAATTACATCGATATTCCCCTCATGTTTTAAAAATTACACATATTTCTGCTCTTGTTTTAAATATAATACTCACTTCCCGCTTGTTTAGTTTTGTAACAACCTCGACCCCTATAACATAGGTATTTAGGGGTAGTGACAGCATATAGATTTGAAAAAAGGGGGAAGCAGGTAAAATATCCAAAAAAGAGGGGAGGTTTGTGTAATGAAAAATAATAAAATGGGGATTCATGTAATTTACCCACACTTGAAAGAAAAAACAAATGGAAAAAGAAATTTGGAACACCATCAATCATTTCTGAATCTTTAATGATGGAGCATATAATTATTAAAAGCTGCATCCTTGGGTCTGAACCGAGGATTTGTAAATAATAAATGTTAAGCAGAAGTCATAGATACATTTCACGTATGAGCGGTGAGTTCTAACAAGCATACCCCGAAAGTGACAAGACCCGGCCCTCTAGCATTTGGTCTCAAACCCTCTACGCTATCATTTTCTGTGGGATCAGACCTGTATAAAACATAATAAATATATATTATACATAATAAAAATGTAGACAGAACTGAATTGAAAGCTAAACTACTAAGGAACTAAAACCTACCATAACAGATCCATTAGGACTATAGATCCAGCATCCATGGTTATGGGCCTCTCTAGCTTCTCTATCTGTTCTACTGAGTGTATTGACCTCCCAATGCCACCATGCATGCAGATAATTTTCTTCTCAATAAGTGCGGCAAGAGGAAAATAGTTAAAAAGTTGATTAAACCGCGTCCATGCCCATATTCCATCATTCTCTCCCTACATGTACATCTGCAATTAGAACACTCGAGAACCTTTTGGCTCGATTTGGTTCAGGGTGAAATGATTCACCTAGATGAACAGTAAAACAATGAAAGGTATTTCCACCTATTCAGAGTTTAATTTTGTTTACTATTTTGTCCAAAATCACACATATAACCTTAAAACTTGTTCATAATTTTATACAAACAAAATTTTTACTCTGGATAAGAACTGGTTGAGAAATAGTTCATCCCAAACAAAAACGAGAACTCAAAAGGAAATATGTTCCGTGTTCGTTCATACCATTCTCTCAATGCATTCAAGACGGAAACCAAAGAGTGCATTAATGTCAGCAGCCTCATGATTCCCACGTATCAAGTGAACATTATCAGGATATTGAATCTGAAAATCATAAAAAGAAATAGAAATGAGGAAAAAATAGATTTATATAAAGGCACACTGCCAAATTTAACTGTATACTAAATTGGTAAAGGCAGAATCTTTGCCTTCAAAGCGAGAAGCAAAGTGATGGTCTCCAAGCTGTGTTGTCCCCGGTCAACATAATCTCCCAGAAATAAGTAGTCAATATAGCTGAAACATATAAAACAATGCTGTTAGACATAACTCCAGAAGAAGTTTTACAAAACCCGACATTCAGGTTCTTAATTTACAATAGGAGAATGAAGTTCATACTACAAATTCAGAAAATGGGACCAGTAAAGCAACACTAACCATAGGAATAACACTAGAGCAAACAGTGGCTACTATGAAAATTTGGCATATTAAGCCCATTTCCATGCCAATCATAGTTCACGGAATATGACAACACTTAAATCCAAATATCAACAAGGCAACTGTTCTACTAAATTCTCCAAAAATGTTTTTTCCCCTCCATGTAGTTCCAATTTATATGCTGCTGTGTTGGTTGCAAAAGAACAGGAATGTAATTACATATCCGCAAATTGATAATAATATTTCAGCTGGACGTGTGGAATTTTAAAACTCCTTTTAACTAGGTAGGGCTGATTTCAGCCCAATCGGATCGAAAAATTGCATTATCAGAAAATTTACAATTTTTCGGAGGAAAAATAAATATATAAATAATAAAGATAAAAATAAATAATTACTGTCGATTCCTATTCCTTTTTTTCGGGGATAAAAAAAACATTTTTTAACAACTCGGAATCTTAGGAATTTTCCGCAAAATCGGAAATCAAACCGAAAAAAACGGAAAATAGTCGGAAAATACTAAAAATAGGAAAAATCTGGAATAAGTTTGGAATATTATCAGGGAGATAAAGCTCAGGAAAGTTTCTAATCAGTTCAGAAAAAAGTTTTGAGCCTTTATTATAGGTACCAACAGTATGCATGTAATGACCCATATTTATATATGATTACCTGTATTAGACCATCTCTGAGGCATGGAGCAAAATAGCATAATGCTATTTTTAATCCACCATTTTGTTATTTTGGCTATCCAGAGCATAGCATGGAGCAAAATAATAAAGTGGGTCAGAACAAGCAAAATCTCTTCCTTCTGGACGAGCCAACCTCACGCTCGCGTGATATTTGGGTTGCCGCGTGAGCTTATTTCTGTCTTTTGGCGCCTTTTCGGCATTTTTGTAGTTTATATTTAATTTTTAGCCTTCGAGCAGCAGTTGAATTGCCGCACGAGCATTTTTGTCATTTTTTTGCTTAAGGACTTGGAGCAAATCACCTTTCGCGAGCAGAAAAAATGCATTGGAGCATTTTGGTGGAGCAAAGATGTTCCAATGCGTTGGAGATTGTCTCTGTCTCTAATATTCTCATAACTGTAGATCAAGGGTGAGATTTTCAGGAGTTGTGGGTGCTTAAATTGAATAAGTGAAAAAGATCGGGATTGGAAAAACTGGGCCCTCGTTCAAATCAAGGAAGACTTGTTTGGTCAAGGGTCCTGAGTTGAGTTTTTATAAGTAGGAAGCAGTGGAGCTCATCCAAAGTATAATGGGAAGGGGTGGTCGAACGATCAGTTGGGAATCTAAATATATAAAAAAGTCTAAAACTCATTCTGAAAAGAAAGAGAAAAAAAGAATCTAACTCCAGATTGTTTATCCACTTTGCTCGGTGCAAAAATGGTCGGTAAAAAAGGTGGGGTTCCACTTACTCTCTACAAAGAGTGCATTCGTCATTGAGGTAAGGATTCTCCATTTCAATCTCGCTCACTTTGTTCTCTTTAGGTTGACTGTACATGCAAGAACATTCTTGATGACTATATATATATAGCTTAAGCATATGAATTGATGAGACAGCTAATTGTTAAAACTTGATTTGAATACAGATGATGATTTGATTTGTTGTGGGTTGATTGATTTGTCTAGCAGGGAGCTAATCCGCAAATTGATAACCCCAAAAATAAATATATTATAACCAAGTTTTCAAAATTAAATTAAAAAAGAAAAAAATTGGAAATCATAATTGCATTAAATGAATAACATTATAAGTATTGTGTGCCTTGCCTCGTGATTACTAAATGGTTTAAATCTATTTGTAATTTTGACGTTGATGTACTTAATGACTTGTGTTAATCCCAAATTGGGGTCAGAACGCCAGTGTATGTCCTCTTTACCTTTCCTCTCCAACAGTTTTCAAACATTGCCATCTCACCTTCTTACCATTGGTGCATGAGACTGACAAAACCATCTTACAGAACAGACCATGTTTCCCAAATTTTACATTTTCTAGAGCTACTTTATTTTCTTCAAAATACACTCATTTGAACTACAACCATTCCCAATCCATTCATCCATTACTATAGGCACTTAATCTCAGCGTCTAAATATTCTCACTTGGCTCAAATCTATGTGGATACCCTTCAAGCTCTGTAATCTTACAAATATATCAAAACCAAAATAGTCGCCATTCTTACTGTAAGGATCCAAAGTCACTGCAGTTGCCTAGCACTCGCTTAATATTTAAAAGAAATATATCAATTTCGTTATTTAATAGTTATATTCAACAAAAGAAACATGACGAATAATTTCAATTATTGAATAAACTTCAACATCAAACTTACGTTATATCTCCGGCTGTGGAAGGAAATCCATATTCATCAAAGAGCCGCATTAAATCACCAAACTGTCCATGAAGATCACCAAACACTTTGATAGGAGCTTTCAACTGAAGAACCGTGGGTTCGTGCATAAATATCTGTTCAGCTGCATAGCAAAGCTCGCCCACTTCATAAGAATCCAGGAAAAACTTCCTATTAGCAGGTGCTTTCCAGTTCCGAGGCCTAAGAAGAGTAGATATGACCTGCAAGAACCAAATAGTAACAAAAAAACCCTGGAAATAATTAGTAATTTTTCTTGACACAGAAAGAAAAGCTAAAACTTGGGTAATGCTTGCCTTCTTATGCAAGCCTTGAGGAGACTTCTGCCTAATGAACTTTTTGGTAGGATATGAAAGGTCACTGTTCATTGGAACCATTCGTCTACTTTCATTTTCGAATTGATCCAAAGATAACTGCCTTACAAGGCCACCCAGGCTCCCTACAGTCTCTTTAGCAACTACAACCTGCAGCATCAGAAACAGCATGATTTTGCAGCTTCAATATGAAAGAAACCCTAAGCAGTGGCAGAGCTAGAAAATTTTGTTGGGTGGGGCACTCCCAAATACAATAGACACATGGGAGAGTCCGCATACATATAATTTGCATCCAAATTAAGAGTCTACGATTAGAAAAGAAATATCATAAAAGGACTTTTAAAATAATTTCTTTTAACATAATTAATGGCTAAATATAAAACATAATTGAATTTAGTGTAATATAGTTCAAACATTTAAACTACAATCTTAATGTGAGATTTAAAAAGGAAAATAAAACAAACTTACTAATGAAAATTTAAAAAAAAACAATATGTAGTTATTTCTTGAATGTTGAAATAATTAAATTTTATATATATATATATATACCATGTAATGTATCACCCACAAAAAACTAAATTATCACCAAACTATATATAAATTATAGTTGATTATTGAAATTATAGGTGGGCACTATCCCTAATTTACAAAAAAATTAGGAGTAAAAAGTTTAACTTAAGAATTTTTGGGTGGGGCACTTGCCCACCCAGCCTCCACATAGCTCCGCCAGTGACCCTAAGTCCTGTTTGGTTTGCAGTAAAGTTGGATGGATACTGATTCCATTGAAATATTTTGAGAAGCTGATGCGTTTGGTTGGAGGTGAAATGACACGGAAAAGTGGGCAAGCAAACAGATTCTTAGCTTGTGGGGAAGTGGTTGGGGATTTTGAATCCATCCTAAATTGGAATCCTCAGTCAATATATTTCATAAATACAACAATATCCATTGGAAAACTATTAAAGTACTAAGATTAAATGGATTCTCGCTTTCCCATGTCCAGTCGCATGTATTTACCAATAATTAAATTTTGATTCTGTCTAAGAAATCACTAGATAACCAAATGGGACAGGCGGATTCAAATTACTGTAAAAATATTTCTTCGAAATCACGTTCCTGATAATCAATCCACTTAAAATATTATTGCAAACCATATGGGGCCTAATATATAACGTAAGGCCGAAGTCGCATACAGCTCTAGGGTGAAGACGAACATCTGCTTCAGTGTCACTACCCTCTGATGTGGTCTCTGCAACTTGCGAATTGTCGTCAGATACAGAAGTTTCTTCCGCAGATGCTGCCTGTGCAGCTTGCCAGACAGCATTAGCGGCCTCAGCTTCAGCAGCAGAAGCCTCAGCCAGTTTCTCCATAGAATTTTTGTTCATGCTGGCAAAGATGAAAATGTGTCGCGTAATTACTAATGAAAGTTGAGATAGACAAGGTAAGAGAAATATATGAAACAAAATTAAACCTCAAGCGACCAAAAGTGGGAGTGTCAGGGCCGCCATCTGAAATTGGGTTGAATGGGCTTAAATTGGAATGATTTGCTCTGGGACTTGTCGTAGTTGAGGTCCTCTCAGATAATCCAGGAGAATTGGTGTCAGGCTGAAATGGTGAATTTTCTGCAATGAGAAAATCATCTAGCAGCAACTCTGCACCAAGCATTTAAACTATATTATGGGACAAAACAAAAAAAAAGGAGTGATGAATTTCTCTGAAATTGCAAAAATAACGTTATACAGAAGAATTATAAAGGAAAAAAAAGGAAGTGGTGGCATCATCACTAAGGTGTGTACTTATGATGACACTAATATAATTTAAGAGTAACTTATCCAAACAACAATTTGAGAGCATAACTACTACTACAGTTAAATGCTCATTTTCGATGCTTATGTTAGCAAAATATATGCTGAAATTGCCAACAAAAAACCCTGAACTTTCAGATGGTTTCTTGGAAAATGTTGAAAGTTCAGGAGGGCTTTTATACGTCATAAAATATATACTGTTACCTCCTCTGAGACCACCATAAATATATATACGGACACCAATAGAAGCAGCTGCATGCCTACAACGGCGCATCAGCTCCAAAGAAGGATCGTTCTCAGTGGATCCCTTGCTTGTACGTGAGGATGTCACCAGCCCATTTCTATCTAGCCACGCTCCAGCAGCAGTGTCCAAGACTTCCAGAACAGAAATAACATAAAAAGATAATGATTAAATTTTTTTACATTGAACTAATTACAATTGTCACTAATGCTAATAAACCAAAAAGCTAATCCAGGAGTCTACCTGCAATAGTTGCTTCACCCTCTACTCCTCGCCCTCCCCTAAGAACACCTCCTGTAACATGCAATCTAGCACCAACAAATACCTGATAACAAATAATGCCTTATATCATTGACGTGAGAAAAAAGTATAACATAAGAAGTGCTAAACTGTCAACTTAACTGCACAAAACCTGACAGATTTAGATACCCTATAATCCATGGCCCAAAGATGCAGCTTCCGTCTTAAGACCCAACAGTACAGTATTGACTCGGTATCAGTTTTAGTTTCGGTTTCAGACAAGACAATATGATACATTAAAAAATAAAACTCTTCGGACTGGCTCAGCAAATCGGCAATATTTCAGCCGCTTTGCTATCAAGCTCAGGCTGCTCAGCAAGCCAAGCGGATGAAGATAATATATAGGGACGGGAAAAAGTTTCAGATTGGTGAATGCCAAACAAAGTCACAACTCGGACGTTTCTTTTAGGTATTGGCCTTTACTTTAAACCATGCTATAATACTAAGCCACCGTATTATTTAAATAAAAGCTGAAGGGCCTCCAAAAATTCAGTAGAAAATTCAACTTCTGAAAAAATAACAAAACAAAAAATAGAAAAACGTTGTAGAAGGAAAGGAGAAAATTGGGTACGAGCTAACTAATAATTCCGCAGACATGGACTCCTGGTGAACTTACCGCAGCATGTTGATACCTTGGTGAAGGAGACACCCCAGGTGCAAGAGTCCATTCCCACTGCCCATTCCTATGCATAAGCAGTCCATAAGCATCCGCCAGCGGCTGGAGATGCACAAATACAACCAATACACTCAGACAACAGCACTACAGTTAGTAAGCCTCAATATAGAACACAAACCATAGAACAAAAATGAGCTATCATTGACCATAAGTGATGTGTATGGGATCTCTAACGACACGTGGGGCGTGGTTGTGCCTCCGGGAGAAGACTATCTTTTATTTTCTATTTTTAGTTTAGGGTTTAATTGTAATTTTTCTTTATTTTTAGTTTCTAATTAGTTTCCAAGTATGTTTGGGACTAATGTCATTTTTTGTTATTAGTTGCCTTTTTTAGTCATTTTGGATAATAGCTTGATTACCAAGCTAATCTCTCCTATAAATAGGCCTCTTGGCCTATTTGTAATCAACCTTGAATATTGAGAATTGAGAATTGAGAATAGAGAGAGAAAGAAACCCATTTCATTTATTTAGTTTAGTTTAGTTGTTGTTGTTGTGGTGTAGTTAATAGTTGTGTAGTGTAAGAATAACGCTTCCGTATTTGAAGATTTACATCAAATTGGTATCAAAGCTCGGTTTGTTCTTAGTGTTCGTCGGGGTGCGTGAAGTGGGTCACGAGTGGAGATTTCAACTCCAACAACTCTTCAATCGAAAGATTGATAAATGTCGAAAAGAGAATCGGGTGAATGGAAACCCTAAATTCAATCACCACTAAAAGGGGGAATACCACCTCTTTTAGCTTCTCCAACACCACCATCCTCCATCTCCACCTCCTACCGCCACACAACCACCACCATGTCTACATGAATCTCCGTCTTCAAATTTTTTCCAAACCCTAACCCAAGAAAACCCACCACCCCAAAATTGAAGCCCTAACCCTCAAATATTCAAGAAATCAACAAACCCTACCCATAACCCTAGCCCCACCAAACAGCCCCTACTCTATCGTCGCCCACTGGCTACCCTCCTGGACCCATTTCCGGCACCAACATAACCCCAAACCCCAGAAACAGCCCCCCCGCACCCCTCTAGCCCTTCGGCCACTTCATCCAACCCCCACTCTAATTTCCCCTTACCCTAATCTGACCCCAACATCTCCCAAACCCAAAAATTTTACCCGGACAACCTTCCTCTTACCCCTAGGGCAGACCATTCCTAAGGTTTGTCTTCCCACCCTTTTCTTGCCCTCAATGAACAACCCAACCCCCATCCCCTTCAAGAAAACCCAAGAAACCTCACCCCTCCTAACCCTACTTTTTACCTTTTCCCACTTATTAATGCCCAACCACAAGTAAATCTAATCCAAAATGGGCCTGCCCTACTTCAACCCGATCTCACCCACCCTATTGACCACTATTCCGGTCAATTTTTGACACAACATAGGCCTTCCATGAGAAATATACCCACTTGAGATACATTTTCTGACTATTTGTCATTTTGGGCCCGGTTTTTCGGGATGTCGTCGTCTTCATTTCTCTTGTTTCATCATCGTACTCACAAAGGTGCGGTCGCCGGAATTACCGTCCGGTCAAATTCAAGGGTCCACCAAGCCAAGTTGCAACCATGTGCCTTTGGTGTTGATAAGGCGGAGTGGTCGTCAATTTTTGGTTGCTCAGATTTTGTAGGGAGGCATCGTTGAGATTTGGATATATTTAGCCTATTTGTTGAAGGTCCATATGGGTCTAATCGAAGTTCAGCCGGTCCATTTGCTTGTTGAATTTGATTTAGAGTTTTGCTTTACTTTGGAAGATAACACTTGTACCGACACGTGTCCATGTGGCATTGATGAGTCACCCTCTAAGCTCGAGGACGATCTTTTTCGAAGACAAAGAGAATGATGTGTATGGGATCTCTTGCGACCATGGTTCAAAGTATCGGCCAAGTTGACTCGGTATCGAGGGTGGCCGAACCGATTCCAAGAGGCAAAATAAAAAAATTAAAGAATCATATAATATCGCATCATATCGCCGATATCTAGGCGATCCCGAGATGTCGCGCCGATATCTCGGGCGAGATGGAAAAACCCGGCCGATTTTTGTGCAAAAAAACGAAAAAGAATGGGCTCTCTTGTTTCGAAACGAAATAGAAAAACGAAACACAATACTATTCTTCTCTTACAAACCTTGGTCGCCGGAGCTTTTAATCATCTGCCGTCGGAGCTTTGGCTTTTTCTTTGGCCGGCCCTTTCTTTTTTTGGCTTTGCCTCCTTTTCAAAGTCAGACCTAGGTACCCTTTTTCTTTTAAAACCACAACTCTTTTTCTTAAGCCACGACTTTGTAGAACCAGTGTTTTAGAGCCACTAACAAACCTAGGTACCTTTTTCTTTTTTAATTGTTTATTTTGGTTTGAAGTGTCCCAGTGGATATAATAATGGTCACAGTCCCACAGAGCTTTTAAAGCTCTCTGTGTCAGTTGTCTTGTGCTACTACAACTAGAATGCATTATGCATAAGCTCACTGTTTACTTTTTAGGATTTATACAAAGATGTTTAATTTCTTAATGAGAAAATTTAATATTATTTTTCTAAATATATAATATTAAAAGTTTTTAAAAGTAGTCATATTGTAAAAAAACTTTTTTACATTTAAGTTAAATTGTTAGAAAAAGTGAACTCAATTTGGTAAAAATAATTTAAAAAACGACAATTTTTTCTTACAAAATTATGTTTTGAAAGTTCTTTTTTTCAAAAATTAAAAATGGTTTCAACGCACTTATGTTTAAAAGTTTTTTTGTACCAAAAAAAAAAATATTTACACTTTTGTTTAAAAATGGTCACAACTCACTTAACTTATGTACAAATAATGTTTAAAAATGGTCACGACTCACTTGACTTGTGTTTTGTACAAAATTCCTAAAACTAATGTGCAAATAATGTTCACATATTATTTAAAACAATGTTTAATAATTCAAAAAATAATGCTTTGTACAAAATTCTTAAAACTTATGTAAAAATAATGTTTTGTACAAATAATGTTTAGTAATTCTAAAAATTCCAAAAAACAATGTTTTGTACAAAATTCCTATAACTTATGTTCAAATAATGTTTAAAATAATGTTTAGTAAGTCTAAAATTCCTAAAATAAATGCTTGTTATTTTGTAGAATGATTCCTAAACTAGATTTTGTAGAATGGCCCCTAAACAAATACAAATTTATGAAACAAATGCAAATTTATGGAACAAATGCAAATTTATGAAATAAATGCGTGTTACTTTTTACCAAGTTCTATGTGTCATTAGATTGTTTTTCAATATTAATGTTGTTTTATTATGGAATATTGAATCTGACAAGTTCGTCGCGCTTCAATATAACCAATTATACAAAGCAATGCATATTAAGGGATGGTTTTGAACGTATCTAATTGGTCCACATTATTAACCTTATTTTTTTTTAATTTTCTATATTATTTTCAGAATTTTTTGCACTCTTTAAACAGCGTATCTTTGCGTATCAGCCGATACCGCGACCGAGTTGAAAATCACAGGTGTCCGATACCGAGACTTTGAACCATGCTAGCGACACGTAACGCGTGGTTGTGCCTCCGGGAGAAGACTATCTTTTATTTTCTATTTTTAGTTTAGGGTTTAATTGTAATTTTCCTTTATTTTTAGAGTCTAATTAGTTTCCAAGTATGTTTGGGACTAATGTCATTTTTGGTTATTAGTTGTCGTTCCGTTTTTAGTCATTTTGGGTAATAGCTTGATTAGCAAGCTAATCTCTTCTATAAATCGCCCATTGGCCCTCATTTGTAATCAACCTTAAATATTAAGAATTCAAAATTGAGAGAAAGAAACCCATTTCATGTCTTTAGTTTAGTTGTTGTTGTTGTGGTGGTGTAGTTGAGTGTAGTTGTTGTGTAGTTAATAATTGTGTAGTGTAACAATAACGCTTCCGTATTTGAAGATTTACATCAATAAGTCAAGAAAGATAAGTTCGTTCAACAACATTCTACAATAAGCTAAAAGTCAAGAAACCCCCTAAACTATCACATTAGTTGCAAACACCTACCTAAACTATAAATTTTGTAAATAACGCCTTAAACTTCATTTTTTGCAATTTTCCCCCTAACAACACATAAGAGAGCATTTGCAACCCTTTGATATTTTAGGAGGTATTTGCACTCGGAGGGATAATTCAAAGGGGGTTTGGGGATTTTACCTTATTACTGAAAAAATTTGGGCATTATGATATTCAATGAAGCACGGATATTTCGTTAGGGGTCCCTAAATTGGTTTTGCATATGCGGATACATGGATACTGTCAGGTACATATTTGACGCTATCCGAAATGATTAAAACAGATCAGGATACACGTATTCTGCACCATATATCCTGATTTATTCTTATTTTTCGGATATATCTCGAATACATAATTGGGTAGGGCAAGATCCGGCAGGAGCCCTTTTTCACTTTTTGAGTGAAGCTATATCAGTAATTTAAAAAAACTTGTCTAATATAATCCTTTTTCAAAAACTAAACCCAAATTAATCATTTGTGTCGTTTGAAATAAAACAGAAATTCAGAAACTAAAACAACTCGTCTCTCTTCCAATGACGTTGTTGTCCCTCCTCATCGTCGGCCAGTAAAAGCGGTCCATTAGCATCGCGTGAGTACGCATCTGTCCCAAATGACCCGACAGTCCTCTTCCGTGAATCTCAGAAATGATCTTCTCCGGCAAAGAAGAAGATGGAATACATAAGGCTGTCCCACGGTGTAGGAATCCATCCTACAAGAGATACTCACCCTTGGCACCATTGCCCTGCTGGCAAGCTGCAAAAATCGACCCAATCTCCACGTCCGTCGAATTGAGGTCCCATGCCTCATCAAACCCAAGCACCTCACTCCTGAGAGTCACCAATGCATGCACCGTCCTGCTAAGGGCATCCGCCACCAGGTTCTCCTTTCCCGGCTTGTATTGCAAGTGGTCCATTTGGCGTGTCTATCACTAACACGCCACTTGGCTATGGAGGACACACAAGGTCTAATGATTTGATTTGATGACGAACTCCTTATGAAGGAGATAGGATGACCAAAACTTCACCCGCCGTCACAACCACATAGAACTCGAGATCATATGTCGAGTAATTGAGTGCAGCCCCAATCAACTTCCGACTAAAGAACGCGATGGGCTTTCCGTTTTGGCCCAGCGCAACTCCCACTCCCGTCTTGCAAACATCACAAGACAACTCAAATAACTGATCAAAATTGCTAGAATAAGTGCGGTCGTCATCAACTCCTTGACGCACGTGAAGGCTCTATCGGCCTCCGACCAAAATTCGGTGCTCGAAGAAGTACTCATCAAATCCGTGATGGGGCCATAATAGTGTTGAACCCAGCTATGAAACACCAATAAAACCCTGCTAGACCATGAAAGCTGCGGATCTGAGACACCGAGGTGAGCGTGGGCCACTCCACTATCGCCTGAACCTTAGCTTCGTCCACTCCGACACCATCATCGAAAACCACATACTCCAATAAAGTCATTGATGGCACCATAAAGCCGCACTTCTTCAACGTGAGAAATAAGGGCTCAGCTCGTAAAACCTCCAATACCCGGGCCACATGCTCAAGATGCCCCTCCTGTGAGCGGTTGTAGATCAAGATATCATCAAAGTAAACCACCAGGAATTTTCCCAAGAAAGGGCGCAGGATCTGTGTCATCACCCTCATGAAGGTGGATGGGGCTTTGGAGAGGCAGAAAGGCATCACCATCCACTCATAGAACCCATCCTTCGTCTTCCACTCATCCCCCGACCTCATACGAATCTGGTGCTCTTCAAGTCTAGCTTGGAGAAAACCTTTGCACCACGGAGTTAGTCTAGCATATCCTTTAAACTGGGGATAGGGAACTTGTACTTCACGATGATCTTGTTAATAGCGCGGCTATCAACACACATACGCCAACTCTCATCCTTCTTTGCCGCTAATAAGGAGGGTACTACACAAGGAAACACGTTCTCCCGAATATAACCTTTGTAACCTTTGTCACACAGCTCCGTGACCTGTCTCTGTAACTTTGCGTTCTCCGTAGGAGACATACGGTAATGAGGAAGGTTGGGAAGCTGCGCCCCTGGGACAAAGTCTATAGCATGTTGTATATCCAGAAGAAGAGGAAGATCATTTGGGGGCGTACATACGTCGACGTACGAATCCAACAAACTCTGGACACGTGGAGGCATGGACGCCTCTGGAGTGGTAATGGAACTAATGAGGGCGTAACATAATCACGTCTCCGCGGCCTTGGTGGCTAACTCCTCGTGCGAGACTACCAAGGCGGAGGGTCGTGTCGTCGGGAATGGTCACTTAGGGCTGAGGAGAAAGTCCCTATCCTCATGCATAAAATAAGTATTAGCTAGACCATCGTGCGTGCTACGATGATCGAACTGCCACGGCTTCCCCAAAAGTAGATGGCACACCGGCATGTCCACCACGGTACATACAATCTCATCATGGTAGTCTCCAATGGAAAAGGCCACACGACATTTTCGGCTAGGGGTGAGTGTAGCCCCACTACCCAACCATCCAATACGGCACAGGGAGATCAATGACTCCGTGGGAATCTTCAATTTATCAACCATCTCCTGCGCCACCAAATTATCACTAGCCCTGCCGTCTATAATCACCGTACATCGCCTCCCTCTCGCGTTAAAACGAGTAAAGAAAATACTCGTGCGGATCCACGTATCATCACTAGGAGGGGGTGAATGGGGGTCAACTGAGGTTGTTATCATGACTGTGTGCATATAGGCAGTAGAATTATATGCGAGTCTCGCTTGGGTAGGGCAAATGGAATCCCGACGTCGGCAATATATTGGGCGATGGATAAAGGTACACCAGTAGGGATTGAGAGGATGCCCAACGAGGCGCACCTTTTGTATATAGGGTTAGGGGTGGGGTCTGAATCCGTGACTAATGGTTTTAGGGTTTCTTGAGAATGTGGAATATAGGGTTTGGAATTTGATTTTTTTTGTAGAATGTTGGTCAGATGGGAGGAGTTGGCTATCGAACTAAGGCGACAAGGCGGGGAGGCTCTGTTGGCGGCTGGTAACAGTGGTTCGGAGGGTTCCGACTGCAGTTGGATTAAGTCGGAGGCAAGAGGAGGGGCGTCGGGTTCAAAAAGGGGTAGGGGCGACTCGGTCATAGGGGTTAAGGGCCGACCGGCCATATCTCGACAGATGGCTGGTGTGGCAGTGGGTTTTAGCCCTGTCTGGTAGGCGTGGCTTAGGCCTGGAGGGCTGGAAGAAGTCATCGGCTTTGCCTGGGAATTTAAACTGTCCATTTGGGCTCGGGGTTGAGGGGTCTAAGGTTAGGGTTCCGGTGGTGTGGTTGAGGGGGTACCTCCTCTCATTTGGGTGCGACCAACCCAATTAACAATCTTCAATAACCATCTTCAACCCAAGAACAAACCGAGCTCTGGTACCAATTTGATGTGAAATACGGGGCAGAAGCATAAAACGAAATTAATCTACACAACAACAACAACAACCAAAGATATCATGAATGGGTCTCAATTTCTCACTCTAAGCTCTCATTATCAAAATGTCAAAAGTGATACAAATGGGAGCCTTTAGGCTATTTATACTAAAGTTACAAGAAGGGTAAAAAGGACTAAAAGAAAAGAAATAGTAAAAAGGACGCATGTGCCCCTATGCCCCTGCATCACGTTCCCTCGAGGATTACTTGGGTCAAAGAAGAACGATAACCTAAGTTATACACACACACACACAGATATATATATATATATATATACACACACACACACTGAGAGAATGTTAATTGGATAAATGTAATCCTTCCACTTTTCATAGGTTGTAATACCTATAGTCCAGCTGAAGGGGTAACATACAGCTACCAAAATAAACTATAAATGATAATCTATAGAGTTGTGATATTAAAACATCAAAGCATGGTGAATCCAATATGGCATGGCACTGTGATGATATCATTTAAACCAAAGACAAGCAAACAAGGTCAACAAGAAATAAGAATGCAAAAAACCTGTCATGCAGAATATTAACCAGTATCCATACCGTGCCTGAGATGTCTCTTCCACCGCAAAGCAAAAACATACCATCTGAGCGGGCACTAGCTGTTGCATACCTACAGACAATAAATTACAGAATGGTTAGGAATAAGACTGCTCGGAGAAGAAGAAAGAGAGCAAGATTTGTGCAAACAAAAGTGCAACTGCGGACAATTATGAAACATTGGCCCATTCCTGATAAGAAGCCAAGTTTCGAAAGCAAATGGACTCATTGTCTTCCTTTGACCATCATAATGCATTAGTGACTCAGTAATTTGGCTCCTGATTCTCACCTGATTCCTGAACGTAACAACTAAACTACTTTTTTTATTTCAGGAAAGCCTCTTACAATTGTTCTTTTAGAGAAAACAATATCCCTTCTGCAAATTTTCTTTTCCATTTTTTTAATAAGTGAGACCTGCCTCGTACAGCTTCAATTTATATATTTACACAAAATAATAAGGATGGAGCTTCTTAAACAACGCAATGATCTGATTCCAAATAATCAAGGAAAAAGGTTTAACAACTACATTCTATATGCAAACAAACACCAAAAAGGTCAAAAGTATCAATTACTTCCCATTTATAACAAAATAAAATAAAAAAACTTCATGAACGCACGATTGGACAGTAACCAAACACTAACTTTTCAATCGAAATACTCACATTCTAGCAGATGGTCTATCACCTTCTGGATTGAGCATCTGCCACGCGTACGGTTTCTGAGCAGTATCTAAAGCCCAAGCATCAGACAGCACCCTTTTTCCTAGAGAAAGACATAAATTACTGTTAAAAGGTGTGTAAATGTGATAAAAAACATACAAACTTACAATCTATACAAGTAAGCATGCAATAACTTATGCTTGATCATAATGAATCTCAAAAAATAATTTTATATATGGTCACCCTAGATGGTACAAAAAAAGTTCTCCACTTCTAGTTATAAGAGACAAAAATAATTACTGCAACTTTATTTGCTGAAACAGACCATGTTCCATGAAATAAACTTAACTCACGTTATGACATTTATTGTTCAGAAAACTATACACACAAATAAGCCTTAGATGTCAACATAATTCATTGTGCAAAAGCATCACGCAAAGACTCAATTTCAAAGTAGTTTTTGTGAATGCAAATAATCACTCCTTGACGGTAAATGTGGAAATGACCAACGGGGCACCTATTTCAGCCCAGAGGTTGTGGAATAAACTAAAAAAACTTGATCAAGAAAAACGATAACAATAAAAATGCGAAAATAAAATCATAAAGTTTAAAGAAGTACATTTTGAGAAAATTATACTTCGGATTCAAAATTAGAATTCATATTTAAGACTCGCACAAATAGGTATTGAATTTAAAGAACCAGCATATAAAAATTGAACTTTAACTTCCTAATAATACCAAATACAATAGTCCCACGTGTTAGGACCTTAATTAACTCATCACAACTAGTAGCTTTTACAAAACCACATTAAAATTTGTTTGTTGCAAGACAGCATCAAACCAGTTCAATGATAAGGGTGGCAATTATACCCAACACGGCAGGCTCCCAACCCCTCGATCCTAATACCACCACTACCGCCCCGGGCGAGTTCAGGTTTAAAGCTTTTCCCCCTAATACCCCCACCCCACCCCACACATATATCTAAAGTACAAACATATTACCCTTGGTAGACTATATATTTACAAAAATACCATATCTAGAGTACATACATAGTACCCTTGGCTTATTAAGAAGCCACAGCTTTAAACTCTAAATCATTTTAAGGTCGCTACTAAAAAGCCTAACCCTCTCTGCTCTTGATCGCGAATCCTCTTTCAAAATCCCAATCCTAAGTCGTCAAGAACCTCGTGTCTCGAATTGAAACCTCTCACCTCAATTCTCACAGTTTTAAACCTCTGTAGCCTCTCAATTCATGCAAGTTTCGTAGCAATACTCTCAAATCGAAAAATTATTTCATAACCTCAAATTTAATACTCTCAAATTTAAGACCATATCTAAGAAATACTCTCGATAGAATATTTCTTAGTTTATTGTTACGGTTTCTTCGATTTTCTTGAGGATTTATCTTTTCTGCTTTTTGCTTCTTCATTTTCAGATTTCCTTGTCACCCTCTTTGCAAAATGTGGACAAATGAACATCTGATCTATGTTACATGTATTAGTAAGCATTATTTAGGGTTTAATTCAATGGTGTATTTTCTTTGGTTAGTGAAATAACACTGATTTTCCATGCAAAAGACAAATTTTGATATCTTTATGGTCTATGCAATTAGTTATTGAAGTGATAGGGTCTATTTCTATGGTGTATTTTCCTTGGTTGGTGATAATCCTAATTTTCATATGGGAATACAAGTATTTAGTCCTTTTTTTAAAATTACATTTGCAATCGATCCCAAGTTGTTGTTTTCCTAGTTGTTAGTCCCATGTTAATAAAAATGAGACACATGTCATTCTCTACTGAAATGAAGAGAGGATGCTAGAGACAGTTATGGGGCAGTTTTGGATGGTTGTGGTCGGTTTTTAGTGGTTATGGGACCTAATACAATTTGAAAAATACATGGGATGAGAGCCCATCATATTTTTGATAATGGAACTAAAGCCTAAATCTCTATTTTGATATTTATAGTGAGGTTTATGGTTTGAGCAATTAGTTAATGAAGTGATAGGTTTTCATAAACTAATTTCAGATTTCCTTGTCATCTTCTACTACCAATATGGCGGATTCAAAGGAAAAAACAATTTGCAATGGAAAATCAGATTTAGCATGGATGGTAGATTGTTGTTATTTTGTTCACGTGTTACAAAAGAGTATTTACTTTACATTGTAACCGTTTGCCCCACATTGGTTTCAAGTAGTTATTGAGGAAGTCTCTTTGTTCTATTTATAAATAGGTGTGCCCCCTCTTATTATTTGTGTGCCTATATATACGTAATATACACTGAATATTCCTTGGCAATCCCTTTAGTAAAGACGAATCAGATGTCTCACCTGTGTTGACTAATAGTATTTCTGTCTGGATAAGGAAAACTCTCATGAATAGAGTTTCAAAACCTGGACCAAAAACCTGATTTTTGTGATTTATGGGTATTTCCTTCAGTATCAGCCACTTTATGATTTATATGTATTTTGTTGGGCATCAACCCCTTTCAAAACTACGTAAAAAAAGGTACAAGTTCAAGTTTAAATTTCAAAAAACATGTTACATTCCAGTACCCTCTAGGCCAAGAACCCTCTTATCAAAAAACAAAAAATCATTTGGTGGGGACGGGTTACGCATATTACGAAGCAACGGGTTCGGGTTTGAGAAGTATAACCTGACACAGGTCACGGTGTGGATTCAGGGCACTGAGTAATCTTGCGAGGCGGGGTAGGGTTGACCAAACCTGCCCCATACTCCCCCACCCCCGCCCCTGCGGTTGTCATTTATATTAAATGATTATGCAATTATGCTTGTTTCCTTCACTTTGCTTTTTTCCACTGGTTTTCCACAATAAAATTTTAATGAGGGAACAGTAGATTGTTGTTATTTTGTTCACGTGTTAAAAGAGTATTTACTTTACATTGTAACCTTTTGCCCCACATTGGTTTCAAGTAGTTATTGAGGAAGTCTCTTTGTTCTATTTATAAATAGGTGTGCCCCGTCTTATTATTGACACACATTTGAATTAGAAATTTATGTACTCTTACTTTCTCTCTTTTCCCATATATTATACAACACACTTATTTTTACCATAACTTTTAAGCTACACAGATAGCAACCCCGATATTTTTCAACACTATATATAATACCTTAGAGCAAATTTTCTAAAAGCTTGGGATGGGAAGCTTCTCCTCCTGGCCTTTCTTACATCTGCCCCTGGTAATTAATTGGGTAGCATCTTCCAAGTAATAAAAATAGGGAAATTTTAACGTTGCCAATGGATGTTTTGTGTTTTCGTCCTAGTTTTTAACATATTAATAATTGCACCCTGCTGCTAAAACGGTGGGGTGCAGCGCAATGATAAGAATGCTTTAAAAAAACTATGTCTGCAACTTATGTTGTATCGTGGGCACGTTAGGGCTTAAAATAACAGAAGGCGCATATTAATGGTATGGTGCAAACACAAAAGATTTCGAAAATTGGAGTTTAAACACAAATTAAGGGTCAAAACACGGTGTAAAGTCGAAATTCCAGAAAAAATATACCGAACAACTGAGGTTATGAGCTGTACAGAAATAAGAACCTCACCATCATTGCCACTGACAGTAACGAGGTATCTTTGTGCAACCAAGTCCATAACATGGCCATATCGAGGCCCAGGACCCTGTCCTTGAACAACGACGCTGCACTCCAAACACAACCACCAAATCAACATAGAAGAAAACGATAGTAAAGAAGTTGAATCTTACATTTAGGAAAAGGAAGCCTACCGGTGCCACTTGAATTTGTCATTGGTCATGTCAAGCACATAGAGATCATCAGTTGAATGACCAGCCGGCCCTATGCCACCCTAGCAATACAACATCAATCCCATCAATATATAACCAAAACACCAAAAAAGGCAAATAAACCAAACTTCACACATCACTGTGCTTCTAGTTACCTGAAATACAACCATGGTGCCAACGGCAGCTGCTGCATGCGCCGCCCTGGGAGAAGGTGGCTCACCAGCTGGTCGGAGCCTGCATAATTTGAACACACACATCAGGAAAATGTAATTTACATTCAGCCCCAATTCCATTTTCCTTTCGAACCACACTTGTAATATGTTTCATTGGCAATATATGAAACATTGGCGTGTTTGATTCCGTAAATTTACTTCCCAAACTATTTCAGCTTTTCCCAAAGTACAAAGAACATATTTGTGGGGTGGTCCGTGTGTGTTTGATTGGAGAGTAAGTCAAAACATTTCAAACGAAATATATTCATTGAAAATAAATTCTTACCTCTCCCCCAAACAAAGAAAATTTTACGATGGAATGCGTCCAACATTCGTATTCTAAAAACATTCTTTCGTAAATTTAGAAAATCAAACACAACACACCAAAAGTTTGTTCCTGTTTCAACTCCAGTTCCACAACATGGAATTGAGGTTCCAAACAAACACACTTAGAATCTGAAGTGAAGTGAAATTTCAGATGCAGCAATAGTAATAGCATACCTGGTCCATTTTCTGGTGAGCACATCGTAAGAATGAACAGAATTGGTAACCCCAGCTAGACCTAATTAATAACATAACATAATCAAGTAATCAACCAACAATTCTGAAGAATTAAACATCAGAGATAGAGATAGTACGGATGCCGGGAGCGGAGGAGGAGGCACCGCCCTCGATGGCGGTGGCACCACCAAACAGAATTAAACGAGCTCCATGTGATTTAGTGGCAGCAACAGCGGTCAGAGTGTGACCGCAACGGGGACCAGGTGCGTCGTCGTCAGTATCCCAATAGGTCTCTAAAGCCCGATATGTAGGAGCCGGAAATAACCAGGGTTTCGACCCCATTTAGCGCCAACCAACCTTAACTAAGTAGCAACCAGATCCAAAATTGTGGTATTGTAATTGAGGGATCTGAATGGGAAAGAACGAGGAGGTGAAGGATATCAGACGGACCCCGAACGAGAATGACCTGGGTGGGTCGTGGGGTCCAGCCACCCTTCGTCTTTATTCTTTTGGTATGGTATGGAGGAGAGGAGGACTTCAGTGAAAACAGTTTTTTCAACCAAATTTAACAAAATGACCATACATGACGATATTCATATTTTTTGTTTTCTGAGACTGAATTCTTCCTGGTCTTACCTTAGACCCAAAATTTAAAAATCTCCTAGTCAACCGTTTACTCGGTTTACGGACGCAAGTAATGCCTGTCCCAGACGCTAGAAAAAAATATCATCTCCGGAGATTATCATAGCAGTGGTAACACATTAATGTATCGGGTAAAATATGTGACAATCTAAAATTACTCGTAAATTAAATTACATACTACTAAAGACTTTTAGTTTAAGGCTCATTTTTTTTATGATGAAAGAGAGTTCAAATATTTTTTTAACCATAATCTCATACAACGGCGGATCCATAATTTTCGGTCGAGGGATGCGACAAGTAGAATCAAAACCCGTCTCGAACCGGAATAGCTAGCCATAAAACCCATTTTAACCTGGGCAACAAATGATGGGATACAATCACTATTGTTTTGGTTACTTAGCAGTTGGATTACTCCTAGTTTACCCATATTGTCGGCCCTATCGACAAGTAGTGTCGGAGCTCAGGGCGGGAGGATTGAGGCATTTTTTTAGGCTTGTTTTAGTTTTATGCAACTTTTAAACTCTAAAAATATATTTATTCATTGACAAATACTTACTCATGTATTTTAAACAACTCTTGAAGTTCTATTTTAATGTTTGGTGAATCAATTAATAATTTTGAGAACAAAATCATTAAACAAAACACAAATTTCTAACAATTGAAGTAATTTAACAGTTATATAATAAATTGTAGATTCATAAAAACTATAAAAAAAACAATCAATATTTCAACAAAAAATTCAACCCCAATATGTCAGCAAATGATACAATAAAACAATATTTGAGCCCCAAACAAATATTTAGGCAAATAAAGTTACGAGACAAATATTTCAGCCCTATATTAAACTATACATTTTACATTTAATAAGTTAATTTAAACATTTTAACTGAACAATTAACGTCTAAACATTAAACTTTTAAAGCAAGCGTTAAACGATTAACATATAAATTATTAGCATTAAAGAAATTTGAAGGAAAAAAATACCAAAATGAGAGTCTGAGAGAGAGCCGGGACTCGGGAGTCGGAGGGAAGACCAGAAACAGGAGAGTGGGGGTGGGGAGCGAAGGGCGGGATGGTTGTTTGCGGAGGAACAACATGAAAGGGTTAGTTTACTTTTTATTTTTTATTTTAACAGTAAGTATATGTATGCGTTTGTTTGTTGGGTTAAAAAATGTATATTATGTGTTTCACCCCCTCATTTTCCATACATACATATCTTTTATTTTAAAAGGTTACATGTTGGTCCTAAAAGTCTTTTTTACCCTATACTTAAGAGAAAAAAACCTGAAAAATTAGGGAGGTGCGTCCACCCACCCTTGGGACACTGTAGTCCCGCCCCTGGTCTTATGCCCTTTCAATGCTTAAATTAGGTGAGGGCACTAGTTAAAATTGTATGACAATTGTTCTTGTTTTTCCCAATAAAAGGATAACTTTATTCCATAATTATCTCATTTACAGTGTAAACAAAAATGGTAGGTGGGATCTTTTTTTTTTTACAAAATATCAAGAGCATGTTCTTGGATTACTTAATTTAATTAAGTATTAAAGAAATATGGTGTGAGTCAACTTTAAATATACATGTCACTAATTAATTAAATTAGCATACCTTTATGATAATGAGAATAGGTAACTTTTTTTGCACTTTCATTTCCCTTCATGAATGAACAATAAACCTTTTTTATATAATTCCTAAAAATTTCTAACAAATACATAACTTGGAAAAAATTTACAGTTTTGAACTTTCATTTTCTAACTTGGAAAAATAAGCCTTTTCGATATTTTGTAATTAAAATTAGAAATAATATTTAAATTCAATGATTATTAAAATAAATTACACACCCCATTTCAGATTCAATCCGAACAGAACACGAACAAACTAATAGTAGCATAATTTTACATTTTGTATAAAACTCTTGATTCTATAAAATGAATTTATTAATTCAACGAAGTATAAAATGAAAGTACAAAATGCATTCTTATTATACATTATCGCATTATTATTATCTCCCGTTTAAAACTTCAAAATAGTATAACTTTCGTTTTATATATTGTTAGAGTGAAAATTAACACTTTATATTTATATTAGTTAAATGAGAAGAACATGAAATTGGTGACATTAGTATATACAAGGTTCAGACTAGCTTTAACCCATGTCCACGGGGCAAAAGGGGAAAGGGAGCTTGTATATTGATTGTTGGAGATTACAAGAGTTACGTGACAAACAGCTCATGTGTTTGGTTTGATCATCTATAGCTTTATGTAGTAGTTCTACATGAATGCGTTATCCCAGACATATACCTATTAAGCAGGTAGTGGAAAGTGTGGTCTTCTGCATAGCAGTCGTTAAGGTTTGGCAGATGCTCCTCATCGTCTTGGTTAGTGGAGGAGTGGGAGTCGTCGCTCAGACATATGCACGCAGCATGTGCGATGGGTTGATAGCAACACTTAGATAATAACTCATGTGATGAACTAGTTCAAGGTATCTTATGGTCGATGGTTCCTACGTTCATCCGTTAGTTCATACGGATATGGAGGATAAGGTTGATCAATACAATTGCGATTGTTCAGATCCGTCGTTCATACAAAGAGGGCCCTTTGACTTAAATGCTTAGTGCTCGGCCTGTCAGGTGCCAGAAAATCCCCTCATCAGTTGCCCCCAATCCTTTTGGTTATAGTG
Organism: Sambucus nigra; assembly: GCA_949130495.1. NCBI lineage: Eukaryota > Viridiplantae > Streptophyta > Magnoliopsida > Dipsacales > Adoxaceae > Sambucus > Sambucus nigra. The sequence continues at coordinate 127,366,655 of OX422218.1, forward strand.
CTCAAAGTCAAATGGATTCTTTGGAGACAAAAAGGGGTTTGTTGCTTGTCTTTTTTGTCTCGATGTGATGGCGCTCAGGTTTTGCACCTAATAATTATGTGCTAGCCTAGCGTCGTCTCCCTAGGTGCACATGGGGGGTTTTATAGGCCATGTTTGAAGTTGTTCTTCACACACTAATCTAACCTTCGGATCTACTTAATTTTTGTATATATTGAAAAGGATATATATATATATATATATATATATATAAATAATAAGTTTCATTTTCATTTCTCCTAATTTTCATCCTTTTCATTATAAGAGCAAATTTGAGCTTTTATGGTATTCTATCAGACCCTTAACCTTCCAAAGACACTTAAACCTCTCCAAGATCCCTCGTACAAGAGAGGAGGCCCATAGACGGATCTCAAACATTAGGCAGGATGATATTTGGTCCTACAAACCCATGTCACTCTCAAGGATAAGTAGTGGTATTGCAACAAACCTTGGTTGTGCATCCTTCTTCCGAGAAAGGTCAGTTGTTCTAGCATATCCCCCCCCCCCCCCCCCCAAGCAAGCTCAGAGACCTCAAATTCGGGATTTCGTCAAGTCTAATGCCCAAAATAAACCTCAGTCTAAAGGGTAATGACCTCCCTAAACTGCTTAACTCGTAGCGCTAAGGTGTACCACCCCAAACGTCCTAAGAATAACTTAAGGCTAACCCATGGCTGGTACTAAGATCAGAAGACCTCAGTAAAGCTTCCTCGATCAGTCTGGTAAAATAGGTAGAAAAGCAGAATGTTGTTCCACCTGCTACCACTATCCAACTCCACTTCCATTAAGTATTCCTAACGGCATTTAATGCACTTAACAAACCATCTTACAGCACATGTGAATACTTTATCCAATATTCCACCTCCCTTCTGGCACCATCGGACCTCATAACTGTTAACATCATGTTATGACAGACCACTCATTCTCTCTCCAAGAGTTCCCCTATAAATAAAAAGTCCGTAGAAGGTGGAGGGGGTTGATCTCAAGAATTAGAAGAGATTAAGGCATCCAAGCAATCGGAATCACAAGATTTCTAGCATTTTACAAGTGCTTCACACTTCGTTCCACACTTACAACCCATTGTTGTGAGTGTATACTTGTAACTTGGATTTGTTCCATTATTTATACATTTTTTGCATCTTGTAGAGCCCTAAAACAACTCCTTGGCACCTTTAGACAAGTCATTCATTTACTTCTTAAGGTCCTCTACGCTATTGATAAGGCCGTAAGACCTCATACTCTCTTAACCAAAGCTCAAGTGGTCTCTTAGACAATAATACTTCATTTACTTTCTAATATACTAGTGGAACACCTTTGATAGAAAACATAGGATCCTCAGCTGAATTTTGAACCATTTTAAACCTTTGTATCTCACTTTGACACATATATTCTCTTACACGTCTGAGGTCCACATGGGGACACCTGAGGGTCCAAAGTCATTTACGATTTTAACATTCATCAAGCGTAATTATAGAGAATTTTTTTCTAAGATACAAAACGTTCACCACAATTCCTTCATCATTTTCGTCCACACTCCATTAAACTTCTTACTTTCGATAAACTTTTCTCCATTGTGCGAGGGCTTCTATAATTTTCTTTACGCTATTTCTCCATCTCTAGTTAGATTTCCTTTCTATTTCAAATCTAAAGTCCATGTCTAGATTTTGTTTTTGTTTTTAAAAGCATTAATGGTCACATTACCCGCTCATCAATGGTGCAATTTTCCTACCGAAGTTCATTTTTAGTGATTCCCTATTGTTCAAGTACGAAGATTGGCTTCATTCATCCTGGTACAAATTTATGATTTCTCAATGTTAACGAGAGAATATTTTAGAGGAATGTCACTTAAGATAGGTGAGCCTAGCCAATATGGTGTAAGTATTTAACGCCTTTAGGCCCAAACATATTATGTAAAGAAGTTAAGCCTTGGGGTTCTCTGCGTATGAAATCAAACGTCCGATTGGATCATCCTTAAGTCCTACTTAGCCTACTAACTAACTGGTTATTTGACGTTCGGCTCATCTTACTAAGCCCTTGACTCGCACTTCCCCACCTAAGCTGTGGGAAGTCATCAACACCTTTTTTATGCAACTGTGATTGAACAGAGTACCTCGCTATTCCATTATCATTGTATATCCGTATGAACATTAGAACTAACTAGGAACCCACCCTTGGGAGGGAGAACTCTTCTTTTACGCCCATTGTTCCTAGACAGGATTTGTTATCCCTTCATATAAGCATATTAGAGACATCTTAACTCGATCTAGCCCATTCCCAATTCATTATGAATGCATGGAGGATCCTCGGGGAATCAATGGTCCACTTTAATAACCTACTTGGGGATAAAGATTCATTACCAGTCAAATTAAAGGCGTCGGGTTCGTATCCAACTTGTTATCCTCCAACTATGATTAGGGGAACCGGTTTGCAACACCATATACTTTCCACATGTTTAGTGATCAACCCGTATGCCAAGATAGAGGACATCAAACAATTTATACGAATAATCAATGATAAATAAATAAAATAAAATAAAAAACTAAAACCATCCACAATAATTGAGAAAGCTGGTAAGTATGCTCTCACACCACTAATAAAGTGGAAGGCACTGATACCACCATGAGAATGTGGAAAGAAATATGCTCGGCAAGGATGGTAAAAAATTATAATTTTTATCTTAATTAATTCTATCTTTTTATCCTAAACATGCATCTATGTGATAAAATAGATAAATCAAATCAAGCATTCAACAAAGGCAAAATTTCAGGGAAAAAAAACCTCGTGGGTAAAACCTTTATTCAGCACTTTAGAAATACTACAAGACAGTCAATTTACAGACTATTTGATAAGCGCCACAAGTATAATGCGCTAATCTTCATAAATCTTTCAAGAAAACCACTCAGTCTAGAGCAATCCACATGCGGCCTTCCATGCTCGGTATCCACCGGTCAGCCTTTATCTTCAGCAATGAGTTCCCTCGGGTGTCATAAGTCAGCCATGGATATACCTTCTCTAAAAAGGTGTATTCAAGATACTAAAACTTTCTAAGGTTCAAACGAATTCACAAGAACAATTTTTAGAATGTATTGTTGTGAATTAAAAAGTGTTTTAGAACACTAAACAAATAAGAACTTTTGCAAAAGATATGCAAAAACAGATGTAGCAAAAGTCTTAATAAATCTGAACACAAAACAGGTAGTTATAGGGCATTTATAATTTTTAAGGCGATGAACTCGTTTGAATTAAATTCAAGTCTCGTTCGAACAAAAAAGGCAAGAAGTTTGAATGAAATAACATCTCATTTGAACGAAACACCAATCTCGTTTGAACCAACTTCAAACGACCTTCTGACGAGTCAAAATAATACGCCCTCGATCGATGCTCATTAAATAAAACCTTGAACGAACCTTCTAATGAAAACTCAATCTCGTTTGAACAAGGTTTAAAATAAAATATTTTTTCTTTTAAAATTAAAAAACCCGTTTGTTTTTGATAAAAAATAAACATTCTATAAATAAAGTTTGTGAACTAATTTAAACTCTAAATTATTTTATACCTTTATGGGATGACGGGAAGTCTTTGGAGATGCTCGAGTTCAGTTCGTCGTGACGGTGCGTGATGATTTGTAACGGGATACGTCAAACTAGCCTAAAATATAGGAAGGGTTATATTATGAACAATATTAAGAAAATATTCTTACAAATCTTCCCCTTTAACTATTCCGATACAAAATAAACAAACACAGTCGAACACCTAATTAAAAAAAAAACTCATATGACAAAGATTTTACTACCCTTACTAAACCCTAGAAATGGAATGGCATAAGACATTGTCTTCAAATCTCCACTTGTCCTTCCCTATGGCAAACTTTGCCTTCATCCGGTGTGTTTCGATTTCCGCTTTAAGTACCTACACATATGAGACAAATAAATATACCTCGTGACACATCGAGTTTGAAATCTAAAATAAAAACTTTAATTAAATTCTCCCCCGTAAATCAAACTCATCAAATCTCACTTCTTAATTTGCTCTCCTCCTTTGCTTTTATCCAAAATAGTCAAAGAAGTAAATATAGGCATGAAATACGAAGAATCACGCAAAAGATAAGATATCATCACAAATAGATATAAACAACGCACGTGTAATGATAATCTCAAAGACCATCAAAACCAACTATTTTTTAATTTTTTTTGTTTTTTCTTAAAAAAAATAAATTTCACAAATACAACATATAATACCATATATATAATATATGCAAAATATACCAAAGAAATTTTGGCACACATATATAGGTATAAATGACGACAAAACATGACACAAAACACATAAGCTTTACACACTAGCATAGTATCGATGTGTCTAAATATGTGGAATGGAATGAATGGGTGAGAACTAGATGCAAATGAATTATGACCCAAACACTCAAATATGTTCAAGAAGTTCTAATTGACCGCAAAACTTTATCAAACTATGCTTTAGCCTCAAGTGGCAGATAAAATTGAATTTCAATGAACAAAACAAGCACAATGCACACAAACCTAGATTATTGATGATTCTACAAATCAATAGCGTCATGACAAAATAAGCACACTAGGATTTATTGTGCAGACCCGTTGATCTTCAACTAAACTCCCTCAGAAGATAAACATATATCATATGTTTCATTCCTCACTTTTCTTTTGAAGTGATTTCTATTGAATGATCAAACAAACTAAACTATTTTGGCCCTTTTGGCAATTTTTATGTTTTTATTGCATTTATTTTTTCTTTGGCTCTTTTCAACGATGGATTTCATGAAAAATCAACTTGTCTTTCGCAGTGTACACTCATATTTTTTTAATATTAAATAAAATCTCACGGGAAACGATTCTTATATGCACAAATACCCCACAGTCACATAAACATGAGGATGACAAAATTGATGGGAGAACATCTCACCAAGCTCAAATATGCATGTGAAGTAAATATTCAACAAGCTAGTGTATGTGCGGAGGCATATGCAAAGTTGAATCCATAATGCAAATAAAGTTCGAAACAACTTCATAAACATGGTTAAAATCAATCTAAGTATTTAAAGTCATATATAAATGTCCTAGCCACATGGAAATTGCGGAGTGAATTGGATTCAAACACACTAAATGTCTAAAACTAAAATACACAAAAATTAAAAATCTTTTTGTATTTTTTCAAAAATTTTATCAAAATAAAATCTTTTTGTATTTTTTCAGTATGACTCAATAAAAAAATGTAATGCAAAAATTACACATGTCACAACACTAGCAAGAATATATTCATGAAGCACAACTAGAGTATGACAAACAAAATCATGCAAGCAATCATCCATAAGATATAGTAAGAGAAGGATCATGTGCAAGCATGCAAGAATAAACTAGTCTAACATATAGCTCCTCTAAAACAGATTTTCTAACCCCATTAGATGTATACTTATTGCATAGAGTTTTGGGAACCAAGGGAACACTAGACTTCAACTTCCTATGACCTTTTCCAAGATCATAACAAAATGACCTAAGGTGACTTTTCCTACCACAATGCGAACATGTGTAAACTCGAGGAATGTTACCTAAGGTGTGACCTTTTCTAACATCCTTAGATTCGGTTGACCGTCTAAAATAAACAATGGTCTTGACTTTAACACTCGAAGCATTAAAAACATGTGAGCCAATATCATCACTACTAAAACTACTTGAGTCTTTTAAATAATCTTTTAACTTCAAAATTATAGACTCGAGCAAAGAATTTGACAGTTCTAATTTTAGAGAATCCTTCTTCATATGTTTAATCATTCCTAGAATGTTATCATGCTCCCCCTAAATGTGAGCAAACTTACCCCTAAGAGTATTTTCACGTGCCTTAAAATCATTAATCAAAACACTATCCTTAATGGCAAATACATTAACCTTAGAGTTTTTGAAATCTGTAAAATGTGTGCGCGATAGTGATTAAACCGAATTCGTAAATTTTTGAGTTAACCTTATTTAATCGGTGTCAATTTTTAATCCAATTTTATTCAGCCCTAAACCATGCAACTACATGTATGTGTGTGTGTGTGTGTCAAACCATCACAAATAAAATTGCTGTTGACACCAAATTTAGTCTGCTGACATGGACCATTCACTTACAGACACGTGTCTGCCAACGTGGCAATTACATATACTTCTACTGAGCAACTCACTGTCATTGATATACTCAAGCTCACCGAGCAACTAAGGAGCCCCGAGCTACTCAGGGGCCCCAAGCAACTCAAGCGTGTCGAGCAGCTTAAGCGGTCCGAGCTACATAGCGTACAGCGCATCCAAATCAAGAGAATCAAAGGAGATAACTGCGCATTAAATGCTCATTATTATCATACAGATGTACATGTCTACTAGATAACAATGCATTTTCCTTTCATTCGTATAGCCTCAAGGCTATAAATACATTGTAACCTCCTCATTAGAAGGGGACTCGAAATTTCTTGGTAAACCTATTATCGAGAATTCCAAGCAAACAGTCAGCAATAACAAAAATAGTGGGCGTAGGCCATTCTTACAAGGCTGAACCACTTTAAAAATTATTTGTCTTATTTATTTAATCTGTGATTAATTAATTAGAGATAATCTAATTTTTTACATCATCAGATTATCGCCGTTTGTGGGAAACGACTGTATTTATCATTTTTCATCAAAACAATTCATCATCAATGGCTGATAATCCTGAATCCAGTAATCGAAACACTGGAATCCCTCCAATTCCATCTACTCCCCCAAATGTCCAAGATCTGGCTGGTATAATGGCTAATTTGGCCCAGGGCCAGACGGCCATGCAAGAAACCATGCGACAACTCATGCAAACTCTCCAGGGTGGAGCAGCGGCCCAGTCAAGACAACGAATCATTCAGAGAAATACCCGGTTACCTTCTTCACGAACTAGGCGAACGTTATTACCAGAGGAATCTCGATCCAGACGCATCGATTCATATCGTACTGAGAGATCTAACGATCTTTCTTATCAACCTGGTAGAACTTCATCGGTACGAGCTACAGACACTCAACAAAACGTCACTTTATCTCCAGAAAGGACCAGTGCTCTTGAAAGGTTAAGTAGAGTCTCTCCTTTTGATCGTTTGGGCCCTAGGAGGAATAGAAGTCCTCCTCGGATTGTGTCGAGGAACTCTCAACGACCATCCGACCTAAGGGAAGGCTCTGCCCAATTACGACCAACTGCTCGTAATGAAAGGTCCCAAGAGGTAAATTCAACGCGATCAATTGCTCGAACAAATAGGCCCAAGGGGGGAAATGACGCATGGAAGGGTATATTCAGAGGTTGGAAGACAGGTTAGGGGAAATGGTTAAGGCCAAGAATCATTTACAAAGAACTTTCGTTCAAGGGACACCCTTTGTACATGCGATTGTGTATTTTCCCACACCATCAAAATTCAAAGCTCCTGTGGTGACGCCTAAATATGATGAAAAAACTGACCCTGTCCTTCATATAGAATAATACCAAGCTACTGTTGATATCTATGCAGTTCCAGATGAGATGAGATGTAGGGCATTTTCAGGAACTCTTACTGGATCTGCTCAAATATGGTACAACAATCTTCCTCGGGGAAAGATTGCGACTTTCTTTCAACTGGTCGAGCTCTTTATTGGGAAATTTTATTTTGGAGCAAAACCAGTTAAATGAGTAGCACACTTGTTAAGGGTTAGGCAGAAGGCAGGTGAGAGTACCAGGGATTATATTACTCGTTTCAATAATGAGAAGCTCGAAGTTATTGATTACGAGGAGAAGACAAAAATTACTGCTCTGATGAGTGGACTGTTGCCAGATAAATTGTACTACACTTTAGCCAAAGATTCGCCTAGAACCATGGCAGAACTAATGGCAAAGGCAGCCAAGATTATGAACGCCGAGGAAGCTATGGATGCAAAAAAGAATATGGACACTAAGGAGACCAAAGTTGAGGCTGATAAAGTTGAAAAGAAGGAGCAGAAGAACAATGGTGGCAACAAGCAATTAAAAGTAAAGCAAGCATTGGAACAGTTGAAGAAATTTGGAAACTATACTCCTTTGAAGGTATATATAAACCACATTCTGAAAGAGATAAAAAACAGCGAGGAGCTAAACTAGCCAGAAAAAATGAAGGCGGATCCTGACAAGAGGAATAAGTCTAAATATTGCAAGTTCCATAAAGACCATGCTCACATGACCAAAAACTGCATAGCTCTCCAGAATGAAATTGAAGAGCTCATCAGGTGAGGAAATTTGACCAAGTATGCGGATCGCCGAAATGGTGGAAAGGTCAATGACCAAGAAAGGCATAGGTCTAGATCTCCTCGATGAGCAAAAGAATACAAGAAGAGAAATCATGAAGAAGACCCAGAAGATGACCAAGATGACCCCGATCTCCCCAAAAGACCAAAACAACTAGAACGTGAGGTATTTTCAATCCATTTTGGATCATTTGAATGTAATGTTATTGCAGGTGGAGATGTAGGAGGTGGGGATATGACTGCAGAGAGAAAAGCTTATCTCAATGAGGCTCAAGCTTGTTTGTACATTCAGCGAATAAATTTGGCTGAAGATGATCGCCTGAGGAAGGTGAATAAGGACAAACTGGTCATTGGTTTCTCTAAAAATGACTTAGCAGGTGTACTATATCCCCATGATGACCCATTGGTGATCAAGATGAGAATGAAGGAAGTGGTGATTTCACGAGTACCGGTGAATAATGGTAGCTCGGTAGATATCATTTTCTATCCATGCTTTGACAGTTTGAATCTGAAGCTAGCCCAGTTGGAGCCATATCATAAGCCCTTCCTTGGTTTTACTGGCGAGAAGGTTTTTCCACTTGGGACGATCAAGTTGGATATGCTTATCGGTACATGGCCTGCTTATCGAATAGAAAGAGTACGCTTTTTTATAATGGATAAAAACGTCCAATCAGCTTATAACATCATCATGGGAAGAGTAGGCCTAAAGAAGTTCGAAGCAGTACCATCTACTGTGCATCAATGTTTAAAATTCCCAACCAATTTTGGGGTGGGAGTTGTAAAAGGCGACCAGAAAGTAGCTCGGGAATGCTACTATTCATCTGCTGAGTAAGAGGAGCGTGAAGAATCTAGGCGAAAGACTATCACCTATCAAGTAGATGAGATAGGAGATGCAGAAACTGAAACATTAGACCCTAGAGACGAGTCTCAACTCGTGAAGGGGCAGGTCATGGAAGCTATCGAGAATGTCATTCTGGACGATGAGCATCCAGAACGAACAACTCAAATTAGTACATCATTGGATGTATCAATAAAACAAGAACTGCTAGCATTTCTAAGACGTAGAAAATAGACTTTTGCATGGAGTCATGAAGACATGCCATGAATAGATCCCAATTTCTTGTGTCACGAGCTCAATGTGAACAAGGAAATTAAGCCAGTGAAGTAGCGAAGAAGAGTGTTCAGTCCTGAGAAGAATCAAGCTATACAGGAGGAAGTAGAGAAACTACAAAAGGCCTTTTTTATCGAGGATGTCAAATATCCTGATTGACTAGCAAATGTGGTGATGGTGAAGAAGAAAAATAACAAGTGGAGGATGTGTGTAGACTTCACCGATCTCAATAAGGCCTGCCCAAAGGATCATTTTCCCTTACCCCGAATTGATCAACTGGTGGATGCTCGGGGTACGAATTGTTGAGTTTCATGGATGCTTATTCTGGTTACAACCAGATTAAAATGAAACTTGTGGACAGGGAGAGTACCTCTTTTATTACCCCGAGGGGAACTTATTGTTATAATGTTATGCCTTTTGGACTTAAAAATGCAGGTGCTACCTATCAGCGGCTGGTGAACAAGGTGTTTGCAGAGCAAATCAGTCATAACATGGAGGTTTATGTTGACGACATGCTGACGAAGAACAAGAAAGATGCTGATCATCTAATTGACTTAAGTCAGACCTTTGATCAACTAGAGAAATATCAAATGAAGCTGAATCCTACCAAATGCATATTCGAAGTACGAGAAGGCATGTTTCTCGAGTATATTGTTAACCAACGAGGTATTGAAGCGAATCCTAAAAGATCAAGGCTCTATTGAGGCTACGATCTCCAACGACGAAGAAGGAAGTGCAAAGCCTCACAGGGCGAGTTGCAGCACTTAACAGGTTTGTGTCACGAGCAACTGATAGATGCCTCCCATTTTTCAAAACACTCCGAAAGACTTTTGAGTGGAATGATGAATGCGAGAAGGCCTTTCAAGAATTGAAGAAATACCTGGAAACACCCCCATTGTTGTCCAGACCAGTGATGGGAGAAAAACTATCACTACACCAAAATGGGTAAATTGTCACCTTTCAGCCGGCCAGCCTTGTCAAGGTCATTGACCGTGACAAAAAAACACGCGTTTTATGTCACGATCATTGACCTTGACACGACCGTGACAACGAATTGTCACGGTCATTGACCGTGACAATTCGTGTCACGGTCAATGACCTTGACACGACCGTGACAACTTTTCCAGCAAAAACCTTTTCCCCCTTCTTTTTTCCCTCCCACCGTTCCCTCCCTCTCTCTCTCTCTCGACGCTGCTCTCTCTCTCTCAGGTCCAGTTTCTCTCTCTCTCTCTCTTCCATTTATATATATATTTGTCTGTATATTTATGTGTGTGTGTGTATATATATCTGTGTGTATGTGTGTGCGTGTGTGGGGGGCGGGGTGGGGCAGGGTGGGGGAGGGGGTGGTGGAGGGGGCAGGGGGTGGGGTGGGGCAGGGTGGGGGAGGGGGTGGTGAAGGGGTGGCAAGGGGTGGGGCGGGGTGGGGCAGGGTGGGGGAGGTGGTGGTGGAGGGGGGCAGGGGGTGGGGCGGGGTGGGGCAGGGTGGGGGAGGGGGTGGGGGAGGGGGCAGGGGGTGGGGTGGGGCAGGGTGGGGGAGGGAGTGGTGAAGGGGTGGCAGGGGGTGGGGCAGGGTGGGGGAGGGGGTGGTGGAGGGGGCAGGGGGTGGGGTGGGGTGCGGTGTGTGTGTGTGTGTGTGTGTGGTGGTGTGTTTTGGGGGAGGGGGGGAGGGGGTGGTGGAGGGGGGCAGGGGGTGGGGCGGGGTGGGGCAGGGTGGGGGAGGGGTGGTGTCATTTTTCATAATTTTAGCATTAGTAAACATAGGATAAAAATATCTGATTAATTCCTAGGTTAAATTAAATTAAATTAATTTTAGTGCTTAAATATTATTAAATGGTTTTGAATTTTTTAAATATTATTAAATGGTTTTGTAGTGTAGTGGATTCCACCATATTCTGTTATTTTAATTGACCAATTGAAATAACACTCACACCTGCCAATCTACGTCGTGTACTTGGAGAACTAGAGGGATATGCTGTCGAATTTTTTTCAAATCGTAACAATGTGCATGAGCTGTTAAGTATATTACAGAAAAATGCATTCTTGAATGGGATATGACCACATACCCTTTAATAGGATAATTAAATGATGGGATAATTAAAAAAAACATACTATAAATCTAAGTTTTGTTTACCTTTAATAGGTGTTTAGTTGTGGTAGCTGTGATGGGATATCCGAAATACAAAGAGTGGATGGGTGAGACTAATAGAATGGGGGATGTGTTTCGCAGAGGTGCTAACGAATTTGTGAAATATGCAAAGAGATGTCGTAATGATGAAGAGTTTCCGTGTCCGTGTGCTAGGTGTAAGAATGGTAAGGTGTTTGAGTGGAAAACAGTTGAACTACATTTGTTAAGATCGGGTATGCAAGATAGTTATCGATTTTGGAGTTTTCACGGTGAATTGAAAGTTCCTTTTGTCCCCGACCAACCTTCACAACATCCTTCAACAAGTAGAATAGATGAAGAAGGGGACGACGTAGATCATAATATGTTAGAGGATTTAGTTGATGATGCGTACGGAGTTTATGAAGCTGAGGAGAATGAGGTTACTGATGATGCAGAAGATTCAAGTGCTCGTGAAGATAACACGATAAAACTTGACGATGACTACCAAAGTTTAAAATTTAAGGCGACCCAACCGTTATACTCTGGCTGTGAGAAAGATCAAACAACTTTACATGCCATGGTTGGTTTGCACAGTTTGAAGACGCAGTACGGTTTGTCTGGCAATAGCGTGACGTGAATTCTGAAATGGGTGAAGGGCTTATTACCCAAGGTGAATACACTTCCAAATAGCTATCCTGTTATGAAGAACAGTTTGAAAGGTTTGGGAATGAAGTATAAATCGATTCATGCTTGTGTGTATGACTGCATACTATACCGAAAGGAGTATGAAAATCTCGATCGTTGTCCGGTATGCGATGAACCTAGATATGTCCAATCTACTAGTAAGGAAGGCACAAGCTCAAAAGTGCCTCAAAAAGTATTGAAATATATTCCCGTTGGGCCTAGATTAAAGCGATTTTTCACAGTACCATGGATTGCAGAGGAAATGACTTGGCATGCTAGGGCAGAAGTAGGGGGTAATATCATGCGTCATCCTATTGATTCTACTGCCTGGCGGAAGATGAATTATGAGTATCCCGATTTTGCTCGAGAACAACGCAACATTCGTTTGGCTATATCAACAGATGGTTTCAATCCATTTGGAAATCTAAGCACCAATCAGAGTGTATGGCTAGTGATCCTAGCCCCTCTCAACCTCCCTCCTTCACAGTGTATGAGACCTGAATTTTCGATGATGGCTTTATTGATACCTGGGCCAAAGGCACCAAGTGAAGACATTGATATCTACCTGTCTCCTTTGGTAGAAGAATTAAATGAGTTGTGGGAAGAGGGTGTGCAATCATTTGACTCTTTTAGAAAAGAAGAGTTTACGCTGAAAGCTATGTTGATGTGGGCAATTCATGATTTTCCAGCTTATGGGACATTATCCGGATGTGTAGTACATGGTTATTTGGGGTGTCTTATTTGTGGAGAGGAGACTGAATCTCTTCGTCTATCCTCCAGCTTAAAAAATATATACCATTGCCACAGGAGGTTTTTACCCCCAGCTCATAGTTTCAGATTTGAGAAAGCTTCCAATTTTTTATTGGGCGGAGTTGAACATAGGCTACCGCCGAGACAACTTTCGGGTTCAGAAATTGAAAGTAAATCTTCTGAATGTGGCCCAAATATGCCAGGTAAGAATCCCAAATTTAAGAATGTCAAGCATAAGAAGACCCCAACTGGGAATGAAACTGAGATAAGAAATGCATGGTCTCGGAGGTCAATTTTATTTGACTTGCCTTATTGGAAGAAAAACCCGATGCGCCATGTATTGGATGTGATGCATGCAGAGAAGAACTTCGCTGAACATATTGTGGGTACTTTCCTTGGGGGGAGTCATTCGAAGGATGGAGAAAATGCACGAAAAGACCTTAAAACGTTAAAACTTAAACCACAACTATGGTTGAAAGAAGATAGTAGGGGAAGGACAATAATTCCCCCTGGTGCGTTTACTTTGACGAGTGAGGAAAGGAAGGTGCTTCTAGACACAATATATAATTTGAAGGGCTCATCTACTTTTTCGTCCAAATTGCAAAGGATTGTGAATTATGCTACTCATGATTTACATAAGTGTAAGTCCCACGATTGGCATGTGATCATGCAATTGGTTCCTCTATTGTTTAAGCACTGTTTCTCCAAGCACAAGGATTTGCGTAGGGCTATTATGCAAATTAGTATTACCTTCTCCCTCTTGTGTGAGAAGGTAGTGAATCGAGAACACATAGTGGCCGCAAAATTGGTTGTGAACGAAGCGATTTGTGTATTGGAGAAGTACTTTCCCCCAGCATTCTTTGACATAAGTGTTCACTTGTTGGTACACCTATGCGACTAGGCACTTCTTTGTGGTCCAGTTAGATATCGGTGGATGTATCCGTTTGAAAGATTGATGAAAGTTTTTAAAGATTACGTCAAGAATACGCGATATATTGCAGGATCAATTGCAGAGGAATACATCACCGTGGAGTCATCAATATATACTCGGGAATATATGACTGACTCTACCAGCGTTGATGACACTGATGAATTCCTCGATGATGGTGGTAATGTGATGGGAAAACGAGTGAAATTAACGAGTTTGCAATATGAACAAGTAGCTCGTTATCTATTTGACACACATGAAGATGTCGAAGAATGGAAAAAGTAAGTTTCGAATATTATAATGTTTAACATTATTTTAGATTATTTTATACATGATTAATTTTGTAATATGCAGTAAATATGAAGCCTGTGAGAACAATAAAAGACGAAAAATAGTGGTACAATCAGACAACGAATTTAGGCTATGGTTGACACAAGAGGTAATTACAATGAAAACAGTCGTTATATAACGTTACATTACACTCAAATTTTACCACTAATATAATTAATTTATCTATATTCTCAGCTCCTAAAGATGGGTGATGCGACATCAAGGCTTGCTCGTCTAGCCACTGGACCCTTGTTCGTGGCACAAGAGTACACAAAATATCGATTGAATGGTTACATTTTCGACGCTAAAGTGTACGAGGAAAGTACAAATGTACAGAACTCGGGAATTTCATACAAGGCTCTTACTTTCTTTCGAGCGAGCGCAAAAGATAAAAACCTCGTTGAAGCTGAAATGACTTACTATGGTGTAATCCAAAATATATTTGAATTGGATTATATAAGCTTCAAAGAGGTTGTATTTTACTGTGAATGGGTAAGAGTTGAGGATAAAAATGCTTCTAAAGTTGATCATGTCACCAATTTGATCATGGTTGACATGTCCAAGTTGAAGAGCAACGACCACGTGAGCGATGAGCCGTTTGTTTGTGCATTTCAAAAGGTTAAGCAAGTGTTTTACTCGGAGTATATCAACAACGAGCCGTGGTCAATTGTCCAACACGCGCCAAGGCGTCTAAATAGTAGTGTGGATGACTTGGCTGCTCCTACCGAATATCAATCCATTTTTTATGATAACCCGAATTTGAAACAATTTTTCAATTTGTAATAATTATTTCAATTTGTACCGAAACATCCATTTTTAATGCTTTTACTTGATCTGCACTTTATCATTTTCACTCTTGTGTAGTGTGCGTGTGTGGAGAGGAGATTAATACATAAATATTCCAACTACATCTAAGTTTTGTTTATACTAATCCATGAATATACGCTTTTTACCTTTAATAGGTGATTAGTACATAGTTATTTGGGGTGTCCTATTTGTGGAGAGGAGACTGAATCTCTTCATCTATCCGAACACTAAGAAATGCCATAATCCTATGGAGCGATGCTCTGCAAATTCCTCCCAACCGTTATGTAGCCAAACATCACTGGTTGAAGTTGTCAATTCCACTTTCCATACCCCACCACTTTCCATACCCCATTCAAAGGTGGAGTTGACAACTTCAACTGCTGATTTTTGGCTACACAACGGTTGGAAGGAGTTTGCAACGCATACCTCCATAGGATTATGGTATTTCTTAGTGTTTAGATATGAAGAGAATTATAATTGACACGATTGCCCGGGGTACATTAGTTGGAAGGAGGTGTCATATGAGCTCAAGTTAGCTGTTTGAGTGACACTACAGGTAATGTATTTATATTTATATATCAATTTCGATTTTGATTTCAATTACGATTTATATTTATCTATATTTGAGGGGCGGATACTAATTTTACTTTATTTCAATTCAGGGGACAGGGAGTGGCCCTAAGGGTAGGCCACATATGCTCTATACTTATGTCGCTATTCGGACGAGAAGGGAAGGATAAGGAGGTGTTCCCGAGCGTCGCGGTACAAAATCTCTTTTCCATGCAAATAGTTTGTAGATTTGAGATAAAATGATGGTGATGTTGTTTCTTTTTAAATAGTTTCTTATTTGAATATATATTTGCATTATCTTTAGTTTGTTCGGATATATGATGTTTGGAACAGGTACAGCGTTGCTATAACAGGTACAAATATACTGCTGGGCAGTGGCAGTGGCCATACTGCCCAACAGTTTTTTTTTAATTCTGCCCAGAATTATCACGGTCATTGACCGTGACACGTCCGTGACAAAATTTACACGGGCGTGTCACGGTCAATGACCGTGACAATTTTTTTAAACAGGGTCATGGCTTTGTCACGGTTATAAACCGTGGCAAACGTGTCACGGTCATTGACCGCGACACGACCGTGACACAAAACGCGAGTTTTGTGCCAGATACAAAAAAAGTTGTCTCGCCTCGAAATGTCACGGTCATTGACCTTGACAAGGTGAATTTGTCAAGGTTAATGACATTGACAAATGGGCAGATCTGGTGTAGTGTATACTTGTATCTGGCAGTTTCAGAAAACGCTGTGAGCTCGGCGTTGATAAGAGTGGAGGATAGAGTGCAAAAACCAATCTATTACACTAGCAAGGCCTTCCGAGGAGTAGAGATCATATATCTAAGGCTAGAAAAGTTGGCACTAGTGTTGATCGAAGCAAGTAGAAGAATGAGGCCATACTTCCAAGCTCATACCATAGTCGTGTCTACTGATATGCCGTTAAGGCAAGCTCTTCATAAACCAGAAAAATCAGGAAGACTGATGCACTGGGCAGTAGATCTTTGTGAATATGACATAGTTTATGAACCTAGATCGTCGCTTAAAGGACATGTAGTGGCAGATTTTATCGCAGAGTTCACCTATCCTGACACCTTCGAAGAGCAGAAATTGAATACCGACCAGCGTGTGGATGTTACAGGATCATCAAATTTAAACTTCGACCAACTTACATCGGGGAACGAGCAAGAGAGGATGATCAACGAGCAATAATAAATGCTGTAAGAGGACAAAAGGAAGCAATAAATATTCCACCGAGGAACTCTGTCAGATTAAGAGTTTGATAAGGAAGTACCTATATGGAATCTATATGTGTATGGCTCTTCTTGCATTACAGGCAGTGGAGCAGGGATTATTTTAAACAGCCCAGATGAGATTAATGTGGAGTATGCTCTGCGCTTTCAATTTAAGGCTTAAAATAACGAAGCTGAATATGAAGCTGTGATTGTGGGTCTCAATCTGGAAAAAACTATGAAGGCAGAGCAGGTCGTTGTATTCAGTGACTCACGGTTGATCGTAAATCAAATATTGGGGGTGTATGCAACAAAAGGAGAATTAATGATAAAATATTATGCGAAGGCAATGGAAGTTGTATCGAGTTTTAATGCAATACAGTTGATTAGAATACCGAGATTGGAGAATGCAATAGCAGATGCATTAGCTCGGTTAGCATCTACCACACGCATCGAGCTACGAAGAATAATCTCGATAGAAATCCTGGCTGATCGGAGCATAGACCAAGATTTGATGATAAACTTCATTGCCCTTGATTTATGACCATCTTGGATGGACCCCATCAGGGCCTATATTGAAGAGGGGGTTCTGCCGACTGACAAACTCCCAGCCAAGAAATTGAAGTTTAAAGTTGCTCGTTATGTATTGACCAATGGCATTTTATATAGACGAGGAATTATTGCAGGGTTACAAAGATGTGTCCACCCTTCCGAGGTGAAAAGTTTGATCAAAGAAGTCCATGAAGGGTCTTGTAGAGCCCATGTAGCAGGTCGGACGCTTTTACAAAGGATAACAACGCAGGGGTATTACTGGCCGATGATGAGAGCTGATTGTGTAGCTTATGCCAAGAAATGTGATAAATGTCAATGCTTCTCCTCTATCCGAAGAACTCCCCAAGCGTTGTTAACACCCATCATATCTCCCTGGCCATTCGCCATGTGGGGAATAGACTTGGTCGGGCCACTTCCAATGACCCGAGGAAGATTTAAATACCTCGTGGTTGCTGTTGATTATTTTACTAAATGGGTTGAGGCTGAGCCTCTTATTGATATGATGTATGACAAGGTGTCTCAATTTATTTGGAAGAATATCATTTGTAGATTTGGTCTTCCTCATGCATTCATTACAGACCATAGAACTCAGTTTGACAACGAGGAGTTTACTTCATATTGTCATCAGTCTAACATATTGAAGATCCACTCTGCGCCAGGTCATCCCCAAAGCAATGGGCAAACTGAGGTGACAAATACAACGTTGCTGAATGGTTTGAAGAAATGACTAGATACTGTAAAGGGAAATTTGATTAACGAGCTACATTCTGTGTTGTGGGCTTATTGTACTACACCGCGAGCAGCAACAGGAGAATCTCCATACATGTTGGCATTTGGCAGTGAAATTGTCATACCTGCTGAACTGGGTCTACCTACACACAGAGTGCTGAATTTTAATTCTCCTATCAGTGAGTTGATGAGGCGATTAGATCTAGACATGCTCGAAGAAGTTAGAGAAGAAGCAGCAATCAGGAATGCTGCATACCAACAACGAACAACTATGTTCTACAACAAGAGGGTAAATAAGTGTGATTTGAAGGAAGGGGATTATGTGCTGAAGAAAGTAATACAAAAGAATAACAAATTGGAAGCCAACTGGCATGGACCCTACAGAGTAACAGAAATTGTTCGACCAGGGACATACAGGATTGAAACCTTGGAGGGAGACGAATTTAAGAATGCATGGAATGCAGAGCATCTACGCAAGTATTATCAGTAGTTGGAATTCCTATGTAACGCAGTTTTCTTCAGCATGAATAAAATCTTGAATGTTTTACCCAATTTCTCTCTTTTTGTGTGACACCCCGCCTAATTAAATACCGGGCGATCACTCCTTTATTAAATTAAAATCAAGGTGAACAGTTGGTTCATTCTTAGCATCACTGTCGTAAAAATAACTTTTCCAAATTTAACACCCTATTTAATTTAGCTAAGTGTCAAAACCATTTTTTAAACATTACTTTCCAATTTTATTTATTTATTTTATTAAACAATCAATCCAATAATTTAACATTTAACAACCCAATCCCAGCTTTTAAAACTTAAAGTAAAACATACATGCTGAATAAATCCCAAAGTAACAGTACTAGAAATAACTGAAATATAAATGTCCCAATAAAACAGATAAATAGTGGAAAGGGCGACACATGCCCAATAAGGAGAATGATAGAAGTGGAATCAAGTAAATAAAACCGTCTAAGCAAGTGGCATGCAACTCCCACCTAAGCTGCAGCACGTTCCTTCCAAGGAATCCTAAACAAGACGCCCCTGTGGCTGGGCACCTGTAATATATACATATATATACAAGAGAGAAAGAGGAATAGAAACGGGTCAGAGCCCGATAGTATATATGATTTAAAAATTCGTTTAGCAAGCATTTAAATTGATACAGGCCAATGCAACAACATATTAGTGCGACACTCTCTTGAGAAATTCTCGCCTCTCTTCTAATGTGCACTCCTATCGCACTAACCTTCCCAATGGTTTATCTCATCATATATCACACTATCCTTCCCCAAGGATTTAACTTATCTTAGGTGACTCTCAAAATTTAAGATTTAACAACATCATAGTTTAAAAAAGGATAATTTCATTTAGTACAAAACGTTAATTTTAACTTTATTGATTCATAAAGTTTTTTCAATATCATATTATACTTTTCAAAACAAGTATTTCCAATTTGAGTCATTATACATGTCTTACTTACCATAACACAGTAGGCAGTTTCCCATATTTCAGAAGTTCATATATATATTAAATACTCGTATAATATATATATTCTAACAGCACCCCACATAAAATTTTATGGTGCAGGCATACTCTGCTATCCAATCCCCGTATCAATCGTACTAAAGGGAATACAAGTTCGGAATCACTCTCGAACTGTATAAATACATACACAAACAATATTGAGGCGAAGCATAGTTTCCAAGTCCAAAAGGTCAGTACATACCCTCACGTCTCTTAGGACCGTGACTACCAATTCGATAGCCTGTACCTAGGATTTCTATCTTCTAGGGTACGAGTCAATATCCCCCATAAGGCACACGAGATAAGATTGTCCCAGCGCGGAAACCTCAGGGATAGCAAGTAGCGCGGGCATGATTTTCACAAGTATATAATATATGCATACACAATCATATAAATATACCACTTTTATTATATCAATTTAGGTTTATCCAATAACCCACATTCACAACATTTATCCTTATTTTTCCATTATTATTTATCAAGTATAATGGTTCGTTTCTAACTTTAATTCGAAGGGTTTTTCCAACTTACTACGTAACCCTCATGGACTCTATTCTTTCAAATGTACAATTCAGTAGATATCCATTTATGTTCCAACGTAACTCTCTCTTACGTGTCTCTCCCCTTTAATATATACTTACATTATCCCTTATGCAAAATATCCCAAAAATATAGATTTCACCTTACATTAAAGGATTTTGAATTTTATTTTCAAAGATGAGAATTTCAAACGGTTTCGAAATCGGAATTAAAATGGAGTTTTAATTGAATTTTTATTATCTCTAAGAGTCCTCAAAACATAAAACTGTCTAGCAAAAAAAATATTAAAAAATATTGAACGGTCCGATCGAGCTGAATTTTTTTCTGTAGCTTCCTCTCGTCTTCAGCTAATTCGTTGTAAAATTTCATCTAATTCCAACGGTCCGATCGTCTGGAATAAATTTTTTTTAGTATTTGTATCTGATTAGAACTCTTTTCTTAATCAAACTCTTAATCCTTTACATGACAAAGGGTTTCCAGAATATCATATAAATCATCACTACATGAAAATTTCCCATCTCAAATTGGGTTTTTCTTCCATAAATCTCATCCTAATAACTTCTAAACTAATATGGATGATGCATCAACGAAATAAGCAAGATAAACACTTGCCTGGGATTTTCAGAAATCTGGTTTGGTGTTGAATTTGGTGTGGTTGCGTTCCCCGTCTCGCGATCTACGCGTTGGCGGTGGCGGCGGTGCAAACGGGTGAGTTTTGAGCCTTGGAATGCCTTGAGAGCTCTCTCCTCTCCTCTCCAATGGCCGTTCTAGTGTTTTGAGTTATCTAACCCTAGGAGATAACCTAAACATCTGATATAACCCCTTTAATTTTCGTGGGTTTAATTACCCAAAAATATAAAATGACTAAAATGCCCTCTCGGGGTACTAATTAGGCCTAAAAATGCCCCGAGACCCAAATCAAACTCCCGGGTATACTTTTCTGACTATCTCAACCCTTCCGGACGCGTTGGCGCACTCAAAACGACCATACGAACAACTTATAAAATATTTACTTTTATTTTTTAATATTTAGTCCCGACGCGACACGGGCGCGTCCCGACTCAAATTTTTAAAATTGTCATTTTATTCACTCGTGACATTTAATATGACCACTATTATATATTACTTTTCTCATTAGTAATATTCAATAAATTTTTCCATAATTACTAACTCTCATCACGTTAATAATTATAACATAATTAATTTTCGGATTTTTATTAAATAATTAATTCACATTAATATTAATAAATCCCCAAATTAATATAGCATAAAAATACGGGGGTATTACATACTTCCTCCTAATAATGGAATTTGGTCCCGAAATTCGGAAAATAAGGCATACCTGGTAAGAACAAATCTGGATATCTCTCGCGCATATCGGCCTCGCGCTCCCAAGTGGATTCCTCCATATTATGATGCTCTCACTGAACCGTACAAGTGGAACTATCTTCGACCTCAATCTCCTCTCACTATAGTCTAGGATAGCCACCGGTCTCTCCTCGTAAGAGCTGTCAGGCTGCAAGTTTATCTCATCTATCGCGATGTGAGTATGGGCCATATCATTCCGAAGATACCGTCTCAACGACGAGATGTGGAATACATCGTGAATGCGATGCAAATGCTCTGGTAGTCCCAATCTGTATGCTACCGTCCCAATCCTCTCGATAATGGAAAATGGTCTCACGTACCTCGGGGCCAATTTACCTTTCTTCCCGAACCTCATCACTCCCTTCATAGGAGATACACGCAGTAACACTTGGTCCCCCACATTAAACTCCCGAAAGAACCGTTTCGCATCGGCGTAGCTCTTCAGCCTGTCCTGGGCTACTCGAATGCGACTCCTGATCATCTCAATCCTCGCGGAGGTTTCCTGAATCACCTCTGGTCCTAGCAACTTGTTATCCCCCACCTCGAGCCAAAAAGTTGGAGAACGACAAGGCCGACCATACAAAGCCTCAAATGAAGCCATACCAATCGTAAACTGGTAAGAGTTATTATAAGCAAACTCTACCAGTGGAAGATGTGGCTCCCAACCTCCTCCAAAATCAAGAACACACATGCGTAGCATATCCTCTAACATCTGATTAGTACGCTCTGTCTGTCCATCTGTCTGTGGGTGATAAGCTGAACTCAACCTCAACTCAGTACCCATAGCCTCCTGAAAGCTTTCCCAAAAACGTGATATGAAAATCTTATCTCTATCTGACACAATATTGAGGGGCACCCCATGTAATCTGACAATCTCAACAATGAACAACTGAGCATACTGACCTGTGGTATAATCTCTCCGCACTGGCAGAAAATGAGCCACCTTGGTCAAACGGCCTATAATCACCCAGATAGAGTCGTGGCCCCGCTGTGATGTAGGCAACCCTGTAATAAAATCCATGAAAATACTCTCCCACTTCCACGCGGGTACTTCCAATGGCTGAAGCAATCCTGACGATTTCTGATGGTCCACCTTCACCAGCTGGCAGGTAGAACACTTGGACACGAACTCAGTAATGTCCTTCTTCATCCCACTCCACCAGTATTGCCTCCTCATATCCTGGTACATCTTATCTCCTCCAGGATGTACCGCAAATTGGGACCCGTGAGATTGGGTCATCAATACATGACGCAATTCTGCCCCTTCTGGAACCACTAACCTCCCATTAAACCTCAAACCTCCATCAGAACTAATATAATAGGACTTAGCACCCTCGGCTAAAAGTCGTACAATCTATTCCTGGCAAAACGGGTCTGTGGTTTGGGCCTGTATTACCCTCGTAACAATCTCGAGTGTGACTGTCATAACAGATATGAAGGAACGGGCTACTGCGTCCTGGTGACCCAACTCCTTCCACTTCGCTTTCCAGACGTCCGCTACCTCATTTACCGGTCTACGACTCAACGCATCAGCAACTACGTTGGCTTTCCCCGGATGATACTGTATATCGAACTGATAGTCCTTCACAAACTCTAACCATCTGCGCTGACGCATATTCAGCTCTCGCTGAGTGAACAGATACTGCAGTGACGTGTGGTTTGTGAACAAACGGAACTTCTCCCCCAATAAATAATGTCTCCATATCCGCAGTGCAAAAACGACCGCTGCTAACTCCAGGTCGTGGGTGGGGTAATTCTTCTCATGCGGCTTAAGCTTGCAGGAGGCAAAAGCTATAGCCTTCTCTTCCTGCTGAAGTACTCCCCCAAGTCCCCGTAAAGAGGCATCGGTGTAAACCAGGTACTCCACACCCGGTTTCGGTAAAGCAAGGACTGGTGCTGAAGTAAGCTTGTCTTTCAGCTCATCGAAAGCCAATTGACAAGCATCATCTCAAACATATGGTACCCCTTTGCGAGTCAGGTTCGTCAATGGACCTGCTATTTTGGAGAATCCCCAAATGAATCTCCTGTAGTATCCGGCTAACCCCAAGAAACTACGCACTTCCTTCGATGTCGTGGGCTGTCCCCACTCCCTCATCGCTGACACTTTACTCGGGTCAACTGCTATCCCAGTTCAGAAACAACATGCCCCAAGAACTATACCTCTCGCAACCAGAATCCACACTTCTCGTACTTAGCATACAACTGATGCTCTTGTAAAGTCTGAAGAACCTGCCTCAAGTGCTCGGCATGCTCCTCCTCGGAGTGTGAATATATCAAAATGTCATCTATGAAGACGATGATAAACTGATCCAAGAACTCTCTGAATACTCGGTTCGTTAAGCCCATGAACACGGCTGAAGCATTTGTGAGACCAAATGGCATCACTCTGAACTCGTAAGACCCATATCTCGTCAAGAAGGCAGTCTTTGAAACATCATGCTCTCTAATACGTAGCTGATGGTACCCCGACCTCAGATCTATCTTCGAAAAGAAAGTTGCTCCCCTCAGCTGGTCGAACAGATCATCGATTCGAGGCAACGGATACTTATTTTGTATCATGACCTTGTTCAACTCCCCGTAGTCCACACATAACCTCAGTGAACCATCTCTCTTCTTTACAAACAAGACTGGAGCGCCCCAAGGTGAGGTACTCCTGCGAATGAAGCCCTGACCTAACAGCTGCTCTATCTGATCTCATAACTCTCGCATCTCCGCCGAAGCCATACGGTATGGAGCGCGTGCTATCGGTATCGTATCTGGCAATAAATCTATGACAAAGTCTATCTCTCGACTGGGGGGTAGGCCTGGTATCTCCTGGAATACATCGAAATACTCACGAATGACTGGGATCAAGTCTAAAGGAATCACAACCTCCTTAGAGGTATCCTCCTCTATATAATACAAATGAGCGGTCGAACCTCCCTCTGGGCGAGGCATCACCACTACAAACATCTCTTGCCCCGGAATGGCAAAAATAATGCTCCCACCGAAGCAATCAATCATGGCTCTATAAGCTGTGAGCCAATCCATACCGATAATAACATCATGCTCATGCATATCTAAGACTAACATGTCTGCAGGTAATACCAAACTACCAATCTCTACCCCCACTCCCCGACATATAAAGAAGATAAGCGACCCACACCCCAGTGTTGAGTCTACACACGTCACTGTGCTCTCTGCTGTGGCTAACAACCCTAAGGCCTTCGCAAAATGCGTAGCTATTGTGACACCCCGACTAATTAAATACCGGGTAGCTACTCCTTTATTAAATTAAATCAAAATGCCAAGTTGGCTCAGTTAATAGCATCACTGTCGAAAACATTTTTTTTTTATTACTAACCACCTAGTATTTAAAAAGTAAGTTGCCAAATTTTAATTAAAGCCTGGTTAACATGCAGTAAAATATTTAAAGCAAGAATAATATCACCATTCACCATAACGAAATAATAGAATAACCAACACATGATGTAAATAAATCTGGAGGAAAAACTCCTCACAACAAAATCCCGCACTGAAGTAAGTAACGAAATACTAAATACTGAATCAATACATGCCAAAGTCTGAAAAATTGAAATGGAAAAGTCTCTAATAGAAATTGGGCAACATGCCCTACAACTGAGGAATACTGAGTATGGAATCCAAATGATATAAGTGTCTAAAAGCAAATCCATGTAGCTTCCACAAGCAGCTACAGCTCGTCATCTGAGTGAGAATCCTATGCATGGTGTCCTTGTGGTTGGGCACCTAAAAATGGTTTTACAAAAATATATTTGAAAGCAAACGGGTCAGAGCCCCAATGTGGAGATATTTTAAAAACCTGCAAGTGCTTTAAAAACATTTAAAACAGTATATGCAAAATACATGTTAGGACGTGCTCTCACATGAGATACTCACCTCTCGTCTAACTGTGCACTCCTAACGTTTCTGTACCCATTCATGTGTTATCTCATAACTATCTAATTCTGAAGAGTTTCTAACACTACTACTCGGTTCACGTTTAATTTCCAACCTTAACAATTAAATAAAGAGTTCTACTTAAATTCTCGGATTCCCAATTATTAACAAAACCATTTATAGATATAAGTTCCCTTTTTATCTACTTAACATTACCATAACTATACTCACAATTTAACATAGTAGATTCCTTCTCGTTTAACCGTATATTTTCACATCATAAATATACAATACAAGCACCCAAAGGCTAAGCTGCGGTGCACACATACTCTGCTATCCATCCCGGTACATCACGTACATAAGGATCACGCATTCCGAATCTCTCAGGAATCGTTCAGATAACAACATCACAAATAGTGGAGGCGAACACAGTCACATCACATGGGTCACGCACATACCTACGCTCCCACGATCAGCAAACTTATTAATATCCCAATAAGTCCTCCTATGACCTATGTTCATCGAGGTAACCAATCTAAATCCGGGCAACACAAGGATAAAAAGGCCCTAAGCGAACGTAAACCTCCCGTGATAGCAAGTATGGTAGGTATGTCATACACATACAATTATATACTAAGCATTCACACATCTTAGATATCTCGATATTAATAAAGGTATACTCTACATCTTTATACCATTATTCCAAATTCATATATTTCAATTATCCCGATAATATAGAAATTAAATTGTCGACACGTCTCACGTCGTAGTTTCTGAAACTTAAAACCTATCTCGAATAGACTATTAAGTTCCTCTTATTCCCCCATATAACATCTTTACACCTAAGGTCTTTACTTCTTCCCCAAACCTTATTTCATCAACTTATTCAAATTTACACTATTAACCCAAATATTATCTCAATTATCGAATTTCATTAATTTAGAATAATTCCTCAAATTGAATTCCAATTAAGGTCCAATCTCATAATCATGCCTACTGGTCTTCCTTAAGGTTAAGGGTATTCATAAGGTCTCCAATAATATCATTCAAGGATTAACACTATTAAAATTTAATTAGGGATTTTTTTTTTTACTCATTCTGGGAATGTCGATCGATCGACCTTTACCTTCGATCGATCGATGGTGGTCGATCGATCGACTGAAGAACATCGATCGATCGAACGCACCAGGTATGGTTACAGACTGCTTCGTTTTGCAGTTACCAATTCGTCCCAAAACACCATTTTCAAGCATGAAACTCTAAGACAAGGTTACAATATCATCATACTAACATTCTACAACAGTATTAACATTCTAAAACCCATAATTCATCATTCAAAGGCTTTGTTTAGATCGAAACTACATCAAAAATTTCCAGATTTCTTCCCCATTCAAGAACATCAATTAACTACTTCTAAACTCCATTTTTAGATCATCAATGGTTCTGTTTAGAACATATAATTCGTCCAGAATATTACTACATGCAATCCCTAACATAATTCATAACTTTTAACTTCCAATATATGGGTCTAAATCATCTTCCAAGATCAATTTCGAAAATTCCTAAAGATGGAAAAGCATAGCTTGAATCAAATGAATTTAAACCACTTGCCTTAATCTTTATCTGGATTTGATGTTGAATTTGAAGGTTGAATCTGTCCTCTATCTCTCTTTCTGCAGAATTCTTTCCTCTCTCTCTCTCTCTACAAGTTCTTCCCAAGGATGATGACAATGGAGGTGTGTTTGGTTTTTGGTAAGTTGGGACTATATTTCAACTTCTCCCGTAGTCCATTAAGTCTCTTAGTGTAGTTAGTGGGTTTAGTGGGTTAAAGAAGAAGTCAGATTTCTATTTCTAATTTTCGTCACTTTTAATTCCCAAAAATACAAAATTACCAAAATACCCTTTATGATGCCGGTATGGCCTAAAAATACCCCGGGACCCAAACTAAACTCCCGGCTAGTGTTTTCTGACTATCTCGACCCTTCCAGACGCGTTGGCGCACTCAAAATGAACATACGGGTGATAAAAATAAAATTCACTTTTTAATTCAAATAATTATATTCCTGACGTGACTGTCACGCGCGTCCCAACAAAGTTTCCCAAATTGCCGTATTTAAATCTCGTGACAATTTCAATATTTTCCAATATTCATATAATGCCAAGTATACACATTATAATAAAATACTAACTCACATCTCGTTAATATTATTATCCGAATTAATTTCCAATTAATAAACATTTAATTCAATTAATCCCCAAAAATAAATATCATAGAAAATACGGGGTATTACAGCTATAAAACAATGTGTCGCCCCAGTATCAAACAAAACCCGACCCATAGTACCATGGATAGGAAACATACCCTCAATCGCAGGTGGTGCCTGTGGAGCTGCTGCCTGGTGGACGTTATAGACACGTCCGTACTGTAACTGCCCCTACTGCACTGGAGCTGCTGGAATGGCTGGTAGGGCTGGCACCTGGGCTGGAGCTGGAAGGGCAGCTAGAAAAAGTGGTCTTTGTGGCTCATTACGGGCACCCTGCTACTGTGGGGCCCTATTACCCTCTGGGCAATCCTAGCGCTTATGACCATGCTTGCCGCATACAAAACACCGGCCTCTGAAGTTTACCTCCCCTCTGACCCTGCTGACCACGACCTTGCTGGCCATTACCTCCCCGCCACTGGCCCTGTTGGCCCTGATTAGCACGCTGTTGGCCCTATTGATTAGGTTGGCCCTGCCTATAACCCCTAAATCCCTGCCTGGAATCACCTGAACGGAATCGCTTAGCAGGGTCCCCCTGATGGGAACTCTGCTCGTGTTGACGAGTCTGTCCATGAGATGGTGCCCCACTAGCACTACTACCCCCGGTCCTGCCCGGCTGGCTGGACTCTCCTGCTCTCCTGCTTCCCTGCAGATGGAAGCGGTGATCCTGGCAATGTAGTATCGCAGCATTGAGTACATCAGTGAAAGTACTCAGAGATAGATTCCCTATAAGATGCTGACGGATCCTCCAAGCTAACCCGTCCACAAACAACATTATCTTCTTACTATCAGTAGGTGCCTCATCTGGCACTATGGTGAGAAGTCTCGTGAACTCCTACTCATACTCAACAACGGTAGAGTTCTCCTGTTTCAAATTCAGTAATTTCCGCCTCATCTCAGCCTGCACGGCGGGTGGAAAGTACTTGCGGTCAAACCACTCCCAAAACGACTGAATAAGGACCGTGTCCCTCTCCTCCAAGGTGGTAGTGGACTCCCACCACTGCAAAGCGGCCCCCACCAGCTTAAAGGAAGTCAATAACTGCCTTTGCACGTCAGTGCACTCAAACATACGAAGATGCCGCTGGATGTCTTTCTTCCATTGGCTGACTGTGACTATATCTGAGCTACCAGAGAACTCAGGGGGATGCGCCTTCTGAAAAGTGTCCCTAACCCTCTCCCATGCAGATGGAAGCTGTGCTGGTACTGGCGCCACTGCCTGAATCTGAGGTGGCGCCTGCTGAACCACCGCTAGCGCGACATTCACCGCCTGAGCAACAATGGTGGCTACTTCATTAGCATTCATAGTGCCTTGTGCCGGAGCTGCTGGCTGCTCGGCCTGGGCACGCCTATCCTTCGGTGCACGTCTCGGAGGCATCTGAAACGTGAAAAAGTTTATTAGTCTCCAGTCATTATCAAATCCCAAATGGCTGGAGACGTAAACGTAAAAGCAGGAAAACAACAATCCTAAAAATAGGGCTCTATAGCAAAAACGTTAAGCTGAAAGCGAAAATAAGCCGTACAGATCCTATGGACACTAGAACCTGATGCTCTGATACCACCTGTTACACCCCGCCTAATTAAATACCGGGCGATCACTCATTTATTAAATTAAAATCAAGGTGAACAGTTGGTTCATTCTTAGCATCACTGTCGTAAAAATAACTTTTCCAAATTTAACACCCTATTTAATTTAGCTAGGTGTCAAAACCATTTTTTAAACATTACTTTCCAATTTTATTTATTTATTTTATTAAACAATCAATCCAATAATTTAACATTTAATAACCCAATCCCAACATTTAAAACTTAAAGTAAAACATACATGCTGAATAAATCCCAAAGTAACAGTACTAGAAATAACTGAAATACAAATGTCGCAATAAAACAGATAAATAGTGGAAAGGGCGACACATGCCCAATAAGGAGAATGATAGAAGTGGAATCAAGTAAATGAAATCGTCTAAGCAAGTGGCCTGCAACTCCCACCTAAACTGCAACATGTTCCTTCCAAGGAATCCTAAACAAGACGCCCCTGTGGCTGGGCACCTGTAATATATACATATATATACAAGAGAGAAAGAGGAATAGAAATGGGTCAGAGCCCGATAGTGTATATGATTTAAAAATTCATTTAACAAGTATTTAAATTGATACAGGCCAATGCAACAACATATTAGTGCGACAATCTCTTGAGAAATTCTCGCCTCTCTTCTAATGTGCACTCCTATCGCACTAACCTTCCCAATGGTTTATCTCATCATATATCACACTATCCTTCCCCAAGGATTTAACTTATCTTAGGTGACTCTCAAAATTTAAGATTTAACAACATCATGGTTTAAAAAGAATAATTTCATTTAGTACAAAACGCTCATTTTAACTTTATTGATTCATAAAGTTTTTTCAATATCATATTATACTTTTCAAAACAAGTATTTTCAATTTGAGTCATTATACATGTCTTACTTACCATAACACAGTAGGCAGTTTCCCATATTTCAGAAGTTCATATATATATTAAATACTCGTATAATATATATATTCTAACAGCACCCCACATAAAATTTTATGGTGCGGGCATACTCTGATATCCAATCCCCGTATCAATCGTACTAAAGGGAATACAAGTTCGGAATCACTCTCGAACTGTATAAATACATACACAAACAATATTGAGGCGAAGCATAGTTTTCAAGTCCAAGAGGTCAGTACATACCCTCACGTCTCTTAGGACCGTGACTACCGATTCGATAACCTGTACCTAGGATTTCTATCTTCTAAGGTACGAGTCAATATCCCCCATAAGGCACACGAGATAAGATCGTCCCAGCGCGGAAACCTCAGGGATAGCAAGTAGCGCGGGCATGATTTTCACAAGTATATAATATATGCATACACAATCATATAAATATACCACTTTTATTATATCAATTTAGGTTTATCCAATAACCCACATTCACAGCATTTATCCTTATTTTCCCATTATTATTTATCAAGTATAATGGTTCGTTTCTAACTTTAATTCGAAGGGTTTTTCCAACTTACTACGTAACCCTCATGGACTCTATTCTTCCAAATGTACAATTCAGTAGATATCTATTTATGTTCCAACGTAACTCTCTCTTACGTGTCTCTCCCCTTTAATATATACTTACATTATCCCTTATGCAAAATATCCCAAAAATATAGATTTCGCCTTACATTAAAGGATTTTGAATTTTATTTTCAAGGATGAGAATTTCAAACGGTTTCGAAATCGGAATTAAAATGGAGTTTTAATTGAATTTCTATTATCTCTAAGAGTCCTCAAAACATAAAACTGTCTAGCAAAAAAAATATTAAAAAATATTGAACAGTCCGATCGAGCTGAATTTTTTTTCTATAGCTTCCTCTCGTCTTCAGCTAATTCTCTGTAAAATTTCATCCAATTCCAACGGTCCGATCGTCCGAAATTTTTTTTTTTAGTATTTGTATCTGATTAGAACTCTTTTCTTAATCAAACTCTTAATCCTTTACATGACAAACGGTTTCCAGAATATCATATAAATCATCACTACACGAAAATTTTCCATCTCAAATTGGGTTTTTCTTCCATAAATCTCATCCTAATAACTCCTAAACTAATATGGATGATGCATCAAGGAAATAAGCAAGATAAACACTTGCCTGGGATTTTTAGAAATCTGGTTTGGTGTTGAATTTGGTGTGGTTGCGTTCCCCGTCTCGCGATCTATGCGTTGGCGGTGGCGGCGGTGCAAACGGCTGAGTTTTTAGCCTTGGAATGCCTTGAGAGCTCTCTCTTCTCCTCTCCAATGGCCGTTCAAGTGTTTTGAGTTATCTAACCCTAGGAGATAACCTAAACATCTGATATAACCCCTTTAATTTTCGTGGGTTTAATTACCCAAAAATACAAAATGACTAAAATGCCCTTCCGGGGTACTAATTAGGCCCAAAAATGCCCCGAGACCCAAATCAAACTCCTGGGTATACTTTTCTGACTATCTCGACCCTTTCGGACGCGTTGGCGCACTCAAAACGACCATATGAACAAATTATAAAATATTTACTTTTATTTATCAATATTTAGTCCCGACGCGACACGGGCGCGTCCCGACTCAAATATCTAAAATTGTCATTTTATTCACTCGTGACATTTAATATGGCCACTATTATATATTACTTTGCTCATTAGTAATATTCAACAAATTTTCCCATAATTACTAACTCTCATCACGTTAATAATTATAACATAATTAATTTCCGGATTTTTATTAAATAATTAATTCACATTAATATTAATTAATCCCCAAATTAATATAGCATAAAAATACGGGATATTACATTTTGTTGAAATTTTTTTGGAGTATTAGTGCTACACACTATGCATCAAGTTCAGAATAAATCTCCACCAACTCCGGTTGGTCGGGAAATCAATCTTTTCCAACTCCGGTCAGTCGGGAACCAATCTCTTCCAACTCCGGTTGGTTGGGAACAAATTACCTCCAACTTCGATTGGTCGGCAAATAAATCTCTTCCATCTCCGGTTGGTCGAGAACAAATTACCTCCAACTCCGGTTGGTCGGCAAATAAATCTCTTCCAACTCCGGTTGGTCGAGAATAAATTACTTCTAACTCCGGTTGGTCGGGAACCAATCTCTTCCAACTCCGGTTGGTCGGGAACCAATCTCTTCCAACTCCGGTTAGTTGGGAACAAATTACCTCCAACTCCGATTGGTCGGCAATTCAATATCTTTCAACTCTGATTGGTCGGGAACCAATCTCCTCCAAATCCGGTTGGTCGGGAACAAATTACCACCAACCCCAGTTGATCGGTAAGTCAATTACAATCAACTCCGGTTGGTTAAACTAAGCAGGATCATGGGAGGAAAGTTGTTTCATTACTTAGAATCAAAGAGTGATAAGTTATTATAATAAAAAACTAATCAGAATGGACATATCAAAATATGCCTATATTCACAAACAAAAACATTCTGCAAATTATTTAGAAGAATATGGAATAGCAGAAAACTGAATTTCTTCATTCAAATAAAAAAGAATTACATATGATGTGAAAAAAGTACTTCATTACATAAAAAATCCTATTATATTGGTTTCTTACCTTCTGCCTTTGAAACAAGTTCTACCCCGGCAGGAGGGTCATCTAATGCATAAGGGGAATTTATAAAATTTACATCTCGAAGCATCCTAACATTCATTACAGAAGGCCGATCAAGCAAGTGTTCTGGGCGAGATATTTCGAAGTTTTCATGCAGACTGTAATCGTCGAGATACTTGGAGATCAAGCATTGAGGAATTGCCCGAGCATGAATCCAACTCATATCAAGCTTTAAAGGAGGCACGGGCAAATCAAGTACTCCAGGGTCATAATAATCCCATAAGTAGTGACCCCTCTCCAATTTTAGCACACCTAGTGCATTCAGCCACCCTTACTTGTAACCCTCATTGTTTGACTGCTGGATTTGATCATCAAGATGATAAAGGGATTCATTATATCCAGCCATCCAAAACTCTCTGGGCTGTTTATGCAATTGGTAGGTCAACCTCTCTAGTTGCTCGTGGAGATTCTTCACTAGAAGTTCTTTATTCTCCAAGGCAGAACTCTGGGTGGAGAGTTGTTCGCTGAAATTTAAGATTTTCTTGGACATATCTGCTAAGGCTTGGTTCTTTGCTACCAATTAAAAGGCCTGATTCTCCAAGGCTACTTGCGTTCGAGCTTCTTCAACGGTGACCCGATCAGCCCTAACTCGTCCCCGAGAAGAAGATCTTTCTCATCCACGAGTAGAGGTGGAAGGTCCAACTTTTTTCAGAGTTTCCAACTCATCTCGCAGGTTGGAATTTTCTACCTCCAAAAAAGAGAAACCTTCATCATTGAGGGGGACCAAGGCTCCTGAGGAAGACGCAGCAGACTTGAGTTGTTTTACCTCCTCTTGCAAGGCGATGTTCTCTTGCTCCAGTAATTTGGCGATATGCCTATGCTCTTTAACCTCAAGCTTTAGAACGCTCTCTTTCTTCTCGTAAGTAGAGATGAATTTATCATATCCTTTATCAGCACTTAACTGTTGATATTTCTTCTCGCACCCTTGGTGCAAAAGTGTTGAGGACTCTTTGTATTGCTGTTGGAGTTCCTCTATAGTTCCTTGGAGATCCTTAATCATCTCATAGTAGGCCACATTATTGACAACTGCACGATCGAGCAAACACTTCAGATACTGGTAAGCTTCAACTGCTCGTTCAAAAGCATCTGAACCCAAGATATCAAGGATTTGAGCCTCATTCAAATATGCACGACCAACCTTGAAGTATTCATTGCATTTTTTCATCAGTTCTGTGTCATGAGCTGATAAAAGCTCCATCCTGACCAAAAATTAGCAAAGAGAAGAAATAAAAAGAATCAATAAGAATGCAGACAGAGCAAGTAGAAAAAAAAGTTAATATGAACAACCAAAAGTTCAAATTTTTATTCATCGTAAAGGAAAGTAGAAAGTCTGAGATTACATTTAGGAATAATAAAATAAACACCCAAACTACTCTACACCTTTTCTTTGTTTCCTATAACATCCTCATAAGTTTTTGAAGAAGAGACTGGATGCTCGGTGGATAAGATTAGATGCTCGGCAGAAGTACTGGATGGTTGGGGCTGCTTAAAAAGATAAATAATAGGAACAAAAAGGACCTGACCTCCAGTCATTGTTGAATATTCGTATGAGGCAGATTCATCCTCTTCTTCTTCTCCAGGAGAGGGAGGAGGGCCATGAGTGTGTTGTTGGAACAATTTAGAATCCTCAGCAATTTTTATCTCTTTTAATGCAGCTACCCATCCATCTCTAAAGTACTTGAGGCTTGCATACTCCATTTGCGAAGACATGGCAGCCAGACCCTTATTCCAACCTTTATCCCAACCAACACTGAATGATTTTTTAACAGCCTTTTTCCTCTTCTCTTTCTCCGAGGAGGTCCTTTCCCTAAGGAGCTCCTCGACAGCCTTCAACTTCTCCTCCACTTCCATTTTTTGGCGTCCAACATCTTGAAGCCTAAAAACTTCCTCTTCAGCAGATTTGAGCTTAACTTCCAGCTCCTTGTTGCTTTGCTTGAAGACTTTGTTGCTCTGCTCAGACTCTGTTAATTTCTTCTCCAGATCCTTGGAGGCATTCACAGCTTGATCTCTATCCAACTCAATGGACTTAAGTTGCTTCTCCCAAGCAACCTTATCTTCCTCATACTTTTGACGAGAGTCTTTTAAAGACTGGGTCAGCCCAGTAAAAGATTCCTCTACACCTCCCGAGGAGCTTGAAGCTTTAATAGATTCATCCTTCTTCAAAATGCTATTGAAACATGTAACCGGCTGAAAAAAAGAAATAACTTTGAGTCAGTACAGGAACACAGTGTCAAAAAGTAAAAGGGGTCGAGCTAGAAATACTTACCGAGGTAATGTGTTGAGCAGCCAAGGCAATGACTCTGTCACGAGAAAGAGCGTCTTTAATGCCTTGGACTTCTGGGATAGTCCAGGACTTCACCAATCCCATAGCATAGCTCGGAGGAACAAAAGATGGAATACCACTTTCAGCATTTAAAGGCTGAGAGATAGGTTCAACGGGTACCTCAGAAGAACTTTTATTTAACCTCCTCGGAGGAGCATGAATATTTTCAACCAAAGAAGTGGTATTGGTTGGTGATATGACAATAACCTCACTAGGAGGAGAAATAACCACAGCTTTGCTCGGAGCCACAGGGGGCTTCTCAATAACTCTCCTGGCAGCAGCAAGAGGGGGTGCATCAATGTTTCTCATCCCTTCCTCTGGAACATCCTGTTTATTTCTCTTTGCCTCCACATTGGCAGAGTTTGATTTGTCAAAGAAGGTAGGAGCTCTTCTTCTCTTCATTAGGTTATTGAGGGGAATATTCGATTCAGAGGAGGAACCTTCCACACCAGTTTCAGAAGATGGTATTTGGTCAATGTCAACCACCACTGGACGAGCAGTGAAGGATGAAGTATAACTCTTGTATTGCAATAAATAAGAAGCAAACCTAATATGTTCTTCAGCAACAAATTGGTGCAAACTCCAGATAAGTTTTAAATGCTTCAAATTAACATCAGCTTCTTTTGGAGATTTTCTTTTACTATCAACTGTATTGAACAAAAACAATAGTCAGTGAAACATTTAATCAAACACAAAGAAAATAAGATTTTAAAAAATAAAAAAAACCTATTCCATTGCCATAAGGGGGACACATAGGACCTTGATATACAGCATCTCCATTTAATGGAGCGTGTTGCCAATTTTTCATAATAACCCCATGCTCAAAATAATCCCTATTGGCGTCTGGAAGATTAACAACTAAAGCCCTATTTAAAAACCTAGTTTTTAAATAGAATGTGGAATCACTGACAACCCATCTATAACAGTACATAATCTCCGGGATTCCTAAACGGGTTCCATGGAGTTGATTCAACCTATGAACTCCATTAGCTATTCTCCAGGTATTTGGAGCTATTTTTGCAGGTACAATGTCAAAATATTGACAGAACTCCAAACATAGGGGATTTGGAGGAAAAGAAAAGCCACATTCGGCCACAAAGAGACTTGGGAACCAATGTCCCTCAGCTAAAGAAAAGTAATCAGAAGGCTCAGAAAGTTCTTCCAAAATGACCCATGAGGGAATTGAAAATTCAGAACGAAATTTGTTAAGCGATTCAATAAGGTAAACCATGATGAACAAAGTAAATAAAAGAGAAGGAAGAAAATCTTACAGGAAAAGAGTGAATCAGTTGACAACGAACAATGGAAGAAATGAACGCACAAGATAGAGAAGAAATGAAGAGTTCAAAAGATACAGATTTGAAAAGTGAAAGACGATAGGATTTCTGCAGCGTTTAAATACTTTACCTCGGGAATAAGGAGAGGCAATGATTACAAAGAAAGACGTTTGCGTATCCGACGGCTAAAAGAAGAAAAGGAGCACAAATATCGAAGCGGTCATGAGAATTCAAAATATTTATGAGGCCTGATACTGTGCACTCAAAAAGGAGTTATATACAACGAATGCTTTCCTAAAATCCATACAAACAAATAATCTATGTAGTTCTTAAAGAATGTTCCATACTTTTCTTCAACATCAAATTATGAAACATTGGGGGCTTCTGTTGATACCAAATTTAGTCTGCTGACATGGACCATTCACTTACAGACACGTGTCTGTCAACGTGGCAATTACATATACTTCTACCGAGAAACTCACTGTCATCGATCTACTCAAGCTCACCGAGAAACTAAGCAGCCCCGAGCAACTCAAGCGTGTCGAGCAGCTTAGGCGGTCCGAGATACATAGCGTACAGCGCATCCAAATCAAGAGAATCAAAGGAGACAACTACGCATTAAATGCTCATTATTATCATACAGATGTACATGTCTACTAGATAATAACGCATTGTCCTTTAATTCGTATAGCCTCAAGGCTATAAATACATTGTAACCTCCTCATTAGAAGGGGACTCAGAATTTCTTGGTAAACCTATTATCGAAAATTCCAAGCAAACGGTCAGCAATAACAAAAATAGTGGACGTAGGCCATTCTTACAAGGCTGAACCACTTTAAAAATATTTTGTCTTATTTATTTTATCTGTGATTGATTAATTAGAGATAATCTAATTTTTTACATCAACAATTGCTAACTCGCAGATTTTAGAAAAAAAATCCATTTGGGGTAAAATCTTTATTTTCCTATAATACTTACAATGATTACAATGAAATCCGCAATGAGTTAACCACAGAAAAATCACATAGACCGCAGCCTAGAGTCAGTCAGAACCCAGCTAAAATTCATCTCAGGAGTACCCACGAGCACTCCCTATGACACGGAGTCGTCGTCATCCTATACTCCTCTCAAGAGAACCTAGATCAGTAGTAGAGATCTTCTTTACAAGAGAAACTTGACACGAGATGTGTTATTGGGTTCCAAAATAACTCACATAAACTATTGGAATCTTATAAATTGAAAACAAAGTGTTAAAACCCTAAGAAGACAAAGTATTCTGCCAAAGCAGTTTCGTATATGTATAAAAACACAGGTCTTCTTGTGAAAAACGGAGTTAGAGAACTCTATTTATAAAAAAGTCAGAGCGTCGCTCGAACGAAACAGGGTGTCGCTCGAACGAGAAGACAATGTCGTTGGAACGACTTCGTGCGACATAAGGATGTCGCTCGAGCGAGCTCCTCTGTCCCTCGAACGAGATTTTAAAAAATAAATTTTTAATCTAAAAAATTTGCCTACAGGTCTCGTAAAATAAATTTTGACAAAACACTCTGCTCCAACACTTAGAAAATATTTTGTAAAAATATCCCAACACATTTATATGATAAACACAACCTTACCAAAATCTGTCTCGCAAAGGCTTTTCTTGTTGAAGAACTTGATATTCGGATCCGTCTTGATGTATGAATGTTCTTCCATATTCTTCGACGGTTGTAGCGGTATATGACATACTCAATTGATAACGGACAATGTAAAATAATGTACTTACAAATCTCTCCTATGTCTATGCCGGTACAAAATAAAAACATATAAATTATCAAATCAAAAATGCCTATACAAATCTAATACCCTTCTATGAACCCAAAACTTAAAAGGTACTAAACATGTAAGTCTAAAACTTTTCTTCAAAATCTTTAACTTCAAAACTTTAAGCTTTTCTCATCAGGGTGTGTAACATCTGATCTTCAATCTTTATACCTACACACATGTAACATCTGATCTTCAATCTCATCAGGGTGACGCATCGAGTTTGAAATGATATAAGAATAAATCAATCATCAATAATCAAATCTCTCCCATAATGCAAAAACTCTCCCATAATTCGTTCTCCCCCTTTTTATTTGTCCGAAATAGACAAGAAAACGAATAAACCAAAAAAATGGAGCTGTCATGACAAAAATGCATAGCAAATATGGATCAAACTATGCACAGCAAAGAGTAACTCAAAAGCTTCCACAAACTATTATTAATTTTTTAATTTTTTATACAAATAAGTAAAATTAATTTTTACAAAAATCACACAACATGAATTTACACTAAGACAACCAAATCATGGAAGCGGAATGAATGGGTGTGAACATATTCGATAGGCAAATAAACGAAATCAAACATAACATATGTGCACGATGAATATGTATACTCCTAACAAATGAATCTCAAAATCGTCCTTAGGTGTCGAAAGTGTTGAATTTAAATGACATCGACTCAATCCATCAACACATCAAAGTCAAGAATGATTCCCACACCAATAATGTCTAAAACTTTGTAAATGCCTTTTCATGACGTGCAAACCCATTTTTCTTTTCTTTCCATCCAAAATCCCTCAAAAATAATAATGGATTTATTTTTTCTTTTAAGGTGTTCCCTTTTTAGCATATTTATCCTTTTATTGCCTTTAAAAAATTTCGGGCTCTTTTAAATGGTGGCTTTCATGACGAGTTAATTTTGTACTCTCGCAGCCCTTTCTCGTGATTCACTCGTCATATTTTGTTGCAATTAAATCCTCATGGTAAATTTTTCTTACATGCAGTACTTCCATTGTCAAGTTTTATCGCATATGGCTCGTTTTTAAAGACATAATTGAGATGACAACACTCCGGCCAATATGTGATAAACATGCACAATAATCAAACAATTTCGTGTAAGTGTGCATTAAAGGAACTCATGAGTCAACACATGTAGGTAGTAATCACAAAGTACATCCCATTGACTCCAAACATTGTAAAGTACAATAATGAAATGATAACTCATATCAAAACACTATCAAATCATCACGTGACATGGAATGAAATTGTGACTCGATCATCCTAAATGTCCATTCATATATGGTGCAAAACAAACTACAAAACTATTTTTGACTTTTTCAAAAAAATTATCAAAATAAAATCTTTTTGGCTTTTTCAAATTTTTCTCAAAAAAAATGAAAATCATTCTGAATTTTTCCAATTTTTTTTTTAAAAAATCTAATAAAACAAAATGATACACACTAGCAATACGCAAAAATATCAACATGAAAAACTTCCTATGCTAGCAAACAAGTCTAAACTTCAATCGTTAGGTGCTGTGGAGTTTTCCAAATGTGGTGACATCCTATGTAAAACCTCCATCAAATCATGTGAAGTCTTGACCAAAAACTCTACCTGCTCCCTAATATGTGCAAACTCTCTCGTGTAACCATCTGGAGCATCATGTATGGGTGTGTGTGTATGAACATGTGTAGCAGCAAACCATGATACATGACCTAACTTATAACGAAATTTCCTAAGGTGTCCTCTCTTCTTGCAATGTGTGCAAACATAAACCGACCTAGGAACACCTCACAAAAGGTCTCATACGCGCTCTCCTATTAGGTACGAGATGCCTAGGTGGGTTAGGTTGAGAGCCATGTGAATCAAACATTAAAGTGGGAACCGACTCGGGTGAAACTTGTGAAGTAGAAGCACCGTCATGAGTTATTCCTAAACTCTCCTCTTTACCCAAAACGGGATTGAGAACCATCTTTTCAATCTTCTTAGATGCATTCTCTAAAGGGACTTTGACCTCCCGAGCACGTTCGAGATCACTCTTGAGTTGGGATACACGTGTCATCGGACTAGACACCATGTTGGTCAAATCACTCTTTTCCCAATATAAAGCAATCAACTGTTCACTCAAAGAAACCTTCACTTTCTCGAGTTGACTTGCTTTCGCTTCAAACACCCTCAAACTCTCTAAATCTCTCTCCCAATCTCTCACCCTAAGAGTTAGATCTTTGTTCAACTTTTTGGTCTTTAGGGTCTCAGTATATAAATCTCCAAATGCAATATGGATCTCACTATCTGTAATACCCCGTATTTTTATGGCTTTTAATTATGAGGTTAATGAAAAGGAATTGTTTTTAATTTGGGATAATTAATTGGAAAATTAATTAATTAGAAAAAATTAATTCGGATTTAAATGCTAGCGAGATGAGAGTTAGTATTTGATTATTATTATGTTATTGAATATTACTGTGTGAGTATGGTAACATGTGATCATTGAATTTATTAAAATTACCGTGAGTTGAAAATACAACAGTTTCGGTAATTTAGTAGGGACGCGCGTGTCAGCCGTGTCAGGACCCAAATTAATGGATTTAAAAGTATTTTATTTTTATGTCATCCGTATGAGCTTTTTGAGTGTGCCAACGTGTCCAGAAGGTCCAAGATAGTCAGAAAACACTAGTCGGGGATTTAGTTTGGGTCTCGGGGCATTTCTAAGCCAAATCGGCAACCCGGAAGGGTATTTTGGTCATTTTAAAAATTAAGGAATTAAGACCCACGAATTTTAGTGTTTATTTATTTATTATTGGAAAGGCCATTAGGGCCATTATCAGCTAAAAAAAAGAGTGGGCTATGTGAGTTAGAGGGGAAGTTGCAGGAGGTTTCCAAAACCTAACCACCAACCACCACCACCATATCTTGACGGAATTGTGACCGGAGAAAGGAAGAGAACCAGCCCTCAACATCATCAACGGATCATAAGCGGTATTTTACAGGCAAGTGATTTATCTTGCAAATATTTAAAGCATATATTTTACATGTTATTATAGAATTGAAGATTTATCAAGAATAATGAAAATTGAATGGATTTGGAAGGTTTAAGTCATAATCTAGGTAGGTCTTGCATGTAGTTTATTGTTGGAGATGATAACAACCACAAATTTATGATTTATAGGTAGAGAATTATGAAATTTCATTGAAATATGTGATGTTCTTGAAGAAATAGGAAAACTAAGGTTTTTATATGATAATTGGGTATTTTGATCCAAGAACTTTATGTTCTATATTGATTTGATGATTCTAAAATGTGGGAAAAGATGTAAACATGTTAGTATTATAATTAGTATACTTAGGTATGAGTTTTGGACGTTAGGATGAAGAATTTGAGGTGTAAAAAGAGGAGAACCCGTAACTGTTAAGAAATTCTGGGCTGATACCTGCATGATCGATCGATCGACTCAAGAATGTCGATCGATCGACCCCTTTTCTTCGATCGATCGACCCCTTCTGATTTTTGATAATTGTTTCTCTTTAAGGTTTAATGATTATTCTAAAGCGGATGTTGGTTATTAGGGTGATTAATATAATATTGTGGGACTTAGATAAGGTCAGTAGGGACTTAGTTATTGTCGAAAAATGTTATAACTTATGGGATTGAGCGTTATAATTACGAACGGTTACCGAGTGAGGATGGTTTGACATCTTTTGATTTTGGGACTGAAAGTTGAATGAAAGATAATTTAAGGGATTTTATATTTGCTGAGATAACTTTAGGAACAATTGGGAGACCTAGTATTCACTTGGGATAGGTATAGGTACCCGAATTCGTATGACGAGACTTATCGCGTTAAATAAATATTACATAGAATATTCGGAACGCAAATATTGTGGGTGAGACCTAATATATAGGGGAGGAATATGAGTATAACTATATTAAAATTGTATATATACTGTTTATGTGATTTTCTAGTATATGGATTATTGTGTGTATAACATACCTACCATACTTGCTATCACGGGGGTTCGTTCGTAAGAGGATAGTCTGGTCTCGATGTGACCTTCGGGGGGACTTTAGATCTATACCTCAGAACATAGGGCTTGGAAGGGCTTATCGCTGAATGGATAAGTCTGCTGACCTTGGGAGCGTAGGTATGTGCGTGACCCATGGGTATGCGAACTATGTTCGCCTCCAATATGTGTGATTTATATTTAAACGGTTCCTGAGTGATTCGGAACTTGTGATCCTTACGTGCATGATGTATCGGGATTCGATAGCAGGGTATGAGGGCATCGTAGGTTCTATCCTTGTGGGGTGCCTAATTTGTATATGAGATATTATACGGGTGTATATGTATATGTCCTTGAGATAGTTCTATTGTGTTGCTTAGTAGATGTGAATAACTAAGATATTTGAATGGGTTAAGAATGAGAATTTAATTAACACTTGAGATAAGTAATTTAATGAATGTGAACATGGGTTATAAATATGGCTTATTTGGGTATTACGAGTAGATACTCTATGTTAGAACGCGAAGGCAGGAGTGGTACAAACTAGTTAGATAGTGGCATAACTAGGATGGGTTAAAGGCATACGTTAGGCGTGCACAGTAGTTGAGATGTAAGTAACTCATGTGAGAGTACGCAACTAACGTGTTTATAATATGTGTTGTTTAATTGTAATTTAAACACTTGCTAAACTTTTAAACTGTTTTCAAATTGGGCTATGTCCCTCCTCCAAATCTATTTTGTTTTGTAAAAATATTTTAGGTGCCCAGCCACAATTACGGCAGGCATAGGAGTTCCATTATGATCACGTATTGTAGTTGTTGTGGAAGCTACAGGATCTTGGTAATAGACGCCTCCATAATTATCCTTGATTCCTTCATAGTCATTTGTATCAGTTAGGGCATGTCTCCCATTCTTATTTAGAAGTTTTAGTTGCAGACTTTCATTACTTCAATTATTGGTTTATTTATTCAGATTCTTGTATTAGGAATTTATTTAATCTGGCATATTTTTATTATTGGAGTGTTTACTCCAGACTCAGTTGATTTCATTTTCGTTGGTTATTCATATGAGATTGTTTATGCGATTAATGGTTAATGATTTAGTTCTTGGTTTTGTTAACTTAATTAATAAAATTTGACATCTCTCTTTTTAAATATTAGGTGGCTAGTAATTAATTGAATATTTTTTGACAGTGATGCTAAGACTGAACCAACTTGATATTCTGTTTTAATTTAATAATGGAGTAGCTACCCGGTATTTAATTAGACGGGATGTTACACTATCACCCTCACTAGCGCACTCAGTCTCAGACTCGCTAAAAACACACAAATCATCCTCGGGGGTCTCACGTGCACAAGTATCCTCATCGTCGTGGGACAAACTAGGTATGCTCTCGTGACTAGATAAAAAGGCGACAAATATCCCATGTGATGACTCATCCCCAAAATCTTCACTTCTTCCTCACTATCGCTAAGAGTAGCTGACATGACAATCTTTTTTCTCTTTAGCCTAATGGGACACTCAAACGCTCTATGGCCTCTCCCCTCACACTCAAAACACCTCCCATTTTCCTTTTTCTCACCTTCTTTCTCACCACTCTCTTTGGCCTCATTTTTATTTTTCTCAAAAAATCTTTTATTGGAATAATTTTGTTTTGAAAACTTGAGAAATTTTTTGAAATTCTTTGCAAGCATGGTGATACGATGCAAATATTGCGTATTTCATCCCTCGAACCTACGCATTTTAGCCCCCTCGGGTATCTTATTCCCTGTATTTATGCTCGTTAACCAGACAACCTCGAATTTCTACGTTAACACGTTTTGCAGGGGTAAATTGAGCTTTTATAGGTATTTGGATGCTAAGTGTGAAGTTCGGACGCATTCCGCTCAATTTTCGTACGCGATTCCGATTCAGAACGAAGAAGTTACGAGATTTTTTGCGGAAGGAAAAACAATGAAGCCAAAAGAGGATGAGAAGAGGAGGAAAAGGAATGCAGGAGGCTGCCTTGGCTGAGACCTGTTTGATCGATCGATCGATCCTTCAGATTTTTGCCACGATTTCAACCATCGATCGATCGAGCCCAGGGGATCGATCGATCGAGCCCCTGTTTTCTACAGATATTTTGCCTTATATTTTCTTTTTCTTTTTCTTTTCTTTTCTTATTCCCACTTACTATATAAAGCACTTTTGTTGTAATATTCAGATATTAAGGTTTTAGAATAGATTTTAGGTTAGAATGGATTAGGGTTTGGGGGATTTGAAGAGTTCTTCTTTTATTCTTCTTGGTTTG
Source organism: Sambucus nigra (assembly GCA_949130495.1). Taxonomy (NCBI): domain Eukaryota; kingdom Viridiplantae; phylum Streptophyta; class Magnoliopsida; order Dipsacales; family Adoxaceae; genus Sambucus; species Sambucus nigra. The sequence goes on from OX422218.1 coordinate 127,411,203, forward strand.
ACACCCAATTGGGTTGTAAGTTGCACTATTCATCTTCATATCCATTAATATACTTGTTTTCCATTAGTTCTTGCTTTGATAATTAAATTTACATGCTTTGTTAATTAGTTTACATGCTTTGATTTTATCGTTTTCTAGTGTAGATTTACCGCGTTTATTTATCGCATTTTTAACATGCTTTCTAGCTAATTTAGATTAGGTTGTGTTTGAATTGAACTCACTCGAGTTGACGCGTTGCTTTGCTTTGGTGATGGCATTTACGGGTCTATTTCGGGTGCATTGTCCTAGTTATTGCGCCTGAGATATTTGACGGGACATATCATGTATGTCCCTTGCTTACGACCTTTCGTGCACAATTTTCGGAATATTTGTTGACGCCAAAATCTTATTAGGCTTTTATGCAGATTTAGAGGCGTGACAACCCTTGATTCAACTAACTGTCGAAACGAGACGCATTCTAAATAACTCGTCGACCCATGTATCCATTTTATATAAATTAACTCGGGTGAGGGATATTCAACGCAACCTATAGTTTTTACCGCTTTGTTAATCTAGTTTCATTTCCCTCGCCTAATTAAATATTTTCTTTTTATGCATCTTTTTCCTTTTTAGTTTGTAAATCACTTTTTTCCTTTTTATTTTGGAGTATAAGATCATATAAATTCTAGTAACTCGTCCTTATGGATTTTCGATACCCGACTTACCGCTGTGCTTGCCTCGCAAGTGTAGTCGTAATTTAGGTTTGTTTGTATTATCGCGGTGAAATAAAAACAACGACTGTTCCCTTACACGAGCACACTTTTCACGCACAATCACATGGCCATATCATTATCAGACTCGTCCTCAAAATTGAACTCACAAAAACTCACTTTTTTTCCTTTTTAGATTGGGCTTTAAGTGCTATCCATCTATCCTTAGGCTTGACGGTGTCATGAAACATGTCAATCTCATATGTCTGGAGGTCTCCTACCAACTCTTCTAATTTTTAACGACCCAAATTACCTAAGGTATTCAAAACAGTCACTTTAGGGATAAAACGTTTTGGCAGCGATCTTAAAATCTTTTTAGCCACTCGTGCATCTGGTATAGGCTCACCAAGATTGAAATTAGTATTGACAATGTCAGACAAACGTGGATAAAAGTCATCAAAACACTAAGTCTCAAGCATGGTTATCGTTTCAAATTGAGTAGTTAAATTTTGAATTTTAGACTCTTTGACCTCGTCAGTGCCTTCGTTGGTGAGTTGTAAAATATCTCACACTTCTTTAGACGTGGTACGCGTCATAATACGTCGAAACTCGTCAGGGGTGATGTGTCCAAAAATTGCACTAAGCCAACGTGAATTAAAAGTATTCCATCTAAACTCATCCTCAGTCCAACACTACACCATAATGGCTATTTTGCAACTAATAGATTATTTAATTTGTAAGTGTTTATAACACTTATAAAATTTACAACGGTTTTGGACACTTACAGAGTTTATAAGTGTTCAAAACCGTTGTAAAATTTATAATGATTACTAATTTTTAAGTGAAAAAGCTAAAAGGGTTAGAAACTTAAAAGAGTTGTCAAAATTTCATACCACACCTTACGGCTCCAAAGCTTCCCACCAAAATTTTCGTCTCTCTCCTCAAGGTAAAACCCACGATTTTTTCAATCGATCGGAGGCGCTGTCGTTGAGAGAAGGGCCCCGTTGAGAGAAGGGTTGGATCCAAGCGAGTCGATGGAGGGTCAACTTTGCAGGGCACCCTCTGTTTCTACTAGTTCTGCTTGCCAAAGGTCCGATCTGAGGTTGTTGCTTGGTGTCTTGGGTGCGCCCTTGGCTCCGGTACACGTTGCCCAAGGTCCCACATCTCAGTATCAAAGATACCATTGTCAGTCTTTATCTCTCTATCAAATGGGAATCAATTATTTATTTTTATTCTTTCTTAATTTGTGCTTTTTCTCTTATTACTAAAAAAATCAGTATTTATTTTACCTAGGTGTTGTGGTCATCATTGAAGATTGTGGTAATTTTAATGTAGATAAAACTGGGCTTGTTGTGATTTGTGCCCATTTTAGTTAATTTAGAATTTTGTTTTTTCACATACAAACAATATTTGTATTGTGAATTGTTATATTTATGCAAATAAGAGCTTCTTCATATTTATGTGACAGGTAAATTCCTTTTCTTTCTACACATAGGTATAAGTGTGTGCGTGCTAAAGTTATAGAAAGTAAGTTAGGGTTTGAATGCAGATTGAGCTATGTTGTTAAAATTAGGGTTTGGGATGATTGTGCTAATACACACATAGGTATCCATATAAGTTAGGGGAATAATTTAACACTCATTTGACTGTTTTAATTTTAAGAGCCCTACTCAAATCCAATTATGCCTCTTGTCATTCTAGCTGATTGGACTCTAGAGAATAAGTTTTGGGGGGTAAATTTCTTATAAGTCTAAATGAATATTTTAAATCCAATTATGCCTCTTGACATTCTAGTTATTATACAAGAGGTGCATTCTTTTATTATTATGGCATTAATTACTTATCCAATTATGTGTGTGTGTTTGCTTGTTGCGCGGATTGAGTTGATTTTGGGAAGAATCCTTGAAATTAATAAGCATTATGGTAATTTTGAAAATGCCACGTTTGAAAAACATAAGCGAAAAAATTGGAAATCAACTTCCAACATTACAAGTCAAGGTGTAGCTACAATGAGAAATAGTTTCTTGATGTGGATGTTGAAGCTTGGGATGGTTATGCTATTACAAATCATCTTTCAGCATCTTTTAGCATCAAGCTTATGTTTCCAAGGAATGAATGATATTATCTTTTGCAATCCTTTGGTTTATGGTCCATGCTTTTTATATTGGGACATGGAGATGTCTTCTTGTTTTAGGGTGGATCATGTTTAGTCGCTTTTTACCTAAGTGTATCTAGATATAAATCTAACAATATTTGAGACTAATGAATATAAATTTATTTCTAGTTATATAATACTGAACTATTTGTACAAGACTAGGATATTGTGTGTGTGTGTATATATATATATATATATATATATATATATAAAGAATAATCTGATATATTAATAGTTAGTAGATATTAATTTTGGTCCAAACATACTAGTTTAAGTAAGTGATCACAAAGTTTAATGATCACTTACATTAATGATAGAATCGAGGAAGTGTGTTCGGTGAAGCTAGGTAAGTAAGACATGCACATCAGTACTTCATTGATGTTATATCCCAATCTCACTTGTGATTTGTAGGTGACTTTATACTTCTAGCTAATTTATCAATATGGCACCACCATTCGGCCTGTTTGTTAGAATTTAAATTATAACAACTCCGCTTCCTTTGTTTCTTTTTACTAGTGAAGGAGTTGGATTTGCATTGGTCTTTACTTTTTAATTATTGAAATATATGTTGTGAAAAACTTTGGCACCTGTTGATTTTAGTTCCTTCTTTCGCAGCTGGATAAGAAAGGTTCAGAACTCTTACTAGTTCATACTATAGAGGAGCTCAGAGAATAATAATGGGTAAGTTCTTTCTTTTTCTCCATATTCCATGTTTATTCCTTTTGTTTGTGAATGTAATTTATATGCATTGTATATCTTACTTATTTTTTTATTAAGGCATCTATGTTCTAGTCTTCTAGATAGTTAATGCATCTATATTTAAGTCTTTTTTATAGTTAAGGTTGATACTTACTTTCTTGCATATTATTTGAAGAGTTATTATTACATTGGGATAAGCGAGAGCCACAAGAAAGATTTATTCCTCAATAACTATGTTTTGGCTCTCATGACACCACGTCATAATACTCTTTTTATAATAGAGCAAAAAAAAATGAGTGGCTCGGGACTCAAATCTGCACTCTTTGCAATTGGGACACATTCCTATTCTTTTCGTTCTATCCACTCCTTATGTAATCCAAGCTTCATCCCTTTTTGAACATTTCAAGACCATCTCCAAGAGGCTTGCATTTTTGCTAAATCAAAATAATCAAATGCAACATTACTCACATGGCAACTAAAGTGCCGCGAAAAGAGTGATAAAAACAAAATATGCTAAAAGACAAAAAGAAATAAAAAATGCTCGCGCATCAAAATTAATTGTAGTTTGCAACCAATTTTGCTGACTTGAACAACTTGTACAAATATGCAAATGGTTTTGGAGAGTCAAAAACACAAAATGAATCGACAAAAATTGAATTTTGCAAATATACCGACGGCTCTGGAGATGCTCTTAACAAATAAATAGGAATTGCATTCCCCCCTCAATTCCAACTTATACTTGGTCATTTTGTCATATTGTTATGCCCAAACCCACTGTTGTCTCAACATTGGCCCAAATGCCTTACCAATTAATTAGAACATGGAGACGTGAAATGAGAGAAATTCCATACAGGATGTACATCTCTTGCAATTGGCCTCTTTGCTTCTCTCGAAAATTATTTCATCCCCACTTAAAGTTTCTTCAATATTCAAATGAAACTTTAAAAGTAGCCAAAGTTACCAATATTATTCTAGAAACCCTCCACCAACTTACGGGACTGGAATTATAAATTCTTACAATACGTAATGGTTGATGTTATATAGAACCTGGTTTTTTTGGCACTTAAGATTAGGAAATGTTTAAAATGATTGTATGTTATGTTAAAGAATAGTACTACTGTGTTGGGGACAAAATTTTGCACTGGAATTATATATGCTTACCATACTTAATTTGATTTGGTAAATACCATAGAGTTGCAGCACATGAGAGGTAAAATTTTAGTTGCTCTAGTCAAAATCGCATGCCATTGGAGTTTCTCCCTCTAATTTACCCTTCACATCAGGCTTGCAGCTATTATTTCCCCTATTTTTCCAAAACACACAAAAAGAAAACAGGGCAAATGTGGAAAATAGGAAAATCTTGTTGACCTGATTCACTATGCTCATACATACACCATGTATTCGTGTAAGTAAATCTCCCTTATAAAGAGAAGAGAATGATGCGGGTACAATGCACTAGGGAAAACTAAACACTCCTTCAAGAGAGGCTCTACTTCCCTCTTCATAACAGGAGGAATATTTTAAGTCCCTCCTACTCTCTAATGTCAATACAGTCTTCTCTCTTTTTCAGTTATATGACCAAAGGGACTTAATCACTATTTAACCAACCACGCCATTAAGCAGTGCACTCTGATTTCGACCAAACACATTCTAATGCTGAAAATAGTCAAAGTTACGATGTCTAGGTTTGTTTATCATAGTAAATAGATATGATTGGAATTTCTAGAGATTTTATGCCAACCATTTCCTGATTAAGTTTGGCAAATTCTTAATTTTTGAACTTACAAAGAGCTAATGTCATGTTGCAATTGTTTTGGTAGGTGGCAGTTTCAATAAATAGAATAACCATATCACAGATCCCTAACTATACCAATCTCCCATCTCAGTTGTTATGCCAAGCCCATAATGTTACGCTACATGTACGTGTTTCTAGCTAATGTACTGTTCTTTTCTTGTAATCTCATCAAAGGACTATCCCAATCTCCTATCTCAGTTGTTGGATAAACCTGTGTTATCCTCAAACAAAGCATTAATCTTCTTACCAATGAAGACTGGACATCCCATATAGGATAAAAGGAGGGTTTTTATCGGGATATTCAGTGTACTAGCCAAGATCTTCACTTTTTCTTCATGAAGGTACTTAGAGCAGTATATACAGTTTTTTTTCTAGCATTTTGCTCTTGACCCGAGGCTCTCTTATAATTAACAATCACTGCTGTAACTTTCCTTATGGAATTGATCTTGACAGAGAAAAAAATGAGCACATCATCTACAAAATCAAGGCGAGAAATAATGGGGCAACTCACAGGAGTTTTGTACATCTTGAAGTTAGGATATTCATAAAGGTTGTTGATGTTTCTACTTGAAGCTTCTGCACAAATAATGAAAATGCTTGGGGAGATAGGGTCTCCTCTCCTAAGACCCCTAGAAGATTTAAAGTAACTACAAGGCTCCCCAATGACCATCACAGAGAAGAAGTTATTTGAAATTAACTTCCAAATGCAATCAATCCACAACTCACAAAAGCCAAATTTTCTCAAGACTCTAGTGAGGAAGATCCAGGAGACTTTGTCATATGTTTTGTTCATATCTAATATGATGGAAACATTTCCTCCTTTATTTTTATGATTAAGGGTAGAGATCATGTCCTGGGATAAAAGGAAATTGTCCACAATCCCTCTCCCTTGAACAAACCCACTATGATTTCTGGATATAATTTTAGGGAGAACTTTTGCAAGTCTATACGAGAACAACTTGGATATTAATCATTTGAGAAGTTGCATAAACTTATAGGCCTATAGTCAGCAAAGGTGAAAGGGGCCTCAATTTTTGGAATTAACATAATGGTTTTAGTAGTCATGAATTTAGGAAGTTGCATACTAACAAAGAAACCATGTACGACTTTTAAGACATTAGGTCCAGTAGTAGTCCATGAGAAAATGTAAAAATTCCACTAAACCCATTCATCCCAAGAGCACTATCACTATTTAAATCCCAATTGGCTTGTTTTACTTCACCCAGGTTAGGAATTTTCATCAACATGTCATTGTCCTCCACAAAAATGATATTTAGGATGGCATTTAGCATCATTTCATCATTAACCATAGGAGAACTATAATCAAAGAGGGTCTGGAAATAATGAACGACGACAGCTTTTATCTCATGTTAGTCAAGTAACCAGACCCAATTATCATCCTTAATCTTGTGAATAAAGGACCTAGTTCTTCTCACTTTAACACTAGCGTGAAAGAATTTTTAGTTGACATCACCATGCCTAGTCCATTTATAGTTTGCCTTCTGCTTCCATTAGTCTTCTTCTATTTTAAAGTGGGATGCGAGGGCAGTAACACATTTATTTATAGTTATTTTATTATCATCATTGGGGTTAGGTTCAAAGTCCACCTCACATATCAACATATTATCTCATGCAATGATAGTTTTTGGAATATGTTGCTAAATTTTTCTTTGTTCCACTCCCTAAAAGCTAGCTTCATCTTCTTTAGGTTGACTGAAAGGTTATACATGGGTTTATCGGAGTCAAAGCATCTCTAAATAGATTGGATGAGGTTCTTAAAGTTGCAGTAAGAGGTCCTAAAATTTTGGAAGACAAATATCGAACGATTCACATCAAATGTAGTGTTCAAAGATAAAAGTAAGGGGGTATGGTCACAAGACACCTTATTCAAATAGTCAATAATCACTTTAGAGAATAGGTTTTGCCAGCTAGAATTTGCAAGAAGTTTGTCAATTCTTTCCAAAATGGTATCATTTCCTTGTCTTTTAATCCCTAAATATCCCAATCTCCCGTCTCAGTTATTTGTATTCTCATCAAAGGACTAATATCATCCTAATTGTTGTGTCATTCATTTTGATTAGAATCTATTGATTTGGTACTGAAAAGACAATGATAGAGGCCTCCTCGGGACAAATAATGACTACATGTGAGAATATCACTTGGCTTGTCTCGAAGAGTGAATGATGGTTAAGCTTCGAACATTGGTAGGTACTACCATCTTTTCTTGTCTTTCAATTTAGTAGATTGCATTATCTATAACATTAAGTAATAGTTAAACTAATCTAATATTGCAAGCATGATTATATATTTTCTTTTGTTGGAACAACAACATCCACATACATAAGTAGGTTGCACTAACCATTGAGTTATGAACAATTATTGGTCTTCTCTCGAATACTGGGACTACAGACAAGCTCTTTATTTTGTTTTAGCTTTTTCTCATTAATGGGAAAAGATGAACTTTTCTATAAAAAGAGACCAAATCAGAATAAAATGCTCCTTGCTATAAGTAGAGTCATCTTTTCAAATTTTGTTACTCAATTGCTTTTAAAAGCATTTATCTCATACGATTGGTATTTTTTGGGACTTTATTCTTTTTACGAATGCAACAGCTACAAGCCAGAACTTGTAAAACTGAAAACTCGTCTGGTATGTAGTATATTCAAGAAATAAAATCAACATTCCTTTACTGCGCCTATCTTCAGTTTAATTCAGTGGTTACAGCTCCATACCTAAGAAAATATAAAATTATAAAGTGAATTTATCTGAGTTCGTGTATCTGCGAATGTTTAAGTTGATTATCATGTTACTGGAGGCCTCACCTTCACTTTGTATGGGTAATAACTTTGCAAATAAACATTTACAGATTACATAGAGAAAAAGGCATATTCGCTTGGATTGCAAATTCTTTTTGTGCTTACAACCCGTACAGTAGATTGGTATGCTCTTTTACCTCCACTATGTACAAGACATTTTGCAAGTTAGCAGTGTCGAAATCTGGTGGCTAAATAAGAATGATGTGGACTAATAACTTAGTTTATATTTCTTGATAGTTATAATACGATAGCTCCTCTTAATACATACAACTTGGCTATGCTTTTTCTAGTTTGTATGTATAAGTTTGTTCTGGAAATTTTGTTTGAATTATTATTGGTTCAATAGCAGACTTCAAATGATTGTTAGTTTGTATTGACTATTGAATTGTGTGGTAATTTAAGTATGAAAATTTGTTATATATATTAAGATGTTTTGTGATGTGGTTTTATGTAAATATAGTTTGGATTGGTGGCTCTTAATTATAGATGGAAATGCCTCGAGGAGGTCCTTTGCTTTTAAATTGAATGTGTGGATTTTCTTAATAAGCACAACCCCTTTATTTTGAATGGTCCTTTGGTTCATATTACTCTCGCTGCTCAAGAATGCATTAGTAAGTTGCATACTGATTTTCATTTCAGACGAAATTGTCTGATGATTCGCATACACCCTTTATTCTGAATGGTTATCTTCAAGAAGCTTGTAGATTTATGAACATTTTGGATGCCATGGGTGCCAGATGAACAAGAACTGCCATGTGTGATAGCTGAACAACAATAGCCATTTGTGCCAGCTGAAAACAAATAGCAGGTACCACCCATATCAACTTGATAGTCTACAACCATATCCCATATTACTCGTGAACTACAAATTTTATGGTAGAGATCATATATATAATAGTTGTAATTGTCAAGTTTGTGTAAATGTTACAACCCTTTTTAGGTTATCCCCCTTTCGTTTTAATGTCTTTTCTTGGACTCGTGTGCTTGACTTTTAAGAGTCACATATTTATTTATATCCACAATGTCATAAAATTGTTACTAAATTTGAATTTCGTGATGTTACTCAGGGTTTTTACCAGACTCTCATTGGTAGTGTCATTTCATCTTCTGCCGATAGGAATGCTGAAGTGGTAGAATCTTCGATTTCATTTTTTTTACACTTGGAGAGTGATTTAGCGATGAATGTGATTATTGGTATTGGTGTCTTGAGGGAGCTAATGACAATGCTCTTATTGACACGATTTTCTTGCCATACTAATAGGGTTGTGGAACATATGTATTTGGATACAATAACTAGATTTATTTAGTTTGTTAAGGAGAATACTCAATATATACCTTTGGTGTTCTTGCTCCCTTTCTTGATGAGAGTGTTTGTTTATGTTGAACATATCATGAAGTATTGTATGAAAGTGTTTGGATATAATTGTTATGTTTGTAGCTGTTTTTATTGTTTGTTATATGTGAGGTGGGTGGTATGTGGTGGATAATTTTTATTTTTTTTAATTTTTTAATTTATGTAATTGTTCATAACACTTACAAAATGAACATTGTTTTCCTTACATAATAATATTTGTTTTCTTTTGCAACTGTTTATAACCGTTGTAAATTAAAAAAAGTTGCTGAATTTTGCAAGTGTTCTAAATACTTGCAAAAGTTTAATATGTAAGTGTTCAGAACACTTACAAAGTTTTTTATAACGGTTGTTCGAAACGGATATGTGTTCCCAATGAACATTTACAAATGACATTTGCAACGGTTTTGAACACTTATAATTTTTTTGCAACGCGCCGATTTGTAAGTGTTTTAAACACTTGTAAATGGCATTTGTAAGTGTTTAAAAACACTTATAAATCGCCTGTTTTGTTGTAGTGCAATCTGACACAAGTTTTAAATTCGTGACATTATTTATGGTGACAGTGGGAGGAGTTAAGCCTCTTTCACAAATTATCGAAACTCGTTCATCGATTGCTTTTAAGTGTGATTTTATGCAGGCTTTCCAGTAAGCATAATTAGACCCGTCAAAAATTAGCAACCGATTATATAAGCTTTCATTCGGAAATATTACGACAACTTTTAAAAATCAAATTTAAAAAAAATCAATATCACACAAATTTTGCCAAAAAAATAGGAATTCACAATAAATTAGTGAAACCGGCTCTGATACCAATTTGTAAATGTGTGCGCGATACTGATTAAACCGAATTCGTAAATTTTCAAGTTGACTTTATTTAACCGGTGTCAACTTTTAATCCAATTTTATTCATCCCTAAAACATGCAACTGTGTGTGTATGTGTGTATGTCAAACCATCATAAACAAAATTGTAACTCGCAGATTTCAGGAAAAAAACCTTTCGGGTAAAACCTTTATTTCAATATGATACTTACAATGATTACAATGAAATCCGCAATGAGTTAACCGCAAAAAAATCACATAGACTGCAGCCTAGAGTCGGCCAGAATCACAGCTCCAATTCAGTCCAGGAATACCCATGAGCATTCCTTATGACTCGTAGTCGTCGTCAGCCCAGTACTCCCCTCAAGAGAACCTAGATCAGTAGTAGAGATCTTCTCTACAAGAGAAACTAACACAAGATGTGTTCTTGGGTTCCAAAACAACTCACATAAACTATTGGGATCTTGTGAATTGAAAATAAAGGATTAAAACCCTAAAATTGAGAAGACAGAGTATTCTTCCAAAGCAGTTTGGTATCTGTTAAAAAACACAGGGCTTCTTGTGAAAAACAGAGTTGGAGAACTTTATTTATAAAAAAGTCAAGGCGGCGCGTCGTTCGAACGAGAAGACAATGTCGTTAGAATAACTTCGCACGACATGAGGATGACGCTCGAACGAGCTCCTCTATCGCTCGAACGAGATTTTAAAAAATAAATTTTTTATCTCAAAAATTCGCCTACAAGTCTTGTAAAATAAATTTTGACGAAACACTTCGCTCCAACACTGAGAAAATATTTTGTAAAAATATTCCAACACATTTATATGAACCGTTAAGGGACTTAAACACAACCTTATCAAAATCTGTCTCGCGGAGGCTTTTCTTGTTGAAGAACTTGATATTCAGATTCGTTTTGATGTATGAATGTTCTTGAATATTCTTCAACGGTTATAGCGGTATACGACATACTCAATTGATAACGGACAATATAAAATAATATCCTTACAAATTTCTCTAACTCTCTCTCTAAAAATTGAACGCTATCATCACTCTCTTTCTTGGACAATTCTAAATTTTTGAAATCATGATCCATGCCCACAAGTTTCTTAAGAAAGAAATCTCTTTGATTTTGAACCGTTTGCAAAATATCCATAGCGGATTTAAAACGAGATATTTTATTTTCAAGAATTTTAATTCTTTTAGCAAACTCCAAATTCAAACGATTTAAGTCATCGAAACTCTGGGAATCCATAGAGAGAAAAATAAAATCAAGAGAGATAAATAGGTAACCACACTAAAATAGCACTAAACAAGGATCTAACACAAAAACTTAGTGTAACCTGCTCTGATACCAATTTGAGAAATCTGATAAGTGTGCTCTGACACCACTAGTAAGAGTGAAAAGTATTGATACCACCAAGAGAATGCGAAAAGAAATATTCTCGGTATGGATGGTCAAAAATTCCAAATTTTTTATCTTATTCAATTTTATGTTTTTATCCTAAACATACATATCTTTGATAAAACATATAAATAAAATCAAGCATTCAACAACGGTAAAGTTTCAGTAAAAAATCTTGCGGGTAAAACCTTTATTCAACACTTTAAAAAAATTACAAGACACTCGACTAACACATTACTTAATAACCGCCACAAGTATAATGCACTAATCTTCATAAATACCTAAAGAAAACCATTTAGTCCAGAGTAATCCACACGCGGCCTTCCATGCTCGGTATCCATCAATCAACCTCTATCTTCAGCAGTGAGTTACCTCGGGTATCACAAGTCATCCATAGAGATGCCTTCTCCACAAGGGTGTATGCAAGATACTAAAACTTTCTAGGGTTTAAACGATTTCGCAAGAATAATTTTTAGGATGTATTGTTGTGAACTAGAAAGTGTTTTAGAATACTAAATAAAGAATAACTTTTGCAAAAGATATGCAAAAATGGATCTGGAAAAAGTCTCAAAAAATCTGAACACGAAACAAGTATTTATAGGGTGTTCACAATTTTTGAGCCGTCGGACTCGTTTTAACGAAATTCAAGGCTCATTCGAATGAAAAAGGCAATTCATTTGAACGAAACATCGATCTCGTTTGAACGAAACACCAATCTCGTTTGAACCAGCTTCAAACAACCTTCTGACGAGTAGAAAAAGTACGCCCTTGATTGATGCTCATGAGATAAAACCTTGAACGATCCTTCTAACGAAAACTCAATCTCGTTTGAACGAGATTCTCATCTCGTTTGAACGAGGTTAAAAATAAAATATTTTTCCTTTTAAAGTTAAAAAGCCATGTTTGTTTTTTATTAAAAAAATAAACATCCCAAAAATAAAGTCTGTGAATTAATTTAAACTCTAAATTATTTTATACCTTTATGGGATGACAAGAAGTCTTCAAACTTGGAGATGCTCAAGTTCGGTTCGTCGTGATGGTGGGTTAGGCCAAACTAGCCTAAAATATATAAAGGCCTAAATTATGAACAATATTAAAAAAATTGTTCTTACAATAATATATAAAATATGCAAATAAAATGAGATAATTGGTATGAGTCTCCAAACTAAATCAATAAAAATGAATGAGTCTCTGCAATAATGGATGTCTTGGAAATCGAATAAGATAACAACTTTTTAACCCAGCAGGAGACCATTGAATAATATATATATATATATATAGAAAGAGAGAGAGAGAGAGAGACACACACACACACAATCGAAATGAAAAACTAAACGAAATGAAAATCCTACATATAAGAATAGATAGTCGAATGATTAGCTCCATGCAAGCGCTTTTGCTTAGATCTAGTACTCTGGCTTAGGAACCTCTCAAAAGAATTTTAAAAAACACATTGCGGGTTAGACCCCATATTTTCATCAAATAACTTACTGTACTCAACAATATTATACGTGGCGTACTTATGTTTCATGTCGCCCTGATAGCATTCACACCCAAAATACCTCACATCACTTGTAACTAAAGTATATATTAGTTATGTAATGCCCCAATCCGGATTTGGGATACCGTTGGGTCAACTCGCACTCGAGTCAAGGTGTTAAGGGGGGAGGGGGGGAGGGAAAATGTCCAATTTTATTATTCAAGAAAATCTTTTAATTTGCGTCATTTTATAAGGAACGAAATATAATTAGACAGGTTTTAATTTAAGAAATAGGTTCCCGCTTTAAGTAATTAATTTAATTAGTAAGATTTATTTAGGAAAATTATGTTAAATCGAACAATGCTAATAATAAGGGAAATAAACCATAAAACTCCCTCATTATTATAACAAGTGACCCAAGGCCCGAATAAAAGAATGTTTAAAGTGCCATGAATTCAAATGCTCCAAAACACAATTTAAAAAAAATTCCTTGGTAGATCTCTAACAACGATTCATGCCCTTTGGATCCTGATTAACGTCCTTGTCACCGCCCCTACCTGAAGTATCTGGGGGTGGGGGTTTTAACATAAAAAGTAGGGAGAGAGCGAAATCTCAACAGGGTGGGAAATACTAAGCTATACGTTTTTATAAGAAAATACTATACACATAACGTTTATTTTAGAATTTTTGAAAATGTTATCATTTATCGAATATAAATGCAACTACCATGCAATGCAACCGAGCGATGTGCTCATACCCATACTTGTCCATTTTACACTAACTTTTCACATAATTAGAGACCATTTAATCATTTTTATTCACCAGTCTCTATTTTACTATTTCCATTAGGTTGTCTTTCTTACATTTCTTAAGCACAACCTTATTTACAATTTACTTTTATTTCCACCATTCCGTTATCAAAGTTATATTTCTCTCAAAATTTATCAAATAACTAGGTACCTTAACGGGTTCCACTCCGCCGACTACGCTACCATATGCTCTTGCCAGTATTTTTGGGTCTTTCATACTAGGGTTTCGATCCCTTCTTAATTCTTTTTCGGTTGCACCCGAGTCCATATTAATGTGTTTTAATATTTTATCAAATGTCCACATTATTCCACCGTTCTTATCATTCTTACAATTCATATTTACGTTTCACACCGTTTTCATGCCACTTTATTCATTTCATCCATTTTTCATAAAACTGACTGATAAGATCAAACAAGGAAGTTCAACCACTAGGACCCTCTAGTTTACTAAAATTACCCCATTTGCCCTTTATTTTGCCAATACTCAACTCAACTCAACAAAGCCTTTTTCCAATTATTTGGGTCGGCTACATGAACCCAATTTTTCCATTTCATTCTGTCCAGTGTAATATCTTCGGTTAAACCACATGACATCATGTCCTTTTTTATAATATCCCACCAAGTCAACTTAGGCCTACCTTTACCCCTTGTGTTACCATCTATACTAACTAAATCACTCTTCCATACATGAGCATCCATTGGTTTACGCTCATCGTGTTCAAACCATCTAAGTCGATTTTCTCTGAATTTATCCTCTACAGGAGCTACTTTTATTGTTTTACGAATTTGTTCATTTTTTAATTTATCCTTTAGAGTTTTACCACAAATCTATCTTAGCATTCGCATATCCGCCACACTCATTTTTTGCAAATTTTGTTTCTTGATTGCCCAACACTCTGTCCCATATGGTATGGCGGGTCTAATGGTCATCCTATAAAATTTTTCTTTTAACTGCAAAGGTATATGCCTATCACACAAAACGGCAGTAGCACTTCTCCACTTAACCCAGCCTGCTATAATCCTATGAGTAACATCATCACTAATATCTCCATATTTTTGGATAATCGATCCTAAATAATGAAAATTATTATTTCTAGGTATCTCTTGACCCTCTAATTTCACCACATCTCCATTTGTCATCCCATTATTACTAAATTTCACTCCATATATTCTGTTTTAGTTCTGCTTATTTTAAATCCTCTTGTTTCTAAAGTTTCTCTCCACAATTCCAACCTAGCACCAATCCCCACCTTAGTCTCATCCACTAAAATAATATCATCTGCAAATAGCATACATCATGGTACCTCATCTTGTATTTATCCAGTCAACTCATCCATAACAACAGAAAATAGATAAGGACTTAATGATGAACCTTGGTGTAGACCTACCATAATTGAAAATTCACTACTTTCTCCGGCTGATGTTATTACTGTAGTCATCGCACCATTATACATATCCTTTATCACATCAATATATCTGCGATTCACTCCTCTTTTATGTAGAACCTACCATATTATATCTCTGGGTATCCTATTATACGCCTTCTGCAAATCTCTAGGTATTCTATCATTTTTCCAATACTTTGTGAAAAATACATTTTCATCATTATGACATCAAAAATCCTCATTTTATATTCAAAAACCATACTTCGTCATTTTACTTCAAGAAAATCCCATTTTTTTTCTTATTTCGTTAACAAGAAATACATTTAATATCTTGAAGATCATTTTACCAAAATGTACTTTTTAGCCTTATAATCATGTGTTATCTTAAACATCATTATTCCTCATGCTATCAACATTTCACAACATATAGGGACTGAATTTACTGACTTTTATATTTCATCTTTGTTGATGCAAAAAACTAAACTAGGCTAATTACTTGATCACGGATAAATATAAGTAAGAGAGACAAAGGATTTTTAAAGTGGTTCGATTTAAAGTAAGAGCCTATGTCCACTCTTGTGTATTGCTTTTGGGATTGCTCAATTGCCTCTCGTTTCATGTCCCTTGGATGTAGGGTTTACAATGTATTTATAGCCCCTAGGGGGTGTACACAAGTGTTGGAATATCAAAGGATAAAATGTCTTTATATCGTAGACATTTACATCTGTAGAATCATTTATCTATATCATTGTTGATCGGTCTTCCTGGTGTTGGTCGGGCTTCAATGACAGGTTGGTCGGAATTCCTCAGTAAGTCGGCATTTCATCCTGCTGATTAGGATTAACCTTCCACTATATAGTACGTGTCAATAGTTGATTGGTCCACAGAACAGGGTAATTTTTGGTATCAACAGAAGCCCCCAATGTTTCATGCTTGAAGTTTTTACAAGAGTATGGAACATTTAGCTCTTAAGTTGCATGGGCAATAATTTTAGGCTTGATCGGCTGCTGACTTCCCATACTTGTGAAAATTATGACTTATATGCGGACATATAATGCACATGGCATTTTTGTAATTATCCATCACTTTAATGAATCGTTTTTGGGCAAATTCATCTTTTCTGCCTTTAGCCTAGGGCTGTGTTTCGGCCGGATCGGATCGGAAAATGACTTTTCGGAAAAAATTCCAATTTTTTCGGAAATAAAATATTTGTTCCAATTTCCTATCCAATTTTTTCGGAAAATCAAAAAAGTTTCCGAATGCGGAAAAATTGGAAAATCGGAAAAAATTCGGAAAAAATCGAAAATTCAAAACATATACTAAAAATTCAGAAATTTTGGAAATTCCAAAATTAAAAAAAAAATAATATAGGATTTTCGATTACTCGAAATTCTCATTTTAAAGAAATCGAAAAAAATATTTAACCCAACATGTAAATATGTAAGGATTTAACCATTTTTTCATTTGTGTAGACTCTACAATTAACCCAACATGTAAATAGGTATAGAAACATGTATAAAATAGGTATAAATCAACAATTAATATTTGATCTCAGTATAAATCAGGAATTAATATTTGATCTCAATATAATACAGTTATAAAACAGGTATAGAAACATGTAATTAAACGATCGTTACACAATATATAATCTTACTGATCCTATAAACATGTATAATCTTATAGAAACAAAAAACCATGTATAAACAGATCCTATAACAATCCTATAGAAACAAAAAACATGTATAATCTTACAGATCTTATAAACCGCTCGTTACACAATATAAAGTTTATCCCATAACGAGGATATGAAAGCTTACTGATCAAAACTTTATATTATAAACAGATCATATCCTATAACAATCCTATCGTTACATATCCCATCCTATAACAATATAAACAGATCAGATCGTATAACAATATAAACAGATCAGATCGTCACAGATCAGATCATTACAGATAAGGGAAACAGATAAAAGGGCTTACTGATCCTTCGTTCGACTTGGATATGAAGAGATGCATTCTAATCGTTACAGATCCGTATCTAAGAAGCGTAGAAATCAGAGAAAGAGAGGTGAGTAGACGGACAAGAGTTGAAATAGAGAGAGGGGATTCGATGGTATGCGCCGTATTGAGAGAGAGAGGGGAAAGATATGTCTAACCCTAAAACTAACAGCATATATATATATATGGGTAAGGTAAAAAATAAGGGAAATGTAAATGTACACATTCTTATTATTAGACAAGGGAAATCCAAGGTAAAATATATATATAAAATATTTGGAATATTAATCGGAAAAAATATTTGGAAAATTAATCGGAAATTATTTCGGAAAATCGGATCGGCTAAAATATCGGAAAATCGGATCGGAAAAATCGGAAAATCGGAATTTAAAACATAGTTCCAATTTCCTATCCAATTTAATTCGGAAAAATCGGAAATCGAAAACCTTATATATGTTCCAAAATCGAAAAATATCGGATCGGACATCGGAAAAATCGGAATGTTCGGAAAAAAAGCACAGCCCTACTTTAGACAAAACCAGTTCAATCGACGTTGCTTTTTAATCATTATTTTTCCAGTTTTCGAGGCAATCTATAAAGAGCAAGAAAAGCTATGATCTTTTCTTACCTCAAATTTTTTGAGTGTTTTTGGCTGTTGCGTCTTCAAGCTTTCTTTTTCTTCCTTGTGAGATCATTTTATGTCCTTCAGTTCTTGCTGAATCCTTAATCTCTGTAAGAACTCTCTCTTTTCTTCTATTCTTCATCATGGTTTACTCTATTGATTCTCTTGACGAATTCAGAAATGAATTTAAGATTCCCTCTTGGGTTGATCTGGAACACGCTACTTTGCCTGCTGATTTTTTCTCACTTGCTGAGGGTCACTGGTTTCCCTCAATCTTTATAGCTGAGTGTGGGTTTACCTTTCCTCCAAACCCATTTTACCTTGAGTTTTGTCAATATTTTGACATTGTCCCAGCTAGAGTATCCCCCAATACCTGGAGGGTTGTAAATGGAGTGTATAGGTTGAATCAAATCCATGGAACCCATATAGGGATTTTAAAAATAATGTTTTATTATAAGTGGGTGACTAGTGACACCACTTTTTATTTAAAAACTAGGGCTACAAACAAAACGTTAGTAGTCAATCTTCCAGACTCCAGTAGGGATTATTTTTAGCATGGTGTTATTGTAAAAAATTGGTAATACGCCCCTTTGACTAGGAATGCTGAGTATCAGGGGACTAGATGCCCTACTTTTGGCAATGGGATAGGTTATTCCTCATTTAATTATCTTGCCATGTATATACTTGTTTAAATGTAATACTAATTGTTGCTCTGTAAATTTTGATTGCAGTTGATCAGAAGAGAAGGTGTCCAAAGGAGAGTGAAGTGAATCTCAAGGAGTTGAAATTTATTTTTGGACTTCATCAGCGGATTGGCAAAGAGAACATTAATTCTGCATCTTATTTACTGTAGTACAAGAATACGATTTCCTTCTTTGTTGGTCGTCCCATAATAGCCACTCATTCCCTTGAAATTGACCTTGAACATGAACCTTTTCTACCTCCTCAACTACTACATCTGGCAGTGGTGATTTTTCTACCCACTCCCCTTATTCCTTGGATTCAAACTTACCTCTTGCTACTGCTATGGGAAAAAGGAAATTTTCTAACATTTACGAGACATAGCTGCCAATTCCCCTTTCAAATAAGCTGATGAGGGGGTGAAAA
Organism: Sambucus nigra; assembly: GCA_949130495.1. Lineage (NCBI taxonomy): Eukaryota > Viridiplantae > Streptophyta > Magnoliopsida > Dipsacales > Adoxaceae > Sambucus > Sambucus nigra. Next base: position 127,430,335 of record OX422218.1, read on the forward strand.
ATAAAGATTAAACTGGGAAGAAACCCCCATCCAAGATTACTGAAGAGAGCCCCTTGAAAAGAATAAGGAAATGGCTTACTTCTAAGTTAGCAGAAGGTTCTTCTGCCCTTCCTGACCAGCGAGAATTGGTCAATATATCTTCTGCCTCTCTAGTGGTCCTTGGACCTGAATTGGCAAGACAACTAATAAAGTCTGGGACTTTACCAGACCACAGGGGTATTGCCGCTGCACTGCCTCGTTCCAAAAGTTATGATAGGGCTTCTCAAAGCCTTGGTCTAGTATATTCTTTTACCTTCTTTATTTTTCTATCTCTTTATTTGTTCTTCATAATACTAACTTTCCTTGTTATCTTTGTGTAGTTCCTCGTTAACTTTAATAATATGCTGGAGAAAGATAAGGCTTTGAGAGCTTCTTCTGGGGAAATTGAAGAGGCTTTTAATGAGCTAAAAAAGTCAGTGCTTGATTCCCAATAAGTACTAGCCAATGAACATAAGAAATGGGAGGCGAAAGTGAAAGCTGCTGAAGGAGCTCGGGGTCTAGTTGATAAGTTGGAGAAAGACTTAGATGCTGAGAAAGTTAAGACCTCCCAGCTATAGAAAGATTTGGATGTTGAGAAGGCAAAAAGGACTAAGGCCAGGGAGGTTGGCTTCAATAGAGGTTGGGATAAGGCCATTAGAGCAGCTTCTTCGCAAATTGAGTTTAGGAAGAATAAATGCTTTAAGTATGACTAGTCAGCATCCTTAGTGGAGGTCGACACTCCAAAAGGCTCTAAGTTGTTCTTGCATGGACGAGGAAGTTGATGATGATGGGGGTTCCAGCGAATCCATTATGGTGATGAAGTCTGTTGATCAACACTAGGATATTGATTCTTTTGCCCCCTCCACAGTTAATCCTCCTCGTCCTCCTGCCCCTACTTCTACTTCAGCTGATCCTGAGGCAGATAAGAAGAAGGTGTAGATCCGAGCATATTTTTATTTCCCTTTTTTAGTAGTTATACTTTTTCATTTTCTTCTTCTTTTTGAAGATGTACCTGAACTTTCCCCTTTTATTAATGGAAAGAGAAATCTTTTTGTTCCTTTGCTTGTATTTTTCTATGCTCTGCACCTTGTTGATTGATGATTTTCTTCTTCTTATTAGTTTATGAATAAATTAAAATACTTCTCTTCTACTGACTCCGAGCTACTCTAGAGGTGTAATGAGCTTTTCGAAGCTGGTCACTTATCTTTGACTGAGGCCGACCTACTGAAGTTTCTCGGGGAAGGGGTATTCGAGCGAGCCAAAGAGGCCTATGTTCATCTGAAAGTGTCTTCTTGATCGGGCAGTGACCAACAACGTTGCCTACATTAAAATGATTAAAGATCTATAGAAGGACCACAAGGAAAGTAAGGCACGTTTGCATGAGATTTATGAGAAGAAGTTCCAGGCCCTGAGTGAAGGTTGTGGCTTTGAGAAAAAGTTGGATAAATTTGCCTCCCATTTTCGAAGGCAAGAATTCTTGCTTAATCGTGAAGTGGAGGAAGCAAGGGCCATTTCTAAGCTTCTGAAGGAATAGAATAACGATTTTAGAGATGGACTTTATGCCTTGAAGTCATCCACTATTGTTGTTGCTACCACGGAGGAGGGTCATTCGTTCTTGGAAGCTGAGAATGCAAGGTTGAGTGAGGAATTGGAGGCCTTGAAGAAATCAAAACCTGCTTCTTTATTTTCTCGAGTTAGAGTCAGACCTGGTCGAGGTACTACCGAGGAAATTAGGACCTAACAGACCCTTATCAATTAAGATGCACAATTAAAAGCCAAAAATTAAGCCATTATTAAGATGTCTCAGAAGCTACAGACCTTGTCTGAGTAATTATCCACTCAATCTTCCTAGTTACAAGCTAATGCTGGAGTGTTGAAGAAACTGCATCACCAGGTTGACAAATTAACCTTTTAATTCCACAAACAACCAAGGGAAATCTGTATGGAAGGGTACAATAAAGATTTGGGTATCTTGAGGACAAGCTTCAACAAGCTAAGAATGAGAGCTATAAATGGGGTTAGATGAATGCTTTTGACAGTGATGAAGGTTGACCACAACAACCAAATGTGGGACTAGTATGACCTAGTATTGTTTGACCTTGATGATCCCCCTTTTTAAATTAGATGTCAGTTGGATTCCTATCTGGAGTATTCCTCAATGCTTGATTTCAAAGTACTTGGGAGATTATGAGCTTCATGATGAATTAGAGATCGTCCGATCTCCACACTTTATTGATCGTCCCAGTAGCAGTAATATCGTAATGCTTCAGGATTTTAACTTCATTAATTCTCCTTACACTTTAGATGATCCTCCCGCTGGAATGGATCCTATTTCCAAAGCTGAAGGGAAACGTCCTGCAGAATGAAGCTTTGTACTTTATTTTGTTAACATAGTTATGTAATTAATTTGATTTAATGAAATGAAAATTTGATCAACTTATCTTGTGTTGAATGTGTAAGATTAATCCTTTCTTTGTCATTAGTTCTATTGATACACTTAGATTAAAATCTAAATTGAGTATCAATTACCAATGAATACAGATGTTCTACTAGCCTTCTTAGATTAAAATTTGAATTTAAAGCTAGTTAGATGATTACATAGGTTCTACTAGCATACTTAGATTAAAATCTAAATTTGGAGCTAATTACCCATGTGTGTCCAAAGGGTTTACTAATGCACCCAAATTTTAGGTTTTTGCATTAGATACCAGTGATGTGACCAGGCGTATGTGGAATCTGTGGACCAAGTTCCTCTAGAGTAATCTTTGCTCTTGAGTAATCTTTGCAACGTTCTTCCTGCACTTTGCCCAGTAGGATAAAGATCTTATTTTATCCGTATGTTTGTGGACCAAGTTTCTTGAGGACTTAGCGTCCTGTTGATTTGGACTTTGCATATCAACGATCAAGTTTGTGGCTTTTTCAAGCAGCTTATTTCTTGTGTCGAGTAGCTCTCTTGTATTCTCGTGGTCTCCCGAGCATATTTTAGGAAAAGAGTTTCTTAACCGAGCAACAATTTGAAGTTTTTATGGCAATAACTTCTGACTTTCGTCAATTTAACTCTTATAGTAGTCCAGCACTAATACTTCCAAAAAAATTTAACAACAAAGATTGAAATAACTGATTATTTTATTGATACTGAAATTTGATTTCAAAATGATTACAATTGATAACATCTTTGGTAATATTTTATGAGATGCTCGGCATACCATAGGTTTTTGAATTCTTCACCTTCCAAGGTTTAAATTCGATAAGTGCCAGGTCGGATGATTGCTGAAATACGGTATGGTCCGTGCCAATTGGACTATAGCTTGTTATTTTTTTGCAGCACTTTCTTCAGCACATAATCTCCTTCCTTCAAGTTGGTCGGTTTCATCCTTTTATTGTAAAAATGGGTTGTTCTCTGTTAGTAGGCTACATTTCTGAGGGCAGCATCTTCTCTTACTTCTTTCAGCATATCTAGATCCAACCTTTTCATTAAGTCACTTACGGGGGAGTTAAAATTTAAAACTCTATGGGATGGTAAACCCAGCTCACCAGGTGTTAATGTAAAAAATTAGATTATATCTAATTATTTAATCACAGATAAAATAAAGTGAGACAAAGAAATTTTAAAGTGGTTCAGCCTTATAAGAATGGCCTACGTCCACTGTTTCTGTTATTGCTGATTGTTTGGGAATTCTCGATTACAAGTTTTATCAAGAAATTCCGATCCCTTTACAATGAGGATGGTACGATGTATTTATAGCCCTCAGGCTGTACATGTGAAAGGGTAGTATATAGCTGTTCATTAGGCATATACATATGTATGATAATAATAAGCATTTAATGCGCAGTTAATCTATTGGTTATCCTACAATTAATGCTCTGTTCTAGGAGCAGCTCAGACCGCCTAAGCTGCTCGGACCGCCTAAGTAGCTCGGTACTCATAAGTTGCTCGGTGTATTAAAGTTTCTCGGAGAACTCTTATTGGTTGTAGCGTCAGGATTGATCGGGGAAGCAGAGTTCCTCGTTGCAGTATGGTTCCTCGGAGAGCATCTATTGCTCGAAGTATCTGAGTGGGTCGAGGTGTTGTTCGGAAGTGTTTGTTATTGCCACGCAGATTTCCACGTGTCTTCACTCAATTGAGCCATGTCAGCAGACTAAATTTGGTATCAACAGAAGTCCCCAATGTTTCACAGTTCGAAATTTAAGGAGTGAGGAACATTCTTTCTCGAAATATGGCGGTTTTAAATGGTCATCCTGAAATTTAGGAGTATTTTCTTTTGTATTTATTTCTCCTTCCAAATTCGTAGAATCGGACTTTTTGAATTTTTATGACCGCTTCGATTCCCGCGCCCTTTTTTTGCCTTTTTAGCCGCCGAGAACGTAACCGTCTCTTTTTGCAATCATTATCTTTACCCATTCCCAAGGCAAAATATTTAAACGTTGCAGAAAATCCCATTGTCTTCTACTTTTTCATTCTTATCTCTTTGAGTTTTCCATTGTTTCTCTCTCCCGTGCGTTCATCTCTTTCATCATTTGTTGTCAACAAACTTATCCCTTTCCTGTAAGATTTTCTTATTTCTCTTTGATTTCCTCCTTTCATCATGGTTTATCCTGTAGAATCGATTGATAAGTTTCGCTCTGATTTCTCTATTCCCTCATGGGTTATTTTGGAAGAGCTTTCTGAGCCTTCAGACTACTTTCGTTTGGCTGAGGGACATTGGTTCCCCAGCCTCTTTGTCGCTGAATGTGGCTTTTCTTTTCCCCTGAACCCTTTATGTTGGAATTCTGTCAATACTTTGACGTGGTTCCTGCAAGAATTACCCCCAATACATGGAGAATAGTTAACGGAGTTTATAGATTAAATCAAATTCATGGAACTCGTATAGGAATTCCTGAAATTATGTTTTGTTATAGATGGGCTGTGGGTGATAATACTTTTGATTTAAAAACCAGGTTTTTAAATAGAGCTTTAGTGGTCAATCTCCCAGATGCCAATAGGGACTACTTTGAGCACGGGGTTGTTATGAAAAATTAGCAACACCCTCCATTAACTGGAGCTGATGTTTACCAGGGTCACAGATCTCCTCCCTATGGCAATGGGATAGGTTGTTTTTATTTTATTTTCAAAATTATGCTTCCTTTGTGTTTGATAAAATGTGTCACTGATATTTTAATTTTGATTTATTTGCAGTTGACAGCAAAAGAAAATCTCCGAAAGAGACAGACGTTAACATAAGGCATTTAAAACTTATCTGGAGTTTGCATCAGACTGTTGCCGACGAGCATATTAGGTCAGCTTCATATTTGCTGCAGTACAAGAGTTACACCTCCTCTTTTACTGCTCGTCCGGTGATAAGCGACACAGAACCAGTACCAGCCTCTACAAGTTCTTCACCTGAGTCACATATTCCCTTGAGTGAAAGGATAAAGAAAAGAAAACCTCCTACCCTTTTTGAGAAATCTGCCTCTGGTACTGGAGAGGCAAAGAAAAGTAAGCTTGATGTCCCAGGAGAGGGGACAAAGAAAATTGATGCACCTCCTTCGACTGCTCCTGTGAAGGTTATCGAGAAGCCCCCAGTGGCCCCGAGCAAGGCTGCTGCTCCAAGCGAGGTGATTGTCATTTCTCCGACTAAGACTACATCGTTAGTCGAGAACGTTGATGCTCCTCTGAGGAGGCTGAAGAAAAGCTCCTCTATCAATTTGGCTGAATCCATCTCTCAGCCCCCGACTAGTGGTGTTCCCACTTTTTTTACCCCGAGCTCTGCTATGAACTCGGTGAAGACTTAGATTATTCCCGAGATCCAAGGTATTGAAGAAAACCTTTCTCGGGATATGGTTACCACATTAGCAGCTCGTCATATTGCTTCTGTAAGTCCTATAGCCTTAAATTTTCATTGTTTCCTTTTTATATCTGTGCATTGACTTGCTTTTATTTTCCCAGTTGGTGACCTGCTTTAATACAATTCTGAATAAAGATGAAGCTATTAAAGCTTCAAACTCCTCATCAGGTGTAGAGGAAGCCTTGGTAGGTCTGACACAATCCCTAAAGGATTCTCGTCAGAAGTATGCTGATGAGAAGGTGATTTGGGAGAAGAGGCTCACTTCGACCGAGCAGGAGAAAGATCAGGTTATTGAGGTCTCCAAGGGGTTGGAGAAAAAAAATAAATGATTTGGAGGAGAAGAATAAAGAGCTCGAAGGGAAGATAAAAAATGTTGGGGAGCTTGAAAATAATCTCAAGACTGTTGAGGAGGAGTTGGGTCAACTTCGGGAAGTAAGTCGTCAGAAGGAGGAAGTTGAGAATAAATTGAAGGCTACTGATGGTCTTTTTTCCGAGAAGCTTTCCTCGGAGAAGACAAAAAGGAAATTGGCTGTCAAAAAATCCTTCAGCGCCGGCTGGGATAAAGGGTGGAATAAAGGTTTGGCTGCCATGATGTCGCAAGTGGAATATGGAAGCCTCAAATACTTTAGAGATGGATGGATCGCTGCTCTGCAAGAGATGAAAGTTGATAAAAATTTTGAACTATTTCAGCGACACATCCCGGGCCCCCCTCCAACTCCTGAAGAAGAAGAAGAGGACGAAACTGCCTCTGAGGAATCTTTCATGGTGATGGGAGATCAAATTTCTCATCCCCCAACTATCCAACCCACTGGCGAGGAACTTCGACTACCCGTTACTTCATCCGAGTAACCTCCAGCACTTCCCGAGCAAACCTCTGTTCCATTCGAGCAACCTACCTCCTCGTCCCAGACTCCCGAGAAAGTTTTGGGAGACAAGGAAAAGGTGTAGAGTTGTTCGGATTTCTCTCTATTTTATTTTTCTTTGTCAAATGTAACTCTGAACTTTGTACTTCTCCTTTATGATGTAATAAAATTTAAACTTTTGCTTATGCATACTGTTGATTCTCTTCTTCATGCTCTGTTTGTACTCTTATTGATTCTGGCTTTTTCTTCCTTTACTAGTTTCTGGCTAGGATGGACTTATTATCTGCTCACGATACAAATCTGTTAAGGCAATGTAATGAGTATTTCAAAGCTGGTCATTCAGACATGAGTGCAGCTCAAATCATTGACATCCTCGGTCAAGGTGATTCAGAGTAAGCAATTGAAGCCTATCAGTATTTGAAGTGCCTGCTCGACCGTGCAGTGGTTAACAATGTAACATACTATGATATGATTGAAGATCTCCAGGGCACTCTTGCAGAACTTTAGCAACAATATAAGGAATCTACAACCCTTTTGCACGAAGGATATGAGAAGAAGTATCAGCAACTCATTGCCGATAAGGGATACGACAAATTGTTTGCTGCTTACGCTGTGAGGGAGAGAACTTTGAAGGCTGAGGTCGAAGAGCACAGACAGATAGCTGAGTTATTAGAGCAAGAAAATAATGACCTGCAAAGAGAGGTGTCTCAGTTGAAGTCTGCAGCTTCCACCTCAAACGCTTTGGTCCCTGTGAACGACGAGGGATTCTCTTTCTTGGTGGTAAAAAATGCCAACCTGAGGGATGAATTAGAAACCTTGAAGAGAACTGGCCCTTCTACATCTACTCGGGGACGAGCAAGAGCAGCTCGGATTACTATCGAGGAACAGAGAACTCAATCTGCTCTGGAGAACCAGGCCTTCCAACTGATGGCAAAGAACCAGGCATTGACTGAAATGTCTAAGAAGATCAGGAATCTGGACGAGCAGCTTTCTGCGCAGAAGTCTGCCTTGGAGAATAAAGAACTCTTTATAAAAAATCTCCACGAGCAACTGGAAAGATTGACATATCAATTCCACAAGCAGCTCAGAGAATTCTGGATGGCTGGCTACAATGAGGCTCTCTACCATTTAGATGATCGTATCCAAAATGTAAATAATGAGGGTTACAAACAGGGATGGTTGAATGCCTTAGGTGTACTGCAACTGGAAAAGGGTCATTACTTGTGGGATTACCATAACCCTGGGCTGCTCGACCTACCAGTGCCACCATTCAAGCTTGACATGAGTTGGATCCCTGCTCGGGCCATCCCTTGTTGTTTGATTTCCAAATATCTTGGCGATTACAATCTCCATTCCAATGTTGAGATATCTCATCCCGAGCACCTACTCGATCGACCATCTGTGATGAACATCAGGATGTTTAAAGATCTTAACTTCATAAATTCCCCTTATGCTTTGAATGATCCACCTGCTGGCGAGGAACCTGTTTCAAAAGCAGAGGGGAAGAAACCAATAGAATAGGAATCTTGATGTAATAAATTTGTATTTCATTCTTGATGTATTTTGTTCTACATTTAATGAAATAATTTTATTTGCAAATCTTGACTGCCATTGTCTTGTAATTATAAAACACTTTACATCCGTGCATGTATATTTGTTAAAAAGATAACAACATTGTGTTATTTGTCGATCAACTGGAGTTTGTTAAAACTTATTGTCGACTATCTTAAATTTGTGGTAATCATTTGACGACTAACCACAATTGATGATACTTTGTTTCTCGACCAACTTATTGATCATTTTCACATACTCATATTTTAAAATGCTTCTGACCAACTATAGTGAACCTTTAGTTGGCATTTTTGGGAATAGATTTACTTCCTAACCAACCTTAGTTGGCATATTTAGGAATAGATTTACTTCCTAACCAACCTTAGTCGGCATTTTTAGGAATAGATTTACTTCCCGACCAACCTTAGTTGGCATTTTCGGGAATAGATTTACTTCCTAACCAACCTTAGTTGGCATTTTTAGGAATAGATTTACTTCCCGACCAACCTTAGTTGGCGTTTTAGGGAATAGATTTACTTCCTAACCAACCTTAGTTGGCATTTTTAGGAATAGATTTACTTCCCGACCAACTTTAGTTGGCGTTTTCGGGAATAGATTTACTTCCTAACCAACCTTAGTTGGCATTTTTAGTAATAGATTTACTTCTCGACCAACCTTAGTTGGCATTTTCGGGAATAGATTTACTTCCTAACCAACCTTAGTTGGCATTTTTAGGAATAGATTTACTTCCTAACCAACCTTAGTTGGCATTTTTAGGAATAGATTTACTTCCTAACCAACCTTAGTTGGCATTTTTAGGAATATATTTCTGAGTAGTCTGAGTAGTACTTTTGCTGAATGCGTAGCACAAGTATTTCACGAAAAATTTCCAACAAAAGGAGAGAACTGGGCAGAATATTGTCACTTTATTCATACTAACGAAAATGTTTGAGAATTTACATCACTGATAATACTTGCGCAAGTGTTCTGCATTCCATGCATTCTTAAACTCCTTGCTATTCTGTGGGTTCCTGGTCGAACAACTTCTGTAACTCGATAAGGTCCATGCCAGTTTGCTTCCAATTTGTTGTGCTTTTAAATCACTTTCTTTACCATATAGTCTCGTTCTTTCAAGTCGCACTTCTTTACCCTCTTGTTGTAGAACAAAGCTGTTCGTTGTTGGTAAGCAGCATTCCTGATGGCTGCTTCTTCTCTAGCTTCCTCGAGCATGTCTAAATCCAATCTTCTCATTAAGTCACTGGCAGGGGAATTGAAATTCAGTACTCTGTGTGTCGGAAGACCCAACTCGGCAGGTATAACGGCTTCACTTCCAAATGCCAGCATATAAGAAGATTCCCCTGTTGCTGCTCGGGGAGTAGTTCGGTAAGCCTATAGTACTGATTGTAGCTCGTTGATCCAATTTTCTTTCGCGTCATTCAGTCTTTTCTTCAAGCCATTCAGTAACGTTCTGTTTGTTACTTCAGTTTGTCCATTGCTTTGGGGATGGCATGGTGCCTAGTGGATCTTCAAGATATTTGACTGATGACAATAGGCAACGAACTCCTCGTTGTCAAATTGTGTTCCATGGTCGGTAATGAATGAATGGGGAAGACCATATCTACAGATGACATTTTTCCAAATAAATTGATACACCTTCTCGTATATCATGTCGACAAGAGGCTCAGCTTCTACCCACTTAGTAAAATAATCCACTGCGACGACGAGATATTTGAATCTTCCTCTAGTTGTTGGAAGTGGTCCGACCAAGTCAATTACCCACATGGCAAATGGCCAAGGGGAAGTAATGGGTGTCAACAACGCTTGGGGAGTTCTTCGAATGGAGGAGAAACGCTGACACTTATCACATTTCTTTGCGTAGGATATACAATCAGCCTTCATCGTTGGCCAGTAGTATCCTTGCGTCATAACCCTTTGCAAAAGCGTCTGACCTGCTACATGGGCTCCACAGGACCCTTCATGGATCTCTTTAATCAAGTCTTTCACCTCGGTGGGATGCACACATCTTTGCAAACCTGCTATAATTCCTCGTCTGTACAGAATACCATTATTCAGTACATAACGAGCAACTTTAAACTTAAGTTTTTTGGCTGCAAGTTTGTCAGTTGGTAATTCCCCTTCCTCAATATATGCCCTGATGGAATCCATCCAAGATGGTCCTAAATTAAGGGTAATAAGATTAATCGTCAAATCTTCATCGATACTCCGACCAGCTAAAACTTCAATTGGGATTGTTCTTCGTAGCTCGGTACGAGTAGCTGATGCTAATCGAGCTAAGGCGTCAGCCCTCGCATTCTCCATTCTTGGTATTTTGACCAGCTGAATAGCAGCAAATTCTGATACCAATTCCCTTGCCTTTGCATGATACCTGATCATTAATTCTCCTTTGGCTGCATATACTCCCATCATTTGATTTATGATCAATTGCGAGTCACTGAAGACAATAACCTGCTCTGCCCCCATGGTTTTTGCCAAACTAAGACCTGCAATCATGGCTTCATATTCAGCCTCATTATTTGTAGCTTTGAATTGGAAGCGTACGACATATTCCATGTCGACCTCGTCCGGACTGTTCAAAACTATCCCTGTGCCACATCCTGTAGTGCAAGATGAACCATCCACATACAGACTCCATATAGGTAACTCGTCCTCAAATTTCTAATCTTACAGAGTTCCTCGGTGGAAAATTTGTTGCTTCCTTTCACCATCTCCTGATATTTCTTATCGTTCGTCGATCATCTTTTCTTGCCCTTTTACCAACCTAGGCTGGTCTGGACTTGAATTTGATGATTCTGTAACATCTACTTGCCCTTTTACCAAGCTAAGTTGGTCTGGGCTTGCATTTGATGATCCTGTAACATCCACAGGTTGATTAGTGAGCGACTTTTGCTCCTCGGGGGTATCAGGATAGGTGAACTCTGCTATAAAATCTGCTACCGCTTGCCCTTTTAGCGATAATCTGGGTTCATAAACTATATCATATTCACCAAGTTCTATTTCCCAGCACATCAATCTTCCTGATTTTTCTAGTTTATGAAGGGCTTGCCTCAATGGCATATCAGTATATACTACTATAGTATAAGCCTGGAAGTATGGCTTCATTCTTCGACTTGCCTCGATCAATGCTAGTGCTAATTTTTCCAGCTTTGGATATCTGATCTCTGCTCCTCAAAAAGCCTTACTTGTGTACTAGATCGGTTTTTGTACTCCATTTTCCATTCTTATCAATGCCGAACTAACTGCATTCTCGGATACTGCTAGATACAAGTACAATTTTTCTCCCATCACTGGCCTGGACAATAGTGGAGGTGCTCCCAGATATTTCTTCAAGTCTTGAAAAGCCTTCTCACATTCATTATTCCACTCAAAAGTCTTTCGGAGCTTCTTGAAGAATGGGAGACATAGATCAGTTGCTCGCGATACAAATCTGTTGAGTGCTGCTACTCGTCCTGTAAGACTTTGCACTTCTTTCTTCGTCGTTGGGGATCGCAACCCTATCAGAGCTTTGATCTTTTCAGGGTTAGATTCAATGCCTCGCTGATTGATAATATACCCGAGAAACATGCCTTCTCGTACTCCAAATATGCACTTCGTCGGGTTCAACTTCATTTGATATTTATCTAGTTGATCAAAGGTCTGGCCTAAGTCAACTAGATGATCAGCAGCTTTCTTGCTCTTTGTCAGCATATCGTCAACATAGACTTCCATATTGCAACTGATTTATTCTGCAAACACTTTGTTCATCAGCCGCTGATATGTTGCACCTGCATTTTTCAAACCAAAAGGCATAACATTATAACAATAATTTCCCCTAGGGGTAATGAAAGAAGTACTCTCCCTGTCTTCAGGTTTCATTTTAATCTGATTGTAACTAGAATAAGCATCCATGAAGCTAATCAGCTCGTGTCCCGAGGTAGCATCCACTAGTTGATCAATTTGGGGTAGTGAAAAGTGATCCTTTGGGCATGCTTTGTTGAGGTCGGTGAAGTCTACACACATACTCCATTTGTTGTTCTTCTTTTTCACCATTACCACATTTGCTAACCAGTCTGGATATTTAACATCTTCAATAAAGCAAGCTTTCTGGAGCTTCTCGACTTCCTCCTGTATAGCTTGATTCTTCTCGGGACTGAATACTCTTCTTCTCTGCTTCACAGGCTTGATCTCCTTATTCACATTGAGTTCGTGACATAAGAAATTTGGGTCTATCCCGGGCATATCCTCACGATTCCACGCAAAAGTTTGCTTTCTGCTTCTTAGGAAAGTTATCAATTTCTGTTTTAGTGAGGCTTCCAATGACGAACCTACTTGAGTAGTTCGTTCAGGGTGCTCGTCATCCAGAATGATATTTTTAGTAGCTTCCACCACTTGACCCTTCACGAGTTGCGACTCATCTCTAGGATCCAATGTTTCAATTTCTGCACCTTCATCCACTTGATAGGTAGTAGTCTTTTTCCTTGATTCCTCCAGTTCCTCTTTCTCGGCGGATGAATAATAGCATTCCCGAGCTACTTTCTGATCACCTTTCACAACTCCTACTCCAAAATTTATTGGAAATTTTAGGCATTGATGTACCGTAGATGGTACAACCTCGAACTTCTTCAATCCTACTCTTCCCATGATGATATTGTATGCTGATTGGACATTCTTATCCATCACGAAGAAGCGTATTCTTTCTATTCGACAAGCAGGCCATGTACCAATGAATATATCCAACTTGATCGTCCCAAGTGGAAAAACTTTCTCACCAGAAAAACCCAGGAGGGGTCTGTGATAAGGCTCCAGTTGAGATAGTTTTAGATTTAAACTGTCGAAGCATGAGTAAAACATGATGTCTGCCGAGCTACCATTATCTACCAGTACTCTTGAAATCATCACTTCCTTCATCCTCATTTTGATCACCAATGGGTCATCATGAGGATATAGAACACCTGCGAGGTCGTTCTTTGAGAAACCAATGACCAATTTATCTTTGTTTACCTTTCTAGGGCGATCCTCCTCAGCTAGATTTATTCGTTGAATGTATGAGCAAGCTTGAGCCTCACAGAGGTAAGCTTTTCTTTCTGCAGTAAGGTCTCCTCCTCCTGCACCTCCACCTGTAATAACATTACAATCAAATGATCCAAAGCGTATTGAAAATACCTCACGTTCTGGTTGCCTTGGTCTTTTGGGAAGATCGGGGTCATCTTCTGGATCAACTTCATGTTCTCTTTTCTTATTCTCCTCTGCTCGACGAGGAGATCTAGATCTCTCTCTTATTCGATCGCTATTTTTCTTTCATTTCTATGATCAACATACTTTGCCAGTTTTCCTCGTCTGATGAGTGTTTCAATCTCATTCTGAAGAGCTATGCAATTTTTGGTCATATGGCCATGATCTTTGTGAAACTCGTAATATTTTGCCTTATTCCTCCTGTCAGGGTCTGCCTTCATTTTCTTTGGCCAGTTTAATTCCTCGTTGTTCTTGATTTCTTTTAGAACATGGTTAATGTCTTTCTTCAAAGGAGTATAATTATCAAATTTCTTCAATACTTTCCATGACGACCTTGTTTTTGAGTGTTTGTCACTACCATTGTTCTTATGCTCTTTCTTCTTAGCTTTATCAGTTTCCACCTTGGTTTCTTTGGCATCCATATTCTTCTTCACAGCCATAGCCTCCCCGGCATTCATAATCTTGGCCGCTTTTCCCATCAGTTCTGACATGGTTCTAGGTGGATCTTTGGCCAAAGTGTAGTACAACTTGTTGGTCAGTAGTCCACTCATCAAGGCGGTAATTACTGTCTTTTCCTTATAATCAATGACTTCGAGCTTCTCGTTATTAAAACGAGTTATATAATCTCTGGTACTCTCACCAGCTTTTTGTTTAACACTTAACAAATGCGCTACTCGTTTAACTGGCTTTGACCCAAAACAGAAATTCCCAATGAATAACTCGGCCAATTGAAAGAAAGTTGAGATCTTTCCCCGAGGAAGATTATTATACCATATTTGAGCAGATCCGGATAGAGTTCCCGAGAATGGTCTGCATCTCATCTCATCTGGAACAGCATAAATGTTGACTGCATCTTGGTATTGTTCTATATGAAGAATAGGGTTGGTCTTTCCATCATATTTGGGAGTCACAACAGGTGCTTTGAACTTTGACGGTGTGGGAAAATCCACAATGGCATGGACAAAGGGTGTCCCTTTAACAAAAGTTCATTGTAGGGGGTTCTTAGCCTTAGTTATTTCCCCTAGTCTGTCTTCCAGCCTTTGAATAGAGCCTTTCCACTCATCGTTTCCTTCCTCGGGCCTGTTGGTTCGAGCAACTAATCGCGTCGATGTGGCTTCTTGGGATCTATCTTGACAAGCAACTGGTCGCGACTGGGCAGATCCTTCCCTTAAGTCTGATGGTCGTCGAAAGCTCCTCGACGCAGCCTTAGGAGGACTTTTGTTCCTCCTAGGACCTAATCGATCAAAAGGAGATACCATGCTTAATCTTTCTAGCGCACTAGTCCTTTCTGGAGAGAGAGTGATACATTGTTCAGTATCTGTGGCTCGTACTGACGAAGTTCGTCCAGGTTGATAAGAAAAATCTTCAGACTCCTCAGTACGATATGAATCAGTACGCCTAGTACGCGAAGAAAGTAAATGGGTATTTCTTTGAACACTTCGATGTCCTGAATGGGTCGATACTCCGCTATGAAGGGTATGTATGAGTTGTCGCATAGTTTCTTGCATAGCTGTCTGGCCCTGGGCCAGATTTGTCATTATTCCAGCCAGATCTGGAACGTTTGGCAGAGAAGATGGATTTGGAGGGCTTCCAGCGTTTCGATTGCTGGGTTCTGGATTATCATCCATTTGTAATGAATTATTTTTGATGAAAAATGATATTACCAGTCGTTTCCCACAGATGGCGCCAATCTGTTGATGTAAAAAATTAAATTATATCTAATTATTTAATCACAGATAAAATAAAGTGAGACAAAGAAATTTTAAAGTGGTTCAGCCTTATAAGAATGGCCTACGTCCACTGTTTTTGTTATTGCTGACTGTTTAGGAATTCTCGATTACAAGTTTTATCAAGAAATTCCGGTCCCTTTACAATGAGGATGGTACAATGTATTTATAGCCCTCAGGCTGTACATGTGAAAGGGTAGTACATAGCTGTTCATTAGGCGTATACATCTGTATGATAATAATAAGCATTTAATGCGCAATTAATTTGTTGGTTATCCTACAATTAATGCTCTGTTCGAGGTGCAGCTCGGATCGCCTAAGCTGCTCGAACCGCCTAAGTAGCTCGGTACTCATAAGTTGCTCGGTGTATTAAAGTTTCTCGGAGAACTCTTGTTGGTCGGAGCGTCAGGGTTGATCGGGGAAGCAGAGTTCCTCGTTGCAGTATGGTTCCTCGGAGAGCATCTATTGCTCGAAGTATCTGAGTCGGTCGAGGTGTTGTTCGGAAGTGTTTGTTATTTCCACGCAGATTGCCACGTGTCTTCACTCAATTAAGCCATGTCAGCAGACTAAATTTGGTATCAACACCAGGTATGACAACTTCAGTCCCAAATGCTAACATACATGGGGATTCTCCAGTTCCTGTTTGCCGGATTGTTCGGTATTCCCACAGGATAAAATGTAGCTTGTTTATCCAGTTTCCCTTCGCATCATTAAGTCTTTTCTTTAACCTGTTAAGCAAAGTTTTATTTGTAACTTCAATTTGGCCATTACTCTGAGGATGTTCGGGATATGAATGCAATTTTTGAATATTGGATTGAGCACAGTAAATTGCGAATTCATCATTGTCAAATTGTGTTCCATGTTCAGTAATGAAATCATAGGGCAACCTATACCTACAGATGATGCTTTTCCATATGAACTGATACACCTTTTCATAAGGCATGTATATTAAGCGTTCTGCCTCAAACAATTTTGTAAAATAATCCACTGCGATAACCAAATACTTAAATCTTCCTCGGGTGGTCGACAGTGGTCCGACCAAGTCTATGCCCTACATGGCAAATGGCTATGGTGAAGTGATTGGAGTGAGAACATCCTGTGGAGTTTTGCGAATGGTGGAGAATATTTGGCATTTACCACACTTCTTGGCAAAAGTTGTACAATCTACTCGCATTGTTGGCCAGTAATATCCTTACGCACTTATTCTCTGCAGAAATGTTCTCCCTACTATGTGAGCTCCACAAATCCTTCATGTACATACTGAAATAGGATTTTGGACCTCTCATGGATACACACAGCATTGCAAATTAATTGTTAGTCCTCTCCGGTACAAAATACCTTTATCTAGTACATACTGAGTTACTTTATATTTCAACTTCTTTGCCTGCTGGTAGAGTTGATGGGGTCCATCCATGATGGTCCCGTGTCTATGGAAATAAAATTAATCATCAGATCTTCATCTATGCTCCTATTGGCCAAAATCTCAATAGGGATAGTTCTTTGGAGTTCAATCCTGGTAGTTGAGGCTAGTCGAGCAAGAGCATCAACTCGGGCGTTCTCCAACCTTATGATTCTATTCATCTGAACAACTGGTAATTTTGCAATTACTTCCATCGCCTTGGATAAATACCTGGTTGTTAATTCTACTTTATTTCCATATAAACCTAGTACTTGGTTCATCACTAGCTGAGAGTCACTGTGTGCCACGACTTCCTTAGCACTGAATGATTGGGCTAAACTTAAGCCCACAATAAGAGCTTCATACTCCGATTTATTATTTGAAGCCTGGAATTGAAAACACAAGGCATACTCAATATCAATACCATCATGAGTGTTAAGTATTATACCTGCTCCGCTGCCGGTTGCACAAGATGACTCATCAATTGTGACACCCCGACTAATTAAATACCGGGTAGCTACTCCTTTATTAAATTAATTCAAAATGCCAAGTTGGCTCAGCTAATAGCATCATTGTCGAAAACATTTTTTTATTATTACTAACCACCTAGTATTTAAAAAGTAAGTTGCCAAATTTAATTAAAGTCTGATTAACATGCAACAAGTGTAATGAAGAATAATAACACCATTCACCATACTGAAGTAAATAGAATAACCATCACATAATGTAGATAAAGTCTGGAGGACAACTCCTCACTACAAATCCCACAACTGAATTAAGTAACGAAATACTGAATACTAAATCAATACATGCCAAAGTCTGAAAAACTGAAATGGAAAGATGTCTCTAATAGAAATGGGCAACATGCCCTACAACTGATAGATAATGAATCTGGAATCCAAATGATAGAAGCGTCTACAAGCAAATCCCTGTAGCTTCCACAAACAGCTACAGCTCGTCACCTGAATGAGTATCCTATGCATGATGTCCTTGTGGCTGGGCACCTAAAATGGTTTTACAAGAAAAATAGATTTGAAAGCAAACGGGTCAGAGCCCGAATGTGGAGATATTTTAAAAACCTGCAAGTGCTTTAAAACATTTAAAACATTAAATGTAAAATACATGTTAGGACGTGCACTCACATGATATTCTCACCTCTCGTCTAACTGTGCACTCCTAACGTAAGTACCCATCTAAAACGACTCAAACCACTAGCTAAGTGACATCATATCTAGCTAGACTGTCATATGTTTTTCCCTTATTACTCGGTTCCCGATTAACATTAAAACGATCTCAATTAAATAGGGGCTTAACGTACATTCAGGTTCTCACAAAAGTAATACAACTCAGTATAGATTATCCCATATATATTTTTCCATATTTATACACCCATTGCCATATGAAAATTCCCATTATAAAGTGTATATTTTCCATAACATAAATATGCAATATAAGCACCCCGAGGCTAAGCTGCGGTGCACACATACTCTGCTATCCATCCCGGTACATCACGTACATAAGGATCACATATTCCGAATCTTTCAGGAATAGTTCAGATAGCACAAATCATAAATAGTGGAGGCGAACACAGTCACATCACATGGGTCACGCACATACCTGCGCTCCCACGATCAGCAGACTTATTAACATCCCAATAAGTCCTTCTCTGACCTATGTTCATCGAGGTAACCAGTCTAAATCCGGGCAACACAAGTATTAGAGGGCCCTAAGCGAACGCAAACCTCCCGTGATAGCAAGTATGGTAGGTATGTCATACACACAATTCATATACCAATACTAAGTAAGCACACATCTTAGTAATCCCGTAATTTAATTGTAGTACTTATCGCATTCTCGTACCAATCTTAATATATATACAACTTATATAATCCCGGTCCATAATTACACGCGCCATAATTTATTCTCACGTCGTGGTAAACACTCACGTCTCAATCCCATATCAACCATTATTTAGATCACTCGTATATAATTTACTCCTCATAATAACCCAAACGTCCCAAATCTATCAATATATCATCAAGGGATGTTATCTCTATCCTCGGACAAGTTTACGGGACTCCCAAAATCAAAACAGGCCAAAAAGGCCTAAACTGCCAACTCGTTAGAAGTCTCGTTCGAACGAGGCTGTTCGAACGAGATTCCAGTTCGTTCGAACGAACTGTACCTTCTAACGAGATCTCGTTCGAACGAAGTTATCGAACGAAGTTCCCTTTCGTTAGAAGCGACTGGTCAACTCGTTAGAAGCTCGTTCGAACGAGCTCGTTCGAACGACCTGGGAAGGTCTTCTAACGAGGGACCAGTTTCGGCCCAGATTTTTCCCAATCTCGTTTTTCACCATTTCTACTCCTCAAATCTTCTCTAAAATTAGTCCCAACGATTGTTTTAAGGTCTCTAATCACTCCTAAACATATTATAGTCACATCCAAACACGTTTTAAAGGATTAATTCATCCTAACATCAATCAATTTACAAATCTCTACACTTTTCCCCCAATTTTTCAAGAACATGAACCCTAAACTTTTAAGTTCTCAATTAGTCCATTCTAAATCCGTTTTTCTTACATCCAACATATATTAATACCAGAATAATCATCTCTATATGATTCTACATGCAATTTGTCCTCAATATTCAAGTTCTAAGTCCAAACAACATGGGTTTTCATTTATCTTCCAAGAACAATTGTAAATCTTCAAATTATCTAACATGGAGGAAACATTATCTGAATTAAAAGAAATTAAATCACTTGCCACGATTGTCTCTGAATTTGGTGTTGATTTTGTAAAGATTTTCTGCAGAATTCCTTCTCCTTCTCTCCCTCTCTAAGCTTTTTCTCCAATGGCTATGGTGGCTAGGGTTTTCTTATGGAAAGTAATAGAACCTTATTCTAATAACCTACGTAACCTATTGGGTTAACATGGGTTGGTTAGTGGCTTAGTGGGTCAAACCCACATCAGATTTACTTCTCTAATTTTCGTCATTTTTAATTCCTAAAAATACGAAATTACCAAAATACCCTTTATATTGTCGGTATGGCCTAAAAATACCCCGGGACCCAAACTACACCCTCGGCTAGTGTTTTCTGACTATCTCGACCCTTCCGAACGCGTTGGCGCACTCAAAACGACCATACGGTTAATAGAATTTAAAATCATTTTTATAATTAAAATAATTATATCCCGACGCGACTGTCACACGCGTCCCAATAAAATGACCAGATTGCCGTATATCAATCTCACGATAAATTTCATAATTCAATATTCATATAACATCGTATGTACTCAATATAGTCAAATACCAACTCACATCTCGCTAGTATTTTATCCGGATTAATTTCCAATTAATTCTCATTTAATTAATTAATCCCAAAAATAAATATAGCCAAAAAATACGGGGTATTACATCAATATATAAATTCCATATTTGGGCGTTGTTGTCAAATGCTTGGTCTTTTAAATTCCCATAGTGGAATATTTTTCCTCTTGCTTCTTCATACTTCTTGGTCATCTCCTGTGTTTGGGAAGAGGAATTTGGTAGGTCGACAACTGCTTCTTTCGACAAAGGTTCCTCACGAGTTTTCTTGTTAACATCACTTCCTCCTGATTCTTGTTCGGTTACTTCACTTTGTTGTTCGAGGACCTCAGAGTAAGTGAACTCAGTTATGAAATGTGCCACTGTTTGGCCTTTCAAAGAAGACCTTGGTTCATATATGGTATGATACTCCCCCAATTCCATAGCCCAGTACATTAATCTACTATATTTCTTCGATTTATACAAAGCCTGCCTTGGAGGCATATCGATGTAAACTACTATTATATGGGCTTAGAAATAAGGTTTCAAACGTCTAGATGCTTCAATCAGTGCTAACGCCAATTTCTCCAAATGAGGGTACCAGATTTTTTCACCTCGAAAAGCCTTACTGTTATGGTAAACGAGTTTTTAAACTCCATTCTCTTCTCGAATCAATGCAGAACTCACGGATGATTCAGAAATAACTAAGTATAGGTACAATTTCTCACATGTGATTGGTCGAAAGAGCAATGGAGGTGACCCCAAATACTTTTTCAACTCCACAAAAGCTTTTTCACATTCTTCTTTCCATTCAAAACTCTTTCTAAGTACCTTGAAGAACGACGAGCACCTATTTATAGCTCGGGACACAAATCTGTTCAGTGTTGCTACTCGTCCAGTCGACCTTTGTACATCATTCTTACACGTTAGGGATTGCATTTTAATTAATGCCTTGATCTTATCTGGATTTGCTTTAATTCCCCTTTGATTTACTATGTACATGAGGAACATTCCTTCTTGACTCTAAAAGCACACTTGGTCGGGTTCAGTCTCATCTGGTGATTCTTAAGTTGATCAAAAGTCTGGCTGAGGTCGACAATATGATCAGACGCCTTTTTTCTCTTTGTAAGCATATCATCCACGTAGACCTCCATATTCTTGCCTATTTGTTCCTCGAATACCTTATTGACCAACCTTTGATATGTATCATCTGCATTTTTTAAGCCCAAAGGCATAACATTATAACAATATGTTCCTTGGGGAGTGATGAAAGAAGTACTTTCCCTGTCTTTAGGCTTTATTTTTATATGGTTATAACCAGAATAAGCATCCATAAAATTGAGTAGCTCATGCCTGATGTAGCATCCATGAGCTGATCTATTCGGGGCAAAGGAAAGTGATCCTTTGGGCATGCTTTATTTAGATCTGTGAAATCTACACACATTATCCACTTGTTGTTCTTCTTTTTGACCATAACTACATTTGCTAACCAATCAGGATATTTCACTTCATTAATAAAAGATACATTCTGAAGCTTTTCGACTTCTTCCTACATGACTTGGTTCTTCTCGGGGCTGAACACTCTTCGTCTTTACTTTACTGGTTTAAATTCTTTGTTTATGTTGAGCTCATGGCAAAGGAGATTGGGATCTATCCTAGGCATATCTTCATGACACTAGGTAAACACATGCTTTCTCTATCTAAAGAAGCTTACCAGTTCCTGTTTAAGAACAAGATTCGACGTTGTTCCTATCTGAGTGGTGCACGCTGGTTTGTCATCGTCTAACACAATGCTTTCAGTTGCTTCCATAATTCGTCCCTTTACCAGATCTGTTTCCTCCCTTGGGTCTAAGGTTTCAACCTCAAATTCTTCGTCAGCTTTAAAAGCATCCACTTGGTAGGTAGTGGGTTTTGCTTTATTTCTTTCAAGTCTTCTTGCTCAGCAGAAGAGTAGTAGCACTCCCGAGCTACTTTCTGATCACCTTTCATAAGTCCCACACCAAAGTTAGTAGGGAATTTTAAGCACAGATGGATAATGGAAGGTACTGCTTCAAACTTCTTTAGCCCTACTATTACCATGATCATATTATAAGCTGAGTGGACATTTTTATCCATTATAAAGAAATGGATCTTCTCTGTTTGACTGGCTGGCCATGTTCCGATCATCACCTCCATCTTAATGGTTCCCAAAGGAAAGACTTTCTCACCTGGAAAGCCTATTAGTGGTCGATGATAGGGCTCTAATTTTATGAGTTTAAAATCCAAGTTGCTGAAATAAGGATAAAACATGATATCCACCGAACTGCCATTATCTACTAGTATTCTAGAGATAATGATTTATTCCTTTCTGACTTTGATTACCAGTGGGTCATCGTGAGGGTATAGTACCCCCGAGAGATCATTTTTTTAGAAACCAATTACCAGTTTGTCTTTGTTAACCTTTCTTAGGCGATCTTCCTCGGCAAGGTTGATCCTCTGTATGTATGAGCAAGCTTGTGCCTCATGGGGGTAAGCTTTTCGTTCTCCTGTATGATCTCCTCATCCTGCATCTCCACCTGTAATCATTTGGCAATCAAAAGAACCAAAACTGATACAGAATATGTCGTATTTCGGTTGCCGAGTTTTTTTGGGGAGATTGGGATCATCATCTTGGTTATTTTTATGATTTCTTTTCTTCTCCTCTCTGGGCTTGCAAGGAGATTTTAATCTATACCGAGCGCTTTTGTCATTCTGCCGATCAACATACTAATTCAGCTTTCCTCGTCGGATGAGAGTTTCAATCTCATTTTGAAGAGCTATGCAGCGCTCTGTCGTGCGACCATGATCCATGTGGAATTCACAGTACTTAATCTTATCCCTCTTGGTTGGGGAACTTCTTAACTTCTCAGTCCAACGCACATCTTTATTATGCTTGATTTCTTCCAAAATATGGTGAATTTCCATGGTTAATGGAGTATAACTGTTGTACTTCTTGAGTCGCTCCAAAACTCCATTTTGTTTTGATTCCCTGTGTTCTTTGGAGTATTTATGATATTTCTTATCATTTTTGCCATCAACTTTTGTGCCCGATCTATGCTTGGTTGCCATTGCTTCCTCGGCATTTATAATCTTTGTTGCTTTAGCCATCAATTCTGCCATTGTCTTCGAAGGGTCTTTGGCAAGAGTGTAATATAATTTCTCGAGGAGCAGTCCACTCATAAGGGTGGTTATTCCAGTCTTTTCCTCATAATCCACAACTTCTAGTTTCTCGTTATTAAAACGAGTGATGTAATCTATGGTGCCCTCTCCTTCTTTTTTATCTCACACTAAGCAAGTGTGCCACCCTTTTAACAGGTTTTGCTCCAAAGCAAAATTTGTTAATGAATAGCTCGGCCAGTTGGCTGAAGCTAGAAATTTATCCCCAAGGAAGACTATTATACCAGATTTGGGCAGATCCCGTAATGGTTACAGAAAATGCTCTACGCCTCATTTCGTAGGGGATGACATAAATGTCAGCAAATGCTTGATATTGTTTTATGTGGAGAACTGGATCAGTTTTTCCATCATATTTGGGTATTACTACTGGATCCTTAAACTTTGTTGGAGTAGGGAAATCCATAATTACATGCACAAACGGAGACCCTTTTACAAAACTTCTTTGCAGTGGGTTTTTGGCCTTCACAATATCTTCTAATCTGTCTTCCAATCTCTATATAGAGTCTTTCCATGCATCATTGGCATCACTAGATTTATGTGCTATAACCTTATTATTTGCTGAGCTTTCTTCCTGAAGCTGTCACTCGGTCCGAGCAGTAGTTCATCGGGCGTTTGATCTAGACTGAGTTGTGCCTTCCTTTTGATCAGATGGTCATCGGGTATTACCTGGCATTGCCCTAGGAACATTTTTGTTCTCCCTAGGTTCCAAAAATCAAAGGGAGAAGCACAAATTAATCTTTCTAAGGCACTTGGCCTCTCCGGACAATAAGATTCGGATGTCCTGAGGAATGAATGTGACCTTGGATGGTAGGAGACATCCCTTGTTGTCATTGATTGGCTACGCCGACCACCTCTTGGTGGTGGGGGGATATTTCCTTGAGCAGATGGAGAAGGTGCCCCGGCTTGAAGAGTTTTTGCAAGTTGCTTCATAGTATCTTGCATAACCTATTGGCCTCTTGTAAGACTGGCCAGAATTCCAGTTAAATCGTTTGCAGATGGAGGAGCGGAAGGGACAGGCGGAATACCCTCATTCCTGAAACTTGATTCAGTAATATCAACCATTTAGATGTTTGAATGAGTGAGGTCGATTATAAATATCGTTCCCACTGACGACGCTAATCTGTTGATGCAAAAAACTAGACTAGGCTAATTAATTGATCATAGATAAATATAAGTAAGAGAGACAAAAGATTTTTAAAGTGGTTTGTCTTAAAGGAAGAGCCTACGTCCACCGTTGTGCATTGATTTTAGGATTGCTCAATTGCCGCTCATTTCATGTCCCTTGGATCGCAGAGACGTTTTATTTATATCGAGCGAGAAGTGGATCTCGTTCGCGTGACAAGGGATTGTCGTTTGAACGACCCACTGTCTCGTTCGAGCGACAGTGTTTAAACAAAATTATTTTTCTTTAAATAATTCCTCGAATTTTCTTTAAACTAAGTTTACTCAGAAATATTTTTAAATCAGAAAAAGATTTAATTCCCAAACATTTAAATTACCCAGCTTTTAATCAACATACTAAATTACTCAAATCCTCACAAGTATTCATATCTGAGTGATCTTAAACATATGCAACACGTTTTGACTTGAAATCTTCGTCAAAGGTTTAAATCGCACATTCTTGGACTTGAACTTTGTCGTAGGCTCCAATTAAATTCCATAATTAAAACTAGCCTAAACTTAATTTATTTTGTACGGAATTAAGCCAATTACAACAAATGGACATGATAAGAAATATTTTCTTACAGGATGTATTTGGTACCATCGAGAGTGATAGAGAGGGTTGAGTGACGTCTTGGCGCCCCATATTATTGAAAGAAATGGGAAAAGTGAAATTAAAGTTTTGATTTATCAAAAATTGATGCCAAAAATGGATTTAGAATGTTTGAAAACCCTAAGAAATGAATCCATAATGATGAAAAACGAAGTAAAAATGGACTGAAAACCTAAATAAGCTCAAACATACCTAAAAATAAGGTGGATTAGATCTGGGTAAGTTCACGGGTTAAGGAGCGGGTTGAATCTCGGGCCAAAAAAGGGCCAGTGTGCTAGTGATGGTGGCAGCGAGAGGAGAAAAGGCTTGGTGCAAAATCGAGAATCTCACCAGAGAGGTTATGTAGCAGCGATTTGAGCACTGTAGGGGGAAGGCCACCAGGAGCGTTATAGCTATGATACCATGTTATGATATTAGAAAGCGAGAGAGAATTGGAGGAAATGAGATATATTCAATTGATTTGTGTGTTTCTACAAAGAGATACATGACCTATATATAGTTAAAGTAGAAGTACAAAAGTACAATATGGTAGTAAAAATGCAATACAGTAGTACATTTGTAGTACGATAGTACAAATGTAGTACATATAGTACAATAATATAAAGTATATTATATACATTAACAACTAAGTTCCAATATAATTCCCTAAAGCCAAATTTTTTAGGTTTATGGACACTGAACAAACTTATAAGGCATTCATGAGAAGTTTGGGCGATGGATAATTTGAAAATTTAGAGGAAAGTGTCATGCCCTGTGCCAAAAGCTTATTTGTATGGGAATAAAGGTTCAAATCTGTGCATCTTTTTTTCTTGAATTCAATACTTTGGAATTTTTTTGAGGTATTTGTGAGTTTGTTTCTTATTGGTTGGAATTTTAGGTGCATATATAGCTTTGTTGATCCGGGCCAAGAAGAAGTGGTTTAAAATCATCCTTCATCTAGGAAATGAACTAAAGAATGAAAAATAGATCTGTTCGGCTTTAGTAGAGATTATGACATAGGGATCCCCAAGACCAATGATTTGTCTAAGGTTGTAGAAGGGAAGGTAGTCGTTGACACCGCTAAGATGACAAACGAGAGGAGACCAAGTAACTTTAAATCAGGTGGATGCAGTGGCGGATTTTAGGAATTTAGGTGAAGTGGGGCGAGAGTTTCGAGTGGTATCGGGAGGCGATTTTTTGGGGTTATTTCGAGTTTTATACAAAGTATAGCTTTATAATGCCCAAACAACTACTCTCAATCATTATTAATAATACCTAATTAATTTCAAAAAATAAACAACGCTTAATAAATATTCATAATACCCAAATTTAGTAGTGATAATAATTGAATTTTGCTACTATGAAGTACAAAAATGAGTTAACTCACCTACACACCTGATGAAACAAAAACAACTTGATAAAGACCCCATCTCCAAAACCTACCCTGAACTTTGGAGATGATCGATTGGACTCCTTAAATTATTTTTTTTCCAAATCTCAACTAGGGCGGACACCCCACTTGGACCTAGTGTGGATTCTCCTGTGGGTGGATGAGCTTGAAGAGTAACTCTAAGAGAAGGATCTCTATGTTTTACTGCTCTACAAGACAAGAGGTAATTGTTACCTCTGATCAAATTTAAGTATGAAGGATTTTATAAGCTCTTTGTACCAATGTTTGCTCTCAATAGCTATAAGGAGATGCACGAGAGGATTAAGTTTGACATCCCAATATGTATTCGGGTATGATCTGATGGAAACAGGGAGATGAATTAAGTTTCAATGCCATCGCCGTTATCTTTTGATTTAATCATCCAGGGTGAGCAATAAGAGATTTTGAGTGCTTTATGACCACCTACGAATTTAGTCAAATGTGTGTACCTCATGTCCACGATTTAGAAGAACTTGGTAGCATCTTACCAATGTGGGGAACTCCCTAGTTTCCAGCTCCAGAGAGCCCCCAATAGTGATCCCTCATTTGATTTGAGAATAATCTATACTTTTATTGAACTTATGTAAAGGTCATGTACACTAACTTCGTATTTTTTATTCCCACTCACCTTCATGTATCAATGTTTTATTTTCTTACTCTATTTTGGTTTCTTGAGCTTTTATTTGTATTACAATTGTGATGTTATCATGTTGCCATGTAAGAATGGGTAATTTAGACTTATAGGGACAACTGAAACAAATGGCTTTGATCGATAGTGCCTTAATAAACTTCTTAGAAAATTAAAGTGTGATCAATTTAGTGACCGTTGCCCCCCCCCCCCCCCCCCCCACCTCCCCAATAATTTTGGTCAAGTGTTCATTTGCATTAACACCTTCCTTAGCCTTTGAGCCAATGGATCAGTTTTTTCAAAGGCTGGCGTGAGGTATGGGTGATCAACCGAACTTATCAAAGACATGGATATCTGAAATAAAACATTCGGGACATGGTAAAGGTATAATTCATTGATCTGATTTTCCTTATTAGTTTTGACCATTTAGGTATTTTTTTCCATTAATTTAATTTAGTGTTTCTTAATAAATAAATGGATTAATGGAAGTGAACTTGAGTTATACGTATACGTTTTATTCAATCTTAATCATTGCAAATTTGAAGGAAATTGATTAAAAATTAAAGTGAATTAAAATTAAAATAACTAAAAATTAGAAATTGAGTGTATTGAGTTGATGATCATTAGTGGTAGATCTTTAGGTTTTCAACGTTCCATGTCCATGGGAAAACTCGATCTTTATCGACTTTTGGTTCACAAGTTCCCGATTGTACTATCTGAGTGATGATGTATGGGCCTTTCAGTTATCTGCCAATTTGTTCTGGTTGGGATTCTTGGTGGACTAAGTACGTATTTTGAGGACTAGGATTCCGACCTTTAAACCTTGGTATTTTTACATTCGATTATCCTTAGGGTCGCCTATTCTATTTTCTTCCATAATACCTAATTTTACCTTTATGAGTTGTTCATTTCTTAATTGTTCAAAGCTACACACTCATAAGATGAGAATTTCTTATTTGATCAGAATTACTACTTCAATATCACATACTAGTGCAAATGATTTTTCTCTAATTTTCCCCTTGTTATTATTCGGTACACCTATAGGATATAGAGTAGGTGATCTACCTAGATACCCTTGGATTTATAGGTGATCTACCTAGATACCCTTGGATTTATCAATCTCTCTTTTAAGTTCGTGTATAATAGTATGTCACCTCTATTTGGTCATTGCAGTGAGGATGCCTCAGTGTCGAGAAAAAATGCTTGACTTTGAATTTATTGCACAACACGTCGATCCTTGTGTTCACAAATTGTTTATCACCATCGATGATAGTTTTATACGACACTCCACATCTCGCAATGATGAGCTTCCACATA
The DNA here is from genome assembly GCA_949130495.1 of Sambucus nigra. Classification (NCBI taxonomy): domain Eukaryota; kingdom Viridiplantae; phylum Streptophyta; class Magnoliopsida; order Dipsacales; family Adoxaceae; genus Sambucus; species Sambucus nigra. The sequence goes on from OX422218.1 coordinate 127,458,578, forward strand.
AATGCATGGACTTTTTTATCGGTGGTTTGAGAAAGTGATTGTGCCTCCACCCATTAGGTAAATTAGTCAATGGCCACCAAGAGTTGCTTGCATTTCCCTTTTTCGATTAAAATGAGCCTTTGATATCCTAACTAAATAGGGTATATGACCATAGGCCACAAAAGGTGAGAGATTATCTACTAGATAACTAATGAAGACTGCTGTACACTGGCGCTTGTCACATCTTCAGATGTAGTTTTGACATCCCTAGCCATGGTCGACCATTAGTACCCCTAATTTAGTTCTCGTTGGGCTATACTGCAATTTCATATGTGGACTTTGCACACTCCATTGTGCATCCCTTTGAGGATGGTTTTTTCTTCTAAAGTATGTACACATATCAGTATCGATCGATTTATCCCCTTATATATTGATTTCTTTTTGGGTTGTGGGGAGGTAGAGGGTTTAATTGTTCCCTCATTCATTTTTTGTTTTAGGTATCATTTTGGACATGTGTATATATCTTGTATAAGGGTTTTCGCCCCTTTGGCAACATGATTGTATACAGTTTCTTACTTATAAAAAAAGATATTGAGTTCTTTCATAGAGGATAGATTTGGCATCTTTGGCCCCGAATTTCCTTTCTTTTGACCACTCCTCAAGGAGGTTCCCATCTCATAACATATGGACGTTGTCATCTAGATTGACTTAAGGATTTCTAGATGCTTTTTTTTTTCTTAGATGGATGTTGGGTTGGCTAAGGAAATCGATTAGGGGATTTCCCTCGTCTAAAGATGCCAATAGTTCTAGGTAATTGTATTTGGTGTTCTCGTCCCCGAGGACATGGATGGTTGTGAAATCAATTTGCAAAGCTGAAAAATATTTTAAAACCTTATTTTTTTTTGTGGAAAGAAGAAGCACTAATATAACCTTTCAAATTCGTAGACACCAATCATCATAGACCTAAGCCATTTTTACCGCACAAAATAAGCTTGTTTGCTATTATACATAAAATATATGGTAGAAAAAGAAAATATTGCCAAATGATCTCAAAAATATTTTCTATAAAAATTTGATGGGTCCTTCACAGATGTGATGCTTTACAACACAAGGTTGCGCATGCGTACATGGAGAAATTGGTGGGGAAAAAACTATGAGGTTTCAACCGATGAAGAGGGACCTTCATTGACATGAGGATCAGTTTCATTGCAGTGAGTGTGGTCGCGCTGGAGACCAAAATTTACCCAGTTTTGCCCGTTTAAAAAAACTCAGAATTTGCGTGTCCAACTTTTGAACTAAGTGGATTTTAAGTACAAAAGATGCATTTTAAACATAAGTTTTATGTAGAAAAAAATGTATCATGTATTTGGCAAACTCAAAAACCATTAGGTCAATTTAAAACATTTTTCAATTTAAAAAAACATTTATCTAAAAGGTTAAAATATAAGTCCTTTAAGTCAATTTTACCTCCATCCTAAAGCGACATTCTCATTGGTCATGGAACGAGATAGCTCTTAGTGAAGTTGAAGAAGTCCATTCTTGAAACGATGAATGTGAAGCCTTTTGAAGACCTCTTAGACTAGGACTCAAAGTGTGTTTTGGAAATCAGAATAAGACAACCAAAGGATCAGGGGGTACATACGTATACATTTACTCTTATAGCTTGTACTATAGGTCGAATCCTCCAACTCAGCGAACCATTTAATTAAATGCACATAAACTTAAGGTCGATGCAGGACCTACCTAAGAGTATGATTGATGAGTACTACAATTGTATGCGATTGGAAGTAGTATCTCAATTTTTGAGTAAAAATTATGAGTGGGAATGCTAACTTTTCAATCTTGCATTGAAGTGGGTGTTGGGGATGAGACTTCTAGGTAAAGATATAGTTCTTAATTGGGAAGTGAATTTGATAAGAGCAGGGATTTAGCTAAGTATTTCTTCAATTCTTTGAACGTTTCTTCACATTCCCTTACAAAAAGAATTCCATGGAAAATATCTAAAATATGCATTATCAATTTTTTTCACATAAAACTTAGGCAGCCAAACACACCAAAATTTGAAAATTTTGGGATCCTTCAAATTTTCCATGGAATATATTGCCAATCGAGCACACCCATCCTTAATCCAAAATTTGAATTTTTGGAAATGATAATGTTCTTGTTTCAATTTTAATTCCAAAACATGGACATGGAATGAAAAAGTACACAATGTTTTAGAGCAGTAGAATCAAAGCATATATGATCCATTTTTTCTCGTGAGAACATTGTAAGAATGAATTAATGAGAGATATTAGCCTTAACTAACAAAATCAAGTCACCAACCAATAATTCATCATAAAATCTTAATTGTTAATAAAAGTGTACAATAAAACATCAATGACAGAGATAAATATAGTACTTATCTGGAGTGCCATGTTAAGTATGGAGGCAATGGGATTAAGACTGTGGTTGTAATAAGGGATAGCTACATGGTCTATAAGGGTTGATACATATGAGCCAAAAATAACAATGGGTTTGATCCATATATGGACAACCTAACTAGATCCAAACTAGTGCTATTGTATTGTAATTCCATTATTTGAATAACTACAAGACAAGAAGGGAAGTGAGCATAATTTGGAAAGTAGGATGAATGATCGGACCATCCTCAACCGATAATGATCTGGGTGTGTTGTGGGGTTTAATCTTGGTTGCAACCAGAAATGACCCTATGTCTTTATTCTTTTGTTATACATGAAACTAATGAATACAAATTTCAAAAAGGTGAATAAAATTGAAATAAAGTGATGATAAATGATGATATTGATATTATTATATGTTTTGTAAATGTGTTGTATAATGAAGGTTAATTATCATAGTTATTCGTTACATGGTTTACAGACATTAGTAATACCTTTACTACTTGGGAACACAAAATCCTCTTTATTATATGCTTGTTAGGAATTTATAATTTGACAAATAAACTAAGTGTGTGTGTGTGGGGTGGGGGGGGGGGGGATCCAAACTCCATGGCTTAAAATTGGAATATTTTCCATCCACACTTTGAATAAAATTATTCCGATTCATAGCCTTGGAATTGGGGTTCCCAAAAAAAAAACTGAAGAAATTATTTAATGCACCCACTAAATTATGCATCTCACACATGTGTTGGAAACATGCAACTAGCCTTTTATATCTTACCAACTAATTGCAATTCACGAACATAATTATGGAAGGATGAGTTACATGTTTTTTAAAATGGGGTGGAGTAGATTTTCATATAAATTAATCGCCCATTCACAATCTATCTTCATATAAAACAAAATTTAATTACTAATAGGTATGGTTAAATACGCTCTAAATGATTACTCTAGTACTCCTCAGAGTGACAGATCTTGTAATGCATTTGGCCATACCATTTTTGAGGATTTTTTTCACTTGAATACGTCAATTATTGCGTTTTAATTTATGTACACAATATGTTAAGGCTCCATTACACTTTATAATCATACACCTTGCCCGTGACCTATGAAATACAAAATAGAAAAATAGTAAAAAATAAAGGAAACCTAAAATATATATAAAAAACTATTTAAAAAGAAAAAATAACAAATAGTTTTGCCTCCCCCTTCTCCAAACACCACCACCATTGATCAACCTCCACCCACCCCACCCTATGACCCCACTCCCACCACTGACACATACTTCAAACACCCCACACAAACATAACACATAATCCACTCCCTCATCCACCTCAAACACCATACCGACAACCATCATCTCCCCACTCACTTCCGTCACACCCCGCTCGTTCGCAACCCTGCACCACACCACTGCACTACATATACTATCCACATTTCCCCTTTCTTATTTGTCCATATATGGACCCATATTTGAATCCCATAGATCTTTACACCTGGAAGTTCCCCCCCTCCCAACCCTAATTATAAAATCGATTTTGAAGTTCCAGATTTGGAATCAAATTCGATCTTGAATTTTGGATTCGAATATTCTTTCTCATTTTAGATTTCAAAATTGATTAAGATTTGAAGAGGTTATGGACTAAAATCGAAAGTTTATTTGGGGTGGGGATGGTCGTTGGTAGCCTGTGTGGGAAATATAAGACTTTGGGGTTGAGTGGTGGGGCTAGGACGAATGTGGGTGGGGGTGGGGGTGGGGGTAGGGGCTGGGATAGGAGCAGAGTTTGGGGATATGGAGTAGACAATGGTGTTTTTTCCTATTTTTAAATCTGTTTTTGTTTTTATTAAATTTTTCTATTTTTTTCTTTATTTTTCCTTTCTGTGATTTTCTTTAACATTAATTGTAATAAACCTTTATAAAAAGGATATCAAATTCAAAGTTAATTATTAAAAATTACTAAACTCAAAACAGGGTAATTATGGACGTATTAAAGTACAAAAATAACTTGTTATAAATGTAATCTCATTTTCACCCCTTTAATGCTTAATTGACATTTGGAGACTATTACTAATAGTATAACTCATTGTTTTTTTAAAATTTTACTCAAAGTTTCCAGAGGAGTGATATTTGAACACTTAAAAATATAGTTTTTTTAAATGTTGTGGTCCTGCAATTTAAACTCCGGGGACCTTTTTATTTTTTGGTCTTATAATGAAAATTTATAATTTAATATCTCAGAAAAATAAATACGATTTACACAAAAAAAATTATGCATGTAAAATTCTCAATGGCATCTATCGAAGCAGATCCAAGTAGATAGGTACTTTTGAACTTTTCAAAAGCTCATTTTCACCCCAAACATTTGTGTGTTTTACAAAATTTGAAAGTAATTATCTCCCATTTTAAAATTATGATTTACACGATTTCCCCCCAAAGATCTTAACGAGATTTATGTAAATAATATTTGAAGACATTTTGTACTTTACATCAACTATTAGATTCCTCTAAAATTTAGTATAATCGTTCTCATTATTGCTCATCATTCCACATACATAATTGTAGAATGTATTGTAATAACCCGTCCTTTTGGAGACAATTAAATTCCATAATTGAGTATAAATTGGCAATTTGGAGAATTTATCAAAATAGTGATTTTTGGGATTTTCGATGGTTTAATGATTTTTGATGGGTGATGTAATTACTTTTGGGATTAAATAGGTCGAAGTATTTTAATTATACATCGCCGTTAAATAAAGCGACAGAAGGTAAGTTTTTTATTAAAAAACTCGCATTAAGTTATATGGGTTAGAATAGTGATTTGCGGTCAAGTACCTCGGATGGGAATTTCAACTGCGCCGCGAGTCTCGGAATGTCCGAGATAGTCAAAAAAGAGTGTCCGATTGTCGAAATTGAGTTTCGAGGAATTTTAGAGTTAAAAGGTCTCGTAATTGAGTAAACGAGTCGTTTTTGGGTTTTAAGGGTTTAAACCCTTTTTCTTTCTATATAAAGAGGGAGAGAGGGAGAAAAGAGAAGGAAAAGAGAGAAGAGAGAGAGGAGGAGAGAAAAAGAGGAGAAAAGGGGAGATTCTGGCCAAACTCCGTGGGATTCGGCTCGAGGTCGTCGGATTATATCCACGAGGCAAGTATTTACTTGCTTTATTTACTTTTAAGCATAAATCTCATATCGTAGTTTGGTATTAACAAACCATAAATATTTTGGGTTTGGTTTTCGTGGATAAAACGGGTTTTCGGGAGTAAAAATGAAATAACCCCAATAATTTTCTAATCGGAGAAACTTAGAAATTAATCGAAATAAATTGTTGGTTTCGGGTTCTAGGATGTTTAGAACCCTTATTATAAGTGTGTTTGTTGTTGGTTGAAGTTGTAGGCCGTTGGGTGAGGAGATGAAAGCTTGGGAGAAGCTTTCATGGCTGAAACAGCTTCTCGGAGAAGAAGCTGCCCGCCATGATCGATCGATCGATCATGGGGAATCGATCGATCGAACCATTGATCGATCGACGGCCATGGGTCGATCGATCGACCCCTGCTGAAAGATTGGAAATTTTTCTAGGGTGATTTGGATGGGATAGATTCCAATTCACATTGCTTTGAGGCTAGTTATGGGTTAATATGAGGGACCTTTTTGGATTATATGGTCCTCTAATTAAGGGAATTTAGGAGGGCAAAGTGAGGGTTTTAAATGTATAACCCTTAAACTATATTTTCGAGGGAAATAGAATAATTGTAGAATTTGAAGGTTTAGGGTTCCTAACTTAGGGTAGGGACCTTTAATTGCTTATATGGACGAGATGTAGTCCTTAGGTTCATGGAAATGCAATCCATGACCCACTAAATTTAAAGTTATCGGGGAAAAGATAAATCCCTAGGATGTTTTAGTGGGAAATTAGACCTATATAATTATACGTATAGGAGGCATAATTATAAACGATGGTGGATTGGGTATATCCTACGAGATAGTTTGGATAAATTGGGAATATAGATATATATTCACTTAATGTCAAATAGTATAATTGGAGATATCCAATAGATCCTTAGATGGAATTAAGGTATTTATTATTTATGAAAGTAAGGAAATACTTTGGGTTTAGTATCATGCGCATATGAATGCATGATTATGATTCTTTGAGATAATCCTTGGGATTATTGGTCATTGCTAGATGTGATTGGCAAATATGGCCATTTATATATATTAGAGGAGGAATATGTAGTATGTATATACTATGTGATTAAAGTATATATATGATATGATATAAATGACTTTTGAAAATGAATAAATGAAAGTTTTCAAAATGGAAAAGAAATGATTTTCATAAATGATAATTTATGGATACACACCTCTCTAAATCGCTATCATAAGGGAAGTTGCGTGCGTATGGTGAAGCCCCCTGGCGAATGAATGCAGGGTGGATATAGTCCTATAGGCCATATGAGGGATTATTATATGTTTTCTGCGCTGGTGAGGTAATTCTGGGTGTGGCTATGACTCTTCCCCAGGCATATGGCCACTTCCCGACGTCTTGCGTTGTAGGATACCAAGTTGTCTTGATGATAGGCCCTGGAAGATGATAGCCATTTAGGGGCGCGCACAATGGGGAAACCCCAACGGGGGGTCTTAGAACGCGTTATATGATATGTGAAAGAAATTTATGATAATAACTTGGCTTTAATTACATTTCCTGGATGGAAGAAGGGAAATGGGATTAATTAATTGTCTTCGGAAACACTTCCCGGATGGAAGAAGGAAAATGGAAGCATATGATATGAAAAGCATTTTTATGATAATAAAATTGGCTTTTAAATACATTTCCTGGATGGAAGAAGGGAAATGGGATGTTATGAAACGAAAAAGCATTTTTATGATAATCAAACTTGCTTTAAATATATTTCCTGGATATAAGAAGGGATATAGAAAGTTTTGAAATGAAATTGGTATACATGTTGTAAATGAATTCTCATTCCGAGAGATAGATCCGGATGTATATTGTAATATGAATATATATGGATAAATCGAGGACCGAGGGTCTAATGGATCCAGACGATCGACCTTGCCCGCGTAGTAGTGTATCGGGGGGTTCCTTGTTTGGATTTTGCTTTGCGAGACACCCCACGCACGAATATGGCTTAGTGTTGAGACTGGGGATAAGTTTAACCCTTAGTGCTCTAATATTAGTAATTCTTATATGGTATATATGTTATGTACTGAGGGTCTAATGGATCTCCACGATCGGCCTTGCCTCGCAATAGTGTATCAGGGGGGTTCCTTGTTTGGATTTCGCTTGCGAGACACCCCACGCACGAACATGGCATAGTGTCGAGACTGGGGAGAAGTTTAGCCCTTAGTACTTGGACTATCTAGGGTTGACAGTAGTTGGGTGATGTACTTGTTAGGTAGGGTAGTTTGACTAGGATGTTTAGAGGGATGCGCTAGGAGTGCACTGTTAGAAGAGAGGCGAGGGGTATCTCATGGGCGTGCGATACCAAATTTAAATATGAGATAAAACCTTTTTCTAAAAATAAGGCATTTATGCACTTGCTAAATATTTTCAAAACTCGGGCTCTGACCCGTTTATCTACTTTTCCCTCTCTTGCTATATATATATATATATATATATATATATATATATATATATATATATATATATATATATATATATATATTATATAGGTGTCCAGACACAGGGACGCCTGGATGGCACTTCTTTCGAGTCAGACGTCAGCTGCAACAGCTGTGGATGCATACAGGTTCTCGATAGGTGCTTCTATCATTGTATTCTAGATAGGAGGTACTGTATACACATTCGGGCCAATGGCCCAATTGCATTTATTTATTCTTTTACCGCCTTTTAGTGTGGCATTCGATATGGTTGTATATTTTGACCGAGTGTTCGGTTATTTTATTTCATTTCAGTTTCATTTACCCAAACTGTGTGGATGTTTTAATTTAGTAGTTGTTTAAAAATAGTAGTTAAGTAAAAATTTTGACACTAGCCTAATAGGTTATTAGTAATTAAATGGATTTTCGACAGTGATGCTAAGAATGATCCATATGAGACTCCTGTTTTAATTTGATATGGAGTGATCGCTCGTTATTTTATTACGCGGGGTGTCACAGATGGTATCAGAGTATCAGGTTCTAGTGTCCTTAGGAATCTGTGCGAGCGTACTACGCTTTCAGCGTTGCTCTCGATTTGATATAGAGCCTCAGGATTAGGATTGTTGATTTCTCTTGTGAGATTTTGTTCTCCTGCCATATTATAAGATTATAGAAATCTTTTGCGCGCTCGTTCGAGATTAGTGTGCGGGGCTTGGATCGAAGCAGGAGGTGAGGCTTAGCTGGAGCAGCTGGTAGAAGTCGGGAATAAGGACCGTAGTAGAGGTCACTTCCTTTGTAGTGTTTGCTAAGGATTTTGATGGCGACTACTAAAGAATAGTAGTTATGAGTACCGCAGTACCGCTGTAGTAGAGAGTGTTACTAAAGTTGAATTTCTCAGTGAGGTAAGGATTCAAAAGGGATCTTTCGGATAGTTTTAACCGTGAGTCCCCGTGATTCAGCAGGAATGAGAAGAATGCTGTTTTGGATTATTCACATAAGGTTCGGTCAGAGGCCGACAGTGGATAAAGAGTGATATGGAAAAGTGAACCTTGTACCTAAGTGAGTTAGGTGCAATGAATAATGAGTCCTTTACAGGAAGGATGGGCTCACTAGGGAAGTGTTGCTAACACTTATGGAGAATGTGTATGTTTGAGGACCCCATTGGTGGACATCCACCCGGGGAATTTATTGAAATAAGGTTGAAGCTTGTAGTGGAGTTTCCTTTTAACGGAGAAGTTAAGAGGACTAGTAAAATGATTGTAAGGAGCAGGGAATAGTTATGGTTATGAGTTTTATCTCAATGAAGGAGGTGTATTAGGTGTGACTAGATAAAGTCGCGGTGTTCGTTAGCCTTAGACTCGTGTGTATAATTTGAGTTTTGTGGCGGTCTCGATAACATTATTTAATGTATATTTATGTGTTTTCCGCTGTAGCGGAGTTTTATTTTCCTTCATTCGCTATATAAAAGCGGGTGTTGATATTTTGAATATATATGTTTAGTTTATGATACTCGTCTTATATGTTCATACGAGTATGGTAATATGGTGACTATAATACATTATGGTCTTATCGGAGCGATAGCAGGCTAAGGATGGCAAGACTATCGTGTCTGCAGTTCCAGGGTGGAACGGGTTGTGGTTGTGATATCTCACTTGGATACAGGTTGAGTTCGCCTTTATTATTATGGGTAAATGGAACTTCGATGAGTAGATGTTTCATTATTATGATTTGAGAGTACGACGACCTTATAGATAAGATTTAAGGCCGCAGGATTGTTGCTGAGCTGTGAGTTTAAGCTCATTATTGATTGCGCAGATACTGAGTGTAGTGCGATGCGCTTGGTTGGATGGCTCCTAGATAGTGATGGGAGTTCAGACCATATTTTTTTGAAAGAGTGGATAGGGTATCCCAATTGCGTGTTTGAAATTAATGGACCTCCACAATCGACAGAGTTAAGTATTAGTGTAATTGGAGGGGTTCCTTGTTTGGATTTCGCTTTTGCGAGACGCTCCGTGCATGAACCTTAACAACGTCGGGAGTGGAGAGATGTTATAGGATGCGAGGATGATGGTTTTGTGGATAAGTCTTATAGTGTGGATGAACCACTATAGACTATGAGTCATGTGATGATGATATACTTATGGAAATATTGTGCTATGGAAAAGCACTAAAGTGGCCCTCTCACCACAAGCGAGTGGGTGAAGTGGAACTTAGAGAAATTGATTTGAGGATTATGGGTAGGCCTTAATGAAAAGGCAAATTTTTATGAAACATGTTTTGGGTATGATGGTCGTATTGCTTTTACAGAGAGTTGGCACTTCGATTAGTTAGATTTCCTTTTCGTATAGATGGGAGGATAGAATAGTAGGAATGCATTCGTAGGTTAGCGTGGTAGGATTTAGGATGTCCCACTGGTCTGACTTAGGCCGCTATATCTCGATGACCGACAACGCGAGGGAGTAATGTAACGGGAGGGTTCCTTGTCTGGATTTCGCTTTTGCGAGACGTCCCACGCATGAAACCAAGCAAATGTCGGAAGTTGAGAGAGGCCTTGGGCACTAGGGATATATTTAGGATTATATTTATTTAGCGTAGGTAGGGTAACGCATAGACTGTAGCATTATTAGGATGTAAGTTCGATAGCGTTAGTGGCGCCAAGGTTAGGAGAATAGAATTTCGCGAGTTGGGAGGACCCATGTGTGAGTATTACACTGAGGAAAGGAAACCCTTATTTGGAGAGAGTGTCACGTGTCAAACGTTCACAATGGATGTGCAGATATGCACAGGTTAAGAAGGTGTATGGTCACCTTAGTGAGTTGGTTTATATACCACCTGAAATAAAAGGGGGGTAGTATATAAAGTTGAAGTTAATGCCGTGAGGCAGCCACGTATGGATTTGGACTGTGTTGGGTAGAAAGTTATATGAGCTTGTAGTGAAGCTAGTATATTTGAGTACACCTTGAGGTGGGTGGAATTGGGTAAGAGACTATCGTCTTAGCCCCTTTTTGATTTTGGAGGTACTAAGACGTAGTGGGAATTGTGATCCTAGTTTGGTGATGTAGGTTATATCCGAATTTTGAGGACGAAATTTCGTTGTAAGGGGGGTAGTATGTAACAACTCATCCTTTTGGAGACAATTAAATTCCATAATTGAGTATAAATTGGCAATTTGGAGAATTTCTCGAAATAGTGATTTTTGGGATTTTCGAGGGTTTAATGATTTTCGATGGGTGTTGTAATTACTTTTGGGATTAAATAGGTCAAAGTATTTTAATTATACGCCGTCGTTAAGTAAAGCGACAGAAGGTAAGATTTTTATTAAAAAAACTCGCATTAAGTTATATGGGTTAGAATAGTGATTTGCGGTCAAGTACATCGGATGGGAATTTCGACTGCGTCGTGAGTCTCCAAATGGTCGAGATAGTAAAAAAAGAGTGTCCGATTGTCGAAATTGAGTTTCGAGGAATTTTAGAGTTAAAAGGGCTCGTAATTGAGTAAACGAGTCGTTTTTGGGTTTTAAGGGTTTAAACCCTTTTTCTTTCTATATAAAGAGGGAGATAGGGAAAAAAGAGAGGGAAAAGAGAGAAGAGAGAGAGGAGGAGATAAAAAGAGGAGAAAATGGGAGATTTCGGCCAAACTCCGCTGATTCGGCTCAAGGTCGTCAGATTATATCCACGAGGCAAGTATTTCTTGCTTTATTTACTTTTGAGCATAAATTTCATATCGTAGTTTGGTATTAACAAACCCTAAAGATTTTGGGTTGGGTTTTCGTGGATAAAACGGGTTTTCGGGAGTTAAAATGAAATAACCCCAATAATTCTCTAATCGGAGAAACTTAGAAATTAATCGAAATAAATTATTGGTTTCGGGTTCTAGGATGGTTAGAACCCTTATTATAAGTGTGTTTGTTGTTGGTTGAAGTTGTAGGCCATTGGGTGAGTAGATGAAAGCTTGGGAGAAGCTTTCATGGTTGAAACAGATTCTCGAAGAAGAAGCTGCCCGCCATGATCGATCGATCGATCATGGGGGATCGATCGATTGAACCATCGATCGATCGACGGCCATGGGTAGATCGATCGACCCCTGCTGAAAGATTGATAATTTTTCTAGGGTGATTTGGATGGGATAGATTCCAATTCACATTGCTTTGAGGCTAATTATGGGTTAATATGAGGGACCTTTTTGGATTATATGGTCCTCTAATTAAGGGAATTTAGGAGGGCAAAGTGAGGGTTTTAAATGTATAACCCTTAAACTATATTATTGAGGAAAATATAATAATTGTAGAATTTGAAGGTTTAGGGTTCCTAACTTAGGGTGGGGACCTTTAAGTGCTTATATGGACGAGATGTAGTCCTTGGGTTCATGGAAATGCAATCCATGACCCACTAAATTTAAAGTTATCGGAGAAAAGATAAATCCCTAGGATATTTTAGTGGGCAATTAGGCCTATATAATTATGCGTATAAGAAGCATAATTATAAACGATGGTGGATTGGGTATATCCTACGAGATAGTTAGGATAAATTGGGAATATATATATATATATATTCACTTAATGTCAAATAGTATAATTGGAGATATCCAATAGATCCTTAGTGGATCCCGACGATCGACCATGCCGCGTAGTAGTGTATCAGGGGGTTCCTTGTTTGGATTTCGCTTTGTGAGACACCCCACGCACGAGTATGGCTTAGTGTTGAGACTGGGGAGAAGTTTAACCCTTAGTTCTCTAATATTAGTAATTCTTATATGGTATATATATATATATATATATATATATATATATATATATATATATATATATATATATATATATATATATATATATATGTTATGTACTGAGGGTCTAATGGATCTCGACGATCGGCCTTGCCTCGCAATAGTGTATCGGGGGGGTTCCTTGTTTGGATTTCGATTGCGAGGCACCCGACGCACGAACATGTCATAGTGTCGAGACTGGGGAGAAGTTTAGCCCTTAGTACTTGGACTATCTAGGGTTGACAGTAGTTGGATGATGGACTAGTTAGGCAGGGTAGTTTGACTAGGATGTTTAGAGGGGTGCGCTAGGAGTGCACTGTTAGAAGAGAGGTGAGGGGTATATCAAGGGAGTGCGATACCAATTTTAAATATGAGATAAAACCTTTTTCTAAAAATAAGGAATTTATGCACTTGCTAAATATTTTCAAAACTCGGGCTCTGACCCGTTTATCTACGTTTCCCTCTCTTGCTATATATATATATATATATATATATATATATATATATATATATATATATATATATATATATATATAGGTGTCCAGACACAGGGACGCCTGGATGACACTTCTTTTGAGTCAGATGTTAGCTGCAGCAGCTGTGGATGCATGCATGTTCTCGATAGACGCTTCTATCATTGTTTTCTAGATAGGAGGTACTGTATACACATTCGGGCCAATGGTCCAATTGCATTTATGTATTCTTTTACCGCCTTTTAGTGCGGCATTCGATATGGTTGTATATTTTGACCGAGTGTTCGGTTATTTTATTTCATTTCAGTTTCATTTACGCTAACTGTGTGGATTTTTTAACTTTAGTTATTTAAAAAGAGTAGTTAAGTAAAAATTTTGACACCGGCCTAATAGGTTATTAGTAATTAAATGGATTTTCGACAGTGATGCTAAGAATGATCCATATGAGACTCCTGTTTTAATTTGATATGGCGTGATCGCCCGTTATTTTATTAGGCGGGGTGTCACATGTACCCCACTTTAATTTAGTTGAGAATTTTAAAAAATACATGCATTTTGTGAAATATGGAATGTTCGTGCAAAATATTGCATGTACTTATTGAATGTAAATGCTCTAATACAAGTATTTTTAAAAATTACACATAATTTTTGCGTGTACTTTATGAGAATATATGATTTGATTATAATTTACCAAGTGCACACAAATTTTGCATGTACTTTTTAAAACTAATTTATGATTTTTTTTCTTGGATTTTAACGAAAATACTGAGAGTGTTGAACTCCTGAGAGAAACTACCCAAACTAAAGTTATTTTCAACTAAAAGGAAATATTTCCCTTTAATCAAAATTCAAACGAAAGCTTATCCAAATCTATAAATGATAAAATGTGACTTGAGAAAATGATTTTCTTATTAACATATGTTAATTTATCATATTATGATAATGAAAATGTGAAAAACTAAATCAAGCACTTGATAAGATAATTTATATGGAAGAACCCAATTTGGAGATAACATTTGGCCAAACTGACACCTTCCCTATATAGATAAAGATTTACTCAGAGGGAGAAATGAGTTTCAAACACTAGCCTCTATTAGACTCAATAATGCACAATAAAATTTTCCACCTTTTAGTAAGAAGATCAAGTATGGATCGCATCCAACCACTCATCACGTCATAATGCGTTAACCTTGTTGATAATGTTGCCTTCCTACCTCAATTTTTTTGTAAGTTTGAAATAAACTTTTCTGCAAGTATAATTGAACTAAAAGGGGTCAAAGATTAAGAATTGGAATATGTGAGGACATCTTATTATTGGATGGTTTAGAAAATTTTTGGGATCACTAAAAAATCTTACAAAATGCATATCACTAAAAAATGGAAAACATCTAAGAATAAAAATAAACTTGAATTTGAAGAACATGTAAATCTTCAAGATTTTCTCTCAAAATATTTTAAAGAGTTTTTACACACAAAGATGGTTTAGATCATTACAAAATACAATTTCTCTTAGCTTGATAAAATAATTTTAAAAATCCTTAACTTATTAGTGAAGAGAAACACAGTTAAATAACATTTCAAGCTTGTGGACACATGCCCTAAAAACTTAAGAAATTCTTGTCTACTTAAATACGCTTGTTTTCCAATCTACCCAAATGATATGGCGGCACAAGAAATTTTTCCAAGAAGATCTCAAAAATATTTCATGTCGATTGTTCATGACACTTTGCCAAATAGAAACTTTAGCAACTAAGGTCACGGCACTAACTAAAAGATCTTAAAAGGATTTCATGTTGATTGTTCATGACACTTTTCCAAACTGAAACTTTAGCGACTAAGGTCACGACACTAACTTAGGAAATTTGCACGAGATAATTTTGAGACCACGAGCAAAAAAAATTATCCTCGGTAAAGCTAATGCCTCCTTCAGTGAAGCGAACTAGGTCAGGACTGGACCAGAGTTTGCTAAGTTTTGTAAAAAAGTTGCAAAACCTAGAATTCTTGTCCCAACCTATGCAACAAGTTTCTAAATACATAAGGATGCATTTTATAAAAATATATTTTTAATAGAAATGCGTATTGCATCATGTATTTGGATATTTCATAAACCACAAGGTTGAATTAAAATATTTTTTTATCAAGAAAACATTTAATTAATGAGTTAAAATCTAAGTCCGCTAAGTTCATTTTACCTTCACCCGTACTGAGGAAAACTATCATTATGATGCTTTGATGAAGTCCTTGTTAATGATTGGTATACGTGAACAAAATATTTTAGCCCATAAACTTTGATTAAACATGCAATATAAAGTAAAAACAAAACTATCTTTAAAGCATAAACCTATGATTTCGGATCAAGATACCTTAGTGGACCTTGTTGGTGATCCGAACGAGGAGAAATAGTTTTTGAATAAGATTATGGGAATGACCTTTTATTGTCCTCCAAAATCTTGCTAGAACACGTCGAATGCCTCAAACCTTCTAGTAAATATGAATCTGCTAAAGTAGGGTATGTGTGTGGGAACTCTTGGAAATGAATACCTTAAGTTTTGAGTGATATATGGACCTCTTGTGGGAACTATGATCTGTAATCGGGGTATGTATCATTTTATTCCACTTGACAAATAGCCTTAAACCCAGCCTCGTCCAAGCCCTGAATCCTTAACCCTAAAAACCACTCCAAATGGATACCAAAACACCAAAAAAAATTCAATACAAAAACTATTGGAGTTAAAATTGAAAATAAAAGTTATCCTAAAAAAGGCCCAAAACCTTTACCGGGATCTTTCGGCCGAACGACAAAAGACACCAAAGCCTCTTTAACCAAACTATAGAAGCCATCTCAGAGTGAATCATCTCGGTTGGCCACGTGGTGGCCTTATCCAAAACAACGGCTATCATCCCTCAGTCGAATTGTAAAAGTCTCTAAACCCCTTTCACCGAACGACATAAGCTATGTTAGAGAGAATCATCTCGGCCGCCCACGTGGTGACTTTATCCAAAAATAATGACTTTCATCCTTCAGCTGAACGGCAGAAGGAATCGCCTAGTTTCCTATAAATAGAGGCCCCCACCTCTCATTTTATGCATTCAAAAAATCACGAAAAGACTTCGAAAGCCATCTAGAGCCCAAAAACAATATGATTTTTTAACTTTTTTTGCCCCCGAGCATCCAAGATACTTAAGATTATTATGAAATTCTAGAGGAAGCTCGTACTTCAGAAAAGTCAGTTTTTCCTCAAAAGAAAAGCCCGTACTTCCGTGAAGTCACTTTAAAGTCCTAAGAAAGAGTTAAACCTCTGCAGAAAACTCAAAAAACCAAACACTTTTACTCGAAGCTTTGCCCAACTAGAAACATAAAAAATTCAAGACTTCTAGGTGAAGTTCCTCCCTACTAAAAAACACCAGAACGGATACTCCTCCCACAAAAAGTCGGTTTTTACCACGAGGATAAAGGACCTATGCCCAAATTTCGAGAAATTACCCATATATATATATATATATATATATATTGTAACAAATTGTACATATCTGTGTATTTAATTTATCCCGCCCCCATTTTAGGGATTCGATTATGCAATTCACAATGTTTGTATTTTAAAAGCTTAGTTTTAATTCAGCACCTCTTTTAATTGACTTGCTATGCTCATATGTTAAAACAATGCGAATCAAATGCCACAAACGATAATTGCAAAACATGAAAACACAATTTTCAAAACCATTATGTGTAAATTGTCTGTGAGCCGAGTGAGTCCAAAATTTTGCATCGAGCTAAAGTTTAAAATTCGACTACTCCCACCGCTAAAGTCGTCCATGCGGGGGCACCCGAATATGTGTTTTCATATCAAAATAATCGTAAACTTCGGCCCATGATTAGACATTATTTTACCATATTAATATATTAATTCAACGTAACGAAAATTCTATATTAAGAACTAGGCTCCCTATATACCGTAATGGTGTATATTATATACCCAGTATGTGATAGAGATGACTTTTCGATATATTTCGTCGTTGTTGAAAAACTCCTCTAATCAAAACCTTTCATACCTACAAAATTATAATAAAACTAAAGCGTAGCTGTAAGTAAGGGAATCAATCCAAATCTAAGGATGAAACAAACAAAGGAGGCATGCAATTCATTTGTTTATTATTCTCTTTTTTTGATTTTTGCATTTTCTATTTTTTTTGAGCTTTTTCAGATATTAAAACAATTTTCTGAGGTTGTGAATTTAAACTAAATCAAATATTTAAATAAAAGTAAGTGAAGATACTAATTAAATCTAACTAAATAAAAATCTAAAATATAAGATGGGTGAGGTAATAAACGTGAGGACTAACAAGGGATAGGATGCCACCATATATTCTAGTTAATTAAAATTAATTAATTCATTAAAATTTAATTAAAATATGCCAATAAGGGTCCATTAGGTTTTAGATCACCTCATTAGAAAAAAAAAGATTTATTATTTATGAGGGTGTTTGGTTGGAAATAAAACAACGGGTTTGCAGGTCCTGACAAAGTCATGAAAAAGCATTACATAGTTTTAGGTGTTATTGGTTTGGAAATTATTTTAGACTTTGATGTGTCGATTAGATTGAGTCGATGTCATATAAATTCACATTTTGAGACCTAAGGATGATTTTGAGTTCATTCGTTAGGAGTGTCCATATTCATTGTGCACATATGTTATGTTTGATTGCATTGATCTTCCTATCAAATTTGTTCACACCCATTCATTCCATTTTCACGTTTTGGTTATCTTACTGTAAATTCATGGTGTGTGATATTTTTTATAAATTCGATTTGTTGGAAAAATTTGAAAAATCATAATTAGTTGGTGGATGCTTGTCACTCCTTATTTTTTGTGTTTATTATTTTCTTTATCTATTTCAGACAAATAAAAAGGGGGAGAACGAATTATGATGAATTATGGGGAGTACATTTTGCATTATGGGGGAGAATTGAGATATTTGATCTTTGATTTGATTTATGTTTATCTCATTTCAAACTCGATACGTTACGAAGGTATTTATTTTTTTGTCTCATGTGTAGGTAAATATTATGAGGATAATTATTTTTCACACCCTGATGATGACAAAGAAACAACGGAGATTTAAAAATATTAAAGTTGAAGAATTTTGAAGAATTTGAAGACTTGCATTTTTTGTACTTTTTTGCTTTTGGGTTGCATGGGAGGGTATTAGATTTGTATAGGATATTTGATTTGATAATTCAAATGTTTTTATTTTGTACCGGCATAGACACATGAGAGATTTGTAAGGACATATTTTCCATAGTCCATACTTTATAATAGAGTATGTTGTATACCACTACACCGTCGAAGAAGTTCAACTCATTTATTCATGAAGATGGATCCGGATTTCAAGGATCTTCAAAACTTGCAAGACATTATGTATAAATTTCATAGATTGTGTTTAAGTTTCGTAAAATGATTTACTTTAAAGATTGGGATATTTTCGAAACTGTTTTTAAAGCTAAGGATATTTTTTCTAAGTTAAAAATAATTTTTAGGACCTGTAGGCGGGGTTTTAAAAGAAATTTTTTATCGCTTTAGTCGTTCAAACGACAAGGCATTGTCGTTCAAATGACATGCCAAAGTCGTTTAAACGACTTCATCTGACGACATTAAATGTTGTTTGATAGGTCATTTATTTCATACTTCGAACGACTGCATACTATTTTGGTTTTCCTATGGTCGTTCTTCCTGGATCTAATGGCAACAGATGTCAGTCAAATGATCTGCATATGTATTTTAAATGACCTGCAGATGTCGTTCGAACGACCTACCGACTTAAGGATTTTATAAATACATGTTTCAGAATCCTTTCTCATTAAGACTTTCTTATACATGAAAACTGCTTTCTGCAGGATTTTAAGTTTTCACTTTTAAAAGGTTTTTATGTGTTTGATTCGCCAAAATCAATCCAATCCTTTGTGAATCTTTTATGTCACCCAAAATACTTTTGTTGAAGTTTGATCTTGTGTACTGTCATCTCTATTGTTGAATTGGTAACTCTTGAGGGAGTTGCTGACTGATGATTGCGATCACTTGGGAAGACCTAAGGGTGTTCCTTGCTGAAGAAGAGCTGCAATTCTTGTGGGGTCTTATGGGAGTCTATTGCTGGTTACTAGGCTACATTCTATATGAGTTTTTTGTGATTGATTAATTGTAGATTTCATTGTGTATTTTGTAAGTTGCAATTTATTGTTCATAGTTAAATAAAAGGTTTTGCCCTTTTGGGGAATTTTTTCTCGAAATCTGTATGTCAGCATTTTATGATGGCATAGATGCATGTATTAGGGTTTAATGAATTTGAATAAAAAGTTGGCATCTAATTAATTAAGTATTACATTGGAAATTTTTGAATCCATAAACAATCGATATCACACTGCATTCACAAATTAGTATTAGAGCTTTTTAAGCGATTTTACCTTGACAACTTTTATGATATTATCAATGGTGTCCTCCTTGCCTTTGATGGAATAATAAATAGTGATTTCATGTATATACATGTGTGTGATACATGTGATGATAATGAATCCAATAATGTATTAGAAATCACCCCTTATAATGAAAACTCTGCGGACTTAAATTACTTGTAAACCATAACCAAAGTCAAAGCAAACGTATGTCTGCCAATGAGGGTGACACAATAACCATAAACTTGGGCACTCCTGCCTAACCCCATATAGTTACAAATAGTGTCTTACCTAAATAAGAATGAATGAAAATAATTCACGAACCTCCTTGCTAGTTTCATGGATGTTATCGCTTGGTCCTATGCCTACATGCCCGACATCGACCCGATTATTTACATGCATGAGATACCCACGCTCCCCAATGCAAAACCCATAAAGTAAAGGCTCTATAAAATAATACTTTAATGGTCCTTGAAGGTAAAGGAATAAGTAAACAAGCAACTCAGTGTCGGGTTCATCCGAGTGATCGAATATCCCACTTGACTAGCCAATATTGTACAAGTACCCAAAACTAATGATCAAGTTTAAATGTGCATAGATTACAAGGATCTTAATCGGAGTTACCCAGAAGATGATTTACCCTACCACACTTAAAATTATTTGTAGACAACTCATACAATAATGCTCTCAAGTCCTTCGACGACGAGTTCGTAGGCTATAACCAGATCAAAATTTACCTTGACCATCAAGAGAAAATATGGTTCATTACCCTTAGAATATGTACTATTATATAGTCATGCCTTTCGGTCTAAAAAAATGCTGGTAAACTTTCCATAGAGCATCCAAAAACATCCTACATGACCTCATACACAAGGTAGTGGAAGTATATGCATACGACATGATCAGTGGATCCAAAGTCTAAGAAGAAAATGTTCCGGCACTCCGAAAATTCTTCCAAAGGTCTTGCCTCTTCAAAATGTGACTAAATCCACAAAAGTGTGTCTTAGTAGTCATTAAAGGGATAATTATTGACTTCATAGTCACTAAAAATGGAATAGAGGTAGACCCAGCCAAGGTCAAAGCCATACGGGAGATTCTACCACCCAAAATAGAAAAGGAAGTCAAATGGTTCCTAGGCCAAGTACACTTCATAAGCGGATTCATCAACTAACTCACCACCATTTATGAACCCCATATTCCAAATATTGAAGAAGGACTCATCCAAAGAATGGAATGCTTAATATAAAGATACATTTAAAAAAATATAAGAGTACCTCACTCATCCACTGGTGCTAGTTCCTCCTCGACTAGTATAACCACTCATGCTCTATCATGACCAAAAGTGATATGGCTACCGGAGACATGTTTGCATAGTGTATAGATTTCTCTCAAAAGGAATGTTTCATCTACCGTGTTAGCAAAAAACAGATATAATATGAGCTCAAATACACCACCCTGGAAAAGGCTTATGTATCCCTTGCTTGGATCATTCATAAACTATGATACTAAATGATGCCCTTGAGTATACGACTCATATCAAAGATGGATCCTCTGAAATACCTCTTTGAGAAACCCTCTCTCTATAGATGTATGGATAAGTGGTTGTTAATGTTATCCGAATTTAAAATTTCATATGTTATGCAGAAATACAGAGCGATCCATCTCTGACCTTCTCCGAGAGCATCCCCTGTCAGGTTAGGAATACCAAAATAAGGAAGAATTCCTCGGCGAACATCTCTTCACCCTAAACGATAGAGAGAATTAGGAATCTACTTTGACGGGGTTTCAAATAAATGGGGATTCGTCATTAGAATGATACTTATATCCTCAGACTCGAGGTGACTCCTCATCATTCGCAAGATCAGACATAAATACACCGACAAGATGGCCGGGTATGAGGCTTGCATTATTGGTCTTAAAATTTACCTTGGAAATGCGAATCACAGACCTGAAGGCCTATTGGCATTCCATCCTCTTCATCAATTAAATATTGGGCAAATGGAAGATTCAGGATGAAAACTGTAACCATACTATGCCTATTTAGAGGAGGTAGCTTCACGATTCAAACATCTCAAATTTGACTTCCTCCCAAGGGCTAAAAATAACTTCGCAGATGAATTTGACACCCTAGCCTCCATGATCGACATAATGGATGTCACTACAAAAAAAAGTTCGCTATAAGTAGATGGAACACCCCTTCGTATTTCTTTGAGGTCGACATCATCGAAGAAACAACGGTTGGACCTAAGGTATTGTGCTATGATATATGAAACTTGCGCTACAGAAATCACTACCCATCAGATGCGTCTTCCAATGACCGACTTACCGTATGCCAATTGGAAACCAAGTTTATCATCTATGGGGGACAATTCTATAAAAGGTGTCCAATCGTATAGACTTACGATGTGTCACAGAGGAAGAAATCCTCGAAATTATGGACAAAATCCATAGTGGTGAATGTGGCCCGCACATGAGTTGTCACACCCTCTCCACAAAAATCCCCAGACAATCATACTACTGGATAACCATGCAAAAGGAATATGCTGAGTACATCAAAAGGTGCCTCAAATGTCAGTTATATTCCCACAGAAAACATATCCCTCCTCGAGAGCTATATTGCATGACCTCGCCCTGGTCGTTCTCCACCGGCGGGATCAACATCACAAAAAAAGTAAATCTTAAAGACTCCATGGGGCATGATTTCATATTAGTCGCCATAAATTACTTCACCAAATGGGTCCAGACTGAACCCCACACATTTCTAAATGCTAAGAAAGTGGCTAAATTTTATAGCGAGACATTACCTACCACTTAGACGTACCTCATGAGTTGGTATCAGATAATGGATCTCACTTCAAAAAATAGGTCTCTAATATATTACACGAGTATAGGATCATAAGGCATAAGTCAACCCTCTATAAACCCTAAACCAACTGAGCAGTCAAAGCTGCTAATAAAAATATAAAAAACATTATTAGCAAGATGATCGAAATCTACAACGATTAGTCAAACAAAATCCCAAACGCCCTCTGGGGATACCATACTACAGATTAAAACTCCACCAGAGCCATTCCTACTCACTAGTTTATGGTATGGAGTCAGTCCTACCCATAAAACTCGATGTGCCCTTATTAAGGGTCATGCTCGAAAGTCAAGTTGATGAAACTAACTAGGTCCATGCCCGCTATGACGAACTAGACCTCCTTAATGAGAGGAGACTAAAATCCACTTATTACAGACCAGGGCTACCATTATAGTATTGCCCGGTCATTCAATAAACGAGTCAAGAAGCGAGGCATCTAAGAATGCAACCTAGTTCTGAAAGATAATCTTAAACCTACCTGAACTCTCGAAGGTAAATTTGCACCCAACAAGGAGCCCTATCTAGTCACCAAAATAAACTTTGATGGGGAGGTTACCTTAACTGATCTCGATAGAGTCATGTTTTCCTAGCCTTTCAGTGTTGATCTATTGGATAAATTCTTTCCCTAAACCTGATTAGGGTGAAAAGGAAAATTATCTAACAATCGGTCTTTAGGGAAATGAAGGCTATTCAAACCCATACACATTCCCAAAGCTACATAAAAAATACCACTTAAGCCACCAACCTTTCTCTTGAATTCAGCTAAAACACTTAAAACCCACAACCATTTATCTGTTTTTAGAGAGAACTACATAAACCTGATTCTCCGCTATATTATTATTACATACGCTCGAAATTACGGGCTCACCGTTACCTTTGAATCAGAGATAAGTAGGCAACCTGAGATATCACTTTGGGCTCAGTATAAATAAACACAAAAAATCCCATGCGATGGAAAAATCTTGTCTATGGTCATTGTGTCCTTACTCCCGAAGAATCGGTATAAACGAAAAGGCTAAACATCAAGTAATGAAACAGTGATATAAGGCATTCTAAAGACTCCACACAGTCATTCTTATTTAAAATACACACAAATGCTAATACTGTGAAGACCAAAGATTATTACAAAGGGGAAAATACGCTACCCCTATACACTTTTCCTAGAGAAATACACACCAAACACCTCTCTCTCTATAAAAAAAAACCCGTCCAGGATAAAGATCATAAAAAACTAGACTCAATAAGGGTTCCCTATAAAGCGAAAGCCTATCCAGGTTAGAGAAACACTCCAATTCCTAAATCTAAGCCAAATAGATCCCGCCAGTTTTGAAGCAAAGAAATGGGAACCTCTTTCCCTCATACTCCAACGTTAGCACAAACAAATGGTTCACCATCAAGCAGATAAGAGTCATTGCTATAAAAAAAAAGTATCTACAGGACGTACGGGGCTCTTTTGTTACACACACACACACACACACACACACACACATATATATATATATATATATAGAGAGAGAGAGAGAGAGAGTGAGAGAGAGAGAGTGAGAGAGAGAGAGAGACTTGCTTAATTATTGTATATATATGTGTCATTATCAATAAAAATAGCCTAAGCTCACTTTGTTTCATACACATATTTCTCATTAAGTATCCTATAAATAACAAAGCATATATATCATCAAGATATCGTCTGAAGGAAAGCATAAAAACCTGAGAAATGAGTAAAATATTTCCAAAACACCATAAGAATTAGACAAATCCCCACCACCGATTAAATAAGGCAGGTATCAAATAAAAATGTAGTAGTACGGTACAAGAGAAAATGTATGAAACGATGGAGACAAACCCTCAAATTAGCCAATAAAAAGTAGGAACTAATCATGACGAGCCTTTTTGGCGCATTCAATCTCACCGACAATGTCCACCACCTTCGGCTCAACCCTAACTATCACCACTATGGGCGATGAACTCAGAGCCATAATGCTGAAGGAGGTACGTGTGATAATCTGAATATAATTATGATTAATTATGCTTAAATCATGATTATCATATGTGATACGGGTAATGTGTTGTTAATATATATGATGTTAAGTTATTATGTTTAGTCTAATCCTACTTTTAGGAAGCACGAAATATCGAATTAGTTGTAAATACAAAATTTTGAAGTTTCGGTAGGAATGTTCATATTGGAGACTAGTTTTAACCCTTATAATATAAGAACTTACTTGAGGTGAAAGCTAAAATAGTTTTAGATATACGAGTTAAGTTTGTAACACAATAAACGGTGTGTTAAACAAAGGTCCGAGTAAGAAGTTATATCAAAATTACGAAACAGGAGGCAAAGCTGTCCATTCGTTAAGTCATATTTTGTCTTATTAGTATGACAAATGGTTTATTTTGATTGGTTGGAGAAGGAGGTGGTTTTGGCCGACTTTAAACATTTAAAATAACCTCCTCCTTCATCATATTTCAGGTATGAAAGAGTTTTTCCAGAAGAGAGAGAGAGAGTCGGTAAGTTTAGGAAGAAGAAAAGGTTTGGAAATGTTGGAGAAAAATTCGTAGGAAATTACGAAAATGTCCCTAAGGTAATTCTATAAGTAAATCTTGTTACATGTTTGGTATTACTGATTAAAATGGTATAAATCATTTATTGTTTATAGAACTTTCATACCTTGGTTTATATGTATGAATAGATGAAAGTTTACGTAAAAATTGAACGTGTAAACCCTTAAAATTGCTTCCGTTAGGAACCTTGTGAAGTCAATCTTCTATATCTTTTTTGTATACTTACTAGAATTGAGTAATTCCAATTGGAGATGAAAATAGACTCATATATGTATAAAATCCGAATATTATGTAAAAATACCAAGAAATGAATCTTGGGTGATAGTTGGAAGTTTGGGTATAAAATCTGCCCCAAAAGTGTAAGTACGCATACCATGTGTTCGATGTTTGGCCTGACATAGAAAATGAACTCTAAAAATTATAAAATTTTAATTTCATATTATTAAATATGTTTATTGAGATTGGGTGAGATATCATAGAAAGTTATGATGTAGATAAATTATGAAAATTCCTGTAAGTTGACTGAACGATGGATGAGCCTATAAGGCATATTTGCTATGTATTGAAGAAATGGGCATAGCTTGCTCTAGGAACCTGAAATGATGTTTCGTCTGTTGTATTAGAAACCTAATATGATAATCATTGGATTACCAATAAGAAATGAAATCATGTTTAGTATATGATTTGGATATGTTAACTATTTTGACATGAATTTAGATGGAACTTCATCTATGATAAGTGATATGAATGGAATCATTTGATGCTTATGAATTGAGTTACGTTTAAGTTACTCTTTGGATTGTTGATATTCTTATGATGTTACTAATATTGTAAGAATGATAGGAAGGGAAGAAGAACTGGTTGAATAAGTGCTAGATAAAGGAAAAGGGAAAGCCTGTTAAATTATCATGGTGAGTGTGCTTATGATTGTTTCATACACATAAATATATAAATGATATGATGATATGAATATGGCTCGAAGAGCAGACTTATTATTGCCAATGGGCGAAATTATTATTACCAATGGGCAGACATATTATTGCCAATAGGCAGACATATTATTGCCAATGGGCAGACTTATTATTGCCAATGAGCAGACTTATTATTGCCAATGGACAAACTTATTATTTCCAATGGGCAGACTTATTATTACCAATGGGCATAATAACTTGGGTCTTATGATCCGAGATTGGTTATTGTCAACGGCCAAGATTGTTGGATTTTATATCCACAGATTTGATATATAGTACTGTTATCTCATTGCAGGGAAATAGTACTTCACTCAGCTTAATGCTTACAGTTTATAATTTAACATTTTCAGGTTTGTATGTTGCCAGCTAGGATACCATATGATCGTAAATTTTGAGAGCTGCACCGTTAGAAAGAGTTGGGGTTTAAGTATTGGAATTTTGTCACTGTCACACTGAAGATTTTACTACACTCACATTATATATATTGAGTTAGAATGGGATGAGTTGATGATTGTAATATTTAATCATAGATACTCATAGTATTGTATGTCCGCCTAATCATGACTCTGATGTTGATTATGTTATGGCACAAATAATAGTATTATGTTCATTATGTACATTACACATGAAAATATTAATAAATGAATTACATTTCAAATGGACTGAAGATTATGATTTAATTATAATAGAAATGAAATTAATAGAATGGAATTGGGTTTGGGGTGTGACAGTACTCCCCATAGTTAGTATCTAACCAAACGACCCCGTCGGTAGAGGCCTTAGGCCTAGGAAGCACCTCCCTCACAACAGGGGTTAAGATCTCCCTTTCTTCGATTGAGGGCAAAGAGATGTTATGACTAACCCTAAAAAGTGGCATCACCTCCGACTCGACCACCACTGGCATAACCCCCTTGAGGATCCCCTCGATAACCATGGCTGGATCCACACTAAGAACACCCACTCCTCAACAATGGGACGTCATGAGTCCATTACTCTAAAACGGAATCCTAGAAATCTGGAAGGCTACCTACTTTTGAAAATGCGGTGGGAGAGTAGTCGAATGAAGTTAATACGGAAAGTGTAGAGATGCCCTTTCATGCATAGCTTTTGATGAATTCTTCTATCGTTCGGAATACCCACCCCTCATCCAATAGCCATACCGATAAATCCTCTATTCCTACACAATACACCTTATGTCGTACGATTGAAACCCGTATCGAATTTTCAAAAATACAACATACAAATTTATGGTTTTCAACTATCCCTATGAGGCACCCATACTTCCCCCTATGATGGTCAAACCAATTTTAGACATTTCAATTTCGCTGAAGAGTGTCTACTCGAGCACATTCTTAGGCGACTGACTCTATGGGTACCCCAATTTATAGTCGAGGTGTGTCTCATTCCACTCGACAAAGTGTCTTAAACCCAGCCTTGCCCAAGTCCCAAACCCTTAAGTCTCGGAGAAAAACCACCACAAATGAATACTAAAAAGACTAAAGAATATGCAACACAAAATATATTGGGGTTAAGATTGAAAATAAAAGTAATCTTAAAAAAGGCCCAAATCCTTTAATGGGATCTTTCGTAGGAACGAAAAAAGGCTCTAAATCCTTTTTAATTGAATTGTAAAAGACATGTTAGAGCAAATCAACACGACTGCCCATACGAAGACCTTATCCAAAACAATGCCTATTATCCCTTTGTAGAACGATAAAAAGCTCTAAAGCCCCTTCCACTGAATGACAGAAGACATTTCAGAGAAAATCATCTCGGCTAACCATATGGAGGCCTTATCTAAAAACAACGACTCTCATCCTTCAACCTAACGATAGAAAGAAAACTACACCAGAATTGTCGACTTGTCAAGGTCTAAAATTATGACAAGTCAAACTTGTCAAGGTCTTTGACCATGACAAGTCTGGGGGTAACAGCCGCCTTTGTCACAGACTTGTCACAATAAAAGACCGTGGAATGTTTATTAGACTTGTCACGATCCTGTCACGGCCTTTGACCTTGACAAGTTTTATCACGGTCAAAGGCTGTGACAAGCCCGTGACAAAACCTAAAAGAATTATCATGGTTAAAGACCATGACAAGTTTCTTTGTCACGGACTTATCATGATTTTTTATCGTGACAATTCTGGGCAGAATTTAAAAAAAAATTATTGAGCAGTATGGCCATTGCCACTGCCACTGCCTAGTAGTATTTGTACCTATTATAGCAAAATTATACCTGTCCAAACAACACATATCTAAATAAAATATAAATAATGTACCAAATCATGGCATATATAATCTATATCCAAATAAAATAGAAATACAAATATCCATATCCAAACCAACAAATAAAATAGAAATACAAATATCCAATATCCAAATAAAAAAGATAGAAATAATGTCACGGCATAGGGTCTTGAGAAGGTTGGAGGAGGAAGGAAGGCCACACAATATATCCATTGACAACCCCTTTAATTCGCTGAATGCTGCATTATTCGCACAACAACCGAGATGAGTTCTCCTTTCCAATCACCTCATGCGTGACGCGCACCCTGCCTCAATTTCTTGGAGGGGATGTCTATGAATCAGCATACCCGGGAGGAAGGACGTGTCCCTCAACCCCCTTGCTATCTGCTCCCCACAATATATGTCGAGTAAAAACATGATCTGCTAACCTATTGTTGACATAGGTAGCTCGACGGGAGTCAAGATGGGAAATGGATCATATGGCGACGAGTTCGTGCGTATCGGTGATGAAGCAATGACGTCCTCGTCTACCTCTACCTCCTTCTCCTTCTCATTCCCCTTCCCTAACGGATGCTTCATGAAGGCGTACATATCTAGGACCGTCGCCTCCAACCTTGATAGCTTATCATCATGGGTGTCTGCCTTATGTGCCAAATCGGTGTTGCTCGTCTCCATTCTGATGATCCTCAACTTTCCCACTCGCGAGCTCACCCCCTAGTCCTCCCCTTGCGATCCATCCCAAGCACTTGGCTGAGTGCGTTCGTAGTAAAAGATGCTTTGTAGGCATCAAATTGCGGCTCATGCGCTTCCTTAAGCTTTGCTTGAAACCACAAAAAGTACATGATTAGTTAATTAAGTAAATAAAAAAATTATAACGTAATTAAAAAAATCAAACATTTATAACTTATAATCGTGGATGTGATGCTCGGGGCCACCTCTGTGACACCCCGCCTAAAAAAATATCGGGTGATCAGTTCCATACCAAATTAAAACATGAATCCCAGTTTGTTCATCCTTAGCATCACTGTCGAAACCTTTTTTTAAACTTACTAACCACCTAGTATTCCAAAAAGCTCGTGCCAAATTTTATCTTTTTAATTAAACAACCAATAACATGCGGAAAGATAATATGAGTCATACACCACGACTGAATTAAATCAACTAAATAAATAATAAACTACATGCTGAATAAACCATCGGTCACCAAAGTAAATAGTCCAAAACAAACATTCAACACCTGAATAAATAAATTTGAAAACTACAACTGAAAAGTCTGGGTGACATTCCCTAAATAAAACTGAAACTAATAGATGATTCCTACTCTAGGAATTAATGAACGATGCGTCTAATCCAAGCTCCTGCTAGCATCCACATATGCCGCAGCTCCGTGTCGCTGGAATAGAATATCAATCCTGGCGTCCTTGTGGCAGGACACCTAAAAGGTTTTGAAAATAATTTTATAGCAAGGGTTAGAACCCAAAACATTTTGAAAATATTTAGCAAGTGAATTAACTGCAGTAATTTAAAATATATGAATGCGCTCCATATTTAAGTTAGTGTCGCACTCTCTTGAGGACATTCTCACCCCTCCACTAATGTGCACACCTAAAGATTACCTTAACCCCACCTAGTTGTACTACCCCGTCCAACTAGTCCTTGTAATCCTCCCTTGCCTTTCCACTTTAAACCGAGTATTATTATCCATGGGTTATAAGTTATCTCACTAATTAACTAAATTAATTTCCTTTAAATAATATCATATAACTGTGACACAAGTTATATAAAACAATTACATCACACACCGTATTATTACTCGCATATAATATTTACTACCATTATATACGTACCTTTACCATAACATCCACACATATATCATATGTATATCCATCCCTTCGAGTATACCTTCTCTGGAAGATTTCCTCTAAAGTGCTATCTCACTAGGTGTGCTCGCATAACCTAGTTTTTCAAGTTGGAATCGCTCACCAACCTGGACCAAAATATAAACGTAGAGGAGGCGGTCATATTCCTTCCCTGAAAGTGATATAAACCCCTCACCCATATAACGAACGCTATGACCTGGGGATATACTCACCCTACTCCTCAAGCTAGGGGATTCACCCACATCGCGCAACCTCCCTTGATAGCGCTAGAGTATATAACTTAAATAAATATCTAGTCCCCGATATTTAATAGCACACACAAAGTACACACATGTATATATATACTATCACCACACCATATATATATAAAATATAAATTCCGGCTTTACCGTGTACTAAAACCCGTAACACTAGCCTATATATTTCCGAGTCTATGGTCCGACACAAGTTTAATTAATTCACTCATTAATAATTTATTTCTTTCCCGAGTCTACAGTCCGGCTCTAATTTAATTAATTTACACATTAATTAATTATTACAATTCCGAGTCTATGGTCAGACTCTAATTTAATTAATTTATACATTAATTAATTATTACGAATCCGAGTCTATGGTCCGACTCTAATTTAATTAATTAACACATTAATTAATTTAACACTTGGTGTCCCTCAACCATTATACACGGACTCGCTCACTTGGCCCGTACCATCGTTAATACCCGATTTTATATTTTGCCCAACACTAATTAATTACACCTCGATTCCTTTAATAATGTAGTGCCACTCAACTACAATATCTGAACTTTTTCCCTCGGTCCAAAACCAATACTTAAGAATTAATTCCCAAAATTTAATCGTCCCGTGACATACAATTATCACCCTCCTAAACCCAATTATATCCCCTTATAATTGTTAAGGAATATGTGCCACATATGAATTTATCACTAAATAAAAGTAGGGGATTAAATCCTAAATTAACTTCCCTTATATATATAAAAGAAGCGGAATTGCCAAAATTCTGGGAGCATCGATCGATCGACCAGTTCCCTTTCTTCTCCGGCTTGCTGTTCAGCCATTGACGAAAATCCAAGGTTTCTTTTCTCAAATCCCAACCTCAATCCAGCCTATTTATCATCTTTTTACATTTATCATGAACTATAATCATCATCTAAACCTTATATCATCATTGATATTACGAATCTTTACCCACTCAAGAACATAATTTCCTATGGTAAAATCCCAATTATCCTTCAAAATCTGATCCCACAAACACAATAAATTCAACTCTAACACAGGTGTTCTATTATGATTCTTATACTAATCAATACTGAATACTTTTATAACATCAATTGGACTGTCAAATCACTCAACCAATTAAATTTATAAAAACCCATTTCATGCAATAGTCCACCCAAAAACGAATTTAGGTTTACACTTTCCATAATATGAATTGATTATCATTAATTTAAAAATCACAACAGTTAGCCACTTACCTGGAATTGTTCGTAGAGCCTGATCCGTTCGTGTAGTTATGGTGTTGATGAAGAACACTCACTCTTGTCCCTTAATTTGACACCAAAAATCCCCAATTAGCTCTTGATTTGCTTTCCCCAAATTCCCTCTCAATCCCTAGGTTTAGAATTAATGTTAACTGCAATTCAACACTTTTCCAATTAGGTTTAAACCCCTAATCCCGTTTTTGGCCACATGGATTTAATTAAAATGGCCCGAATCACCCCGTGCGTGTAGGCCCGGCTATGCCCAAAAATGCCCCGAGACCCGATTACTACCCCCGAGTACTCTTTTCTGACTATCTAGACCCATCCAGACTCAACCGCGCACTCAGAATTGTCATCCAAAATACTATATAATGTTCTCCAATTTTGACCTAAAAAATGCGACACGCATTAATTCAAACGATTAAACTTAAAGTCGCCAATTTTAAATAATTCTTCCCACTCAAATAAATTCTCCAAGTCATAAATTTAAGTTTCTTCAATTTAAATATTTCTATTTCTCCCAAAAATAATTAAATTTTAATCATCAAAATTATGGGGTGTTACATACTTCCCCCCTTACAAAGGAATTTCGTCCTCGAAATTAAGATAAGCCTAGTGCTCCAAGCTTCAAATATCACTCTCTAGTCATGTGCCTCTAAGCTCGTTATATCTATCTCTCCCGATTCTAACTATAAATTACACAAATATGCATTTGAATTAATCAGGGCGCCCATACGCCCTGTACCCGTGCTTGACCGCACAAAAGTTGCCTTAATTAACCCGGGTGCCCATACACCCTATCCCCGTGCTTTATCGCCCGCAAGTTACTCGACTATGCTAGCCGTGACCCGTAATATAACTTCCAACCCGTGTCATATCACATACATATATAATGGCCGGGGTACCCAACCCATGTACTAATGATCAAACATCTCCCAACTTCCAACGTTGCACTAAGTTTAATGCGTGGGACATCTCACAACCGAAATCCAACAAAAAACTCCCCCGATACACTACTACCTAACATTGTCGATCGTTGAGATCCGTTAGACCCTCAGTCCATAGCACGCACCCCCAAATACTTGTCTCTTAACACAAAAGCACACACACCTACCCTTGTGCTACAAATGACAACATAAAAAATCGCGCCCTTAGTATCACTAGTTCTTGCACAAAATAAACCCCGAGCTATCTCTCCCTGCTCGAAAATAAATCTAACTACCCTAATTCACTTCAGTAAACACCCCTACTTATCGGGATAAAATATGAGAACACAAGACCTCATTATGTGTCTATCGCAATACACAATACAACATATATATAGGTTAGACGCCCTCTCAGGGGATTCCTAGTAAAAATCATTCATGACCTGGTGTCGCGAACACCAAAACTTACCCCCACTATTTACAATAGTTCAAATCCATCACTATCCAGCCGATATAAAAATTTATCTACCCTACTCCCACAATTCTCGAAAGTAGTAAGACCTCGCATAATACCAATCCCATCTTTGTGCATACCCCCACTCTCTCGTGGTTAACACTAAAGAAATCCACTATCCCACAGAAATATATATATATATATATATATATATATATATATATATATATAATATGGCTACTATAGCTAGCGCACCCACTAAATTCGACTTACCCGCGAACTCTAGTGAAAATAATTCTTATATTGTGACACCCTCATTGTCACTCAAAACATACCCCATGCCCATAGGATAGAAAGATAATTATCTCCATACTCTAGCTGTAATGGCTGATCCTTGGGTTCCTGAGCAGCTTCCCCCTGACCGAACGCACCCATGACTTGTTGTAACGTCTGTACATCCAGGACCTCGTCCTGTAGTTGACCCCTTCCTCGTTGATGACAATCTCTCTTCAAGTGTCCCACTTCCCCACAAAACGAAACACCTCCAAATAAATTCACCCTGCCACTGATCCCTTCCTTGCAGGCCCTGTCGAAAGTCCTGGCCATCCTGTCGATAGCCCCCAGATCTAAATCGCTTGGCCTGATTCCCCTGTAGGAAATCCTATCCCTGATGTCCCCCTATCTTCTACTGGGATACCCCACTGATATTGTTCCCTCCTGCTTTATCCGACTGACTGGGTTCCACTCCCGTCTTGCTTCCTCTCATGCGGAAACGATATTCCTGGCAGTGCAGGAGTGCTGCATTAACGACATCTGTATAAGCTACTAAAGAGGGATTACCAATCAAATGTTGTCTGATCCTCCAGACTAACCCATCCATGAACTTTGACTTCTTTCTTTCTTCATCGAGTACCTCATCCGGTATAAAATTTGCCAAATGAGTGAATTCTTCCTCGTAATCGGCCACTGAACGGTCCCCTTGAGTCCCCTTGCTGAATTTTCTCTTCATTTCAGCTTCGACTTCTGGTGAGAAATACTGGCAGTCGAACCGAACCCAAAACTCTGCAATAGTTAATGTATCCCTTTCCTCAACTGTGGTGATCGACTCCCACCACTGAAGCGCTGCTCCAACTAACCTTAAACTGGCTAGCATTTGCTTCTGCACCTCACTGCAATCTACCTTGTGTAGGTGACACTGGATATCCCTCTTCCACTGACACGCTAGCGCCAAATCTGAACCCCCTCGAAACTCTGGTGAGTGGCCCTTGTGAAAGACCTCTCGTACTTGTTGCCACTCCGACTGCCCCTGGTGGACCTGAACATCCGGTACCACTAACGCCTATGGCTGATCTCATGGAAAGGACCTTGTTATTGCGATCATCGTCGCTTGAACTTCCTGTGCCACTAATTCAGTTACATGTGTTGTCGAAATCATCTCTGGCAGTTGCTGCGGTAACTCTGGCTCCTGATGAGGATCCCTAGTCTCATCTCTCTCTGTTGCCCTAGCTGCTCTCTCTCTCCTGGGCGACATCTCAAATGAAAATCGAAATGTATGAGTTCACCCTCAAATATAAAATAATTGGCAGAAGAACGTAAATGCGCATACGTATAAGAATACAACAATCCTATGATAAGGCTCTACATTAAAGTACGCTAAGCTGAAACGTGAAAAGCCGTACAGATCCTAAGGACACTAGAACCTGATGCTCTGATACCATATGTGACACCCCGCCTAATAAAATACCGGGTGATCAGTCCTATACCAAATTAAAACATGAATCCCAGTTGGTTCATCCTTAGCATCACTGTCGAAAACCTTTTTTTTTTTAAAACTTACTAACCACCTAGTATTCCAAAAAGCTGGTGCCAAATTTTATCTTTTTAATTAAACAACCAATAACATGCGAAAAGATATATGAGTCATACACCACGACTAAATTAAATCAACTGAATAAATAATAAACTACATGACGAATAAACCATAGGTTACCAAAGTAAATAGTCCAATACAAACATTCAACACCTGAATAAATAAATATGAAAACTATAACTGAAAAGTTTGGGCGACATGCCCTAAATAAAATTGGAATTGATAGATGATTCCTACTATAGGAATGAATGAACGATGCGTCTAATCCAATCTCCTGCTAGCATCCACATATGCCGCAGCTCCATGTCCCTGGAATAGAATATCAATCCTGGCATCCCTGTGGCTGGACACCTAAAAGGTTTTGAAAATAATTTTATAGCAAGGGTTAGAACCCAAAATATTTTAAAAATATTTAACAAGTGAATTAACTGCAGTAATTTAAAAATGCGCTCCATATTTAAGTTAATGTCGCACTCTCTTGAGGACATTCTCACCCCTCCACTAATGTGCACACCTAACGATTACCTTAACCCCACCTAGTTGTACTACCCCGTCCAACTAGTCCTTGTAATCCTCCCTTGCCTTTCCACTCTAAACCGAGTATTAGTATCCATGGGTTATAAGTTATCTCACTAATTAACTAAATTAATTTCCTTTAAATAATATCATATAACCGTGACACAAGTTATATAAAACAATTACATCACACACCCTATTATTACCCATATATAATATTTACTACCATTATATACGTAACTTTACCACAACATACACACATATATCATATGTATATCCATCCCTTTGAGTATACCCTTTTCGGAAGATTTCCTCTAAAGTGCTATCTCACTAGGTGTGCTCACATAACCTAGTTTCCCAAGTTGGAATCGCTCACCAATCTGGTCCAAAATATAAACATAGTGGAGGCGGTCATATTCCTTCCCTGAAAGTGAGATAAACCCCTCACCCATATACCGGATGCTATGACCTGGGATATACTCACCCTACTCCTCAATCTAGGGGATTCACCCACATCACGCAACCTTCCTTGATAGCACTAGAGTATATAACTTAAATAAATATCTAGCCCCTGATATTTAATAGCACACACAAAGTACACACATGTATATATATACTATCACCACACCGTATATATATATAAAATATAAATTCCGGCTTTACCGTGTACTAAAACCCGTAACACTAGTCTATATATTCCCGAGTCTATGGTCCGACTCAAATTTAATTAATTTACTCATTAATAATTTATTTCTTTCCCGAGTCTACAGTCTGGCTCTAATTTAATTAATTTACACATTAATTAATTATTACCAATCCGAGTCTATGGTCCAACTCTAATTTAATTAATTTATACATTAATTAATTATTACTAATCCGAGTCCATGGTCCGACTCTAATTTAATTAATTTACACATTAATTAATTATTATCAATCCGAGTCTATGGTCTGACTCTAATTTAATTAATTAACACATTAATTAATTTAACACTTGGTGTCCCCCAACCATTATACCCGGACTCGCTCACTTGGCCCGTACCATCGTTAATACCCGATTTTATATTTTTCCCCATAACTATTTAATTACACCTCGATTCCTTTAATAATGTAGTGCCACTCAACTACAACATCTATACTTTTTCCCTTGATCCAAAACCAATGACTAAGAATTAATTCTCGAAATTTAATTGTCCCTGTGACATAAAATTATCACCCTCCTAAACCCAATTATATCCCCTTATAATTGTTAAGGAATATGTGCCACATATGAATTTATCACTAAATAAAAGTAGGGGATTAAATCCTAAATTAATTTCCCTTATATATATAAAAGAAGCGGAATTGCCAAAATTCTGGGAGCATCGATCGATCGACCAGTTCCCTTTCTTCTCCGGCTTGCTGTTCAGCCATTGACGAAAATCCAAGGTTTCTTTTCTCAAATCCCAACCTCAATCCAACCTATTTATCATCTTTTTACATTTATCATGAACTATAATCATCATCTAAACCTTATATCATCATTGATATTACGAATCATTACCCACTCAAGAACACAATTTCCTATGGTAAAATCCCAATTATCCTTCACAAATCTGATCCCACAAACACAATAAATTCAACTATAACACAGGTGTTCTATTATGATTCTTATACTAATCAATAATGAATACTTTTATAACATCAATTGGACTGTCAAATCACTCAACCAATTAAATTTATAAAAACCCATTTCATGCAATTGCCCACCTAAAAAAGAATATAGGTTTACACTTCCCATAATATGAATTGATTATCATCAATTTAAAAATCACAATAGTTAACCACTTGCCTGGAATTGTTCGTAGAATCTAATCCATTCGTGTAGTTAAGGTGTTGATGAAGAACACTCACTTTTGTCCCTTAATTTGGCTCCAAAAATCCCCAATTGGCTCTTGATTTGCTTTCCCCAAATTTCCTCTCAATCCCTAGGTTTAGAATTTGTGTTAATTGTCGTTCAACACTTTCCCAATTAGGTTTAAACCCCTAATCCCATTTTTGGCCACATGGGCCTAATTAAAATGGCCCGAATCACCCCGTGTGGGCCCGAGTGTGCCCAAAAATGCCCAGAGACCCAATTACTACCCCCGAATACTCTTTTCTGAATATTTCGACTCATCCGGACTCAACCGCGCACTCAAAATTATTATCCGAAATACTATATAATATTCTCCAATTTTGACCTAAAAAATGCGACACACATTAATTCGAACAATTAAACTTAAAGTCGCCAA
Organism: Sambucus nigra; assembly: GCA_949130495.1. Lineage (NCBI taxonomy): Eukaryota > Viridiplantae > Streptophyta > Magnoliopsida > Dipsacales > Adoxaceae > Sambucus > Sambucus nigra. The sequence continues at coordinate 127,496,309 of OX422218.1, forward strand.
TTTTAAATAATTCTTCCCACTCAAATAAATTCTCTAAATCATAAATTTAAGTTTCTCCAATTTGAATATTTCTATTTCACCCAAAAATAATTAAATTTTAAATCCTAAAAATTACGGGGTGATACAACCTCCTTGTCATTGACCTTCTTGATTTGAATTACCACATAGGCATCGAGCCTATGTGGCCTACCCCTAGGGACACTCCCCGTTTCCTGAAATAAAATAATGCAAAATTAGTAAGTAATGCAAAGTAATTCTAAATTAGTATAACATAAACGTAAAATTAAAGAAAAATAAAAACTTACCATCCTGTTCTCCACCTCGGCGTAAGATGTCCTCCCGGAGTAGTGCACGTCCAACTTTTCCCCCCGATTTTCCCTCCCCGATGAGATCAACTTCTTCGAGGGGACGGTGTAACGTACTTTCAAAATGGACTGCCGGGTCTTCTCAAAGTATCGTGCCCGCATATTCTTCTTACACATCTTATATTGATCCCTCAACTATTCCAACGTGGAATCGCGGACATGTGGGGGCAGGTCGAATTGTTCTTGTCAAACAAATACAAACCAAAAAGAAAGTCAGTGTTAGTTACTTATAAATATAAATATAAATATAAATACCCTACCTGTAGTGCCCCCGAGATGCTAATTTGAGTTCATTAGGCACAACCCTCCAATCGGTGTACATCGGGCCAAAGATCGCCTTCAGCAACTGTAACGATCTGGTAAATAATTACGTCTTATTTTCAACGACGGATCCGAATTTACCCCATTTTGGGGGCCTACTAGCCGATGAGCCCTCGTCGCCTCTGCTACCGCGCTGGGATAAAGATATTTTCTGTAAAAATTATTATTATTAGTACAAATATGTATATGAACTTTGAATTAATGCCCAAATCTGATAATAACAATACATACAATATCAATTTTAATTTATACCAATATCAATACCAATTTATATCAATTTCAATTTATACCAATACCCAATACCAAATTCAATTTACACACTGCCCCCCCCCCCCCCCCCCCCCCCGAACACCCACTCCCGGGTCATGGACTTTGAATTAATGCTTAAATTGATTGAAATCCTAATTAACATCCAATACATACAATAAAACCAATTTTGATTCAAATCCGATAATAACAAAACACTAGAAGAACACACCCCACTGGTTATTACAAGTATTAAAATGGTCAAGTACAAATGAATAAAAAGCATTAAATTATCGTCCAATAATAATAAAGCACTAGAATAATACAGCTACTGGTCATTACAAATAATTGGAATACTTATTACAAATCTAAAAATTATTTCAAATTCGGGTTATCATAAAAAATAGATTGATATTCGGTAGGAGCAGCCAAGTCATCCACACTACTGTTTAGACGATTTGGCGCATGTAGGATGATTGGACACGACTCGTTGTTGATATACTCCGAGTAAAACACTTGCTTGACCTTTCGAAAAGCACAAACAAACAACTCATCGCTCACGTCTTCGTTTCTCTTTAACTTGGACAAGTCAACCATGATCAAATTGGTGCCAGGATCAACTTTACAATCATTTTTATCCTTAACTCTTACCCAATCACAGTAAAATACAACCTCTTTGAAGCTTACATAGTCCAATTCAAATATATTTTGAATCACACCATAGTAAGTCATTTCAGCTTCAGTGAGGTTTTTATCTCTCATGCTCGCTCGAAAGAAAGTAAGAGTCTGGTATGAAATGGCCGAGTTTTATACATTTGTATTTTCCTCGTACACCCTTGCATCGAATATGTAACCGTTCAATCGATACTTTTTGTAATTTTATGCTATGAATAAGGGTACAGTGGCTAGACGAGCAAGCCCTGATGTCGTATTAGTATAAACAATCATCTATTGAATGAGAATACAATATGAGAATGATAATACATGCAGGCATGCACCCCCCGAAGCAAGTGTTATATAAGAAGTTCACTTAATGTAAATTTGTTCGTGCATTCAAATTCAAATTCAATTTAATTTAAAATTGAAATTGAAATTAAAATTCAATTTATAATATTAATTCCTATTTCCTCCATCTCCTCAAAAGGTTGAGTGGTCACATCCCATTTAAGACCGCATATTTCTGTAATATACTTAACATCTCATGCACAATGTTCCAATTTGAGGAAAATTTGGTAGTATATCACCATTATTCTCCAAGTACATGACATAGATTCGCAAGTGTGAGTGTTATTATAATTTATCAATTGAAATAACACTTATCATCGCATAATCTAGTATGTACCCAGAGAACATCAAGATACGACTGCAGAATTTCCCCCCAAAGTAACAAGTTTAAGCCACTAAGAATATTATTATACAGAAACTTTGCAGTCTCAAACTGTCCAAACGGGACAATTCGAGAGATCTCATTACAGGGGTAATGACTCTCAAACAGGTCTAAGGGTTGTTCAATGTGTATGCATAAGAACTAGAAGGCTAGTATCTATGCGCACTATATGTAATTTAAAGTATGTTTCGTTTAATTATGTCTTATCACAATTCGAGAGATTTCATTTAATTATGTAATTTAAAGTATGTTTCATTTAATTTAAGGTACGTATAAGAACTAAAACTTATTCCAATTTATACCAATTCAAATTCAATTTCAATTTGTACCAATTTATACCAATTCAATTCAATTGAAATTGAATTTCAATTTCAATTCAATCCAATTCAAATTCAATATCAATACCAATTCAATTCGTTTTATAAGGTTGTAGCACATCAATACCAATTAAATTTAAACCCTTAATTGTCTTCACTCCCAAATCAAACCCACACTGCTTCCCCCTCCCCCCGTACCCCCCCCCCCCCCCCCCCGGGCAAACCCCCCACCCCCACACACCTACACCTCCTAACCCCACTGCCCCATACACACCTACACACACACACATGCAAACCCACACACACACACATACCCACCTACACACCCTTCCCCATATACACACATGCAGTCTTACACACACACATATATACACATACACACACACACACACACACACAAGAGAGAGAGAGAGAGAGAGAGAGAGAAATGACCTGAAACGTATATATATAGAGAGAACCGCACACAGTAGAGAGGAAAAAATGGTGGAAAATGAAAATGGTGGGACAAAAAGAGGGGACTAGGGTTTTTACTTAAAAGAGTTATCACGGACCTGTCAAGGTCGTTGACCGTGACAAGTCCGTGACAACTGTACTTGTCACAGCCTTATCATGGTCAATGACCGTGACAAGGCTAACCGGCTCAAAGGTGACAATTTATCCTTTTTGGTGTAGTGGAATGGCCCAGTTCCCTATTAATATAAGCCCTCACATCTCATTTTATGCACTGGAAAAATCAGAGAAAGACTTTGAAAATTACCCAGAGCCTGAAATCTCGATAATGATTCGGTTTTCTTAATTTCTTCTCCCCAAAGTGTCCGAGATACTCGAACTCGTTATAAAAGTACCAAAGAAGCTCGTATTTTAGAAAAGTCTCTTTTTCCTTAAAAATAAAGATCGTACTTTTGCGAAGTCGCTTCCGAGTCCCAAAAAAGAATCAGATCTCTGCAAAAATTTTGAAAAACCAAACACTTCTAATCATAACTCTGCCCAACTGGAAACAAAAAAAACACAAAATTCAATACTTCTAGATGAATCTCTGCTCAACTAAAAAAATCCAAAAAAGGTAATACTCTACGAAAAATTAGGCTTTCGTCGCGAGGGTAAAGAACCTCCGCCCAAATTTAGAGGAAATACCCCAATATATTGCAATAAGTTATACATATTTGTGTATTTAATTTAGCATCCCCCCCCCCCCCCATTTTTAGGTGTCTAGGTATGCAATTTATAACACTTATACTTCAAAAGCCTAGTTTCTAATCCAACACATCTATTACTTGACTTGACATGCTCACATGTTAAAACAATGCTAATCAAATACCACAAATTATAATTATGAAATATGAAAACAAACTTTTCAAAATCATTTCGAGGAAAGTGTCCATGAGTCGAGTCAGTTTGATACTTTGCATGGAGTTACAGTCTTAAAATACGACTATTCCAACCACTTATCCAAACAAATAAAGCCCGTCCATGTGGCGACACCTGAATATATGTTTTCATATCAAATTACTCGTCCAACGTCGGCCTCAGAGTAGACATTATTTTAACATATGAATATATCATGTAAACGTAGGGAAGCTCTGATACCAATTTGTAGAGGGTAAAATCACAACAAAAAGCTTTGTTACCAATTTGTAAAATCAAAATAATTACAAGGGTGATTTCAAAAAATTGCAATACCAATTTGAAATGCGAAAGCCAATTTTAAACAAATTTTATCTTTTTATCCTAATCATGCATATATGGTTATAGAACAGATAAATCAAACAAGCAAATATAACAAGGCTAAGTTTCTGGAAAAAAAAACCAAAGGGAAAAAAATTTATTCACTTAGAAATTTGTAAGAAAGTCGACTTACAAACTACTTGATATCTGCCACAAGTATAATACGCTGTGCTTTGAAAATCTCTAGTGAACAACTATGATCCTCGCAAAAATCACATGACCACAGTCCTTTGTCAACCTCACCATTTGTCTTCAGCAGTGAATCCCCACAAGTATCATAAGTTAGCAATGGAGATCCTTTCCACAAAAGGTATATGCAAAGATACTAACTTTCTAGGGTTCAAAACTAATTCACAAGAACAATATTGCAGGATGTTTTTATTGTGAATTACACAAGTGTTTTTCTACACAAAAAGTGAAGAAATTTTGGAAAAAATATGTAGAAAACGTTATGTCAAAAGTCTTAAACATCTAAGTCACAAAACAAGTATTTATACAAAACTTAAGGTGGCGCGTTGTCCGATCAAAAGTCTTAAACAGCTAAATCACAAAACAAGTATTTATACAAAACTTAAGGTGGCGCGTCGTCCGAACAAGTTAAGCAGGTCGTTCAAACTACATAGGGATGTCGTTCAAATGATATTCCATCTCACTTCTAATGACCTAAATTAAACCAAACCAGTATCATGTGATTTGATCCAAAATTGGTCCAAGCTTTAAACGAGGCATCAAACGACTTTGTGATGTTGTTTGAATGACATAAGCGAAAAATTAATTTTTTAAAAATTCCGCTTACAGTATCTCAAAAAATATATTTTTGAAAACATAAAGTTCCTGTTCATTTTTAATAAAAATAAACATCCCAAAATATAATTCCGTGAATTAACTCAAACTCTAAATCGTTTTATACCTCATCGGGATGTCGGGAAGTCTTCAAATGCTTGAGTTCTATTCGTCTTCTCGGTGCAAGATGATTTGTAATGGGATACACCAAACTAGCCTATAGTTATGACATGAACAATCCTAGAAAAAATTGTTGTTACAAATCTTCCCCTTTGGCTATTCTAGTACAAAACAAACAAACATGACTGAACACCAAATTAAAATCAGAATCTCCTATTACAAAGATACTAACACCATTCCCAACCCTAGAACGGAATGGAAGAAGTATCTTTGTCTTCAAACTTGGAGATGCTTGAGTTTGATTTGTCTTCTCGGTGCGTGATGATTTGTAACGGGATATGCCAAACTAGCCTACAGTTATGCTATGAACAATCTTAGAAAATTTGTTCTTACATATCAATCCAACACAACGAAAATCATATATTAAGGACTAGGCTCCCTAAATACTGTAATGGTGTATATTGTATACCCGGTTTCCTATAGCTTAGACATGTAAATATACCTCATTTGTTGGAAGTTGGAACTACGTTGGCTTTGATCCCGAGTCTCCTTGGGTGCATAGGCACTATACCATGGAGCCCAAGCCTTATAATACGTCCCACGACGTATTATATATTAGGGATTCGTACATCCTAGTGAACTCCCCCGACTTCTCTTAGTCCACCCAAGACTAATATGTTGTGTCATGTTTTGCTTATCAGTAGTAAAACATTACATCCTTAATACATCCTCCTCCTTTTTTAGCCAAACTCCTCCCAGTCATACACGTCCAAACTAGTATGAAGGATATTACCCTTCGATAAATAATCACCCAACAATTATAAGTTCATGTGACAATATCAGACATCTTAGGGTTCAATCCCATTATGATATTTCATGCACCATTCCTCTCCTTCCCAAGAAAAGTCCTACACTTTCACACACATAATGTTGGAGCACGTGAATAATCGAACTACATAAGCTTTGATCTCTTGGCCACACGGGTATGTAGGCATAATACCGAGTCTTTCTTGTGAGCTCGAGCCTCAATAATATGTCTTTTAATATGTTATCTCCACTAAGATGTACCCATATCTTAACTCTAATACCTTGCATATGAATAACTAAAATGAGATATCGAACTATCTCAATGCGTGAGCTTATAAACATATAAAATGCTCAAATGCATACAAATGTGAAAACACGTATACACTTATCATAACAGAGATGCACCCATCTCTCACCTTACCATTCTATCTCTCCTCAACCTTAAAATAGATATCAAACTATCTCAAAACCAAGCTTTCTCTCACACTTACATATATACTAATAACCACCCGTTATACAAGTACGAAATTATGCATAAGTAATTTTGTGTACCTGTAGCGATTGAAGTGATGTTTCTATACCTCAACCACCTGATCGTTCATTTTAAATCTTTAGGTCTGTAGAATCGAATTTGACCCCCTGAATCGATCGTCGTAACTCTTAAGGTCTGTAAAATTTACCTTGACCCCCTGAATCGGTCATCTTACCTCTTTAGGTTCGCGAAATCGACCTTGACCCGCTGAATTAGTCACCTTAACTCTTTAGATTCGCAGAATCGACCTCAACCCTTTAAACAACCATCTTCAAACACATAGCAAGGGTCCTCAATCCTTGAACATTGATGATGTGTCTATCTTTCCATGACTTTCGCTTGTTCTAACTTCTTTCGTCGAGGGGCTCTATAGACACCCCATTTTAGTACGCCAAAAATACCTCCTTATGTCCCTAACACTTCTCCTCCCACCCAAAGACTCTACGTCCTACTCCGAACCTTGATTTAGAGGCCACCGGGCACTCCCGAGACTCGTTTGACCTCGGTTAACTCTTTAACTTGATCTAAGCTTATTGAAACCTCGTACGGATCTATACTCCAATTCCAACAGTCCATACCGTGTGCGAATCGGCCTCATGATTTGCGCATACTTGCTTATTTACTACGAGACCTATTCTAGAGGCCACTAGGCCCCGTATGACCTAAGTCAACTCTCTGAACTTAGTGAAGCTCATTTCAATATCATAGGTCTTTAAATCCCTTTTCCAATGGTCCATAATGTGCGTGAATCATCCTCACGATTCACGCTCACTTGCCTTTTTACTCTGAGACCTAATCTAGAGGCCACCAGGCACTTTTAGGCCATGTTTGACCTCGTTCAACTCTTCAACCTGAGTAGATCTCATTGAAATCTTGTAATCCTCTGAATATCCTTTCCAACGGTCCATACCATGCACGACTCGGCCTCACGGTTCGTGCATACTTGCCATTTTACTCCGAGAATCCCCCGTTTAAAGGCCATCAGGTGCTTCCAAGCCCTGTTTGACTTTAGTTAACTCTTTTAATTGGGAGTGGCGGCCTAATGGATTTATCTAGAACTCTGAATACTCTTTCCAACGGTCCTGATCATGCGCGATTCAGACTTAGGATTTGCATTTTATGCCCATTTTTTCAAAAAAGACCGTTCTGGACTACCTATAGGCACCCCGGACCCCCTGTCTATCGATATGGTGTACTTTTGTTGGCCAACAAGGCAGGGCTAAGCCGATAGGCAGGTCAAGGGCCATGCCGATAGGCACTCTCTGAAATCCTATTTTTTTACTATTTAAGGAGACCATAACCTCATTCTTAAGGGTCCCTTTCGAAAGTCAGAACATTCCCTCAAAATCAATGCGCCAAAATTCTATTTTTTCCAAACATTCTCTCCATTTCCTTACATCACTCTCATCCATTTTCACCCCACTTTTCGTTCTTACCATACTTCCATCCAACCACCTAAAAATCATCCCCTATTATTACAAAATCATAATTAAAGTCCTCTAGAAGATCTACATCTATTCATTTACAACTCATCCAATTAGCAGTAGTTGTTTACTTATCTTTCACTTTTGATATATCTTTGTTTTATTTATTCACTTTAAAACTAATCCCACTTTTTTATGATTTAGTACACACGAATCTTTTTTTTCATAAAATCTAAAAAAGCCAAAAAATGGGTTTTCCCATAAATCCTAAACTAGAATTTCCTCATTTTCCACACTCTCTACACTACTGCACATTTTCTAAAAAGTAAACTAAAGGAAGTTATAACTTAGGATTTATGTATTAAACCCTACCCTTGCATATTATCAAGCTACGTGGACTTTGATGCCCTTTGGGCTACATAGGCGTCCTGATCCAATCTTGGGATTCGGCTCCTATTTTCTCATTTATCCATTTTATATTTTCTTATATTTAGTAGTATTACGGATACGCATACTCTGACATATTCGTGTTCCGCTCGATATACAAATTCACTTTTTCGTAGTGATTTGTGATTCGATGGACACTCACATTATATTTTCATGTTATTTATTTTACACACTCCTTAGAATGATAATATCCCATCTTTCTAGTGATGTAGGTTAAATGATTTCTCTCTCTCATTATTCACACCGCTTACATGTACACATGTATCATATTTTAGAGAAAAGGAGAATATTATCATAGCTCATGAGGGAACGAAAGGGCAGAATGGGTGCCGAACACCTTCTCATTCCGTAACTTAGTCCCCAGACCCCTGACTCATTTGGTTTCATGTGCATCAGTATGTCATTTGATGCCGTTCTCTCGTGACGACTATATTTCTTTTGCCTATTTTGAGCACTATATGATGGCGACTCCATTTTTACATTTTTCTTCCCTTTTGACGATGATCGATTTATAACCGTGACAACTCGAAAGATTGGCGCCAGCAACGAAAAGAGGATTCCCTTATTCTCTAATCCCCACATACACGAAGAGAGGGACTTTTTCAATTTTCCATCCTCTCTAATTTTTGGGTCAGCCCATGCCGAAGGAATCCTACCCGGATGGCCACAAATTTCTTACAACATGTGGCCATCCGGGTCGAATTCCTTCGGCGCGTGCAGGTGATTCGAGGATATGGGAGTACTCTATCCGCCACTTACATTTATTTCTTCATGGGATGCCTTGGATATAAATCGATCCTTGTCAAAAGGAGATAACATGAAGTAATGGAGTCTCTAACCAATTTTACTCCAAATAGGCAAACAAAATGTAGCCGTCTCGAGAGAACGACATCAAGGTCATACTGATGCATACAAAAAGAAATGAATCAGTGGTCCAGGGACTAAGTTACGGAATGGGAAGGTATTAGGCACTCATACCTCCCTTTCAGTCTCTCATGGGCTATGTTAATATTCTACTTTTCTATGACGTGTGATATGTGTACATGCGTATAGTGTGAACAACATGAGAAAGAAATCATCCGACTCACGTCATGGGAAAGACGGAGCGAAATCATCCTAAGGAGTGTTCCTAAAAAATGACATAAAAAGAAATATAATGTGAATGTTTGTCGAATCAAAAGTCACTATATATAAATGAATCTGTATATCGAGCGAGATATAAATATGTAGGAGTTCATGACTCGCAAAATAAATACAAGAGAGCATAAAATAGGAAAATAAAACTCGAATCTCAGGATTGGCCAGGAATACCTACGTAATCCAAGGTGCATCAAAGTCCACGCAGTTCGATATGTCATGAGGGTGGTGTTTAATTCATAAAACCAAATTTAAGACTCCTTTCTTTTAAGAAGAAAGCATGCTCAAGTGTAAAACTGTGAAAAAGGGGAGGTAATAAAGTAAACACTATTTTTTGTCTTTTGAGTTTTATGAAAATATGTTATGTGAACACTAATAATAAAACGAGATATTAGTTTATGCGAGGTAATAAAGTAAGACTAAAATATATCAAAATATAAATAAGGTGAAAAACAACACTTAAGAAAGGTAAGCTAGAAAAGAGTAGGGATAGACCTCCTAGATGACTTTGCTATTTATTTTTAAAGGAGAGTAAGGTGATTTTATGGTGATGTAATGGCGACGAAGGAGGGTGAGGTAAGTGTCCAAGGGTGGTATGAAAGTGAGGTAAGAAAAATGGAAGGAAGGTTAAAAAATTAGATTTTTTGGGAATGACGGTGCTCTGATTTCAAGATACTGTTTCTAATTGCTCAAAAAAGGGTCCTTAGGAGTGAAGTCGTGGCCTCCTTAAATGTCCCAAATTAGGGTTTAGGGGTACCGATCGGCATGGCCCATGGCTAGCCTATCAAATTAGCACCTGCCTTACTAGCCAAGGAAAGTACACATTGTCGATAGGTAGGGGGTCTGGGGTGCCTATAGGTAATCCGAAACATACTTTTTTCAAAAAAATGGGCATAATATACAAATTATAAGTCCAAATAGCACACAACCGCAACCGTTGGAAAGGGGATTTAGATCCATATAATTATACATTTTCCCACACTTAGTTTGGAGACTTGACCAATGTCAAATGGGGCTCGAAAGCACCAGATGGTTCGTGATGGGGGATTTTTGAAGAAAAAAATATCGTTCGTGCGAATCGTGAGGCCGATTCTTGTACAGTACGAACCGTTGGAAAGGAGATTAAGAGCCATTCAAGGTATCATTGAGATTCTCCTGGGTTGGATAGTTGACTAAAGTCAAACGGGGACCAAAAGTGCCCAGTGGCCTCTAGATCAGTTCTCGAAGTAAAAAGGATCGTTCGGGCAAACTGTGAGGCCGATTGTTGCACAATATGGATTGTTAGAAACTGGATTCATATCCCCGAGACATTTTATTGAGCTTCACTCAGGTTAGAGATTTGGCTGGATTCAAACGGAACTTAAAACTGCCTGGTGGCCTGTAGATTAGTACTCAGAGCAGGACGTAGGGTCTACGAAGGGAGGAGGAGTGTTAGGGACCTAAGGAGGTACTTGAAGGGTATTAGGAAGGGGTGTCTACAGAGCCCCTTTACGGGAGATCTTATAACAAGCAAATGTCATCGAAATATAGACACCTGATCGATATTTGAGAAGATGATTGATTAAAGGATTGAGGTCGATTCTGTGAACCTAGGTACTGGGGATGATCGATTCAAAAGATCTAGGTCAATTTTGTGGACCAAGAGATTGAAATAATTGTTTTCGTGGGTCGAGGTCAATTATGTGGACCTAAGGATTAAAAGGACCAATTCAGCGAGTTGAGGTCGATTCAACAAATCTAAGGATTTAAAAGGACCTATTTGGCATGTCGAGGCCAATTCTGTGGTCCTAAGCATGAAAGGAGTGATTCAGAGGGTCGAGATCAATTTTACGAACTAAAGAGTTTGTAATGATTGATTCAGCAGGTCGAGATCAGTTATGCGGACCTAAGGATTGAAAGGATCAATTCAGCAGGTCGAGGTAGATTATATGGACATGAGGTTTGAAATAATCGATTTATAGGGTTGAGGTTAATTATGTGGGGCTACGGTTTGAAATAACTAACTCAGCGGGTTGAGGTCAATTTTGCGGACCTAAGGATTTAAAAGGATCGATTCGATGGGTCGAGATCGATTATGTGAACCCAAGGATGAAAGGATGGATTGATATGGTCGAGGTCAATTCTGCTGACCTAAAGAGTTTAGAATGATCGATTCCGCAGGTCGAGGTCAGTTTTGAGGACCTAAGGATTGAAATAACCGATTCAGCGAGTCGAGGTCGATTATGTGGACCTAAGGTTTAAAATGACCGATTCAGGGAGGTCGATTATGTGGACCTAAATATTCGTTCACGGGGAGATTTTTTAATTGTGGCTCTGCTGGGAAAAGTGTATATTATTGTGGGTGTAGGCGCACTTTGGATTTTGGTTGTGCTGGAGAGTATATTGGTGACGAGAGTGACTGTCAATGAATTTGTTTATGATCCTGCTGAGGATTAATGAGGACTTATAACTGGTTTGGTTCTCCACACCGAGTTTTTCTTGGACTAATGTCATTCTTGATTTCGTGGTTTTTTTAGTATGATTTTTTGTGAATTTTTTGAGCAATTTTCTTACGTTTTGTAACAAAGTTTTTTAGGGGATTGTCGATAGCTAGAGCTAGGGAGGTGCCTATTGGCATAGGGCACAAACTCCTATGCTTTTTTGGTGAGGGAAAAGGTCACTGCTGATAGGCAAGCCTAAAGGATTGTTGATCGCATACCCCTTAGCCTCTTATAAAAAGGGGGCAACCTTCTTCATTTTTTCACACCTTCAAGTGATTGAATATCTTCCTTTCTCTCTCTAAAAGTCAATTTCGAGTCTATTTTATTAGCAAGAACTCATGGAGGGTACTTCTGGCAATAAAAACAACAAGACTAGTGTTCATGACTGGGAGGGCATGGAATGGAGGGCTGTGGTACCGCTAGCATTAGGCAACGAGAATGTGTATGACATATTCGAGCTGGTGGTGGATAAGAGGGTTCTACTGTGGGATCCTTCAAATCACCGTTCTGTTAGGGTACAGAACACTAATGGTTATGTAAATGTTTGTCCTTTGGTTTTCCTCTTTTTTTTCTTATCTTGGGATAATGAAGGATTTTTCTTGATTTTATGCACAGGTTGACATAGCCTCTTCGAGCATTCGGTCTCGAGGGTCGACCTGGATGAAGGAGGTTTGGGATGATCTTCCTGAGGCAGTTTTGTGGATGGGGGGGGTCTACTGGGTTTGGCTCATTGGCGGGGGCATTGGATGAGATGCTGCGTTCTATGGTGTTGTTATGTGCGCTGGGCGAAAGGTGGTGGGATACGACCCACACCTTTCACTTGGGAGTTGAGGAGATGATGGTTACTCCCTTGGATGTTTAGCATCTGATAGGGTTGGAGTGTGCAGGTCAGAAAATTATGATGGATCGCACTTTGTGGGTCACGAAGGTGGAAGTGCGAGCTGCTTTGGGGGATATAGGAAGAATCATGTCGGGGGATTCTATCTGGATATTCATTTTGAAGGAGACTTTATTATCATAGTGGATTGATGCGATGTAAGGGTGGCAAGTGAGACAGGCAGTCTGTTTATTCATTTTGCTTTTGTTGGGGGGGTTCGTTGTGGCGACGGGCGGTGATGTGGTCCAATTGTGGGTTTTACCGTTTTTAAAAATCATTTCAAACATTCATTTATATGATTGGGGAAACTTGACACTGACGTCCCTTTATGCTTCCTTGGATTCTTTTAGTAGGTGCTACTTACAGACTTTTACACAACCCATGTATTTCTTAGAGGTAATCTTTGTGTTCAGTTTTCCCTTTATTTTCTTGTTGTCTTTTCGTTTTTTTTCTTTTGACTCTTGGTTTTGCCTTTTACAGACGTGGTTTTACGAGGTGATATGGAATAACGTGGGGTTAGTTTCCTTAAAGGCTAGCGAGCTGGGAGACTTCTATAAGATGAATAGATGGAGGAAGTTGAATAAGCTTTCGAATCAATCCTTTTCTTTGAGGGATGTGCGGGCAATGCTAAATGCCTTGATGAACAACTAGGTTAGGCTTTTATTTTTATTTTTTATCCTTGCCTCTTTTCTGAGTTTTTAGAACTTTACTTCTGGGTAGACTACTGACTATTTGCTTGGGAAATGTGACCTTCTACCCCTGGCACCTATCCTCAGGGGCCACAGGGGTTATGGGTATGCATGCGTAGATGAGGAGGCTGCTAGAACACTAGTTTGGGTATATCTGGTAGCTTGGAGAGAGGGTGGTGCGACAGATTATGGAGGGAGAGGTGTAGGTCCCACCATCGGTGCCCTCTGATTACATGAGGAGAGTGAAGGAGATGACTGATGAGGCTAGGGCGGAAGCGACATTACACTGATATGACAGTAGGCTACGATTATCTAGACTTTGCGACCAGTTGGTCGATATCATCGTGAATATATGATGTGGAGAACATGACTCCAATTTCTATAAGATTGGGGAGAGGCGTCAGCATACCAATGGCATCGACCTATGGTACCGGAGGAGGCGGGACGGCAGCAGCGAGGGCGGTTCCATTTCTTCATATTTTTACTTTTTCATTTCATATTCGGATGCACAACAGGGATGTGATATCGGTGCCTCACTGCCCTCGTGCGCCGATAGATAGGTTGGAGGGTTATCCTGAGGAGGCTCTTTGGGGATAAGTATGACCATCTCTTTCTCTTTTTCCTTTCCATTTTTTTCCTCTTTACCAACTTTGCTTTGATTTTGGTGCTTTTGTTTCTTTTTGCAGTTTGTTCTCATGTCGACAGTCTGGTTGCAAGAGGTCGGACTATGTGAGGAAGTCATCCAGTGCCTGGTTGGTGCCGCCAACCATGTTTGAGAAGAGCTCTGGTTTGGGGAGTAGGGGGTCCACTACTCGTTGTTGGGTGATGCATGTCCGTTGAGGTGGTTGAAGGTGGGGGTTTTGAGAGATTTTGGAGGAATTTGGGTTGCGTCCCGATACATTTTTTTTCCAGTTTGTACCTGTAAGAGGATGTAATTAGTTTAAACAAGTTTAAAATAAGTTTTTTTTTTTATTGTTTGCAAACATAAAATAAAATAAAGAGGGACTCGAAGATTGATTTTTCACAAGTAGGAGAAAATTTTTATTTCAAAAATTATGTACAAAAGAAAAAACAAGGAATTCCAAGAGGGAAAACTCGAAGATTGAATTTTTCAAAGTAAATTTCTATTTTGGAGATGATTTGTGCAAAAGAGGAGAGTGAAGAATTTCCCCAAAAAGGGGGGTTGCGGATCGGCATACCTTTTGCCAGCCTATCGGCATACATGTCAAGTCTAAATCTCTTTGTTAGCTTTGATTTCACTTTCTGCGTACTTCTGAGTACTTTTGGAGCAGGAAGTCCGGTGGAATTTTGAATTGGTTTGTCTTTTGTGGATTTTGTAAGTATAAAAGTATGTCTTTAGAGGCGTTTCCCATCACCACATCCCACTTTCTCTTATTTGTAACCTTTTTCCTATTTTTTTGCAATGGCTCTTCCAGTGTCTGAAGCCTTTTCTGCTTATCATGAAGGTTTAGAGGCCATGTGCCTCTAAGATGTCAACTACAAAGCTTTTGGTCTGCCAGGTCTCCTTATGTGTAATCGTCCCATAAACTGGAATATCTTGGAAGCTGTGGTACAATTCGAGTACCCTAAAGACCATATTTTTTTTATTTTTCTTAGATGAGGTGTGTCCCACTTATGAGGAGTTCCATGCTATGCTAGGTGTTAGCCCTTATGTAGCGACAGCTATGCCGAATTTATCTTTTTCTCCGTAGGTGTTCCCAACTTCTTTTCTAGGCCCTTCTTCAGCTTTGGCCCATTAATAGAAAATTGTCTTAACTAGCTTATAGAGTACGGGTCCCAATTCCTTCATTGGTCTGTACCCTAGCGGGAGAACTTGCAACCTATTTTTTAGTTAGGGGTTTACTGATATGTGCAGTTGGTGGGTCTTCACCATACTTCTTTCTACTTTCCATGGAAGTTCCTGCGCTAAGTAGGATGGGAGCAAATTGTTCCTCCTCGCATACGCAACCTCTTTTTGGTGAAGGATTTTACCGAGTCTTTAAAGATGATACTGTGGACCTTATGGCAGTGTCGCCGACCGTCTAACGGTCCATCACAATCTTATGGAGAGGCTAGGTTCATATCATGGGACAACTTGAAATGGCTATAGCAACGGGTGGTTGAGAAGATTCTGGTGGAGTAGACTAGGCAGAGATGGCTCATAATGTTCGACACCTTGAAAGAGGGTGTAGTTGTCTCATCTAAGATTATTAAGGTCTATCGTTGAATGGAGTGCATTTATAGCCATAATCAGGATTGGGATTCATGGGACCTCCAGGAGCAGGTAATAATGATGAGGCAGGGCCATCAGGTAATTGAAGACAAGGTTTGAGAAGCTGGTTTAGGTTTTTAGAAATTTGTGTTTGGTTTTGGGTAGGTGTTTCGTAGGTATTTGGATCTTTTCTGAAGTTGTTAACGGTATGAGATACGTTGTATGAGGGTTTGTAAGAGAATGGCTTGTTTTCCTCTCATCACTAATACTGCATGCAATAGCCATATTCCTGATTTTAAATAAAAGAACAGTGATTTTTGACATATTTTATTATGTCTTTGATAAATTTTATATTTGAACTATTTATACCAATCATTAAGGCATACATAATCCTTTTATTCATTTAAATGGTAAGAGAGACCATCATTCTCTGGGGGAGAAAAGAATATCATTTTGTGAGAGAGAACGGATCGCGCCCATGTGTGTTTTACGGGGTGCCTATGTACCTCTATGGGTTTGAAAGTTTGTGAGCTTTTAAAAAAAAAGGGAGATTTGAGAGGATCAAGTCCCATGTAGTTCTGAGTATGAAGGAAAGAACATATTTTTTTTATAATAGAAGGGGGTGATAAGAGTCGTAGCGTGATGAGAGTTCGGACTAAGGGTAAAACCTTTTTAGATGGTCCAAGTTGACTGGACGCGCCATTTCTTCTCTATCAAAATCTGTGAGCATAGCGATGCAACTAGATAAGATTTTCTTCACAATGCAGGGTCCACTCCAATTAGGTTTGAACTTTCCACTCGAAATCTATTGAACGATCATGCAATTCGACGATGGTACCCTTGTATGTGGTATAAATATTTTAATCTATTTTTGTCTACGAGCGAGAGTTCGTCGTAGCGGCTCTGATGTCAGTCTTCCTCACTAACCTTACTTTCGAGCATAACTCGCAGAGAATGCACTTCTAGTTCGACATTGAGAACTACCTCCATGTCGTAGATAAGAGAATAAGGGTAATCCCAGTGGCTATCCCAATGGAGGTACAGTATCCCCAGAGGCCATATAGGATCCAGTCTCCCCAGTCTCTGTAGCTTTTAGTCATCTTGTTGATGATGGTATTGAGGATCTTATTGATGAGTTGACAGTGCCATTGGTTTGTGGTTGGTAGGGAGAAGACTTATGCTTTTGAATTTCCTATTCATCGACTAACTCTGTGACCTCATCCTCGAAGTGAAGTCCATTATCTTACACAAACTCATGAGGAACTTTGTAGCGGTAGATGATGTTGTTTCTAATGAACTTTGCTACTTTCTTCACATTTAATAACGTGTGTGACTCAACTTCGACCCATTTTGAGAAGTAGTCAATGGAGACCAGGATGAATCATGCCCATTCGAAGCTTTGGGAATGACCTGCCCTATAATGTCTACGCCCCAAGTGGATAAGGTCTAGGGAGAGACCATGTTGTACAACTCTCGAGGAGGCAAGTGCTGAAGGCTGGAAAAATATTGGCATTTGAAGCATTTAAAAAAATTAGCAGTGCAGTCTTGGACCATGGTAGTCCAGTGGTACCCTTAGCGAATGATTTTCTTGGCAAGTATGTGATCGTTCATGTGGGGCCCGTATTCCCCATTGTGTTTTTCTTACATCATTTCTTCAATTCCAGCCCCTGTTACGCATGCAAGTGGGTTCCATCGAAGTTTCTCTAAAAAATAGCTTTGTCACAGATAATGTATTAGGCAGTAGAAGGGTCACAGGGTCTTTTTTATCCGCATCTCGAGGATACCTACCATATTTGAGAAGGCGCCAAATGTTGTAGTACCACAACCCTGCCATATCTGTATCTTCTTCTGTAGCGAACTCGATGTCGTAGCAACGAGTGGGTGAAACTTATTTATGTACCAGAAAGGGGGACCATTGTTATTCCCTCAGGCATATCGACCATGGAGTCCAAGGTTACTAGTGCATCGACTAGGCTATTCTTTGAGCGAGAGAGGTAATGGAAGGTGACATCTGTAAATTAGGAGGAAAGCTCTTCTAGGTGTGCATGGAAGGGCAGGATCATCTGGTTTTTCACTTTCTTTTTCTTAAGAATTTTTCCCACGATGGGGGCTGAGTCTCCATAGACATCCATGCGTTTGATTCTTTCCTTGAGGAAAATTCTTAGCCCTACGGCGCATGCCTCGTATTCTATCATATTGTTAGTTCAAAGGAAATCCATATTAATGGTGATGGGTGTGTGAGATTTATCGAGGGCGATCTGGAGTATCCCAAATCCATACTCTTTCTTGTTGGCATCTTCGTTGAAGAACATCTTCCACCTGAGATCCTCCTGAGAGGTGCAAAGGATGTCTTCGTCAGGGTAATCAGAGATCCAAACTTCAGTCCATTCTATGGGACGGTCGGCAAGATAATTAGAGATGGAACTCCCTTTTATGGCTTTTTGCATGACATAAACGATGTTGAACTCAACCAGTAACATCAGCCAACGGGCCATACATCTAGACAGAGCGGGATTCTCTAGCAGGTATTTCATCGGATCCATTTGAGACACTAGTTTGATAGGGAATGCAAGCATATAGTGTCGGAGCTTCTACGTGACCCAGACCAATGTGACAAACGCCTTCTCTAATATAATGTAGTTCATCTCGTATCTAAATAGCTTTCGACTAGCATAGTAGATCACTCTCTCCTTACGAGTTTCTTCAATGTATTGGGCTAGCAAAGACCATACTACAGTGTCGGTGACAGTCAAGTAAAGGAGGAGGGGAGACCCTACTGCAAAGGCATGAGCACCGGAGGTCGTGCGAGTTACCATTTGATATGATCGAAGGCCTCTTAACATGCCCCATTTTAAACTTTTATTGAATCCTTCCGAATAAGTTTGAAAATGGGCTCACAGATGGAGGTAAATTGGCTGATGAACCGACTAATGTATTGCAGCTTACCCAGGAATCCACACACTTCTTGCTCCGTTCGGGGTAGTGACATCGCAAGTATGGCTTTTAATTTGGTAAGTCCCGCCTCAATCCCTTTTTCACTGACTATAAACCCGATGAGTTTTCCTTTGGTAATGCCGAAGACACATTTTTGTGGGTTGAGTCGCATCCGGTATTGTCGTAGTTGCTCAAAGAATTGCCTCAGGTAGGAATGTGACTTTCTCGAGTCTTGGACTTGATAATCAAGTCGTTGATATAGACCTCGAATTATTTGTGGATAAGGTCGTGCATGATGGTTATATCGGCCCTTTGGTAGGTAACCCCGACATTATTGAGCCCATATGGCATGACTGTGTAATAGAATATTCCACATGGGTTAATGAAGACGGTCTTTTCTTGGTGGTGGGGATGAAGCTTAATCTGATTGTACCCAATAAAACCATCAATAAATGACTTGAGAGCGTGGATGGTCGTATTGTCTACGATCATGTCGATATTAGGCAAAGGGTAATCATCCTTTGAGGATGCCGTGTTCAGATCTGGACAGTTGATGCATATATGGACTTCCACCCCCACCCCCAAATTTTGGCCCGGGGACGATGTTTGCAAGCCATGTAGGGTACTCCATTATGCGAATGAGGCCTACATTCAATTATTTCACCACTTTTTCTTTGACCTTGAGGGACCATTCTGTTTGGAGCTTCCTCAATTTCTGCTTGACAATCTTACTATCTGGGAAGGTAGGGATATCGTGCTGAGTTATTTCTGGATCAATGTCGGGCATATCATCATAGGACCATGTAAAGATGTCCACAAATTCTTTCAGAAGATCTTCAAATTGTGACCGCTCATTCTCTTCGAGGGTGGACCTTATCTTAATCTCGTACAGATGGCTAGTAGAACTAAGATTAATACTAACAGTCTCATCATCATTAGTTTTAACATGGTTATGTTGTTTTTTTCCTTATTGCAGTCAATCAAGAATTGTTCATTTACTAAGTGATCGTCATCAAAAGTTTGATTAGAATTAAGATAATTAACGTAAGGCAAAATAAGATACTCAAAATCCTCGTTTATTTCATTAAAAGAGTTTTTAGGAAATGCAACATTGAGGACCTCATCAAAGGAGGCCTCGTTTACAATGATATTAGAGACAGGAGAAAAACTAACGGGCTCAGGTATCGCTTGGAGAGGTAGATAGCAGGGCCTAGATTGACTTGATTAGGTTAGACTGGAATGGCATGCCAATTGAGGAGAGGTGTTTCAGTGGTGGATATCTTCTTAGATGTGTTAAATAGCGCAACCTTCTAGATAATCATGCATAAATTCAACCCCAGTGTGTGTATATTGAATGACTCCTCGGTGTCGCTGTCCCCAAAGTTTTTACTGTTTTTCATGGCTTTGTTAGTCAGAGGCTCCACCTTATGTTTCTGCTCTTCGTCCCAGGCAATGTCATCCTCAAAGAAGATTTTCAGCCTCGGTTTCATCTTCATATTAACAAGGTCGTACCACTGTTTAGGGAACCCACAGAGGAAATATTTGCCCTCTTTGACAAACTTTCCATTCAAGAAGTCTCCTGAGATCGTCTTCTTACCTTCCAGGCTTCTTTTCTAGTGTGGCTGACAGAGTGCTTTGAGTTTGGCTAGTGATGGTTAGTAGCCTAGGCCGCATGGGGGAAAGGCTTCCTTTAGGATAATTAGTTCAAGAATTTCTTATTCGCATCGTCCTAGTCCCATTCCGGGCATGAAGTCCATATTCTTGAACATCTGAATCGCGTTGACATTCCCAGGAAGGTTGTTTTCAGGAAATACTTGGTCATTAACATTATCCCCAGCTAGGACAAAAAGTGGATCGATTTTGAAACCAAATAGGAATATGTCATTGGTCCCATGTTGAATTTTCAGTACCAGGTTGCTAGTGTTGGCCTCGTCTGAACTGTCGTCGTCCCTAAGAATTGTGATGACCTGATAGTTGGCGAAGAATTTCAATTTCTAATGGAGAGAGGAAGATACCCCTTAGATGTTGTGGAGCCATGGGCGGCCAAGGAGTAGGTTGAAAATATTAGGTATATCGATGACCTGGAGTTCTATCAAAGGGTGGATAGGTTCAACCCTCAATGTAAGTTTTATGGAACCCATTACTTCTCAACAGGTATCGTCATAGGCACGCACGATAGTGAATGTGGGAGTGAGATCACTGACCTTTATTCTCAGGCAATTGAGAGTCCTTGGTGGGGAGACTTAAGGGTGGACCCTTTTTCTACCAGTGATAATAAAACTGTCTTTCCTATGACTTCAGCGAAGATATTGAGGGCATAGTTGTGATCAAAATTGATTTTGGAAATTTCTTCTTCGGAGAAAGAGATGAGTTTAATAGAGGTCAAAGATCCAACCATATTGACTGCTTTTTCAGGAGGAGGAGAGGGAGTAACTGTGGGTCCTGTGAGGAGTTTTATCAAAGAATTTTGATGTAGCTGGAATGATATGAAGAGCCCCCATAAAGTTATGTTAACTTGGGTCTTCTTGAGTTGGTCGAGAACCCTGCTTTCTTCAACTGTTATTTCTTGCATTAGGATCTCCTCGGTGACTCCTTTCCCTTTATTTGTTTTGATTGTCTGAGAAATCATATCTTTGTAATGTCTCCCGTATTCCAGTAAAAAAAAGGAACCCTGTAACTTCATCTACTTCGGGCTAAAAAATACTTTGTTGACTTTTCCTAATAATTCTTCAAAGGAGATCATTCCACATAAGGAGATAATTGAACTGGCTTCTCCACAATTAATCCATTATCTGAGCTATTAAAGTTGTCCCCATATCCGATGGTGACAATATCATTTTCCTATATGAAATCGATGCACTCAATAACTTCTACGACTTCATTATACAAGTCTTCCCACTCAGCGAGGAAGTAAAGGAATGAAGGTACCAGACTCCCTTGGAGCTTTAGGACTGTAAGCAACTTGGAAACACTACATATCTTCCTTTAATAAAGTAACACGTCTCACATGATCTGTATACTGTCGTCCAAGTTGAACTCTTCTATAGGAACAACCCATTCATTTGATTCTCGGGCGCACTTATGGGCTTTCACAAATAAACCACTAAACCTCTCGCAATCAATATTCATTTTTGTGGCCAATTTCATCCCAAACCTCCGGAGCTGGTCTAGAATCGTTGGTAATTCCATGCCTCCCCATTCTAATTGGGTATGAACAATAATGCAGGCTCGGGTGAGGAGTGATAGAACTTGATAGGCGAAGCTCATGGGATGCAGTAGAAAGGATGGGAAAACCTTGAGGGATTTTGGTGAGATTATAGGTATGTTGGGTGTTTTGACAGGCCTGATTTGGGTAGTGGGGTCAAATATTGGGTTTTTATTTAAGAAGTTGTTAGTTTGGGTACTGAGCTGGTCATTAAATCTGGTTGGACATTTGCAGCCTGGCCTACGTTATCCATGCATAACTTATGAAGGGAGATCTCAAACTTGGTGGAAGCAGCAGAGGAAGCATTAGAGCTTCGAGGTGTTTTGATGGAAGACCGGAGCCAATAGAGAGCCAGGCCAAAATCAGGGTATGCGATCATACTTGAGAGGAAAAATGATTTTGGTTTATTTTGAAAAAAGGAGGAATATTTTTGGTATTTTGTTTCTCTTTTGAAAAAAAGGGAAAATATTTTTGGTATTTTTTTAAAGAAGCGAAAGGGAAAATCCTCAGCATGGCTATTATTATTAGGTTCCATTTGTATTATGTTTGCCTACAATGCAAGAAAAAATATCGGTGTGTGAAACATGTAAATAAGAGTGAGACTACATACAAGTGTCAGTGTATGAAGTGGACATGGTAAATATGTACAAGTGAGCATAGGGTGAAACATTTTGAACATATACAAGTGAGTAAAAAGTGAAACATGTGATAGGGTGGTGATATATACATGTGGTGAGAAAGTAGCATGGTAGAGATAAACATTATGACAAGAATGAGATATATACACAAGTTATAAGCATAGGAGTAAGGAAAACATACAAGTGGAGGCATATGTACACATATAGAAAAGTAGGATAGAAAAAAAATAACACCCATGTGAAAATGGAGTCTAGTCCTCTAAAAAAGTTCCCCAGTGGAGTCGCTACTATATCCATCCGGGTCGGATTCTTCCGGTGCAGGACAACCCCAAAATCGGGACAGGAGGGAAAATTAGGGAAGTCACTCTTTTCCCGCCATGTGCGTGCGGGTGATTCAAGGATATGGGGGTCTTTTTTCCACCACTCGCATTGATGTCTGCGAGGGCTACCTCAGATATAAATCGACTGTCTTCAAAAGGGGATAATAAGAAGAAATGGAGTCACCATTTATTTTGTTCAAAATAAGAAAAAGAAATATAACCGTCTCGAGAGAACGACAACAAGGTCATATTGATGCATACGAAACCAAATAAATCAAGGGTCTTGGGACGAAGTTACGAAATAGGAAGGTGTTAGGCACTCATCTCACCTTTTATCACATAGGCTATGTTAATATTCTCCTTTTCTCCGAAGTATGATATGTGTAGTATGGATAATAGGGGAAAGAAATCATCTGATTCACTTCATGGGAAAGACGGATCGGAATCATCCTAAGGAATGTGCCTAAAAAATGACATAAAAATAAGTATAATGTGAGTGTACATCGAATCACAAGTCACTATGAATAAATAAATCTATATTTCGAGTGGGGCATAAATATGTAGGAGTTAGTGACTCGCAAAATAAATACAAGAGAGAATAAAAGCATAAAATAGGAAAATATTACTCTAATCCCAGCATTGGCCCGGGATGCCTACGTTGCTCAAGGGGCATCAAAGTTCATGCATTCGATATATTATAGGGGTGGGGTTTAACTCATAAATCCAAATTTAAGAATCCTTTTTAATTATTTTTAAATAAAGTGTGAGTTGATGCAAAAAACTAGACTATGCCTAATTAATTGATCACACATAAAATAAGTAAAAGAAACAAGAAATTTTAAAGTGGTTCAGCTCAATGGAATAGCCTACGTCCACTGTTATGTACTGATTGCCTTGAGTTATTTTTTCTGTCCCTTGCAATGAGGGTGATACAATGTATTTATAGCCCAAGAGGGGTACTGATAGTTGTCGTGTGAAATGATGGAATTCCTTTATTCATTAGGCATTTACATCAATACATAATGGGAATTAAATATATGAATGTTGTCACTTCATTGGCAATACAGGCTATAAGATTGTTGTCACTTTGTTGGCAATACAAGCTGTTGGTCGGGCTTCATTATTGGTCGGGCTTCCTTGCTCGTCGGGCTTTTGTATTAGGTTGACTTGGACTTATGCCACATTGGATGACACGTGTTGGCTTATAATTGGTCCACGTAGGGTGGTAAATTTTTGTATCAACAGAAGCCGCCAATGTTTTATACTTAGAGCTGATGCGAAAGTGTGAAATATTATGCTTTCGTAGTTGTTCAGGCTGTTTAGTTTGGCTGCAGACCTTCCAGACTTGTAAAATTTATCCACTTGATTGAGGATTTTTGGGCGCGAATGGCAATTTTGTAAATATTTCAAATTTTAGTGAACTTTTATGGGGTATCTTTGTCTTTTCCATCGTTAGCCACCGTAAACCCAACCGTCGTTCGCTTTAATCATTAATTTTCCCAGTTTTTGACGCGTCTTATAAAAAGAGCGATAAAACTTCGATCATTTGCTACTTCTCATTTCTGATTCTGCCGCCGTGTTCTTGGCTTTTTTGTGTGATCGCTTTCTTTTCTGTCTTCAGTTCTTGCTGAATCCTTAAACCTTTGTAAGAATTTTTCTTCTCTTCTTATTTGTTTTCTTCATCATGGTTTATTCTATCGAGTCACTTGATAAGTTCATAATCGACTTTAATATTCCACCTTGGGTTGTTTTAGAACATCCCACTTTTTCTTCTGATTTTTTCTCTCTTGTTGAGGGCCATTGGTTCCCTTACATCTTTATTGTTGAATGTGGGTTCACATTTCCTCCCACTCTCTTGTATCTGGAGTTTTGTCAATATTTTGACATTGTTAGTACAAGAGTGGATCCTAACACATGGAGAGTAGTGAATGGAGTATGTAGGTTAAATCAAATCTATGGAACACATCTAGGAATTCCAGAAATAATATTTTATTATAAATGGGTAACTAGCGATACTACTTTTTATTTGAAAACTAGGGCAGTTAGTAAAGCTTTAGTAGTTAATCTCCCTGATTCTAATACGGAATATTTTGATCACGGGGTAGTTATAAAAAATTGGTAACATGCCCCTTTAGTTGGAGGTGCTAAATATCAAGGACCTAGATGTCCGCTCTTTGGCAACGAAATAGGTTGTTTTATGTTATAGTAATTTTGCCCTGTTTATATTTGATAAAATGTCATACTGGTTGTTGGTTTATAAATTGAATTGCAGTTGACCAGAAAAGAAAGTTCCCAAAAGAGAGTGAAGTAAATTTGAAAGAATTAAATTTTATGTGGGGACTTCACAAGGTAGTTGCTAAGGAGCACGTTAGGTCCATCTCCTATTTGCTCTAATAAAGAAATGATGTTTCTTCCTTTATTGTCAGACCTGCTGCCTCTCCTGTTCTGGTAATTGATCTTGATCAATAGGTTGTTGTTGATTCTGACACTCCTCTATCTGAAATCATGAAGAAGAGTAAGTTTCCCGATCTTCTCAGTAGTAGCACTTCTGGCTCCCAAGTACCTGTTAAAGGAGCCAAAAAGAAAACAGGGGATGTTATGAAGCCCCCAGTCCCAAGGACCCAGTCCCCAAAGACCCAACTCCCAAAGTCCCAACCCCCAAAGATACAGCTCCCAAAGATGCTGAAGTTATTTTGAGGAGACTTCGAAGAAGGCTTGCAGAGAAGCAGGTCGACCATGGGACTGATCAACTGCCTTACCCTCTTCTAATTTTGTCCCCCCCCCCCCCCGCAGCTATTACTCCTAGTTTGTCCAGAAAATTAATCAAGTCTGGTACTCTTTTAGAGAACTGGGGGGTGGATGCCATGCTCCCTCGAATGAGGGTTTCTGAATTGGCTTCTCAGAGCCTTGCATCAGTAAGTGGTTTCCATTTTCTTAGTTTGGTTATCATTTATATTTCTCATATACTCATTTTGATCTTCATCTTTTGCAGTTCTTGGTACACTTCAATAATATGCTGAAGAAGGATGATGCAATTAGGGCTTCTTTTTCTTCAAATGAGGTGGAGTAATCCTTGGCTGGTTTGAAGAAGTCTCTGCTCGAATCTTAGTAGGCCTTGGATACTGGAAAGAGTACTTGTGAAAATAAACTAAAGACATCTGAGACTGCTCGACAAACGTCTGATGAGAATGCCCTTGAAACTGAGCGCAGGGCTAAGGAAGCTGAGCGCAAATGGAAGGAGGCTGAGCGTAAGAAGCTGAGCACAGGGCAGAGGAAGCTGAGCGTAGGGTAAAGGCTGCCGAAGAGCTTGTATCCTCTTTCAGGGCTAAGAGAAAGTCTACTGTGAAGGCCTCATTCAGTGGTGGTTGGGACAAAGGCTGGAATAAAGCCATTTATGTTGCCTTTGCTCAAATTGAGTATGTAAAACAAAAAAGCTTCAGAGATGGTTAGGTTGCTGCCCTTCAAGAGTTGAACACAACTAAAGGCTCTGAACTTTTTCAAAGATATATTCATGGTCCTCCTCCAGCCATTGAGGATGAGGTTGAATATGAAGCTAGTTCTGGAGAGTTTTCTCTAGTGGTTGAATTTGTTGCCGATCAACCTAAAATTTTTTAGTCTTCTCATCCTCTAGTCGTGCAAATTGAGAAACTCCAACCTGCAGCCCCTTCTTCTGAGCAGGACAAGAAGGTTGAGAATGATAGGGATAAGGTGTAAAGTTGTTCGGCATTTGACCTTTTGCCTTTTTGTTCCTTTATTTTTATTGTACTTGAACTCTTTGTTATCAATAAAAGAACCTTTTGTTCCTATTTATCTTGTTGTTATACTTGTTCTCCATTCTTGTTGTTGATTGGTGGTTATTTCTTCTTGCTAGTTTATAGAGAAGATGGAACAGTTGTCTTCCCATGATACCGAGATACTGAGGAAGTGTAATAGTTTTTTCAAAGCAGGTCATACGGACTTGTCCGGAGAAGAAATTACTCAGTTGCTCGCTGATGATGTATCAGAGAAGGATAAAGAAGCCTACAAGTATTTGAAGTACTTACTTGATCGGGCGATATCAAATAATGTTGCCTACTATGAGATGATAGAAGAACTTCAATAACAGTATAAAGAATCCACTGCACTGTTACATCAGAGCTATGAGCATAAATATCAAAGCTTAAGTGTAGTTCGGGGTTTTAATAATTTTGTTTCTGTTTACAATAAAAAGGAAGATTTGCTTAATCTTGAAGTTGAAGAAACCAAAACTGTTGCCAAACTCTTGGAAGAGGAGAATAATAATTTGAGGGATGAAGTGAATCTTTTGAAGTCTGCCTCAGGATCTGTTGTTGCTACTATTGATGAAGGTTACTCCTTTTTAGAGGTTGAAAATGTAACATTAAGGGATGAGTTGGAGGCTTTAAAAAGTATTAAGCTTGAATGTTCCTCCCGAGAAAGAATTAAGTCTGGCCGAGGAACCACATAAGAAAGTAGGACCCATCAAGCCCTTGCCAATCAAGCTACACAGATAAAAGCAAAAGATCGAGCTATTGTTGAGATGTCCCAAAAGCTGCAGACCTTGTCTAAACAATTATCCACTTAATCTTCCCAATTAGAGGTTAAGGATGGAGTACTAAAAAATCTGCAGTCACAGGTTGATAAATTAACCTTGTAATTCCACAAGCAGTCAAGAGAAGTTTGGATGGATGTATATAATAAAGCTTTGGGACATTTTGACGATAGACTTCAACAGGCCAAGAATGAATCTTATAAATGGGGTTGGATGAACGCTTTAACCGTGATGAAATTAGATCAGAACGACTCTTTATGGGATTGGTAAAACCCAGGCTTGCTGGAGCTTGACAATCCTCCATTCAAGTTAGATGTTAACTGGATTCCTATTCATCGTATTCCTCAATGCTTGATTTTAAAATACTTAGGGGATTACGAGCTACATGATGAACTAGAGATCGTTCGACCTCCTTATCTACTTGATCGTCCTAGTAGCTGCAATACCAGGATGTTTCAAAATGTTAACTTCATGAACTCCCCTTTTAATTTGGATGATCCTCCAGCTAGCATGGATCCTATTTCTAAGGCTGAAGGAAAACGATCTGTAGAATAAGGCTTTGTATTTTGTTTCATCATGTTTAAGCAATAATATGTAATCATTTAATTTAATGAAAAGCTTATTTTACGAATGGATCAACTTTTAGTCAATCTTCATATATATGAATCTCTTCTTTAGTCTTTGACTATGAATAGATCAACTTTTAGTTAATCTTTAGTTTTTCACTCATTCTATTAATATCCTTAGGATTATCCTATTTATACCAATTACCTATGCATCACCATGGTTCTACTAACGTACCTAAAGTTTTTAGGTAATTGCATTAGTTACCTAGGTTCCCAGGCGTGAGTGGAACATTTGTCCATCTTTTAGCCCAGTTTAGATGAAAATTATTCATCCGGGTTTTCGTTAACCAAACATTTGGGACTTATAATTTTGCCTTACGTGATTTTTTATATGTTTGACAACCAACTTTGTTGGTGGTCTTTGTTGATGCCGACCAACTTTGTTTGTATTTTTATAGGTCATAGTGTAGTGCATAGCACTAGTACTATGAAAAAAAATAAAAATAACAATTTTGGGGAAATCGCATTCTCATTAATATTGAAATGAACTTAATACTGCATGATTAAATTATTGATAGTATTTCCTTAAGTGTTCTGCATTCCATGGGTTCTTTAATTCTTCCCCTTTCAAAGTATAAATTCTATATGTGCTTGGTCGGATGACTACAGTAATACGATAAGGTCAATGTCAATTGGCTTCCAGCTTATTGCACTTCTCAATCACTTTTTTCAAAACATAATCACCCTCTTTTAAGTTGCTCGGCATGACCCTCTTATTCTAGAAGCGTGAAGTCCGTTGTTGATAGCCTGCATTCCTTAAAGATGCATTTTTACGGACTTCTTCCAGCATATATAAATCCAGCCTTCTCATCAAATTACTGACTGGGGTATTGAATATAAGAACTTTGTGTGTAGGTAAACCTAGCTCGATAAGAATTACGGCTTCAGTACCAAACGCTAACGTAACACCCCACCCGCCCGGGGAGAGCGAACAGAGTGCTACTATCGATAAAATAAATCCAAATCCACAAGAAACAACGTATAGAGCATCTAAAAATCCCACAATATAAGAGAAACCGCTAATCTCAATTTCTTCAAATTAAATACAACCAAAAGTCTCTCAAAATAATACAACTATCTATCTCGAAATAATATAAATCGCCAATGCTCTATACATCAAAATAAATACAAATTTTCTCATATAGTATTCTCCAATATTCTCCCCAAAAATAACCACGCTTAAATCATCCCATTTGGTCCATAGCGCTCAGATCCACGCTAACCTTCCAACTAAAAGAAAATGTGGGAAAATACATAATACGACAGGAAAGATGCTCAACAAATATATATTAGTGATGAATAAAGGGTAACAACACGAGTACGAATATTCAAATCAAATGCGAATCTCATAAGCATTTTATCAATATAATTTCTCAACAATATATTAACCGGAGTCACTAGGCCTCACCATACCGCGCCATACTTTATCAAGTAACCGAAATAGGAATCTTGACGGGTGCCCAACCTCAGTGCCATATTAAAATCTCATGAAAACATGCCCAACAAATAATAATACCACATGAATCAAAATCAGATTCCAACAATTATTTTCAGATTTCCAAATGAATTTAACAATTCAAATATGAGTTCAATAATCACATGAATTCAAAGGGAATAACACTCGCAACATTTACGGAGCATATTGTGTAAAACTCCATACCTTAAACCATCAAAAGAACCATTATAAATCTGCCCAGAAATCTCAGATTACACCATCAAAATCATCTCCCAAGAATCATTAAAACTCTTCCAAGATCAAACACCAAAACAGCCCCAAAGAACTCCTCCAAAAACTATGGTTGAACACTTAATTATAAGGGGATAAGGTATATATAAAAGGATAGAAAATTAAATATGTTGGCTGCCAAAATATTGTGCCGAAAGATGCTTAAAAATGATCACAAAGGATTGCCCACCATCCCTTTAAATAAGACAACAAAATGATTAAAGTTTAGAAAAAAGAAGTGTGGCCGAGCCGAAAAATGGCCTAAATCGGGTATAAATGACGTTTTTTAAAAATATCGAAGAAGAGAAAGTTGGCTCAAAATTAAATTTTGAGTCGGTATGGTAATTTTTAGAATTTTCTGAGCACTTTTATTTTTTTGAATAAAATAATAATATTTTATTTATTTATTCATTTTTTGACTTTTGATCCCATGGCACTCTTAGGCCTATTTTTGGCATCCAATAAATATGATCAAATTATTTTTAACCCCAATAAAACGTTCTACAAAAATCGCGCAAGTTCGCGTCCTGCGCGACACATGCTGACAAAAGTCGCGTTATATGAACCATGATCGTGTCACAATCATTCTTTGAAATTTTTGCATCAAACTTAACCAACATATTTATATAATCAAAATCATTAAATTCAAAATTTTATTTTATTTTTCTCGAATATTCTAATTTTATTTAAAAATACTCGTTTAAAAATTCGGGTTGTTACATACTTCCCCACTAACAAGAAATTTCGTCCTCGAAATTTGACGAAAGCCTAACTCTAAAAAATCAGGACAACAATCTTCAAAAATAATCTCTTCACCAAAATATAAATTTCTCACATCTAATCTCGGAACCTAACACGAATGCGATCATCTAAAATTTCAATCTCCAAATATGCGCTACAAAAACGCAACAGACCCAAAATCCAAGACCCAAGGGTAGTCGTATACCTAAACTCTGATACCATCTGTAACACCCCGCCTACCCGGGGAGAGCGGAGCGGAGCGCTACTGTGATAAAATAAATCCAAATCCACAAGAAATAAGGTATAAAGCATCTAAAAATCCCACAATATAAGAGAAACCGCTAATCTCAATTTCTTCAAATTAAATACAACCAAAAGTCTCTCGAAATAATACAACTATCTATCTTGAAATAATATAAATCGCCAATGCTCTATACGTCAAAATAAATACAAATTTTCTCATATAGTATTCTCCAATATTCTCCCCAAAAATAACCACGCTTAAATCATCCCATTTGGTCCATAGTGCTCAGATCCACGCTAACCTGCCAACTAAAAGAAAATATGGGAAAGTACATAATACGACAGGAAAGATGCTCAACAAATATATATTAGTGATGAATAAAGCGTAACAACACGAGTACGGATATTCAAATCAAATGCGAATCTCATAAGCATTTTATCAATATAATTTCCCAACAACACATTAACCGGAGTCACCAGGCCGCACCATATCGCGCCATACTTTATCAAATAGTCAGAACAGGAATCCTGACGGGTGTCGAACATCAGT
This sequence comes from Sambucus nigra, assembly GCA_949130495.1. NCBI lineage: Eukaryota > Viridiplantae > Streptophyta > Magnoliopsida > Dipsacales > Adoxaceae > Sambucus > Sambucus nigra. Next base: position 127,527,710 of record OX422218.1, read on the forward strand.
GCCATATTAAAATCTCATGACAACATGCCCAACAAATAATTATACCACATGAATCAAAATCAAATTCCAACAATTATTTTCAGATTTCCAAATGAATTTAACAATTCAAATATGAGTTCAATAATCACATGAATTCAAAAGGAATAACACTCGCGAGATTTATGGAGCATATTGTGTAAAACCCCATACCTTAAACCATCAAAAGAACCATTATAAATCCACCCAGAAATCTCATATTACACCATCAAAATCATCTCCCAAGTATCAGTAAAACTCTTTCAAGATCTAACACCAAAACAGCCCCAAAGAACTCCTCCAAAAGCTATAACTGAATACATAATTTTAAGGGGCTAAGGTATATATATAAAAGGATAGGAAATAAAATATGTTGGCTGCCAAAACATTGTGCCGAAAGATGCTTAAAAATGGTCAAAAGGGTTGCCCACCATCCCTTTAAATAAGGCAACAAAATAATTAAAGTTTAGAAAAAGAAGTCTGGTCGAGCCGAAAAATGGCCTAAATCGGGTCTAAATGAGGTTTTTTTGGAAATATCGAAGAAGAGAAAGTTGCTCAAAATTAAATTTTGAGCCGCTATGGTTATTTTTAGAATTTTCTGAGCACTTTTATTTTTTGAATAAAATAATAATATTTTATTTATTTATTCATTTTTTGACTTTTGACCCCATGGCACTCTTAGGCCTATTTTTAGCATCCAGTAAATATGATCAAATTATTTTTAACCACAATAAAACGTTCTACAAAAATCCCGTAAGTTCGCGTTCTGCGCGACATATGCTGACAAAAGTCGCATTATATGAACCATGACCGTGTCATAATCATTCCTTAGAATTTTTGCATCAAACTTAACCAACATATTTATTTAATAAAAATCATTACATTCAAAATTTTTATTTTATTTTTATTGAATATTCCAATTTTATTTAAAAATAGCCATTTAAAAATCCTGGTTGTTACAGCTAACAGGTAGGGAGTTTCTCCATCTGTTCTGGGAGTTGTTCGGTAAGCCCACAAGACAGAATGCAATTCATTGATCCAATTCCCTTTGAAATTTTCCAACCTTTTATTCAACCCATTTAGAAAGTTCTATTAGTTACCTCTGTTTCGCCGTTGCTTTGAGGATGGTCAGGAGCAGAGCGGATTTTTTGGACGTTGGACTGGGGACAATAAGTAGCAAATTCATCATTGTCAAACTGTGTGCCATGATCAGTGATAAAGGCATATGGTAAGCCATACCTGCATATGATATTCTTCCAAATAAACTAATAAACCTTTTCATAGGACATATCAATCAACGGTTCAACTTCCACCCATTTAATAAAGTAATCAACAGCTACAACCAGGTACTTGAACTTTCCTTGGGTGGTTGGTAGGGGCCCAACTAAGTCAATTCCCCACATAACAAAGGGCCAAGGTGAAGTTATTGGTGTTAGGAGAGCTTGTGGAGCCTTGCGTATGCTGGAAAACTACTGGCACTTATCACACTCCTTGGCAAAATCTTCACAATCTACTCGCATAGTTGGCCAGTAGTACCCATGTGTATGGATTCTCTGCAACAATGTTCTTCCTGCTACATGGGCTCCACAGGACCCTTCATGGACTTCTTCGATCAAATCCTTCACTTCATCTGGATGCACACACCGTTGTATACTAACAGTTAATCCTTTTCTATATAACACACCATTCTCTAGCACATATCTCGCAGCTTCAAGTAGGTCGGTTGGCAGAATTCCTTCTTCAATATAAGGTTTATGGGATCCATCCAAGATGGCCCCATATCAACTACAATAAAATTAACCATCAGATTGTCATCAATGCTCCTATTAGCAAGTAACTCAATAGGAATAGTTCTCCGCAGCTCAGTTCTGGTTACTGAAGCTAGCCGAGCAACTGCATCTGCTCGGGCATTTTCTAATCTTAGAATTCTGATCATCTGGATAGCTAGAAAAGTGGAAATTATCTCCAACTCTTTGGCTAAGTATCTGGTCATCAGTTCTCCTTTAGCTGCATATAAGTTCAACACCTGGTTTACAACTAACTCTGAATCACTGTATATCATAACTTGCTCGGCATTCAGTGATTTAGCTAGATTTAAATCAACAATCACAGGTTCATACTTTGCCTCATTATTGGAGGCTTGAAATTGGAATCGTAGAGCGTACTCTATATCTAGCTTGTCTGGAGTATTGTGAATGATTCCAGCTTCACATCCGGTTGCACAGGATGCCCCATCAACATACAAACTCTATATAGGGATATCGTTGTCAAACGCTTGGTTTGTCAAAATCCACTGATGGAAGATTTTATCATTCACCTCCTTATATTTCTTCTTCATCTCCTGTACTCCGCTGGACGGTTATGTTTGATCGGTAGTAACTTTTTCTGTAGCTCCCTTGCTTGGAGTGAGATTGAAAATATGTCAGTGGCATGTCAGTGTATACGACTATGGTGTGAGCTTGAAAATATGGCTTCATTCGTCTACTAGATTCAATTAAGGCCAACACTAATTTCTCCAGTCTGGGATATCTAACTTCTACTCCTCGAAAAGCTTTTCTAGTGTAATAAATTGATTTTTGAACTCCATTATCCTCCCTGATCAAGGCAGAGCTAACAGCTGACTCAGAAACTGTCAAATATTAATACAGTTTTTATCCTAACACTGGTCGGGAGAGTAGTGGTGGTGTTCCCAGGTACTTCTTCAATTCTAGGAAGGCGTTTTCACATTCATCGTTCCATTCAAAGGTTTTTTTGAGCACCTTAAAGAATGGCAAACACTTATCCGTTACTCGGGACACAAATCTGTTGAGTGCTGCTACGCGCCCTGTTAGCCTTTGAACATCCTTTTTACAGGTTGGGGATTGCATTTCGATCAGAGCATTAATCTTATCTGGATTAGCTCCAATGCCCCTTTGATTTACTATATATCCAAGAAACATTTTCTCATGAACTCCGAAGAAGCATTTGATGGGGTTTAACTTCATCTGGTGCTTTTCCAATTGATCAAACGTCTGGCTGAGGTCGAAAATATGATCAGCAACTTTTTTTTCTCTTAGTGAGCATATCATCAATATACACCTCCATATTTTTGCCTATCTTCTTTTCAAATACTTTGTTCACCAGTCTCTTATAAGTATCACCTGCATTTTTTAGACCAAATGGCATAACATTATAGGAATAAGTTCCTCGGGGAGTAATAAAGGAAGTACTTTCTCTATCTTCTGGCTTCATTTTGATCTGGTTATAACCAGAATATGCATCCATGAAACTTAGCAGTTCGTGCTTTGAAGTAGCATCCACCAGTTAATTAATTCGCAATAAAGGAAAGTGGTCCTTTGGGCACGCTTTGTTTAGGTCAGTAAAATCCACACACATGCTTCCTTTATTGAGGACGTAAAGTACTTGGACTAGTTGACCAATGTAGTTATGGTAAAAAAGAAAAACAATATGTTTTTGAAGCTTCTCCACCTCTTCCTGTATAGCCTGGTTCTTCTCCGGGCTAAAAACTCTTATTTGCTGCTTCACAGATTTAACCTCCTAATTAGCATTAAGCTCATGGCATAGGAAATTTGGGTCTATTCCTGGCATATCTTCATGACTCCACGCGAACACCTATTTTATTCATCTCAAGAAAGCCACCAACTCCTATTTAAGGACCGGTTCCAATGACGCTCCTATTTGAGTAGTTTGTTCTGGTTTATCATCGTCCAAAATAATGCTTTCTGTTGCCTCCAACACTTAACCTTTTACAAGCTCATATTCGTCTCATGGATCTAAGTTTTCAACCTTAGATTCGTTGTTCGTCTCAGGCATATCCACTTGATAAATGGTTGTTTTTCTCTTTGTTTCTAACATATTTTCCTCCTCGGCAGAGGAATAGTAGAATTCTCGAGCTACTTTCTGATCTCTTTTTAGTACTCCAACTCCAAAGTTGGTCGGGAACTTCAGGCATTGATGAACAGTAAAGGGTATAACTTTGAATTTCTTCAGACCAACTCTCTCCATGATCATGTTATAGGCAGACCGAACATTTTTGTCCATTACAAAGAATCTCACTTTCTCTGTTCTGCTCGCCGCCCATGTTTTAGTCAACACGTTAATTTGATTATTCCCAATGTAAATAATTTCTCTCTAGAGAATCCAATGAGTGGTCTATGGTAAGGTTCCGGTTGGCTGAGTTTTAATCCTAAACTATCAAAACAGGGATAGAACATGATGTCTACCGAACTGCCATTATCCACTAATGTTCTTGCCACCAATACTTCTTTCATCCTGACTCTGATCACTAAAGGATCATCATGAGGATACAACACTCTAAATAGATCATTCGTGGAAAAGCCAATTACGAGCTTATCCTTATTAATTTTTCTTGGTCGGTCTTCCTCGATAAGGTTGATTCGCTAAATATAGGAACAAACTTAGGCCTCATTGAGGTAAGCTTTCCTTTCAGCTGTATGATCTCCTCCTCCTGCATCCTCACTTGTAATCATTTGGCAATTAAAAGAACTGAGTGTGAATACATCGCGTTCCGATTGTCTAGGCTTCTTAAGAAGGTAAGGATCATCTTCTGGATCCTCGTCGTGGTTCCTCTTCTTATCTTCTCTGGGCTTAACTGGTGATTTAGATATCTATCTACCTCTACCTCCAGTTCTTCCACCAGATTGTCGATCCACAAATTTGTCCCAATTTCCTCTTTGGATGAGTGCTTCTATCTCATTCTGGAGAATAATACATCGGTTGGTCTTATGACAATGATTTTTGTGAAATTCACAATACCTCGACTTATCCCTTTTATCAGAAGGTGACCTTAAATCATTTTTATGCTTGATTTCTTCCAAAACATGATGTATATCCACCATTAAGGGAATGTAATTGGTAAATTTCCTAAGCCAATCTAGGCTTTCTTTTGCGTTCAAATTTCTGCGTTCATTGTGATTCTTGTGCTCCTTCTTATCTGACATCCCTTATGTCTTTGCTTTTGCATTTGGATTTGAACTCTTTTTGGTAGTCATAGCTTCCTCGGTGTTCATATTATTCAAATCTTTCATCGTCTTCGTGGGAACTTTTGCCAAAGTATAGTATAGTTTATCGGGGAGAAAACCACTCATGAGGGCAGTGATTGCAGTTTTCTCTTCGTAATCAATGACTTCAAATTTCTTATTATTGAAACGAGTGATATAATCCCTGGTACTTTCTCCTACCTTCTGTCTCACACTAAGAAAATGAGCTACTCGCTTCACTGGTTTTTCTCCAAAGAAGAAATTACCAATGAATAGCTCAGCGAGTTGTTGGAAGTAAGAAATATATCCCCGAGGAAGAATATTATAACAGATTTGAGCAAATCTAGTGATTCTTCCTGAAAATTCCTTACACCTCATCTCATTAGGAACAACATAAATATCAATCTTTGCTTGGTATTGTTCTATATGAAGAACAGGATCATTCTTCCCATCATACTTGGGAGTGACCACTGGAGCTTTAAACTTGATCGGTGTAGGGAAATCTACGATGGTTTGCACAAAGGGGGATCCTTTAATAAAACTTCTCTGGAGAGGATTCTTGGCCATTTCTCCCAACCTGTCTTTCAAACACTGAATGGAACCTTTCCAAGCATCACTGCCGGCACCAGATCTATGGGTGGCAACTTTTTTATACCGACCAACTGATCTTGGTGAGCTTTGTTCTTGCGAACCTTATCTTTGACTGGACCAATCAGTTCATTGGGTATTTAATTTGGATTGGGCTGAACCTTCCCTTAAATTGCTTGCTCGTCGATTATTTCTCGACGCAACTCGTAGGTCATTTCCCTAGGGTCCCAAACGATTGAAAGGAGAGGCCATACTTAGCTTTTCTAAGGCGCTCAATCTTTCTGGGATGAGGGAATATCCATGAGTGGAATTAGTACCCCTAATAGAGGAAGTTACTTTAGGAAGGTATGAAGGATCCCTAGAAGTTCTAGAATGGCTATGCCCAACACTCCTTGTTGGAGGCGGTGGCATATTCCTTTGATTAAAATTTCCAGGAACTCCAGTTTGCAGAGTTTGGGCCCATTGTCGTATAGTATCCTACATAGTCTCTTGATCCTTGGCTAAGCTAGGCAATATTCCTGTTAAATCATTATTGTTTGGAAAGGCAGAAGGATTAGGCGTAATTCCCTAATTTTTGGTACATGATTCAGGAATTTCAGCCATGGATGATGAATTAGTGAAATTTTTTAGCAATACGTTCCCATAGACGATGCCAATCTGTTGATGCAAGAAACTAGACTAGGCCTAATTAATTGATCATAGATAAAATAAGTAAAACAAACAAGACACAAGAAATTTTTAAGTGGTTCGGCTTAATGGAATAGCTTACGTCCACTGTTATCTATTGATTGCCTTGAGTTATTTTTTCGGTCCCTTGCAATGAGGGTGATACAATGTATTTATAGCCCAATAAGGGTACTGATAGTTGTCGTGTGAAAGGATGGAATGCCTTCATTCGTTAGATATTTACATCGATACATAATGAGAATTAAATATATGAATGATGTCACTTCATTGGCAATACAGGCTGTAAGACTGCTGTCGCTTTGTTGGCAATACAGGCTGTTGGTCGGGCTTCCCAGTTGGTCGGGCTTCTCTGTTGGTCGGGCTTCCTTGCTTGTCGGGCTTTTGTATTAGGCTAACTTGGACTTGTGACACATTGGATGACACATGATGGCTTGTAATTGGTCCACGTAGGGTGGTAAATTTTTGTATCAACAGTGTGCTCATGTGTAAAAGTGTAAAAAAATGAGGAGATCTTACTTTTGGAGTTTACAAGTAAACCCTATTTTTTGTCTTTTGAGTTTTATGAAAATATGTCATGTGAAAACTAGTAATAGAAAAAGATATTGGTTGATGTGAGGTAATAAAGTAAGACTAAAAGATATTAAAATGTAAATAAGGTGATTAAACAACACTTAAAAAGGTAAGCTAGAAAAGAGTAGGGATAGACCTCCTAAATGACTTTGCTACTGATTTTTGAAGGAGAATAGGTTGATTTCGTGGTGATGTAATGGCGATAAAGGAGGGAGAGGTAAGTGTCCAAAGGTGGTATGAAAGTGAGGTAAAAAAAATGGAAGGAATGTTGGAAAATTAGATTTGGGGGGAATGACGGTGCTCTAATGTTTCTGATTGTTCAGAAATGGTCCTTAGGAGTGAGCTTATGGCCTCCTTAAATAGTGTCAAATTAGGATTTAGAGGGGTGACGATCGGCATGGTCCCTGGACTACCTATCGACATAGCGCCTGCCTTGCTGGCTAAGGAAAGTACACCCTGCCAATGGGCAGGGGGTCTGAGGTGCCTATAGGCAGTCCAGAACGGACCTTTTTTTAGAAAATGGGAATAAAATGAAAATCGTAGGTCCGAATTGGGCATGGCCAAGAAAGTTGGAAAGGTAATTTCAAGACTTTAAAGAATCCATTAAGCCACTCTCGGATTTGTGAGTTGATCGAGGTCAAACAAGGCTCGAAGGCACCTGATGGTCTATAAACGAGGGATTTTTAAAGAGAAATGGTCATTCATGCGAACCGTGAGGCCGATTCATGCACGGTATGGACCATTGGAAAGGGGATTAAGGGTCCTATAAGGTTTCATTGAGATTCTCTCAGGTTGGAGAGTTGAATGGAATCAAATAGAACTCAAAAGCGCCCAGTAGTCTCTAGATCAGTACTCAGAGCAGTACCTAGGGTCTACAGAGGGAGGAGGAGTGTCTACACAACATATTTCAAAAAAATAAAGAAAAATAAAAACAAATAAGATAACTAAGTTGAATCTAACTAGTTTAGCCTCCCTTCTCCTTCACCTACTCTTGTTTGGCTAGACCTTGTTTAGACTGGTAACCTATTGTTCCTTTTCGAGCCCATCATTTTCCTTGCCACTGCCAGAGATATCACCTTCTTCCTCATCCTTTAGTGGGGAGCCTGGATCATAATCCCCATAAAGCTAGACTCAAGGGGGACTCAGTCTTGGCCAAAACTGAATATCGTAACCTTTCTTAAAGTTGAACTTACAGATATAACATAGATGCTTCTTATTTTAACCAAAGGCATCGCCAAACCCTTGGTCATAGGCCTTGGCCTTGTTCTCTAAGGCCTCGGACAGAATCTAAGCATTCTCCTCGATGACCTTCTTCAACCGGTCATTATCGGACCTCGACTTCATCATCTCTATCCCATTGGAATTCTTCTTAGTCTTGTAGGCCTTCTTGGTGGCCTTGCAAGCCTCCTGCGACTTTGTTAAAGTGTGCTCAAGTTCGTCATTAGCCTTAGCCTAAAGGGCCCTTTTATCGAGGATATCGATAAAGATCGCCACAAACTACAAGTAAGAGGATGATCACAACTTAGTACTGTAGAAAAAGTCCAAAGTTAAAAATTTGACCAAAGTACAAAGGCTTACCAGGGATAACGCTTGGGCAGGGTGAAAAAGTAGTTGTTCGGTGGTAGTAGCCGAGGTCCAGGTCAGGGTTATTGGCCACAAACATTATCTGGTGTCCCTTCCTCTTGATGAGGCTCCACCTTATTAGTTGTAATAATGGAAACATCAGAAGTACCAACGTTAATCATGATCTTCTATCGAGGTTGAGTTTTGTCGGAAGAATATGACAAAGTAATAAGGTCGAATGGACCTCCAACCTCCTTCAATTTGGAAGGCTAGTATTTTTAGGAAGAATGGAGGTAGGACACATCCAACAAATTAAGAATATTTCCTTTTGGGGCTATGTATTCTTTCGAGGTGGCGGGGATCACTACAGGGATATAAGAAACATTAACCGAATCAAAGAAGGCTGAGGTGGACTCACCTGAAGACCCTTCACTGGTTGAAGGTACTGGGATATCAAGAATTATTTCCACGAGCCCAGTAATAAAGAAGGTGGTGGTGTTTATGTATTCAAGTAAAAAATAAGTCGATCTAGGATGCTCGGCACTAGCAGATAAAGTTCTCCTCAAGTTCTATACTTTGGCTAGCTCGGAAAAAATAACGTGAGAGGCGTCGGTTTATTTTTTCTTGGAAATTTCTGCACAGAATAAAGAAAAGAGGAATTGTTAGCACAAATTCATGAGAAACTTGGTCGGCCAAGACAAAATACAACCAAAAGGCAACAATTAACCTATCTTGTTCCCCCTTCTAGGGCACCTAAAACCACTATAGGGCTTACCACCCTTGGGAATTAGTGGATGATCTAATTGTCTGGCAATGAAGCTATGACTCTAATAACCCTTATTGGACCCAGGAAGATTTATAATAAGAACCATATCCGCCTTCCTCTTCTTAAAATAAAAGGTGTTGTTGTTTGTTTTTACCCAAGTATAACAATATCTAATTTCGGGGATTCTTATTTGAGTTTAATTTAACTTATTAATCTTATGGACACAGTTAACAATCCTTCGTGTATTCAGAGTGCATTGAGTAAACAACACTATAAAATATTCACAAAACTCTACAAAATAGTTGGTTAGGGGGAAATATGATTCCACCCTCAGCAATGGATTGGGTGTGCAACCAGTGGCCCCCCTCTACATTATGGCATTCATCAGGATCCTCAACACACTTTATGACAACCCAATAAAGGATGGAAAATCTTTTCCTAAACTCCCCTAAGGATCTATAGTTAACTACGCTCACCATTTTCTTAATTCGAGAAGAAAAACAATTGAGAAATGTGAAGTAACAAAGAAGGAAAAATGATTGTTTGAAGAAAATTATAGAGAAAATAATAAATGAGAAGAGAAAAAGACTTACAGGTGAAGGAAAGTGCAGAAGGCTTTGGCGTCTTGAATATCAAGGTGAAGATGCGAAATGGTAGTAGGGAAAGACTTTGAACTATTTGGTTCAATTTCCAAAGCATTTCCTCATTACGAAAACCTGGGAGACGGCTGGCAAACGCGCCTCACCTTCTGGTCTCCTCAGAATGCATATTACCAGCATACCCCTGAGAAACTATAGAAAATTACGAGCATGCCCTCCAAACTCAACGAACATATTAAAGTGGATTTTCATCTTAAAAAGCTACAAATGTCAATAACACTCTGACCTCATCTTTAACAAACAATCAATGTCAACCAACATCAAATTTCATTGGCGATCAAACCTCTCCACCCCTTTCAGGCTGCAAAAGCGTTAGGGGCAATTGTGGGGGAATTATCTGAATCATCCAACCTGATTAGAAGACTTAACACCTTTTCAGCATTCCTGATATACGATCATAGCCTAATTAATGATAAGAACAAAAGAGGATCCAATCAAAGAGAAAATCTTAAGCTTGGATACAAGCGATCAGATCACAGCTGCTCTCCAAGGCCACAGAGTCCCACACAACTCATTATATTTTTATTCTTTATAAATATAACCCTCGTCCCTGGGAAAAGGGGCATGTAATTCTTATTATTATGAATTAATCAATACAAATAGACAAAAGCACCCCATGGATCTGTAGGCACATTGTCAAACCATGTATACATTATGTTGTGTGATTGTGTCATTTTCATTTATTGTTCGACTGTATTTGCTTAGAATTAGTTTAATAGGAAGTTGTTCATATTTTCTACCCATTCACAGCCATTTCAATCTCCAATAAATTCTCTTTCATAATCATTTTTTATACATTTTCATTATCTACACACCTTGTTTTTTTCCTCACAAATCAATTTGTATTCCCTCTCTTTCCTAATTGCAATGAATAGATACATAGAGTTAGTACTACACCATTAAACAATATAAGAAATATAGAGAGAGAATAGTTGGCGGAAAAAGGAAATAATTTATACATGAACACAACATAATAAAAAATAGTGTCTTTTTATTTAACACGAACATGAATAGAAATTCTATTTTTAACGTAACACAAACACAAATAAAACACGACGTGACCCGAAATTGTGTTTTTTACACAAAGATGACACGAATAAAACACAACATGGTCAAGAACCATTTAAACACGACTCAAAATCATGTTTTTTTTTACTAAACACTAACACGAGATAGTGAGCACCATTTAGGCAAGAACATGACACGGCATGAAATCGTATTTTTTTTCTAAACACGAACATGTAATGATACATAATTGTGTTTTATCTACTTAACACATCTCTCAATTAAATATAATTGTACACGATTAAATCTTCAATAACACGAAGTAACACAAATAACACGATTAAAGGTGTAGTGTCTTTACCCGATTACCAAACAAGTATCCATCCAAGAATAATATTCCCTAGAAATGCATTGATAGACTCTGAGTACTATTGGGGCATTGGCTCAGCTACTAGGCATTTGGTTATGGAGAACGGCGCATCTATAAGAGGAATGTCCGAGTCGAAATTATCATGTGAACAACAAACCCAGAAAGTGTAAAAACATCAAGTAATGAATAAATAGCACTAATGTTTATATATAATAAATGTTGAAAGATCAAATAATAAAAAAATGACTTCAGTTGAATAAATCAATCCAATAGACTTTAAAATAGGCAAATATACAAAAGTAAAAATAATAAATATTATTATTTTACAAACTCTAATATATTAAGGTTGTACATTTTCTAACCTTAATAATATCTTGCTTGATTTGTGGTTTATGTGAAATGAGTGTTGGTGTAGTTACAAATGAGAAGATAAAAAGAGTCAAATGTATTCTTTATTGTTGTAAAATTATATGACCTTTATCGTTGGGTTCAATTTCAACGAGTGTTTTTGGAAAAATATGCCATATCATAATATGCATGTGTCCGAAAACGCATCCAACATAAAAAATGGGGTAACAGTTATCAAGCCACATTCACTTGGTCAATGAGGCAAGAGATTATTTGACTGAGTCAATGGTGTCACATTAAAATGACAAATACACCCTCAAAATAATTTTCACACCTGTTATGTTATTTTTTTTTTAAAACACCGAATCTTTAAAAGTCCATAACTTCAAATTTATAAATCCAAAATTGCAAAATTTATATATTTGGAATCTACTCGTCAAGATATATCAAACAATACCCATATTCGATATTTTTTGACGAAAAAATCAAAACAGATAAATTTACTGTTTCTATAAACCTCGAAAACTCTTATTCTCCAGTTTGGGCGATGGTGTCGCTGGCGTGGACCAAAAAAAATAAAGAAATAGACGAAGAGGGAGAGAGAAACACTCCAACGAAAATTCCGGCAAGCTCCGGTGGGTTGTTTCCGACGAGTCACCAGTGGGGTGGGGGTGGGGGTGGGGGTGGAGATGGGGCTGCTAGAGAAAGAAAGAATATGGGATTGTATGATTGTTTTTAAAGAGAGACTAAGTGGGTTTAAAATTGGTATATGTGAGGGTATATTTGTCTAAATATATATAGTTTATAATGAAAAATGACTTAGTACATTAAAAAAACGTTTAGAAGATTTGATGCATCTTTGACTCAATAAATGAGACTAATCTTGAATTATCCCTAAAAAATTAGCTATAACCGTTGCATGTCATTGGTTTTGGAAATGAAAACATTGGAGAAAGCCTTACACCATCTCAGATGCTATCAAAATTTTAATATTAGAAATGCAAAATCGAAAAATACTTTCTCCAATGGGGAGTTCTATCTCCATCCCTAAATTAAGTTGCGGGATTAAGGTATCTAGTTTAAATTTTTATATAGCATGAACAAATAAATGGATCATGCATAATCCGTAAATTCTTTACTATTAATATATAAAATAGAATCACTTACAAAAATGTAAAACGTTCAAGATACTATTTTAGATTTTCTTATATCAATTATAAAAAAAAAATGACCCCTCACATGAAATTTTTCCAAAAAGATATTGAATTGAAAGCTAGCCGAGTCTTAGTTTAATCACTCAATCTAGGTTGTTAATCTCGTCATTTTTGGAACTTTCTCAAATCCTAACCAACATAAATTGCACACTTGGTAACAACTTTTTTCCACGCGTACACCGCAAAGCCATCGAATTTCTCCTTTTTCAAACTAAAACCTTCTCCCTTTTGAATCTAATATTTAAATGAGGGTGCTAGTTTACTTTGTGCCTTCCATCTTTCTAGAAGAGAAAGCACAATTTGTTTTCTTTCTCAAAAAGACAACCGATCCTAATTCTTACAACTAAAATAATGCGTGATTAACTAACGCTATATTTTTCATTAAAAATTGGGTTTATTATATGTAAGTTTCATTAGATATTTTTTTACTCATTCTAGTTTCACGATATTTTCTCCTACATATAAGTCTTATTACTATTTTTTTAATTTTTTTTTGCATAATTATAACCTTTTAAAATCAACTACCCGTTACTTCCTTCGAAAGTTACATAAGTAGTTGAACTTTTTTTTTCATTTTATTTTTAATTTTCAAATGATCATAGCTTTTGATTGACAAATTCGTTTTTCGCAAAATTACTATTTTTCAAATCTCCTCGCCGAGATTTATCAAACAAGATCCATGAAGCTTTTAAAATTTCGAAGAAAAAAAATTACACAGACAGTAAACTTTACTTTATGCACTAGAAAATGAAATAGTTTTATATCTATGACATTTTCACACATAGTGACATTTTTTGTGTTAATATTACACAGACAGTAAAATTTACTGGTTAAATAAATTGATCAAATAATCTATAAACTAATATATATATATATATATATATATATATATATATATAATAATGCTCTTGTGCGGACTAGTCCGCATTTTAAGAATGCGAACCAGACATGTGTCACCTGACGGTGCACCCATAAATTATCGCCTAAATTATTATAACACATCCGGTCCGCATTCTTAAACATGTGTCACCTAACGGTGCAGTTAGAAATTATCGCCTAAATTATAAGCACACTCTCTTTTTTTTGGGCTCATCGCCAGGTGACACATGTCCGGTCCGCATTCTTAAAATGCGAAGTAGTCCGCACATGAGCAGGACTGATATATATATATATATATATATATATATATATATATATATATATATATATATATATATATACTATGATATTTTCACAAATTCTTGTGAATATGTCACATTTTCTTGTGAACACATTAAACTTTACTGTATGCACCAGAAAATGAAATAGTTTTACATCTGTGACATTTTCACATACAGTAACGTTTACTGTGTTGAAATAGTTTTATATCTGTGTCATTTTCACAAACAGTAACATTTATTGTTTTGATATTACACAGACCATAAAATTTACTGCGTCGGTCAATTAATGTGTGTATATTGTAGAAAAGAAACCTATTTTTAGTTTAACCCATTTAGTTTAACCCATTTAGTTCCTCAAACACTCATTTATTTATTATTCTCTTATTTTTGTAGGTTTGCGCCATCGGCACCCCATGCCACACTCACTCATCTCAAACCGGAGATCCGGTGGATCCAAACTCCATTTATCCAATATTCTTTTATTTTTAAAGGCGTCGCCAGCAACACCCGTGCCACCCCTACCCACTCCAAATCGGAGCTCTGATTAAGGTCATTGGAGCTCCGACAATGGGGGTGGGTGGTGGTGGGGATTGAGTGCCGCTTGCGCTGACCTTTAAAAATAAGATAATATCGAAAAAAAGTGGTTTGGATCCACCAGAGCTCCTGTATGGGGGGGAGTAGGGGTAGCATGGGGTGCCGTTGACGTCAACCTTCAAAAATAAAAGAATATTGAATAAATAAGTGTTTGAGTAACTAACTGGGTTAAACTAGAAATAGGTGTCTTTTTTACAATATATATATATATATATTAATTGACCAACAGTCCATTTTACTGTCGTTGTAATATCAACACAATAAGTGATACTGTTTCTGAAATGACACAAATATAAAGCTATTTCAACACAGCAAATGTTACTGTTTGTGAAAATATCACAGATATAAAACAATTTTATTTTCTGGTGCATACACTAAAGTTTACTGTATTCGAAAGAAAATGTGATATTTTCATAAGAATTTGTGAAAATGTCACAGATATAAACTATTTCATTTTTCGGTTTGAGATGGGTAGAGCTGACATGCGTTGTTGCTAGCGCGAACTTATAAAAATAAGAGTATTGAATAAATGAGGTTTGGATTCACCGGATCTCCGATTTGGGGTAAGGGTGGAATTAGGTGCCACTGGCGCGGACCTTTAAAAATAAGAAAATATTGGATAAATGGGTGTTTGAGCGACTACGTGGATTAAACTAAAAATAGGTATATTTTTTTCAATATATATATGAATTTATAGATTATTTGACCTATTTATTTAACAAGTAAATTTTGTTGTCTGTGTAATATTAACACAAAAAATATCACTGTAAAGTTTACTGTCTGTGTAATTTTTTTTCTTTGAAGTTTTATACGTTTCATGGATCTTGTTTGATAAATCTCGACGAGAAAATTTCAAAAATAATAATTTTACGAAAAACGGATTTATCAATCAAAAGTTATGATCATTTGAAAATTAAAAATAAAATGAAAAAATAGTCCAATCACTTATGTAACTTCCCTAAAGAAGTTACGGATGGTTAATTTTAAAAAAATATAATTGTTAAAAAAAAGTTTCAAGAAATTAGGAGTAGGAACTATATATAGGAAAAATCATCGTGGAACTAAAATGAGTAAAAAAACATGTAATTGAACCTATATACGAAGCTCTCTTAAAAATTCCATTCCGACTCAAATGCACATATTCATTAAAAACAATATCTTAAATGTGACACTTAAACCACCTTTTCCTCATTTTTAACAGAGAACATTTCCCACCCATGCCCAAGATACTGGATTCCATAGAAGACTTCCAATACACACTTAAAATTCCCCTTTATTTTGGAAAGGACTAAAGTATCCTCACGTGCTCTCATGTTCCATGCACATGACCCACTTTTTCATACAAAAATTAACGGTCTTAACGACAGAAGATTACTTGAAGTCGTTTGAAAAGTTTTGGGGATTAAGTGGAGAAAATGAAAGTTTGAATGGCAAAGTAAAAAATAGAATAAAGTTTAGATGGGAAAAGCGTAACTAATCCAAAGCATAAATCTAATTTTATGGGGAATTCTACACCTAGTTTTCAATGCAATTTCAACTATTGTCCGTGGCTTAATATTATTCTTTGCATCTCCAAATTAAGGACTAGAATGTCAAACTTTCAAAAAAAAAATTATTTTAATGTAATTAGTGATTTTTTATTTTAACCCTCAAAGTACTCCGCAGTGGTAGGAGCCTCGCGCACTGGATTTGTCTTTATTTTAGTGGTTTTTAATATGCATCACTCAATTTGAGATGGAATGGAGAATTCAAGTAATAACACGCAAGCTCCACACTCAACTAATGTACACATGCCATTCTATTATGTCGGTTAAAGTATATCCTTTCACAGTGAGTAAAATTACTCCCAATTTTATACGTAAATGTAGTCAAATGTATGTTTAAATCTCAACCAACACAGTGGTCGACATGTCACTGAGCCAAAATAAACATATTCCCCTCCCCCCAATATATATGTACCCTCATTTGGTACCCTCTAATAAGACAAGGCAACAAGAGGCTGTACTTGTTGCCTGGCAGGACCCACAATAACAAGTACAATATCTTGTTGCCTTGTCTTATTTGAGGGTACCAAATAAGAGTACACATAAGTTTATTCCCACAAAAATTACTAGTCTACCTAAAATTGATGGTATACATTGGGCTTAAGAAAGTGTGCTGTGGGGTTAAAAAGTAACTTTAGTTTGCGCGAGGAATCATCACAAAAATAAAAGTAACTGCAATTGAAATCCATAAAGGTGATATTGATGTTTTTCCATGGAAAAGAAGTAACAGAATGAAGGTCAGTCAGGGACAGGGATTTGGGAAGCGTGAATGAACCTTGTCAACGTCTGCAATTATTTCAGCACTGAGCTTGACCTCGCAGGCATCCACCACCTCTTGGAGCTGCCACATGTTTGTTGCTCCAAAAATGGCACTAGCGACAAGAGGATGTCTCAAAACAAAGGCTGTCCAAAAGAATGTAGAGTAAGCACAAAATATGAACAAACATGACAACTTCAATATCAACCAACCTACTCATGGACCACCACTACACGCACCATCAATGTAATCCATCCCTACGCATTAAAATATGTCTACATGTGGATTATATCAATGGTACCTCTATTCAAACAATCATGATAACAGAATCAATCAAAATCTGTTTCGCATTTTTAATATCGGTGGTTGTTAGTGTTGAATCCAAGGCTTTGACTCCCCCTCCCCACGAAAATAATAAAATAACAGGATAAATGCAAATTTAACCCCAAAGTTAAGGTGAATTTGATTTTTACTTCATACTTTCAAAAGTTGCAGACTTAACCTCAAAGTACATCAAGTGATGCAATTCCTACCCTTTGTCAATCATCCATCTGGAAACACAACAGAAGTCAATTAAACACATGCCATGTGTGTCTACATTAGTTATCCAAATGCAGGACTAGCTAATGTAGACACACATGGCATATATTTAATCGACTTTTGCTATGTTTCCAGACGGATGATTGACAAAGGGTTAGAATTACATCACTTAATATACGTTGGGGCTTTTTGAAAGTATGGGTTAGAAATCAATTTAACCCCAAGTTTGGGGTTAAATTTGCATTTTTCCCTATAATAAAATAAGAGCACACCAAAGTTACTCTTCAACACTATATTATACTTCAAAATTCCTCCTCATGGAAATGTTTGTTCCCATTCCCTTCGTTGTACATTTGACAGTAAGAACATTACCATAATTCAAGAAGATTCAATACTTCCATTGCATTTGACACAAAGCAGATTCATAAATGCACATAAATGATGTATTCGGGAAGCCGAAGAGTTTATTGTCTAGTTAGTTGAGGGTAATATTCTATTGCAATGTTCTAGTGTACGCATTTTGCCTTTTTAGGCTTATCTTGACTAGCAAGATAACTTAGCCGATAAATAAGGTCATTGAACTCCTTTTGTAAGCACTACTACTACTTTTTATATGAATGAGAATTAGACACTGAGCTTTTGGCTTCCAAACATGTTGTTGTTGTGGTGTTTTTTAATTAAATCGCTTTTACTCCCAACTACACATCAAATTGATATCAGAGTGACGTTCGCTCGCTCCTGATGTGCTTGTTGATGTGGTTGTTGTAGAGCCATGGGCATTAGAGGAACTGGTGAGTCACTCCTCCAAA
The DNA here is from genome assembly GCA_949130495.1 of Sambucus nigra. Lineage (NCBI taxonomy): Eukaryota > Viridiplantae > Streptophyta > Magnoliopsida > Dipsacales > Adoxaceae > Sambucus > Sambucus nigra. The sequence continues at coordinate 127,545,899 of OX422218.1, forward strand.
TCATGTTCACGACGCCTGCGGTCAAGCTGCACCACTTTCTCCCGCACCATCATACCCTCAAAACCCTAGATCTGAAAAATTCTACTGAAAACCACCCCAAATGGCCACAAAACAACGGATTTGTCCACCCCTCACCCTCGTTGGAGATAGTTGACGTGTGTTTCCCACCGGCGATCCTAACCATAGGTCGCGATGAGCAAAACACTAAATCCGCCAACCCACTGATGCGAAGAAAGGGGGCGAGCCCGCCCTGGAAACAAGATCGCATGCTTCTCTCTTGGCTTTTCAATCCACCAGCGAGGGTCGACTGTCAAGCCTATGGCTTGATTAACAATGGCTATTTGATTAATTTGGGGGAAACAGGGATGGAAGATAGAATTAGAGAAGAGATTAGAGAAGATAAAGAGATGAGAGATTAGAGAAGATGAAGAGAAATTAAGAAGAGAGAAAATTGTATTACTTCAATCAATGAATTACAACAGATTACATCTCAGCTATTTAACAATGAATTCGTAACTTACTAACAACTAACAACTTGACAGTTAGCTAACGAACCGACTATAGTTCGTAACTGACTTAACAACCAATTGAAACAGTATAAAAACGACACCGTGTACAATTAACTCCAACGGTCTTCTCCAAACCAGTACAGCTAAGATTCTGACATTGGATCCCCCTTTTTTAAATCCTTGACCTCAAGGATCAAATTGGGGAAATCTGTGCGAGATCTGAGTTGCATCTTCCCACGTCGCATCACTGGGGCAGTACCAAACCATTGAATCAAAAGCTGAGGGACAAGACTGTTAATCAGGCGAATTAAACGACGATCTAGTACAGCAATAAGTTCAACCACAAATGGGCCTGGTTATTGATAATGGGAAGCTGTTGCGGTGGTGCGGTGCTATCACCCACTCTCTTTTTCAATAATAACGAGTCAAAGATGGGATGTATGGTAGAAGGAGGTGGTAAATCCAGCTTTATAAGCCACTGTCCCAATTTTTTGTAGGATTTTAAAGGGCCCATAAAATCTGGGTGACAGCTTAAGGTTGCGTCTCAGAGCTAGAGAGGTATGTCTATGTGGCTGCAATCTTAAATGCACTAGGTCACCAACTTCAAATGTTCTTTCAATTCTATGTTTATTAGCATATATCTTCATTCGGTTTTGAGCTTGTTGTAAATGTTCTTCAAGTGTCTGCATCATAAGTTTCCTTTCAGTCAAGAACTGATTAATGCCAGAGTGAACTGTGTTGAGTGGTTTGTGGGATAGTGAGGTGTGGGGGTTTGTATCCGTATAAGGCTTCAAAGGGGGTAGTCTGGAGAGAGGTGTGGTAACTGGTATTAATATTATACCACCACTCTGCTAAATATATCCATCGGGACCATTGTATAGGTTTGTCAGTGCACATACATCTGAGGTAAGTTTCACGGCATTGGTTTATTATCTCAGTTTGTCCACCTGATTGGGATGGTGAAGTTGCGTGCCAATGAGTTTAAAAAGTTTAGTGCAAAGGGAGCTAAAAAAGATGGGATCTTTATCCAAGACAATGGTAGAGGGGTAGGCCATGCAACTTATGAATGTGAATGGCTGTGAAAGGATGTTTCAATCAGATAAAGTGAGAGTATTTAGTGAATCAGTCAACTATCACTAAGATAGAGGTTTTATGGTCTGATTTCGGGAGGCCTTCAATAAAGTTCATGGAAATATCATTCCATGGATGGGTAGGAATGGGGAGGGGTTGTGACGTAAATGAGCGTCAAATGGAAAAAAAGAAAGATGATTTAACTCTCGTCTCAACTCTCTCTCAATATCTCAAAATGTAGGAACGCCCCAAATGAGACTACATAGGAAGTATTGATATGGAATGGGAGAGGCTTCTAGAAGTTGTTAGTCAAGTATGAGTTGTCATGTCATGAGTTGTCATGACAACACTAACTAATGGAACCTTCTAGAAGCTTCCATCTCAACCCTTGCTACAACTAAAAAAATGTAACAAAAATACTAAAATACTAATAAAAAAAAACAATACAATGAAATAACAAAAATGCCACGCAAGTGGGTGTATATTAAAATAGCCTCTAAGCTTCTCAATTCACATTAGTCTCCCCCACTTAAGACCAAGCTCATCCTCGAGCTTTCAAAAATTGGGGTCGAGTGAAGTTACCAAAATAGGTGGTCGAAGAGGAAAAGAGATATTTTGGGTCTTTTATGTTGCCTCTCTCTCTTGGATCTTTGATCTCTTTCCTTGATATGCTCTTTCTTTCGGTTTTAGATTTCTTCTCTCTCTCTGACTGCGAGCCAAAAAAATGTAGCCGCCTGGGTCGAATGCTCTCCTAAGGCTGCAAGACCATAAACTTAACCATTCATGGACATCGCTGGGCAAGAAGGCCGCCGTTAACCATCGTCGGGATATTTAGAAGGAAAACATAAAGGAACTGGTGGCCGATTTGTTCGATTCAGGTCCTTGGTGCGATTGCTTTCTGCCCTTTTTCTCTCCTCGTCGAGACCCTAAAATGGAGTTTAAACCCATTATTTTGCCTCTTCTTATTATGGGTTTTGACATAAGTTTTTTTTTTTTGTGGATTTAAGGTTCTGTTGTGGTGGTGTAATTATGGGTAGAGTTGGGGAAATGGTGAAGGTTACAGTTGAGGAAATGGTGGCGGAAGTAGTGGTGGTATTGGGCTGGTGTGTTTTATTTAAGGTTGGTAACGGGGTGGAGTGGGTAAAATTGGTGGTAGTGAGATTAGGGTTTTGTGCGTCGGTGGGGGAGAAGTGAGGGCGGTTCATGGATGCGTCGAGTGGAGGAAAGCGAGCATCGAGAGCGTCAAATTGAGCTATGAGGCGGTTTAAAACCTCCTCGATCCTATCGGTGTGCAAATCAACAGGAGAAAATCTCTTCTTAGATCCCATTTGCCATCGTGTACGATTTGTTATACAACAACGGGTGGAGCCAATGAGACTCTGATACCAATTGACGTAAACGAGCGTCAAATGGAAAATAAGATGATTTAACTCTGGTCTCAACTCTCTCTCAATATCCCAAAATGTAGGAATGCCCCAAATGAAACTACGTAGGGAGTATTGATAGGGAATGGGAGAGGCTTCTAGAAGTTGTTAGCCAAGTATGAGTTGTCATGTCATGAGTTGTCATGACAACTCATCCATGACAACACTAACTAATGGAACCTTCTAGAAGCTTACATCTCAACCCTTACTATAACTAAAAAAATGTAACAAAAAACTAAACAATTAATACAAGGAAAAATACGATAAAATAACAAAAATGTCACTCAAGTGGGTATGTACTAAAATAGCTTCTAAGCTTCTCAATTCACATTAGGTTATAAAAGACCAAGGATACGCTCACTTTTGCTCCTTTGGCAAATTTCACACCCAGCAATGGTCTTCTTCACTTCTTGTTTGAGGGTGTAAAAGGACTGTTCAATTCTTATAGTGGTAAAAGGACTGTTCAATTCTTATAGTGGTCACCCTTACAGTGCAATTCATGCACAATCTTGTGTCTCAAGTCCCCTTGGCAACCAATGTGGATCCTACCTTCGAATCTAATTGTATCCTAGTTGTAAGAATACCCCACTACCTCTTTAGGACTGTTGATGGTCTTTATAATCAATTGTTGGGCTAATGCATCACCTATTAACTAGACTTCTTTATACCAGGCAGATTGCACTTGTGACAATGTTTGTAGAGTGGCCGAGTCTTCTTCCCTTCTAGATAGGGCATCTGCAACCCTATTATCCACTCCCCTTTTGTAAGAGACGGTGTAGTCAAAGCCTAGCAATTTAATAAGCCATTTTTGTTGCAACATAGAAGATACCCCTTGCTCCATTAGGTAGTTTAGGCTTTGATGATCTGTTTTGATTGTAAAATGATTCCCAAACAAGTATGACCTCCATAATTCTTTTTCATATGTAGATAAGCCCATTTTTCTAAGAGGTAGTTGTTTACTCAGAAAATTTATAGGTTCACCTTCTTGCATCAAGAATGCCCCAATACCCTCACTGCAAGCATATGTTTCAAGGACAAATTCCTTCTTAAAATTTGGCAAAACCAACACAGGAGTAATGCTATAGCATTTTTAAGAGTGTTGAAGGCATTGAGACAATTGTCTGACCATTTAAACTGGCCCTTCCTTAATAGCTGTGTAAGAGGCCTGCAAATGATTCCATAGTTTCTCACAAATCTTCGGTAATAACCAGAGCTAAAAATCCCCTTAAAGCCTTGATATTCTTAGGAACAGGCCAATCCACTATAGCTTACACCTTGTGTTTGTCAGTTATCACACCGTGTTGAGAAATAATATGACCAAACTACTCAAGTTGTTTTTGCCCAAGTGAGAACTTACTTATTTTTGCAGAGTTTATGGTGTCTCAGTAGTTCAAGAGTCAATTGTAGGTGCTTATAATGTGTTTCTAAATTAGGATAGTACACAAGAATATCATAAAAAAAAACTAAGATGAATTGCCTCAAATATGGTTTAAAAACAGTGTTCATTAAAGATTGAAATGAGGCAGGTGCATTGGTGAGGTCAAAAGGTATTACCAAGAACTCATAGTGTCCCCCATGAGTCCAAAAGGCAGTTTTAGAGATATCTGGTTCATGAACCCGTATTTGATGGTAACGCGACCTCAAATCCAGTTTAGAAAACACACTAGCTCCTTCTAATTCATCCAATAACTCTTCAATGATAGGGATGGGGAATTTGTCGAATTTGTCTTTAATAGTGAGTTGGTTCAATTCTCTATAGTCAACACACGTCCTTCATGTGTGGTCCTTTCTTACTAAAAGAGTTGGGGATGCAAAAGGACTACTAGAAGGTCTTATAACTACTGAGTTTAACAAATCTTTCACTATTTTTTCAATTTCTGTTTTCTGTACATGTGGATACCGATATGGTCTCAAACTGATAGGTTCACTACCATTTTTTAATGGTATGTGATGGTCATATGCTCTTCTAGGGGGTAAGCCATTAGGCTCTTTGAATATGTCACTGAATGCTGCTAATAATGGTTGGAGTAAAGGTGGTGTGTTTACCTCTTTTTAGAGGTTGTCACCATTAGTAATGATGCTGAATAATTGTCCCATAACTGCATAGTCTCCAGTGTCATAGATTTTTAGCATAGCTTTCCAGTTAATCAACTTGAATTGGCCTTCTTTAGTATTCCCACACAGTTGCACTTTAGTCCCCTCTCTACTGAAAGTAAGTGTGTGCTGTTTGAAATTAAATAACACCTCTCCCAAGCTTTCCAACCATTCAATACCCAACACCATATCATACCCACCCAATTTGAGTAGCCTGATGTTGGAGTTGAACTCATTGCATTTGCCAATTAAAATTTTGGCACATAGAATCACTGACCAGTTTTCCCTCATCAACTATTGTAACCCACAACTTATGTGTTGGAAATATGTTGCATCCAATCTGTTTGGCTATAAAAGGATCCAATAAATTATGAGAACACCGAGAGTCAATAAGTATACTAAGATCCCTTTTCTTGCACCTGCCCTTAATCACAATGGTCTGGTATGAAGGTGATCCTGACATAGCTTGCAGTGATATAGCTATGTCCATTCCCAATTCATTTGTCTCTTCATGCACTGTAGTTTCTAGTTCATGCGTTTCCACTGCCACTGGTCCCTCATCAGTTATCAACATATAAATGGTCATATTCTTGCATTTGTGACCATAGGTGCAGGGCTTATCACATGGACCTTTTTGTCTTGCATTTCTGCAGCAGAAATCATTTTCACAGGTAATGGGTTGAAGAGTTATAGTTGTTGAAGGTTTGGGTGGTTGATGTAGGGTTAGTGACTTTCTTGAGATTTTGGTAAGTGGTTTGGGGTTTCTTGGGATTAAGGGATGATCCTTGTAACTTGGCTAAACACATAGCATGGTTTAGGGATTTTGGCTCCAACAATGTCATAGGTACTTTCACTTCATGCTTGAGCCCACTCAAAAAACTGGAGATGAAGTACTCCTGCTTTGCCATGACAAGAGGTTTTAATTCTTCAAGGTCACTGTGTCTTCTTGTTGCAGTTTGTTGAACTCTGCTACAGCATAATTGAATCCTCCTGCTCAGTGAATTCATTCCACCTTATCTGAGTACAATCTTTAGAAATTGATTGGAACCAGTCCCCTCCACGTGTAAGGCTACAGATAAAACCTTCTCTTCCTCAGGTATTGTGTTAAACCAAAAGAACCTTTGGAGTTTTTGTAACCATCCTCTAGGGTCATTCCCGTTGAATTTAGGGCATTCAATTTTTGGTCTCCTGTACCCTTCATGCCCATCATGAATTTGAAATTGACCTCTCCTTCCCGGATCAAGGTTCCACTGTAGTTGTTGATTGCCCAGTTGAAGACTACCAAGTATTCCCTTTTGATTGTCTATGGCCCTAGCCAACTTCTCATTGATCTGATTAAATTTCTCATCAGAATTCTTTTCTTGGATTGTAGGGTCACACTGGCCATTAAAGATTCTAAAGAATCTTGCAAACTCTGTAAATGGGCTTGTACTCCTTGTTGCAGCTGAATTTCTGCTAAGGATGTCTCCAATTGCATGTTTCTGGTTTCCGTCATCTTTTGTCTTTTTCGTGGTTTGTTAAAGAGCTTTTGTTTATGGGTTTTTGTTTGGTCCCAATTTGGGGCTGAACCGAAGGCTCTGATACCACTTGTCAAGCCCATGGCTTAATTAACAATGGTTATTCGATTAATTTGGGAAAAACAGGGGCGGAAGATAAAACTAGAGAAGAAATTAGAGAAGATAAAGAGATTAGAGATGAGAAGGATATAGAGGAATTAAAAAGAGAGAAAATTGTATTGCTTCAATCAATGAATTACAACAAATTACATCTCAGCTATTTAACAATGAATTTGCAACTAACAACTATCAACTCGACAGTTGGCTAACTAACCGACTATAGTTCGTAACTGACTTAACAACCAATCGAAACAGTATCAAAACAACATCATTTACAATTAACTCCAATGGTCCTCCCCAAACCAGCTAGGATTCTGACATCGACGGAGGCTTGCCGGAGGGTCACCACCAACCGGTGAACCCTCCAATGCCCAATCTAATCGTCATTCAAGCTCCAATCGTGAAGAAAGTGATCCAGACCATAGCTTCACGACTGCACCAACCCACCCAACGTTTTTTTTCCCTTCGCCGGTCACCGTAGAAGTTCCCCCGACTACATTGGGGAAAGACAAGTCAACTGCTGGAGGAAGGCATGGGATGGAGGATCGAAATGTGAGATTTTGGAAATTAGGAGCGGGTATGGGTTTTAAAATAAAACCCGTTTATTAAATGGGTCGGGTCAGGAGTTAATTTAAATAAAACAGCCCCGCCCCATTTAACTTATACATACATAAATATCCTTTATATGTATGTTAATTACAATTAAACCACACACACACACACATTAAAAAAACCTAAAACTAAACCACCCCCAAAAAACAACCCACCGCTTACTCTCTCTCTCTCTTGATCAACTCACACTTGGGGTGGGTTAGGAGTTAAATTTAAGTAAAACCGGCCAGCCCCGAGCCGCCCCATTTATTAAATGGGGTTGGTTTGGAGTTAAATTTAAGTAAAACCGTCCATCCCCGCCCCACCCCGCCCCATTTATTAAATGGGATGGGTTAGGGTTTTTGAAAACCCGCCCAAACCCGCTCCGTTGCCATCCCTACGTGGGTTTTTTACATGGACCATTGATCTCGAGTAAAGCCCACAGGTCCAACCTCAGCTGGTATTACCCAACTTGAGGCCCAACCCACAATCCAAAAACCCTTTAAACTTCCTAATAGCCAATCACACTTGGCCTCACATTCTAGAAATTATTCTTTGATCCCCCCTTTTTTTCAACCAACTTCTACAAATTGCAAACCAACCCCTTCAAATTTTGCATACCATCCCACCCACCCACCCACCCATATTTTCCAGAAAATTATACAACCCATCCTCCTAGTTTTGAAAATTATTTGGAACGCCTTCCCATCTATGAATTTTTGGAAAATTCCAATTCTGCCCTAGAAAGTTTTGACAATTATAATTCGACCCCACAACTTTCTAAAAATTACGACTCAGCCCATGCATTTTCGCAAACCCCCAATTCAAACCCAATTTCACTTCCCAATACCTATTCCTATTTCGATATGTTGTGGAACGAAGGTGGTGATGTTAATTATGAGCATGATATGGATATTTGTACCGAATTTGAGTGGTTGTGTCATCCCGTCATCGAAGAACTCCAAAAGCTCGCATCAACTTGAACCGAGCAAGTGATGCGTTACATAATGAGCTTTGGAGCTTTCAATTCAGTGTCATGAGCCGCGCCACTACCTCCTAAGTCCATGCCGCATGGAATACCATGAGATGGAAGCAGCGCGTGATCATTGGGTACTTTGTCGGTCAAGGTGCTTGGCCCGTTATTTTAACTATTTGTCCGTCGGTTTGACATCTCCTTTAGCCGATGTAATTTTTGTGTATGGAGAAGATCCCCACCACACAATCACGAATGGTGATGACTTTTTTGAGGGTGCTGAGAACCCGTCAGCGGATGGTATGGATCCCAAGTTTTATCCTTGTGATTATACATACCCGATTCTGTGATTCAGAGGGTTTTAAGCTTGGGAAATTCATTCTCATCTTCGGGAAGGAAGAAATTGGGTTCATTATGGGGGATTTCTTCAATATTTTTATTAAGGACATTTAAGTGACTCGCACGCATTTTCACGAGGTGGAAGAGGTGCACGATATGGTTGATTTATTCCCACTATTTGGGATTGGGGACGTTGATGTGATTAATTTGCCGATTGCATCTCCCGAGGACATATCTCTTTGGGTGGCCGCGGTTGATTGGGAATATATGGGCCTATTTTTGGAGGCTTTCAAGGCACGTTTGGAGGTTGAGATGCGTGTCTAACCTCAAGGGTAATCATTATGGAATATTTGGACCGCGTTTGGCATTGTTGGCCCTCCCCGAGGCATTGGTGTAGAGATTATTATTGTGGCACTGCCAAGCTTCGGGCCGAGTTCCAATTTTCGTCCATGGTTGGGATATTTGATCACCCGTTCTCGCACTTTTGCTAGCAGATACACCGGTCGTTTTTGAGAACGACTTCCCTCTCAAGTGAAAGAATCCTTTGATGCTTGTCTTGCTCCCTTGCTACCGACCTCCAAAGCTCGGGATGAGCTTTTCAAGTGGGGGAGAATGATGTATTTGGGAAGCCAGGGACTTTATTGTATTTTTCTTATTTTATTTTACATGTCTAGTTTAGTATTTTTTTTTCCCCTTTTAGTTAGTATAGTTAGTTGAGGGTAATATTCCGTTGGAATGTTCTAGTGTTCTCACTTTAGTCATTTTGTCTTTTTAGGCTTATCTTGATTAGTAAGATAACTTAGCCTATAAATAAGGTCATTGAGCTCCTTTGTAAGCATTACTACTATTTTTGAGATAAATGAGAATTAGACATTAGGCCTTTGGCCTTTAAACATGTTGTTCTGTAATTTTTAGATTAAATCACTTCCGCTCCTACCCTACACATCATAAAAAATTAAAATATCCAAAAAAAAATGTTCGACGAGTGGTAACTACAACCAGGAGGGTGGGGTGGAGTGGGGTGATATTTTTTATTTCCTTAATTTTAGAATTGAGTAGTTTAGGAGTGATTTAAGTTATTCGCCGTTCATCTTTTGAGTTATTTACCAAAATTATAAGTTTTGGTAAAGGCCCTGGCCTCACCTTGTAAACACATTCCCTCCATCCCAAATTAGTGGACACTATTTAATAACGACGGGTTTTAATGTTACACTCAATTAATTGGTTGTTGAGGGTATTTGGTCAAGGACCAACCAATCTTTGTCGTTGACCAGGACCACCAGAGACCCTCGTCTTCGATCTCGCTCCTTAACATTGTCGTTCCGATTCTGATATAACCCTTTACCCTCTTGTTCGACTTATTCTCCTGCCGCACATAAGCTCATAACTTAATGGTTAGTTCACAATCTCACTTGTGAGATGTTGCGGCTTCAAAACTCCAAGTGTGGATCCTTGCTTAACTCCTTTAGGGAAAAGATTCTTTAAATTAAGTTGGCATAGGCGCGGATGTGATTGCTTGGCAGATCTAGAAAGAAGCAAGTCTTCATCATGCGGAGGAGATGGAATGCTTAGGACCTTCCCTTTTATAATAGTTGGAATAAATATGTAATAAAATACTTGGACCTTCCCCTTTAAAATTAAAAATATAAATGGAGATTCCCAATTTACTCCGTGGCCAATAAGATTTTTTGGCTCTAGTGCACTAAAATATTTTTCTGGTGCCCTTTCACCCATAATGAATGCCTTATATGGTAGACTACCGCAAATTCCACTTGCTAATGACCACAAAACCTTGGAGGCCACTCTTTATAAGCATAAATCTTTTGAGCATAACAATTATGGAAGCAAACCATATATCCGCAATAGCAAGAATCTTCAATTTCACAAATTGATTATACATTTGAACCCCCCCCCCCCCCCCCCCCAAATTGAGTGAGTTGTGATAAAACCCTTCATGGCCCTAACATCCATTGCAATCTCGGTAATCCAACTACATTTACCATATGTAATTGCATTAGCTTTGGGGTCCTTTGCAGAAATTTTTTTAGGGAAAGGTAAAGGAGGTATGCACAACTCATGGTGTCCAAAAAACATCTAGTTACAGCTCTTCAACAAGGAACCCCGCAGATTGGCAAACCGAAGCATTACCTGAACTACATTTTGAGGCCCAACTTCCGTGATAGTTTCTTCAATCAAGTTGGCACTGAAGTATTTGTCCTTATATTCTCCTTGACAATTCACCGCCTTTAGAAACATTGGCCCAGCTTAATTTAGCGCTATAAAATTGATCAAAGGTCTTCTTTGAGGGTCACTCCATCCTTTATTCATGATACTAATACCATTGTTCTTCTACTCATGTTTGATTACGTCTAACAAAATCTTAACATTTTCTCTCTCTTTTTCTAACAAAGAAGTTTTCAATATGTTATACACCGGAGGCACAAAACCACTAAGAGCAGCAAGAGCAAATGCGCTCACACAGCAAGCATTTCTTGCCAAGTGAAACAGCAAGCCTGCAAAATAGAACATTCCCACAATCTCTTGTAGCAAATCTTTCCGAGTACTTGTGTTAAACGCTCTCTCTATGGCTAAATATCCCAAACACTTTCTTTTTCTAGGTTCAAGCGTTTCTTGTGTAAAGCCCATTGAGCTTGCACTCACACCACCTTGGGATTTGCATGGCAAAATGATCTCTTTTGGCCTTGCATCCTTCTCCCTTATCTCGGCTTCTACTTCTTTTTGTAGCTCACATAATTTTTTGTCGGTTACTTTTGCACACTATCAAATCCCCAAACCAGGAAATCTTATGAGATGAGCCCTAACTGTGACCCAACACAGATTGCATAGCCACGATAAATTTCCCCCACCAAGAATCGCTTTCCTTAAATTTGTGACATGGTTCCACAATGGCTTATATTCTAAATTATTAGGCAGAGGAAGAGAACTACTAGCAGCAGTGCTACTAGTGCCCCCACTTTCCATTCCTAAAACAGATAATATATTTACATAAAATATGTTCTAACTTGTAACAGAAAATTATAAATTCCTTCTGAAATTATGGAAAATTTGGTCCAACTATCAACAGAATAAATTCGTTTTACCTTCAACTTTCAAACAACAATTAAAATAATATCATGAAGTTAATTCTGATCTAACAAATATTAAGTTTCTTATGAAAGGTAAAGAATTATATTTTAAATACCAACGGTCAACAGATAATATTTACGTTCCACACAAAACAAAACATTCAAATGTTTAGTGCATATTGATGTTAACTGTGCAGAGAGAGAGAGAGAGGAGTGTTACCAGTTCTTCGAGTGAACGAGCCTTCCTGGACAAAGAGAAGGCTCAAGATGGAGAGAGGGAGACCTTCTAGCACTGGCGAGGAAAAGCTTTTCCGGCGATGGTGAGAGGGAGTTTTTAGTTCGAGAGTGGCGATGGTGAGAGAGAACCTATGAAGCACGGACTCGACACACAATACGTGTTTCGACTCGACACGCGACACGTGATTTTTCTAAGAACTAGGATACGACATGCTAGGATACGTATAATATATAATATATATTTAAATATATATAAAACAAATAAAACAAATTTTTTCCATAAAATACATTATTAGAGCTTTTAACATAATAAAATTAAGAAATGGACCATACAAAACAATATTCAAACACACTTTAACATTAAAAATCATAAATAAAATAGAATCACCATCACATTAGTTGCATTTAACATTCAAACACATTTTTTTTTGTTGTTTCTAATCTTATTTATTTTGCCGTAGTTGCATAAAATAAAGAGGGAGAAACAACAAAGAAAAAAAGAAAAGGAAAAGAAAAGAAAAACAAAAAAAAAACAAAAAAGAAGAGGAAATAGCAAAAAAACAGGGACGAGCGTGTCGGGAGCGTGTCGGGCAAAAAAAAAAAGAGGACACTCTGGGACTCGCGTGTCCCAGCGTGTCGGGGCGTGTCCCAGCGTGTCGCGTGTCCGACACGTGTCAAATGAGATTCGTCTCCTCCGGGAGAGTGTCGGTGCTTCATAGGAGAGAACCCTAAATTTTTACTTTTCTGAGATGGGTAATTGGTAAAAGGGTCATGAAGGGATAAGGGTTATAACCCTATTTACTTGTGAAAATTTTTAATGAACCATTAAAAAGGTGATTTCACAAAGTGGACCCCTTTTTTTAAAATAGTTATTATGTTTTAGCCCCAGCAGTGTCCATCCCGTACCTTTTTCTAATGTCGTTTATGTCCGACAAGTCACGTAGCATGTCATACACGTGTCCATGATGTGTCTTACGCACGGAACCGGCTTTGCCTATAGGCAAAGTAGGCCGTCGCCTAGGGTCCCCGATTAATCGGGGCCCCCAAATAAAAAAATAAAACAAAAATATTAAAAAAATGGTAAAAAAAATAGAGTTATAAAAAAATAGAGTTTACCATTAAAAAGGGCCCTACAAAAAATAAAACTTGTTCAACTTAAAATCAATTACAAAATAAAAAGGCCCAAAAATAAAAAGACTACAAACCCATATTCAGTTATAAGTCCAAATAAGCTCAAGCCCATTCCAATACTAAACCCACTCCACTTAATCTACTCTCAACACACCCACCTACTCAAGTTGACTCAACCCACCTCCTAAACCTAAAAAACTAACGGCTCTCTCTCTCTTTTCACAATCTCAAGACCCACCACCATTCTTATCTTTTCTTCTCTCTCTCTCTCTCACACACAACAAACAAGACAACACAGCAAAACAAAAAAGCCCCCAGGGGCCCTAATTTTGGCCGCCACTCTCACTCTCTCTCTCATTTTGACAATACCCGTTACGATTGCCTCAGCCGAAAGAAGTTTTTCAAAGTTAAAATTAATAAATCTTACGTTCGTTCTACCATGCCACAAGAAAGATTAAATGGATTAGCTATGTTATCAATTGAAAAAGATTTGTTAAGAAAAATGTGATTATTTAATTGATAGTTTTGTCTCGAAAATTGCGAGAAGAACACATTTTCTTTAATTAGTTTTTCTTGTTATGTAAAGGGGCTCACAATTGGTTGTTCGCCTAAAGCCCCCAAAACTTCAAAGTCGGACCTACTAACACGTATCCTTGTTGTTCAAGTGTTTGACACATGTACGAGGACTTCGGGGAGGTGTCCGTGCTACACATATAGTAGTGCATACATAAATGTAATACGTGCACATTACAAAACTCCGTGTATACAATATAAAAATTCGCATATACAATACTGAAAAAAATCAGGTATAAACTGACAAGGATCGCACACAAAGCCGTTGGGTATCACTAGACCTTATTTTTAAATCTTTTCACTGTGTCCTATGCCCAAAAGTACTTATCTACCGGGGAGTAAAGCCAAAAAAACGTAATAAACAACTTCCCCATTGATGCGACATTAGTTGCAATTTTCCCTTCTTTAACACGATTCTAGTGGCGTAACAAGAGATCGTCGTCCTGCCTTGGGTGAATTCAACCCCTCATTCCGATGATTTAGTCGCAGCCCACTGTGCAACTATTTCAGAAGAAATTTTGAGAAAGCTTTGCAAAGTGAGTCAGATCAACAGATGGATCAACATCTATAGAGGATCAAGTGGATGACGGAAGCATTAACAAGCAAAATGGGAGTGGTTAAATAGGTTGAAACCAACCCACTAGGATATCGAACCCATCTTTGTCAATTCGGATCCAGACTTTATCCAAAAGGTCTATATAAAAAATTCATAAGGAAGATGTCGTGAATGTTCTATTGATTTCTAGTAATATTTAATGAAAATAGGTTACTCATATTAAATTTAAAGATACATAGGCCTTCAAATCAGAGATTATTTCGTCATATTTACAAAGCGAATGAAACTTTATACATTGGAGATTCCATTGATGTTTTTGATGATTGACGGAAGTAAGAGGTTTACACATACTAAGTGTAAAAGTGTGGAGATTCTGTGGAGATTTTCCCAATGTTTGGATAGAATAAGATATTTCTGAGATGGTTGCTTCATAGGATGGTGATATAATTTTCATGTCCGTGGGTGGATTAACTTTGGGATGAGTTTGAGTATGGCTTTGGGCTTGTGGTCCACCATTTAGTATCAAACAACTTAGTTGTGGTTGCTTCGTTGGTATTCCAATTCTTGTGGTGCAAGTTTTGAGGAAGAGGTCGTATTCTTGTTATTTGGTTTGGATCAGCTGTACCCGTGATTCTGCTTTTGCTAATGAGCATGCAGCATATGCTGGAAGATTTCGTGGAAGGATTCCACTTCAAGCAGGGAGTCTGCAAGTGTTCGTAATGCTTCAATGGGAAAGAAGAGAAATATCCCTCTAACCCTCCGTTATGGATTCAAATGATTTCTCTAACGGGGGTGGAAATTCATGGTAATATCAACAACTGTATATTTAACCAAAACTCCTTGATGGGTATTGACTTACAAGTTTTGTTCATATGTTTTGTAGAAAATAGAAATTACGTGTATTCTTCTCACGAGGGAGGCATGTATAAATAGTATTTACAATAATAAATATGAAAACTAAAGTGCTTTAAATTAAGGCTACAGTTAGGGAAAAGGTTTGATAGCTATGTACACTCGATATACAATAAAACAACAACTAAAATTACCGAGGTTAAACACTCCCCCGCAAACTCGATTGTCCTGGAAAGACGAGATTGGCATGGAAAACGAGGTTTGAGGTCATGTAGGCAGTGTTGAGTTTGTCAAAAAACTAAGTAATGAGTTTGGATAGGGGGAAGTTCAGTTCAATAAGAAGATGGGAGATCCCGGTGGTCTCGGGGCAGGCATGGACAAGAGAGCGGTACTCGGCTTCAGCATTGGAACGGGATACAGTAGGCTGTTTCTTGGCGGTCCAAGAGATGAGATTGAATCCCAAAAAGACACAAAGACCTATAGTAGAGCGAAGAGAGTCGGGGCATAGGTTGTGATAGTAAGGGTGTGGGTGAACGATGGAAGGTAAGGTCAAATTAAGGAGATCCTTTGAGATAACAAATAATCCGTTTGGTAGCAATGAGGTGAGGTGATCTAGGTGGTGCTCATGAACCGAGTAACATGATGGACAACATATACTATGTTAGGGCGGGTGAAGGTAAGGTATTTGAGGAAACCACCTAGTTGTCGATACTCAGTGACATCAGATAGGAACTCATCGAGGTGAGCTGATAGTTGGGTTTGGGCACAGACTGGAATGGAGATGGGCTTACAGTCCGTCATACTGAATCGCTGTAGAAGGTCAATGGTGTACTTTAGTTAGAAAAGATGAAGATGGTTTAGGGAGAAATTGACTTCTAGATTAAGAAAGTATGATAAGGGACCAAGATCACTAAGCTCAAACTTTTTGCCAAGAGTGATGATGAAAAAGGTGACCTGGGACGGTGTGTTACGTGTCAGAATTATGTCATCAACATAGAGAAAGAGAAGCATACTTGCAGAGTTTGATTGGTAGATGAACAAGGAGTGATCTGCCTGGCTTTGAGTGAAATCAAACTGTAGGACAAAGCTGTTGAGACGCTGAAACCATGCTCGAGGAGCCTGTTTAAGGCCATAGATGGCTTTCTTGAGGAGGCAAACATGATGAGGGTGATTGAGGTCTGCAAAACCTGGAGGTTGGCTCATGTAAACAATTTCATCTAATACACCATGAAGGAATGCATTTTTCACATCAAATTGACGGATATAACAACCAATGGAGACGAATATGTTGAGTACATTACAAATTGTGGTTGGTTTAAAGACGGAATTGAAAGTTTCATCAAAGTCAGCCCCGGCTTGTTGATGAAAGTCTTTTACAACAAGTCGGGCCTTGTGACGATCAATGGACCCATCTCGTCGACAATCTTAAAAATCCATTTTCAACCAACCACATGTTGTTGAGGAGCAGGAGGAACAAGAACCCAGTTAGCATTCTTCAGCAATGCATTGAACTCATTGGTGATGGTCTCGCACCATTCATGAATGCTTGCGACCTGTGAGTAGCAAGTAGGTTATGTGGTGGGGGAAGCGGGATGAGCCAAAAGGGCTTTGAGAAGAGAATATGTAATAGTGTCATTTGTCCGGTGAAGAGTTTTACGAGAGCCGTCCTGATGTCTAGTGATCATGGGGTGTCGGGAAGAGGTGATTGGGGTGGGTGGGAGGTCTGCTGGAGAGGGAGTGGGAGAGGGAGAAGGAGAGGAGGGAGGGGAGAGAGAGATATGGATGGGGGAGAAGGTGGTGGGTTAGTATCTGTATGAGAAGAAGAAATTGGGTGATGAGATGGTCAACACTGATAATGAAAGGAGAAAGGTGCCATATGGTTTTGAGTTGGTGTGAGTTCAGGAACATGAGAGTTGGGGATGTTGGGTGGAGGAGTCAAGGGTGGTGGTAATGTTGGAGCTGGAGGGAAGACAAATAGATATCAGGAGGAAGGTGTTGAAAATTGTTGTGTTTTGGAAAAGGGAAAAATTTGTTCGTCAAACTGAACATGCCGATAAATGTAGACAGGACCAGTTTTGCAATCCATAGAAACACACATTCCACAGTTCTGGACAAAAGTTTGTTAGTGACATAAGCACCTAAATGGGGATAACAGGTACATCCAAACACACGCAGAGTAGAGTATGAGGGAGAATGGCCATAGAGACGAGAGAAAGGAGAAGACCATAGGAGGAGAGGAGATGGGAGACGACTGATGAGATGGACACCGGTAAAACGGTTTCGAACTGGTGACAGAGAGGAACGTGACTGGTGAAGAGAAGAGTAAAGGCCATGTCAGCAATGTGACAATGTTTGCGTTCTGCAAGACCATTTTGTTCAGAAGTTTGAGGACAAGAGAGGCGGTGGTGAATACCAAGAGAAGAATATAAATCCTTGATAGGACCGCTTTCATATTCTCGACCACCGTCACTTTGGAATTGTTTGAGAGTGGCGGAGAATTAAGAGTGGATGTAGGTGACAGTTCTGAAAATGGATGAGGAGCTCATTTTCTTTTTATGAAGAATGGCCGTTGTAATCATTAGTGAAGAGCACATACTATTTGTAACCCGAAACAGAGAGAACAGGAGATTATCATACACCAGAATGAACTAAGTCAAATGGAGAGTGACTTTTTACTTTATTATATGATTGAAAAAGGAGTTGGGTGGATTTACCCAGGGCAAACCCTTGGCAAAAGAAAGAATTATTTTTGAAAGTAGAGGATAAGTATTTATTTGAGCTTAAGTGAGAGAGAACCTTGTTACAGGGATGGCCAAGTCGTTGATGCCAAAGGGAGGAGGAACTGCGGGAGGCAGTGAGAGCCTGGAGGTGAGAGATGGAAGGGAAGGAATTTTGTAAAGACCGTCCTTGCAAAGTCCTTGATAGAGCAAGGAACCACTAGTGAGATAAAAGATATAAGAGTGATTGGCCTTAAAGGCACAAAGAGCTTTATTATCATGATAAAATTACGCAATGAAGAGTAGGTTTTTACGCATGGAAGGAACAACATATATACTATCGAGACGGAAAGAGGATGTAGTAAGATGTAGTGTCATGTTACCCGTATTGGTAATCGAAAGTTGATCACCATTGCCAAGTTGAACTGTGTCAGGACCAGTGTAGGGTGCGCGTTGGTGGAGAAGCGCATAATTGCCAATCGTATGGGTAGAGGCACCAGTGTCAGGATACCAACTAGAGTAAGAAGATAGCAATGCTGAATGCGCCGGCAAGAGTCCAGAGTGATATGCCTATGGAGAAGGAGCAATCTGGAGTCCATTAGAAGCAGAATGCAGTGATTGAGACAACGAGTATTGAGAGAATGAAGGCAATTGAGAGCAGTTGCGAGCATAGTGCCTAAAGGCAAGGCATTGGGTCATGATGTTAGATGTTGGGTTGTGGGTAGTGAAGAAAAGTTGCAATTAGGGTGGAGTTTTTTTTTTTTTTCCAACCTTGGACTTCACACTCAAATCAAATTTCAAGAGGTAAAACAAAGAAGAGGTCGTGAAGGAGATTTAAATGTGCTGTTTGGAGAAAAGAAAAGGAGAGGTCGGGGTTTGGGGTTTGGAGTTTGGATAGCTGCGAGGGTGGGAGAGAAAGATTGTCGACAGAAGTTCGTCAGAAAAGTGCTTTCCGACTGAGGGTATTAAAGGTTTGGAAGGACAAAAGTGAACAAGGTTTTTTTTTAACAGTAACTCCAACGGTGAATAGCACTCCGACGATGAACATTAATGCTGAAAATGAATAGTGTTCATTGTAGAGGAAAAAGTACAATAAAAGAAAAAGGGGGTTATGAGGTAAGAGGACATGTTTTGCGCCGACAGAGGGATGCCGGAAAGAGGACAAATTTACCGAAAAAGAAAAAGGAAGGTGAGGATCGGTATTTAGGCTCATACCATGTAGAAAATAGAAATTGTGTGTATTCTTCTCGCCAAGGAGGCATGTATAAATAGTATTCACAATGATAAATATGAAAACTAAAGTGACTTGAATTAAGACTACAATTAGGGAAAAGGTTACTAAAGTGCCTTGAATTAAGGCTACAATTAGGGGAAAGGTTTGACAGCTATGTACACTCAATATACAATAAAACAATATCTAAAATAGTGGAGGTTTAACATGTTCAATAAAACTTGAATACATTTTTTGCCAAATTAATAATGACTACTACTATAAGAAGTAATGATTTTTTTTCAAAGATAATTAAACCATTGTAAAAGAGAAAAGTACAATCGCGTTCATAACTTGTTGTAATAGAAGTCATTATAGTTCAAATGTGAGATATAAGACCATTATTAAATCCCAATTAATGGGTAGCACCATTAATTTCTTAAAATCAATACGAGTATTAAATCAAATAAGAATATTTTATGTTGTAATAGTAATTTAATTAGTATTCACAAAATAGCGTAATTTTATACAATTCTTAATTACTAATCCCACCAAGTTGTACTGAGAATTTTCCTTCTTTTGCAAGAAATATAAATTAAATATTCATTTTCTTGTAATTCTATTATTAATTTGAGGAAGTCATAATTACCAAGCCAGAGAAGAGGGGGGTATTCTTTTCTGATTTGGACTTTTGGAGATACATGAATTGATCAAAACAATTGTAAGTCTGTGTGTACGGCGCATGTGTATTTATGAGAGAGAGAGAGAGAGAGAGAGAGAGAGAGAGAGAGAGAGAGAGTTAATTGTACCAATTGCAAGAGATACGGGATGAATACCATATTTTTCAGCAATGTCAAGGTATGCCTGCAAAAGAATTGGTTGTGTTTGCATCAGTATACAAAGGTAGAGCAACTTGATATCATATACAATGTAAACTCTACGGCTTCAGGGCATCAAAAGTTGAGTCATTTCTTCAATAAAGGATGTGAATAATCCTCGTGTGGGTTACCCTCAGAAAACTTCAAACAGCAAGGTTTTATTTATTTATTATTTTCAGTTTACACTCTTATTTGATTATGAATAAAAGTATCTTTATTTCTTTTAGTTGGTGGTTACTAGAATTACGACTCTCTAATAGTTTACTATAAATAAAGGCCTAGCCAACATTGACATTAATAAAATATTTTAAGAGAGATTAACGCTTTGGATGAAGATTATTCAATTGCGTATACATAAAAATAACACAAATTATACCTTTGATAGAGTCCTCACCAACATTTGTAATCATTCTCTTAATGGAGTGGGTTAGGGTCTATAAACCACAGAACAATTTTCTACTATTTCAAGAAGAGTAGAACCATAATACCACCTGTAATTTAGGTTTTATCGGTCTAAGAAAAACCTGACTGTTCCATTCTCGAATGACATTGCGAACTTCACATTATCAAAATATAATCCATCCATGTCTTTTATCTATCCATGATCAACTTATAAATGACATAAAAGCAATGCTAACATTCACATGGTAGGAAAGATTGACATACTCTGGTAGCCTCTATAACCATGGTGTTGGACAGGTTATATCTGCCCTCGCCTTCTGAATACCTCCCTGGGAAAGATGAATACATAGCAATCTACATGAGATAGGATCACCATTACCATCCGTTCGGTACAGGGTGAAATATTTTTCACCTAGGTGAAAAGTATTTTCAACTATTCTAAGTTCAAATTTGTTCACTAATTTGTCTCAAACCACATAAGTATCACTGATTTACAAATTTAATTGGCCAAAAAATTTAATTCCGAATAGGTGAAAATACTTTTCACCATTTTGCTTTTCACTCGAGGGGAAAAATATTTTCACCCCCCGACCAAACTGGCCTTAGGTTGAAAGATTAAAAGAGTTGGTGATATAACCTTTGAAAAGATTCAATCGAACATCAGATGGCCCCCCATCAGGTGAGAGATACTTTCCAGAAAGTATGCCCATAGCCAAAGGACTATAGGCCAACAAGCTAACCCTAAAAAAAATCAACCCTAAGTACATTAACGACAAAACTGACTCTAAAAAGATCGACTTAAGGTATTGAGTAAACACTTCATATTTATAGAAAAACATAACAATGCAAAGTTACATTTGACAACAGAAGCCGCCCCCAAAATTGCATCTCCTGAGATTTTAGGAGCTACAATCACATTGTCAAATGTCTCTTTGTTCAACCACCAATTGCCACAAACACAAAATCTTCCTTTTAACTCGATCTTTTGGAAGGCCAAACTTTAACTTATCCAACCTTGAGATTCCTTGGTTAAGGAGACGGGTGTATGTGGCTTTGGATACTTCTCAATCTCACTCGCGTCATCAGATGTGCGAAGGTAAACTTGCTCAAATTGATATGCGTAGAGTAAAAGAGATTCTGTTGTCGGAGCTCGGTGTCAAAGAAGAGACGAATATTTTGTGTGTTGTGACGTAACCACACGTCTAATGGCAACTATAAAGGCACCATACCAATTTAGAGAGAGAAATATAACTAAACTTTTACTCCAAAGTTCAAGTCCCCAAATGAGGAAGAGGAGTGGTCTATTATAGGATAGGGAGGTGAGCACTAAAGGAGTAACTAACCAATGTGGGACTTATGTCCATCTATACAATAAGCCTAATATTCGAGTGTTCACCTAAAGTCCATCCTCTAAATAGACCAATACAATATGAAATAAAATAAAATAAAATGCAACATAAGAAGAAAATATGATTAACTAATATATGGAGCCAAAAATAAAAGAGAATATGACCAAAATATCCTCGGATTACATCATTCTCCCCGTCTTCCAAAAAGCTCATCCCCGAGCGTGTGGGGGAACGCAACCAAAAGGAGACCATCCTCCATGGGTTCCACCGCATGCCATGGAAGTCGTCCTCTAACTCAACCCGAATATCGGCTTGAAAAGTGACGGTGCATCGAGGCCAAAAACATCCGATGAGAGTCTTTCACCATAAAACCATCATCATACCCAAATAAGATCAAACCCATGTCAACCGTGAGGGCAAACGGAGGGTGAAACTCCAAAAATGGGTCATGGTAGGGGGTGAGGGCATACATGGAAGGTGGAGGGTGAAATTGGGTGGGGTTGTGGGTATAGAATCGGGATTTTAGAGGGGTGAGGGATAAAAATGGGTTAGGATAGGGTGGGGGCTGAAATTTTGAAGTTTGGGGGAAAAAGGTGAGGAGGTGAGACAGAGGTGGTAAGTGGGTGGGAAAGGAGTAAAATCCTAGAATTAGGTGGATGGGCTAATTCGGGAGTTATTTGGGTTAAAAAGGTGAAAAAAAGCGGGGTTTGCGAGGCTTGGGGGGCTGCCCCACCCGGGTTGGCCGGAGTTACAGCGGTCCGGTGACCGAAGTTAGCCAAATAGGGTGAACATAAAGGGGGTGGGTCGTCCGGGGGTGGGAAATATGGATCCGAAGTCGGATCGTTGATTGGACCACCGGAAGGGGGTGGGAGAAGGGCATCGACTTTGCCGGAGTCGAGAAAAAAGGGGCGATAGAGGCTGTTTTAGGGGGATTTTGGGAGAGGTTCATTAGGAGAAGTTGTAGATCGGGTTGAGATGAGGGTGTCGAAGAAATTGAAGGAATTTGAAGGAGTTTGAAAATTTTCCAGCGATCGGAGAAGTGTCGGCGGCAGGGGGCGGGTGGCGGCAGGTTGGTGGTGAAATATTAGTGGGTGGGTGGGTGGGTAGTTATGGCGGTGGTGTAATGAGTGGTGGAGTTAAGGTTAGGGTTTAGGTGGGGGGAAGTTGAAGATCGGTCTTTGGGGGTGTTTGGGTATGGGGTTAGGGTTGAGTTAGGGTTTTGAAAAAGAGACGACATGTGTTGGGTGAGGGTGGCCATGTGTTGCCTCATGAGGAAGGTCATTTCTTCTCTCATATGTTCTTGCGTTTGAATAAATCTCTCATCAAGTGTTGCCTTTTTGGGAGCCATTAAAATGTGGAAAACAATTTAAATAAAATAAAAAATTGTTGTGACACCTCACAAAAAATGAAAAAAATTGTGTTGACACCTCACACACAATGGGGGAGCGACACCTCGCTCTGATACCAATTGACGTAACCACACGTCTAATGGCAACTCTAAAGACACCACGCCAATTTAGAAAGAGAAATATAACTAGTCTTTTACTCAAAAGTTCGGTTCCCCAAATGAGGAAGAGGAGTGGGTATATTTATAGGATAGGGAGGTGAGCACTAAAGGAGTAACTAACCAATGTGGGACTTATGTCCATCTATTCATTAAGCCTAATACTCAAGTGTTCACTTAAAGTCCATCCTCTAAACAGACCAATACAATATGAAATGAAATAAAATAAAATGCAACATAAGAAGAAAATATGATTAACTAATATATGGAGCAAAAAATAAAAGAGGAAATGACCAAAATATCCCTCGGATTACATCATTGTTGAGTTAGAGAAGATCTAAGGAAAGAAGGTTGAGGTGGATAATAAGCATAATGAGGCCGAAGGAAAGGCTGAGATCGTGAGGGTTCTCTCATTTATCTGCTAGATTCTTTGGAGGAGGGACGGTTAGGCGAGTGATGACTATTTATGTATCTATCGTGGTCTTCAAGTAACTGCTATTGATATACCCGGATGAACTCTATAATGAATAATACAAGTGTTTTGCCATTCACTAATATTGAATCTATCTTTCACATAGGCCCGCAAGAGATGGAATAACAAATTGCAAGAGTGCCTTAATCATAAAACAAAGTCTAGGAAATGAATTATCATGAAAGACTTATGAAGTGAACTATCATAAAATGTTTTAACCATTGAGCATTCACAGGATAAAGCCGATTTAAGTTAATGTCGAAAATCTTACGGTAGCCCGAGTCATAGGCTTCTTGAACAATGGAAGGTTCTTCTAAATTAGGTGTGAACTTTGGTGTTGAAGTCCGTCGAATGTGGTGCTTTGTTGCTCAAAGCCCCGTCCCCTTTGAACGTTCTACGCTTCACTAAGGCATCATACGCCTGCGCAAACCGATGAGTGTCTATGTTCCTCGAATGCTCCTAATTGAACATGGCGAGAGTCTAGAATGAGATTATGTTGAAGGGGCATTATGGCACTACCAACTCAACAGAGAGCTGCTCCATAAACCAAGGAAAAGTATATTTTCTAGAAGTTAGCCGACGTCCAGGGTAATAAATTATTTCCCGTTGTCAGTCAAAATGACCTTTGGGACATTAAATCTTCAAATGACGTCTTCTCTAATGAAGTTGGCCACCAGATGTTAAATTTGAAGGCACGGCTTCTTCCTATTTGGTGAACTCTGCGGTTGCCACCAAGACCTAAAATCCCTACCTTCAATGTTGGTGATATATCAAGCCAAAGTCTGCCATGGGTAGGGGGGGGAGAGAGAGAAGTTCCACGGTGGTTCATGGATAAGGTTTTCGCGATATAGGCAAGGCTTGCATTTCCTTACAAAATTGCTCGAGTCTTCTTCTAGTGTAGGCCGATAATAATTCTTAAAATAATACAATTTTGTTTATCTGATATGAGCCAACTCATGTGCTTCCTTGAGGGTTTTCTCAAATTTGGTCAACAACGCATCACAAGGGTTACCATGAATACCCCTTTTGGAATAGTTGTCCCTCGAGGATGTAAAACCATGGGGCTCTTCTTTGAATAACTATTTCATCTCCTTGCTCTTCTAGGATAATTTGTAACTCTATGTGGGGTTGTCTCCAATCTAAGATTGTGTTCCAATCAATGGATTTCCCGTGATTTTGATGTTAACAAACTATTGATTAAGTCAATTTATTGCATATGTTTGAGAAGTGAATATACAAGATTTTATATATCATTTAATTGCCTCAACTCGTGAAGAGAAAACAACACATGATCAAAAGAAGTCAAACACACAGATCAAGGAAGTTGAGAGATTGCCAAGATCCAAGATCATAACTTGATCAGGATCATTGACTAGTACCCCACGAGCCCAAGTTCAAGTCTAATCAATATCAAAGTTCAATAACAAGATTGATGACCTTGAAGACATTAGTACTCAATGTAAGGTTGCTCTAAACTCGTCCAAAATCATTATAAATGTTTGATTTCTGCTAGAAAAAGTTGGGGGTTTAAACTCAATTTAAAAAAAAATCAAAAATTAAACTATAATTAATATTGGTCTTAGAAGTGCCTAAATGCAAACATAATTTGAGCCACCTTCAGGCAGTAATCAAATGGTAATTACAAACTCGACAAACGCCTCTTTCTGAAGGAGTACGTACTCTATTTTAATTTTTTTGCACAACCAGCTAACCAACTTTGAGGTGCCTATATTCAATGAAGAACATTGAGGTGATTAAATGAATCTTATAAAGATAAAAAAAAAAAATAGCTAACTTGGCATTTAATGCACCCCAACTACCTCCACTCTCTAACGGCCATATATATGAATGTTATATAAATAAATTTCAAAGAAAAATTTGAATCCATTATTTAGCTCATTTATTACACTTGATCTTCAAAAATCTTTATCATATTATACTAAATCTTAATCTTGGGCATTTCTCGAGCAACTAGTAGTAAGAGCTTTAGACATTTATTATTTATTATTCTAGAGATACACAATTTATTTCATCTCATTGCAAATATTCTTCATTTCAAAGCTACACTCCAAGGAGTCAATTTTGAATCCTTGGCAAAGAATAGTACATTTAATCTTTGATTTTCTTGAAACTGGATTGTGATTTGATAGAAGATTCGTGAGTGGAAGCTTGCTCTCAGAGGTTGTAAGAGACATTAGACCTATCAAGAGGGACCGGTCTTCGTGGAGGTTTCTCAAGTGCAATCTCAAGATATGGATGTAGGTGTGTGTCACCGAACCAAGTTAAAAATGTCTTCCTTACAATTTCTATCTTATACTCTTCATCTCTTTCTTTATATTTGATTATCGAGTTGTGTGAATTTTTTACTGATAAAAATAAACAAGAACATTTATGAAAACCCCAATTCACATGACCTTGGGTATTTTTTCGGCAACAATAAGTGGACTTCTCTACCTTAGGGAAATGTTGTTACTTTAAGCACTTTTAATGAGTATCTGTATCATCATGATTCATGACTATATTACCCTTAAAGTTGTAGTCTTCGATAGAGTGAAATGTTTGTTTGCCCACAATGATCTTCATGACAATTTTTTTGTCTCTGACTTGCTTCCTTAGGCCTCACGCCTTGGGTGACTAACCCACATGTAGTATTGAAATTCGACACAACTTGGATTTTGACAAACTTCGGTGATATAATACCTACCACACCTTCAAACTTCTTTGAAAATGTTGTCCTCCAGTCATTTGAACCCTCGGTGAGAAATAGCCAGGACGGAGCTCACTGCTTCTTGATGGTGATAGTGCACCTTCCCTTGACAGGTCAAATTTGCTATCTAGAGTGTCGAGAGAGTTTGCATGTTGAGTGGGTGTCCTTGGCTGTCTCTCGATCTGAACAGATGTAAACTAAGCTAGCAACGTATGGACTGCTGCTCTGTAAAGTCCACACTTGTCTGCCACTAAGTTGGGAGTAACCCTTGATGCAGATGGCGCGAATACCTTGCTTAAGGACTTCAAGGAGGATTAGGATGAAGGATGTATTCAGCTTCATCGTTAGAGCATTTGAAGTCCACTTTAAATAATAAGTTTTACTGGTTGCTCACATGAAAAAGAATGATTCATGCACCTCTAATTCCCATGATTGAGGAGGACCCATCAAATTCCATATTCCACTCATTTATTTTGTTGTGATCACTATGCCGGAAAGCTATCACTGGGTAACTCCTCGGGTGGTGGCTCGTACATGCCTCTCAAAAAGTAAGCGAGCAAGTAATCTCAGGGCACGTTATTTCATACACCAAAAGGATAAGGAAGTACCTTGTCACTCACCCCCATAAGGATAGTTCGAGCAAGCAAGTAGCGAATGGGATCACACCTTGAGATTATTTGTATAACTAAGGCCAACGAGCAATGTCTTAGATTTTAAGCGATAAAAATCAATGGTAGGTGGTGCCTCTTAACAGTTGGATACAGTTTTTTTGTCTTTGTGATCACTTTACTTAGGTAGTATACCGAGCATACTAAACCCTCGATTTCTTAAAAGGAGAGATCCAATGGATCTACATGTTTGCGTTAGATTGAAAAGCAAATGTTGACCAGCTTGTAGAGGAACCATATTTGTTGAACTTGTTAGAACAACCTTAACCTTCTTGAATGTTTTGCTCGGTGTTCATTCTTCCATTCAAATTTTACTTAGTTTTGAGAGGTTATATAACTTCATGGGAGAAGGTGATATGAGCTTTTGAGAAGAGACATCCACTGGAGTTCTCTGGATCAATCGATCCTATTGTAGCATTACAGTGGAGGCGTGACATTAAGCGTCATATCCGTCTACTAGAGTGTACTGACACACAGGCAAATGCTAGCCAGTTTTCGGCTTGTGGGAGAAGCGATGGGAATGGATTACTACTGCAGAGGACCAGTCTTAAATGACTATTTCACAGTTCTGGGAGAAGTTTGAGGGGAAGTATTTCCCTCCAGCACAACAGGAAGCTCTGAGAGCTAAGTTTGATAGATTGAAATAGGATGAGCGTATAGTTGCAAATTATTTAAAAAGAATTTATTCGATTGGTGAACTTTACCTAGAGATCAAAGATTCAGAGTCCAAGAAGATAGACCGGTTTGTGCGAGGACTCACATAGGGAATCAGGCGCATTTTAATGGTAAATTCGGCGTACAAGTCTTACACGCATATAGTGGATGCTGCACTGGGACATTGCCATGACTTTAACGAGTTTCAGAGAGAGAGGGAACCAAAGAAAGAGAAGGGAAGTTATGTCCAAGGGCGGAGAGGTAGGTGAGGGAGGCTCCCAATTCTAGAGAGGACTGAGTCATGGGGAGCAACCCCCGAAGCGATTTAGAGGAGTTGATTTTCGTCAGTAGGTCCAGAGAAAAGATCAACAGGGCCAAAATTAAAGACGTCAGGGTAGGGACTATATGGTCATGGTCAGGAGTGTCCCATACATACTCGAACGTGGCCAATCTACATAGCCACGGGAGCTATTCTCAAAAGCAAATGGTGTTTGGGCATTTAGACCAGTTATTCCTTAGGGATGCGTGTCTCGTAGAATAATTCATGGGCATTATATTGATCAAAGAACCTCCGTCAAGAATTGTTTTGTAGAAAAGTGACGTGAAAGCTATACCGTTTCATCATCTTCATCGTAAGACCACTACATCACAGTGAGTGTCCTTTTGTAGAGAAGGAATGTTCATAAATAGTCCAATCTGATTAAAATCATTTGAATCTTGTGTTGTTGCCAAAGTGACTATGAAAACTATTGTCATAGCTTCCTTCTCAACTAGCACAAAGTAGATTTTCATCTGCATCACTTCAATTTCATCATGACCCTTGAATGACATCACTTGGGAAATTGTCTCAGATTCTTCTTGCACCTCTTCCCAGACCAAAGTTTCCCATTCTTATTAGACAATAACGGCATTGGCATTTGCCTCATTGCTGGCGATTAGGAAAAGGATTCAGATTTACATCCTTTGAGCCCATCATCAACGTTCACATTAATGATTTCTTTGAGGGTGCGACATTATGAAGAGTGGGATCTACTTTGTCAACTTCAGTGAGTTGCTTCTTTGGTATAATAAAGATTGAGGACTTCCTTAATGTTGCAAGGAGCTTGCCCATTGTACCTAGGTTGAGTGTTACCATCTCCTTATTGTTGTATATTTTCCTCACCAATATGTTGACATTTGCACCACTTCCATATTTTCCATGTCGATCACCTCTTCGAGAGATCCTAGGTGATTTTCTCGTCAAGATGGCACTTGCTCCTTTACTTGCAGTGGTTTAATAACACTATTAATGTTATGAGCCGCTTGCGCAATTTTGTTTGAAAGATTCAAGTGTTTGCTTAATCAAGTTGAGAATTCCTCCCACATAATTGATTTGATGGTGCACGGAGATCACCTTATGGTACTCGAGGGAGCGTTCTTGAAAATGCTTGATGAAGATCATGAGGTCTTCACGTGGTTTTTACATTGCACGTGCCCAATCAATCGTTCCCATTCGCTTTGAAATAACTTGAGGCAAAAGTACCTCTGCATATCTTCACGGCAAAATATGCTTTGATAAAGTGTTTGCCTTTCACTTTAGCGACTTTGAGAACTCCTTTACTACAAGTACGATTGGTACTAGCACTCCCAGGTCCTTTATTAATCTTATGATGTGCTCTTGAGGAGTGCCTTTCTTTCCGTCAAATGGCCAATATTTTAGTGGAGCATACCCCCCCCCCCCTCTACGTAAGGTAGCTTGAGGACGTCGTCTGGGTAAGGAGCCCGAAAATCACAGTCAATGATGAAGTAACTCGCTGATTTTGCTCCAACGAGCAATTAGTTATGAGGTTATGATCTTATATTTTATGCATTCTTGTAATGAAGGAAATTGTATTTATAGTAGAATTTTAGTGGGGAAAGGACAAGGTGATTAGTGAGGGATTAATATAGGAATGCGAGTGGACCAAAGCATTTAATGAAAGGGTTACCTACTAGAGGGGAGGATATCTGATCCGCTTACGTAACCGATCCACTAATATACCGATCCACCCAATTCCAACAAATAAGCAATCATAACTTCACCAACCCATAGGTATGTCTTTCTCTCTCTTAGGTATGTATTAATTCCCCAAACACCAAAGGGATTGAGTTAGGCAGAACTCAAGGGACTATGGGCCAAATCAATAAATATCATTTCGGGAATCTCAAGGGTATTGTTGGGCTCCCATTAGCCAACCACGATGTTCACAAGATATAAGGCACAATTGAAGCCAACCAACACACTATAATCGAATCACCATTCCAACCGATCAATTTCAGGCCAACCCACCTCTGTAGATACACCACCTCGATCTTTGAACCAATAGACCGATATACTATTCCCAAAGTCATCATTAGCCCATTAATGCTACCGACAAACCTGCAACTACTCTGCCAACTTTTTATCACATCAGCCCACACACCACCCATTTTCCAAGTACTTATCAGATAGGGTATCACCTCTCATTTAATGAACTGACTTGCATTATAAATGCATGGTACTGTTCACCTTTCTCTCTCATCTAGATTAACGGCTATGATCCAACCCTCAGTTCTATAAATATCACCCTCAATCTCATTTATTAGGGACCGAGAATATACTTCTGAAAATCACCATGAAGATACCTTAGAAGAACATTCTCTGAACCTTGATTCCAACCCATTACTACCCTAAGTTATCATTTATTACCAAGAACAATAACCTTAACAGATTGTGTTTATGTTGCCTCCTAATACGTAATACGTATATCCTGTGATAAAAGTGTCTATGCTCTCGCCCTCCATTCCATCTACTCTCGGATTCCTCGTAGAATTTCGGTGTACGTTCTCCAAGACGGGTTACATATTAGCTCTTGAGGAGTAACAGTCCTAACCCTCCCCAATGAAGACTAACCTCCTACACCTACTTATAAGAGAGGGTGTCTTCGGTTGTCTAAAAAAAAGTTTGCACTTGTGTTTTTAATTGGTACTTTATGAATCTATGTAAAAATTGTGTAATCATTGCTAAGATTTACTAGGCTTAACTATTTATGGATAGACGGGTGTACCAATTGTTGACGTGCATGTCTCTTGAATACAAGTTGGTTGGGAGTAGAAACCCAACAAAACCATGTCTATCCTCCAAGCCAAAAATCGGAGATATCTTAAAAAAGAATCTTGCAAATAAACCCAATTGTTCGTGAACGAGGTCTCGTCTAAAGCTTGAGTTCTGCTCATTTGTTAAGCAAACAAACCAACATGGATCTCAATCTTGAGCTCATTTAAAAAATTGAGCTGGATGAGCTCGGACCATCAAGTCTTTCTAGAAATAATTGAACTCGATTAGACCCCTCAAAACAAAGCTGCTCCAGCCCGGCTCATTCGTTAAGTAAACGAAACATGATCTCAAGCTCGTTTAAAAATCGAGCTCGGTTCGTTTGCAGCCCTAGCTCTGCCTAACTCAAGAAGTATTAGTTACAAGTAATAAACATATAATAAAGATAAATGGTTAACAGATGAATATTCAGCAATCTTTCCAATCTCACTTGGATGTGAGGTTTCTTGGGGGACGTTGTTTTGAGGGTCTTGTTTAGCGTCCTAACCTTTGGGAATAGCATCCAATGCAGTCAAATAACATCTCTCGACTAGAACTGTTGAGCGCTGTAAAAGGGTCTCGGTTATCACCCTGATCGTCGGGGATAACACCCAGTGTGGTCAAATGTCACCCCTTAGATGAAACTGATTCTTCGAGTTTTAGGATTTTAGGAGTATCCTTCCACACCTTTGTTTGGCATAATAGCACCTTTGTTTGGCATAAGAAGGAAGAGTAGAAGAAAGTAAAATTGGAACAATACTCTTTTAACTTTCCAATCCAACAATTTCTTAAAACAAGAAGAAAAATTGAATGGAAAATGAAGAGTAGGGTGTGATAAGATAAGTTTACCACAAGGCACGCACACGAGAGAGAGAGAGAGAGGCTTTCATGCTAATGGGGCAATTAAAAGACCAGTGACAAGAAACCAAGGCTAGTCACCATAGACCCAGGTGCCATCCAACAATCAAACCTATAAATTCTCAATTTAAATAAGGCATAGAAGGATTGCGGATTTGAAAAGTGTAGGAATTGGAAAAGGCTATGTTTACCTCTATTGTTATCATTGCGCACTTTTTGGTCTTTGTAAAGATATGACAAAAGAAATTTCCAAAACCATATGTGAAATTATATGAAGTCATGCACAGATTCTACACAGGATGCACGAGCAAACTCCATTACAAAGTTAAATCTTTAAACTGCATAAGAACCAATATATAACAGGAGGCACATAAACATGATGTCAGAAGCAAGATAAAAGGCCATTTCCAATGGGATTTTCCATTTATACAAATTTCTATTATAGAAAAGGAAATTAGAAAAAAACTTCTGCATTATCCCTATATGACTTGGTAGGTTCAAGGTATAGAAATTTGTAATGAGAATTTCTACATGTAAAAGTTTCTTCTGTAGTTTCTATACCTAGTTATCCCTAATTATCTTTGTAGAAATTCTCATTAGAATCTCTAAATAATGTAGCACAAGGTTCAAGAATCCCTTATTTGATAATTAGGGAAATTCTCTATCCTATGAGTCATCAACAGTAGAGAATCTCTAAATAATGTGTGGACAAAGATAATAGATTCCACAGAATCCACACATTATTTAGAGATTCTCTACTGTTGATGACACATAGGACATAAAGACTTTTAAAAACAAAACCACTGATATACTTTTTTTTTAAACTTTTCTATCAATGTAAACAAAGTGCCAAGTCACGTAGGCATTTTTCTAAAAGTACCTTGAAACATAGGATAGAAAAGAGATGCTATGTTAATCATTGTCCACATTCTCCATTAATAAATATTAGTAGCTGAAGATTCAATGTGAAATGCCGACATTGAAAAAATCAGTTTAGCATCATCATTTGTGCAATAAATCATTCAGAAGTATAATGATCTATAATGTTTTTTACTAGCATCCTGACAAATATAGCCTCGTTATATCAGAAGAAGATGAAATTCGATTGAAGTGCGCAATTTATGATTATTAAGTTCTGATAAACAGATGCAATACCTCTCGTGATGACAACACTCAGCCATCCCAGAATCAAAAGTTCTGCAGACCAAGTTGTATGAGTTCTACAATAGAGAAAATGACTTGTGCATTAGTCTTAGCCTCACTATATATTAAGTTCTGAGAGAGAGAGAGAGAGAGAGAGAGAGAGAGAGCAAAACCATACAATACCTGCACAGATATTATCCTGGGATATCCGGAACCCCTTTTGGCAACCTGTAGGAACTTCATGATGCCATATGGGGTTTCATTACTGAGTCCAATGTACCTGATCTATAAGCAACATTTTATGGTCAGGATAAAGGATATTCATGTTAACAAGAGACTGACTACAAAAACTCCAGATATCATCACTAACCTTTCCAGCATCGACAGCTCTGCCTAGAGCATCAAGTTGTTCCTCAATACTCACAGAACAGAATTGTTTGATTGGGTCATAATCAATTTCTCCAAACATAGGAACATAGCTGCAAAATATCCAAGAAGTAATAAGTCAGGGATAACCCAAATAAATCTCAAATTTACTTAACAACCTTAGACACGCGGATACAGGATACAACACGATATATTAAACTTTTTTGAGAAAGTGGGATATGAATACGCAAGGATACATTGAATATTAACTATATTCTTACACTTATATATATATACAGAGAGAGAGAGAGAGAGAGAGAGAGGTTCACAAATGAACCAAAATAATGAACTTTTTAATGAACCTAATAAGACATTAAAAAATAACCCAATCAATTTTAATTACTATGTTGTAATTAGTTTGCGCCAGCGGTGATAGACACGTGTGTCAACCGAATATTTTTTTTCACCCCACCCCCCTCCCCCTTGTCTTTCAAACACATAATTCACTTTCTCTCTCTAGAGAAAAAACTCTGATCCAAATCTCTCTCTCGACTACCCAAAATCCCTCTTACCCAAACCTCCGACCACCCTTCTCTTCCCCTTCCCAAACCACTGTCGACCTCCTCCAACCTCCTCTTCTTCTTATGTTGTTTTTTTCTCTTTTGCTGCCATTGTGTAGATGTATGTATAGGAATGTATCTGGACGAATGTATATGTTGTGTGTACGGTCTAGAGAAGCTCCGACCACCACCCATTTCCATGGTGGTGACCGGCAGTAACAGAAGTTTTTGAGTTTTGCAGTTAAACTTCATTTACATACATATATATAAGTGCGTGTGTGTGCGTGCGTGTTTTGGCAGCTGACCACCACCCAACTGCAGTGGTGGTTGTCGGCGACAGCAGCAACCCCAAGCAGGGGTGGGTTGTTCCCCTGTTAGCCATAACGTTACCCAACCAGGTGGGTTAGGGGTTGTAAATAAATAAAAAAACGTGTCACATACGTGTCCGTTGCCACTGGCGTGAACCAATTACAACAAGGAATTAAGGGTTATTTTTTAATGTCTTATTAGGTTCATTAAATTATTCATCAATTTGGTTCACTTGTGAACCTCTCTCTCTCTCTCTCTCTCTCTCTCTCTCTCTCTCTCTCTCTCTCTCTCTCTCTATATATATATATATATATATATATATATATATATATATTATCAACGCAAAAAGTATCATCGCTATAACCAAGGTTAACTGGTACACATCGCCATGGTACATGGAATGGGAACGCAGATCGTTACTTGTTACGGAATGTGATACGTTAAGGGGAGGCTTCTTCGGCTCGCTTAGTCGGAACAAAATGCGTCTAACCAGAAAGCGAAACACTTTTTTGGATCGCTTATTGCATACATGCATTCATATATTATAGATAAAATTCTCATGATTATATCTCAAACTTAATAATGATTTTGTTTTTAGTTAAATAATTTATTTTAATATTTTGGCATACTATAACCAACACAAATATTCGAAAGGCAAACTTTTAATATAAAATTAATTTCAATTAGCAAAGAGTTTATAATTAAAGTTCACAATTAACTCCAAGTCCATACAATCAGAGAGTGATCTAAATAAAGCAAAACTAATTAATAATAGGGGCTTACATGCTTTAGTCCTTCGTCATGAGATTTTGGATGCTTAGGTTCAACTACTTAAAATAAACGCATAGATCCCTCGCACATACAAACAACAGCCCGCTGCAATTTTCTGAACCGTAATACCTGATTACCCATTCTACGTCTTCTCCGTTCGTTTCTCCAGAGTTAAGTTGCAGAATATTAAAAAAACAAAAATTCGTCTCTCCCCAAAACATATGTTGTTTTACTCCGACTTTCAATACAAAACAACAAAAACCATATACAAAGTTACAAACTACGTTTGCCACGTATTTCATCTATAATACGATTGAGTTCAATACACAATCAGATAAAATCACATGTACCGACTTCAAACAAAAAAATACCAAATTCGAACAGCACAAAACCAATTATATGTATAAACGATGATCCGGAATCAAAATCCACCAATGTTTACCAAGTATTCTAATTCCTATCAATTTTTCATTTATTTGTACACTAAACAATGATTTTGTCTACATAACCTAACAAATTACATTCATCAGTGAATCGATATAACCATATAAAAGTAATACAAGTACACATATATATAAACAAAGTATACCTATAGATAAACGAATTACATGCATGTATAATCAAACTACAGCCTACACACAAAATATGTATGCACTTTGTTGCGTGTACTTTCATAAAAAAATGACCATATTTTCATAAAAATGCATGTATTATCATAAGGGGTAATTATATCTAGGTCCCATTTATTGGGTCAACAAGCTTATAAGTCCTATTGACTTTTTAATAATCCCATAGGTCCTATTCCAACTTTTCAGAAATTTTTTTCACAATTGTACCCTTTTAAAACCAACCATCCGTAACTTCCTTGAGGAAGTTACATAAGTGGTTGGACTTTTTTTTTTAATCTTTAAATGATCATAACTTTTGATTCACAAATCCGTTTTTCGCAAAATTACTATTTTTGAAATCTGCTCGACGAGATCTATCAAACAAGATCCATGAAGACTAAAATTCCAAAGAAAAAAATTTACACAAACAGTAAACTTTACTGTATGCACTAGAATATGAAATAGTTTTATATCTGTGACATTTCACAAACACTACATTTACTGTGGTAATACTACACAGTAAATATAAATATATATATATATATATACATCCGGGGGATCCAAACCCTCTTTTTTCAAAAATACCTTATATTTAAAGGTTCGCGCTAACGGCATCCAATCCTTACCACCATTGTTGGAGCTTCAACGACCTTCGTCAGAGCTCCGATTTGGGGTGGGTAAGGGTGGCATGTGGTGCCGCTGGCGTGGACCTTTGAAAATAAGAGACTTTTGAATAAATGGGCTTTGAATCCACCGGAGTATCATGGGGTGCCGCTGGCGCGGACCTTTGAAAATAAGATTGGATCAATGGGATAGGGATCATCTGGAGCGCCAATTTGGGGTGAATAGGGGTGGCACAGAACTTTAAAAATTTACGAGCATATTGGATATATATATATATATATATATATATATATATATATATATATATATATATATATATATATATAGTTTGTAAAAATGTCATAGATATTAAACTTTATTGTATACACCAGAAAATGAAATAGTTTTATATTTGTGACATTTTCACAAACAATAACATTTACTGTGATAATATATTTATGAAATAGTTTTATATATATAACATTTTCACAAACAGTAACATTTACTGAGTTAATATTACACAATATATATATATAACATTTTCACAAACAGAAACATTTACTGAGTTAATATTACATAATATATATATATACACACACACACACACACACACACACACACACGCGCGCGGTAGATCCAAACCACTATTTTTTTTCAAAATTACCATATTTTTAAATGTTTACGCTAGCGACATTCAATCCCCACCACTACCCACCCCCATTGTCGGAGCTTCAACGACTTTCATCAGAGCTATGGTTTGGGTTGGTAGTAGTGGCATAGGGTGCCGCTGATGCGGACCTCTGAAATTAAGAGAATATTAGATAAATGGATTTTGGATCCACCGGAGCTCCGATTTGGGGTGAGTAGGGGTGGCATTGAGTTAGGTTTATATCTATAACATTTTCACAAGTATTAACATTTACTGTGTTCATATAACACAGTATATATATATATATATATATATATATATATATCCAAACCTCTTTTTTCTGATATTATCTTATTTTTAACGGTCCGCGCCAGCGGCATCCAATCCCCACCACCACCCACCCCCTTTATCGGAGCACCAACAACCTTCATCAGAGCTCTGATTCGAGGTGGCATGGGATGCCGATGTAACATTTTCACAAACAGTAACATTTATTATTTGTGAAAATATTACAGATATAAACCTAATCCAATGCTATCCCTACTCACCTCAAGCTGGATCGTTGGTGTATCCAAACCCCATTTATCCAATATTCTCTTATTTTCTAAGGTCCACGCCAGCGGCACTCCATGTCACCCCAAATGAGAACTCTGATGAAGGTTGTTGGAGCTCCAATAATTGGGGTTGGTGGTAGTCAGGATTAGATACCGCTAGCGCGGGGCGTTAAAAATAAGACAATATCAGAAAAAAGAGGTTTGGATCCACCGTATATATATATATATATATATATATATATATATATATATATATACTATGTTATAACACAGTAAATGTTAACGTTTGTAAAAATATTATAGATATAAACCTAACCCAATGTCACCCCTACTCACCCCAAATCGGAGCGCCAGTGGATCCAAACTCCATTTATCTAATATTCTCTTAATTTCAGAGGTCCGCGCCAGCGGCACCCTATGCCACTACTACCCACCTAAATCATAGCTCTGATGAAAGTCGTTGAAGCTTCGACAATTGGGGTGGGTAGTGGTGGGGATTGAATGTTGCTTGCGTAAACCTTTAAAAATATGGTAATTTTAAAAAAAAGAGGTTTGGATTTACCGTGTGTGTGTGTGTGTGTATATATATATATATATATATATATATATATATATATATAAACTCAGTAAATGTTATTGTTTGTGAAAATGTTATATATATATTGTGTAATATTAACTCAGTAAATGTTACTGTTTGTGAAAATGTTATATATATAAAACTATTTCATAAATATATTATCACAGTAAATGTTATTGTTTGTGAAAATGTCACAAATATAAAACCATTTCATTTTCTGGTGTATACAATAAAGTTTAATATCGATGACATTTTTACAAACTATATATATATATATATATATATATCCAATATGCTCCTATTTTTAAAGTTCTGTGCCACCCCTATTCACCCCAAATTGGTGCTCCAGATGATCCCGATCCCATTTATCCAATCTTATTTTCAAAGGTCCGCGCCAGCGGCCTCCCATGATACTTCGGTGGATCCAAAGCCCATTTATTCAAAAGTCTCTTATTTTCAATGGTCCGCGCCAGCGGCACCACATGCCACCCTTACCCACCCCAAATCGGAGCTCTGACGAAGGTCGTTGAAGCTCCAATAATGGTGGTAAGGATTGGATACCGCTAGCGCGATCCTTCAAATATAAGGTAATTCTGAAAAAAAGGGTTTGGATCCACCGTATATATATATATATATATATATATATATATATATATATATATATATACTGTGTAGTATTACCACAGTAAATGTTACTGTCTGTTTGTGAAAATGTCGCATATATAAAACTATTTCATATTCTAGTGCATACAGTAAAGTTTACTGTTTGTGTAAATTTTTTTCTTTGGAATTTTATAGCCTTCATGGATCTTGTTTGATAGATCTCGTCGAGCAGATTTCAAAAATAGTAATTTTGTGAAAAACGGATTTGTGAATCAAAAGTTATGATCATTTGAATATTAAAAAAAAAAGTTCAACCACTTATGTACCTTCCTCAAGGAAGTTACGGATTGTTGGTTTTAAAAGGGTAAAATTGGAAAAAAAGTTCCAAAAAATTAGGAATAGGACTTATATGTAAGAGAAAAACATGATGGGACTAGAATGTATATAAGAAAGTCTAATAGGATCTAAACGTAAATGCCCCTTATCATAAACATGTATGTACTTTTATTATAAATGGACTTTTGATACATACACATATAAGTAAACATAGTACACGCTTATATAAAAAATTATACATGTTAATCATCAAAGTACGCGCATAAGTTAACTAAGTACATGCATAAATCAACCGAGTGTGCGCATAAAACACCAGCATATAAGTCTAAACATAAGTCAACACTAAACGCAATAAAAGTGTACACTTTGGTAAGTACATTAAAATGTCCGTATTTTTATAAAAGTGCATGTATTATCATAAGCATGTATGTAATTATTATAAACAGACTTACAACTTTCAAACATTCTTTACAAATAGTCTTAAATCATCTACCATTAAATACAAAGAAAAATAGAAATTTACTATATATTTCCTTGTAAAATTTAAAATCCGCCTTTCTCACCCCGATTCTCTTCACAAATCCTCTAAAAAGTCCACATTATTACATATTCTCTAAATCACATCTTTTAAGTCCACGAACAAAAAACACTAAACATTGGGGGTAAAAATGAAATTTTATAATTTCAAAAGTACTTAAGCTTCATGGATCTTATTTGATAGATCTCGTAGATAGCTTTCCCAAAGAAAAAAAATCATGTAAATCCGAATTGTAGTTTTATAGATATTTTACTCCAAAATGTAGATAAAAAGCGTTGGGGTCAAAAATGAAATTTTGCAAACTTCAAAATTACCTATCCTTCATGTATTTTTTCGATAGATCTCATCAAGAGCGTTCCCAATATAAATTTTCGTGTGAATCAGACTAATATTTTAAAAGAGATTCAATTTTAAAGTTTCAGCACTATCAGACAAAAAAATAAATAAAGACCTTAGCGTCTAAATATGGTTGCATAACTAAGCGTCGAAAAACAGTTCATCGGGGGCCTATGATTAAAACTATTAATAATAATTTATAAAGGAACCAATAAGTTTGTAAATTGAAGACCTTAAAGTTACATTTTCTTCTTCCTCATATCCTTTGAAAATGGCAACCCTTCAAGTTGTATAAACCTAGAAATTTGAGATTGTTGCGACCTTCACACCTGATTAGAAGCATCATCAGGGCGGCTATGAAATCTTCTTGAACCTTGTGCTACATTACTCTAATCAATCAAATTTTTATCATGTTTAAAACTGATCTCGAGTATTAGCATCTCCACCCTCCAAGGATTTCCAACTCATATCCTCTAATTTGACATGTGACTTGTCCATCATGGTGTCCTCTGAATCAACTCCCCATTTTTTGAACACCCATTCCTTATAGCTTTCTTGAAACCCTAATATCAATCCCATAGGAGTATTATACCCATTTTTATTTTTAATAGAGATATTAAACCTAATAAAATAGTATAAACGTTTACAAACTTTTATAAGTAACAAAATAATATAGATATGTACAGCTTGTATATAAAAAAACATAGACATGTGATGTTGAACCTAAATAATAATTATACACGTTTACAAAGTTTTGTAAGGTTTGTATTGAAATTAATATTGTATATATTTTGTTTGGTAAAAACAGCACGTCTACATTTTTGTTTGGTATAAACAGCAGATGTCTACATTCTTCTTAAAACAAGCATTACATATTTATATTATTTTATTACTTATAAAGGTTTGTAAACGTGTACATTAATTTTTAGGTTAAATATCTCAATTAAAAA
Source organism: Sambucus nigra (assembly GCA_949130495.1). NCBI lineage: Eukaryota > Viridiplantae > Streptophyta > Magnoliopsida > Dipsacales > Adoxaceae > Sambucus > Sambucus nigra. Next base: position 127,586,364 of record OX422218.1, read on the forward strand.
GCAAAATGGCTATGATACTCTAACAAGATTGCTATCAATGTTTCAAGAAAGCTATAAGATAAGACCGTTAAAAAATGGGACGTTGATCAAGAAGACACGTGTCCGATTAGAGGAGATGAGATGGAAATCCTTGGAGGGTGGAGAATTTGATACTCAAGGAGATCAGTTACAACGTGATAAAATTGATTGATCTAATGTAGCACAAGGTTCAAGAAGATTTCATACCCAAGGTTGAACTCCTTCTGCATCAGTGTGGTCCTTCTAAACAAGCCAGCAATCTCTAGTTTATACATGGAGCGTTGTCATCCTTGGATAAGTAGAAGAAGGAAATGTAACTTCTTTAGTATTTGTTAAGTCTTCAAACTGCAAGACTTATTGGTTCCTTTATAAGTTAATGTTAATTAGTTTTGCCTTATTTAGATTGCTTTATGAGTGTATGAACTTGGGTGTGAACTTAATTATGAACTTCTTATTACTTAAATTTAATTTTATATTATAAGTTATTGCCTTTCAAATATTTGTGTTGGTTATAGTTGTTATGACAAAATATTAAAATAAATTATTGAACTTAATATCAAAAGATTATAAAGTTTGAGATATAATTACGGGAATTTTATTTATAATATATGATGCATGTATGCAATAAGCAATTCAAAAAGTGTTTCCCATTCCAGTTGGACATATTTCATTCCGACTCAGCCATCGGAAGAAGCCTACTTCTATTGTACCATGTTCCGCAACAAGTAACATTTCGTGTTCTCATTCCCATTCCCGTTCCACATATTGCGGCGATGTGCGTACCAGGTGACCTTGTTATAGGAATATAATTATGATGACTTCAATAGCCTCCTATGCCCGCTATTTCATTGTAATCTTCTTTAAGCTATTTTGTTGAGATGCAATCTTTATTTCCATTTTTCGTAAGAGTTTTATTATCTGTCATGCTAAAGAAAACCCATCTAGACTTCTACTGTTAGTAAGCTCCTATGTGGGAGTGTCCAAGGTGTTGATTGAACATCAAAATTTGAGAATTTTATTCATTAAATCGTGAAAATGTCAAAAAAGTATGGAATATGTATCCACGAATTATCGGTATCCAACACGTATTCAACACTTCCCATTCATAGAACTTAGAAGTGTCTGTGCTTCATAGTTGCTACTATGCAAGGTTTTTTTTAAAAGTTTATAAAAAATCATTTGATCTAAAAGTTGATCTTTTTTTCCAATACGTATTATATTGAAAGTTTCTTCTAGTCAATAGAATATCAAAGACCAAAAAAAAAGATCAGCATGCACACCGATCGGGCCAATGAATTTGATACAGATCAATGTGATCGGTCCGCGCTCGCAACAAACTGCATCAGTTCATTACACATCCCGTTAGAGAACAAAGAAAAACTATTGAACTTAAAATAAAGGCTAATACATCTCATTGTACACAAATTCTTCCATCAAATAAAAAGATAGCATCTCTAAATGCTCAACATACTGACGAAGCATCATAGTTCTCCCACTTGATTATGCTAACAGTTACTCTTCATGGTAACCTTCAGTATAACATGTGTTCACGTGTAACTTAGATACCACAAACAACAGAATAGAGCATTGGGATTCAAGGCATTTACTTTCTGCATATACTGAGAAAAAAACATTCAACTAATATTGAAGTTAAGGATGGCTGTTGAAAACATCTTCAAAAGACAATTATTTTCCAAGTACTACTGGTTGGCAATTGATTTCAAGTTCATATGGTTGTAAATTCCTCCGGCTGGCAACTTCGACTAGATGCGATCAAAACAATATATGGCTGTATTCAGTAATCGTGAATTGATATTAACTTATAAGTTGTGATAAATTACTAGAAAAACATTTTTTTAATCAGAATGATAGTATAATTAAGTAATATAAACAATGAAAGAAAAGAAAATTAACAACTGAATGGCAAGCACATTGTCATTGATACAAAACTAAGTTATAAATATAATCTTGAGGACCTTAATGTGCTGCGATTACTTGTGAAGTACATGAGAGAATGTTCATATGCAGAAAAAAGAAAACCTCCAGACTCCATATCTACTCTAGTGTAAAAGACAAATGTTTGTGCTTAAGTAACTTCACAGTAAATAGCAAAAGTCAAAAAGGAGAGAGAACCAAGGTCGGGAAAATCAATGGCTAGCAGTGCAGGAAATAAGTGGTTCTTTTAGTCCCCACCCGCACTCCACACCCACACATAGTTTTGTACAACTACTGAGTACCTCAAAAGTTTCAAATATCTTAGAGTTACACCACCCAAAATGTGTCAAAAGTTCAAACCATATCAAAAAAGACCCTCAAAAATTGTCGCTAAATCCCCGAGTGGGAGTGTACCCCAAATATTTTCTAATAGCTAAGATAAAAGTGGGGGTCAAACTAAAAAATCACTTTGAGTGTTAGGACGAGTGTTAGAAAATGGGTATTAGATGGCAAATTTTGAGAACCTTTGAGCTCAGATTTAGGTGGGACCCACACCACGATAATTGTGGGCCCATATACTTACGCGTTCTCCTTCGCAAAGAGATTACCGTAGTATATTCACATGTCCAATTCCATTAAGTTATGAATGATAAATATGTCTCCAAAGTGACTCATAAAGTAATAAAAGTTGGAGAATTGGATGTGTTTTAACTCTTGTCCCATATTGAAACAGTAGTGGGAATTCGAAGAGTTAATAAAACCCCAATTATGGGTTAAGAATTGGATGCCTTTGGGGTATCCCAACTCTTTGAAGGGGAGATGGCCTACACTATGCAAGTATTGGGTTTGGGCCAAAAGCCCACACGCGCGCCATCCAGCCGGCTCAGCTCAGGCTTGGGCTTATAAAAAATCCTTTTTAATTAATTAATTACAGTCAACTTAATTACTATATATACATATATATATATACATATATACATATATATATATATATACATGTCTCCCTCCATTTTTAAAACTAATGAAAAATTCCCAACAAAATTTTGTTCCTCTCTTATCCTCTCCAAAACTGTTCCCCTAAAGCATTATGGAGGGGAATTAAAATTCTCTTGAGGACATTGTGGTATTACACAGGGCTCGGAATTCTTTTCTGTTTTTATTTGTTATTTCAGCAATATCAAGTAAGTCATTTTCATATTCTGTAATTCCGTCCTTTAATTATTAGTAGTAGTAGTATTTATAAAATGTTTAAAAAAATAAATAGTAATCATAACAACCTTAAGACAATTATAAATATTGCTACTGTTTATAATGAGTACAGAATAATTTTCGAATTACAAAAAATTAGTGTCGTATAAATTTGTTTTTCAGAAAATTTGATAAAGTATTGCTTTATTACAAAAATTTAATAAAACAGTTTTTATTATTTGTTTTACAAAAATTATAATTTGTACCAGTTTACATTTATAATTAAAAATTCAAAATTTAATTATTCTTAAAAAAATCTGTTTTGTACAGATTTTTTATAAACTGTGTACTTTCTAAAAATTATGTTTTGTATAAACTTCAACTAGAATTCATAATTAATTTTACACAGCATTGGTTTTTTAACCAATTTAGACTAGTAAAAAATTACTATTGCTACTTGTTTAATTATGTGTTATATTATTCAAAACATTATTTAGAATTCTTGTTAAAATTCATTTAATCTTAATTTTACATTGAGGAAATTGGTGCACAGAATTTTGTATTCTGTTTTGATAAATTCCTAACAAATGAATACCATCATTGATAAATATTATGTTTTTGTAACAAAAATGGATTCACAAGGTACGAACACAGTTCCACCACTTACCGTGAATGTGACACATGCAACTATTGTTGCTCCCGTAACAATGCCACATGGGGAGAAACCGAAAAAATTTACCAACCTTTCAATTGGCAATGTTTGTGTATGAGGATTGTCCCCCTTTGCAAGAAGGAGATGAAACTGAGAAAGTTATTGCCGTTGAAGCATAGAAACATTCCGACTTTCTGTGTCGTAACTACATCCTGACATACTTGGACAAGACGTTGTACCATGTGTACAGCACCATGGAAACCGTTAAGGAATTGTGGAATTCTTTGAAGAAGAACTACAAAACTGAAGATGCGAGTATGAAGAAATTTATCGTGGGCCATTTTCTAGACTTCAAAATGGTTGACTCCAAGCCGGTTATTACACAAGTTCAAGAACTTCAGGTTATTCTTCATGAATGTTATGCTGAAGGAATGTCAGTCAGTGACACTTTTCAAGTGGCGGCAATAATTGAAAAGTTGCTTCCATCATGGAACTTGTTCAAAAATTATCTCAAGCAGAAACACAAGGAGATGGATGTTAAAGAATGGGTAGTGCGACTACGGATTGAAGAAGATAACCGTGAATCTCAAAAGAAAAGCTGGTAGAACATCATGGAATCCAAGGCTCATGTGGTTGAAGGTTCAAATCCAAACGTAAGCGTAATGGGGAAGGCACATCTAAGCAAAGAAAGAAGTTCAAAAGCAAATGTTACAATTGCAGCAAGCCAGAACACCGTTCAAGCGAGTGTCGCAAACCAAAGAACGCCAAAAAGAACAATGCTCAAGCAAATGTGATGGGGGGTGAGAACATTTTCGATGGTATCGCAGACATAAATATTTCTGCTGTTAGGAAATACCAAGGAATGATGGGTGGACACTAGGGCTACACGCAACATTTGTGCAAACAAATGTATGTTTACTACTTATAAGGCTTTGGAAAATGAGATGACCCTCTTTATGGGGAACTCTTCGGGTTCTAAAGTCGAGGGACAAGGAAAGATTATTCTGAAAATGACTTCGGGAAAGGAGCTTACTATTAACAATGTTTTGCACGTGCCTGACATCCGTCAAATCTGATTTCCGGATCGCTTTTAAGCAAGAATGGGTTTAAACTTGTATTTGTTTCCGATTAGTTTGTGTTGTCCAAAAATGATGTGTATGTGGGAAAGGACTACCTGTCTGAGGGGCTCTTTAAAATGAATGTAATGATATTGATGCCAAATGCATCCCCAATGAATGAAATTACTAGTTCTACTTGCTTGATTGAGTCATCTAATATTTGGCATGCTAATATTTGGCATGCTATATTAGGGCATGTTAATTTTGATACCTTGCGTAGATTAATTAACTTGGAATTTTTTCCAAAATTTAATATTGATAAAAATCATAAATGTGATATCTGTGTGGAATCAAAATTAGCTAGATTACCTTTTCATTCTATTGAAACATGGTTCAAAGACTCGGCCGAGTCAACTCGGTATCGGCCGAGTTGACTCGGAATCGCAGCTGGCCGATCCGATTACGAGTCACGATTCAAAAAAAACATGAAATCGTTTGAAATCGGCCTAACTCGCCACTATTTCGGCCGAACCGATATGACTCGGCGATATTTCGTCCGAGTTACAGTTATTTCGTCCGTGACTCAATTATTTGAGAAAAAAAACAAAGAGGGGACATAAAGTGGAAGGAATCTTGAAATTTCTAACCTTTTGTTGATGATTTGAGTGTAGGAGAGAAGCTGTCAAGTCTGGGTGAAAAATTTCTACCTGAAAGCCAAAAATCCAGCTATAAATACACCCTTGTAGAATCTCAATCACACAAATAAAAATCCAGCCGAAATATCCTTCTACTGCCGCTGAAAATCACCAAAACCCAGTCGGATTTTTCAAGAAGTGAGGTATGGCTGCCGCGATTCATTCTCTCTCTTCATTTCTGCGGTTGTAAGGGTTTTTTTTTAGGGCCGGCTGGTGTTGTTAGAAGGTTGTAAACGTGTGTTGTTAGAAGGCTGTAAACGTGTGTGTATGTGTTAAGTTAAGTTAAGGGGTATGTGTTAAGTTAAGTTAAGGGCTGCATGTGTTAAGTTAAGTTAAGGGTTGATTTGGCTGCCGCGTGTGTTGTTAGCAAGGTTTTTTTTTTTTTTTAATTCTAACATGTTACATAAAATGTTAATTTTTAAAACAAAATGTTACAAAAAAAATTATTTCTTTAAAAGAAATGTTACAAAAAATGTTATTTTTTCGAAAAAATGTTATAAATAATGTTATAAAATCGAAGAAATGTTACAAAAAAAATGTTATTCTTTTAAAAGAAATGTTAGAAAAAAATTTATTTTTTCAAAGAAATGTTACAAATTTTTTTTTTTTTTTAAAGAAATGTTACATAAAATGTTAAATTTTAAAATTAAATGTTAGTGTTATTTTTTTCAAATAAATGTTACATAAAATTGCTCCAAAACTAGATAAATGTCATGGGTTTGCTACTGAGTGAGTTAGTAGCAATCAAAACATAAAATGGCTTCAAATAAATGTTATTTTTGTAGGTGCATAAAAGAAATGTTATGTGGCATTAGTACCATTTGGTTGTTCTAACATTTTATGGTTGTGTGCGTTACAAAAAATGTGCTAACATTTGGTTGTTCTAACATGTTATGCCATTTTATGCCATTTGGTAGTTCTAACATGTTCAAACATTTTATGCCATTTTATGGCTGTGTGCGTTACAAAAAATGTTCTAACATGTTTTGTTCTAACATCAAATTCTCAGCTAACATTTTATGTCATTTGGTTGTTCTAACATGTTATAAAAATGTTACAAAAAATATTTAGGTATTTTCGGTCTTTTTTTGTGTGTGTTTTAAAGAAAATGTTACACAATGTTACAAAAAATATTAAATGTTACAAATAATGTTATAAAACCGATAAATGTTAAAGAAATGTTATAAAATGTTATAAAATGTTATAAAATGTTACACAATGTTAATAAAAATATTAAATGTTGTACAATTATTAAATGTTAAATGTTGTACAATTATTAAATATTAAAGGTTGTACAATTATTAAATGTTAATAAAAAATTATTAAATGTTGCAAAAAATCTTGTACAATTATTAAATGTTGTAAAAATTCTTTTAACTCTATTTTTGAACTCTACTTTCAAACAATGTTACAAAAAATCTTGAACATGTCATTTTTTTAACTCTATTTTTTTAATATTATTTTGTAGAATGGCTCCAAAATTAGATATTGGATGGGAACATGGAACTGCTATTGGTGGAGATAAGAGGAAGGTCGCTTGCAATTATTGTGGCAAAGTTTGTAGTGGTGGTGTTACAAGACTGAAAGAACACTTGGCAGGTGTACAAGGGAATGTCGAACCTTGTCATCATGTACCTCGGGAGATAGCAACTAATATTAAAAAAATTCTAGCAGATGGTATGAAGCAACGGGCCCTTGAGAAGAGGAAGAAGGAGAAACAAGTAGAGAATTTGCGAGAGCAAACAAAATACTATCATGAAGTGATGCCAGTGAAGATAGTGATGACAGTAATGAAGACGATATCACCCGTTTAGAATTAACACAGTTGAAAGCTGCTATGAAAGAAAGTCGGAGAATGGCAGGAGAACAACATAGACATTCAGTTTCCGGGGCAAGACCATCCACATCGGGGCTTAAGCGACCACACGTGTCACGATCGTGGTCATTGAGACAGGGGGTTGAATTGCCTACTCAAGGAATTGACCCTTCCATGTTTAGGTCGAGGAAGTCCAGTCAGAAAACTGTCAAATCCATGTTCTCTACAGATGGAGTCAAGAAGGTTGGGAAGGCCATTAGCAAGTTCTTTCACTTTAATGCCATCCCGTTTCATGCTGCTGATAGTGGACCTGCCTATCAACATATGATTGATACGATTGCTACGGCAGGTCCAGGGATTAAAGGCCCTAGTGGTTATCAGATTGGAGGTGTTTACTTGGATGAGGAGGTAGAAGAGGTGGAAAAATACATAGCAACTCTAAAGGAGAAATGGCCCGAGTATGGTTGTACAATCATGTGTGACGGGTGGAGTTCAAGGACGAAGAAGCCTATCATAAACTTCATGGTATACTGTGATCGTAATATGATATTTCACACTTCTGTTGACACAACTAACAAAATCAAGTCGGCGGATTATATTTTTTCCCTTATGGATAAAGTTGTGGAGGAAATTGGTGAGGCTCACGTCGTACATATTGTCACTGATAACGAGCCAAATTTTAAGGCGGCTGGCGCGTTATTGATGGCGAATAGGAGACACTTATTTTGGTCACCTTGTGCGGCACACTGTCTTGACTTGATGCTCGAGGAAATTGGAAATATGAAGTCAATCAAGTCGGTATTGAATGATGCCAAATCAATTACCTCGTTCATATATAAGAGTCAAAAAGTTGTGAATTTAATGAAGGAGTATACCAGAGGTAGGGAGTTGCTAAGACCAGGCATTACGAGATTTGCTACCGAGTTTATTGCCCTTGAGAGTCTCATTCGCTATCAGTCTGAGTTGAAGCGAATGTGTACCACGAATGAATGGCGTGAATTCAACCGTGAGAGGACCCGAAGGAGTGCGGCCACTAAAGTGTCGGATTTAATTCTGGCAGATCGATTCTGGCAACGGGCTGCCGAAGTTGCCAAGATTATGGAGCCGTTAGTATTGCTTTTGAAGATAGTAGATCAAGATAAAAAACCTACGCTCTCTATCATTTACGAAGGGGTGGATAAAGCAAAACTAGCAATCCAGGCGAGTGTTAAAAACTGGAAGAAGTATTGACAGGTGATCGATGGAAGATGGGAGAGACAATTGCACCGACACTTGCATGCCGCGGGATATTTCTTAAATCCGGTGTTTCAGTATTCATCCAATTTTTCAAACCATCCCGAAATAAGAGCCGGACTAAAAGAGGTCATCAAAAGGCTAGAGCCGGACGTACAAAAACAAGCATTGGCAATAAATGAGGTATCACATTTGTTTCCATCGAGTTATATTTATTTCATATATGTATTGTTTCTAAATTGATTTGTTTGCCTTTTAGGTTAAACTCTTTACGGATAGGAGAGGGGAGTTTGGCTCAGATCTTACCAAGCAAGCAGTCAAATCCTCTCTTCCAGCTGAGTGGTGGAAAAATTACGGTGAGGATGCACCCAATCTTAGGCGCATTGCTATCAAAGTACTGAGTCAAACATGCTCATCTTCGGGTTGTGAGAGGAATTGGAGCACATGGTCTCTCATCCATACAAAACTTCGCAACCGATTGGCTATAAAAAAATTACATAAATTGGTGTATGTGCATTACAATCAGAGACTTAAAGTTAGGAATCTGATGTACATGCAAGAGACCGAAGATTTCTACAATCCAATAGACTTGAATTTAATATTTGAGGAGGATGACGTATTGGATGAGTGGACCCGAGAGAATGATGAAGGGGTCTTACCGACCGATGACTTAGACTGGTTGGATGAAGGTATTCAACAAAGCGAAGGGGAAGGACGACGGGAGGGTCACAACCAACCGGCACCGGTCAGTGTTCTTTCCAGTTCTGATGATGATCATGGTGGTGATGATAGTTGGCAAGATATTCCTGGTACTTATGGTAATCATGTAGATGATGACGACGACGACGACGACGACGATGATGATGATGATGATGATCAAGGTGGTGGCAAGGGAGATGTTAGTAGGGGAACTGCGAGTGGTAGCCGACAAAGGAGTGGAGTTGGTGGTAGCCATCAAAGGGGTGGTTCTTACAATACTGGTACACAGCATGATGGTGGTATGACATGGGCACAAGGAGATGAAAACTACTATGCCACGCAAGACACAGATCATGGTTATCGCCCGGGAATCAGTGAACAACGAAGGCATTTAGATAATTTAACGAGATTCCCTAGTAGTGACGAGTATTCAAGCGGATATGATCAGCAACGTCTTGATGATCAACTACGAGCAATGGGTTTAATGACAGATCATGCATACCACGGTGGAAGACATAGTATCTCTGGGAGTGGGAGTGGCATAAATAATTATGGTCCGGCACAACTTCCAAGATCTACTAGTACTAGTACAGGTGGTTACTATGATCGTTATAGAGACCATTATGGATCTACTAGTAGCGGCACAACAGGTGGTGATTATTATGGATATAATCAAGGGACGCAATATGGTGGGTCTTCAACTGATAGTTCTGGGTATAGAGGTTTTGGATATTATCATCATGGTAATCAACCGGGAGATCGTCAACCACAATTTCCAAATTATGGATCATCTAGCCAGTCATCCCAGCCATCTGAGCAGCAATATGGCTCATATTTCTTTCCTTACCCAACTGAAAGAAATTACCCCTATCCAAATCCGTATGATCGATACCGCAACTAGATAGGGAGATGAAAATGATGAAACATTGTAATCATTCATATTTATCTTCCATACAAATTTTTTATCTAAGCTTATGTGACATTAGATTGTTTTAAATATTATTATTGGTTTACTATGCAATATTGAATCTGACAACTCTGCCGCGGTTTAGTATAACCAGTTCTACAATGCAATTCATATTGAATGATGGGTTTAAATGTACATCATTGGTCCACTTTGTTAATCTTATTTTTTTTAAATTTTCTATATTTTTTTCGGAATTTTTTGCGCTCTCTAAATAGCGTATCTTTGCGTATCGCCCGATACCGCGACCGAGTTGAAAATCGGGTGTCCGATACCGTGACCGATACCGAGACTTTGAACCATGTATTGAAAGGATCACTGAACCATTAGATTTAATACACATGGATATTTGTGATTTAAAATTTATACAAACTAGGATTGGGAAAAAGTACTTTATTCCTTTTATTGACGATTGCACAAAATATTGCTATGCATATTTGTTACATAGTAAAGATGAGGCTATTGATGCATTTAAAGAATATAAAAATGAGGTTGAGAATCAATTAAGTAAAAAGATAAAGGCTATAAGGAGTGATAGAGGAGGTGAATATGAATCTCCTTTTGAGGAAATTTGTTCTGAACATGGAATTATCCATCAAACCACCGCCCCTTATTCTCCTCAATCGAATGGTGTTGCTGAATGCAAAAATCGTACATTGAAGGAGATGATGAACTCTATGTTGATAAGTTCAGGAGCTCCCCAGAACTTGTGGGGGGAAGCCTTATTATCCGCTAATTATATTCTTAACAAAGTCCCAAACAAGAAAACTCACAAGACACCTTATGAGTTATGGAAAGGTCGAATACCTTGCTATAAATATTTACAAGTGTGGGGGTGCTTAGTCAAGGTAATGGTTCCAAAACCTAAAAAGGTAAAAATAGGACCAAAGACCGTTGATTGTGTGTTCATCGGTTATGCTATAACTAGCAGTGCATATCGTTTCTTAGTTTGTAAATCTGAGATTCCGGATATTCGTGTAAATACGGTTATTGAATTGAGGGACGCTTCATTTTTTGAAAACGAATTTCCATATAATATGACCCGATAATCTGATCCTTCTAAAAGGACAAATCAAACTACTACAAATGGTACTTATCAACCTATTGAATCAATAGAGGATGAACCAAGACGTAGTAAAAGGGCAAGGACCTCGACTTCCTTCGGTCCGGATTTTCTAACTTATTTGTTAGAAAATGAACCTCAATCATACAAAGAAGCGATATCCTCACCCAATGCTTCTAATTGGAAAGGAGAAATTAATAGGGAAATTGAATCCACTTTACAAAATCATACTTGGGAACTAGTGGATCTTCCACCAAATTCGAAACCGTTAGGTTACAAATGGATCTTCAAGAAGAAATTGAAGGTTGATGGATCAATTGATAAATATAAAGTTAGACTTGTAGCTAAAGGCTATAGGCAAAAGGAAGGGTTGGATTACTTCGACACATACTCATCGATAACAAGAATTACGTCCATTCGAATGTTAATAGCAATAGCTGCCATTAATGGACTTGAAATACATCAAATGGATGTAAAAACCGCTTTCTTAAATGGTGAATTAGACGAGGAAATCTATATGGAGCAACCTAAAGAGTTCAAGGCTCCCGGACAAGAAGGAAAAGTATGTAAGCTTGTGAAATCACTTTAGCGATTAAAACAAGTACCTAAGCAATGGCATGAAAATTTTGATAATGCAATGTTATCAAATGGTTTCAAAATTCACGAGTGCGATAAATGTGTTTACTTTAAAAATATTCAAAATGAATATGTCATTGTATGCCTCTATGTTGATTATATGCTAATCATGGGTAATAACCTAGAAATTAGCAAAACTACAAAACATATGTTGAGTAGTCGATTTGACATAAGATTTAGGTATCGCCGATGTTATATTAGGAATTAAAATTTCTAAAACATCGGATGGACTTATATTATCTCAATCTTATTACATAGAGAAAGTACTTGAAAAATTCAAGAAGTGTGACATTAGTCCTACCAAGACACCTATGGATGTAAATTTACATCTAGCAAGAAATAATGGTGAAAGCATATATCTCAACTAGAATACTCTCATATTATCGTCAGTTTAATGTATATCATGAATTGTACACGATCGGACATAGCATACTCGAGAAGTAAGCTAAGTCGATTTACGAGTAATCCAAGAAGAGAGCTGTTCTTGAAGGATATTGCGATGCAAACTGGATATCTGATACAAAGCACTCTAAGTCTACAAATGGTTATTTGTTTACCGTTGGAGGTGCAACCGTATCTTGGAAATCCTCAAAACAAACGTGCATTGCTAGATCGACAATGGAATCTGAATTCATTGCACTGACAAATCTGGAGAAGAAGTTGAATGGCTTTGAAACTTCTGAGAGGATGTTCCAAATTGGTCGATGTTCCAAATTGGTCGAAACCTGTGCCATCAATATGTATACATTGTGATAGTCAAGGCAATTGGAAGGACACAAAATCACATGTATAACGGAAAGTCACGACATATTCGTCGTAGACATAATACCATTAGACAAATTCTCTCAAATTGAATTATCTCAATTGACTATGTAAAGTCAAAGGATAATATGCCGGATCCGCTAACGAAAGGTTTAAACCGAGAGCAAGTTGAAAGATCATCGAGAAGAATGGGTTTAAAGACTATAAATAAATAAGAATCAATATAGTGGCAACCCAACTTAGTTGACTGGAGATCCCAAGATCTAAGTTCAATGGACAAACCGAACTACATTGTATTCAGAAAGCACTAGGGGATATTTAATCATATCCATTCCAAAGATGAGACAGTGTACATCTGCCGCGAAATTAGGATAAGTTATGCTTTTAATGACATCCATATCTTAGTATGTCTAAGTGGGGTATTGCAGGATATTCTTTATGGAAGTCACCTACGTGAGTAAGAAGGGGGCTACTTCTATGAGAATAATGAAAGACAAATTCTCTAAAATACTCACGGAACCAAGTGGTTGAGGTCCAACTGTGTTGAAGAATTATTGTGTGAATTGTATTGTCTAGTTTTACAAAAGCGATTGACGGTTCAAGGACAAATAGTCTACTGACTAACCTAGTAAATTCGATAGTATATCACTACGGAAAGTTCAAGGCCACTAGGCTACTTCTCTCGATGCAATAAATTTTCTGTTTTACTCAAACAAGTGTCTGCATCTTGCATTTCTGTATATATAGTGATATATCATTCATGTGGGAGATTGTTAGAAAATGGGTATTGGACAGCAAATTTTGAGCACCTTTGAGCTCAAATTTAGGTGGAACCCACACCACGATAATTGTGGGACCATATTCTCCTTCGCAAAGAGATTAACGTAATATATTCACATGTCCAATTCCATTAAGTTATGAATGATAAATATGTCTCCAAAGTGACTCATAAAGTAATGAAAGTTGGAGAATTGGATGTGGTTTAACTCGTCCCAAATTGGAAGAGTAGTGAAAATTTGAAGAGTTGATAAAATCCTAATTATGGACCAAGGTTTGGATGCCTTCGGGGTATCCCAACTCTTTAAAGGGGAGATGGCCTACACTATGCAAGTGTTGGGCTTGGCCAAAAGCCCACACGCACGAGCGCACGCCGTCCGGACGGCCAGCTCGCCTCGGACTCGGGCTTATAAAAAAATTAATTCCGTAATTAACTAATTAAACTGTTTAAACACCAAATTAATTAATTCCGTAATTAATTAAACTGTTTAATCAGTTAATTGCCAATTGTCAACTGTACGAAATTAACTGTAATTTGAACAGTCAACTTAATTACTATATATATACGTGTCTCCCTCTATTTTTAAAACTAATGAAAAATTCCCAACGAAATTTTGTTCCTCTCCTCTCCAAAACCGTTCCTGCATTTCATTTAGTCTTGTTCATGGTTTGAGTAAAAAACATAAAAATTGAGTTCGACAAAATCATTACATTGTTGTGCTTCCTGTATTGATTCAAAAATTATGTTCTATCTTGGGAGACATTAATTCAAACCCTAAAGCACTATGGAGGAGAATTAAAATTGTCTTAAGGACACTGTGGTATTACACAGAGCTCGGAATTCTTTTTTGTTTTTATTTGTTATTTCTGCAATATCAAGTAAGTCATTCTCATTTTCTGTAAATTCGTTTTTCCTTTAATTATTATTAGTAGTAGTATTTATGTACTGTTTAATAAAATAAATAGTAGTCAGAACAAGTTGATCCTTGACTTGGTAATATCCACACAGAACCATAGAAACATATGGGGTCAGAATTTTTGTTTCAAACATCAGAATATACATGACATGACAGTGACCCAACCTAGTGTCAATGGCCTCCGTTATATTTCTAGCATCCAAACTTTTTGGCCCTTCTCGTATCCAAGTCATCTGTCCCGATGGACCACTAACCTGTAAACCAATCACAATAATCCAAACAAACTTGTTTCGGAATTGAAATAGAGAAGTTTCAGAAGTCGAAAAGAGATTAGAATATTGAGGACAAAATTTCAATTGAGATGAGCCAATTTAAAACTGAGAATTCTAGCAGGTATAGGTAAACTTGTTACCAATGTCAAGTTAATCAACACCATGAGCAGAGCTTCGGGAGGTCTTGATCCAGCTGTAGCCGTGTCCAAACTTTAAAATAGAAAGGGAAATAAAAAAAGGTAGCCCACTAGCCAACAGGCTATTCGACTGGATAACTGACAAACGATACTCAGTTACACCTTTCATTTCTGACTTATCCATTTTTTAAGACAATTAGTCATAACACCAAAAAACCACACAGCCAAACTTCCGTTTCCACCTTTTTCCAAATGCCCACACTACGCTCATCTTCTTCCCTTCCCCATTTCAAATGAAACCCTAAATCTTAAACTCAACTCAAATCAAAACCACCCCAACGTAACCCAATCCATTTCTCTCTCTCTCCAATTCTCAAAATCGATTCCTTTGAATAAATTCACCTCTAGCTCAGCAACAATGTAAGTAAATATGGTGTTATTGTAAGCTTACAATTACATTCTACGGTGGTGGTTCAAAATAAAAGTTTAGATCAAAATCCAAATCTGTTATATTACAACTTGTAAAACGAAGGTAAAAACAATAGAGCTAACATATAGCATAAATTGTTCACATATAAGCAACATAACAATTATTTTCCAATTCTAAATATGAACTAACAGAAAATCATATAAATCCATACATGTCAATATACAACTTGAAAAGAAAAAGCATTAGCACTAACTGAAGATCCAAAATGAAGTAACTGATTAATCGACTAAGTAGATTTACATCAGACAAAAGATGAAGACACAGAAATAATGAATAAAGAGTCTTGAAAGTCTTCAATGGCGATGGGGTTGAATATCTGAAAATTGTACAATGCAAGCATTCGACCCAAAAAATATATAACGATTGATTCCGATATTATTTTGAAGGTCTTTACTGAGATCGACAATCACATTACAGTTAAAAATTACATTCCAAATTTCAGAACCCAAGGCACGCGAATGCTATGAAAATACTGGATTTTGAAAGTGCGTTTTACAGTTATTTTAACCTTTCTCATTCATATCTGAAATTAAAGAACAGCCCATTCATATTTAGCATTGTTGCGGAGCTCTTTGTGATTTTTTTTTAAAGGAATCGATTTAGAGAGAGAGAGAGAGAGAGAGAGAGAGAGAGAGAGAGGGAGAGAGAGAGAGAGAGGGAGAGAGAGAGGGGGAGAGAGATGATGTGGGGTAAGGTGGGGTGGGGAGGATTTGGGTTGAGTGTAAGATTTAGGGTTTCAATTGAAATGGGGAAAGGAAGAAGATGAGGGTAGTTTGGGCATTTGGAAAATAAAGAATTAAGGTCAAGGTCATGTGCTATATTTAAATTTATAGAACAGTGGTTTTCAGGTTTATAAATTTAGTCCATGTGGTACAATAATATTTATTTGTGCGGTCCCTTTAGAGTTAGGAGTACACAAAACAAGTAATTTCATTTGTTTTAGTTAAAAGAAGTATTTATATTTATACACTTAGTCATACTCATTTAAAACTCATTCTAAGAATAAACACATAACCCCACCCCACCCACCAGAATCTTCGTTGGAACGCCGAAATCCTTGTCGTCGGAGACCGCTGAAATCCTCGTCGAACCGTTTCTCTCTCCTCGTTTCTCTCTCTCTTCATCTATTTCTTTCATTTTTTTGGTCCGCGCCCGCAGCACCATTGTCAGCGCTGGAGAAGAAGGTTTTTCGCCGGAAAAAATGGAGGTTTGAGTGAAATGGTAAATTTATTAGTTTCGATTTTTTTGTCGAAAAATATCAAATATGGGTATTGTTGGATAGATCTCAACGAGTAGATTTCAAATATATAAATTTTGTGAATTTTGGATTTGTTGATTTGAAGTAATGGACTTTTAAAAATTTGATGGGTTTTTTTTGCATGAGTTGTCAAATGGTATATTGGTCATTTTTTATGATATTTTTAATACAGAGACTAAATTTATAAAATTATGTGGAGTGTTCTATTTTTATACACTTTGACCTTTCTACAAAACCCCCTTTGGAAAAAGGTGGAAGCGGAAGACCGATGGTGTGGGGGGTTTTGGTGATATGACTAATTGTCTTAAAAAATTAAGGGTTAAGCCAAATATCGTATAAATAAAAAAGATCCTAATAATTTAAATGTAAATAATCATTAAAGGGATACACTATAATGAATTATACTAGTCAGGAGCAATACAAATTTTTAGCTCCGCCCCTAATCAACACCCATTAAGTTTCCTCCTAGTTAAGCCAAATGTTATCCATCATTATAGTATCCAGGGTGAGGGTGAGGGTATGAGAGACACACTAAGGATAAAATCTTAACACCAATAATATGGAAAGAGAATTAAGAAACTTCATATAGGGGTGGGTCCACATCCAACTTGTCAGTGTTGAATTCACTTTAATTCTTAGTAGAACATACTAATACCACAATTCCCCACATCTTTAAATTTGAAGGATATCAAAATCCAAAATGTATGGCATTTGAATCCCATTCTCTATGTGGGTGAGAGTGAAAATTCAAATAAGCTTCTGCTTGTATTGAGAATGTTATTCAACAAAATTTTATACACGTGACTGCATATATATAATAAGAAAACTACAGAGAATTTCCATGGGAAGGACATAATCTATTACTATTAGAAAGCAAAGAATTGCTCTTACGTTTAAACAACAGTTTTAACACCAACTTTTTTAAGTTTCACATTATATCCACATGGTTCCCCATAATTTCTTCATTAGTCAAATCTGATGAAGAAAGATATAATACCCATTAAAATATTTTTAATTGATAAACTCATGTTGCAGTGCTGGTTCTAAGGTTCTCTAGTTGACCAGTTATAATCTAGAGTGGTCCTATTCCCTAAGGATAGGACAACTTTTGACTTTTCATATTTGCCTTGTATCCCTAAGACCAATTCCAGAGCAACGCATTTGTTTGCTCTGTCAAAATTCCCTCAATGCTATTTTGCTTAACAAAAAACAAGTGCAAATCCAGATCACTAAACAAAATGAATGGCATAATAGAAAACAAAATCCTTTGGCAATCCAATTGTTTCACGAATGGTGGAAAAGAAATTGTCAATGCTCAAATATAAATCCCACAGCACACCGTTTGCCGCGCAAGTGGATTGCTTACCAAATCTGGATGGACAAATATGAGGGCATTCGCATTGCCATTTTTTTAACAAAATGTGCCAAAACTACCAAAAAATTTGGTCAAACTGGCATCCTTGGTTACGGACTATAGACACGTTACATATAAACATATTTCATAAATGTTAATATAATACTTATCATATTGAAGTAAATTAAAAAAAAAAAAAATCAGACTTCAACTACCATGATATACAAAATAACATAATAAGGGTCCGTTTGGTTGTCCTTTTTTGCCTATGGCAAATGCCAAAAAGTTGGCAAATAAGAAAATTTGCCCACATTTTGGCCGTTTGGTTGCAAAATTTGTCTAGGCATTATTTGTCAATGTACAACACCTCTTATGCACAATCTGTGAGCAAATTTTGCTTACCTATTTGAGTGGGAAATATTTGCCAACAAATTTGGCAACTTCTTAAACGGTTTTAATGTTTTAAAAAATAATTTAAAAACTGTTTTAATAATTAAAAAACTGTTATGAATATTTAAAAACTGTTTTACAATGTTTTAAAAACTGTTTTAATATTATAAAAAATTGTTAAGAAAATGTTTTGCAAATTTTTTTAAAAATCGTATTAACAAAATATTGTAAAAACTATTTTTAACATTTTTAAAAACTGTTGTGAAAATATTATAAAAAACAGTTTTAGTGTTTTAAAAAATAATTTTAAAAACTGTTTTAAATAGTTAAAAAAACTGTTATAAATATTTAAAAATTATTTTCTAATGTTTTGAAAACTGTTTTTAATATTAGAAAAAATTGTTCAGAAAATGTTTTACAAACTAATGTTTTGAAAACTGTTTTTAATATTAAATAAATTGTTAAGAAAATGTTTTACAATTTTTTTTAAAAATCGTATTATAAAAATATTGTAAAAACAGTTTTTAACATTTTTAAAAACTGTTTTGGATATATTATAAAAACTGTTTTAAATAGTTTAAAAAAGTTGTTGTGAATGTTTAAAAATTGTTTTGTAATATTTTAAAAACTGTTTTTAATATTAGAAAAAAATGTTCTGAAAATGTTTTACAAACTAATGTTTTGAAAACTGTTTTTAATATTAGAAAACAATTTTAAAAACTGTTTTGAATATAATATAAAAACAGTTTTAAAGTTTAAAAACAAAATTAAAAAATATTTTAAATAGTTAAAAAAAACTGTTGTGAATATTTAAAAATTATTTTGTAATATTTTAAAAACTGATTTTAATATTATAAAAAATTATTAAGAAAATATTTTACAATTTTTTTAAAAAACTGTAATATAAAAATATTGTAAAAATTGTTTTTACCATTTTTGAATATAATGTAAAAACTATTTTTAAATAAATTAATTGGATTGATTTTAATTTCACTTAATGATTGTTTGATAGCGTCATTTGAAATTGCCTATAGACAATTTTTATCGCCCTCACTCTTTTGCCCGGTGGGAATCAAACGGACCTAAGTGAAAATTAGATAGACAGATTGACCTGACCTTTGTAGCGAAGACTAGACGATCCCGAGGAATATTTCTGTCTCTAATCCAACGGCCAAAATATTCCTCACTTCTCCCTTGAGTTTCCGCACGCTGTGGCACTGGATACCTGAAGGTTGAAGTTGATGTCGTATATGAAACTAGAAAGCTGAAAATAAATTAATGAAAACAGATAATAGAATAATAATAATACATTTCGGCAGAATCGAAGAAGTTTATTCCTGCGTCAAATGCTTGGTCGAGAAGTTGAAAGGACTGATTTAACGAGTTTTGCTCACCAAAAGTCATTGTCCCTGCAACACACACCAATAGAATGAGTAATGAAATGAGAGAGAGATATTTAAAGAAGAGTAAAAGATCAAACCTAAGCAGAGCCTGGAGACAGTCAAATCAGGGGCGAGATTAAAAAGAGGCACAGCCATTTTAAATCAGGGGCTGGATTGGAGCTGTGAGGATAACGGATACGAGTGAGAGACAGAGTTGTCAGCGGCAGTGAAGGGTAAGGTTAGTAATTTCAGGATGACTCGTGGCGTGGGTACGAAAGAAAGGCTTTAAGAAAAAGTGGAGATGCAGGGTATCGAACCCTGTACCTCTCGCATGCAAAGCGAGCGCTCTACCATTTGAGCTACATCCCCATGTTGCGAGTTGTTTCATTAGTACAATATATCTAATATTAAATGGAAACCATTTGACCCTTATCTTTTTAAAATATATCTATTTAAAGTTAAATAATAGTCTAATGTAATGTTATAAAAAATTATGTAATTTTCAAAAGTTACAATGTATTAAAAACAGGAAGACAACTAAATAAGGTTGTACCCAGTGCACAAGGCGCTCACTTAAGTGAAGGATTTGGCGAGACGGATGTCGGTTAACCTTACCCATACATGGAGAAGCTGCTCACATATCTCGAACCCAAGATCAACCGTAGCTTGGGAGAGGGGAATTGTAATCGCACCAAGGTACTATCTCTGGAAGACGGAACTACATGAAGAATTGAGAAAATGAAAATGATATAATAATTTAAGAGAGCAATAGGAATTTTTGGGGAGTGTTTGATAGTTTTATTTGTCATGGTAATAAGAAATCTTAATTTTTTTTCTTTTAGGGGTTCATTTGATCTTAATTATTTGTAATGAAAAAAAATTCCACCTTATACTATGATATAAGTTGATGAAGCACATCTTGAGAATTTGCCTTGAAAAAAAATTCTTTAAGGAGAGGTAAGAAAATTTGCCAAGGAAATTTTTTCCACCTCATATTATCAAATGGAGCCTTAACATTTTAGGAAATTTTGAAAGTTAAAATAGGATTTTGAAAACTCTAACTTCTTATAATTTTTCAAGTTAAAAGTCTTGTCTTGACTTAAAAATGATCATGTAGTTTTAGAATTTATCACTCTCGGATGTCATCTAACCTTACTAAAATCTTTTTTCTTTACCAACAATTTTTTACTTGCCTCTTAATAAATTGTAACAACGGTTGAAATATTCACCTGAACCATACACATGCAACATTACTTGAAGTTCAACTTGTTTGCAATTTAGCAAAAGTCAATTTTGTATATTTTTCCTTGGAAAATAAGACTAACACTTGGAGTTGGTCCTATTATTTTGAAATTGTAGTAATTCATACTAACATTTTTTGAAAATGTGCTCCCAAGTCGATACATATTCATTCATACTCCAAAACAAATGCATAGGGCTTCCCCAAAGCGAAGGTCCCTATTGTCTTTTACATATAGGGAGTTCATAAAATCTCGTTAAATTGATAAGTCGAATCAAACCAAATTTATTGGGTTGGCTTGGATTGGCTTTCCTCGCGTTGGTTTAGTTTTGGTTCCAAAAGTTATGTGTTATTACATATATAATGCACACGTGGATACTAGGTTTATAATGGGATCATTGTAATGTAAGTATTTTGAATTAATAGTGAATTATTGGATTAAAGTTAAAATTATAATGCTTCTTTATAATGTTTTTATAATATTTAAACTTATGTTGCATGTAAAACTTATTACTTTATTTTTTTAGAAAATTTTATCGAAAATTGAGAATCGGTTTAAAACAAATGTAAGAACCGTGAGAGTGCATGTACTCGAAACCAAGATGGAGAAAAGGTACCCAAATTAAAATTCATTGTCGAAATAGAGGCAATCTTTTTCTTTTAATGGTCTTTAAGTAAATATGTGACAACTTAAATATATGTTATAAAATTGTTTACCAATTAGATTACACCAAATTTTACCTTTAATGTTAAGTGACAAATTTAAATGCGAAAAAAGGTAAAGAAATCACTCAATACCAAATCGTACGAAGAAAAACCCACAATGGGAAGAAAAAAATTGGGCCGAACGGAAAGACAAATGATTTATGGTAGAGACTTATAAAACGAAACAATATCTTATAATCATACAACTGCACTACTTTCACTAACTCTCTTTCATACCACATCTTTCGTACAAGCATACGCAAATAGCTAAATAAAGCTTCACACCCATGATCGACTTTGGTTAACAACCAATGTTTCCGTTATCACCGTGAAATTCAAAATATCTGTTGTACCCAAAACATGCCATATGATATCTAATGGACCCATGGCATAGAGGTATGCACAATTACATAAGGTTGTGCCCAAGTCCCTCTGAAAGGAATCGACCGGTCAATAAGGCCTCGGTCTTATACCACACTAAAGCCACGGACTTTACACCTCGGCCACATACAACCACATCAGTCCGTAGAATTTACATATCGACCTGCATTATGACATTTGTCCACCCTCTAGAAAGATTCCCTCTTATCCATAAATCACGTGAACAGTGTACGTGGTACTACACCAAAAATGTCAATTTGTCACGCTTACACACAAAGAATCTGGCATGGTTTTAACCTTATCAAAATTTAGAACGATGTCTTAAATTTGGCACGGTTTAAAACCGAGCCAGGATTTGGAACGATTTGAAACCGTGCCAAATTTGGAAAGGTCAAGTAAAAGAAATAAAATAGTTAAAGTCAATTGAATTTTCATTGGGAGCCACCTACTTTTATCTCCGATTCTCTCTCTCCCAAGACTATATCTCATACAAATATTTTTACATAATAAATATCAATCACATTACGAGCCCTAGCAAGTTTCCCACGCATGTACATACCATAACTTCAAAACCCTATAATTAACAGTGACATCTACAATAACAAAGGAGCGGAGGTCAAGCCACTACCACCAACTGATCCCGTCGTCAATATTAATGGCCCAAACTCCAATAACCCAAGTAGGCCCTAACCAGAAATATAAAGTGTACCACCCAAGTCAATATTAGTATCACACAGGATAAACATGGAGAGCTCAATCTTATTTTCTATAATCTCGAAGGATATTAACATGGATTAGCAAATGAGCCAACGAATAGCTAGGAGAATTTCAACATAACTCAACGCCTCATATCGTTATAAATAGAACTCTCACCCTGGGGCATTGTGGCATGTAATTCCCTGCTCACGATTTATAAAGAATTAATATACAGAAAGAAATACCCCATGGATGTAGGCAGTTGTCGAACCACATAAATCCTTTTTGTTGTGAGATTGTTTTACTCCTTGTTTGGTTCCAAATTACTTAGATTCATTCATTGTGATTATTTGCATTCAATATATATATATATATATATATATATATATATATATATATATATATATATATATATATATATATATATATATATCACTACACCAAAAAGACTAAATTGTCACCTTTGAGCCGGCCAGTCTTGTCACGGTCATTGATCGTGACAAAAAAAAACACGCGTTTTATCACGGTCTGAAAACAGTTTGTCACGGTCAAAGATCTTGATAGGTCCGTGATAACTCTTATAATTAAAACCATAGGCACCTCTTTTTTTCCACCGTTTCCTTTCCCTACATTTTCTCTTTTTTCTAGGTCGAGCGTTGGTTCTCTCTCTCTCTACTTTCAGGGCATCTCTCTCTCTCTTTCTTTTGTGTATGTGTATGTGTGTATATATGTGTGTGTAGAACTACTTGTGTGTGTGTGTGTGCGTGTAGTTGTGTGGGCGTGTGGGGACAGGGGGCGAGGGGGGAAGGCGGTAGTGGTGGGGGAAGGGGAGGGGGGAGTGATGGGGGGCAGTTGGGGGCGGGGGGTAGGTGTGTGGGGGGGCAGTGGTGGGGCATGGGGGGAGTGAGGGGGGCAGTGGGGGGTGTATAGGTGTTTCTTGATATTGAATTGCATTGTAATTAATATTGATATAGATATTGAATTGGTATTGGTATTGAAATTTTTATATTGAATTGAATTGAGTTGGAAGTTGGATTAATTGCACACGTAAATATTTAAATTCTTGCCTTACTCTCTCACATTAAATCCTAATTAAATTGTTGATCGAGGGGAAAATCGAGCGTCCGTGTAATTACGCTAATCGTCGCTATCGGCTTCCAACCGCAATACAATAAAAACTAAACTTTAACTACACTCTTATGGAGTATAGTGGCTAGCCCGGGTATTGAATCCACAGGGAATGTTTGATAGATTTTAATTGATTTATTACTTCAAAAATAAAGTGTAAAAGATGATGATGGGGTGAGAAAGGAAAAAGGGGGAAACTAAAGAAGTTAACTAAACCTAATTAAACTAACAAAATACGGATTAATTAATATGAATAAGAGATAAGGTTAGAATACAATCCCCCAAACCCTAGTATGTTTGCCAGATATAAAAGCAATCGTGAATTGAAATAAATGATTAAACACGGATTTTATTAATCTCAAGCATTACGTATATGAGGGTACAAGCCTACATCATACATAGGGGTGAAAATGAGGCGAGCCGAGTCGAGCTTAAGATTGCTCAAGCTTGGTTTGCAAATGTAAACGAGCCTAAAAGTATATTCAAGTTCGATTATTTTATACTAGTTTAATATGGATATCGATGATTGAGCCGAATCCGAGCCGAGCTCAATAAGATAACGAGCTTAAATTTTTGTTCAAGCTTGGCTCATTTATTTTACGAACTAGTCTCGAACGAGTTTTTTTCGAACGAACACGATCCGATCTGGAGTAGCTTGGTTCATTTTACAGCCCTAATCATACATAATTAAAATTAAAAATAACAACGGTGCTGAAATAGTTGATACACGCGTCGTACTCTTAAACACCCCGGTTACCTAGGGCAAACGAGGTCAAAAGTCCTACGACGTTTGTAACGACTAGTCAACACGATCAAATCATTCATTTAATTCCGAAAATTACTTTTATATCATGCAAACCACATCGGGTCGGGTTCATGCATCCCAACCCTTAAAAACCTAGCTAAACATGGTGTTCTTAAGGAAAAACTTATAAACTATGGTGCATGTAATCATAATCAAAACGGAAGTAAAACTAAACATGTAAACACTAATTGGAATCTCGAAAAATTTGGAAAACATGCAAAGAAAAGTTTACCTTGAAGAGTAGAGATGAAGAACACAAACTTTGGAGAAGAAAACCTTGAATTATTGCAAAAAACTTGAGTATTGTTGAGGAAAATAAAACCCTAGGGTTCTTGGGTGCAAGAACCCTCTAAAACTATGAAAAGGATAACTTTTTAATGTCTGGTATGACCAAATAATAAATACATCACGTTATTTTAAAAGTTTGAGCCACGCATAACTCTATTTTTGAGAATTAAAAATCAAATTCTTCCCACCGGATCGGTCCCCTACCGAATCTATTTAGTATCACCAGACCGGTTCTTTTTCTCTTGAAATCAGATCGGTTTGGTTCTGTTGGCATTTTTTTTCTTTCTTCTTTTATGATTTTTTCTCAATCTTTAAAATGGCATAACTCTTTCACCGTAGCTCCGATTGGGGTGTAGAATTACCAAAAATACCCTTGAACTCCCCATTTCTTGGTTTCTTTCACTATTTTGAGTTCTCTTTCGCACTTTCTTGCATGACACACCTGTAAAACACATAAAAGATACACAAAACACGAAATACTTGCCAAAAAAGGTTAGTAGCATGATTATGAGATAAAACCAAGTCAATTACACAATATGGAATCATAAAAATACCGAAATTAGGGGGATAAATATACAATATTTATACCTAATCAAACCCCCCTAATTTAAAACTTTGCGCGTCCCGAGTAATGTAAAAGAATCAAAACAAGGTTACAACTCTTAGCAAACGTGTTATTGGGATAGAATACCTCTTTCGAGGGCAAGCGATTGCATTTAGCGTATGCAACAAGCCTTTAAATCCCTAGGCTACCCTAGTAAGACGAGTTGTGGCTCGTGAGGGTTTGCAGTGAATTGTAACACCTCGCCCGCCCGGGGAGAGCGAACGGAGCGCTACTCATCGATAAAACTAACCGAATCCACAGACAACAAGGTATTGAGCATCTAAAAATCCCACAATACAATAATAAGAATCCACTAATCTCAAATCTCTTCAAATTAATACCAAGCCTCTCGAATTACAACTAACTCGAAAATAAAATACAAATCTCCAATGCTCTATACATCAAAATAATACAATCTTCTCATCTTGTATTAAAAATCTTCCCAAAATAATCCTCGCTAAAATCAATCTCTATAGCGCCCAAAAATCCGCGATAATATGGGGAAGTACACAATACGACAAGAAAGATGCTCAACAATTATTAGCGGTGAATAAAACGTCACAATACGAATACGAATATTCAAATCAAATGCGAATCTCATAAGCAATTATATCAATATAATTTCTCAACAACACATTAACTGGGTCACCAGGCCTCACCACCGTGTCGCGCCTAGGGTTGTGTTTCGGTCGGATCGGATCGGAAAATGCCTATTTGGAAAAAATTCCGATTTTTTCGGAAATAAAATAACTATTCCAATTTCCGATCCGATTTTTTCGGAAAATTAAAAAAATTTCCGAATTCGGAAAAATCGAAAAATCGAAAAAAATCGGAAATTCGCAAAATATATTAAAAATCCAGAAATTTCGGAAAATCCAAAATTTCAAAAAAATAAATTATGGATTTTCGATTACTCGAAATTCTCATTTTAAAGAAACAATGAAAATAGCTTAACCCAACATGTAAACACATGAAGATTTGGTTCATTTTTCATTTGTGTAGAAGTTAGGAGGATACTCTTCTTTTATAGAGCGTATTTTGGAGTAATCTCCCTCTCCCAACCGATGTGGGATATGGGAAACTTTCAAAAAATCGGAAAAGAAATCGGAAAAATCGGAAATCGAAAAATAATTCCGAAAAAATCGGAAATAATTCGAAAAAAAATTGGAAAAATCGGATCGGCATAGTTTCGGAAAAATCGGATCGAAAAAATCAGAAAATCGGAAATTCAGAATTATTTTCGATTTCCGATCCGATTTTTTCAAAAAAATCGGAAATCGAAAATTTCATTCCAAATTCGGAAAAAATCGGATCGAAAATCGGAAAAATTGAAAAGTTCGGAAAAAAACACACCCCCTAGCCGCGCCTATGCATTTTTTTTAGCATATCCGAAAAAAGGAATATTGGCGGGTGCCCAACTTCAGTGTCATATTAAAATCTCATGACAACATGCTCAACACCAAATATAATACCACATGAATCGAAATTAGATTCCAACAAATATTTTCAGATTTCCAAATGACTTTATCAATTCAAATATGAGTCAATAATCACAAGAAAACAACGAGAATGATACTCGCGAGATTAAGGAGCATATTGTGTAAAATCCCATACCTTAAACCACCAAAAAGAACCAACATGAATCATCACATAATTTTAGCCTGAAAATCTATTCACACCATCACGTTCTTCTCACGAAAATAATCAAATCTTGTTCTAGCCCAAACTCGAGAAAACACCAAATAAGCCTTCAAATCTAAGGTTGAAATCTTGAATTAGTTTGGGGCTATGGTTTGTAGATGAAAGGGAGTAATTTTGGAGAGGTCTTCTGGTTGAAAAGTTTGAGGAAAAGTGATTTGAAAAGTCCATCCACATTTGTTGATATATAAAGGATTAAGAGTTTGATCAAGAAAAGAGTTCTAATCAGATACAAACACTAACAAATTTATTTTGAACGATTGGACCGTTGGAATTGGATGAAATTTTACAAAAAATTGGCTAAAGACGAGAAGAAGCTATCAAAAAAAATTTACCTCGATCGGCCTGTTCAATATTTTTACATTTTTTTTTTCTATAGAGTTTTATGTTTTGAGGACTCTAAGAGAGTTTTATGTTTAGAGGACTCTTCTATATAATAAAAATTCAATTAAAACTCCATTTTAATTCCGATTTCGAAACCGTTTGAAATTCTCGCCTTTAAAAATAATAACCAACATACTTGAGCAATACAAATAATTTTATCTCAAAATTTATTTTTCCTCTTTATTTCGTAAATACCCCAAAAATTACGCGGGTTGTTACATGAATATACCCACAAAATTGATTTTTGACTCAAAGAAAATTCAAAATAATTAAAAATTATACAATTCAAACTTTTCAAAAAATAATCACCATATATTTATATTCATAAGTATCTATTTACCCCGTGTGTGTGCGAAGCCAGAAATGTAAACCATAAATTTTCACCGATTGATCATTACGTTACTTTTTTAAAAATTCGTTTTGATTTCAAAATCTCACAGGATGCTCTCACAAACGAATCACTCGGAATATGGTTATTTCTATTGGTGTGCGTGATATAAAGAGTAAATGCATTGGAACACGAATTCACGAACACAAAATTGAAAGACGAAAATTTATGGGTGAAAAGATCTCTTCATCGGGTTACGGTCATTAGAAAACGTGAAACATCATATCCTTTTCACACCAATTAATCTCTCTTATTATCTTTTCATGTCTTAATTCTCCACACGGTAGCTAATTTCGAAATTTGGACTCGATTAGGAATTTTTTGGGTTTAAGGTGTATTTGGGTAAAATTGGAAATGGTTAGGAAAGTCAGAATTGGAAAACTTTCTTATGATGTCCATTAGTGCTTTTTCGGGCTTTTGCTCATTTTTCCCTTCTTTCTCTATTTTTCTTTTACATTTTTCTTTTCTTGCTATTTTTGTTGAAATTTACTCTATTTTTCTTCCTTACCCCTTTTTTTTGCACTTATTGAACTTTTCAATCTTTCACAATTCCGGGCTAAATGATTTCTTGGGTTATCAAACAAAAAGGAAAAATATTTTATTATGCTCAAATTGGGTTGCAAAGGGAAATTTTTTCACAACTTTTTATGGCTAAATATTTTTGGATAACAAACGATGGCCTACTTCATTATCCGAATTACTCATTAATTTACCATATGCGTCTAAAGATGAATTTAATTTTGAGATATTTTTAGCACGTTTTTCAAGACAACATCTCATATTTTTTCCGAAACCGATAAAAACAAAGGTATCAAGATCTTCAACGACTTATTAAAATGCTGAAAAGAACGTTGAGTTAACCATTAACTCGGATTGATTTAGAAACTCAGAAAAAATGATAAGCTCAAAATCTCATATGGTTAGTTAATCTCCACACTTATTCCTTAAGTCGTCAATTTTCTTTCAATTTCCATCTTTGGTCAATTTTGGCTTCGTGCAATTGATTTTTTTTCAATTTGAGACTTCAAATAAATTTTTAGTGATATTTTTGAATAATTTAAATTCCAATTTTTATTTATTTTGAAGAAAAATATTTTTTTGCTTTTTTAGAATTTTTCAATTTTTTTTGACAATTTTTGAAATTTTCTAAAAAAAACATACTTGGAACGAACATGTGATCCAGTTAATGAAACTAAGCAATAAATGGGAAGAATATCTCACACACCCTAACTTAAATGTTGCATTATCCTCAATGCGAATAAAAAACACAACATAAAGAGAGGAAAAGAAAGATATTACCCAAATGGAGCGATCCCCGATAAGTACGAGTCCATTGAATCTACAAAACACGTTAGAACCAAGCATAACAAAAAGAATAACAAAAACTTTAACCAATTACTCTAAACTATAATAAAAAAAATAAAGGAAAGAGGCTAACTATGTACAACCTACGATTTGAACTTCTAATAAGTTATACACTAGAGGTAAAAAAATATGAGGGTCCACCCAAAACACGATTTAACTTAGAGGGATAATCGTTGTACCCTCATTTCCAAGTATGCGTCTCAAAAAATAAGAATTCCGTTTGAACAACGGAAGGCATGTGTAAGGTAGAAGAAATGAACCATCACCAATTAAAAATTTTAAAGGGATGATGGGGGATTTGGATGCAAAGGGGGACAAGTACAATTGGGATCCAAGAAAAATAGAAACACTTCCCAAATATTTTTTAAGTAGTATGGGAAGAGGGGAATACAAAAAGAAAAATTCCACCTTGGAAAACAATTCAAGCAAAGAGTCCTTGTCGGTAAAAGGTTTAAACATTTCAAAAGTTTCACCCGAGTCATAGGAATCTAGCGGTACTTGTAATGGTTCAATAACGGAGAACAAAAATGGAGATGAAATAAATTCAATCTCAAGTGATTCGTCGCCACTTAAAGATTGAATTTCAAGGGAACAAGACTCACTTTCAATGATATGTTCTTCAAAAATTTGAGGTGACATACAAGTCTCAACCTCTTCTTTATTTTTCAAAGAAGAACTAGTCTCCTTGCAAAATGTTTCAATTTCCTAATCATCACCAAGAATCCTTTTCACGCCTTGCATGTAAAGATCGAGGGTTTCTTCCGAAGTAGGCTTCCTTGGCTCTAGAACCTCAGATTCCTTATTTGGTTGAAAACATTCCTCTTCTTCAAAAATATCAAAAGAAAAATTATTATTGGATTCAAATAATGCATTCAACTCTTGCTCCCCAAAACGATTTTCTTCTCGATATTTGTTTTCAAGCTTTTCATTCTCAAGAATTCGAATGGCCTCACCAATGGTAGTGGGTCGAGGCGCTGGTTCTGGCACACAAAAGGCTAGAGAACTACTCCCATACAAACGTAAGTTTTTAAGCCTTTCCTTCTAAATAATTCGAAGACGATTCCCATATGAACCATTATAATTACCGAACTCAATACGAAAAAACATGATTACCGAATGGTCTGTAGATGGACAATTCGCATAAAGAGATGTGTGGTTAAGAATTCAACATTTCTTGGCGCTCAATTGTGCAAGCCTGCAAAAAAGGTTAAAATAAAAAAATACAAAAGAAAAATATCTTACGAAATAATAAATCAATTATAATCTATAACAAAACTTTCCCCGACAACGGCGCCATTTTTTATCGAGGGGAAAACCGAGCGTCCGTGTAAATACGTTAATCGTTGTTATCGACTTCTGACCGCAATATAAAAAAAGACTATACTTTAACTACACCCTTATGGAGTATAGCGGCTAGTCTGGGTATCGAATCCATAGGAAATGTTTGATAGATTTTCATTAATTTATTACTTCAAAAATAAAGTGTAAAAGATGATGAATGGGTGAGAAAGGAAAAAGGAAAAAACTAAAGAAGTTAACTAAACCTAATAAAACTAACAAAATACGAATTAATTAATATGAATGAGATATAAGGTTGTAATAGAATCCCCCAAACCCTAGTAAGTTTCCACATATAAAAGAAATCATGAATTGAAATAAATGATTAAACCTGAATTTTATTAATCTCAAGCATTACATATACGAGGGTACAAGCCTGCATCATACATAATCAAAAGTAAAAATGACAACGGTGCTGATATAGTTGATACGCGCGTCGCACTCTTAAACACACCGGTTACCTAGGGCAAACGAGGTTAAAAGTCCTACGAAGTTTGTAACGTCTAGTCAAAACGATCAAATCATTAATTTAATTCCAAAAATTACTTTTATATCATGCAAACCATATCGGGTCTGATTCATGCATCCCAACCGTTCAAAACCTAGTTAGACATGGTGTTTTTAAGGAAAAACTTATAAACTATAGTGCATGTAATCATAATCAAAAAGAAATCAAACCTAAACATGTAAACACTAATTGGAATCTTAGAAAATATGGAAAACATGCGAAGAAAAGTTAACCTTGAAGAGTAGAGATGAAGAACACAAACGTTGGAGAAGAAAATCTTGAATTATTACATAAAACTTTAGTATTGTTGAAGAAAATAAAACCCTAGGGTTCTTGGGTGCAAGAACCCTCTAAAACTATGAAAAAAAGAACTTCTTAATGTCTGGTATAGTCAAATAATAAATACATCACGTTATTTTAAGCGTTTGAGCCATGCATAACTCTATTTTTTAGAATTAAAAATCAAATTCCTCCCGCCGGACCGGTCCCCTACCGGATCCGTTTGGTTGCACCGGACAGGTTCTTTTTCTATTGAAATCGGATCGGTTATGTCTCCAATTTTATGCAAGAAATTTGATAACACCGGGCCAGTTCTTTTTCTTTTGAAATTGGATCGGTTTGTTTCTGTTGGCATTTTTTTTTCTTTTTTCCTTTATGATTTTTTCTCAATCTTCAAAATGGCATAACTCTTTCACCTTAACTCCGATTGGGGTGTTATTTTTTCCAGTGTTCGTGTAATTTCGAGATATTCAAATTTCTAGTAGACCCCATCTCTGGACTCAGGTTGCAAAATTACCAAAATTACCTTGAACTGCCCATTTTTTGGTTTATTTCACGATTTCGAGTTCTCTTTCTCACTTTCTTGCATAACATACCTGCAAAACACATAAGAGATACACAAAGCATGAAATACTTGCCAAAAAGGGCTAGTAGCATGATTATGAGATAAAACCAAGTCAATTACACTGCACGGAATCATAAAAATACCGAAATTAAGGGGATAAATGTACAATATTTATGCCTAATCAATTATCTTAACAACTACCTTATCTAAATGAAAGGTTATCGTGCTCCCGCGCGCGCGGTGGGTGTGGGGGGATTCATTGTTTGGATTTCACTTCGTTTAGACATTCCAATCACGAAGTTTAGATATGGGTAGGAGTGACAACTCAAACCTTTAATATAATTAACATGCTTTTATTGTAGTATCGTATTTCACGAGAAGTCACATAGTGTTACCATCCCCTTATCTCCTTATGAAATGGACTAAAATATATGAAATGCTCTAAACATTAATAACCTTTTTAATTTGTATACATTGTAATTCTATAGGACCCGTTTCTCTAAATTGAAATTGAATTCTAATTGGTATTGATATTAGAATAATTTGAATTGGTATTGATATTGGTATAAATTGGTATAAGTTTTAGTTCTTATGCGTACTTTAAATTAAAAGAAACATACTTTAAATTATATAATTAAATAAAATCTCTTGAATTGTGATAAGACATAATTAAATGAAACATACTTTAAATTACATATAGTACGCATAGATGTTAGCCTTCTAGTTCTTATGCATACACATTCAATAGCCCTTAGATCCATTTGAGAGTTATTACTCCTGTAATGAGATCTCTCAAATTGTCCCGTTTGGACCGTTTGGGACTGCATAGTTTATGTATAATAATATTCTTAGTGGCTTAAACTTGTTACTTTTTAGGAAAGTTCTGCAGTCGTATCTTAATGTTCTCCGGTACATACTAGATGATGTGATGTTAAGTATTATTTAAAATTGATATATTAAAATAACACTCACACTTGCGAATCTATGTCGTGTACTTGGAGAACTATGGGGATATGTTGCCGATTTGTCCTCAAATCGGAACAATGTGCATGAGTTGTTAAGTATATTACAGAAATATGTGGTCTTGATTGGGATAGGACCACTCACCCTTTAGAGGAGATGGCGGATATGGAGGAAATAGGAATTAATATTATAAATTGAATTTCAATTTCAATTTCAAATTAAAATTGAATTTGAATTTGAATTTGAATGCATGAATAAATTTACACATAGAAAATAGCCTTCTAGTTCTTATGCGTACGCATTCAATAAGTGATTTTTTATACTAATAGGAACTAAATATTCACACTTTTGTTTATGTTAATCCAGAATATACCATTCTCACCCATAATACGTGATTATTTGTAGTAGCTGTGATGGGATATCCTAAATACATAGAGTGGATGGGTGAGACAAATATATTAGGGGATGTATTTCGCAGAGGTGCTAATGAATTTGTGAAATACGCAAAGAGATGTCATAATGATGAAGACTTTTCGTGTCTGTGTGCTAGGTGTATGAATGGTAAGGTGCTTGAGTGAAAAACAGTTGAACTACATTTATTAAGATGGGGTATGCAAGATAATTATCGAATTTAGGTTTTTCATGGGGAATCGAAAGCTCCTTTTGTTCCCGAGCAACCTTAAATAAGTAGGACAGATGTACAAGGGGAGGATGACAATGTAGATCATAATATGCTAGAGGATTTAGTTGATGACGTGTATGGAGTTCATGAAGTGGAAGAGAATGAGGATACTGACGATGTACAAGGTTCAGGTGCTCATGAGGATATCGGGATAAACCTTGACGATGAATAACAAAGTTTAAAATATAAGGCGAGCCAACCCTTTTACACTAGTTGTGAGAAAGATCAAACAACTTTACATGCCATGGTCGGTTTGCATAATTTGAAGACCTAATATAGCTTGTGTGGCAATAACATGATAATAATTTTGAATTTGGTGAAGGGTTTGCTACCCAATCAGAATACGCTTCCAAACAGCTATCGTACTATGAAAAATAGTTTGAAAGGTTTGGGAATGAAGTATAAATCAATTCATGCTTGTGTGTATGACTACATACTATACCGAAAGGAGTATGAAAATATCGATCGGTGTCCAGTATGCAATGAACCTAGATATGGCCAATCTACTGGCAAGGAAGGCACAAGCTCAAAAGTGCCTCAAAAAGTGTTGAA
Source organism: Sambucus nigra (assembly GCA_949130495.1). Lineage (NCBI taxonomy): Eukaryota > Viridiplantae > Streptophyta > Magnoliopsida > Dipsacales > Adoxaceae > Sambucus > Sambucus nigra. Next base: position 127,620,629 of record OX422218.1, read on the forward strand.
ATACTTTCCCATTAGTCCTAGATTAAAACGGTTTTTCACAGTACCATGGATAGCGGAGGCAATGACTTGGCTTGCTATGCGCCATCCTCTTAATTCTACAGCTTGGAAGAGGATGAGTTTTGAGTATCTCGATTTTGTTCGAGAACAGTGTAACATTCGTTTGACAATATCAACAGATGATTTCAGTCCATTTATAAATCTAAGTGCCAATTAGAGTGTATGGCCAGTGATCCTAGCCCCACTCAAAATTCCTCATTCACAGTGTATGAGACCTGAATTTTTGATGTTGTCTTTGTTGATTCCTGGGCCAAAGGCGCCAAGTGAGGACATCGATGTCTACTTGGATCCTTTGGTAGAATAATTAAATAAGTTGTGAGAATGTGCAATAATTTGACTCTTTTAGAAAAGAAGAGTTTACGCTGAAAGCTATTGATTTGGCCAATTTATGATTTTCCAGCTTATGAAACATTACCCGGTTGTGTAGTACATAGTTATTTAGGGTGTCGTATTTGTGGAGAGGAGACTGAATCTCTTCGTCTATCCACTAGCTCAAAAAATGTATATCATTTTCATAGGAGGTTTTTACCCCCCGCTCATAGTTTTAGATTTGAGAAAGATTCCATTTTTTTACCGGGCGGGTTGAACATAGGCTACGACGGAGAAAACTTTCAGGCTCAGAAATTGAAAGTAAATCTTATGATTATGGTCCTAATATACAAAATAAGAATCCTAAATTTAAAATGTCAAGCATAAGAATACCCCAACTGGGAAAGAAACTGAGACAAGAAAGGCATGGTCTAGGAGGTCAATTTTATCTGACTTGCCTTATTGGAAGAATAACCTGGTGCGCCATGTATTGGATGTGATGCACGCAGATAAGAATATCGTTGAACATATTGTGGGCACATGCCTTGGGGGGAGTCATTAGAAGGATGGAGAAAATGCACTAAAAGACCTTAAAGCGTTGAAACTTAAACCACAACTATGGTTAAAAGAAGATAGTGGGGAAAGGACAATAATTCCCCCTGGTGCGTTTACTTTGACGAGTGAGGAAAGGAAGGTGCTTTTAGACACAATATGTAATTTGAAATTTCCATCTAATTTTTCGTCCAACTTACAAAGGATTGTGAATTATGCTACCCATAATTTACACAAGTGTAAGTCCCACAATTGGCATGTGATCATGAAATTGGTTCCTCTATTATTTAAGCATTGTTTCTCCAAGCACAAGGATTTGTGGAGGTCTATTATGAAAATTAGTATATGCTTCTCACTTTTATGTGAGAAGGTAGTCAATCGAGATCACGTAGTGGCCGCAAAATTAGCGGTGAACGAAGCGATTTGTGTCTTGGAGAAGTACTTTCCCCCATATTTATTTTACATAAGTGTTCACTTATTGGTACACCTATGCGACGAGACACTTCTTTGCATATCTAACTAGGTCGCAATGAGGGTTTATATTGATGAGGGTGGTCATCAATATATACTCAGGAATATTGAATAGATACATCCAATGAGGGTGGTCATCAATTTACATAAGTGTTCACATATCTAACTAGGTCGCAAAGAAGTGTCTTGTCGCATAGGTGTACCAATAAGTGAACACTTATGTAAAAGAAATATGGGGGAAAGTACTTCTCCAAGACACAAATCGCTTAGTTCACCGCCAATTTTGCGGCCACTACGTGATCTCGATTGACTACCTTCTCACATAAAAGTGAGAAGCAGATACTAATTTGCATAATAGAACTCCATAAATCCGTGTGCTTGGAGAAACAATGCTTAAATAATAGAGGAACCAATTTCATTATCACATGTCAATTGTGGGACTTACACTTGTGTAAATTATGGGTAGCATAATTCACAATCCTTTGCTAGTTGGACAAAAAATTAGATGGAAATTTCAAATTACATATTGTGTCTAAAAGCACCTTCATTTCCTCACTCGTCAAAGTAAACGCAACAGGGGGAATTATTGTCCTTTCCCCACTATCTTCTTTTAACCATAGTTGTGGCTTAAGTTTCAACGTTTTAAGGTCTTTTCGCGCATTTTCTACATCCTTCTAATGATTCCCTCCAAGGCATGTGCCCACAATATGTTCAACAATGTTCTTATCTGTGTGCATCACATCCAATACATGGCGCACCGGGTTATTCTTCCAATTAAAAACTTTCATCCAATGAGGGTGGTCATCAATATACACCCAGGATGTATCTGTTTGAAAAATAGATGAAAGTTTTTAAATATTACGTCAAGAATACACGATACATTGAAGGATCAATTGCAAAAAAATATCACTGTGGAGTCATCAATATACACTCAGGAATATATGCCTAACTCGATCAAGTGGATGACAATGATGAGTTCGTCGATGAGGGTGGTCATGTGATGGGCAAACGAGTGAAATTAACGAGTTTGCAACATAAACAAGTAGTTCGTTATCTATTTAACACATATGAAGATATCGAAGAATGGATAAAGTAAGTTTAAATTATTTAACTTTTACATTATTTTAATTTTTACATGATTAATTTTGTAATACATTTGTCACGATCTATGCGGAAGATATGAAGCCTGTGAGAATAATAAAGACGGAAAATAATGGCACAATCAGCGAATTTAGGTTGTGGTTATCACACGAGGTAATTATAATGAAAATGGATGTTATTAAATGTCACATTACAAGAAAGCTTTACAACTAACCTAATTAATTTATCTATATTCTCAGCTTTTAAAGACGGGTGATGCGACATCAAGGCTTGCTCGTCTAGCCATTGGACCCTTGTTCATGGTACAAGAGTACAAAAAGTACCGATTGAATGGTTACGTATTCAAGGGTGTACGAGAAAAATACAAATGTATAGAACTCGGACATTTCATACAAGGCTCTTACTTTCTTTCGAGCGAGCACGAAAGATAAAAACCATGTTGAAGCTGAAATGACTTACTATGGTGTAATTTGAAATATATTTGAATTGGACTATGTAAACTTTAAAAAGATCGTATTTTACTGTGATTGGGTAAGAGTTGAGGATAAAAATGCTTATAAAGTTTATCCTGGCTCCAATTTGATCATGGTTCACTTGTCCAAGTTGAAGAGCAACGAACACGTGAGCGATGAGCCGTTTGTTTGTGCTTTTCAAAGGTCAAGCAAGTATTTTACTCGGAGTATATCAACAACGAGTCGCATCTAAACTGTAGTGTGGATGACTTGGCTGCACCTACCGAATATCAATCCATTTTTTATGATAATTCGAATTTGAAACAATTTTTAGATTTGTAATAAGTATTCAAATTATTTGTAAGGGCCAGTGGATGTATTATTCTTGTGCTTTATTATTATCGGACGATAATATAATGTTTTTTATTCATTTGTACTTGATCATTTTATTGCTTGTAATAACTAAGTGAATATGTTAATTAGAATTTTAATCAATTTAAGCATTAATTCAAACTCCATGACCTGGGAGTGTGTGTGCGTGGGGGGAGGGGGCAGTGTGCGTGTGTGCAAATTGAATTCGGTATTGTTATAAATTGGTATTGGTATAAATTGTAATTGATATAAATTGATATTGGTATGTATTGTTATTATCGGATTTGAGCATTAATTTAAAGTCCATATACATGTTTATACTAATAATAACAATTTTTGCAGAAGATGACTTCATCTGGGCACGGTAGCGGAGGCGATGAGGGCTCCTCGGCCAGTAGGCCCCCAAAATGGGGCAAATTGGAATCCGTAGTCGAGAATAAAACGACATTATTGACTAGAGTACTAGAGTTGCTGAAGGTAATCATTGGTCCGGGGTACACTGATTGGAGGGCCGTTCCTATTGACCTCAAGTTGAATATTCGGGGGGCACTACAGGTAGTGTATTTATATTTATATTTATATTTATATTTATATTTATATTTATATTTATATTTATATTTATATTTATATTTATATTTATAAGCAACTAACACTTACGTTCTTTTTGGTTTGTATTTGTTTGACAGGAATAATTCGGCATGCCCCACATCTCCGCGACTCCATGTTGGAACAATTGAGGGATCAATATAAGACGTGGAAGAAGAATTAGCGGGCACGGTACTTTAGGAAGACCTGGGAGTCCATTATGAGACTACGTGACACCGTTCTCCCGAAGGAGCCGATCTCATTGGCCCAGTGGCAAAAGTTTATTGACAATGAGACCGATGAGCAACAATTGGCATCTCGCCAATCGGGGAGGGACAATCGGGCAAAAAAGTTGGACGTGCACTACTCCGGGCGGACGTCTTACGCCGAGGTGGAGAAAACGATGGTAAGTTTTTATTTTTCTTTAATTTAGTTATTCTAATTTAGCATTACTTACTAATTTTTTATTATTTTATTTCAGGCCACGGCCCCTGGGGGTAGGCCGCATAGGCTCGGTGCCTATGTGGCAATTCAGATGAAAAAAGGCAAGGACAAGGAGGTGGCCCCGAGCGTCACAACCACCATTGTAAGTTATAAATGTTTAATTTTGTTGATTACGTTATAATTTTTTTTATTTAGTTAATTAACTAATCGTGTACTTTTTGTCTTTTCAGGCAAAGCTTTAGTAAGTGCATGAATCGCACTCTAATGCCTATAAAGCGTCTTTGGCTACGGACGCACTCAGCCAAGTTCCCGGTGAGGATCGTAAGGGGGGGACTAGGGGGTGAGCTCGCGGGTGGGGAAGTCTAGGATCATCAGAATGGAGACGAGCAACAGCGGGTTCACACATAAGGTGGACACTCATTACGATAAGCTATCAAGATTAGAGGCGATGGTCCTAGATATGTACGCCTTCATGAAGCGTCAGTTGGGGAAGGGCAAGGGCAAGGAGAAGGAGGTAGAGGTAGATGAGGACGAGGACGAGGACGAGGACGAGGATGCCACTACTTCATCTATGAGGACGAGGATGACTTAACAAATAGTGTCGTGGTTGCTATCAAAATTGTTTTTAAAGAAAAAAATCATTTTCAAAAAAAATAATTTTATAAAAAATATTTTGTTATTATAGATAAAAACATTATATCTAAACAGTTTTATAAAAGGGATATGTTCCAAAAAGTTCCTCAAACATTTTTAATACACGTTTAGTCCAAATCTTTTCATTTATTCCAAAAAATCCTTCAACATGTCGATAGCGATAATTTCAAAAATAAGAAAATATTACTTAATTTAAATAAAGCAAATATTAAAAAAATATTCTCAATTTACTATTTCCAAATTTAATAAATTAACTTTTTTTTATGAGAGTATTTTTTTGTATTGAATGTCAAATGACACTTAGATTTTTTATTTTTTTTAAAAAAAGTTTCTTTTGATTTTCTTTGTATGAATTATAAACATTTCAAATACTCTCATAAAAAATCAGCTAAAATGATATTTTTAATATTTTAAAACAAAGGGTTGATATTTGACAATCTTTAAATCGCTTAGAAAACTATCAAATATTAACTTAGTTTATTAAAATACAAAAAAAATACCATTTTTAACTAAATTTTTGAATGATAATAATAAAATAAAAACTTTAAAAGCAAAAAGAAAAATGGAAAATTCCCACGCGGGGTCTCTCGTTTCGACTCCCCCACGTGAGTCTAACTGATATATCACACATTGAATTTACAACCCCCCCACCCCCGGTAATTGCGCTTAATGGGCTCGAGAAGCACTATCCTTACAAACTTGCGTGTCGAAAGATGTTTCGACTCAAAAGTCCTCGTCTCATGTTTCGAAACTTGTGGAAAATCTAAAATATTATCTAGTTTCGTCACTAGATAAACAAATTAAGCGAGACTCGGTGGCGACACAAGCTTGTCATCCTCCTTGAAGTGTAATAATAGTATTTGCAATTTAACTCAACCTCGGGATGCTTCCACCGGTCGACTAATCTCTAATACGACAAGGACGCTTCCTCATGTGCTGAATTTTTAAATATGTCAATCTATATATCCATTGTTTGCCAAATAGTGTCGTGGTTGCTATCAAAATTGTCTTTAATGAAAAAAATCATTTTCAAAAAAAATAATTTTATAGAAAATATTTTGTTATTATAGATAAAAACACTATATATTAACAATTTTATAAAAGGGATATGTTCCAAAAAGTTCCTCAAACATTTTTAATACACGTTTAGTCCAAATCTTTTCATTTATTCCAAAAAATCCTTCAACATGTCGCTAGCGATAATTTCAAAAATAAGAAAATATTACTTAATTTAAATAAAGCAAATATTAAAAAAATATTCTCAATTTACTATTTCCAAATTTAATAAATTAACTTTTTTATGAGAGTATTTTTTTGTATTGAATGTCAAATGACACTTAGATTTTTTATTTATTTTTATTTTAAAAAAAAAAAGTTTCTTTTGATTTTCTTTGTATGAATTATAAACATTTTTAAAACAAAGGGTTGATATTTGACAATCTTTATACCGCTTAGAAAACTATCAAATATTAACTTAGTTTATTAAAATACAAAAAAATAACATTTTTAACTAAATTTTTGAATGATAATAATAAAATAAAAACTTTAAAAGCAAAAAGAAAAACAGAAAATTCCCACGCGGGCATAGTTTTAAAAAACGTCTGTTACGTAACGAATCGGCCGTTACGTAACGGTATCCGGAGGGAGCGTTTCGGATACAGACCGATATATCAGATTCAACCAAATTCACAGTCGTATCCCGTTACGAAATCGATACGTAACGGTAACGCCGTTACACTCCGATACCAGCCGTTACGATCCGATTTTTTCTATAGAAAATGAAAAAGAGAAGGGATGTTTGTAAGTTTCTTCAACAGCACAGCACCTTTATGACCTTTATGAGTTTGAGTGACTAAATTACAAATAAAAAAAAAGGAGAAAAGAAAGAACGAAGACAAACCTGGTAGTAAGCCCCGAGTTTCCAAAGAGCAATAAACCAATACCCAAGTTACCAAAGCTCCAAACGATCAACATCATTGCTTCAAATTTCAATCAGGTCCCTTCCTTGATAGAGGACGAGGAGACGACAATGGGCGTTGGAAACAAGCGGGTGTGTGCGTGTGACATTTCTTTTCTCAGATTTTCAAGGCGAGTGAATATGGTAGTGTGTTGAATTTGGTATTTGGTTTTTTGTGGTTTTGAGAGAAATGATATTTGGGTTTGTGTGGTTCTGCCGTAAGAGAGAGAGGGAGCAGGTTTTCTTTGTTTTGTTTTCTAAAATTGTTATCTCATTTTGTGGTGGAGAGAAAAAAAAGTACCGTTTAAATTTTGTTTTTAGTGCTGCAAGATGAAAGAGTAATTTCTCTGTGCAATTTTTATTCGAATTAATGTGTTATTATTTATTATGATATTATGTGTCCCAAAATATGGTGCAACAAAAAACTAATAAAAGTATAAAAAACAATACAAAATTCTACAAAATTATTTAGAATTTTTTTGTTAAAATTTAAAATTAATTATTATTATTATGCTTTAAAATTAATTATTATTTAATTTAATATTAAGTCAACTTATTATTTATTTCTTTATAAATGCATAAAACTAAGGAACTTTTTATTTATTTATTTTGAGTGATGTATTTTTAGTATTTGATTAAGTAATAAAATGACTTTATGTGCTCTAATAATATGTAATGAACCCACATATTAGTTAAATTTAACATTATATAGTCAAAATAAAAGTATCATTTCATTTTATGATATTTGTGAATTGTAAAAAAAAATCACGCTTGCGGTAACCGATTCCCGTTACATTACGTTCGATACTCCCGATACCGTTACACTGATACCGCAACCGTTACGTTACCCGATACCGTTACTTAAAACCATGCACGCAGGGTCTCTCGTTTCAACTCCTGCACGTGAGCCTAACTGATATATCACACATTGATTTTACAACTCCTGCAAATTGGAATCCGTAGTCGAGAATAAGACGACATTATTGACTAGAGTACTAGAGTTGCTGAAGGCAAAAATTGGTCCGGGGTACACTGATTGGAGGGCCGTTCCTATTGACCTCAAGTTGAACATTCGGGGGGAACTACAGGTATGTATTTATATTTATATTTATATTTATATTTATATTTATATTTATATTTATAAGCAACTAACACTTACGTTCTTTTTGGTTTGTATTTGTTTGACAGGAATAATTCGACATGCCCCACATCTCCCCGACTCCATGTTGGAACAATTGAGGGATCAATATAAGACGTGGAAGAAGAATTAGCGGGCACGGTACTTTAGGAAGACCTGGGAGTCCATTATGAGACTACGTGACACCGTTCTCCCGAAGGAGCCGATCTCATTGGCCCAGTGGCAAAAGGTTATTGACAATGAGACCGATGAGCAACAATTGGCATCTCGCCAATCGGGGAGGCACAATCGGGCAAAAAAGTTGGACGTGCACTACTCCGGGCGGACGTCTTACGCCGAGGTGGAGAAAACGATGGTAAGTTTTTATTTTTCTTTAATTTTAGTTATTCTAATTTAGCATTACTTACTAATTTTTTATTATTTTATTTCAGGCCACGGCCCCTGGGGGTAGGTCGCATAGGCTCGGTGCCTATGTGGCAATTCAGATGAAAAAAGGCAAGGACAAGGAGGTGGCCCCGAGCGTCACAACCACCATTGTAAGTTATAAATGTTTAATTTTGTTGATTACGTTATAATTTTTTTTATTTAGTTAATTAACTAATCGTGTACTTTTTATCTTTTCAGGCAAAGCTTTAGTAAGTGCATGAATCGCACTCTAATGCCTATAAAGCGTCTTTGGCTACGGACGCACTCAGCCAAGTTCTCGGGGAGGATCGTAAGGGGGGGACTAGGGGGTGAGCTCGCGGGTGGGGAAGTCTAGGATCATCAGAATGGAGACGAGCAACAGCGGGTTCACACATAAGGTGGACACTCATTACGATAAGTTATCAAGATTAGAGGCGATGGTCCTAGATATGTACGCCTTCATGAAGCGTCAGTTGGGGAAGGGCAAGGGCAAGGAGAAGGAGGTAGAGGTAGATGAGGACGAGGACGAGGACGAGGATCCCACTACTTCATCTCCGAGGACGAGGATGACTTAACAAATAGTGTCGTGGTTGCTATCAAAATTGTTTTTAAAGAAAAAAATCATTTTCAAAAAAAATAATTTTATAAAAAATATTTTGTTATTATAGATAAAAACATTATATATAAACAGTTTTAAAAAAGGGATATGTTCCAAAAAGTTCCTCAAACATTTTTAATACACGTTTAGTCCAAATCTTTTCATTTATTCCAAAAAATCCTTCAACATGTCGATAGCGATAATTTCGAAAATAACAAAATATTGCTTAATTTAAATAAAGCAAATATTAAAAAAATATTCTCAATTTACTATTTCCAAATTTAATAAATTAACTTTTTTTTATGAGAGTATTTTTTTGTATTGAAAGTCAAATGACACTTAGATTTTTTATTTTTTTTTATTTTTTTTAAAAAAAGTTTCTTTTGATTTTCTTTGTATAAATTATAAACATTTCTAATACTCTCATTAAAAATCAGCTAAAATGATATTTTTAATATTTTAAAACAAAGGGTTGATATTTGACAATCTTTAAACCGCTTAGAAAACTATAAAATATTAACTTAGTTTATTAAAATACAAAAAAAAATACCATTTTTAACTAAATTTTTGAATGATAATAATAAAATAAAAACTTTAAAAGCAAAAAGAAAAATGGAAAATTCCCACGCGGGGTCTCTCGTTTCGACTCCCCCACGTGAGTCTAACTGATATATCACACATTGATTTTACAACCCCCCCCACCCCCCGGTAATTGCGCTTAATGGGCTCGAGAAGCACTATCCTTACAAACTTGCGTGTCGAAAGATGTTTCGACTCAAAAGTCCTCGTCTCATGTTTCGAAACTTGTGGAAAATCTAAAATATTATCTAGTTTCGTCACTAGATAAACAAATTAAGCGAGACTCGGTGGCGACACAAGCTTGTCATCCTCCTTGAAGTGTAATAATAGTATTTGCAATTTAACTCAACCTCGGGATGCTTCCACCGGTCGACTAATCTCTAATACGACAAGGACGCTTCCTCATGTGCTGAATTTTTAAATATGTCAATCTATATATCCATTGTTTGCCAAATAGTGTCGTGGTTGCTATCAAAATTGTCTTTAATGAAAAAAATCATTTTCAAAAAAAATAATTTTATAGAAAATATTTTGTTATTATAGATAAAAACACTATATATTAACAATTTTATAAAAGGGATATGTTCCAAAAAGTTCCTCAAACATTTTTAATACACGTTTAGTCCAAATCTTTTCATTTATTCCAAAAAATCCTTCAACATGTCGCTAGCGATAATTTCAAAAATAAGAAAATATTACTTAATTTAAATAAAGCAAATATTAAAAAAATATTCTCAATTTACTATTTCCAAATTTAATAAATTAACTTTTTTTATGAGAGTATTTTCTTGTATTGAATGTCAAATGACACTTAGATTTTTTATTTATTTTTATTTTAAAAAAAAAAGTTTCTTTTGATTTTCTTTGTATGAATTATAAACATTTTTAAAACAAAGGGTTGATATTTGACAATCTTTATACCGCTTAGAAAACTATCAAATATTAACTTAGTTTATTAAAATACAAAAAAATAACATTTTTTACTAAATTTTTGAATGATAATAATAAAATAAAAACTTTAAAAGCAAAAAGAAAAACAGAAAATTCCCACGCGGGCATAGTTTTAAAAAACGTCTGTTACGTAACGAATCGGCCGTTACGTAACGGTATCCGGAGGGAGCGTTTCGGATACAGACCGATATATCAGATTCAACCAAATTCACAGTCGTATCCCGTTACGAAATCGATACGTAACGGTAACGCCGTTACACTCCGATACCAGCCGTTACGATCCGATTTTTTCTATAGAAAATGAAAAAGAGAAGGGATGTTTGTAAGTTTCTTCAACAGCACAGCACCTTTATGACCTTTATGAGTTTGAGTGACTAAATTACAAATAAAAAAAAAAAGGAGAAAAGAAAGAACGAAGACAAACCTGGTAGTAAGCCCCAAGTTTCCAAAGAGCAATAAACCAATACCCAAGTTACCAAAGCTCCAAACGATCAACATCATTGCTTCAAATTTCAATCAGGTCCCTTCCTTGATAGAGGACGAGGAGACGACAATGGGCGTTGGAAACAAGCGGGTGTGTGCGTGTGACATTTCTTTTCTCAGATTTTCAAGGCGAGTGAATATGGTAGTGTGTTGAATTTGGTATTTGGGTTTTTGTGGTTTTGAGAGAAATGATATTTGGGTTTGTGTGGTTCTGCCGTAAGAGAGAGAGGGAGCAGGTTTTCTTTGTTTTGTTTTCTAAAATTGTTATCTCATTTTGTGGTGGAGAGAAAAAAAAGTACCGTTTAAATTTTGTTTTTAGTGCTGCGAGATGAAAGAGTAATTTGTCTGTGCAATTTTTATGCAATTTAATGTGTTATTATTTAGTATGATATTATGTGTCTCAAAATATGGTGCAACAAAAAACTAATAAATGTATAAAAAACAATACAAAATTCTACAAAATTATTTAGAATTTTTTTGTTAAAATATAAAATTAATTATTATTATTATGCTTTAAAATTAATTATTATTTAATTTAATATTAAGTCAACTTATTATTTATTTATTTTGAGTGATGTATTTTTAGTATTTGATTAAGTAATAAAATGACTTTATGTGCTCTAATAATATGTAATGAACCCACGTATTAGTTAAATTTAACATTATATAGTCAAAATAAAAATATCATTTCATTTTATGATATTTGTGAATTGTAAAAAAAAATCACGCTTGCTGTAACCGATTCCCGTTACATTACGTTCGATACTCCCGATACCGTTACACTGATACCGCAACCGTTACCCAATACCGTTACTTAAAACCATGCACACAGGGTCTCTCGTTTCAACTCTTTCACGTGAGCCTAACTGATATATCACACATTGATTTTACAACCCCCCACCCCCACGAGCCTAACTGATATATCACACATTGATTTTACACCCCCCCCCCCCCCCCCCCCCTCCCAAAAAAACAAAAACATAACCTTCAGAGTTACATTCCCAGTATCAGACCCCATCGCGAATCTCTCTTGCAAACTCAGCTGTTAATTAGAAACTGCAGGCTTGCCTAGAGCCTTCTTGCTTCAATTATTTGTTAGTTTGGCTACTTCTCGTTGGTAAGAGAAGCGGGTTCAGATGGGCCACTGTGCCAGAGAAAATGGAATTTTGGCTACTCTTAATGAAAGGGAGTTCAAGCATTCATTTTGGCTACTCAGCACAGTCATTTGAAGCAGTGGCTTCACCAAAATAGGTACAATAACGAAGTCAAAAAAAATGGTAGAGAGTCAATATAGTGATACCAATCTATCGGACCCCGTAAAAACAATCAAAGAAGTAGGAAACTAGTATCCACATCGCTTTGGAATATTAAAGAGAAAACAAACTGCATCATACACAAAAAGGAAGACAATTTAAGAGAAACATAATATTCATTAATAAAACTAATCGTCCAACTAGTAAACACCTTCTTTACAATAAAATCGAGGACCCGACACGATACGTCTAAAAAACCCAAAAACGTTTTGACCCCCGAATTTTTCCTAAAACTAGCAACAGAACACAACGCCCCTACATCCCTAAAACTCCTGAGAAGCAGAGCCAATTTCATTCTTCTTCCCTGCACCAACCTTCTTAGGCAAAAGATTCTGGTGAATGTTAGGCAAAACTCCTCCGTTAGCAATAGTCACAGACCCCAACAACTTACTCAACTCTTCATCATTCCTCACAGCCAACTGTATATGCCTCGGAATAATCCTACTCTTCTTGTTATCCCTCGCTGCATTTCCCGCAAGCTCCAAAAGCTATTCAAACAAACATAAAATTAATTCCAAAACAAAATTAAAGAAAGAAGAAATGGGAAAATGTTAGAAAATGCAAACCTCAGCAGCGAGATATTCGAGAACGGCTGAGAGATAAACGGGTGAGCCCGAACCGACTCGCTGAGCGTATCTACCAGTCTTGAGAAAACGGGCAACTCGCCCAACGGGGAATTGGAGGCCAGCTTTTTGAGATCGGGAGACTGCTTTGGATTTGGCTTTGCCTCTGCCTGCCATTGATTTTGTTGATGGGGTAGAACTCATGGCGATGGGAATTTTTTCGTTTTGTGGTTGGGTAATGTCAAAGTGGTTGAATCGATTGGAGTGGGTGTTGGGGTTTATATATAGGTGGATTGGTAACTTGTGTCTCGCTTTTGATTGGTTAAGTTTTGTTTTACGGGGATGGATAACGTGGCGGGGTCTGGATTGTTTGCACTCTTTTTTTCACGCGGATTGCCAAATACGCTGCAGCAATTTTGATCGGGCGGGGATTGCGCGCTTAAAATTTGAGTTTCCAAATTTTTTTTATGTATTTGTTTAAAATAAATTGTATGGATCTATTTGTTTGTTTTGTAGGTTCCATTTTATTAGCAAACGTCTTTCTTTCATAGTTATTTATAGGTTTCATTTTTTATTGGGTTTCATTTTATTGAATTTTATTTTGTGAATCTGTTTTTTTTTATGAGTATTTATTTTATAATGAAATGGTGATAGTGAAATAGGCACAATATAATGAAATGGTGAGATGAGTAACAAATATTTTATAAAAAAAAAATGTTTGTGTTCTAAATACCGTATATTAACTTACGAGAGAAAAGGAGAAATATATGTGTACTTGTTTTCGTTGAAATTGTCTCATTATGATGGTGCAATATGATTACAAAAAGAGGAATATTGTTATAATGGCGCAATAATATTTATTATTGGATTAATAAGAGCTTTTACCAATTTATTTCCTTCTATGTTTTAAATCATGTTATTTATTGTTGGATTAATAAGAGCTTTTACCAATTTTTATATTATTAAAGTATGGTTTGGTAGGAAATAAAACGATGTTTACAAACTGGGGTTAAAAGTTTAATTTATTTACGTTGACATAGGAACTTACTAACGAAATGTCGAGCGCTGGCTCAAAGCACATGCAACAACAACGAGGGTTGTTTTGGACCTTGGTCATGCGAGCAATTGTGCTTTTTCAATATATGAGGAGTCGCGACCATCTCTTAGTTAGGGCTCCCCATCGAAACTGGGACACTGATCTGGAAATGGCATTATATCGAATATTTAAAATGAGTGACCGGGTATGCCACGCACAACTTCGGATGAACATAGGATCATTTGAAAGACTTTGTATTAGGTTACGCACATATGGACTGACTGACAATTGTTCAATTAAGGTTGAGGAACAAGTCACAATGTTCCTTAACACCGTTGGACATGACGAGCGATATATTTTCGAGACATTGACTTTCTTTAGATCTGGTCAAACCATTAGTTACTACTTCCATAGAGTTTTACGAGCATGCCTTGACTTGTTCAATGATTTAGTTACTAATGCAAGTCCAACGAATTCCCCTTACGACAATGGCAAGGACCTACCTTAGTATCATTACTTCGAGGTTATGCTAGTTTCATTAATTACTTTTATTCCTTTACGTATGACTTTCCCATTATTAAATTGATTTCAACTCATTTAGGATGACCTTGGTGCAATTGACGATACCCACATTACGTATGACCTTCCACAAAGGGTTGTCACTAAAGATCTTGACATGCGACATGTTATAATGCTCACCTTCAGGCTAAACACTAAAATTTCATAATATTACTCGCGTCTCCACTTACTCAATGATCATGTTAGGTTAAATCCTACGGCTTGTTCGCTAACACCCCAAATCATACTGGCACCACTATCGGGGCAACACTCTCTAGCGATCGACATTCACTAAAGAGAAAACAAAATGCATTAATCACCCAATTCATCGTAATAAATTATTTTGATTCTTAGGATTACATATCATAAGTGTCCTAAAACTTTTGGGTCTTCCTAACCCAAAAAATTTACTAACCCAAACTTTTGGGTCTTCCTAACCCAAAAAATTATTATTTATTACTTTTATTGCTATGGATGGTTTTATTTATTGTCATTTTTATATATCGTTGATGCCGATAATGATATAAACTGCATAGTTCTCCATGTATTCGGCATTTCATACTGATTAAATCGGAATGGAAAATAAAGGGTGCTAAAGATGGTATCAGATCATGTAGGTTTTAAAGTCTTTAAGAAATTTATTGCATTTGTTTCATTTTCTACTAAGCATTCTGTGATGTATTTAGAGCCTGTAATAGGATTTTGTACTTTGGTATCATGATGACATGTGTGTTGGCATCATCAATTACCATTTGGGCATTAGTGATACTTAAGGAGAAATCAAGTATAAAAGGAGCATCAAAATGAAGACTGTTGTGAGTTAGTGGTCAATGATAAAATGAGTGATTGGACTAAGGCGTTTTCTATAACTATGAGGATTATTATGGGAGTTATCATGTTTGGGGTAAGGTCGACAACTTAGAGATTTTTGCAGGCATAAATGGTGTATTTAATGCTGAGAAGATTTCTAGACATAAACGAGTTTGGATTTTTAAAGGAGCATATTAGAGATTTGGGATCTACCTATGTGGATATGGGTTCTTATGGCAATTGACACTAGTGGAATGCCTCTGTGTGATTTAGTGCACCTAAGAAGGGGCAATGGATTTTTACATTTTATCAAGATAAAAGGATTGTGATGATGAGTATACGTGTAGTTAATTCCCATGAGAGAATGGAATTGTGTTTTGTTCAGATTCAAACGAGGTTGATATATATGTTTAAACTTATATGCGATTAAGGGAGATGCAAATGTGAGAAGATTTTTACCTAGAAGTAGGGTCACCGGATGGTTGTGGAGAATGAGATAGATATATCTAGGAATGGTTGTTAGTACACCTGAGTACGCGAAAACTGAAAATGAGAGGATTGATAGTTTTATTGTTTGGGTTGAGATGACGCAATAAGGGATTGTTATGAAAAATGGAATTGCCTATGTGTTGTGGGCACACACACGCACACACACACACACACACACACACACACACATATATATATATATATATATATATATATATATATGTTGTGGATGCATTAGTAATTCAAAAGGTTAAGGAATTAACAAGTTCCAAAAGGCTTGAAGGAAGAGCATGTTTCGATTGAGTATCATGATTATGAATGCGAGACAAAAAGTGCCTCTATTAGAGATAGTGGGGGGAAACAAAAGAGGATGTTACGAGATAACAAGACAAGCCATGAGATAGAGTTCCTACTGTGATTTATGATTATTATTTTATAAAGCTTGGTGTATGGCCATGTAGCTAGAAGGTGACCAAATGTGGATTATGGGTATTGTGCACAAGGACTAAAGACGTTTTGATTGAGGTTTACATATTTTATGCATTCGACATTACTACCGACACTCAAGTGATGACCATATTAAAAAAAAAAATTGGGATATAACACGGCGTTGAGAGTGGATGAAAAAAGGTAGGGACATTTCTATGGATGTTGAGAGGAGGGTCTTTCAACAACGAGATGTCCGAAGGCCAACTAGGGGAGTCGATGGATATGTTATGCTACCTCAACCGGCATGCTAAGGCTTGGGAGACAACAATTACCACACTAAGATTACGATTATCATGATATCTTGTGAGAATGGCTACCATATTAGATGGACTGGGTATGTCTTTATTACTTTATTTATGTATGTGCTTTTTGTTCTTACCGGATCTATGTGCTTATAGGGGAATATTATGTAGATACATTAGATGTGATAGGTGTAGCTACTAGGATGTTTGGCTTGTGTGATTTGTTATAGCATGGGTCATTTTCTAGTTTTTACATACCAGGCCACCACAATGTGAGTGAGCTATTGGGTTGGATAATATGGTGTAACCTATCAAAGGGTGAATGAACTGATGGGCAAAAGGGAATGGTTGATTTCCCTCAGTGTGAGTGACCTGTAGATCAATATTGGCATGTTGGGGTTGCCAAAACACTTACGAGTGTTGATATTATTGGACTTGGTTTAGCATTTTTTATGGGGAATTTCGTAGGCTATTGGGTCCAACACTTAAAGGGTAGGTTATGAGTATATAAAGGAGCTTCCTTATTTGGATTATTCATCCGACGTATGAGTTTCTACCGAATGTTGAGATCTGCCCCCAATAGTTTATCATTTCCCTATCCCTATGTGTGGTGTGTTTTATACACGTGTTATTGGGTGTATGGGTGCCCCAGTTATGGCACACTATGATAGGTGCATGTGAGCCATATTTCTTTATTTCTTATTGATATATGCATGGGTGAGGTATATGTGGGCTTACGATATGTGTGATATTTACGTTATAATTTTATGCGTTGGCGAATTCCAAGGATGAAATTCCATTATTAGGGGAAAGAATGTAATACCCCGAATTTTGTTAGTAATTAATTAAATGATCATTTAATTAATTATTTATATTTACTTGGGTGAATTAATGGGTAATTAATTGGTCATAATTAATTTGGATTAATAACCTGAATTTAAAATGAGAATTTTAAGTTTTATGTGGAAGGCTCGTAAATTAAATTAACTCGGTGGCAATTAATTTGATATTTTGGGTTGGTACATTTGGACAGGACTCTAAGGGAGTACGGAGGCCCGAAATGGTATTTTTTAATATTACAATTTGGTTTTTGTGGGTAGGTATACCTTTGGGTAGAATTTTAGAAGTATCCAATTAGTATTTTGGACTTATTTGGGGATCCATAAGTGGGCCCATATGGGACCTACAGATTTAGGGTTTTAAGTAGGTTTACAAACTTTATTAATCGTTATAACACATCCTAAGAAAACCCTAAATACACGAGTCAACCTTTGAGATCAAGAGGAACGTTCAAGTGGAACTAATCAAGATTCAAGGTTCATTTAAGGCAAGAAATATCATCATGCGTTTCGTATTAGTGCAATCTGTTTACGATTTTATTGATGTGTATGTTATGAATATGTAAGAGCATGGGGTTAGGGTTTAAAATCTAAATTTTAAATTATATAACCCGATTCCTAATCACTAATATATATATATATATATATATATATATATATATATATATATTCGAATCGATTAATCAATTACACCCATGTTTATGTTGAATACATGATTAATTTAGTATTAGTTGACATATATTGTGGTAATATTTGATTTAGATGTATGAACCATTATATATTGATAACATGAAGTTATTTTATGGTATAACCTATTGATTTGTGCACAATCACACATTTAGTTATTGATATTACTCTTAATTGAATGTGGTTAACAATTGAATAAATTGAAGAATATGCTATCTTAATAATTGTGCCCCAATTAATGAATTTGAACCTAAGATTTCGAATTCAATAGGTTGGGTTTTAATATAAAAGTGTTGATATATATCACAAAAGGCATTATTGAAGCATTATAACATTGGGTAGGGTCATTCATGGCAGACTATATATGGTTTTACAAGTTGTAACTTGGGGTTTGGGGAAAAAGAAGCCCATTTTTTTAGGTTTAGCATACTTGTCCTGGTTGTGGCACCGTACGCATGGTTAATAGTCACGGGCACACGCGTAGCCCGTGCACACGGTTTTGAGAAGTGAACCAAAAGGGTTAGTTTTCATTCAGACATGCTTGATGAGGGTTGATGGGAAAATCTTAAATGATTATTAGGGTTTAGGTGCATTAAATCTATGATTATTCATATGATCTGGTATAAGGATTTGGATGGGCATGTGTCTATTAGTTTAAGTTATATCCCATGTATGGGATATATGTTTGTATATATGTATTATACATAATGGGTTTAGTTACTTGGCGGGACCACGTGGTTTAGGTAAGGTAGTTCATGGGTATTGAGTACCTTAGGTGTAATATCGGATATATGTGAATATATAAGTATGTATATGTATGGGTATAGGGATGATGTTAGATTAAGAGTTTAGTCTTGAGGGTATATATATATGTATATATATATATAGTGTCTAGGGGAGAGGACAATGGACGAATGTTAAATACATATGTTTTTTGTTGTGGACAGTTCAATGTTAAGCATCGTGGGCTACGACAATTATTGATATTTGATACATATTTTTGTATACGCGTATTGATATACTGGGGAATCTGTTATAGCTACGAGGATAATTTATAATTACATTGGTGTACATAAAATGTAAGGGAGGTGCAACTAACTAGTGAAACATTAAAATACATAGGGGTGGGGTTAATTTAATGAGTAATAAATGGTTAACAACGTGTGTCTTTTGTATATCCTTAACGATGGATTTTTATTGGAGTAATGTCATCCTTTGTATGAACTATATGGGTCATGAGTTAGGACATAGCTCGATCATTAGATATTATTATTTTGGGATCTACCTATTGAGATGAATAGACGGTATGAGTTGAGTGAATACTATTGGTTATGGCCTATTAGTTTGAAGATAGCCATTATGAATTGGGCTAACAATCTTTGTTGTGGGCAGTTTGGGATAACTGATTTGCCTGGATGATGTGTTATATGTATATTTATGGGATACACATATATTGGAATTTTGGCATATTTTCCTAGAGAATCTCGTATCGTTATCTCAAATGAATGAGCTGACTAGACACAAGTGTATCAGAGAAATTCTTTGTTTAGATTTTTCTTTCGAGACTTCACACGGATGAAGTCTAGTTCAGTTTGGAGTTAAGAGACATTAGGCGTGAGGTCATTATGACTTACCTGTGATAGTTGATATGTTTATATGGATTCTATT
Source organism: Sambucus nigra (assembly GCA_949130495.1). Taxonomy (NCBI): domain Eukaryota; kingdom Viridiplantae; phylum Streptophyta; class Magnoliopsida; order Dipsacales; family Adoxaceae; genus Sambucus; species Sambucus nigra. The sequence goes on from OX422218.1 coordinate 127,640,431, forward strand.
TACGAGTCTTGGGCTAACAAATCTTAATGACCATCTAAGCTAAGTAGAAGTGTATTAGGGAGTACCTTATTTGGATTTTTCTTGCGGAACATTCTGCACATGGATCTTAGTAAAGTTAGGGGTTAGAAGATGGTGAAGCATTAGATTGTTAGCTAGTATCTAGTGGAATACTTATTAGTATTATTAGTCTTAGTTTTATGGCATTTGACTTGGACTGCGTATGGTTAGTTAGTACTGTATCAAGATAAAGGAAGTGTGAGGTATATATGCACGAGTTTCGATGGGTGACAGCATGGGGTGTCAATGTGTCACATTTTAATACTGTTAAGCAACTTAACATTTCTTGCAATTTTAGGGCATTGACCCAAATCTATAAAACATTTTCCTCCAAGTGTCATTATTATTATACAAAAGCAACAAGATTGGGTAGCTAGAGTTTTATTTATATTTCAGTTGAAGATTTTTATTTTTTGGAAACTCATATTAGTGGATTCAGTTTTTGGAGTTTTATTTTTTTTCAGTTCATTTGATTATTTATTACTTTTACCATTGTGGATGGTTTTTATTTACTGTCATTTTATTTATCATTGATACTGAGAATGATATAAATTGCATAGCGCTTCCTGTGTTCGACATTTAAGCTTGATCAACTGGGCATGGAAAATAGGGGGTGTTACAAATTAAACTTTATTATTTCCATTATCAGAATATTTCACATTGTGAATACATGTATTCATTAAAGTCCTTTTATTTAGCATGGTTATCCTTTTTAACTTTTAGGTCCTTATTTTTTAGTGTTACTAACTCAGTACCATTCTATCTTTCAAGAATTTATCTTTACCATTTTTTGTGAAAACATACTAAGTTTCAAAGAACTTAATTAAAATCACATTACTTTTGCGTATCTTATGGAAAAAGTATAACTTGTGGTGCCAATTTTTAAACATTATAATTTTAGGGGTGAAAATATAATTTTTTGCCATTTTCAGGGGTTGTTTTGCAAGTAAATAACATTAGGGGATCTTTTAGAATTATTCCAACCTTTACTCAATATTTTAAGCTTAACACTTTAAACTAACATTTTATGCATATATTCATGGTGTTTGAACCACACCCATTTACATCAAATATGTCCTTTTGGATTTTAACATAAATTTTCTTTGAAATTATTTATCAACATTTTTCTTGAAATCACACATTTAATATCACGAATATTCCGTCCCTAAATTATTTTAACTATTTAAATCAATTTTCCACATGAAATAATGACATTTTTATTCATTACTTTCATAAATAATCATTTATAATATTACGAAAATATTGAGAAAAATTATCCAACTACTTTAATCCCATATTTTCATTTATTCCTATGAAAATATTAACTCTAATGCAATGGTAGCATGATATGTAATCTTCCTATGTAAATAGTGACATAATGTATACTATCATGCATATAAAATTTCCTGAATATTAAACATATAAAAACCTCACCTCAATGTAATCATCCAAAGTATAGTGTAGAAAATCTACTTTAAGTCTCCAAGAAAATACTCCAAAGAAATGCTCCAAAAAAATAATCCAAGAGTGATCCAAAAACAAACCCTCACAACACCTCAAAACTAATACATTTCCACTTTAATGAAAACGTTTAGGTTCCACCCTCAAAATATATCAATAATAATCCTAATGCGTTGTTTCATGAAAATGACAAAACTGGCAGTTTATGTGGGAAAAGAATATTTTTCTTTGGTGGTGGTGTTGCATAAGAGGTAAAGTATACATCAAAGAAATAGTACTCCCAAAATGCTTGGTCGTCCAGTCAAAAGGGTCTAACCCTCATTTAAGTGAATATGAAAAGAGAAAAAGGCCATCAGATTGGTTTATTTGATCATTGGGTCACATTTCATTTCATAAGCAAATGAGTAGGAGTGGACAAAAAAACCCCAACCCAAATGGACCGATTGGACCGAATCGAAAATTAAGGCTATTTTGAAACCGGCCCGAAAATCGATTCACAAAAACTAAAAACCGAATAAATCGGTCCACTATATTAAAATACCAATTTGGATCGGACCGGACCGATTCCCATATATATATATATATATATATATATATATATATATATATATATATATATATATATATATAATAAAAATAATGTTATTGTGTTTCTTATATGTAGTTTTTGAATTAATGTATATAAATAATGAATTTAATTTGGAACATATTTTTTTTTTTTTTTTTTTTTTTTTTTTTTTTTTTTTTTTTTTTTTTTTCTAACTTTATAAGGTTTATTTGCAATAATTAGAAGACCTTGCCTCTTCTAAATGGCTTACATCCAAAGAACACAGAGAACTTTATATGGAAACATAAATGAGGATCTTTATAGATTAGATCCCTTACAGAGCCATATAATACCACCTACTGACAAAATAGAACTCCAATGACCACTATACATGTCTGATGGATGGGAGTCTCCATTTATCCACTACTAGAAGACCTTTGAGATGCTTTGGAAAGTCTCGAAGGACTATAGAGAAACAGTCCTTTTTCTCAGATGCTCCTAGCTTTGCAAGAAAATCAGCCACTTTATTCGCCTCTCTATATACATGAACAAGATTTATCTTCATCATATCCATTAAGTTCCTGATTTTATGAATAACCCAACTTATTTTCCAAGGAGGATTTCTTTGACAATTGATGATGTTCACAAGAGCCTCTGAATCACTTTCTACCAATAAATCATAACCAATAAAGTCTAAAAGGAATTCAAGGCCTTTTAGTAAAGCCAAAGCTTCAGCTTCCATATTAGACACCACACCAAAATGCGCATGAATTTGGAACATATTATATATGTATAGACATTTTTTTTATTTGGGTTAAGAAAACCCATGGCCAAGTGGGAAAACTCGTTGGCAAACTCGTTCGAACGACATTCTCGTTCGAATGAAAAACTCGTTCGAACGACAATATCGAACGAACTTTCGAAATGCTTAAAATTTGATTTTTAGTCCAGAAACTTTATTTTAAAGTTTTAAAGAAACCTTCTGAAAATAAACCTCAGTTTAAAATAAAATTACACCCAATAAAAATTATTCCAAGCTCCTATATAAATATGTAATGCATTCATACCTTATGAGTAATTGGAACTAATGTTGTTGACGTAGAAACGAGGCACGACAAACTCGGCATTTGATGAAGCTTTATAATCTTGGCCGCTACATCTTCAACTAACACATCATAGGATTGAATGGATAAACTTGAACACTATCATATGACTCAAATGTTTTTGTCCGGAATTGAGCCAACGCAACAATGAGACTAAATCGGAGACTTGTGTCCTTACAAATCTCCCCTTTTGGCTATTCGGGGACAAAACCAACAAAAATCCTAAAGGGCCGTCAAGCTCTACTAGACTCAAACATCCCACCCAAACTTGACTCAAGACCCAAGGATCAATATCTTTGCCGATGAAGAAAATTCCAATATTTAGAAGAATTCCCGCACACTTAAGAAAACTATCAAACGCATAGGGAATATCAAGAATATTAAATGGATGTAAAATAAATACTCCCCCTAAATTAATTCTCCTATTTATCAACTATGATCAACTTAGAAATACGTCTCCCCCTAAGATAGATCTCCTAAACTAATTAAGATACGATTACAATAGGATTAAATATCATTTCTCCCTTATCATTCTCCCCCTTTTTGTTCAGGATTAGACAAAGGTGATAGAATTAATAAAATAAAAGTGCATACAAAGCATAGAACATGAAAGAATATAGGCAACAAAAGCAGAAGTAATCCATACAAAGAATAAAGGATACCAACTAAGATGCAAGAAAATGATACCAATATGATACATAAAGTATTAAGCATATGGTATTAACAAAGTATGCAACAAGATAGATACCAATCATGAAGAAGAAGCACATATGGACTAAAAAGCAAGGCAAAGACAAATATAATATCTCGTATATGAGTACATAATAAATATCATTAACGCACATGCACATATACTAGGTATAAACACCACACATGACACAAAATACAATAAGCTTTTCACACTCATATGGCAAAAATGTGTCATGTGGAAACGGAAGTGTTAGGGTGTGAACTAGTAACAATTAAATTTAGACCCAATCACTTAAAACATGTTCACGGAGTTCTCATTTGATTGCAAAATTTATCACGTTTGAATATAACCTCATGTGATAATATAAATTGAACTCAATGAACAAACATACACAATGCATACAAGCCTAGAGTTTTGATGATTCTACAAACCAATAGAGTCATGACATTGAAAGTACAACTAGGATAAACGGGCATTATGCAAACCGTTGATATACCATCCAATCTCTCTCAATAAGCATATATATTTTTGAATGAATATATCAATTAAACATAGGCCTTGGCAATTATTTTTCTTTTTAATGCCATATTTTATTTTTAAGCCTTTGGACCACATATTTCTTTTAGGTCCAAGCAAACAGCGGCTTACTCGCAAAGGATGATTTTTCCTTTCGGAGCCCTTCCCCGTGCACATTTATATGTATTATTTTTATATCTCATACAAATCTCACGTGCAACTGATTTTAACATGCACTAGTACTCCTAGGTCACATAACATGTAGATAATAAGATTGGTAGGAGAACACTTCACAAAGCTCAAATATACATATGAAGTTATAGTTTCAAGTGAGCTCGAGCATGTGTGAATTGAGGCATATAAAAATAGAATCCATTATATCAACACAAAATCCAACTACTCCATGTAAGCATGGTAAAGTACATTTTAAGGATTGACAATCTAAATCAAAAGTTCTAGTCACATGGAAGCGAAAAAGTAGGGATTCAAACACAAGTATATGCCACATAGAGCGTGTCAAACTAAGATACACACACACACAAAAATCTTTTTGAGTTTTTAAAATTTTTAAACCAAACAAACTAAAATATTTACTTCAAAAGTCAAACAAAAATAATTTGTATTTTTCATTAAGCCTAAATTACTAAAAGGTGAAACACAAATGATAAACAAAAATCTTTTTGTATTTTATATTTAATGCAAATAAAAAGAAGTATAATACAAAAGATAAACAAAAATCATAATTCTAGCATGTGATTAAGCATGGAGAATAGACTAGAAAATGACTAAAACAAGTACACAATTAGCATAATGATATAGCATGAAGCACAAAAGCTAAAGTATGTAAACAACTAACACATTCAACCTTTAGATTTAGCAAGTGAGGAAGCATGTGAAAGTAAATGAGAATAAAAAATCCTATTTTGCAAAGCAACCAAATCGGATCTCCTAACCCAAACTAATGATGAATGACGATCTCGGGGTGTAGGAATCTTGGCTACCTCGGTTGCCTTACGTTGGGATTTTCTAGGAACTCGTTTAAGATCAAAACAAAATTTCTTAAGATGACCTTTTCGACCATAATGTGAGCACCTAAAGACTCGGCGAAAGATTTTCCTGAGGAATGATCTATAGCATTGTTCTTAGAGGATTCTCCTAAAATACTGGTTTTGGCTTTAAGAGTTGACTCATTACAAGTATCGAAGCCTAAATCACAAGGGTCATTTTTTATTTGAACCGTTCCTAATATTTTATCTAATTTCTACGAACGACACTCCAAATCAAATTTGACTTTACTAGAGTCTTTTAATTTATTTTCTAATTCTAAAATGTTAGACTCTAATAAAATATTTCTCTCTTCAAACTCGAGAAGTTCCTTTTTCATTGACTCCATTAAACCTTTAAGGCTATCTCTCTCGCCTTCTATATATTCAAGCTTCTCACGAAGATCTCTCTCACGTGTTCTAAGGTCTTCCACTAAAACACTCTCATTAATGACCTCGACACGCTCTTTCAAACTAGCTTTTAACTTCAAATTTTCTCTTTTTAATTTGATAGATTCTTCATATAATTCTTGAAATGCAAATTTAAGTTCACTCACATCAACCTCATCATCACTTTCTCTTTCTTTTTCACTCTCACAATCATCAAAATCAAGGGAATCATAAACTTTGACCTCGGAAGTGTCATGTATTTGAATATCTTCATGGGACGATTCATTATCGGTACTCACATGACTAGCCATAAAAGCCACAAAGTTGGGCTTAGTGGGGGAATCGGGTCCCTCTTCCTTATCACTATTACTAAGGGTTGCATTATAAGAAATTAGTTGCTTACCCTCTCTCCTTAGTTTAGTGGGGCACTCTTTCGCCCTATGGCCATGCCCTTCACAACCATAACACCTATTTGACTCGTCCCTATTTAAATTTTCATTAAAAGCTTTAGGGATCTTTTCGTCTTTATCATGCATAGACTTTTCAAATTTCTTAAAATCATTTTTAAATTTATCTTTGTTATATTTAAGAAATTTATGAAACTTCCTAGCAAACATAGCCATATCTTTCGAGTCACTCTCACTTTCACTCTCTACTACTTATTTTTCCTCCTTTCGGGATTTCAAAGCAACGCCCTTTTTTATTTTCTTTTCAGTTTTGGAGGGAAACATGTGTAGTTCATAGGTTTGTAAATAACCTACGAGCTCTTCTAGTTTCTTAGAGGCTAAAGTTGGTAAAGAGTTTAACACGGTCACCGTAGGAATAAATCTATCGGGAAGGGACCTTAAAATTTTCTTTACTACTCGGTTGTCGGGTATTTTCTCTCCCAAATTAAAAGATAAATTAACTATATCGAAAAGCCTAGCATAAAATTTATCAAAAGTTTCTTTTTCATTCATTTTGATGGTTTGAAATTGAGTGGTGAGGTTTTGGAGTTTCGAAGCCTTTACGACACTAGTTCCCTCGCGAGTGAGTTGTAAAATATCCCAAGCTTATTTAGCGGTTTCACACGTCATAATGCGTCGGAATTCATCTGATGTGACCGCGCTAAACAAGGCATTTAAACCACGGGAATTAAAATTTGCAAGTTTAAATTCATTCTCACTCCATCTATTGGTGGGTTTGGGGACACGCTCATTATCTACTAGATGTGTAGGTGGGGACCACCCATTAACGACTCACAACCAAACCCTTTCATCGATAGACCTAAGTGTCGATTTCAGGCGCGCTTTCCAATACGTGTAGTTTGAACCATCGAAAATAGGAAATTTTGAAAATGGGGAAAATTCCATTTTAGTCAAAAATAATTAAAAGGATCTTAAACGCAATAATTTAGCGATCCCGCTCTGATACCACTTGTTGAAGTCGCAAATACCCCCAATTTTTAAATTTTACAAAAATTAATTTAATTTCACTTTTAACTTATTTTAATTTTAATTTGAAAGAAATTAAAATTAGTTTTTTGTGTAATTGTTAAGTTGAGCCATCTCTATATTCCGCATCTTAAAAGGAAATTGAAATTACTTTTTGTAAAATTTAAAAATTAGGGGTGTGGGTACCCGAAAATTAGAACTATGGGCCTAAACGAGTAGCCCAGTCCTGGCGGCCCAAAGTCCAGGCCCCTCATCTTTTATAATTGATCCAGTCTCCCCCCACGATCCCATTAAAGGAAGTTATAGGGGAAATGGAAAACATGGAGGAACCCATCACCTCCACTCATCTACATGTACATGTATATATTAAACCCTAGGTACGGGGCAAAAGGACAAGTTGTATTCTCTGTAATCACTCTCCGGAGTATATAGAAATAATATCGATTGCACCACTGTGGACGTAGGAACGTCTTGGCTGAACCACGTACATCCCTTGTTGTGTGATTTGCATCTTGTATTCCTTGTTCTTTTCTTAATAATTGTTTCTCTCATATTTACTTATGTTGCATAATAATTGCATCGATAATTGGCGCCATCTGTGGGAACCGTTCATCTTTCCCTGAGAAGAGCCCACGTCAAGAAAGGAGTTTAAGATGTCTGGCCACAGCAGCAATGCTCCCCAAGCAGGAGATATTCAAGAGCCACCTGCTCCTCGCAGGATTAGGTCTGAAGTCCGACGTTCAGATCAGAGAGCTCGCCTGGAAAGACCAGCCTCAGAAGAAAGTCAGGGACCAGCGAGGTCCACGCAGATATCTAGGTTGATTGATGCGTACGAGGCAAGGCTCCACGAGCAGAGGGAGTCTTCTCGCAGATATGAGGTTGAGAATGCTCGCTTAAAAAGAAGACTGGAAAGACTGGAGAGGGAGCTTCGTCCTGATAACAGGAGACGCCCATATCGCACTCCTATCCCTCAGGCGAGCAAATCTCGCAGCCGAGGAAGGAGCCCTAGGCGAGAATCTCAAAGGGACAAAAGAGGCGAGTCAGACGAAGACCTCCGCGAACAGCTGCGAAGATCTCGTCGCTACCAGAGCCCTTCTCGCAGCGATGAAAACTTACGAAACATGGTCCGCAGGGAAATGGACCAGCATCCCGCTCACCACAGAACAAGATCAACTAGAGAGCTCGCGAGGCGAGCTCTCAAAACCCAGATGAAGTCGCCTTTCACAAGAGAAATCGAAGAGGAGGAAGCTCCCAAGAAATTTGCCATTCCAAGGTTCAAGATTTACGACGAAAAGACTGATCCCATCGATCACGTCAGGCAATACCAACAGACCATGACCCTCTGGAGTCACCGAGATGCCCTGATGTGCCGTATTTTCCCCTCGAGCCTTCATGATGTAGCACAGAAGTGGTTCGAAAGGCTCCCCCGCCGGTCGATCAAGAATTTCAAATCCCTAGCCAAACTTTTTACAACCCGATTCATCACCAGTATCTCCCATCCCAAAAGGATGGATGCTCTACTAAAAATGAAGAAAACACCTCAGGAGACCCTCCGAGAATACGCGAAGAGGTACTGGGAGTTATTCAATGAGATCGAGGATTGCGCAGAGGAAGTTGCAGTGGCCTCCTTCAAAATTGGGCTCCCTAGTTCTTCCCTCCTCTACCAATCCCTGGTGAAGAAGGAAGCTATGACTATTGACGACCTAATGGCCCGAATCGAGAAATACGCAAAGGTGGAAGATGTCACCCGCCCTAATATAGGAGAAAACGGTCGAGCTAAGCTCACTACCAAGGTAGGTGAGAAAATTAAGAATTAGAGGAAAGAAGGAAAGAACGAAGGCAAAAATGGCTCCAAGAACGGAGGGAATCAGGACGCGTCGAAAGCATTCCAGGCGGTCAACACCATCTTCAAAGAACCAATTTACAAGGTTCTCTCGAAGATTAAGGATGAGCCATTCATCAAGTGACCCAGGAAGATGGGGGGAGATCCCTCGAAGAGGAACAATGCGTTAAGATGCGCTTTTCACAAAGAGGGAGGACACAAGACCGAGCACTGCAAAGCTCTTAAGTCTCACCTCGAAGAGTTGGCCCAGTCCGGGCATTGAACGACTTTGTGGAAATAAGGGCAGAGAAATTGACTGCCAACAGAGAGGTGAGACCCGACAACGTGCTGGAGGATGATGCTGGACACGAGTTTGCAGTAATTCACGGAGTATCTGACGTCAAGCAGATACAAGGGAACTCAGCTCGAATGGAGATGAAAAAACTTACAGCGGTAATGCAGGCTTTTCAAATCGATCCAGCAAAGTCACAGTCAGGAAAGCGTGGATGAGCAGAGGACGTCAACTATAACCAGCATATTGTTTTTACGGATGAAGATTTAATGGGAGTAAGGAGCCCACATCATGATGCCCTGGTCATTACACTCAGGATAGCCAACTTTGACATCGACAAACTGCTCGTCGATCAAGGAAGCTCATCCGATGTAATGTACCTCGACCTATTCAGGAAATTGAAGTTGAGCGTCGCCGACCTAAAGGAAGCTACTGTTCCTTTGGTCGGCTTCGCTGGAAAAATGACCATGCCCCTAGGCAAGATAGTGCTGCCAGTTCGTGCCGAGAATGTCGCCAATATGATTGAGTTTTTGGTAGTTGACATCGAATCACCATACCAGGCCATCCTCGGCAGAGGGTGGCTTCATGCGATGAAGGCGGTATCCTCGATCTACCATCAGAAACTCAAGTATGTAACCGAGCGAGGAGTAATGGAGATCCACGGCGACCAAGCGATGGCGAGGAAGTGCTTCATAGCAGCCATCCGACCAAAGCCAGAGAAGAAGGCCGGTCAACCCAGCGAGAAAGTTGAAGAGGGTGTGATACCTTCTAAATAGCAACTAAAGTATGGAAGACCAGGAGTAGAGGAGACCAGGCTCCTCCCCTCCGAGCGTGTCATTGAGGACCTGGTAGAAGTTATAGCCGAAGTTGGTGACAGTAGCAGAGTCTTCTTGATTGGAGCATCTCTCACCGACCAAGAACAGAAGGAGTTGACGACCTTGCTCAGACACAACGTAGATGTTTTCGCATGAGAACCATACGAGCTGCCTGGCATTGATCCTGATATGGTCTGTCATCAGCTGCACGTCGACCCCACATTCAAGCCAATCACGCAGAAGGCACGAAGAACTGCACCCGAGAAGGCTAAAGCGATCGAAAAGGAAGTCGAAAAACTGTTGGATGCAGGATCCATACGGGAAGTGCAATTCCCCAAGTGGTTGTCCAACCCAGTAGTAGTTCCGAAGAACAATTGGAAGTGGAGAGTTTCCATCGACTTCACTGACCTCAACAAAGCATGCCCTAAGGATAGTTTCCCCCTCCCAAAGATAGACCAACTAGTAGATGCCACTGCAGCTCACGAGCGAATGAGTTTCCTGGACGCATACTCAGGATATCACCAGATCCCCTTGCATGCCTCAGACCAGGACAAAACGACGTTCATCACGACAGTTGGGTTGTATTGCTATAAGGTCATGCCATTTGGGCTCAAGAATGCGGGGGTAACCTATCAGCGGCTGGTCACAAAAATGTTCAAGGATAAAATGGGAGACACAATGGAGATCTACATCGATGACATGCTCGTTAAGAGCAAGAAGAAGGAAAATCACCTCTCAGACCTGTCAAGGACCTTCGAAATCCTCAGGAAGTACTGAATGAAGCTTAATGAGAGCAAGTGTTCCTTCGGTGTCCAGTCAGGAAAATTTCTTGGATACTTGGTCAGTAAGAGAGGCATAGAAGCTAATCCGGACCAGATCGATGCAATTAACAGGGTACAACCCCCTCGAACAGTCCGGGACGTGCAGAAGCTCACTGGAATGCTCGCCGCCTTAAATCGCTTCATTTCCAAATCCTTCGAGAAGTGCAAGCCTTTTTTCTAGCTTCTAAAAGGGAGTAAACCGATAGAATGGAGCCCGGACTGCTCGCGAGCTTTGGACGAGCTCAAGTCCTACTTAAGCTCTCCACCGCTGCTTGTCATACCACAGCAAACGGATTCTTTGTACCTGTACCTCTCGGTAACCAATCACACTGTCAGCTCGGCGTTAATATACGAGGTCGCGGGAATCCAACACCCCATTTACTACGCGAGCAAGACCTTATTAGATGCCGAGCAAAGGTACCTGCCATTGGAGAAGCTCGCCTTTGCACTGGTAATAGTCTCGAGGAAACTGAAGCATTATTTCGAAGCTCATACTATCATCGTCCTTACATCGCACCCCCTTAAGGCGGTCCTAAGGAAAGCGGATTTGTCGGGCAGATTGTCTAAGTGGTCAGTCAAGCTCGACCGGTTTGTCATCCAATTTCAACCAAGGACCGCTATCAAGGGTCGGATCCTCGCTGATTTCATAGCCGAATTCACTGGCGAAGAACTCCCCGACCAACCTCAACCAACAAAGCAAAAGGAGAACCCAACAACAGTGGAAACCTGGAAACTATTCGTTGATGGAGCCTCCAACTCAAAGGGGGCAGGCGTAGGCATTGTTCTCATCACCCCAGAAAACACCATCCTTGAGCAAGGAATCAGGCTTGGATTTGCAGCCTCCAACAACGAAGCAGAGTACGAAGCCCTAATAGCCGGTCTCCAAAAGGCACAAACTCTGGGAGCAAAACGTTTACAGGTGTTCGGCGATTCTCAACTAGTCTCCAATCAGATAAGTGGAGATTACAACGCGAAGGATGAAAGAATGGCAGCCTACCTCACCCTGGTGAGAAAACTAATGACGAGCTTTGAGGAGATCAATATCCAGCAGTTTCCCAGAGGGCAAAATAGTCATGCCAACGCTTTAGCAGCCCTAAGCTCGACAGTTGATTCTAGCCTTAAAAGGGTCATTCCCATCGATTTCCTCATTTATCAAAGCATTAACCACAACAACAAGCTGCCAAACGTGGAACAAATACTCCAGGTGGGATCAGCCCCCAGCTGGATGGACCCCTCAAAAGACTATTTAAAGGAGGGCACGCTCCCAGAGGACAAGAAAACTGCCCACCAGATAAGAGTCAAAGCTACTCGCTTTCACTTATCCGCAGGAGGCGACTTGTATAAGAAGTCCTTCTCCGGTCCCTACCTTAGATGCGTCCACCCAGGCGATGTCGAGCAAGTGCTGCGCGAGCTTCACGAAGGAATCTGTGGAGGTCATGTCGAAGGAAGGTCTCTAGCCTTTCGAGCAATGAAGTAAGGCTATTGGTGGCCATTTTTACAAAAGGACTCCGCAGTATATGTCCGCAAATGCCTGAAATGCCAACTTCACGCTCCAATGGTCCGCCAACCCGCCAGCGACCTAAAATCCCTGACCAGCCCATGGCCCTTCGCCCAATGGGGAATGGACATCGTGGGACCACTACCCACTGCTGCCGATAATCGCAAATACCTGTTGGTTGCAACTGATTACTTCACCAAATGGATCAAGGCAGAACCATTGGCAAACATCCGAGACACTAATATGATAAGGTTCATATGGAGGAATATAATCACTCGATTCGGAATCCCCAAAACCATCATCACTGATAATGGGACACAATTCGAGAGTGGCCCCTTTCAGGACTTCTGTAACGAACAAGGGATCAGGCACAACTTTAGTTCGGTGGCCTACCCTCAGAGCAATGGGCAAGCAGAAGCTTCCAACAAAACTGTGATCGATGGATTGAAGAAGCGGTTAGAGCGAGCCAAAGGCGCATGGGCAACTGAGTTACCCCATGTCCTATGGGCATACCGAACAACTCGTCGGCGAGCAACAGGAGAAACCCCATTTTCGCTAACATATGGCATGGAAGCAGTCATCCCACTAGAAGCGGGTTTGCCAACAATGAGATCCGACCTTGTCAACCAAGGCCGGAATGATGAGGCATTGCTCGCTGAACTCGACCTCGCCGACGAGTGTAGAGAACTTGCCCTAGTGAAGCTTGCGAGCTATCAGCAACAGCTCGCAAAGCATTACCACAAAAGGGTTAACCCAAGAAGATTCCAAGTTGGGGACTATGTTCTAAGAAAAGTCCTGGGCAACACAGTAAAGTCATCAGACGGCAAGCTAGGCCCAAACTGGGAAGGACCCTTTAAAGTAACTAAGGACGACCTGCAAGGTGCCTATCATTTGGAAACGATGGAGGGCAGAGAGATACCACGAGCATGGAACGCAGCTAATCTCAAGAAATTCTATTTTTAGCTTCTCAAGGAATTCTATTGTTGAATATTTTTCTTGTATTTGTTATGTGAAAGGACAGTTCATTCCCCTTATTATTAATGAAATCAGTAACAGTTGCATTTTATCACACATCTTTTCCAAATCACAGGCACGATGGTCGATATAGCAGGGGAATACCCCTCCTCAGGTCATCGTCATGAGACACGAGAGACCTCTTAGCATTGCCCCTGGCAATATATAAAGCCCTTCAGAGGATTCTTAGGCAATGCGACCAGATTTTATATTGGCCATCAAACCTACCTCGGTTGAGCAAAATCCTGATCGGATGAAGACATCCAATACCAGGTGTGTCCTCGCCAATTGCCCTACTTAGGCCTAAGGGAGTGTGACGACACAACCTAAAAGGTAAAATGGGGCATAATGGTATTTTGGTATTATACTGAACTGGGGGGACACTTGCATTACAAAACAAAAAGGATTATTAAGCAGCAAAATATAAAAAGATTGGATGAACACGTTTAGTCGGCAAAATTGCCCAAAACACGAACTTTTCATTAATCTATTATATTTACAACAATGATAATACATGTTTAGTCGGTGAAGCTCGCCCAAAGCATTTACATTATCAACAAAGACAAAAGAATAACAACTTGTTATATTTACAACAGTGATAATACATGTTTAGTCGGCGAAGCTCGCCCAAAGCGTTTACATTATCAAAAGAATAACAACTTGCAAAAATTCAAGAAGGTGGAAGCCTCCGAACAAGATAATCTGCCACTCTAGCTCTTCGTTCGTCATCAGGAGCGGGGACCAGCTCTTCCACAACCTGATCTGCGTCCAACTCTAATAGTTACCGAGGAATGGCATCAATGGGGATCCATCGATCATCCCTCCTGAATGGGTTGGGCATCAGAGTGGAGGAGGACATCTCGTGACGATACCATAACACCGAGTTCCTCGAGACCTGAAGCTCTTTCAAGGCACTCAACCACCCTCTGATGAATGAAAGTTCCTCGAACTCGAATAGTCTTGTTGGAGCATCTAGCCAGCCTTGATCATAACCGTCAGCCCACGCTTGTCGAGGACCCTTCTTGAATAAGTGCCACAATCGGGTAACGTCCCTTTGAAGCCCAGCAGTAATTACATATGCTCGCCGGACATCATCACGGAGCTCTTCCATCTCCTTATCACGCTGTTCTTCTGCTTCCCTATTCCTGCCCCTGGTGCTCCTACCAGCTCACGGGAGGGGAGGACGAGTGGAACCTTATGGCATAGGAGGAGTATGTCCAGCTCGCGAAGACGAGGAGCCTTGCAAAATCACTGAAATAGTGCTCGACGCATGCTCTCTAAGTTGCAAGACTTCCCTCCTCAGGTTTTCATTCTCCCGCTGTAGGAACTCCCCAACTTGGTTTATCTCGGTGGCCTCTAGTAACCTTGCTCTCAGTACATTGACTTCCTCTTGTTCAGAGGCACCAATGCCTTCCATCTCCTGGAGCTTGTCCTTCAACTTAGCCACTAGCTCGAACTGCTCCTTATACTTTTGATTCCTTGACCTGAGAGATTTGCAAAGCCTAATAAAGGCCTGACGAACCTGAGGACTGGCATTGGGACCAAGAGTCCTGCCCAATTGAGATATGGCAGGAATATACTCTTCTACATCAGTTAACTACAAGACATAAAAGGGAAATGGAAGGAAAAATCAATCAATGCACTGGAAAAAGAAGCTTTTTCATTTCATTAATAAAAGTCAAGTACATCGAGCAGAAATTGGAAAAATTACAAGCAGAAGTACAAAAATAGTCCTAAAAGAAGATTAACTAGCAACCTCAGGCTGCCCAGAGGTGGCTGGCTGCTTCCCCTTGTCAGCAGTAGCAGAGGCATCCCCCTCTACAGGGATGCCCTCATTCGCCTGGGCAGGACCACCATCGGCATGAATTATCTGAGAGGCAAGATCAACACCCTCGATGGCTGGGGCAGGGGCTTCTTCATCCACAGTTGGCTTCGGACCCGGGTCATGCTCGTCGAACAGAGGAGATTCAACATTAACACCAGCAGCTAAGAGGGCCTTGTTCCAGCCCTTCTTGAAGTTCAAACGGCTGATGTAGCCTATCTGAACTTCGGCGTCTTTATACGCAACAGTCCACCCGGAATTGTATGAATCCTCCTTGATGGTGGCTACCTGGGACTCTTTCTCATTTAACTGCTCGGTCAGAGCCTTGTTCTCCTCCACGACACCCAGTTTACTTGAGCAGACTAGGTCATAGGCCTGCCTCAGCTCGCTCAGCTCCTTAACCGCCGCATCCCTCTCTCGATTGGAATTAATGAGGGCCGGATCAGAGGAAGCTCGGGCGGCATCAACAGCCTTCAAATCAGCCTCTAGCTGAGAACCCCTGACTTCCAGAGCGGACTTCTGCTGCTCCAGCTCGCCATTCCTTCTCACCAACTCATCGCGAGAATGGTAGAGCACGGCGAAGTCAGTCACAAACTGCCAAAAATAAAGAAGAGATCAAGAAGGAGAAACAACTAAAACTTTTAAGGAATTGAAAAATGGAGAGGATCTTACCAAGGCTAGCCTCTGGCTAGCTTGCAGGGCCAATTGATCAGACCCCAACGCCCTCTGGCGATCTGCAGGAAGAACTTCCCTCTCGAGCAGCGCAGGTGCCAGCTGAGGAGAAATGGCAACTGAGGCACCCTCGGGCAAAGCAGACACCGGGACCAAGGCTTGCCCAGCCTTCGTCCTCGACTCCATCTTTCTCCTCTCTTCCTCTTTCTCCCTCTCCATACTCTTCCTCTCCTTCATCCTCTTCTTTTCCTCCACCTTCTTTCTTTCCTCCTCCTTCTTCCTCTCCCTCTCTCTCACCTGCTCTTCCTCTCTCCTCTTTCTCTCTAGCTCATGAGTAGAAGACCGAGAACCAGTAGCCATGACCCCTGAAATGGAATTTTGTTTCTTTGACCTTTGTGCAAGGAGCACGTGGTCCTCATCATCATCGTATCTAATCAAGTTCTTCTTTAGAGGCATCTCTTCACCTGAACTGCTGGAAGTGCTCGACGATCCTCGAGCTTCAGAATCCTCTTCACAGTCAGAAGAACTGCTACTGTCAGAGCTCCCTTCACCCAAGTTACTCGCAGCTCCTGCAGGCTCACTCTCAGAGCTGCTCTCCTCTTCGTCCAACTGGATAGGCTCAGCAGTAGTCTCTTCGAAAGAATCAAACTCCGGAACACTATCCACAGGCCGTGATATGAAGCTGGAGCCTACGTTCTTATACTCAAGTAAAAAGGCAGCTGACCTGGGATGCTCGCCGTCACCCAGAGGCTCCCTGATATTCCAAGCTTTCACCAACTCCAAGATACGAACCTCGCTGAGAGCAGGCTCCAAATTTTTTGTCCTCGCTGTGGAAGAAAAAGCAAAGAGGGGTTAGAAAAGTCACAAATCAGCAAAAGTTGAAACAACAGTACAATGTCTACCTATATATTCCTCTTCGTAGAAAGGAACAGAGAACCTTTCAGACCTCGACCCTTCAAACTGGGGAGGGAACTGCCAATTCCTAACGAGGAAACCCTCTTTCTAGTAGTCCTTATGGGAATCAGGTAGGTTTATTACCAATGCCCTATCAGGACTCCTAGCTTTGAGGTATAAGACACCTGAACTAGTTCGAGAAAAGGAATAACAAAAACAGATCTCGGCAAGTCCTAACCTAGTACCATACAACTGGTTTATTCTGTGGACGTCATTTACTATCTTCCACACATTGGGCGAGCACTGTGCGGGAACAATATTGAAATAGCCAAAGAAATGCAAAAATAGATCATTAGGGGGAAAAGTAAGTCCCCCCTGGGAAAGCAACAAAACATGGATCCAGTGGGCATCCTCTATATCCCTAACGTTCCTAGGAGGGGAGGCACAACATTCAATATCTACCCACTCAGGAATGTTGTAGAACTTCCTGAATTCAGAGATTGACCTATTTCCAATCTTCGCCATTGAAAAACTCAAGAAAATCTACAAACCAAAGAGAAAGTGCAAAGAAAGGGCACGAGAAACTTACAAAACAGAAGATCGGTTCGAGTGATGAAGAAATACGAGCTCAAGACGATTAAGAAGCAATGGGAATGGGGATTAAGAGAAGAAGGTACGAGGCGCTAGAGTTCTCAGAAGAAGGAAGAGTACTAGAAAGGCTGAAGTGACGGAAGAAAAAGTGGCTATCTCAACAAGCCTTCAATTCTAATCATAGCGCACAAATAGCGAAGCGAGTGCCGCCAAAGCAACTTCATAGTTTTCGAAGAATCGCAAATCAGCCATAATGGCTGATCATTTAAATCCATTGGACCCATAAACATGGCCCAACAAATTTAGGGGCAATTGTGGGTACCCGAAAATTAAAACTATGGGCTTAGACGAGTAGCCCAGTCCTGGCGGCCCAAAGTCCAAGCCCCTCATCTTTTATAATTGATCCAGTCTCCCCCCACGATCGCATTAAGGGAAGTTATAGGGGAAATGGAAAACATGGAGGAAGCCATCACCTCCACTCATCTACATGTACATGTATATATTAAACCCTAGGTCCGGGGCAAAAGGACAGGTTGTATTCTCTGTAATCACTCTCCGGAGTATATAGAAATAATATCGACTGCACCACCGTGGATGTAGGCACATCTTGGCTGAACCACGTACATCCCTTGTTGTGTGATTGGCATCTTGTATTCCTTGTTCTTTTCTTGATAATTGTTTCTCTCATATTTACTTGTATTGCATAATAATTGCATCGACAGGGGGTATTTGCGACTTCAATAAAATATATACACATGCACTCAGTCATACATATAATTATTCTCATTTTCCGATTAGGTTCGCCCATGACCCAACAATAATAATTATTAACCGTACATAGTATAATTTTACTCAATTATCTCGCATAAAGGATTTATCTATTTTATTCTTAATTATAATTATTTCATACTTACTTCTCATCTCTCGAAGTACTCCTTCTTACTAAAATATAATTTCAGTAGATACACCCTCTCAAACCTTCTGGTCTAAATCCTTCATGAGTCTATAAATTCTATAGTGAACGTTCACATAATTTTTCATGTGTGACGAAACCCCCCGTTAACCCACAATTTCACCCTATATTAAATTTCACTCAACGGAGTCTACTTAGACCCTACTAGCCCTCTTCATAACCCATTATACTCTATAAATAATAATCAAGGGTTCCTATGTATTTAAATCAGATTAAACAAAAAGGGAAAAAATATGCAGTTTTCCAGGAGGGGTCGATCGATCGAGGAAAGGGGTCAATCGATCGATCAAGCAGTTCTTGCCCAGAATCTGCAAATTCGACCTACGGGTTTCATCCAATAATTTTCTCCAAAACACCATTAATGATCCCCAAACTCCCAAACAATATTACTACTGGTTATATATACCTATATACATGATTTCCTATGTGAAGCATGTCCAAATTCATCAAAGGTATTGAATTTATGGGGTAAATCAACATAATTATCAAGAACCCTAATTTTTCTTAAAACTTCCATTCTTCTAATTTTTTTTCCAGATTTCTTACTTTTAAAACAATATAATTTCGTGGGAAATCCTCTACATATGTTGATATGTCCAGAATATATATATATATATATATATATATATATATATATATATATATATATATATATATATATATATATATATATATATATATATATATATATTTCCTCTAAAACATGTGATTCAAATTCTACAATTCATCAAATTCTTTCATTAAACATGTGTTTAAACAACCCTAGCCTAATATGGATGAAACATTAACTAAAAGAAAAGCAAGATAAATACTTGCCTGGGATTCTAATGTCTGATTTGATGAAGAAGAGGATATGGCTATGTTCCTCGTCTTACGATCTATGTTTTGGCGGTGGTGGCGGTGCAATTGAGTGAGTTCTTGGCCTTGGATTTATTGGAAAACTTCCTACCTTCTTCTCTAATGGCCGTTGTTATGTTTTTGTGAGTAACCCTAGAAACCTAACTCTAATGGCTGATATATCTTAGGGAAATTCGTGGGTTTAATTACCCAAAAATACAAAATGACTATAATACCCTCTCGTGATGCCAATTAGGCCTAAAAACGTTCCGAGACCCAAACTGAACCCCCGGGTATACTTTATTGACTATCTCGACCCTTTTGGACACTTTGGCCCACTCAAAACGACCATACGAGAGACTTATAATTTATTCACTTTTATAATAATAATTTAGTCCCGACACGACACAGGCGCGTCCCGACTTAAATTTTCATAATTGCCATTTTATTCACTCGTGACAATTTTAATAAAAATCAATCTTATATATTACTTTACTCATCTAGTAATATTCAACAAATTCCCAGTAATTACTAACTCTCGCCACGCTAGTAAATATTTAAAATAAATTTCCGGATTAATATTAAATTAATATCCCAGTTTAAATTTAATAAATCCTCAAATTTAAAAGCCATAAAAATACGGGGTATTACACCCAAGTATTAGATAAATGTCCCTTGTTGGAAGATTCCATTTCGTTTTAGAAAAATACTTAGTAGCATAATGACTTTCTACATTGAATATGACTTAAATATTTATTGTTGTCATATTTTTCATTTTTTTTTATTTTCATACTATTTTTCACGAGGCATATTTGTATACACATGGTTGGCCTTCTCTAGAAGAAAATTTGTTCCTAAACTTAACAAATTTCTTAAAATGTTTAGATAACAGGGCCATTTAATTATCTAATGACTCAAGAGAAATAAAAGAGTCATCTTTATTAGACAATGAAGAAATAAAAACAAGATTGTGTAGTTTGTGCTTATGCTTTGCCTCTTTGATTTTGAGTTAGGGTGTTTATAATTCTAAAGTTTTTATTTTACTATTGAACAATTCGTGTGTCATGCTCAGGTCAACCATTTCATCTATGGGATGTTTATTCATATCAAAAGCATGAAGTAAAGACCTAAGTATCTTAGCACATATTTCAGTATTAGCATAAACTATACCTTTTTCATGTGATTGAGGTATGATGTCTTGTAATCTAAGATACAAATCATAAAAAATTTCATCATCTTCATAAACATAGTGTCATACATGTGAACTAAAAATTATGACTTAGCCTTTTTAACCCTAGTGTCACCGTCATGGGTGGACATTATAATGTCCCAAGCTGCCCTAGATGTAAATACAGACTGAGATTATTTTAAACTCAGACTGACTCATGGCTTGAAAAATGGCATTTATTCTTTTATTGTTATATTGTGATTTTTATTTCTCATCTTCAGTCCGTTCAGAAAGAGGTCTTCTTTTAAATCTTTGAGCATCACCTTCACTAGTAGGTTTGGTAAGTATAGTAAAACTAGTTTCAACCATATTCCATACCGCATCTCCTAACTATAGGATATGTGCAACCATTCTTACTTTCCAGTAAGCAAAGTTTGCACCATTAATCATAGGAGGGCGTACAAAATTATCATTACAGTCTTCTATTTAAAATAATTTTTTAAAAGAGTTCAGGATCTTAAAGAGTAAAAAAAAAACTTTGAAATAAAAGTATTCCCGCTGCTCTGATACCACTTGAAAATAATTTAATATACTAAAGTGTCAATATTAATAAATTCTCTTTTAACTCTTTGATAAAACCCTTTTTAAACTTCAATGGTTATACATACACAAAAATAAGTTTGTACTGGTTGGTGTGATGTAAAAAGTAATATGAATATAAATTTAAAATAAAATGAGATGAGGATAAATATATTAGTACACAATAGTTTGAAAATGTGGAAACTGGCATACTGAAAAATCTCAAGTCTTTTTGTACCAAGACCACACACAACCCCAAGTCCACTAGAACAATTGTTTGAATACATATTAAAAGATACAGTGTGTAAATGAAAAGCATACCCAATAAACCAAGTACACTAAGGCTAATACCAAACAACACCACAACTACTGCAATTTTACCAAACAAAACAAATAGTGAAACTTAGAATAACACACAAAGCTCCACACTCAAGAAAAGAATATTAGTGAAGATGAACAAAAATAAGTTTTAAAATATTTTTTGGTTTCAACAAAATAGTGAAACTTTCAAACCCTAAAGACTAGATAAAAAGAGTCTTACTTTAGAGTTTTAAGTTTCAACAACAAGAAAAACCTAATAAACAGTTTTGTGTTAAAATGAGTTTAATATTAAGGGATTTAACACACTATAACTCGATATACACAAAGCTGAAACAAAAAATAAATCGAGTCTTGTTTTAAACGTATAACAATTCTAAACAAGGATTAAGTTCATAAAATAAGATTTTATAAACATGCAAAGTGTACAAAAGTTATAACAACGGGTTTAGAGAGATTTAGACGTAAATAAGATAAAACAAAGTTAGGTTTTCAAAAAAAATAATTTTGCTTTGAGGAAAGTTATAACAGATTTAAACATGCAAAACTACAAACTCATATAAAACAAATTATATATATATATATATACTAAGTATAAGAAATTATACCTCCAACAAGGTTCAGTAGGCCAGACAAAAGACAAATCGTGCATAGACCAACAACCTTGCAAGATCTAGAACCAGAAAGCCTCAACTGTCTTTCAAAAATCAAACCCATAAGGCTTAAAGCCTTTTGAACACACAAAACACCAGATAAAAAAGGATCAAACTCTTAACCCCTAAAGAATAACTAAACACTTAAGCTCATGTGTATGATTTGAGGATTTAAAAGTGTTTAGACATAGCTTGGGGGTTAAATAAAATCACCCTTTAAATAATAAATAAACTAAGACTTAGAGAGGGAAAGAGCTGGAACAATTTTCGAAGTGTTTTGGTTCTTTAGGAAAATATTTGTTCGATTTTTTAGCTGACCCAAGCCCTCTATTTATAGAGGTGGGTGAGATGGCCGTTGTTTAAGTGTAAATCTCAGTCAACTATGGGCATTTAAGTAGACAACCAAAGCTTTCAAAGGGCATGGCCGACATCGCACAAAAAGACATTAAATAGGGGTAAATGAGTAATAAGCCATGCTACAATTTAGGTCGCATGGCATCTTTCTGTAAAAGACACCCCACAGGCTCATGTGCAATCAAACCGCATGGTCCAAACGTTGAACGCGCATTAGTCCCAACTGGTTGACACATATCAAAACCAAACGACTTTATTTTAATCAAATGTTGCAATATTGTTGTTGGCTAAAATTGTAAGAAACAATAAAAATGGTAAAAATTGTTTCTTTTAAATGTTTTATTCAGCCATTTTATATTCTAGAAAATTCATGCAAATTATGAAAATAAATTTAAAAATACAGGAAATTTATAAAAGCATAAAATGTATAATATAAAAAATATTTAGGTATAATATACATGTATAATGTATACTTATAAAAATAATGAGTATATTAAACATAAATTCAATTTAGGATTTTATAAATAAGAAATTGAGTTTAAAAATATTTAAAAATTCTTTTGAGGAATGTATATAGTGCTTACAAAGGTCTGAGGGTATATTGGACAGTTGTTACAAAACTAAGC